>JAHLKG010000002.1:0-1200000 GCA_025526995.1 Powellomyces hirtus
CAGCACCTCAATTGCCGGGTATCCACGTCGCTGCTAACCAAGTTTCTTGAAAAAGCGGGTGCGACTACGTGGTTCAAGTCTCGTCAGTGGCACCCTTCGATTTTCTCTCCCCCCCCCCCCCCGGTTGCTGACTGGGATTTTTTTCCGCCCGAACATGTAGTCCAGGGAACGCAGCAAGGTTGGTCTTTGCTCGTTGGACGGTTTCCCTATGAGACGCAGCCCGTGCTGAAACTTCATCCCATCATAAGAACGAAGTCCAGCGGACATTTTGAACAACGCCGAGACCGTCTTCAGCCTGCCTACCAATGTGCGTCGCTCCGATGTCGTCGCAGAAGCCTACAACAACACCGCCGTGCAGGGCTTCGGCAGATGAAGAAGCGCGCTGGGCCTGTGGTTGGGCCCGACACCGGGTCTCTGTGCGCTGATAGCGACGCCACGTATGAGCTAGCGACGCCACGTATGAGCTGATGGGCGCGGCCGTCGTTGCCTGTCGGGACTGGCTAACGTTATGAACTTGGCCGCGGGCGCATTTCAAACGTTGTTTGCGAACCTGTTTAATTCTTTTTGGATTGGTATCGTTGGCTTCCGAGCCATTCAGAGAGAGTTTTCATCCAGGATCACTGCAATCGTCGCCGCGATGGGTATGTGTCGCTGGCGTGCTGGCGCCTCCTTTGTTGCTGACCGACGTTTTTAACCTTTTCGATCCGTCGATCTCGTTGCAAAGGGTATCGTACGCCGCGCAGCTCGCCAAGCTCAACATGTTTCGCACTCCCGAGATGATCGACGTGCTGGCGGCCCTGATGACCGTGGTAGTGGCCAAGAACGGGTGGGACTTCACGAAGGCGATGAACGCCATTCTTGCTAACATAACACACGTTCCGGAAGTTGCGCCCACGGGTCACACATACGTTCAAGCCGGCGGTGGCGTAATCGTCGCACTTGGAACGGCGGTGCAACCGGGCTCCATGCCTGATGTGCTACCCGCTGTGCTTCCCGCGGTGAGCTACGCTGTTGCCGCTAATTCGGCGTTCTGCCAAGTTGCAAACAAGAATGACGGATCGAAAGAAACGAAGATTCTCGATTGGATGCAAATACGTGGGTTGATGCGTTTCGTCACTCGTACTCAAACGAGACTGTGCGCTAACTGCGGAAATTCTGCTCAGATATCGTCAATGTTGGCTCTGGCGACGGCACAATTCAGGAAGTGGTGTCTTATTCCTGCGAGGTCAATAAGAGTGGACCGAAAATGACCAAAAAAGAGATCCGCGAAAAGTGCACCTTGACCAATATGTGGGCTCTTCTACGCTACGTGATAATGCTTCGTCGGTGCCTCTTAGCTCAAATTTTCTCTCCCTTTACAAGGCAACGTCTTGCCATCGATGGGGGGGACGCGGTCCTCGGTCGTCCGGGCCCGTTCTCGGCATATGTGCAGCGCCTGCCTGTTACGGTGGCTGGCGGGCAGTTCCAGCAGTACAAGCTCGATTCCGCCATCATCACGCATCTTGATACGGATCATTTGGTGAGTGTTTCCACCCCAAACTGGTCAAGAAAACGACAGCATTAGCTGACGCACGCTGTCCCAGGCCGGATTCATTCCCATTCTTGAGAAGGATTTTACAAACCCTGCCGTGCGCAATTTCCGTCGTGGAGCCTCCATCATGCTCAACAATTGGTTTGGTATATTTGCACTATCGAGGTCTCGGCAAATCATCGTGGCCAACAAAGGTCCCCAAGCCAATAAGACGCCCCGTTCGCGGGCTCTGCACCACCCAAAACATGTCCAGGTCAACGTCCGGAAACCTCGTGGGTTGAGCGCTGTCGTCGAGTGCAACGACCTTGTAAATTTTGTGCCCGACCCCCCACTTTTCAAGACGTCTGAACGCCATGTGCAGAGACGGCATGATCGCCAAAAGCGGCTGCTCCTGCCTATATCTTCCCAAACCCAAAAGCATCAGGAACGGCTGTCCCATGCCGGCTGGATCGTGGAGGAGCCTGCGATGAACGATTTCAGCGTGTAGCCGAGGGTCGTCGTGGAAAAGCTCTTTCTCGTAGTCTGAGGGGCCTCTGACAGGTCCTTGCCATCCCGTCTCACGGATGCGATTCCATGGGTAGCATTCTGGTGGCGCATCGCTTCGCTTTGCAATGTCGTAGCAGTAGTGTGCAAAGGGAGTACACTGTGGGGCAAATGCGGGGAGCTCAAAGGGCGTGATGCTAACGGGTCTGCTGGTCGAGTAAACATGGCCGGTGATAGTTCGGAACGTCTACAAGGGTCGAGAGAGGTTAGACGCAGCTCGCGGTAGAGCTGGCATTAACATGCAGGCCGCTTTACCTCTTCGTTCACTTCAACACCATCGCCCAAAGCGGCCAAGTTCGTTCCAAAGAGCACAGGGCGGACCGAATAGTTCCATGGCGGATACACATTGTCCCGGGTCTCCCCGCCCACCAGCCGCACCAGGTATTCCATGAATGCAAGCTCCCTTAGCAGGTCAAACCATTGACCTTTGGCAGCACAAGGACCCGGATGCGCGCCGTCCACCAAATCTGCAGGCGTGGTGATGTGCCCGCAGGTCCAGGCTTCGGCGCCGTTCGCGACCATGCCCTTCCTGAGAACGTGGAGCCACCCGACATCCTCGTCGGACAGGTTTTTGAAGTTTGACATGACGTGCATCCCGTCGCCTTGCCACATGTGACGGGCGCGCCGGCAGGGAAGCAAGTGGTCTTGACCGAATGCTTCGGAGCGGATGAGAGCATTCCATTGCTTGCTGACGGCGCAGCAGCGGAGGACGGTACGGTGGTCGGGGAGCCTAGCGAGGATTCGGCTGAGAACCTCAAGTGGAAAGTCGTCCAAGCTCATTTGTCGAAAGTCTGTTCCACAACCGTCTTCAAATGCAGCGAAGAAATTAAGTGAACACTCGCGGTGCACCTGAAGTGGCTGTACTCCGGTGGACTGCCCGCCTATGGTGACTGTGACCGTAGCTTGATCGCCCAATCTAACAGCTGTAGCGGACATGTGGTTTACATCCGGAAATGTCCTTCGGAGTGCAAGGCGAGCGCAGCCCGTAGGCGTAACAGGCGACAGGATCAAGGTGGATCCGGAGACTTAGCTGGTGTACTCCGCCAAACAGCCCGTCGTGCAACTGTGATTTGAGCCAGCTCGAGTCAGGCTAGGACAAACCACTGCGAATCCAGAGCCTTCTTTGGGGAGGAGGTCCGCATTCAGGTTGCTACAGCAGTCGCATCTGGTTTGCCACGGCGCATCTCGGGCTAACCGCGATCGTGGAGGGTCGCTAGCGAAGTGACAGGCCGATGTCCCGCTTGTTCAACGAAACGACTAGCCGCATTGCTCTTACAGAAGGCTCTGCTCCAAACATTCCTTAGCGGAGGCTGCTGGACAGCCTTGGAACGGTCCAGGCAGGCCATTGACGCCTTCTGCACTTGCCGCGGTCCTGAAGCGCCGCCGGAGCCTCAACGCCTCTGTTCCTTCACCCGGCCGTAATGCGGCGCGTTTCTTGTACCTAGGCACTGCTCCTAGACAGGTCATGGTGGGAGGTGTGGGTTGCGTGTGTTCATGAGCGGGCATGGGGAGGGTCGATACATAGATAGATTAGACATTTATAGAAGGGCAAACGTGGGAGAGTCAAATGGAAATAATGCAGTTCGGTCATCCGGATTCCTTAGATTCCATAGACATATCGGCAAAGTGCATCATTGGTAACAGTCACGGTCTAGGACGTATTTGATGCGAGCGAATCAAAGTGTCATTTATCGGCGGCTGTAAACCAATTTGTTGACACAACAAAACGGGACTACAGCATACGCACGTTGGAGAAAAAACAGATATCTTGATATTGCACGTATTTCCGCGAGTTCATAATACGTGTTTTCATAGAAGCCATCTCTGTGCGTTCCTATTGTGAATCCAGAAGGTCCGTTGACCACATCTCAACTCTTCACTCTCAAGAACGTCAACGCGTCCTCATGCTCCAAACACCTCCCAACCCTCGCTCCAAACGCCATACCCGCCTGTTTACGGTCCTCATACAGTCCCTGATGAACGATACTCAGGACCAACCGCGGGACCACATGCGCGAGGAGGTACGTGGCGTTGACTTTCGGGTCGTAAAAGTGGATGTAGGATTTGGGGCGCGGGGCCTTTGGGGTGCAGGGAGTCGTGGGGGACGGGGAAGCGTGCGGCCGGAGGTAGGAGAGCAAGGAGGAGTAGGAGGATGTGGTGGCCGAGGCGGATGTGGATGGAGTGCTGGTTGGAGGAGTGAAGGATGGTGGTTGGGACGATGGGGAGGAAGACTTGTGCGAGTCGAGGTGAGGGAGGAGTTCGCGTTGGAGGATGGAGACGATATTGGGCCAATGTTCTATCGGCGGGTCCTGCATTCCGAAAAAGGCAGTGTGTAATTCAGCAAGCGACACAAGGAGATAGTTCCAAACACGCCAGCACATGTCAGTATTCACTTACGGCGGGAACATTGCACACACTGGGAAACGACTGCAGGCCCGTCAACTGATCCGTCAGGCCTCCATGGCTGCACGCGTATCCGTCAACACAAAACGGTTGTTCGGGGCGGATCAGATAGATCAGGGAGACGCTGCGGGCCTTTGTTTGGGATTGATATTGCCATAATCTAATCCCCAGACATACACAAAAAAAATAAAAATGTCAGTACAGTAGTTCCACGGAGAGACATGATGGGCAAACAGTGGAAAGTGGGTTTACATACAATCGTAGTGGAGCCGAAGCCGAATTGTCGCACGTGAGATCAATTTGTTTCGAGGACAAGACGCGATGAAAGAACAATCCGGTCTTGTCCGTGAGAGATGCAATCAGCTTTGCGTAGAACTGATGCAATTCGGAGCAAGATGCAACACCACCAGTCGCAGCACCAGCAGCCAGAGTGTGACTGTGGTTAGTGACGAGACTCTGTAACCTCATTATCTGGTCATTTGCGAGAAACAGCTGGAATGCGGCGTCCTTGAACTTGTATTCTTCGCACGCTACTTCCGCTTGGAATAGGCTTCGGAGACACGACACTTCACATCTAAACCAGCAAGTGCCAAAACTAATCAGTCCATCTCCAACTCCGACTGTGTATAGTCAACAAGCCCCACTTACTCAACCAGATAGCCCAAATTCTTTAACGGTAACAGCAAGTTCAAACCCGCATCCCCATTAGCTGCCATATAAATCCCCTCAATGTTCCCCATCTCTTCGAACAACGCCACATAAGTTGATTCCACGTGGCGCTCTGCGGACGCCAACGTCGTATGTCTGAACAAAAAAAAAAAAACACACACATCCTCCTATCAGTATTTACAACGCGCCGAAATTGCCAGTTATGCCTCCGTCTTACACGTGAACCAACCGCTCCCGAACAAGACAATACACCTCCAACGCCTCAAGTACGGAACGGACGCCAGCCATGGGTCCATCCTCGGCCAGGTCCACCCGACCTCGCCAGTCTTGAACGTCGCCTTGTAGAGTTTTCAAAGCAAGTCCCAGATTCTATATACCCATAAAACAATGCAGCAAATGTGAGGGGATAGGTTAAGGACATAGTGTTTGAAACAGCTCCCATTCTTACGACCGGGGCTGACATTGGGGATGGGACATTTACCTCTTTTCGGAAAAATCGTTGCCGCACAAACCCCAACCCCTCATACACCATCTCCGCAGCGACGAGCTGATTCAGGATCTTGCGAAAGCTTGAATCCTACAATCACAAGTGTAGATAAAGTCAATTTCTCCGTTCACAAATCATCTTTGCGTTTTCGATGGACGCATGTGACACCCATACCTCCATCTTGTTCGCAATTCTCTGACATTGCGCAAACGATAGCTGGCCGAGTGCGTTGAGGGCTTCTTCGAGGAGGGTTTGGAATACGAGGTTTTGCATATTTTATGGTCATCCTGTCACTGTTTCTTGATGGTGGTGTGGTGGTGGGGCTTGCACCGAATTTCGTGTGTCGTGTTTGGTGTGGCTTGCGCCTCGGAGGATCGCGACGGTCGCTTCACAGAGGACAACCCCATGACGTTTTCAAGTTCAGATCGCTATGACAACATTTGCTTGAGAGTGAATAGACCGACAATTGTGCTTTCTCTGAGTGCTAAACTTAGATGGTTTGGCGAATTCCTTTGCATGCGCATGTGATATCGTAACTTGAAAATGAAGAACATGGTACAGATATGGATTTTGGAAGTACAAAAATATACAGTTTATTTACATGCACAATCTATACACAAACAAAAGAATGGAGACAAAGCACATGGGAGTCTCCATCAAGGAGAAGAGAGGAAAGCGGAATAACACAAATAAAATGGAAGAGGGTGGCGTGTGAGGATGGGTGGATGGTTGGGAAGGAGGGAAGGGATATGAAGTAGGGAACTAAAGGGTTATATACAGTTTGTCTCCAAGTTCGTCATCTACAGCAGCATGATGGAACCCGCAAGCAGGGCGGTGAAGACACCCGCAACCATAGAGTGGGAGGTCACTCCGACCGAGGCGGCGGACGGTGTCGTTGAGTTGGATGGGAGACCTCCCGCGGGTGTGCCGGCAGCACCACCGGCGCCCTCGACGATGATGAGACCCTTCATGCCCTGTGCGCAGTGGCCGTTGAAGGTGCAGACGTACCAGATGCGGCCGGTTTGGTTGGTGAAGGTCTGGTTGAAGGAACCGGGAGCCGGCACGTTGGCAGAAGAGAAACCACCGGGCATGGGCGTGCAAGTTTCTTTGTCGGCGGTCTGCTTGACGTTGTGGGTGCCCTTGGCGAATTGCCAGTTGACGGTGTCACCGAGTTTGATGGTCATTTCGGCGGGAGTGAAAGTGAGACCGTCCTGGCCGACCTGGATGGTGTGGGTGGTGGGCGCGGCGCCGCCGGCAGCACCAGGAGTGGCAGCTCCGGCAGCGGCGACGGTGACGGTTCCGACCATCCCGCGCTGGCAGTGCTGGCCAACGGTGCAGACGTAGTGGTTGACACCAAGGGTGCTCATCTGGACCATGTAAGAGCCGCCGGCATTCTCGTTGGCAGCGGTTCCGAAACCTCCTGCTTGGACATCGCAGGAGCCCGCGGTAGCGACTTGCTTAACGTTGTGGGGTCCAGAAGCAAAGTTCCACTTGACCCATGAACCGGGAGTCACAGTAACGTCCTTGGGCGTGAAGGTAAGACCTCCTTGACCGACAGTAATGACGACAGGGTTGGCCTCAGTGCCGGTACCAGTGGCGCCTCCAGGAGCAGGGGCGCCGGTTGCGCCCGGGGCGGCGGGTGTGGCGGCAGGAGTGCCAGCGGGAGCTGGAGTTCCAGCCGGGGCTGGGACGGGGGCACCTGGAGCTTGTCCGGCAGCCTGAACGTCGATGGTCATCTGCATTCCGTTCGCGCAGTGCTGGCCAACGGTGCATCCGAACCATCGCATACCGGCCGAGTTGAACTTGAGAGCGAGGTTGGCAGTTCCGTTCTGTCGGCCCGAGTCGATACCTCCGGGGAGGACGCCGCAAGGGTCGTTGTTGTTACCCATCTGGGTCACGGTGTGTGGGCCACCAGCCCACGTGAATCGGACAATGTCACCGACAGCGACTTGCTATGATGGGCAGGAGAAGAAAAGAGCGCCATGTTAGAACGGACTGCGGAGATTTTGCGTTCAACATGATGCTGGCTGAGGGTTACTTACCAGAGCTTTTGGCTCGTAGACTTGCTTCTTTCCGGCAGCGACGGTGACCTGGTGAGTGGTCTGGGCCAGGACTGCAGCGGGGGCCAGAGCCATCGCGCAGGCAACGAGAGATGAGAACTTCATGATGTTGCGTGTGTTTGTTTGTCCAGAGAAGGAATGTAAACAAAGGATATGTTATAAGGAAGAAGGAAGGAGGAGGAGGTATGGGTTGAAGTAGGGCGGGAAACGGAGGAGGGGGGCAGATGGTCCGCGGGGCAGGTCCTTTATAGAATCTCTCGCAAGTTCACTCTCCCTCCGTCCAGAAAGGAAAGGCCACCCACCCACTCACTCCACTCGACTCAACTCACTCACGCAGGTAAGTGCATGTGTACACGGAAAGACTGTGCGGCGAGGGAGGGGAGGGAATGAAGCACCAACAAGCAAGGGGGGATACAATCTCTCGTTTCAAAAGACAGCCAGACAGTCTGCCCTTTAGCCTCCCTCTTTCTCCTTCTCCTCCCGTCCGTCCCATTCGTAAATTAGTCCATGTCTGTGCGGTTGGGCTTAATTCAACCAACCCAACGGGACTGCCGTCGCGCCCAGGGTCTCACCGCAATAATGATAATGGCACAAGCAAAGCGATATATCCATTAACTGAAGGGTGGGATGAAGCGAATGGGGCGCGGGTGGCGTCATCAACAAGGGGCCAAAGACGCGTTTCGTAAATTGGGTTGCGTTATTTTCGCCCACCACCGCACTCGTCTGTGAAACGCGCGTCTTTTTGCGATTCGACCGGCTGGAAATTAGAGTATAATTAACGTTGTGGCGGTGCTGCATCCCGGCGCTCCATTGCCAGTCGCCAGAACCATGCAATTATGGGATATGTTTC
The DNA here is from genome assembly GCA_025526995.1 of Powellomyces hirtus. Lineage (NCBI taxonomy): Eukaryota > Fungi > Chytridiomycota > Chytridiomycetes > Spizellomycetales > Powellomycetaceae > Powellomyces > Powellomyces hirtus. The sequence continues at coordinate 8,544 of JAHLKG010000002.1, forward strand.
GTGTGTTCAGCCCCTTTCACTTGTCAATCCTCGAAGCGAGCGGTCAATGAGAATGACCGCGCACGTGATTGAGCCTATATTAAGCTAAGAGCTCCCGCGGAGGAATCGGAGATGGATTGGCACGGCAGAGGGCTTTGTTTCTTGTTGGCAATGTAGAATCATTCGTTGACTTGTTGAATACTGGGCGGGAAGAACGTCCGTCTGACAAAAAAGAACTGTGTCCATATTGGTAAATCATTTGCGCTACGCTAACGTACATACTACCCAACGAATCTACTTGTATGATGGAGATATGTGTACATGGCTACTCAATACGATACTCCCGCCCTTTTCTCAGTCCTTCTCTCATCCCAACTCCAAGAGCGTAACGCCATAGACACCTGCCACCTGCGTCCTCGGCTCGCCACCCTTGTACATCCGCTTGCACTCGAACACATTCTGCATGTCCAATTCCTGTACCATCCGTACCGCGTTGTCATTGATGTCGGGCACATCCATGAAAACAGGTTGCGTCTTGTCGCGTCTCTTGTTCACCAGATGCAGCAGGACGGTTTTGGCCGCTTGTTCGTCATCAGCAAATAACGGCCCGATGCGATAGCCCGTCACGCACTCGCGCATCACACCGTACGCTCGCAGTTGCCCATCTTGAACAACTGCCACACCGTGAGATCCTTTCATGTTCCGCGTCCAGGCTTTCAAGAACGTCGGTCTCGCCGTTGGGAAGAACCGTGCATCAAATCTGAATAGTTTCTCCTCGTCCACAGTGTCCAAGGGTACAACCTTTTCATTGTGCTCTTTCTCTGGCCTGGGGAATATCAACCCCATGTACCGCATATGTCTATAAACACCCACAAACCCCTCCTTTTCATAGTTCGCTTGCTGCTCCACCACCCCATCAAGCCCTATCATCCTACACCCATCCAGATTCGCCAAAGCCGCCTTCCACAGCCCGTACCCGTAGCCTTTCCCGCGATGTTCGTGCGCCACAATGTACAATCCAATAAACCCAAACGAGTCATCGTATCGCATGGCGCTGATGCACGCAATAGGCACGTCGTTTAGGACTCCAACAAAGAATCCAGAAGCGTCAGCGCTAGGGAAGTAGATTGCATCGTGCAACCCGGGATTCCAGGATTCGGCTTGAGCGAGGGACATGGCGAATGCCAGTTCGGAAGGTTTCATTCTCCTAACTGTGTAGTTGTTGGAGAGCATTGCTGTTGACTCTCACGGACAGGGGCGAGTAGGAAAATCGGTACTGTATATCTCGTTTGTTTGAAGGTCTGGCGTGCGATGACGGAGCGCATGGGGTCCGCGCTGCACTGTGACACGCGAGAAAACGTGGAGGCGATGTTGTCATTCGAGTGCACGGCGACCGCAGGCGGTAATTATGCCACTAAACCACAAATGCTTTTTCGATGGCTTCGAATTCCTCGAAAGTCATAACTGAGATTTGGGCAAGTGGGGAATATAATCATATGCGATTGATGGGACGATTTGTTTTTGAGAGACACAAAGTGGATGTAATAATAAAAGAACGAGGCAAGGAAAGTGCTTTGTCCCTAAGCTGGGTTAAATCTTGTACACGTTGGCCTAGAGAGAGAAAAACATACAAAGAATTTGAATTGGTCAGCGTTTGTCGAGAGAGAATTAGATCCGTGTCAGCTCCTTCTCGTCTCTCTTACCTGGGTGTAGGTATCATTTTCGTCATTGGGGTCACCGCCCAGCTCGACCCGCAGACCGTTGTACGGGTAATCCTTCTCAGCAAACCATGCGTTCTTCTCTGGGTCCCACCAGTGAACACAAGCGCCCATTCCCGCAATGATGGCGAGGAGCTGTAACGAGTGCTTGGCGGGCTCCTTCCAGTGAACTTCAGGACCGATGGAAAAGATTTCGGTGAAGTTTTCGTGGTCGTACAATATTTCACCATAATCGCGACGTCCCTGCTGATCCCAGTACTTGAACGGGTCCCTCAGTTGAGCAAACTGGGGGCGGACGTGCGGGTAGTCGCCGATGGGGGCGAGTTCCGGCACGTCGAATCCGCGGTCGTGCCAGTTGGGCGGGGAGGGTAGGCCGGATTCCTCAGACGAAGGCATCGACTGGTCGTACTCGGGCCATTTCAGTGGAGCGACGACCGGACCAAGACCAGTGTCGACTGGGGCGGGTGGAGTGTACAGAGGGTGTTGCAGGAATGCGTCCGGGTCCTGAGGAGGGACAGCAGGCGCTGCCTTGTGTCCTTTTTGTTGCGCGGACCACAAGTCGGCGGCAACGGGTGCTTTTCGGTCAGCGGGAGCCCGATTGTCAGAGTTGTATCTACCACAATCATAAGTATGACGAGATTAGTATGCTTCGTTTGACCTTCTTCACATTCCACAAGTCGCCGGAATCCCCATCGCGCCAATTCAATCAAAAGCCAGTCAGTCAGTCATGAGAGCATACAAAAACGCTCATTCATCGACCATCCGCTTTTCGAGCTTGGACGGTCCAGCTCAGGTGACGGCGACTCACCCGTAGTTCCTCACGGCTTGTATTCCGACTCTGGATCCCGAGGCGAAAATTCCTTTCCGAGATGCGCATGTCGCGGCGCGGGCCAACAAGTGCATGGCGTCCTGCTTTGTGGTTGGCTACGTTCGGGTTCTATGTACGCCCTGCTCTGCCGAACAGTTGCGTATCTGTGGTAGTTGAGAGGGTATTGAAACTGCGAAATTGCAGCCGCGTAAAGCCGTTGAGTTCGTCGTCGTCGTCGTCGTTCGTCCTGCCAGCCAGCTGTGGAACCATTTGCATTCCAGCCAGAGGAGAGTCTAAAGTAGACAAGCCAATCTGAATGTTGACAACTGGTTGTTGCTGTGGCAACAGAACGCATCATCATCATCCTCCAATTGTCAATTCCCGCCTATAGTCCGTTCAAAGTTTTTGGTTGCAACAATTTCAGTTATTTATTGACAAACCGCGATAATAGATCATTCACTAGACGGAGAGACACTTGAGCATCAATATGGAATCGACAAACACACAAGCGGCCCCGGGTGATTGGTCGCCCACTTCTTGGAAGTCGAAGAAGGTTCTCCAAGATGTCGCGTACGAGAACCAGGAAGAACTCACTAGCGTCTTGGGAAAGTTAAACAAACTGCCGCCGCTCGTCAGTCATTACGAGGTACCAGGGATATGCCCGATATTTCTCTTAAGAGGAAATGGTGTAGGAGGGCGATCGCTAACCCAGCACCCGTGTATTCATAGATCAAAAACCTCAGAAAACAACTGGCGGAGGTTGCCGAGAACAAGCGATTCCTGTTGCAGGGTGGAGACTGCGCCGAGCTGTTCGACTACTGCTCTCATGAGCCAATCGAGAGCAAACTCAAAGTTCTCTTGCAAATGTCTCTGATTCTGGTTTGGGGCGGTCGGACATCTGTCACCAGGATAGCGCGGATGGCGGGGCAATACGCAAAACCACGATCAAAGCCAACCGAGATAGTTGACGGAAAGGAGTACACCGCCTTCCGCGGCGACAACGTGAATGGAATCGCTCTCGCAGAACGAGACCCTGACCCGCAGCGTCTCTTGGGAGCCTACTTCCACTCTGCCGCCACCATCAACTACGTGCGAGCCCTCATTTCTGGCGGGTTTGCCGATCTGCATCATCCGGAAACCTGGAACCTCAAAGAATGGAAGTTCGCGCATGTAGAGAACCCGGCCGTACGCGCCGAATACCAAACCATCGTCAACCGCTTGAACGACTCGCTGGATTTCATGCGGACGATTGGTGCCGATGATCCGTCAAAAGACGCCATTCGAACCGTCGACATGTTCACCTCGCATGAAGGCCTCCTGCTTGACTACGAGACGTCGCTCACCCGAAAGGTCGATGGAAAGTACTATAACCTTGGAACACACTACCTCTGGATCGGAGACCGGACGCGACAGCTCGATGGTGGGCACGTAGAGTACTTTCGTGGATTGGAGAACCCTGTGGGCGTTAAGGTCGGACCGTCTATGAAACCCGAGGAACTCGGACCCCTGCTCGACATTCTGGATCCCAATTGCGAACCGGGCAAAGTTACCCTCATCACCCGCTACGGCCACGACAAAGTCTCGGTCTACCTCCCTGCCCACATCGCCGCCGTGAAGGCCACAAACCACAAAGTTGTCTGGTGCTGTGACCCAATGCACGGGAACACCGAATCCACAGCATCAGGTGTCAAGACCCGACGATTCGATCATATCGCGACGGAGCTCGGTCGTGCCTTCAGAATCCACAAAGAATGCCAGAGCAAACTCGGTGGCGTTCACTTTGAATTGACTGGTGACCCGGTCACGGAAACCATCGGCGGATCCATGAACCTCCAGGAATCAGACCTGGGCCGAAATTACCAGACCTTCTGCGATCCCAGGTAAGCCGACACACGCAGGGGTATCTGTTCGTACCCGGACATTCTAACGCATTTTCTGCGTTCGCCACAGATTGAATTACGAACAATCCCTAGACATCGCGTTTATGATTGCGAAGTACTATGAAGGCGAACGGAGTCCGATGAAGCACCTCTAGAAAGTGAGAAACGAAATGGACCGCCTCCGATTGTATATCCCCACCGAAGAGGTACCTTTAGGACGTGAGAAACCAAACGGACCGCCTCTGATTGTTTATCCCTACAGTTTGTTTTGATATTCTGTATGTGCGCTTTGCACTATTATGTAAATTATAAAGAAAAGCCGTAGCTATTTTTTCTTCTGCACCGTGCTTAAAAATGTTCTGTCATCTTTGCTATATATAAATATTTCCTTGAAAACCCATTCTGTCAGTCAATTTTGATGCATTTGTAGTTGCAAGTAGGTGCGCTGGAGGGTAAATTGCTAGACAGCCAAGCGTTTAGGAACTGTGATATTGTTGGGTTTTGTCTCATTGTTTTCTGCTCTCCAGCGACCAATCTCTCAATTTGAATGACGGCATGACACTGGTAATGAATGTTATTAGTACTCAAAATGGACTAGTCCCTATCAGCATCCTTGGGTGGTTGGACCCACATGCAATATGTAGCAAGTCATAATCTGTCATCTCACCTTCTTAGTCGATTTATAACTTTCTGCGCATGTAGTTTACATTTGCCACAGATACATATATCCATAGTATTCTTGATACAACAACAATATTATTGCTAGTCAAACTAGTCTACAACGTGTCTTTTAACTTCTGCTGAGTTGGTGGTCAAGAACTTCCCACTAAGAAATGCTGCTTTCTCAACTTGCCCTCTTTTGCTTTGCTTGATGAAAAGTACTGTTTGTCTGAGATTGGTCTAATCGAGTCTGAGAACTATTCATGCCAGATCACCAGTAGCTGTTTCTTGTGAGGACAATGTAATAATACTAGGTCCGTTGCCAGAGTCTAGTCTTCTATTCGGGAATTCCCTATGTCTAATTCTACTGTAAGATCTCTAAGTCTTCAATGCGCCTTCGTCGAAGCATTCCTACTTTTCTTCTAGGCCGCGGAGCGGCCCTGGTCACGTGATGGCCATCCGTGGCCATCCCTGAGGTCTAGTACCCTTCGGGATGCTGACGCTAGCATCCATCTTGCGCGGGACCCCTCCCGACGCGTGTCTAGGCTTAGGCTGGTGAGCCACGCCTCATTACACCCCCCTTAGATTTGCGACTATCTCTTAGGCCCGAATCTCTTCAGCGAGGCGAAGCTTGCCTAAGCCGGGCGGCGGCGGGTTAACGGATGCTGACGTGGTTGTGGGAAGATGAGGCTGGGGAGGCAGCCCTGGCGCGGGTCGCGTCGCGGTAGTCTCCGACGGGTAGTCTCCGCCCTTTGTGGTGCGCGAAATCGTCGGAAAGTCTATTTCTCTCTTTGCAGGGGCCCTAGATGAATCAGGAGTAGCTTCCTCCATGCGGATTTCGATAAGTAACATCTGCTGCGCTCCGTAGGGGATGAAACACTAACACCTGAATTTCCGAGCGTTCCCAAGCAGGTCAAGCCTTTAAAAGGTACTGCCCGTTGAATCTCCCCCCTCTCACTCTTCTTTCCTTTGTAGCCCGACACACACACATCACACACACATACATACATACATACAACATGGCCGACGTCGCCAACAACTCTCCTCTCCCCTCCGACACCACCACCGTGGGCAAGCGCCGGCCCACCCAACAACTCACAAAGGGCGTGACCAAGCGGGCCCAGCCCGCCCGGGTAAGTAGGGGTCGATGCTCATCCTCGGCTGTGGCAACTCGTCTCATGTTCCCCGTCTTCCCTTGTTGTCTCCAGGACCCCTCGGTCCATGAAAAGTCCACCCCCGAGAGGTCGGCCGACTTGCCCGCCTGCTGGAAGTGCCGCCACTTCCACAAAAGCAAGATGTTTATGTCTGAATGCCACCATCTGGTGTGCCGGCCCTGCATCGTGGCGGCGGCCGACGACACGGTATGTTCCCTTTCGCTGAGAGGCGGCCTGATGTCTTTCTAACGGTGTAGTTCCCTTGTTCCTTTGCTTTCCAGAACGACGGCCCTCAGGGCCACTTGACGTGCGGCGCCCCCCACTGCGACCGGATCCTCTTCTTTGCGGCCATGCCCGCCGGGTGCCAGTTCGCTGGCTGCAACCATGTCGGAGCGGACCTCAGCATGTTTCCATGCAACCATCTCCACTGCATGGGCCACGTCCGCGCGTAAGTAGTACTCTTCGGCCTGCTGCTGTCTTACCTGACTAACTCAGCTCTCTTCACAGCGAGATGAACGTGGCAAATTACACCCCCCTCCGGTGCGGGTTGGGCGACCAGTGCCACGGCAACCGGTGCCAATTCTCCTTCACCAAGATTGGTTGATTAGTTCTCCCCCCCCCCCCTCCTTCTTGTACATACTTTCACTTGTTGTCTGTTGCTCCTTCGGGGCCTGGCCTTCGGCCCGTATAATCAAATTCAGTACCACAATCTCATTGCTGTACTTGCCTTCTCATCGCTGTGCTCCCTTGAGTCTTGTGGCATTTCGTATGCGTCTGCTGTGTCCAATGTCACTCGGCTTCCTCCCGGCTATGGTGCTCATGGTAGATGCCCTGCATCACACTTCCCCGTTGGGAAGACCGCCCAGCGGTTCCCCGGCCATCGTCCAACGATGCCGGTATCTCACCTAGTGAGGTCTACTGCCTTGCAGTCTTCGGCTCATCGCCCAGCGATCCCGGCGTCTCGCCCAGCGACATATGCTGCCCAGCAGCCTTCGGCCATCGTCCAACGATGCCGGCATCTCACCTCGTGAGGTCCACTGCCTTGCAGTCTTCGGCCATCGTCCAACGATGCCGGCATCTCACCTCGTGAGGTCTACTGCCTTGCAGTATTCGGCTCATCGCCCAGCGATCCCGGCATCTCGCCCAGCGAGGTATGTCGCCCAGCGACCTTCGGCCCATCGTCAAACAATGCCGGTATCTTGGCCGAAGCCCTTCTCTTCCCCTTTGCGTGGGTATGTACTACGGCCATGGTCCCCGCGGGTCTGGAGGTACGCCGCCATGCAAATCTGGTGCCGGTCACCTTGCATCGGCAAGCCGTCGGCTCATCGCCCAGCGATCCCGGCATCTCACCCAGTGAGGTATGCTGCCCAGCAGCCTTCGGCCATCGTCCAACGATGCCGCATCTCGCCCAGCGAGGTATGCTGTCCAACAGCCTCCGGCCATCGTCCAACGATGCCGGAATCTCGCACTATAATGTCTTCTACCTCCAGTAGCATCTCTCTTGTTAATTTACGGTACAGCTCGCTATCTAGGTTCTCTTACGTCGCCTGGCCGCTAGCCTTTGGCCGCGGTCCTCTCCGGGGTGCTCCCGGAGCCATTCTTCCAGCGCGGTCGTCCCCTTCACGTGTGCATACGGCTCCCACGTGTTCTGGGTGCTGTCATAACCTGTCCACTTGACTAAGAACTGCTCGGTGTTCCTGTGCCATCTGGCATTTAGGATCTTGTCCACTTGGTAGGTCTCCTGACCATCTTCGTCCTTCTCGGGCTCAGGCGGAGCGGTGACCTGTCTGTACAAGGTATCGCCCGGGTCATGGTAACGTCTCAGAATGCTGACATGAAAGACTGGGTGCAACCCAGTGAACTCCTTGGGTAGTTCGAGCTCGTAGGTGTCAGGATGCGGCCCCTTGCCGCGTACTGTGAATGGCCCAATCCATTGCTCAGCCAGCTTTTTGTTCCTTGTGGTGACGCTGGTAATCGCAATACCCTCACAATGGAGTAAGACCTTGTCACCCTCTCGGTATGCTTCCGTGTGCTTCTTGCGGTCGTAGTACTTTGCCTGCTGGTCCTGTGCATCTCGGAGCCGTTGCTGCATGATGCGACTCACGTCGGCGAATTCCTTAACCCGTCTCTCCACGGCGGTTCGTGCCGATTGCCTTATCATCTCTCCGGGGTTAGGTGCTACCCATTGGTTTGGTACCCGGGGAACGCGGCCTAGGTCAATCTCGAAAGGGGATAGTCCCGTCAACGTCTGCGGCGTTCGGTTGTAGTTGTACTCGAGTGTGGGGAGTAAACTCTTCCAGTTGGAGCCGGCATAGTCAAGAAAGGGGCCCATGATTCCCTTGATTGTCTTGATGGCGTTCTCCACCTTGCCGTCGGTCTGTTGGTGTCGTGCCGACAAGAGTTCTTGCTTGACGTCGAGTGCCCGCATGAGGTACCGCCAGAATTCTGATAGCCACTTGGGGTCCCGATCGCTCACAATGGTGTGGGGTAACCCCGTGTGGCGAAATGCCTGTTCCAGAAAGAGTTGAGCCATCTCCTGAGCTGTAGCGCGTGTGTTAGTAGGTAGGAGTATCACGCGGCATGAAAGGTAGTCGACGATGAGGAGTACGGCGTCTGCCGTCTTGGTCAGTCTCTTGCCGGTGTGGTGCGGAGGGTTCTTCATCACGTCGGGCTCTACCCGAGGTTCCCCCCCCTTAGAGCCTGACGTGGGGAAGAATATATCCATGCCGATTTGTTGCCAACGTGCGTCGGGGATCGGTAAGCTGCGGAGGAAACCGATCGGCGCAGTTCGCTTGTGACGTTGGCAGGTAGGGCAGGTGCGGACATATTGGTACACATCACGCTCCATGTGAGGCCAATAGTACGACTCCAGAAGTTTGGCGAGCGTTCGTTGGACACCGGAGTGACCACCGTTCGTGAGGGAGTCGTGATGAATCTGAAGGAGTGGCCCCCGCAAGCTGTCGGGGACGTACCGACGGTCATGGTACATCAAGAAGCGGTGCGGAGGGGAGTCCACTGTCCGGAATCGGCGTGCATGGCCGGATAGGTTCTCCGGTGGACTGTTGATGGTTAGTAAGATGTTTTGGCCGAAATCATCCGATGCGAGCGCCTGGGTCCAGTCCGCATTGGTCGGCATGTGCGTCGGGACGGGCTTCTCCGTCTGCACAATGGCGGTGACCACGTCGATCTTGGCCTGGCAGGTTGCACACTTGGGGGCGTAAGTCGGGTCGCGACTGAGGAAGTCGGCAATCGAATTCCATGTGCCGGGGAGGTATTCCACTGAGAAATCGAACTGTTGGAGGAACTCGACCCAGCCTGCTTGGCGACGTGACAGGTGGGGTTGTTCCTGGAGGTAGATCAGGGACTTGTGGTCAACAAATGCGCGGAATGGGCGGCCGATGAGGTAATGGCGGTTGGCGCGTATGGACTTGACTAATCCCAGTAGTTCTTGTTCATGCACGGGGTATCGAGTCTCGGCGGGTTGCATCTTGCGGGAGTAGTATGTCACCGGACGAAGTTGCGGGAGGTTGGCTAAGCCCGATTTGGTGGTTGGTAGTGGGTGAGGGTAAGGGAAATCTCCTTTGGCCGGCTGCGCCAGCCATCCGCCGTAGGCGTAGCCCGATGCGTCCATGAACAAGTAGGTGTCGAGCGCCGGGTCGAAGTACGCTAGGGTGGGTGCCGAGGAGCATAATTCCTTTAAGCGATTGAACGCTCGATCTTCCTCGTGACCCCACTGCCATGGGCGGTTGCCGGATTGCAGACTCGTTAGGGGTAGGGCAATCTGTGCATACTCGGGGATGTATTCCTTGACATAGTTGACGAGGCCCATGAAGCTAAGGAGCTCCAGGGAGTTGGTCGGGCGAGGTCGTTCCCGGACCGCGGTCACCTTGGAGGGGGCGATACTTAGGCCATCCTTGCCGACTCGGTGGCCGCAGAACTCGACTTCGTCAATCGCCCATTGACATTTGCTGGGTTGGACGTGGAGGCGATGTTCCGTCAAGGTCTTGAGGACCTCGTCGACGTGCTGAATGTGCGAACTCATGTCGGTGCTGAATATGAGGATATCGTCGAGGTATGAGATCACGTAGGCGTCGTACTTGTCGCCCAAGAGCTTGTTGGTTAGTCGCTGGAATGTAGCAGGTGCATTAGTTAAGCCGAGGGGTAGAACATTGTATTCGAAATGTCCAAAACGTGTTCGGAACGCTGTTTTCTCCCTATCTTCCGGTCGGATCATGATGCAGTGGTACGCGTCGCGGATGTCGATCGCAGTGAATACCTGCATGTTGACAAGCCTGTCACGCAGCTCCGAGAGGTTCGGAAGTGGCGTGGCATCCTTGTGAGTCATCTTGTTCAGTGCCCGGTAGTCAATGCAGCAGCGTAGGCCGCCGTCCTTCTTTGGGGCAAATAGGACGGGCACGCCCCACGGACTGCGAGAGTGTGAGATCCAACCCTTGTCCATTAAACGCTGCATCTGCTGGCCGAGCTCGTCCAGTTCGTCAGGGCTCAAATGCCGGAGTGGCTGCATCACGGGCTTCGAGCCGGGTTTGAGCCAAATGGTGAAATTGTCCTCGCCTCGGTCCGGAGGCATGCCTGACTGCTCGGTGAATAGCGTCGTGACGTATTTCTCTAGGGTCAGTCGGAGTGGATGGTCGGCTGCCAGCGCCTCTAGCGGGTCTTCTTGATCTGCCGACTTGGCTTCAGTATTGGTGTGGCGTTGTTCCTCCAAGATTGCCCTTTTCTTGGCGTCGACCGTCTGTACAAATTGAGCCTCTGCAACTGGAATCGCATCTACGATGTGTACCTCGAAGACTCCAGTGATCTCGCCCTTCTTCATCAAGCGTTTCCATTGCTTGGCCGTGTAGATTCCCTCTGCATTGAGTGCTGGCTTCGCCGGCTGGAATCTGCGGGGCCGTACCTCTCGTGGGGAGAGTAGACAGGCGGCGCACGCGGACGGTGCTTCCCAGTGGCGGTTGGTCGATTTGGCTCTAAGGCTGAGGGTCTGGCCGTCGTGGTAGAACGTCATCGTTGGAAAGCCCCCTTGGTCGAAAAGCCCTCGGACGTCCAGCCCCAATATGAATGGCAAGCCCAGTATGGCATCGACCCTGATCGGCGCGACCACGAACGGTACGGTATCCTCCCGGTAGATGATCTTCTCCTCGGTGAACACCGAGAGGTCCCCACAGGTCATCTTTGTTGCCCCGTAGTTTCCCGCTCTGTCACCCCACCGGACCTCCAGCGGAGTTGGAGAGGTGTAGGTCCGGAGGCCGTGTTTGGCGGCCCAAGTGTCGCTGATGATCAGGGTGTTACATCCGGTATCGATTAGGATGCGGGCAAAGTGCCCTTGTACCTTCCCGTGGACCACAAATGTCTTCCTGTGAATGCGGGGTCCCGGTCTGTCCGTGGGGATCTTGTCTTGCATCCGGGGTTGGGGTACTGAGACGGTGCAAGCGTTCAGCACCCGGGGCGAAAATCTGAGCTGTTGACTGAGCCCCCGTCGCTGGCCGCCTCGTCTCTGGACCCTTCGGTGATCTCTACAGGGGCGGCGAACGTCCTATGCTCACCGGTTTTACCTTTACTTGCTGGGCACCCACGGGCGTAATGCCCCTTGCCCCCGCAGTTGAAACATTCGTTGCGCTCACGGCGTTCGTTGTAGATGGTGCGCTCACGGCGTGAAATCCCTTGGTAGTTGTCCATACCGTGTGTGGGACGACCTGAGCCATAGGGGGTGTGGCGTCCCCTTTCTCGTGCTTGATAGTTCCCTCGATGTACCTGAGCCGGCTGGACTGCAGCGTACTGACGTCTCCTCCCGTCGGGGGTTACCTGCGCGACATCGTCCGCATAGCCTCGAATCCTGTAGCATAGTAAAGCTTCATTCTGTAGCTCGGTGATCGGAATCTCGGCGCCATTATTCCTCATGATTGTGGCATAGCAGTGGTCCCGAATGCGCTGGCTGACATGGTTGGTCGAGAATCCCGTCAAGAAATAGTCACGTTCTTGCCTTGGGGTAAGCCGCTCCTTGTCGTCGAGCGTCGCGATCTGGGCCCGAAGGGTATTGAACTTGGCGATATACTCCGATATGCTATTGGTGAAAACCAACCACTTCATCTTTGCTTCTGCGGTGTTTCGTAAGTTGGCGGGGTAGAAGCGGATGCGGAGGATCCTCGTGAATTCTTCCAATGTCGTGGGCTGGTCGCCGGCATCTCTGAGCATTTGCCACCATTCGTCGGCGGTTTCCTTGAGGTACCCCGAGATGTGGTCGACGTCCCGGTGGTCCGTCCTGAAGTCGGTTGCCTCAAGGTAGCGCGTGTGGACCTTCAGGAACTCATCGACCTTTGACACCATTTCTTCACTGTTCCCTTTTCCGTTGAAATGTGTCAGCTGCTTGCGAAGGTTCTCGCGGCGTTCCTTCTCAGCTTGCATTCGTGCGCGGTTTTCTTCCGCCAGGATGATGTCGACGTGCGGTGTTGCAACCGCTGGTTGGACTGGAGTTGGAATCCTTGAGAGAAGGGCTTCGAAGCGGGCCTCTCCCATTGCGATCTGTTCCTGCAGTAGGCGTTGGGTCTCCGCCAATTGTGCAGCTAACATTGCAACGGAGTTGTCGGTCGGTGTGTCGACTTCGGGTTCTCCTACTGCCATTGGGCTGTTCCTGGTGCTACGTGCCATTGTTGTCGTCTACGGGGTGGTGCTACCATGTAATAATACTTGGTCCGTTGCCAGAGTCTAGTCTTCTATTCGGGAATTCCCTATGTCTAATTCTACTGTAAGATCTCTAAGTCTTGAATGCGCCTTTGTCGGAGCATTCCTACTTTTCTTCTAGGCCGCGGAGCGGCCCTGGTCACGTGATGGCCATCCGTGGCCATCCCTGAGGTCTAGTACCCTTTGGGATGCTGACGCTAGCATCCATCTCGCGCGGGACCCCTCCCGACGCGTGTCTAGGCTTAGGCTGGTGAGCCACGCCTCCTTACAGACAATCAGACCTCCGTTGTTGCAACGCTCTCTTTAAGAAGAGAGTGCGCACGTTTACTCAACTGTTACTACCGTCAGAGTCCTCTGACTTTGCCGTTGTGCGTCCGTGAAAGCTGCTTGCTCCGAGACATATTAACACGATATGATGTAATTTGGTGATGCTTTGAAGATGACAATAGCTGCGGCCACATTACTCCATTCCCACCTGAAGTACTCTTGGTATTGGAGATATCGGCGTTTCCAGTACTTTATCGGAAATGCAGAGGATTGGCTGAATTCGATGTGGCCTCCAGTATACTTCGTAAGAGGGGGGTTACAGAGCTCTTCTGAGATGCAGTTGACAATGTAGCGTTGTCAGATGCACGGAGATGTCATGTGAATGTATTTCTTGTCTTAAAGTCTTATCGGTAATGTCTCACTTCGAGCGTTCTAATCTACTTTTTCTCCAATCACGTGATCACACGTGATCCAATTCAGCTCTTAGCGTTACCGGTATGGTGGTCACGCGTTCTAGTCGGAGAATCCAAGTAAGGATCTAATGTAAGGACCAAACGTTGAGTACGCAAGTCTCAACATTCCAATACACCCCCTGTCCGAGCAATCGATCCACGATGATGGGATTTTACTCATTCGGGAGCTCCGTCATGGACGCTTTCGTCATTGGCGTGATGGTGTTGTCGTAGTGCTTGATGCACATGCTTTTGCGATGGTATTTGAATGCCAGGGCCGGTAAAGGCTTTGTAAGTGAGTCGGCTACCATTTCAGCGGTGGGTAAGTACTCCAGGTGAATCTCCTTGTCGATGTGATCACGAATGAGGTGATGTCGAATGTCGATGTGCTTGGTACGGGCGTGATGCACGGGATTCATTGCCAACGAGATGCATGACTGATTGTCTTCGTAGATCGTTGTAGGTCGAGCATTTTCATTGAGATATTCGGGGATTTGGAGTTCTTGCAGAAGTGAGCGAAGCCAGATTGTCTCTTGAGTGGCGAATGAAAGTGCCATGTATCAGCTTCGGTAGATGAGAGAGCAACGGTGGGTTGGCGCTTCGAAGCCCAAGTAACAGGGCCCGCATTTCCAATGTAGAAAAGGTAGCCAGTGATTGACCGTCAATCAATGATGTTGTTTCCCCAATCGGCATCGCTGTAGCCGTGAAGGGTGACGTTATTTCCGCCGATGCAGAGGCTGTAATCTGATGTTCCCCGTAGGTAGCAAAGAACGCGCTTTGCAGCTTGCAGATGTTGAGGCAAAGGGTTGCTTGCAAAGCGAGAAAGCATACTGACTGCGACAGCGATGTCAGGACGCGTGCATATCATCAGGTACATGAGAGAACCAACGATTTCGCGATATTCTCCTTCTTGCAGGTTAGGTGAAGTCTTTGTACTTTCGACTTCGTAGGGTTCGAGCTTGGTCTGGTCCATCGGAGTGTTGACGGGCTTGCAATCTTGCATACCAAAGCGCTTGAGGATGTCATTTACATATGACTCTTGATCGAGATAGATGACGTGCCTTGAGTAATCGCGTCGAACTCTCATTCCTAGGTAGTGGTTGACTTCGCCTAGGTCTGTCATGTTGAACTCGTTGTGCAGGGATGTCTTGATTGACGAGATTTCCGATTTGGTCTTTGCAAAAATGAGGAGATCGTCGACGTAGACGGAGATGTACTGCGATGAGTCCCTTTCAGGTAGAGTTCTGATGTAGACGGCATTGTCATTTGCCAGGCGCTTGAATCCCAAAGAAGTCAGTTCTTTGTGAAGTAGGGAGTACCATTCGCGCGGGGCTTGTTTCAGACCGTAAAGGGCCTTTCGGAGTCAAAGGATGGTCCCAGGCGGAAAGCCAGAGCCTTCAGGGGCATAGATTAGGATGGTCTCGGTAACAATCCCATTCAGGAATGCGGTTACTACATCCATTTGATGGCATTTCAAGCCTAGAATGGCGGCGAGAGCGAGGAGGACGCGTTGGGTGGCTATCTTGGCAACCGGAGCGTAGGTTTTGTTATAGTCGATACCGTAGCGTTGTTCGAAGCCTTTCACTACAAGCCGGGCCTTGTATCGTTGGGGTTGACCATTCAGGTCTCGCTTAATCTTGAATACCCATTTAGTGCGGATGGGTCGTTGATTGTGCGGTAAGGATTTGGGGTTAATGACTTCCCATGTTTCATTGGTATGAAGGGACTTCACTTTGGCATTTATGGCCTCGGTCCACTTTGGCGCGTCGTCTGATGAGAGCGCTTGTTTGTAGGTTTGGGGTTCTTCGGTACTTGCAGCCGAAAGAGCGATCGCCGTCTTCTCGTTGATTTAGTCAGCAAAGACTGTCAAATGATTGACATTTAGCAAGCGGTTCCCATGTATTATCTTTGTCTTCGAATCCTAGCCATTTGCAGAGGAATTCGGGGCCTTCCGGGCCATCACGTGAGTTGAGAATCTCTTTGACTTCGCAGAGTTCTTCGGGCGGAATGTAGTCTTTCGCGAGTTCGAGTGCTGAGTTTTCATCGAACGTTACATCGCAAGAAATGACTATTTCTTGACGGTTGTCATCCCAACAGCGGTAAGCGCCGTCAAATTCGTAACCAATGAGTTTGAGACGTGTGGCGCGCGGTGCCAACTTTGAGACTTGTTTTCTCTTGACGAGATGCACGAAGGCATCAGCCCAAATCACACGAAGGTGAGAAAGTGAGGGCTCTTCGCCGTTGAGCCGTTCGTACAGCGAAATGTTGTTATTGGACTTGTGGGGTAGGCGATTCCGTAAGTAGACTGATGTAGCCGCTAACTCGGTCCAGAGTTGTTTCGGGATGCCGTATGAGTGTTCCAATGAACGAATGGTGTCGAACAGGGTGAGGTTGAACCTTTCAGCTACACTGTTGGACTGTGGGGAATCTGCAGCAGTGAGTTCGTGCAGGATGCCCTTTTTCGAAATGAATTCTTTCAGATCGTGATTGACAAACTCCCCCCCTCAATCGGAATGAAGTCGTCTGACCCTTTCGTTGGTCTGTTTTTCGATGAAATTGATGAATTCAATCAATTTTGCAGTAGATTCGCTCTTCGTCTTCAAGAAGAAGATCCATGTGAAGCGTGAATAGTCATCGATCACAACGAGGGCATATTTCTCATCGCCAACCGCGGGTATGTGCAGACCGTTCAGGTCGAAATGTAGGCGATCGAGTGGCGTCTTGGACCGTGTCATTGTACCGTTGAATGGTGAGTGCTTGTGCTTACCAAACTCGCAACCTTTGCAGACTTCGTTGGTCATTGGGAGCTTGAGTTGCTTCATGATGTGAGTGCCAGGATGGCCCAATCGGTGATGCCAGAGGCTTCCTTCGTTGACAGGAGAAGAGGGACCAGAACCAGCCCCAGAAGAAGCCGCCGAATTAGCGGCGGCGGCGGCATTGGCGGATGGTGCCCCCAAGGGGGCACCATCCTCGGCATCATCCGATGCCTTTGGGGCGGCCGGCCCCCCACCACAGCACCCACAACTCTCACTCTCCAGTGGGGGGCTGGCCAGCCCCAAATTGGGGCGGCCAGCCCCCTCACTGGAGAGTATGGGGCCGGCTGGCCCCCCATTTGGGGCGGCCGGCCCCTCCGACGTGGCTTGGAGCGGGGTAGAACGCGTGACCACGATATCGGTAGCGTCTGTCGACAGGTTGAGCGCTTGAATCGATGTATCGGACGCGTGTGTCAGTACATTGGACGCGTTTGTCCATTTTGGCAATTCGGTAGATGTATTTTTCGACGCGTGTGTCGGTACAGTGGACGCGTTTGTCCTTGAGCGAGTTTGAGTAGCGGAAGCCATCGGAGTTGGCGAGATGTGATACATTTCTCGAACGAGAGGTATGGTGATGTCATTTGTAGTGCCATTGCAGTCTTGAATGATAGCGCTCTCATCTTCAAAGGTGACTCTCTTTCCATCTTTGGTGAGTGCGGAGACCAAGATGAGAGTTTTGGCGAGTTTCGGAACGTAGAGAACATCAGTGAGAGGTACATCTCCATCTGGAAGCTTCAAGATAGCGTTCCCTTTCGCTTCGGCATCGAGAAAGGCGTTTGTTTCCAAATCTGACGCGCGTTGAGTGCTCTTCGTAGGATTCGAGAATGGAAATGTCATTCGTCATGTGCTGTGAGCAGCCCGAATCCAGGTAAGCCAATGTAGTGGCGTTATGTGCTTCTGCAATGTTGGCATTAGCAGCGGGTTTTAAGGCTTCGACTGCCTTGGCTTTGAGGGGACAATTGAATGGGGTATGTTCATTCGAATTGCATAACCAACAGGGGAAGTTCTGTCTCTTCTTCGAGTCTGTGGTCTTCTTTGCGTCGGTCTTCTTGTGACCTGAGCCGTCTTTCTTTGAAGGTTGGGCTTCGAGCGCGATGTTTTCGCTCTTCTTGGCAAATCGGTTATTTTGGTTACTCTTGTTACTTCCGTTATCCAGACGCTTGGCAGCTGCCATGAGGCCATGGAGATCCTTGAAACTTTGAGTTCTGACGAGCTCTGCATGATGTTCATTCATTCCGCGAGGGTAAAACCACTTGTAGATTTCGAACGGCACCTTCAAGGGGATTTGACTTGTAATCTTCGTGAATGAGGTATTGTACTGCGAGATGGAATGACTTCCTTGTCGGAGTCTTTCAAGTTGAGTGAGCAAAGTTTCTTCGTGATCGCTTGGTTGGTAACGCGAGAGGAAGGGAGGCTTGAAGGATTCCCAATCCGTGATGGGCTCCACCATCCCTTGTTCGGCATCTTTCTGGTGATTACGATACCATTGTTTTGCTTTGCCAGAGAGCTTTGTGAAGATGAATGAGAGTTGTTCTTCTTCAGATACAGGTTTTAGGCGAAAGACTAGAGTAAGTTGATCGATGAAGTCGGCGAGTTTTGAGAGATTTCCCGTCCCGTCGAATGTAGATACTGCATCGATCGCAGATTTGAAGTATGCAAATGATGTACGTTGTGCGTCTTGATCATCGCTCTTTCTGCTGCTCGTAGTTGTTGTGCTCTCCGTTAGGGAAGACGGACGAAAGTGAGGGGCAACTGGGGCTTCAACTTCGCCGTGAGTAATGTGTTGATGTAGAAAAGGGTACTCAAGGCCCGCTTTTGGGCTTCTCATCGGTGAAACGGCCGTAGGATGACCACCAATATGAGGCTTTTTGTACTTCTCGGGTTGTTGATGGGAAGTTGATGTAGCGAGAGGGTTTGAACTAGTCAATAAAGTCCTCTCCAACCTGTCCATCCGATGGTCGAGCTTTTCGTCGATTTCCATCTTGAACCTCTGCAGAATTTCCATGACAATGTCAATCGGTACTTCGGACGGTACTATTGCCGAGTCTGCATGAATTTCTCCATGATTCATCTCATCCACATTGGCATCTGCGTCGTGGGAATCATGGTAGATCGAGGCATCGATATTAACGTCTTCTTCAGCGTCAGGACCCCGTTGGGCTTCTCGTGTGGCTTGACGGGCTTGTTGGCGGGTCTGCACTCCTAGAATGGGAGATCTTGCAGTAGGCATCTTGACAGTGTGCTCGGTACTTTCTTGGCACTTAAATTTGACGGAAGACTTGTAGTTTACAGGTTTTACGAAGGGAGAATGATTCGAA
Organism: Powellomyces hirtus; assembly: GCA_025526995.1. NCBI lineage: Eukaryota > Fungi > Chytridiomycota > Chytridiomycetes > Spizellomycetales > Powellomycetaceae > Powellomyces > Powellomyces hirtus. The sequence goes on from JAHLKG010000002.1 coordinate 27,289, forward strand.
TTCGACCGGTCTCAGGGCTCATAACCTATTGGAGATATCGGCGTTTCCAGTACTTTATCAGAAATGCAGAGGATTGGCCGAATTCGATGTGGCCTCCAGTATACTTTGTAAGAGGGGGGTTACAAAGCTCTTCTGAGATGCAGTTGACAATGTAGCGTTGTCGGATGCACGGAGATGTCATGTGAATGTATTTCTTGTCTTAAAGTCTTATCGGTAATGTCTCGCTTTGAGCGTTCTAATCTACTTTTTCTCCAATCACGTGATCACACGTGATCCAATTCAGCTCTTAGCGTTACCGGTATGGTGGTCACGCGTTCTAGTCGGAGAATCCAAGTAAGGATCTAATGTAAGGACCAAACATTGAGTACGCAAGTCTCAACATTCCAATACTTGGGAAGCCACGATACCTTAATCCCTCTATAAGTGATTCAATGGCTAGTTCAATATTTATACCCAAGTTAGGATCTTCATAAAGTCTATTGAACAAAGAACAATGTTTGATTATAGTTTTAATTCTATAAATGATCAAGTTTTAATATAGTAAGTTAAATTACAGTTGGATCAAAGATTAATATTAAATGTGTACTCTTATGAAAATAATTAAAAGTCATATGCTTCACCATTAAGTTCAAATCTTTGTAGATATACTTACGTATTGTTTCATAAATGATAAAAAATAAGTGATTTGAACACTTAACGTTCCGCGTGTAAAACAGATGATTTACAAATTGAGCTACTTTTTTATTTTTTAAGGGATTTGAATAACAATGATAATATCCAATTTAAATTTCTCTTTCTATCCTCACTTGGCTCATTCAACTCTCATTTCAAGAAAAGTTCAAGGAAGCCATTTTGATGAGCATCTTAAAGAACAAGCAACCAAGTCTGCATTTAATTAAAAAAAGATAGACTGTTTGGCAAAACACTTGAGAACAACAAGAGTCTTGAACACCTTAGTGCATCTTTCCTTGTTAAACTCATCTGCAATCAAGCTTATCAGTGTCTTTGTGTAAGCAGCGCGCATGTCAGCACCGTCCTGCTCAACATATCCAAACACTAACTTCTTTTCATCTATGTAAATCCAATAAGCAATATTTTTGCCCTTTTAGCTGCGCCAAAGTTTTGCTGCTTTGGCAAATACTTGTGGATAAGTTGTAGTAAAGGTAGCCCTGCGTTGGACTTTTACAATGAGCAGGGTGGCGTCCAAAGAATGATGTAGATTCCTGTATCATAGGCGTTATCAATGACAAAATCAATTAGTCCGTTATACATGACTTTCTGCTTGTCACCTGTATCAACATCTTTCACAGCCTTGATGAACTTGTTCTGCACTTTTTTTCTCAAGATGAATAAACATTTGCTGACATCATCAACGGCTGCAGCGTTGAAAGTATATAAAGCAACTATTGTCCTTTTTGTATTTTATGACACTAATCATTGGCTTTGAGCTATTAGTAAGAAGTTGAACAAAATGCCAATAAAATGTTCACATATATCGGAAACCAATATTGCCCAAGGGTCCCTATTGACTCTTATAAAAAATTTGCACAGTATGGAATTTGAGTCGATAATAGAGAAAATCTCCTCCCTTTTGGCATCTTTGACAACTTTGCCCTTTAAATTATATATAAGCCAATCACTGAACAATTTGTATGGTAGACCGTCCTCTTGTTCCAATACTAGCTGCAGTTCTGTGTCACCATCCCAGAGGGGTTTGGGCTAAGCACGCAAACACTTTTACAAACCTCCCCATTTTAATAAAAATCATAAAAAATGATAAAAAAAAATCCCCCTGGATCTGCGTGCGCAAATGAATTCAGCAAGTCCATTCATTTACATTGATCAACCGTTCATTATTCTAACAGAAAAAAAATTAAAAAAACAGTAAAAGCAAATGAACTAATTTAAAACAACAAGCAGCTCTAAACTCTCTCAAAACGTGTGATTAGAAAACAACGATGTCTGAAATAGCTTGCTTACATTAAAGAATGAACTCCGTTTCAATTTGAAAAACTTCTTTAGTTTAAGTTGGATACGAGGCAACTATAGTCCTTCTCGCAGTATTTGACAGTAATCTTTGGCCCCAAGCCATTAGAGAGAAGCTGAACAAGATGCCAATAAAAAAATCACATGTATTAGGAATTGATATTGCCCAGGAGTGCTTATTGACTCTTATAAAGAACCTTTGCAGCATGGTATTTAGTTCCACAATGGAGAAAATTTTCTCCCTTTCAACACCTTTGGCAACTTTGAATTTGAGGTTATATGTAAGCCCATCACTGAACAATTTGTATGATGGACTGTGTAATGAGGTGTGGCTTGCCAGCCTAAGCCTAGACACGCGCCGGGAAGAGCTTTGCGCAGGATGGATACTAGAGTCAGTATCTCAACGGGTACTATACTTTGAGGATGGCCACAGATGGCCATCACGTGATTGGGACCACCCTGCGGTCCAGAAGAAAAGTAGGAATACTCCGACAAGGGCGTATTAAGGACTTAAAGATCTTACAGTATAATTAGACATAGGGAATTTCCCAAATAGAAGACTAGACTCTGGCAACGGACTTAGTATTATTACAGACTGTCCTCTTGTTCTAAGAATAGCAACAGTTCTGCGTCATTGGCCCACAAGGGTTTTGGCCATGCACGGGGACTTTTGTGGACCCCTTCCCATTTTAATAAGAAAAATTATAAAAAAAAAAAAAAAAACTTGGATCTGCTTGTGCAAATGAATTGAGCAAGTTCATTCATTTACACTAACCAACCACTCACTGTTTCAAAGAAAAAAGGTTAAAAAAACAGTTTAAGCAATGTGGTAGGGTGACCCAGCTGGTGTAAAATATCAAACTTGTTTTACTTGTTTAGCATTGTTTCCTAAGCGGGACACGTAAGCGTGCGGAGTTCAGAAGTGTGGCGTGAACACTCTCCGCGCTCGTTCCAAATAGAAGCAGCCAAAAGAGCACAAGGGCCAGGAATGCAGCTGATACTGCGTTATAGTGCGACCCCGCACTCATTACCTTCAAAGAGAGGCAGATCATTGCGCGTCGCGTTTATCGACGGTGAAACTGGTTAATTCGAGAGCTCCCGGGCCTCTAGTAGCTTTTTTTGTCTCTCCCACTCTCTTTGCATCCAGCCTTCATCATGCAAAGCATTAACCACCTGTCCCTCGAGCGGAAACCATCTCTCGAGCGGAGGCTCATGCTGCCCGAGCTCTCAGCCCCTCAGCAGTTTCCCACCATAACCTCCAGCCGTAGCCTTCCGCGTAACAAAGGAACCTCCAAGCGGCAACAGTTTAGTGCCACGCGCGGGGGGAGTACTTCATTGCAAACCTCTCCGAAATGTTCCTTTGACCGCCCACGCACCGTCGACAAAGTCAATGTGGCACCCATCCCAGCAAAACAAAAACCGCGCACTGCGGGCGGTGGGAGAAGAGCGTTGCCGCCAGTGGCGGATTCAACATCCAGTTCGACATGGGACTCGATTGAACCGATGTACGAACACCGCACACCGAGAAAACACTCAACGCGATCAAGCTCCTTCTCCCGCACGTCGTCCTTCTCACGGACGCAAACAACCGAGAAACTCCGGAAGCTGTTTGACCGTAACGATGTGCTCATCCGAGACGTGAGCGATATCTTTGACGAGAATGCAGCAACAAATATCACCGTCGGCGGAACCAAAATGATCGTGCGGGGAGCCGCCAATCGGAGAGTCAATAGCCCCAGCAGCGCCATCGTGCTGGATTTTGCAACGCAGCAAGGCCGATTGTGTGGCAACTCCTATGCCGATGCGGCTCACGCTTATGCACCCAAAAATGGATCGATCTCGGTCCAGGCCCCGTCGTCAATGCAGGGATTGCGAGCAAGAGGGACGCCGTCACCACCTCCGTCATCGTTACAACATCACCGGCAACCACATTCCCAGCAGCAGCAAAACCAGCACCTGAATCAACACTATTTCCCCGAGGCGCAACAACATCACCATGGATCACAGCAACGGCCATCCACCAGCAACACAGATCCAAGCAATCACCCACCCACGCTCACCGACGCCCACGCTCAAATTCGACAAGCCATTGAGCAACAGTCTCAACAACACAAATTAAACGAAAGTCTCGCACCCGCCGCACCCGTAGGCAGCATTGGCCTCCGCCAAAAATGGAAAATAGTCATCAAAGCAGTTCAGAACATGTTGCGCACCACAAGATTGTTCAGAGTCGCGGGTGGTCCGGCCCATCCGCTCGATGACCGGTTTGGAGAGACCGGAGGTGGCAAGCGGATGCAGGGCGATTTGTCGATAAAATCAAAGGTTATTCAAAAATGGAATTGGGTTGATCTGCTGCATCTTTTAATGTTCTTGACCCAACCTCACGTCGCAGGTCCACTTCCTCCTCTCCAAAACCCGTCCTCTCCGGACGCTCACCGACTACACCACCATCGACCCTCACCTCGTCAAACTCTCCCCCTCTCTCAGCGCACTCACCCCAACCCAACGCAAATCCCTCTACCTCGGTTCCCTCACCTACGAATCCCACAGTGCCGGCACCATGCTTCTCCGAGACGGCGGAACAGCCGAATCTGTCTATTTCCTAGTGTCAGGCAATGCCGAGGTGTATAAAGAACATAAAGGCATCAAGATCAAACAAGGCACAGTGTGCGCTGGGGGAATGGTTGGTAATGTAGGTGCAGGGGAGGTGGTCAATGGGAATACAGGCAAACGAACGTATAGTGTGGTGTGTTTGGAGACCTGTGAGTTGCTGAGAGTGGATTTGGGTAAGTACGACACATCATCACTCTTCACTTCGATTAAAGGCACGTTACTAACCGCCGCCCACTGGCTCCTTTCCAGATGAGTACATTCGAACAGTGTTTGGCCACGATGGTTCCAACACCGACACTCTCGTCTGTCTCCTCAACGCCCTGCCCCATTTTGCAGCAACACAGGAAAAGGTCCTCCTCCAAGCCGCCCAATCCTGCTCCCTTCACACCTACACCACGGGCGACGTCATCCTGTCTGAAAACGACACCGCAGACCGCATCTTTCTTCTCTGCAAAGGCACCGCAACCACCTCGCGACGAGTGCCTTTCCTCGCGACCTACTCGTACATGGTAGCCGGCGCACCGCCGTTGCAGCATTTGCATCCGTATGATGGGTCATTCACGGTTGCGAGTGGGGAGGAAGTGATTGTGAAAGACATTCCGCTGGGGATTGTTAATGCGGGAGAGAGTTTTCCAATGCTGATTTTGCCGGAAGGCATGACGGTGGATCCAGATCGTCCCAAACGCAGTGATTTTTGGCCGCGAGCCGATAGACCCAAGCAGGCCCGGGCTGAATCAAAGTCTAACGACAGCATCGCGTCTTCCTCATCATCCACCGCAACGTTACCCACCCAACTCACCAACGTAACCGTCACAGCCTCCTCCGACGTCGCTTGTGCCGTCTTCTCAACAGACACCTTCCTCCACCTCGCCACCAACGAGATGGTCGAACTGGTTTTGAAGCAAAGCGAGCGGTACCTCACCACCAACGTCAGCTTGCAGGACATGTATCTCGTTGACAAAGACCCAAATTATAGACCGTCCACTATGGGCCGACAGCATCATCATAAAACGGAAGGTGGGATGCCTAAAGCGTCGCTTGCGATGATGCAGGCTGTTTAAGGAAAGTGAACCCTTAGCCGGTGACGAGACACTTATAGGGCATCTCATTATTATCCAATTCTCCAATCTTCCTGACAAAACAGAGTGCGTATGCCACTTGACAGTCTCTACTATAGCAGACAGCAAAGTTCGATTGACAACACGTGCACCAATAGTACAAAAATCGAGAGCTGCACGTGTTTAGCATTACGGCATCCTCCATCGCTGCAACGCTCAACTTGAGAGTTTTCACCACTAATCCAAAACGGCTGTCAACAGGGAATACCATCAACCCGGATCACCGCGGAAGAAACTCCTGGCCTATTATGCATAACTCGGCCGTGGCCGAGCACAGGATGGCTTGAAAAGCTCAGGAGTCTGACTTTCAAGGATGTTTCTAAGGTTGAAGGATAGTATCATTTTCCGCTCCCGCAAGCCAGAAACCATGGGTACTAGTAGGACCTTTGGTAGGACCCTGTGCTCTTGTGGGCTTGAATCAACCCTTCGATCAAGCTCTTCGATGTTCAAGTTGCTCGGATGGCACATCGGAGGTGTGAAAAAGCGCGTCGTATAAGCCACATCTGCACACCTTTTCAAAATCGCGACGAGCCAATGAGGAGCCGTGTTCATCGCACATGCATGCCAGTGAGCTATCGGGCGACATATCATATCACCGTGACTCCACAAAAGAAACGCCGAAGGGTTGGTCAATGTTGTCATCATGCACGTGTAGGCGCTCCAACGCAAGATGTAGTAGCCTAATATCTCGATATGATGGGTGGTAAACGTGCTTCCTAAACAGCGCGTGCTGGCAATGCACAATTCTCCCGTGCGACTGCACGCGCCTATGTGGGGGAAATCAATCTCCTCTTTTAAATGGAATGGGGGAACTCGCAACTCCCCTCTGGTTTCCAGTAGTCTGAATCCGCCAGCTCTCCCACCCCTTCACACACCCACAAAAAATGAAGCTCACATCCGCCTGCATCATCCTCACCGCCACCGGCCTCGTCAGCGCCCAATTTGCGCCCAGGCCCAAAGGCAAATGCCTTCCCGGCACCTCTCCCTCGGGCGTCAAGAACGTGGTCCTGCTGATCAGCGATGGATTCGGACCCGCCTCCCAGACCACCGCGCGCACCTTCTTCCAAGCCCGTGATAAGTTGCCGTATGAGTGGAAGAGCCCGCTCGATGATATTATTGTCGGGACGGTCAGGACCAAGGCGTATGACAATTGGATTACGGACTCGGCGAGTGCGGCGACGGCTTATGCTTGTGGTGAGTATGGTCGATCATGTGTGGGGAAAAACATGAGAGCTATAGTTCTTACAATGAATGGAATTTTGTGCACATAGGTGTCAAGACATTCAACGCCGGTATCGGTGTCACATTCGACAACCAAAACTGCCCCACCATCCTTGAAGCCGCCAAACGCAGCGGTCTCCGCACGGGACTTGTCACCACCACCCGTGTCACTCACGCCACTCCCGCCGGATTTGCGGCTCATGTCCCCGAACGCGACTGGGAAGCCCTTATCGCGCAGCAACTTATCGGTGATAACCCCACTGGCGGTCGCGAACTCGATGTCTTGTTTGGTGGTGGTGCGTCGTACTTTTTCCCCAACACAACTAAAGGATCCAAGCGGGATGATGCGCGGGATTTGCATGCGGAGGCGACTACCAAGTTTGGATGGAAGAATGTGGCAACGACCCGGGCCCAGTTTGATGCCGTGCCCAGCGACAAATCCGCGCTCCCGTTGCTCGCAACCTTCACCAACAGCCACATGAACTACGAAATCGACCGTAACAGCACCCTTGAACCCTCTCTCGCCGACATGACCAAGAAGGCTCTTGACATTCTCAAGGACGGTTCCGAGAACGGTAAAGGATTCTTCCTTATGGTCGAGGGAGGCCGTATTGACCACGCCGGTCACATCAACGACCCCGCGGGTCACCTCCATGATATCAAGGCGTACTGGGACACTCTCGAACTTGTCAAGAAATTCGCGGATGAGGATGGCAACACCCTCGTCATCCACGTCTCGGACCACGAAACTGGAGGTCTCACCGTTGCGCGTCAAATGAACGCGAACCAAAAGGATGGCGCAACGGATGACAGCGGCTCGTGGCCCTACCGATGGTTCCCCGAGGCCTTGTTCAAGGCCACCGCCTCCACCGAGAAACTTGCGGGCCTTATCCGCGCCGAAGCCAAGGCGAACCCCGCCGGTGACCTCGTCACCTATGTCAAGAACCTCGTCGTCAAGTCATACGGGATCGACGTGAAAGACGAAGAAATCACCAACCTCATTGCGGCCTTGAAACGCGAACGCGGCTCCACCCAATTCACTGAATGGGCGCTGGGTGAACTCCTCAACTCCCGGGCTGAGCTTGGCTGGACCACGCACGGACACTCGGGCGTTGACGTTCTTCTCGGAACTTACGGCCGCACCGGCGCTTCCATCCGTGGATCCTATGAAAACACTGAAATTTCCACCATCATCCAGCAGAGACTTAACTTGGACCTGGGCACCGTCAAGTTTGCCTACCCGCCCCCGCCCATGCCCGCCCCTGAAGCCCTTGCTCGTCGCGCTGAAAAGGAGGCACAGGAGCACGCTTACGGTCTTCACAACTAACGAGAACGCGCACGCTAGTTCTCATACCTAGACATAAATACCCTAGACATCATTTGCCACATAAGCGTGCAGGTCATCACGCTTCACTTAGCATACTTCCACACATTTTGTTTCTTCAGGCTCAATCACCTTTATCATAGTACATCCCTTGCTGCATACTGAATGAAAATACTCCAGTGTATTTGCCGTCCGTTTGGAATGAATGATCGCGTCCCCACTCGTTGCTGGCAATTTGACGTCTTTCAATGGTCAACCGATTACAATGCCCACTGAGCCGTAAATGTCAACTTTCCGCCAGTTTCCACTCACAAGGACATGTGGCAATAACATGTCCCACACCAATTTAAAGCAACATCATTGGATCCTCCACTTGAATTCAGCTATATTGAGGAAGACGTAATTGTACGCCAGAAATGAGTGAGACTATATTACGTGGTGGTTCTACATATGTGAGTCGAAAGTCCAAAGACCAAAAAAAAAAACATTCGAAGGCCAGCCATTCAATGTCCATTAATGTTTCAACTTGAGGACTGCATAGAACGCCAATCGCAACACCAATGAAATGGACACTAGGATTACTATCCATTTGCCGTAGTTGATGTCGTAGATGTCAAGCGCCTAGAGACAAGAGGACACAACACCATATCAGCGAAACTGCTCTCCACTGCAAACCCTTCCCCGTAGTGCTCGCTCACCTTCAATGCATCCTCGCCCCTGAAGGCACAGATACCGGCCTCCTGCAGCTCGCTGTAGTAGTTGCACTGGCACGCGCCCGTCGGGGCATTTCCGCACGTCCAGATCGTGCCACGAAGATCCTCGTTCATGAGCAGCTGGAAAGAGTACATCTGGAAGTCCATGTAGTGGAATGAGTTTTGCCAGAAGCTCGGGAGATTGCGCATAAAGTAGCCTTGGACAACCATCCAGAAGCCTGCATATAGACGACGTAGATGAATGAGTTTACGCAAAGGAAAATGGAAGGAGAGGCTAAACAGAGAACGTACCATTTGCAAAGGCTGCAATGGCCAAAGCGGCGATGAAGATGGGGATGAGAGCAGCAATCAGAACGCTCTGACTTTCCGCAGCATACAGCGCCAAGAACAGGTATATGAAGAACTGGAAAAAGTGTCCGGCACCAGGCGCCAAACCGATGGCCCAGTAACTGTAAAAAGATGATCGTCAGCCACTCCTGAACGCCCATGAGAACTTACCATATCTTTGACGTACCAGATGAGACAGAACGCAAGATTGCAGATCAAGAGGAACGGGATGGTGACAACAGAGTTGGCCAGCGCGTATACCGCGGGCCCGTACAGACCATTGTGACGTTCACGGAGGTAGACGCCTCGTTCTTCGAGGAAAGCAGGGATACCAGCAACCTACCGTTGTGAGGAGCGTGGAGATGTACCATTTAGCATGGACGGATGTAGGTTGAGGGCAGGGGAGGAAGCTGGAACTCACACTCATGAAGCCAAGGAAGGCAACGGAGAAAAAGTGGACAGATATGCGGTCATTCAGCTTTTCCTGCTCCGTTCCCAGGTTGATCCAGACCAGGGCGAGGAGCAAACCCATGCCGACTTTGGAACAAACGCGGAAAGGCGGGACAGAACGTAAGACAAGTCCCAGAAAAAATAAGCAGGGACTCAACTGCAAAGATACTCACTGTACATTCCCAGTCTGACACCGTAACCGATCAAACTCCTTCTGTAATTCAACATCATTCGTGCGACCAGATAGCCTGTCTTGCGCACCATTGACGCCTGATTGCCCGCCGCTGCCTCCACTCGGAACGAGCTTGCCTCTTTCTCCCTCCTTTCCAAATCCGTTACCAATTCGGCCTGCTTGGGAGCCCAAGCTTTGACCAATAACGAGATTTGCTGGTCCGCCTGCTCGGCAGATCCCACAAAGTCTGGGTTGACGATGGACATAACATGGTCGGCGGGGTTGCGGAACCCAGGAATCGGATGGTAAATGGTTTCACAGTAAGTGGGAAGGTCGGCGACGGGACCACAGTAGAGGGTCTTGCCGCGGGCAAGGAGAAGAAGGCGGTCGAACAGCGAGAAAGTGTCATAGTTGGGCTGGTGAATGGTGGCAATGATGATGACGTTTTGCGTTTTCGCGAGGCTCTTGACTGTGGGGGTCGGAGGTGTAAGTTCAAGGAGCGGATGGTGCCCCGCAAGAGATAACTGGTTTCACTTACGCGACGACATGACGTGGAAAGTGGTATCAGAGTCCAGGCCGGACGTGGGTTCGTCGAGAAAGAGAATCACAGGCTTGGTGATCAACGCACTGCCGATCGTGACACGACGTTTCTGGCCTCCACTGATTCCGCGTTGAATAGGGGTTCCGATCAGGTTGTCAGCTACTCTAGACAGACCAAGCTGTGCCAAGGTTTCGTTAATCCGTTGCTCAACGTCACCGTATGACAGGGAAGATGGAAGGCTGTGTATAGGCGTATGGTTGGTGATCATGTTTCGTGTTCTTTTGGGCATCCTAACTGGTCTGCCGCAAATACCTTAGCCTGGCGGCATAGTACAAAGTCTCGCTGACGGTCAAACTTCCAAAAAGAGCATCGTCCTGCTCCACGTAAGAGGACAAGTGGCGCATCGGGAATTCAGTGGTCCCATCGAGGCGGACGGACCCGCGATATTGTTCGCCGCGTTTGCGGCCGGACAGAGTATCCAAGAAGGTCGACTTTCCAGCGCCGCTAGGACCCATGACGGCCAGCATTTCGCCAGACTGGACAAAGCCGGAGACATTGTCGAGCAGAATGGTGCGAGGCGCGTCAGCGCCAGAGCCAGCACCTTTGGCGGGGACGGAAAAGGAAAGATCACGCCAAGCGAGGACGTGTTTAGGAAGCGACGAGGGCTTTCCGTCGGTGACGACGAGGGGCACGTCGACGTTGGCATAGTCCTCCGCTTTGCCGAACATCTTCACGTTTTCCATAGTTTCACTGATAGGCGGTTGAAAAAAAAATGTTGCGGTTGAGCTGAATTGAAGTGAAGGTGGGCGTTCAGGAATGGGGCGGGAGCTATTTACCTTGCTCTATTGGTCATTCCCGCAGGCCGCCTCTGTCGGTCGGTCGGTCGGGGCGGGACGTCTGAGAAAGATTCGGCATGAGCTCGGCAGACATGTCGGTTGCTGGTGGTCAACGCAGTTCAGCGGCGAACCCGATCGGGCGGAGGCTCAGAAACCGGCAAGCGGCACATACCCATATATCGGGGGAATGAGCACGGGTGAATGGCGGAGTCGCAGTAACCGGCACCACGGTAAAAATGGAATGTACCGTCGGGTGGGTGAAATGGCTTGGAACATGAATCACATGATCTTGAGTGACAGGATTGACGATCACGTGGCGCGAGGAGCAGACCTTGGCCCCATTGGCCAGACAGAGATTGAATTCACTCGACACTACTTTTAACGCTGAATGGGAACGGCACTTGCGGAATGGCTGTGGCAAGCGGAGGTGGAAGTGGCAGCTGGCAAGATGGCTGTGGCAATCACAGGGGCAATAGTGACGTTCTTATCATGTGCACAGCGGCTATGCGCAGCATGGGAAGAGACAAGGCGGAAATGGCAGAACATTCCTCACTCGCCATCTTGCAATTCCCCGCACTTTTTGAATCTTGATAATAATGCTTGAAAGTGGCTTTCTCTGTCCTCTTTTTGCAAGGTCCTCTCATGCAGCAAAAAAAAAAGGATAGCTTGCACATGATAAGAACGTGACTATTGCCCCTGTGATTGCCACTTCCACCTCCTCTTGCCACAGCCATTCCCGCAAGTGCCGTTCCCATTCAGGGTCCAGGATAGTCCTACTGTTGATTATCATATCGTAATAATAATAACAATGTGAAGCAGCAAATGAGAGTCTCATCTCGCTTGGTGCTCCCATATCTGGGCAGTCACATTGTCTTAAAATAGGTTTTGGGGGCTGCAAGCAGGCACGTGAATATGGCCCCTATGTTAAGGTCGCACTCAATACACGTGACTTGAAGTCTCTCTCTCTCACGCTCTTTACGCTCTTTGTCGCAAGGGAAAAAAAAAAAGCCTTGAGAAAAGAGAGTTGATTTCATCGAGGCCACTTTCACTCTCCCTTGTCGAAACACGATGGGTTTGGCGGGACCGAGAACCAAGCAGCGCATCGGGCTGGACCCGCAAAACAGGAATTGGAAAGATGGTATGGACCTGCAACCGTCTCCTAACACTACGTGGTTGTTTCTCACCCTTGCATGTTCAACAACAGACAAATCAAAATTCGGTCTGAAGATGATGCAAAAGATGGGCTGGGCTGAGGGAAAGGGACTCGGTATCAACGAAAACGGTCAAAAAGACCACGTCAAAGTCCGTTTGAAGGAAAACAATCTCGGAATTGGCGCCGACAAACGCACCATTGATAACTGGCTCGACAATAACAGTGCATTCGACGCTCTGCTGAAGGGGTTGGCTGGAAATGGGGAGACTCCCGCGGCCGCGACTGTCACGGAGGAAGTCTCCACAACCACGACAACGACTACCACGACAACGGAGATAGCCCCACCGGCGCACGGTCGTCACTACCATCGTCGAAAGTTCCTAAAGAACAAGCTAGTCAGCGGGTTCAACTCTGAGCAGCTCAGCATGATCCTGGGAGTCGCACCTACAGTATCTGCTACGCCAGCCGCACCGGAACCCGAAACGCCGTCCGTGGAAGTGGAAGACAACCCGATGCTCAAAGTTGCCGGAACAACCGTACACGATTACTTTGCGCAAAAGATGGCTGCCATGGGTATGTCATCCTATGGATCACAACTCAAGAAGGCGGAAGAAGAGGATGAGGACGATTATGACGCTCCGCCAACGTTTGGCGGGTTGGGACTCGGCGCATCGTCGAGCGCGGCACCCGCTTCTGCGGCCCCCATGTCGGCATCTGGATTCTCAATGGGTGGACTCGGCCTCAGCGGGTTCATTAAAACCGTCGATGTGAGCGTCACGGAAACGCTCATGCAGGCAAACACTGCTTCGTCCAAAGAATCAAACAACGAAACAACAGCAACCGCCACCAGCACCGTCGAGATTGTGACTACCGACAAGGAAGCAAAACGAGCGCTGAAGGAACAGAAACGGGCGGAGAAGGCAGAGAGGAAAGCTGCTCGCGCTTTGCGGAAAGCAGAAAAAGCTTCGGCCTCCACGTCCCCTGAAGAACCATCTCCCACAACATCCATTCCCACGCCTTGCGATTCCCCATCATCATCATTATCCTCACCATCACTATCTCCACCCCGGTCATCCAAGAAATCAAAATCTGCTGACACTGACTCGGATCCAATACCACCGCCATCTGTAGACGTACTGGAAGGCAAGAAGGAAGGAAAGAAGGCGAAAAGAGAGAAGAAGGAGAAAAAAGAAAAGAAGGAGAAAAAGACAAAGAAAGACAAGTCGGACGAAGCCGTGCCGATATCGGGCAAGCGGAAGGCGGCTGATGATGCGGGGGAGGAGGAGGTACCGGTGTCGAAGAAAAGCAAAAAGGAGAAGAAGAGTAAGAAATCAAAGACGCCATAGACTTTGGCTTTTAGATTTTCGCCGTGACCTCTTGTCACGAGGCGCTCCAAATGCGCACACACACACTGCGCACCATGTACTTTTATTTATCACGATCTACTCTATCGCAACGTGCTTCTGATTTCAACGTGCTCTGCAGAGAATGATCGCATCAGCTGACCAATGAACTGTTCCCAAATGGGACGGGCTGCAAAGTCTGATAAATGCAAATCGGGGGCCAACATTCACCTGACCCAAATTCCGTTTGCAGGTCTCGCCAAAATACCCGCAACCCAACACACCCCGTTTCCAGCGCCTTGGGGCCTCCACAAGTTGAAAGCCGTTGCGGAAGGCAAATATCAGAAACTATGACATATGGGTGAGGATGGTAATAAGAATTGAATTTGAAAACGCATTACGTGGCATGCACTGCATTTTCGTGGGTATCTATACAAATGGCCTATGTACACATTATTGATGCTGTAAACCCATCCTCCCTCTCTCTTTACTACAACTCCTGCAATCTCCCTTTTGGGAAGGTTGCGAGGGGTATATACTCCACATTATTTTGTCTTCTGCAAACACTTTCCCGAAACACTTCTTGCGTTTTGTTATCACTTGATGTCACAAACAAATTTGCACGCCCCCGAATTTTGGTTGCTTTATTAACACGGACTGTGAGTTCCGATGGGTGGTAGGAGCTGGGAGAGGTGGGTATCGATTCTGTAAAGGCACAAAAACAGAATTAGGACGCTGGGTCCAGTAAACGAGCGTGTGAATCTTCACTCTTTTGTGCGTAGTAGTGTTACCGTACCATGAACTCCAGAACAGTCATCTCCTCAATCCCCCCAACAGAGATCGGATGGTCCCCATTCGCCCGGTCTTCCGGTCTCACCATACTTAGAAGCACAAAGTGACGGAAATTCAGGCTCCAAGAATACTGCAACCGAACCATCAGGCAGAATTCACCGCCTGGGCCAGTAAAATTCTGTGTCGGAGATGAATATCAGTCTTCTTGTCCCAGTCGGACGTGCGTTTTTGCCGTTGCACATCACTTACGTCGTTTTCATCCTCGACATGCGCTTCGGATGCTATCATCAGACAACCCAAGTCGCGCAATCGACGCATATAAAACAGCGCCAGACTCGCACTCGCACTCGCACTGATGTAAACATGTGCATTAGTGGAGTTTCAAGTGAGAGCATCGATGTCAGAGGCAGACGTACCATGTGACATCAGTTGCGCCGCGACCATCTGCAGATTGCTTAATCTTGAGATAGACCTCCGGATGGAGCACGCATCCCCATTGCCTGTTGTCTGCTTGCTGGAAGGGAGAAAATTCGAGGCACCACATAAGCTTCGTTTCTGTACAATAAGCGAGTTCCGTCGTAACCCTACCATCTTAGCAAAGCCGTCAAAATACTGCAAGAACTGCAGTCCTTCCGTGGTGACTAGTGCTTCCGCAGTCAAAGTCACGATGCCACCGCCTTAGACAAGACAACCAAAATCAAAACAAGTATTAACGTCATGTCTCTCGAAATCGCGTGACTCCCAAAAGCCTTTACCTCCGGGGAATAGTTGCAGCGGACGTTGCACGAACGGCGATTCCGTAGACTCCGGATACTGCCTGTAAGCCGAACAAGACTGACCCCACAACACAAACTCGACAAACTTTCGTTTCATTGTAACAAGATTTGGCAGCAGCCCGATCTTATCGTGATACCATCTATGGCACTAGAATTAAAAACGTCCAGTCAGCAAACGTTTCCAACGCAGGAATGAACAGCGATTCCGCCATTCCATACCAAAACAAGATGGCATTCCGCAGGATCTGTCACAACTTGCGCGCCACGGTGTTGCAGAAGCCACCGCATCTCCGTGGTTGCGAGGATTTGGGGCGGCGAAAACAGGAACACCATTTTGCCGTCGACCAGCCATTGAAACTAGAGTAAACGGGACAGAAGAACAGAAGAAACCTTGATCAATTACATATCCCCTACGAGACCCGCAGTTTGCATACGCAGCGTCCTCACGTTTGGTGGCAAACAGTAAATTGCCTGCAACAGAGTCATCCTCTGTTCCACAGACATCTGTAGCGGAGAAGGCATCTTCACCTCCCGTCTCATGCCCGTCAACCTCAATTCGTTCGAGACGCTCCTGTTGTCCATAAAGACGCAATGGAGAAGTTTGGAGTCATCCACACTGAGTTTGAAGAGATCTCGAGCTTTAGTCGGCATGAGGAAGATCGTCACAGTTTTGAGTGGGATGATGCCAGTCTTGAACAGCAAACGGCAAATGAGCACATGGGATTGTCCGCGGAACAATGACGGTGCCCATCATACCCGCTTATTGTCCGACAAAAAGGTCAACATCTTCTTTACAGCATCCACCTCTTGCGGTAACAGCACTTCCAACGTGCCATGGTCAAATGGTCCTTTCAAACTGTTAATCTCGAGTGCTTCTTTGATATGGTCGTCGCTGACCATATATTTAACACAAAGAAGTGGACCGGTCGCTTCTTCAGCCGTGGTGAGCTCAGCCGCAAGTTCAACGGCGATGCTGTGTTCAATTTTGAGTTTCGCGAATCGCACTTTGGCGACGTAAATGCCGTTCGCTTTGGAAAGATTGTACGTCTGCGTGATCAATGCCCCGAGCGCCGGCGAGGACAACTCCTGCGTCGTAGCCGGAACCTTGGAATCCGACGATCCCTTCCGACTGCCACGTTTAGGGTCAAGCACATTACCCGGACGCACGGAGGCCGGCTTGGCCGACAAAGCGATTCTGACAGAAGAAGAGGAAGAAGAAGCACACGGCTCGGGTCCACTGTGTGCAGGAGCAGCCTGCTTGTCCAAATGATACATCTCCTGCGTTGCTGGACTGTGATGAGAATCACAACCTTCATCGGACGAGATGATCGAGATTCTCCTGATGAAATTCTCATGTTTTGGCCCCGGTGCAGATGCGCCGTTGGGCACGAGATCGCAACCCGTCGGGGAGAGACAAAGGTTGGCAATTATCGCGGGTCCGACTGCGACAGTCGTTTCGGCGGCGGTTTGAATGTCCATCATTTCCATGGCGGGCTGAATGTCCAATGTTTCCATGGCGGGCTGGATGTCCATCGTTTCCGTCCGTGGTACAGCACGCTCTTTCACAATGATTATTGATTTTTGGCGCTCCTCCACTAGCATCGGATGTCGTCTCGTCCCTGAGGGCTGCGATGAACGTTCATCACCCACGATGCTTACTTTGCGTGTAGGCCCTGCCTCATCGTCATTATCGCGATCAGCCACACTGGCTGGAGCCATGCGGTTGAGAGCCAGAAGCACTCGTCGATCAACCTCATTTTTGCACTGCCAATCTGAAGTATCCGTATGCAAATAAAAGCACTTGTCATGGTAAGTGCAACGTCCTTGCAAAAATCTTATGCAAAGCGTTGTGCTAAATTTGGCTGTGCTGCGTTTGATTCCATCCCTGTCTCCATATGGAGGGTGAAGCAACAAGCAGCGCGCCCCAAAAGAACACCTTCCCTCATACACGAGACTTGGACATAGCCTCAACGAAGCAGAGAGGGCGCTCTTGTGCGGGTCCTTGTCGTCCCCGTATATTCTCTCTTGCGAACTCACGCGAGAGTCACTGCTGTGTGCTGCCTTTCTCAGATCCAAGACAACCGCAGGAACTCTTTGAGGAGAATCGGTCCGAGACTCGCTCCTGACAATTGAGTTTCTGAGGTCCAAAGCATTCCGGCTTGGGGAACTGCTTTCCGGAGAACTCCCGCGAGAGTCGCTCCTACGTGTCGGTTTTCTTAGATCCCGGACATCCCGGTCTATAGGATGGAGAAACCAACACTTGCTGCCGTACGCGCACGTGCCCCTCTCCATAAAAGTAGAGCACAATTTAGGAGGCCTCATAGTCACCAATGTGGTTTTGACATCAGCGCTGTCGTCACTATGAGCCCGATCCCTCTGCTCTTGAGAATTGCGGGAAGATGCAATCCGGTCCACGAGCGCCCTTCTTGCAGAGCAGGTTGAATCGGAATCTCCAGTTTTGTCACCCACGGTGTGCAGATCATAACAATCCTTTCCATATTTGCAATACGCATGATCTTGAAATTCTTTGCACATTCGCGTTTTATAGTCTGGGTCAGACGTCAAATGGCGTTTTTTAAAGCGGACAACAGGATCGTCCCTGGATCTTTCTTTCTGTTCTTCTGTCTTGATCGCGCTACCCTCACCGGGAGCAGAAAGAGATTCCCGTTCTTTTTCCCTGTTAATGGCATCACCACTCATTGCTGTCGCGGCTTTCTGCCATTCCGAGGGTGTTTGAGAACTGAAGTTTGGCGCCGCGTCGTAAATATCAGTTGTAAGCAACTGTTGCCTTAAATCCTTGTGCAATTCACTGTGTTCCCTCTTGATTATATAGTTGAGTCGGACGTCTTTGCCTTGATCACCGGCGTCTTGACGGCGTTCTAAATCAGTCTCAACAACCTGTTGAGTCCTGTTTGGCACGCCGCCAAGCTGCGAGTCGTCCGATTTCACGTCGGGCGGGTTCGTTTCTGATGTGAGAGTCCTTGACGGAGGCAATGCAAGCGATGTTGGCCCGCTGGCCGTCTCGAAAGGCTTTTCTAATAGTTTCCAGAGATTGACTATTTCGGATTCAGGAAGCACTGGAGCCGATAGAGAGACCCATTTAGTTGGGTTGTACTCCCCGCCCGTGGTGACTAGCCCGTTGTCCTCCGCGTCCTGAACATACTCTTTAAACGTCAATGGTCCACCTGAACGCTGGTATAATCTTGGATTGCGTTCGACCAATCGCGAGCCGACCAGGCTGCGTAAAGGCCGTGTCTGTCCCTCGCTGATGAGAGATTGCAAGACGGCGATTAAATCCTCGAAGGCTGCTCGATTTGACGGCGAGAGCTTCATGCTCGAGCTTTGAAGTATATTCCTTTGCAAAGCGTGCTTATCTGACACATTCGGATCTAACCGAGCGTGTATAAAATGGCAGCTGTCCCCGTATCTGCACGTACCCCTCGCAAAGTGCGTACAGCCACGGGTCTTGAGTTTTGGATGAGGTTTTGATGACGATGACAAAGTGCCTCTTGGAGAAGTCTCTCCCTTTGACACATTCTGTGCGTGAACGTTTCCGTTATTCGTCGATTCGATGTCTTGAAATCTTTCCCGGATGGTCGACGCATCGGCTGGGTCTAAAACTAGCTCCCTTGGCCTTCCCCAGGGTCCTTGAGACTTCTCTTCATCCGTATGGGTTCGCGATCTTCGATCGACAAAACCCGTGCCACGCTTTGGGTCTCGTTCATCCGCGACAAAGTCACTGCTTGAGCCGTAGGAGTTTCTTCTTTCCTCCCAGTGGTCAGGTTTCGGGGAAGGTACATAGCGATCTATCTTTGCTCCATCGGATAGTATCAAATGACCGTCTGCAGCGGCGTGAGTCGGTCCGATATCACCACTGTTCCTTCTCATAGCCTTTGCGGCGCGAGGATTGCCTTCAAGGCTTTTGGATCTATGTCTCTTCCTTCCAGTTTGTAGCTCGCTTTGTGAATGTCGCCTTTCAATTCTCACGGCGCCATCTTTTGGCGCACTTGCCTTCCTCCAGACAGTGGCCGGGCACGTTTCTGACTGTTTCTCAAGGTCACAAACGCCATGCCCTGCTTGCCTATTTGTTTGTAAAGACAGGGAATGATCAGTGTGTCTTGGTGCCGGGAGAGTTTGACGATGGCTTTCTTCCTGGCAGGCACGGCGCAGGGTAACTACACGATTAATGTGTCTCATGACGGGATTCGAATCCATACTCAAGGGCACGTTATCATAGTGATAAGGCAGCAATTTATTCATAGCAGGAATTGAACCCAGCCATCTCGATGCTTCGCTGGACAACGACATCCTTTCGTCCAAGCGCCGAAAGGGTTCGTGTTTTCTATGGTGATGCGCCACGGACAAAAAATTGATTCCCCTCCTGCTTGCCCAAACGTCACACTTGGTGGCCTTTTCGCGGAACTGGCCTGCGGTGCGCGAAAGCTAACGGCCGGCAGGCGAAAGATAAAGGCAACCAGGATATCAAAACGAACGAGGAGCTTGTGTGTACAAATTATCAAATATTGAGGAATTTCCAGAAGGGTTGACGCGCCATCTTAAAGAAATAATGCATATACAGCAAAAAATAAACCAAGCAATGAATCAAGCAAGGGCGCATGTCAATACTGGCTTTAGACAATCAGATGTACGCGGAAGGAACATCCATCGGCACGCCCGCATCGTTAAGACCACCAAAAACTTCCTTTATCACATCCCCCCGGATTTTCTCGACTGAATCAGCTAGAGGCGTGCCGTCGTACATTTCCAAACTTGCGTCAATCTCGGCAAGCTCTGTCGCCAGCATGGCCTGCGCTTCACCTTCCCGGGCCGGATCTTCATTCTGATCCCCGCTTCCACGCATGTGGGCAAAAACAGAACACCTGAAGTGATGTTCCCACAATGTGGCAGACGGGAAGTAGTCCGCGTAGGATTCGCCGTTTGGGAAACGTCCTTCTGGGAGTCGCAGCGCGCGGCCATGGTACTCGCCGGCGCGGTATCCTCCGCTTATGCCAAAAAAGCGAGGCACCCCATTATCTGTGACCACGCCCCAAAAACCTTTATCAAAATGATCGTGCAAAGTCCCGAGGGCCAGAAATCCATTCCGTACAGTGTCTATTCCGTCGATATCGAAGATATGGTCCCTGACGTTGGCGGGGAGAAGAGGAACGACGTTATTTTTTTTCCAGGCAAACGGCACAATGTGGCAGCCACGTAATAGGTTCAAATCGTGTTCTCCAGTCACTACGCAGACCCTGTCACGTTGGATTGTCTTTTCTCGAAAACAAATATCGCGCGATAGGACATCTTCCGGACTGGCGTCCTCCCCAACAGGTGTGCCTGAACGAGGAGTGACGGGAAACAGGCGAGGGTGATCCGTCGCCCAAACAAATTCGGGCTGCGGATAACCAACGACTGTGTACACCCCTTTTCTGACGTATTCGTCGCTATTGAGAGCCGCAACTATTTTCTGCGTTCTCGTGTCCTGCAAGAGATTGGAGTCGCTTGCAGCAATCGCGCCCCCGGAAAGAATGTGGAGGAACATGCCAATTTCTCTTGCAGGGCGTCCGGCTTCCGGCATGGGAATCTCGGCAAATGTCGAACCTTGGTCGGTGAGGATGTAGGTAATTCGCTCCGCCATGGTGAGAATTATGGTTGGGTAAATTATGCAGAAAAGGGCAAGAAAGACCTTGCTGCGTTGAGCCGCTCTTCACTTTTGCCTTTTCTGCCTAACCCACGTGAAAAGCACGTGACAGCGATTGGGGATAGCGTGACTTACCCACAGCCACAATAGCTCGTATGTTCTCAGTGATTGGATTGGACTGTCAACGAATCTGGGATCCAGCACGACGGGAGGACCTTCGTCCTCCATGTCTTCAGGGGGAAACAGCCAACCGTTGGTCGGGTGGCTATTGTCGTGGCTGCCGAAACCGGTCTGCCAGTCCCCGCCTGGCCAGCAAGTTTGCTGTGGTATCGACGCGTGTGTCTCCCGAATAAGATATCACAGGTCGTGGTTGTGGGGATCAACCATGCTAGGCGAGAATCTTGCAACCAGGGGCCCCTCTACTGTGCTATCAGACTTGGGGTGGGGGGGGGGGGGGGGAATGAATTTTGTCAGAAGAAGCGTGGGGGAAAAGAAGCTGTCCGAAACCACTGTGGTTACGCAAGCCTCCTCCACTCTCTGCAGTTATGCAATGAAGTTACTCATCTAACTCAAACATTTTTAGTGCTACTGAATTTTCTTATAGAATTCATCTTTGGCTGCGCACAGCTGAGATGGTCTAAGCGACATCGACATTGACATTGACTGTGACAGGGTTGAATTGAATTGAAGGAACAAGTCTAGTACTCTTTGTCGCTCTCAATTGGCATGCGATGCTTGTTGGCAGGGCAACCAGCTCACACCTTTTTGCATTGACAGTATTGTTATTACCAACAGCGTGTCGTGCCTGATGTCAAAATACTGTCAATATTCAAGGGCAAAACGCAAAAAAGAAATAAAGAATTTAGCGCTCTTAATACTGCCGGCCGACACACACAACAGACCGCATACACATACGAAACACATCCGTATACCTCTTTACAATACTTCACAGCCTTGCAATGCTTGCCGAGATAGCAGTCACGGCCTCCTCCACAGACAACCTAGTACACATATGGGACTTGCGTTCAGGCGCCGTTCTGGGCTCTCTTAAGGGAAACAAGTCAAATCAGCGATGTACGACCTTACTGCCTGTGGGAGGTGCCGGGGGTTCTTTGTACTCTTCCAGTTTTCTGACGGCCCAGAATGATAGAGCGTTAGTGCATGTGTGGAATTGGGCAAAGGTAAACTCACCGAAAAACAAAGTGCTGTAGACTGGGAGTACAAGCAAACCGGAGTGGAAGCGCGAGATGCCTTTGTTTCCAGAGCCTCGTGTGGCTCTGACTGCCCGCGAAGCGGTGCAATGGACGATGCTCCGCCAAGCACGAGCGAGCCTGATGAGCTTTAGGACCTTTCTGTTCGTCTGGATGGCTCATGTTTCTGATTTGTCACACAGGGGCAATTACAAGTAAAGTTTGGACTACCGGAAAAACTCAGCTCTCTGTGCGCGTCGCATTCGGGGATGTATTGTGTCGGTGGAGGACAGTCGGGTCGAGTATACGTTTGGCAGGTGAGACAGAACAGAATGCATACACTTGGGATCCTGCGATTCCTCGTTTGCTGATGATTCTCCATCTCGTTCGCTAGATGAACACTGGAAAGCTACTCAGAATGTTCGACGCGCACTACAAGGCTGTTCGAGTGATCCGGTTCACGGCGGACGATGCCGCGTTCGTGACGGGTGGCGAGGATTCAGTCGCGAACGTGTGGCGGCTTGCAGAGTATGTACCTGCGACTCCAAGTCCATTGTAGGAGCGGTTCTTCTCATTCTAACTAATTTTTCTTAGGGTTATTGATCCGCAATTGGACAACGTGGTCAGTCCTCATTGCTCTCTGTCTGGCCATGCACTGCCCATAACGGATATCGCATGCGGTATCGGATTGTTTGGCAACACGCGGATTGTCACGAGCTCGGCTGATCGCACATGCAAGGTAAGATCAGGCAAATCAGACGTTTTTACAACCTGAAAAATTTCGCATTGTGTTTTTTGAGCATCAACTCATTGTCATCTCGTGATATCCTTCTTGTCAGATATGGGAAGCATCGTCCGGTGACCTGCTGAACACAATCGTCTTCCCTAAATCCATCTCCTCTCTGGCGCTTGACCCGACCGAAACCCGTCTATACAGCGGATCCTCCGACGGTCTCATCTACTGCACCAACCTGTACCACCAATCTTCAGACGGCCAAACGCACGGAATGAGTCAGGGAGTCGATGCTGGCGAGACGGATCCAGGAGTATTCACAGGCCACACGCAGAATGTCACGAGTCTTTGCTTCTCGTTCGATGGGTCCTTGTTGCTTTCCGGGTCGGAAGATGGAACAGCAATTGTGTGGGACGCGGCCAGCAAGCAGTCGCTGCGGTCATTCACCACCCACAAAGGTATGCGATACTGGGAAAACTTTGACCCTATGTCGCGCATTTGCTTAACATTCCATTCTTTCTTGTACAGCCCCGGTAAGCAGCGTTAACGTCCTGCTCAAACCGCCACATTTGATGGACGCCGGTGCCGCTTCATCAGGCCCATATGCAACACATATTCGCCCATGGCAACGTCACAGCACTGCTGGGACTGACGACATGATGCAGCAGCAGACAGTAGAGGATTTCAGTTGGAGGATGCCTGCTACAAGCGGAGTATCATCTGTACGTATCCCGCAGAAGTTCACGCTCCTTCATCTCAGTACTCCAATGAGCACTCAATGACTTTATATTCATTCCATAGGATATTGCATTGGAGCGCACTACAGTCCACCCATCCAGTCTCTCCACACCCTCGTCCACCTCCGCGTTCCTCTTCTCCGTAGATCAACAAGTTCGTCAAATCCACCGGGCAGCAGCACAAGACAACAACAGCAACAACTCGTCGCAGTCCTCGCAATTTGAGGACACTGCCGCGACGCTCGCGCAATGCAACAGCAAAGTGCTGGAAGCGAACAATGGACTGTATCAGGCTGCTGTCACGCAGTTGATACGGGACGTCAAGCAAGACCATGATTAGAAATGCGTGTTACGACAAAGCAACGTCCAGCAAATTACATATATCTTCCCAAACATAGCTATAGATACGTAATGTGGTCGGTGTAGACAACCATAGATGTGAGATAGACTCTGAAAAGGATGAGACTACTAAGGGATGGGGGCCGAAAGCCGCGCAATCCACACGGGTGCTACTGCTGACGTAATCCGGCGGAGTTGATTTTAACTAGTTTGCTCGGTTCTAGTGGCACTTGGTCGTGATGCGAAAGCAACGGCCAAGGAGACAGATTCTATGAGAACTCAACGTCTCAAAGAAGGGACAGAGTTTACAAGAACAAGTGGGATATGCTATTGCCACTTCATTCATGAGAATTGGTGACACGCAGCAATCATGAGAATTGGTGACATACGACAAACAGTTTATGTCAATGCCACATCGGGTTCCATATTGTGTATGAGTACCCAATGAATCACTGTTCGGAGGCGTTTCCAGTGTAAACCAGCACTCTAGAACTAATGTTGCGTGCGTGAGCTTGCCATTGGAACAGAAAGTGATGCAAGATTAACCATATTCCTGATGTCGTCTCGACGAGGTGTCTCCAGTCCGTGGCACTGGTAGAATCTATGTTATACGGGTGGGACCGTCTCCAGCGGTTGTCAGACAAAGAAGACAATACCAAGTGCCGCAGGGTCTGTGCGCGGAAAAAGAACGCGTGGCAATGTGGACTGTTTCACAAGCTGAGCATTTGTGGTTGGTGGCCATCTGATGCCGTTTTGTGCAAACAATTGTATGTTTCCGTTCTTGACATTTACGTAATAGAGATTTTTTGAAATACGATCAGTATTTGCAAAACACGATCAGAGTGCTCTACATTTCAAAGCATTGAGAGACATCGAAAAAAATGACAATGGCATCGCGTGTAGGCTCCATACCTCCATGGAAATGGATGCTTGTGGTAATTTATCTTTGTGGTACGAAGGGCATCCCTTAGAAACACATATCTCCCAAACTAACGACATGGCGGGTTCTTGCAGGGATTGCGGCCAATGCCGTGGTGGCAAAGACGACCGTTCGTGCGTACATGATTCGCGGCATCCCGGTCAAGCCAGAAGATCCCTCGGCCGAGGAATGGGTCATGAATCCTTTATTGGCGCAGGTAGGTCAGCAAGTTAAAATGATTTTGCCTGGAGAAAATTTGTGTCGACCAGCGGGTGACATCTTGAAACGAGCTTTTGTAGTTTGAAGCACAGACGGGGATTGAGTTGCAGGTAGACTATTCATCGACGGTGGATGGATCAAAGCACGCGGCAAATGTGAAGAGCTATCTGGAGAAAAAGTTGCCGGACTATGATTTATTTATGTTGGATGTCGTATGGCCTGCAGATTTCTGTAAGTCACTGCGTCTCTGCTCCATAGTGTGTGCAAGAGGATATTGACCTGGCGGGTTCTAGTCATGCATCTGGCCGATCTCAGCCAATACCTCACACCAGCTCAATACGGCATCCACAACGAAAACATCCTCAAAGCAGATTGGGTTGAGGGGCGGTTGGTTGCTCTGCCGTATTGGACAGATTATGGTCTGCTCTACTATCGACAAGATCTTCTCACCAAATATGGGTACGCCGGGCCTCCGAAAACGTGGGATGAGCTGGAAGAGATGGCGTTGAAGATTGTGCCCGCGGAGAAGGCTATCAACAAGGGGTTCACGGGATACGTTGGGCAGTATAACTGTAAGATTGCATAGTCCGGTTTCTGCCTTACGACGATATGCTGATGCGTCTCTCGAAACAGCGTACGAAGGACTCACTTGTAACATAGTCGAATGGCTCAACAGTGTAGGCGGTGGCAATGTCGTAGATGCGGAGAAACAGGTCAATGTCGACAACCCGGAGGCACGGGCGATGCTGCAACGCGTCCACGACTGGGTTCACAAGAAGGGCATCACTTTGTTCGACGGTCTCTTTTACCAAGAAGACCATGCGCAGAAGAAGTGGATGGACAGGGAGACCCTTTTCATGCGAAACTGGTAAGCCGAGGTCTTCCGGTCTTGAGACTGGTCAGTGTTCATATCGTTAATCCACAATGGTGGCTAGGCCCCACGTCGGCGTCGCCGCAAAGAAAGTTCCCGACTTCCCTCCATTTGGCATGACGCGGCTTCCCGGAAGGACTGCGGACATGAGCGGTGGTGCACTCGGCGGCTGGCACATTGGTCTTTCCAAGTACTCGACCAATCTTACCGCTGGGGCACTGGCCCTGAATTTCCTTTCGGGGGCCGTTGTCCAGAAGCAACGCGCAATGAACTATTCTCTGGTGCCCACCATCCCGGCCCTGTATAATGGTAGGCGCCGCCGTGGAGGGATCCCTTTCTCTCAAGGATAAAACATGTGGCTTACCTGTTATCATATATCAGATCCTGCCATCTGCCAGGCCATCGATTGTCCGCTCATGGCCTCTATTATACCAGTCGCACGTCCAACAGCGGCCAGTTCGCCAAACTACCTTGCTGTCTCTCGAGCGTTGTATACCAACATGAACAACTACCTTGCCAACACTATCGATCTCGAAACCGCTCTCGCCAAAGTCAAGTTTGAAGCAGAGTCCGCAATGGGATCTTGGCGGGCGCCTGGTAAGGGCCGTCATGTCTTGCTTGACAGCATAAAGTACTAATCACAATTGATAGACCTTGGTCCACCAGTCTACGTGGGATGGAGCTCCGGATTAGGAGCAGCCATGGTCGCGCTCACCGTGCTGAGCTTGATGTACGCTTTGAGCCTTTTATTCTATGTCATTGCCAAACGAGGCGTGAAAGTCATCCGAGCCGCGAGTCCAACATTCTGTGCCCTGGTAAGCCCCTCCTCTGGTTCTCTCATGTCCGTGTAGGTTGTTGATCAATGTGTCCTGATTCAGATGATCCTGGGAAACATGATGAATCTGGCTACGATCTTTGTATATACCGGCGAACCGTCAAAGACAACATGCATTCTGCAGCCGTGGATACTGGGTCTCTCGTTCTCGACGGCCATGGCCGCCATGATCTTCAAGACATGGCGCATCTACCGGATCTTCAACAACCGCCTTTGTCGCTCTCTAACAATCAAGGACTCGCAACTGTTTATAAACGTGGGCGTCGTCGTCGGTATAGAAGTGGTACGCTGGTATCCTCATTTTGTACTTGAAAGCCGCTGTCGCAAACTTATCAGATATTGTGATTAGATTCTCCTCATAATTTGGACCGCGGTCGATGCTCCAGAACCCGCGATGATCGAACTCGCCACCTCGCGATTCTGGTCCTGCAAAAGTCCGTCGGAAAAAGTGCACAAGACCATGACAGGCGTGTTGTTCTCGTTCAACGGACTACTCGCGCTTTCGGGTGTCTTTATGGCCTACATGACACGAAATGTACGCGGAGAGTATAACGAAAGCAAATATATTGGCTTGTGTATCTACAACGTGTTTGTGCTGTCCGTCCTTGCCGTAAGTATCCTCTCGCATTGCGGTGATTTTTGCTGTTGGTGTCTCATCAGCGATGTCTAGATTCCCTTGATGTACGTTTCCGATCTCGGCCCTAACATGATCTACGTCGTCCGATCAGTGGTCATCCTCATCATCAACGTCGTGATGCTTAGTCTATTCTTCATCCCTAAACTGAAAGCCATCAACGAAAAGGGTAGTGATAATTCTGCCTCACGTACCGGAGGGCAAGGCTCTTTGGACTATGGTGGGCAGAAAGGATCGCAGAACGCTGCTGCTGCCTTGCTTTCCAAACAGGTCACGGAAGCGCAGGTCAAGATGGTGTCGGGGCAAGTATACGTCCGACAAGCGAAATACAAGTGGGCACTCAACGCTGCCCAATGGAAGCGTGTGATCATGCATTACTTGGTAACCCCCGAGCTACTGATTGTAAACGTACAAGGAAATAACGTAAGAGCCAATCGCTTCTTCCCTGTTCAGAGCTGCACTCTTCACCATGCTTTCTTCAATAGGGTGCTCAACATATTTCGAATACCTACTCTACCGCGAATTGGGCTGTCATTGACCACAAGTCGGACGTTGAAAGCAAACAACACTTGATCACAGTTACTGGACTCAACCAGAGCGAGATTTTTGAGTTCCAGTTTGAGACCGAGTCAAGCTTCAACCGGTGGCACCATCTCATGACAGCGGCACAAGCGACTGAAATAAGCAAGAAGGGGGATGGAAGTATTGGTGCAAATCAGTTGAGTCCGACGGGAACGGCAAACATTATGGGCTCCGCCCCACTTGTGTAGAAGTCTGAATATCTAGGTGGTGCTAGCCTACTGTACGAGTTTGCCTTGTCCAAAACTGACAAGAACCACCGCAACGTCTATGATGAAACGCTTACATCGTCGGCGTGGAAGAAGGAGTGGTCGCCTATTGAACGATTGCATTTGGCAAAGCGGAAACATGCCACATAGTCAAAGGCGGGGGAGAAAAAGAACAATGCGAAGAATGGTTCTGGTCTGCTATTGTTCTCTCGCAGCAAGAAGCAAAATCAAGCGTTTGAATCCGAAAATGGAGAAATAACGCAATGCTTTGCCCTCCCTTTTAATCAGCTCACGCTGCCCATGGGGCGCACCCGTTCTGTTCGCCCCGAAGAAGGACGGCGGCCTCCGTTGCTGTATTGACTACCGGGCGTTGGAAGTGATTTTGTATACAATCTACAACTTGGTATGTGATACAGTGCAGCTCCGCAGGTCAGAACCAATTGATAGCGGCCGAATGTTAAGATAGGAACCGAGTGTACATTTGATGTGCAGAGGATGCAGCACAAGCTAATGCCATGGCCCGGCAAGTTGCCTACCTGGAGATTCCCCAGGACCTTTCTGCCAAGTGGACGAATCACATCAAATGCTACCCAAAATGCCGTAGCCTCGTATGCTACGTCTGCTAGCCCTGTGATGGCATGTATATAACCTCTGAAAGTCACTTACAGTGTGCTTGTTCATGTCCAAAAACGAATGCTGCATGACCAGTAGGACTATCGTGCGGATCGGTCGGAATATTGTTACGTAATACTGTCGATCGTTACTTTCAGAGTGCTGCGCAAAACCTAGATTCAGGTTGTCGCGTCGCGCTCTCGAAAACTGACTGGACCTTTTGGCGCACACTTTCCATTTCTCTCGCTTGCCGTCATTTTCGACAGCTTGCCGTTGTCCACCTACTTTTCGCTGCTGTTGCTACTGGCCCGCTCGCTTTCCAAAAGTCTCTCTCTCGGGCCCTACATGCCACTCCCAACATTCCTGACCACCAACCGTCGGTCCTCCTACGGGCTCCGCCGCCCAACATCCTTCTCCTGCTACCTATCCAACACCCCATCTCCATGCGATCTGCCTGCACGCAGCCCACGCTACTCCCTCTCCAGTCTTCTTGGCAGAACCGGATCCCCGCGGCGGAGCACTAGCAGCCGAGATTCACAAGCAGATGAAGCCTACACCTCCTTCCACCACCCTGCCCGCCATTCAGTGGATGGTGCGATTAGTGGTGGAGGACGGTATTGGACAGAAACGAGACCTCCACCCGAGTATACCAGTATGGAGGACGTGAGTGTGTTCAGAGTACCCGCGCTTGTGACTTTACCCCGCCAGCAATGGGAGGAAGAGGAGCGTCGGGAGGATGTGTTGCCGCCGTACCCGCCGTTGGGTCGACGAAGGAACTTGGAAGCTGCGAGAGCGTTTGGGTCACCAGATGATGCGTAAGTTATTTCTTACAAGCATACGTATATACCCCTCTCTGTCTCCCTGAATCTGAACTTTCATCCTACACCCCTCTCTCTGTTGCTTTCTCTCGATGAAAACAGAACATGTATGATCCGCGTTCCCGAGGCCGGCGACTTCCACGTTCATCGCGCGTTCCTCGCCCCATACAGCGCCGTGTTTCGTGATTTGCTTGATCCGCATGTGAGTCCAGAGCAGGAGACGGTCAGGATGCGGGCGGGGCCGGAGGTGCTGTATTGGGTGATGCGGCACCGGAATGAAAATGAAAATGAAAGAGAGAGCATGCAGGATGGGGAAAGGGATGGTGATGGCGAGGGGTTGTTTCGCATTGTAGATAATGGCGTGGAGATGGATGTCGGAATAAAGAGAGAAGGAACAAGGACAGCCAAGCGGGTTTCCTTCTCCAACATGCGCACGTGGCCGATATTGCAACTTCCCACGTTCCGCTGGCCGACTCGTGACACCACTCGTCTCTACTCACTACGCACCAGCACCACCAAATTCGCGTTCTGGGCACACCTAGCAAAATTCAACTCACACTACGCTTCACCTTCCCCTTCGTCCTTCACCACCGCTACGAGTTACTTTCTGCGACGCCAGCCCACGACCAAGAAAAGCACAACTGCCCATCCACGGCCTATCCTGTACATTCATGTACCCTCCCCTGCCATGTTTCCCGCCCTGCTGGAGTGGTTGTATACGGGTAGTTGGAGGGAATTGTTTGCGGGGATGGAGAATGCGGCGTGTGGCTGTGAGCGCGCGTTTTTTGGCGTGTTGAAGAATGTGAAAGAGTTGGAGGTTGTGGAGGAGGTGTATGAGGTGTTGGCGGTGTATCTTCTGACGGTGAGTATTGGGATTGTAGCAGCACACCAGGGATGTACATTAATTGTTTTGTTCATATCGTCTTTCCTTTTTTAGCACCCGGACATTACGGTCAGTGAACCGTTCTGCAAAGCCAGCATTCCGTTCCCCCTTCTCCGGAGCTTTATGGCGCGGAGCAACTGGACCAACACGGACAAACTGGCAGTGTTGCTGTGGTGGGTCCGGTTCGAAAGCACTCCACCAGCGCCCCCCTCTACCTCCTCAACGACCACGCTTGCATCTCAAGCCGTTCACATTCCGTCCTCATCCACAACGTCCCTCCTACATCAACTCTGTGCCGCCTCGTCGCTGAGACTGGGTGCGGGAGGGGACGAAAATCAGGTGGTATTGGATGAGGAGATGGAGCTGTTGACACTGTATATTGATGTGTTGGAGATTTCGCCGGGGGAGACGGAGGAGATGAGGGAGATGTTGCCAGAGGCGTTTGATCGGCTGGTGCAGGGCGGGATTAGGACTATGATGCCGCGCAGGAATGGCTTTGGGAGTAGGAATTGTGTGTATGGGCGTGGGAGCGGGTCATCCAGGTAGAGGAAAGGAGACAAAGTAGACGAGAACGGCGCTGGCGCTGTGGGATTTGTTTTTCTGTGCACACAGGCGTATTTTGCGGGGCAGATGCGGGGTGTCAAATCTGGTACACGGTAGTTAGATATTTCGTAGTTGTTTAATAGTCGCATGTATGCATAGCAGGGAGCAGGAACTTTTTTTTCTTGCATGCATTTCATATTATTCATATGTAGTGGAACACAGTAGAGGTCTGCTCATCCACCCGATTCCCCAACGACAACGCGCGCGGAGACAACCTGTTCTGCTTACGTGTTCCCTAAGCCACATTCGAACGCGCCACAGACTAAGCCGCGAAGAAGCGCGATGGATGACACATGAAAGAAAGAACACTCTTCTGGAAAGCTCTGGAATTGACACTTTTTGACGAGTGACACCTCACGCCTTCCCTGCTCTTCCCTTCCCTTCGTCCCTCTTGGATTTCCGCTCTCTCCCTTAAACCATGTGTGTGATATTATGATATGTCACTTTCCCTCTCTCTCTCTCCCTCCAGGCATCAACGGGTTCATGTACACATATAAATAAATACATAGCTCTGATATCTCGCCCTACTCGCCCTCGTTCGTCGTTGTACTCTTTTATTTTGCTTCCCTCCCGCACTCTCATACCCGCTTTTCATACATACCTCACCTTGCTACACATACACACACACACACGCACAGTCATGTATAGTCTATCTCGAACCGCTGCCCGACAAGCCGCATTCTGTCGCTCTCCCTTAGCTGTATGTATATATCTCATACGTGCGCGCATCGCTCTGTCTCGAGTCTCATGCAGTTTCGCATTCCCGCCTGTCAAATACAGCTCGCACACCGCTCCACAGCTGCTGCTTTTAACCCATCCTTTGTACGCTATGCCAGCAGCGACAACAGGGGAATATCACAGGTCATTGGAATCGACTTGGGAACAACAAACTCTTGCGTCGCTGGTATGCCCGACCTTGTCCATAGCTAACCATTCCCTGCCAATGGAATTCTAACCACCGGTTCTGCCATTTTTTTCTGTCCTTTAGTCATGGACGGAAAGACTCCCCGTGTTATCGAAAACGCCGAAGGTGGCCGGACCACACCTTCCGTCGTCGCATTCACCAAAGACGGCGAACTCCTAGTTGGCACACCCGCCAAACGTCAAGCGGTCGTTAACCCCGAAAACACCTTCTTTGCCACCAAGCGGCTCATTGGCCGCCGCTTTGAGGACCCGGAAGTCCAAAAGGACATCAAGCAGGTTTCGTTCAAAATTGTCAAGCACAGTAACGGCGATGCGTGGTTGGAGGCACGAGGAAAGCGCTACTCGCCGGCCCAGATTGGCGCATTTATTCTGCAGAATTTGAAAGAGACGGCTCAGCAGTTTTTGGGGAAGCCCGTTCAGAGTGCTGGTAAGTACAACGAACGCGAGTTAAGTGAGCGAGAAGGGTGAAAGATGTATGCGCGGACTTAGCGAGAGGACGCGAATTGGCGTTAAGACTGCAAAACAAAAGTGATGTGGATTGTTTTCCATTAAAGTCAAACCATACAATTACCAACGTTGGGTGTTTACTGACACAATCGCTCTTCTTTCCATTTCCTCCCTCTGCAGTTGTAACAGTCCCTGCTTACTTTAACGACGCCCAACGTCAGGCCACAAAAGACGCTGGTCAGATTGCAGGACTGGATGTGAAACGTGTCATCAACGAACCCACCGCCGCTGCCCTCGCTTACGGCCTGGAAAAGGCGGGGGACAAAATTGTTGCCGTTTACGATCTTGGCGGAGGCACGTTTGATATTTCGGTTCTCGAGCTCCACGCTGGCGTGTTTGAAGTAAAGTCCACCAATGGAGACACTCACCTGGGTGGTGAAGATTTCGATCACACCATGGTCCGGTACATTGTTGAGCAATTCAAAAAGCAAGAGGGCGTCGACGTTGGCAAAGACCGCATGGCGCTTCAGCGCATCCGCGAAGCAGCGGAAAAGGCAAAGATTGAATTGTCGGCCACTTCGCAGACCGAAATCAACCTTCCTTTCATTACTGCTGATGCCACCGGACCAAAGCACATCAACATGAAACTTACTCGCGCCCAATTCGAGTCCCTCACCAAGCCCCTCGTCGACCGAACCATCGAGCCTTGCAAAAAGGCCCTCAAGGACGCCGGCCTGAGCGCAAGTGAGATCCAAGAGGTCCTCCTCGTCGGTGGCATGACCCGGATGCCCAAAGTGCAGGAAACGGTAAAGTCGCTCTTTGGCCGTGAACCATCCAAAGCCGTCAACCCGGACGAAGCGGTCGCTATCGGTGCCGCTATTCAAGGCGGTGTCTTGTCCGGCGCCGTTGACCAGCTCCTTCTCCTCGATGTCACGCCTCTGTCGCTCGGCATTGAAACTCTCGGCGGCGTCTTTTCTCGTCTCATCAACCGAAACACCACCATTCCGACGAAAAAGAGTCAGATATTCTCGACAGCTGCAGACGGCCAGACCCAGGTGCAGATCAAAGTATACCAAGGCGAACGTGAATTGGTCAAGGACAACAAATTGCTTGGTCAATTCAACCTTGTCGGTATTCCACCTGCGCCCCGCGGAACCCCTCAGATCGAAGTGACATTTGACATTGACGCCGACGGAATCGTTAACGTTGCAGCACGCGACAAGACAACGGGCAAGGACCAGTCATTGACGATTGCTGCGTCATCCGGTTTGTCCGAGGCCGAAATCGAGCGCATGGTGACGCAAGCCGAGCAATTTGCCGAGTCGGACAAAAAACGCAAGGAGGTGATCGAGGCCAGTAACCATGCCGAGTCCATCATCAATGACACCGAGAAAGCAATGATGGAATTCAAGGACAAGCTCGATCAGGACGAAATGCAAAAGATCAAGACTCAAATCAGCGAGCTGCGCGAACTCATTAGCAAAGACCCAGATGAGAATTCGGCTGAGGCAATTAAGGAAAAGTACGGCGAGCTCCAGCAAGCCAGTCTCAAGCTGTTTGAACTCATGTACAAGAGCCGAGCCCAAAGCGAGGGACAATCCACCGAGAGCACCTCGACCGACGCCGAGTTCAAGGATGTCAATGACACCGACGGCAAGAAGTCATCGTAAATCATTCGACCAATCTCCCTTGTCGTCCGGCTTGCCGAACTAATTGTTATGGATCTCGACCTCTGTCGTCTCCTCGCCTTCGCCCGCTTGGTTTTGATGGCAGTTTAGGCGTCTTTTTGTTCAGCAGCACCGGCATTGGGAGTTGGGGCCTTCTGCTCTAACTCCACTTTTATCCAGCCTTTCACTTCTATATATGTTTTGTAGTTTGGTTCCCACACACACGGCCCCGCCATCTTTTCGCGTAGATTGATTTCCCCTCAATCACTGATCTGTTTTTGCTGTACATACATGATTTATTTTTCTCAAATATGCTCTTTTAGCCTTTGCCATTGATTCTTGACGCGGTGTGAGTGTGGCCCATATGCAGTACGAGGGACGGAAGGTTACGGCGGACGCCCCAGTGCGTCGCTCGTTTTTACGCCGCAGGAGCAACAACACCACATATGAAGCCAAACCCATCGAAATGCGGGGTAGACGGTCCGGAACTGCCTCCCGCCCCAGCTCCTCTTAGTGGTCTTCCCCTTCTACCATGGACAACCAGTAGGACGACCAATCTCTGGGCAGCGGCCGCATCGCCCGAAGCCGCGGCTTTCGCATACCATTCGATCGCCATCGATGGTTGTATAGCATTATGGAATAAACCGCAGAGGCTCGTCAGGATATCGTATACATCGCGTCTCCTTCCTCTGTCACCGGCTCAGTGTATGGAAGCAGCTCACAAATGAGCGCGACCAGAGCCTCTTGCTCCTCTTCCCGCTCGTCAGGATATCGTATCCATCGCGTCTCCTTCCTCTGTCACCGGCTCAGTGTATGGAAGCAGCTCACAAATGAGCGCGACCAGAGCCTCCTGCTCCTCTTCCCGCAATCGATTGTCGAGATCTTCTACCATCTGGTTCAGCAATCATCAGGATTAGCCACACAGACTTTGCGAATCATACTGGTCGATTGCTTCGAATGCGTACAGGATTGAGTTCAGCGATGCTCTTCGGTCGCAGATTCAGTAGCATGAGTTTCTCTCCCTTCGTGAGGTCATACTTTCGCAAGGCTTCCATGAAAGCTTTGATAACA
Organism: Powellomyces hirtus; assembly: GCA_025526995.1. Classification (NCBI taxonomy): domain Eukaryota; kingdom Fungi; phylum Chytridiomycota; class Chytridiomycetes; order Spizellomycetales; family Powellomycetaceae; genus Powellomyces; species Powellomyces hirtus. The sequence continues at coordinate 62,585 of JAHLKG010000002.1, forward strand.
GCTTCGTCCTGTTCCGCGCATGGCGTTCCACGCAAGAAGGTCACGACCTGCAGATAATAGGGACAATCAGACATCGGCTGATTCACATTCCTCTTATGCCTCTTTTGGCATATGAAAAGAAGCCACAGTTCGTTGATCTTGATTTTGGTCGTACCTCGCTTTCAATCTCGTAAAGGTCTTTGAGATTGCTCTCTAAAGGGGCACCCGGGTTCACAACGGGTACGTTCTGTTCTCTGTCGGTTTGAAGTTCGGTCAGGAAGGTCAGGACCTCTGAGTTGCTGACTAGGAGAAAGATCGGGATGCGAGTCAGTACCATCACTAGCTTTCGATTGTTCCCATCTCTAAAACACTTGCTCACAGACGGTGGATACATACGGTGAGCTGCCTTCAGCTCCAGGACTTCCATGGCTTGCCGTATCCGTACGCTGACTTTCAGAAGTGGAACTGGCTACCGCAATGGGGCGCGTGTTTCCTGCGCCACTTGCAGGCCAAGCGTTTGACAGCACCATGTCCCAAGGGTCTAGAGATCACCAGGCATCTACAAACAAACCCCTTCTTCTCTTTTGGACCTCCAGTCCTCCGCGCAACAATCTTTTAGGCATGGACGTTGCACCAGGAGCGGAAGTGACCTGTGAAGAGATTACCTGGGAGGTATGTGTTTTTATCCTGCTTTCAAGACCCAACCTTCCTACCCACGTCAGTGCGACTCCCACGAGACATTGGAAAACGATTCCTGTTGAGAGGGATGCAGTTTGCACGTGGGGGACGCTTTTGTAGGACTCAGCTACTATGTTACTGACTCTTTCCTCTTTAGTCTCTGGAATTCAAACCACTCCAAGTTGAAGCGAAATTACAAATATCAGAGCCACTCGACGTACCTGCACATTGTTCTTTGCTAGCGACGTCCTCACGCTATGGCTACGCCGTATGCGGAACAAGCAAAGGTACTCATTTATTTTTTTCGAAATGTCGACTGTCTTGCGGACGTACTGACCACATGTCCACGCAGGATTCGCATTCGCGCTGTTGAAGGACATACGATCGACACTTAAAGCAGCGACCAAGAACACCGTTGTGCCTCTGTCAGAACTGCTTGAGGTGGAAATCGCGGATGATCCTGTTCATCACGTCAAACTGAGTGCGGACCAGTTGGTTGTTGTCATATGTACTGCTGCGGGAGTGTTGCATCTTTATGATGTCAAAGGCACGACGAACGAGGTAAGATGGTGGGTGCAAAGGGGATATGGACGCAGATGTGACGTTGCTGATGGGAACGAATTAGGCCCCGCCGACGTTTATCAAAATGGTGAAACTGCCAGGTCCCGTTTTGGATATACATCCGAATCCGGAAGCCATGCCTGACGCGGCGGCCGTCCTATTGATGGATGGCCGTGTCATGATGGTTGATTTCAGTGAACATAGCAAACCTCTACCTCTTAAAGATGTCACATCCAGTAAGTACATACCTATGTTAATTGCAGTGTCTACAGCTAGACTTAAGGTTTCTCTTTGTAGTTTCTTGGAGCCGAAAAGGAAAACAACTAGCATGCGGCCTCAAGAATGGCAACATCGTCCAGATTACTCCCGAAGGCGCAGAAAGAAAGAGAATACCTGCACCTGGAGAAGTCACAGAACGGAAAGGTATTCGACGCCCTTGTAGTGCATATTTCAGCCCTTTCAATTAAAACAATATCTTTGCCAGTTTCCTACCTGTACTGGATGGACACAACAACATTCGTTATTATGTACGGACCTCACGATCCGGAAGACCAGTCGCCAGGTGACTTTTATGTCATCACCCTAACGGGCACCCCGGTCAGTAAAGATGTCACATGTTGTTCCTCATCCGAACCAGCGACTAATATTAAAAATAGAAAGTGACTACGTATCATAAACTTGCTGATACGCTATTCGCGGAGGGAGATCGACAAAGTCATTACTATATGGAACATCTCAGAGCTCTGTAAGGCAATGTCTCTTAATCTTTTGTTTTTCCAGAAACGTGATACTGATTCGTAAGGGTATTTCCTCGTAGTGGCGGCAAAATCATGCATCTGATTGCGTACGGTAACGCAAACTCAACTGAACTCGCCTTTGTCGGTTGCGATCTAGACGGCAGCTGGGCCAACTGGAATCTTGGGGAAGGAATGGGGATCTCAATGCCATTGGATGCCAACGAGGAAAACACGTCCCTTGTCGGGTTAGCGGTCGACGCGACTAACGAGGATTCCCTACCACCGGCCACTCCGGATGAGCCACCTATTGCACCAGTTCCAATAATGTTGACGTACACCAATGTGGGCCATCTTCTTGCTTATCATTGTCTGGACAAGGAAGCGATAAAAAAGAATGAGCCCTGCGAGATGATGACCAAAGCAGAAGAGATACCGGCGTCAGCTACACCGCGTGTGCCACCGCAGAAACCGCAGCCAGCTGCAGCGATTGTACCAACGCAGATTCCTGTCCCAAAGACTGTAACCCCCTTGTTTGGAGCACCGGCAGCGACACAATCACAAGCGGGCGCTACTTTTGGAGCTGCACTAGGGGCAAAACCAACATTAGCGACAGCACCACCGTCGTTCGGCGCGAAGGCGCCGGAACAAGGCGCGAAACCTGCGCCATCGTTTGGAGGATTTGGAGCTGCCTCAAACGCTTCGGAAGCCTCCGGCCTGGCCAAGCCTGCCCCCTCGTTCGGCGGTTTTGGAGCCACCAAACCGTCCGAAGGCGCTGCGCCGCCAAAAGCCGCACCGCTATTTCCTGGGCTTGGACCTGCGAAACCATCTGAACCTACTGGTTTGCAGAAGCCGCGACCGTTGTTTGGAACACCCGCTGCTCAGTCAGTACCCACGCGGTCGTTTGGGGGCTTTGGAACGTCAACGCCTGCTCCAGGAGGAATTGCAGCAAAGCAATCGCCTACGGTTGCGGCTACTGCGACAACAGGGTTCGCCAGTTTAGCCCTCGGTAGTGGAGCTGCAAAGAATGCTGTGTCGTCCACGCCCATCCCCGTCCCTGCCAAAGCACCCGCAAGGGCTGTTCCATCGAAAGCGCCAGGAAGTGCTCTCGCCGCTAGCCAGGGCGTTTCGCGACAGTCTCCGATACCAACGGTGCAATCGGTGGTGAAGCCAGCATTGACCCCGAAACGTGCGACTAAGTCACAACCGGCCCAGACCATGCAACCACTGCAAACAGTTGTCCCTCGCAATGACGATAGTCCTGAAACCATGCAAAGTAAATTTGAAGAGCTGTATTTTGCCTTCTGCGAGGAAATGGACAACTTTGGCAAACGGCTGCGAGCAAGTGGCGAAGTTGTCAAAAAAGCCGCGATGCCATCTAGCTCGGGCGATACGGAAAACAACGAAGACTGGACACTTGCGGATCTTCCAACTCTCCTTGATAGGACAGAGGAGATATTCAAGAAGGCGAAGCGATACGATGAACAGTTGTCGACCTTAGACGCGGAAAGACGAGATCTTGCCAACAGCATCCCACAAGAGACGACGCTGGCCGACGAATGCAAGCGACGGTTAGATGCCTTACATGATCCCAAAACTGCGAAACATGTGCGAGATGCGCCATTGGGTCCGGAAGATGAGGAACTTCGAAACAACATTCTCAAACGCGCCCGGTCAGTGGAGCGAAGTTTCCAGTTGATATCGGATTACATGGAGAAACTGCGGTGTGACGAGCGGGACAACGACAATCGAATGCTGCTGAAGAAGCCTGACTGGCAAACCATCTGCGGCGTGGCAAATCACATCACGCGGGGCACTGAAAACCATCTTCGGGCGCTAAACACTGTGCAAGTCCAGCTGCAGACCCTACTGCCGCAGACTACCAAGCCCCCCGCTCGCACTCCGCAAACGCCACTCAAGACTCCGCGGAAGTCTAGGGGCTTTGGATTACACGATCTGAGCGACTCTGATTCTGAGCGCGACGAGACAGAAGTGACAGGCGCTGCGGTCGCCGATGCGGTCCATCAGCGGATTGCCTTCCGCAAAGCGCTGAAGACGATAGCGGTCAAGGCTACCGGCAAAGTTCGCATCAACAAAAAAGCCCACGAGAACCACGCGACATTGCATCTCAAGGATCCCGAAGCGTTTGCCAAAGCCCGTGCGGCCATGCTCATGCCGCCAGGAGATTTGAACGAGAAACCAACCCCCGGTCGCGGAGCCCCGAAGAGCACGCGGGACATCTTGTCTACAATCAATTCGGAAATGAATTTCCCTGAAGTGAAAAAGGAGCCGGTCGCACAACCCGAAGAGCCATCGCTTCAGAAACCGACCTTTAAGCCTCAAGCGGGCCCCACCTTGACTTTCGGCTTTGGATCCCTGGGCCAGTCGACTATGACGACCCCGACCAAATTACCCAAGGCGCCAGTTGTGAATCTTTTCGGTAAACCTATACCCGGCCAGGGCGAGTCGACCAGTGAGATCTCAACCAAACCTCCGGCAACAAGTCACTTTGGTAAAAAGGTGAATATCGATATGATCAACGGAGGCTAAGATATGCAGTGCACGATACTAACGCTACGACCATACAGGACGCTGATTTCGTCAAGGTCGAACAGCCTTTGTTTGCGCAACCGACTGCCTCCACCCCGGTCTTTGCTGTGAAACAAGTTGCCCGCAAGTTGTCATTTGCGGCAAGCGACATCATTTCCGAGAGTCCGGAGTTGGTCAGCCGCCCTTCGTCAGGGTTGGGTTCAGACGGTGGTTGGGTGGATGTCAAAGTGGAGCCTGAAACTGAGCCGGTCGCCGAGGATTCGTCTGAGCAGGGGCAAGAAGAAGAAACTTTTGCTGACGATGGCAGATATGCTCAGGTCAAGGAAGAAGAGACTCAAGTCGATGAACAGGAGGACGAAGAAGAAGAAGTGGAGGCTGCAGAGGAGGGCGAACCAGAAGAGGAAGAAGGGGTGGAGGAGGAAGAGGTGGAGGAAGAAGAGTATCACGATGAGGTCGAAGCCGATGAGGAGCAGGAAGGATTTGAAGAACAAGATGAAGAAGGCTACGCTGCTGAAGAATCGGTCGCTGAGGAAGAGGACGTAACCCAATCTCAAGCCGATGAGATCTTGGCCACAGAGCACACGGAGGAGTTCTTGCAAGAGGAAGAATTCTCTCCCGAGGGTACAGAAGATGGTGAGCTCACGGGGGACGCGACCGAAGATCAAAGCGGCGGACAAGAGGAAAACGTTTCCGCTGAGCCCGAAAGCGAGGTCCAGGAATCACCGTCAATTGCAGAGCCAGAATCCGGGGATGTCGACAAGGCCGCATCGGATAGTGTCATTGAGGATACAGAGGAGGCAGTTGCAGAGCCCTCTGGTCAAGACAACGCCGAGGGCGATGTCGTGGAGAAAGTGACAGCTACGGACACGGCGACAGAGGTTCTTCCCGATGAGGTGATTGAACCTACTTCCCCACCGGAAGGCGATGCGCAAGGTACACCTTTGGAAGAAGACATGAATGCAATGCAAGAAGAAGGAGACGGCATGCAAGAATCACAATCTACCGCTGGGCTTGAGAATGCTTTTGGATCTGGATTCGGTGCTCTGGGTGGGCAGGTCGCGAAGCCATCAAGTGAGTTCCTATCGCACTTCATAGGCTTTCTCGCATAGCATACTGATAGCTTGGTTTCCGCAGCTACGTCGTCTCCATTCGGTACTTTCGGTTCAAGTGCGGGACCATCTACTAGTGGCTTTGGATCGTTTGGACAGAGTCCGGCCGCTGGTGGTTTTGGGTCTGCCCCTTCATCCAGTGTTGGATTTGGACAAACTGCCGTCCCAGCGTTTGGTCAAAGCCCAGCACCGAGCGGCACAACGTCTGCCGCGGCGGTGTTTGGACAAACCCCTCCAGCTTCATTTGGTCAGACTTCGTCGTTCGGACGGCCACTTCCAGCAGCATCAGCATTTGGTCAAGGTGTAGCGAGTCCGGCCTTTGGCCAAACTGGATTTGGCAGTGGCGGGGGAACTAGCGGTGGCTTTGGATCGCCGTTCTCGTCCATGGCGACAGCTGTAGGAGTACAGTTTGGATCGAGCTCATCGCCTATGGGTTCCTCTGGGTTTGGACCCTCTGCGTTTGGCACTCCTGCGGGCAATGCTACTCAGGGTGGTGCTCCAGGAGCGTTTGGCGCAACTCCCACAGGGTAAGTCCTCCGTATGCGTATGTCACTCTCGTCTTCTGGTTTTAATCGTTGCGTATAGACTGGGTGCAAATATTGGAGGTTTGGCCTCAATGGCAAACAGCATTAAGCAGGCTGGCCAATCCGGGTAAATGATCTACTCTAATGCACGTCTTGCTTCTACGCCTCTCTAATGCCGATTGCGCCAATCAGTGGCTTTGGGGCTTATGCATCGAAACCATCTGGATTCGCTGCCTATGCTAGTCCATCTGGAAGCTCTCCCGGCTTTGGCGGAGGATTTGGATCGCAACAGACACCACAGGAACGCCAGGGCGGATTCGGAGGATTTGGGGCTCAACAACCTTCGACATCGCAGCCGTTTGGCTTTGGCGGATTCGCAGCCGCGCAACCGAACCAGCAAGCGCAAAGTGTGTTTGGCAGCGGTGGTGCTAACAGCAGCCCGTTTGGTGCCGCGCAGCAGCAACCCGCTCAACAGCAAACCGCATTCGGTGGTGGTGGAGGGTTTGGCGCCCCGCAGCAGGGCTCTGGATTTGGGTTTGGATCCTCTGGTGGCTTTGGAAGCGCCCAGCCTCAGCAACAATCGGCCTTTGGATCCTCCACTCCGCAGATGTCAGGATTTGGTCAAGCGGCAACAGGGGCTCCATCAGTGTTTGGTGCATCAACTCCTAGTCCCGGTGGAGTATTTGGCAGTAGCAGGTCAGTCCTCTATCAAACCCATCTGCCATTGTTCGACCTACCGAGTCCCATCTGATATCCCTTTTTTCTGTATCTATCCCTCTAGCTCTACGCAAAACAAGTTTTCTAGCTTTGGACAACATCGCGGATGATCGTTTGTAGGTTTCACACCATCCGGGTACAAATCCACAGTTTTCTACTGGCTTGTAAATGACCGACCACCCCCACTTCATGTATAATATTGTTGCGTGTTGGAAAGAATGATTCCCTTCAGTTTCAGATGAATAAAGTCCATCTATCCGTGTAATGAGCATCTAGCTTTCTTTCTGTGTGATTTCTCTCTGCAAGTTATCTCGTATTGCCGCAGCGATAAGCATTCTAGGGTTATCTACAAGCTTGGGCTATCCACAACTATGAAATACGTCGATGCAAACTGCATAAGGGGCGTCAATGGGGGCCATGCCACAACCCAACACCGCGGGGTAGCTGAACTGAGCTGCGCTGCTGCACTAAGCGATGGGGACTCTGCGCTTGCTTCGTGTGACATTAAACATTCTCTGTTTCTTGAGCCAAGCCCTGTAATCGGCGACCGAGTTAATTTTCTCGCCGTAATAGTCGGGCATGCCGCTTTGGGATTCGGAACCGAATGGGATCGGGGTGGCGGCAGCGATTTCTTTGGGACGGTTGCGCTGGATGCGGTGGAAGAATTCACGGTCGCAGGCGTCGAGGCCTTGGATGATGGTTCTGTGATGTCAGAGAAGGCGTGAGTCATCGAATCACCCAGGGATCCTGCTCTATGACCTAGTGCCAGACCCACGGCATTTCGGTCTCCCATCCACGAATCCCCATACCTCTTTGTCTTCAACCTCCAAAGCTGTCCACCCACCAAGATCCCGGCAAAGCTTGCCGCGGCGGCGACCACGACCGCACCCAAGGCATAGACCATCATCGGGTCGGGCATGCCCAACAACTGCTGGGTCGGGTCAAATTCCATGACTGCGCCGAAATAGTATCCGCCACCGACAAACCCAGTAACGCCGCCGAGGAGGGCCCCGGCGCGTTCCCAGTTTTTGCGTGATTTGCGGAGGAGAAAGTAGTCGTGCCAGGAGACCGGGTTGCGGGGTGGTGGGGAGGAGGTGGTGGAGGAGGTGGAGGGTAATGTTGTAGTGGTGGTGGTGGTGGTGGTATTGGTGAGGGGCCGGACAGGTGGTGGTAATGGTTGTTGGGTGGAGAGAGGGCGAGTGGCAGGGAATGCGAATGTGACACATGTGGGGCGGCAGGATGCAGATGTGACGGTCCGGGTAAAGAAGGGAGAGGAGGCAATGGGGGTTCTGGCACCCCTGGAAGCGAGGCGGAGTCCGATCATTGTGTTGCGGTTTTGCGTTTGGGAAGTGTGCCTGCTGTCGATTCGGATGTTGCGATCGCAAATGCTAGCTGGAGAAAGTAGAGAGCTGAAAGAGTGTGAGGCCCTTTGTTCACAATGTTTGTTGGCATAGCAACAAGTGATGACGGCACACGGCCATTCTTGAACCCTCAAACATGATATTTCGACATCTCCCTGAAATTGAAGAAGCCATCGCTGCCTTACAAGATGTACACTGGTTTGTCGTTGGTGTAAAGCCGATAGACCGGGGGTGGTTCCATTCGCGGAGGATGCGGAGGAAGGCATTTGGGTTTACTGCACTTTCGTGACTTTTCAGACGCGTGCGTGCAGCCCCAGTCCCCATTGCTCACACCACACCATGTCCACCGCCTATGGATCAATCAGCAAGCCGGTAGCCAGAGGGGAGCTGCCCCTCCCATTAGACATAGCGTTAAAGGATGGTTCGTTGGCCTCCGTCACGAGCTTCGACCCAGCAGAGGACGTCGACCTTCTCCCCAACCTGCGCCGTCTCATGAATGCAGAGATTGCAGCTGGAAACACGTATCCCCAGGAAGAGCAGCTTTCGGAAGAAGCCTTTGCGCAGTATTTCCTTTCGAATGATGCATTTATTGTGAGACGGAGGGAGAAATCAGGGGAAGTGTTGGGGATGTTTTATGTCAAGCCGAATTTCCCGGGAAGATGTTCGCATGTGAGTGCTTTCTTCCGTGACACGCAGCCCTAATTGCACAATTGACGTGGCGGAACTCGCTTTTTGACCCATCGAAACAAACCCCTCCACTCACTCTTCCCCTAGATCTGCAACGGCGGCTTTATCACCGCAGAACCTGCTCGCGGCCTGGGGGTCGGGCGGGCAATGGCCAAAGCCTTCCTGACCATCGCCCCCTTATTGGGCTACCGCGCCAGCATGTTCAACCTGGTGTTCAAGAACAATACGGCGTCAGTGGCGTTGTGGAGGTCGCTGGGATTCAAGGAAATTGGAGTTATTCCGAAGGCGGGAAGGTTGCGAGTGGATGATAGGGAAGAATATGTGGATGCGATCATGTTCCACTATGATTTTATGGGGAAGTGTAGTGAGTAGGCGATAGTTTGTATTGCTGGTGATACGAGATTGGGGAAGAAAGAGGAATGCAAAGCAGATTGTGAACGAGATGGAGGCCACCGCCGCATAGATAGATTAAGAATACTGCTCCTATCAATTCTGAAACTACGTGGACGCAAACATAGAGAGGTGAAGCAAGGAGTGGCCCTCATCGAATACATGGTGTTGGCGGGGCTGCCCCTGGCTAAGGTAGCCCCGCCAGTAGATCAAATTGTATTGAATTCATTTGTGCGCTTGATGAAAGTTGTTTGTATTGCTGCTTTAGAGAAGCTATTTGGCGAGACTTCTGGCAAAACAGAAGTGGCCTTCATCGAATACATTGGCAATTAGGAATTGGGTCTGCAGATCGTAGACAGGGTCCCGAGATCGGAACTGTTGGTTTTCCGTCGGTTCGCTCGCCCGACTGAAGGGGTTGCCTCCGAGTCCTTCGAACGACACTCTTGCTCGACCAAAGCGCTGTACACGGCCATAGTTGGTGCGGTACCGGTACGCTGGCGTTGCGGCCATGTTGATGCACTTGCAAAAGGTCCTTCAATCTGTCAAGTATTGTAGATGCCTTTTTGCACCCACAAAGTATTAGAATCATTTGTGCATCTATGGGGAAGAACTCTGTTTCCAACCGTAGCCACGCAGTGTGGTGGAACTACACATGCGGGGAGAGTGAAAAAAAATGGCCTGGAGGGCACCCTATAATACAAATGACGAGGCACAACCCCTATGACTAGTATCGAACGCATGCACACGCAGGGGTATCTAAAGATGGCTTTTGCCCGACGGCTGGCCCTCGCCAGACTCTTCTGCTCCAGCCAGTCCTCCTGAACGAATGGGCCCTTTGGAAGGAGGCGGTGGGACACCACCCGTCTTTCCGCTCTTTGCGGACCCGGTCACTTGCGCCGATGGTGAAGGTGCTGGTGACCCGTACTTGGACCGCTCTTCTACGGCGCCGTCGGTTGCGAGCTTCCGGCGGGCGTCTTTACCAGAGAGTTTGCTGAAGATGGAAGGATTTGGGGTCAATAAATGAACGGACGCGGAACGAAAGTCTGACAAAAGCTGTTCAGGAGAGTAATTGGACATCACTGTTTACCTCTCCAAGACCTCGGCTTCTGCAGGCGGGACGTCATTTTTTCCCGGCTGTTCCTTTGGACGACCGTCGGTGAACTTTTTGTTTTCGGGCATTGTTGTTCAGATTGTTGTTCGGGCTAAGGATGTGTGTTTCTTTGAGTTCGAAACTGAATATGGTGGTTTTTAAGATGTGGGATATTTGTCTTTCACCCTTTTATTTTGAATCAGAATCGGACAGGGAGATCTGATGCAAGCGCTTTTTATCTGTATCAATATCTGAGCGAAACGCGCGTGTCATTATCATCAAGGATTTGCGTCATCATCTCTCCGTTGAATTGTGTGTTGCACAATAGGAACCTTGAGAAGGGCTTCTTAATGAGTACTTCCGAAGAACAAGGCCCAACACCGTCCACCAACCAACGGAAAAGAGTGCACAATACTGAGGATGATGTAGCAGAAGTCCTGGATGATTGCCAGCATGCTGCAAAGCGCCGGGCCCACGACGATGGTTTGAGCTCGTCGGAGGAGGAGGATGACCATGAACCCGATACCGACCATTCTACTACATTCGCTTTGGTCGAAGACGATGAGGAGTTGGTTCTGTCCGAAGTCCACATTAATACCGCGAATGGACCTGCGCGGACAAACGGATGTGCGCTGCGGCGGACAACATTCTCGTACTCTGACCCACCAATGGGCGGCACAGACGGTGACGCTGGGGACGTACACATCCGGCACGAGATGGCGACACCGCTCCGCAGCGTCGGGCTGCAGGTATGGTCCGGCGCCCTGCTTCTCGCCGATTTTGTGCTGACGAACCGCCACGGCATTTTTGGTTCTGATGCAACGGTGCTGGAGCTAGGTTGCGGGGCAGGCCTCGTTGCGATCGTTTGTGCCCGGCTGTGCCGGAGAGTTTACGCGACGGATCTTGCAGATCTTGGAGTGCTGGAGCTGTGTCGTCAAAATGCAGTGGACAATGGAGTGGAGGTCAACGTCCAGGTCCGCGGTATAGATTTTCGAGACAGTACGTGTCTGCTATTCCACGCGAACGCGAACAACAAGCATGGAAGCACTTTATCCGAGGAAGAGCATGTCAGCTGCTTTGAATGGAAGGCGGAAGATTGGACCGACATTATGGCAAACTGTAGAACGGTTGTTGCAGCGGATATCATCTACGACGACTCGGTCACATTTGCGTTCGTCCAGCGGCTACCTGCAGTTCTCGCCAGGAACCGCACGCTGTATCTCGCGTTGGAGAAGCGCGTGCTGTTCTCTCTTGATGACAGAGATGTCGCAGCTCCGGCGCGCGACTACCTGTTCAAAACACTGGATGCTTTGAATGCTGATAGGACAGAGCAGGACCCTGTCCTCCCTGCCATCTCCGCCTCACGTATAGAAGTGAAGGATGTACCACAATGGTTTTCGTATCAGCGAACCAAAGAACTGGAGTTGTGGAAGTTTACCATGCCCGATTGAATCCGCGTCTGGCGTTTCCGACCTTGACTGGCTTATAGTTTGTGGCGCCTCGAAGCTTCACAATCTTGAGCTTGCAGTCCAAACACGCCTCCCCCTGCCTCAAAGGGAGACACCTAGGCTCTTGTGATCCCGATGCATCGACCAACTCCAACCGGGATGGAAAGATGGTATGGGTTCTTTACGGGTCTTCACCCAGAATCTCCGTATCACCCCGCGACTGAGTGACTGATCTCTGCCAGGGTGGATCACAAAAGTGTGGTCGCTCTCAGGTAGATTATGCGGGGCGAGCGCGGGCACTTACTCATCCACTTGCATCCAACGTCTTCCTGATCCGGTCACGCACAGAAAAAAGTTGAACGAATGTGGGTGGCCGTATCACGGATCGTTTGCCGTGGCAATGGACAAAGGGCACCGTCAATGCGTTGTATACGAATTCCCAACCTGATTGTCACAAAGAGGCGAGATTATGAAGAATATTTTAATTTGTTTTTACATCTACCGAAAAATATGCAGGTTGTACTTGCATTGCTTTTTCCTATTCTGAAGCTCTACTGTGTATCTATGAATGTAGCTGAGAAGGAAAATTGTAAATTTGTGTAAACTCATCATTTTATGTGTCGGCTTGGGCGAAGACTACATACAACAATCATCCCCGAGTTGGGCCACCATATCTAAAAACGATATTCGTTGTCAATGTGATAAGAAAAGTTTCTGCGTGTGTGAAAGCTCCTGGGCCGAGGACTGGTGAGATGGAGGGCACGCTGTGAAAAGGTTGAGCGCGAGCGCGACTGCCAACACTTGCGATTTGAGGCAATTCAAAGCGACGTGCTTTTTTCACAATTCATTCCGTGCGCTGCGGGACACGCACTAGCTCTCACACACTAACATTCTGACGACAAGAGTTATACCAATCACGCCATGGACTCCCCCGCGATGGACGAGAATGATCTCTCAGGCACGGCCACGCCCATGCACGATTCACGGGCCAATTCAGAGTCTGAGATGACCCGACCCAAAACCACACCTGCCGACGCTGCTGCTGGAACAGCGCCGACGGGGCTCGGGATTGTGAATGAGCCAGAAACCGCCGGCGCTTCTGCCGACACTGCGGCTACGGCTGCAACAACGGATGCAACACCGCAAAGTACAGCGGGAGGCGCGACTTCCGAAGAGGTCGTAATGAAGGATGCAGGGGGACTAGGTACTTTTGTGCAGCACCCTATGACTTCTTAACGTGCCTGGTAGCTAACGCACTCATGGATGTTTTCTTAGATGGCAGTGGGATGAATGTCCGAATAGCCGACATTGACGCTGGGCCAGCGAGCGCCAGCAAGATGCTGGTCCCGCAAACCCAAGAGATCATCATACCCAGCTACAGCGCCTGGTTCAACATGGCGCGGATCAACGATATAGAAAAGCGATCCTTACCCGAGTTTTTCAACAGCAAGAACAAGAGCAAGACACCGAGCGTCTACAAGGACTATCGCGATTTTATGATCAATACATATAGGCTCAACCCGTCAGAGTACCTGACCGTAACAGCTTGCCGAAGAAACTTGGCGGGGGATGTTTGTGCGATTATTCGGGTACATGCCTTCCTGGAGCAGTGGGGTCTTGTCAACTACCAGGTAAATGCTGGACTTTTTTTCTATTTCTCTGGTTTGCCACTCAATTCGAGAATTGTCCATACTGACTTACTTTTGTCTTACTCAGGTTGACCCAGATTCGAGGCCGTCCAGCGTAGGACCTGCATTCACGGGTCACTTTCGAGTGACCGCAGACACTCCACGTGGTTTGCAACCGATATATCCAGCGGTCCCGTTGCTGAAATCCGAGCCACGGGCTGCGGGGGAGATTTCACAGCGTGAGAATGGCGAGAGCGCAGTGGGCACACCTAAACCTGCGCCGTCAAATCTTCAGTTTTCCAAAAACATCTACTCGGACGCCATCGCATCCGCCAATCCGCGGAAACATGGACCGGACTCTGACGAACCCGAGTCGGCGCCGTCACCACCGGCCAAAAAAGTCAAACACAACTGTGCGACGTGCGGAGTCGATTGTCCCAAAGTCCGCTATCACAGCTCCAAGGCCCCGACAATGGAGATTTGTTCCAACTGCTACATCGAGGGTCGATTCCCTTCCACCATGTATTCTGGTGATTTTGTCAAGATGGAGGACAAGCCCGCCAAGCATGCCGCTGCTGAAGACTGGACTGAGCAGGAGACGCTCCTTCTCCTGGAAGGTATCGAACTGTTTGATGAGGATTGGTCCAAAGTTTCTGACCACGTCGGGACACGAACTCGCGATCAGTGCATCCTGAAATTCCTCCAGCTGCCCATCGAAGATCCTTACATTGGAGTTAAGGGCACGGATTTGGGCCCGCTGCAATTCCACCGGATCCCGTTTTCGGCCGCCGACAATCCGGTGTTGAGCTTGACAGCGTTCCTGGCGTCCGTCGTCGACCCAAAGGTCGCTGCGGCTGCTGCTAAGGCGGCTGTAGATGAGCTGCGTGGCGTCAGCAAGAAGGAGCAGGAAGCGGAGCTGCCGGCGGCGGAGAAGATAACCACACCCACCGAGGGGGGAGACAAAGTACAAGCCGCAGAACCAGCTGATGTTCAGAAAGAATCCACCGATGATATGGAGACCGACCAGCCAGCCAAAGTTGAGGTAGAAAAGACGGCTGCTAGCGAGGACGCGATGGACGTGGACGTGGTTGCCCCTGGCGATGCCAAGGCTGAGGAAAGCGTTCCAGCACCCAAAGACGACCTCCCCGTTCCTCCCTCAGCTGCAGCCACTGACAGCACTAGTATCTCGACAGCGACCAAAGGACGCGCGGACAGCACGCTGCAAGCGGCGGCCGCCACCGCGATCGCCGCTGCCGGCGTCAAGGCGCACGTGCTGAGTGGCCACGCGACATCTGAATTGCACGCGCTCACGCTCGCCCTCATCCAGGCCCAGATGCGCAAAGCGGAAGCCAAGATGAGCCACTTTGAACAGCTGGAGCAGTTGCTCGAACAGGAACGCAAGGACCTCGAGCGCGAGAAACAAAAGCTCTACCTCGACCGCTTGGCCTTCCGCAAAGTCGTTGCGGCGTGGGAATCCGGCCGTGAGCGCGGCGAGACGGCCCTGGCTGGCAACACCACCACCGCCGCCGCCACCTCCATCTCCCCGACTGCCGGAAAAGAAAATGTCTCCGAGAGACACATCCCGCGCCGCGATAGCACCGCTTTGTCCATCCCTCCGCCTCCCCGCTCTGCGGAAATCAAGAAAACGAGCACCTTGGAAGATGTGGGCCGAGACGAACCGCAGGCAGTCACCGTGGATGCAGCAGAACACATGGGCGAGGGACCAGCGAAAGACGCCTTCTTGATCTCCATTGAGTAAACACTATTCAAATGCAGGGCCCGCCTCCCCCTCGCTGCCAGGATGTTGAGAATTTTCCTTGCGGATGGATGGGGGAATCCATTGCTTTCCACTCGGCGCAAAACGCTACTCGATATGTATATAATCAGAAATAAGTGGATGTATATTTTTACTCTAATGCTGAAAATCCACGCTGGAACTTCCTTGATTCCTACATGCAACAAAACATGGACCCCATTTAATAAATAAAATGCAGACTGCGCCGCAGCGCCAGCTGCTCAGATATCGGTGTTGCGCGGGGGCAAAACTTCTACGGTCTGAACGTGTGCTCGGCCGTAAACGGATCCCACACGGGGTCGACCCTCTCAGCCAACTGATGCCCCGCGGTCAAGACGGGCCTGCCACTCTTGACGTTCCGTTCCTCTCCATCCATCGAATCACACAGAAACGCGACTTTGGCAGCCACCTCCTTTGCCGAGAGGCCGGCACAGGGGACGAGGGTTTTTTTGCCGGACGCATAGGTTGCGAGGATGTGCGGGGGCACGGCGTTGCGGGGCTGCACGCAGATTTCGACGTAGGGGCGGGCGCGGGCGACGGCGGGGAGCTGCGAGGTGAGGAATGCGACCATGCCCGTGGATGACCCGCCGGCGCCGAGGCGCGGGTGGTCGTAGCGCAGCACGAGTTTGGTGATTTGGGGAACGAATGTGAGCCCGGCGCCATTGTGTCCGCGGGATGTCAGGTCCTGTTTTTGTGCGCAATAAAATAAAATAAAATAACCCCCCGCGTGTCAGTGGAAATGCACAGCGATCGTTATATCAGCTTCCCGCACCGCTATCAATCTGCAGTGGTTTCATGTTGCTCTGTTTTGCAACTCCCCCCCTCGCGGTTCTGGATAGATGTATCGACCTTTTGTATATGATATATATACATACCTTTACGGGCAATATCCGTTTAGCAAGGCCGGGGGCGTTCTGCAATTTTCGGATCAGTTCGCGGGGTGTCGACATGGCCGCGCGTGCGTGATGTGGGGGGGCGGGGAGTGGGTTTCGGACTGGGTGATGATGGGTGGGGGTTGTTTTGTGGGGCGGGCCGTGGGGGTTGGTGGTGTGTGATGGTATGTTATGCTGTCAGGTTGCGGGCGGAGTGATGTTGCGAATTCTTTGGGGGGGGGGAGCGTCTGGAATATTGACAGTTTGACAGGACACTGGTATGGGGGATCTATTGCCACGGCAACAAGCAAAACGTAAGCGTGGCTGGGGTCATGAGCTTGGGGGTGCCATCATCTTTTCCGCAATGGGAAATTCCTGTCAGTTTTCCAGCAATCACTTGTATTGATACAAATTGCGATAGGTGTAATATCGATATGACCAACCAACTGCCTTTTTCTCGCTCACCCAAATGCCCTCTCTCATCAACCTCCTTTTGATCAAAACAGAGCCTGCCTTTCGCATGGCATAAGCACGTGATCTAAGCGCGACATCACTTTTTTGTGTTTTGTGGATTTGGAAGAGTGCTTGTGTTTACAAGAAGAAGAAAGATGAGCCCGCACAAAGGCAGTATCCCATCCACAAAACTGTCGTAGGGTTAAACCAGTTTGGATAGCGTTTTTCGCAGTGGAGTCTTTATGACAATTTGTGTGGATCTGCCAACGTTTTGTAACACCCCGGAATTCACAAGAGACGCATCAGCGGTTATGATGAAATGAAAATTCTTATTTTGGATTCTGCTAGTTGCTGCTGCTGCTGCTGCAAGAAGCTACATACGGGAGAAGGGTAGGGAAACCAGTGGGGGGGGGCTTTGTTGCCTAGTCCACCGTATTCCAAACCGTCGGAGGGGGGGCGGGTCGGGGCAGGATGTGAAAACGAGGGCGTTTTTCTATAAATGTGTGGAGGAGCGCATTTCTGCTACACTCTCGCTTTCCCGCTTTTGGTGAAAAAGGTCTGTATGACAAAGACCTGGAAGACGGCCATGACGGCGACGCAAAATGCTTCGAGACCGCCAAACCAGAAGATGCGGGATTGGGTGCTCTTGACGGTATCAAAGTTCCTGTTTTCGCGGGTGCGGAAATACTTTTGGTGGCGCGACAGGCCGCCCATGAGGTCCGCGAGGCGCGCGACGCTTTCCTCGAGCGGGCGGATGTCCTTTTTCAGGTCTTGGTTTCCGGCCAGGTCGTGGGCGACGGGGGACGCCGCATTTTGCTCGTGTTCGGCCGTCACGTCGAAATCAATCACTTTTTCGGAAAATGTCGACATTTTGTTCGAGAAGCAGAACGAGTGTTCGCCTGCTGCGGGTGCCGAGAAGACGAAGTCACCCTGCCGCTCGCGGTGTCCCGACAGAAGCTCCTGTTGGTTGGGGCCGGTCACTTCGTAGTCGACATCAAAGGACCCGCCGGATTGGACCTGGAGGGGATCGACCCAGGAAACAAACAGCACAAACCATTAGCACCGCACTACACTCGCCAGAAGTGCAGTCTATGTACATCCTCCCCCCCCCCCCCCCCCGCGCACCCATAGGCGGCTCCAAGTATGGCCGCGAAGCCGACACGTACCGCAAAATAAAATGCCATCTTCTCTCCCGCCGCCTTCGCCATTGTGTAGAAGCATGCTCGTTCATGCGGTTCCATTCGATACGTCAGCGTCGTGGCAGCGGTTCCGCTGACGATGAGCAGTAGCCCCGCCAGTAGAGATAGTATGTCGTGCTTCATGCTGGTGTGTGGCGCAAAAAGGTGGGATAAGGGTTGCGGCTAATGTGGTCCGGTTGGTGAACCGCGTCTCGAGACTTGTTGGGGGGAAACGATCTTGCGCGCCATCACCACCACCATAAAATGATGCCAACATTTTGTTCACCATCTCCAAACCCGTGACTGTGTGCATGCAATTCCCGAGCAGGGATCCCCCGTTGACATTGCGCAAACATGTCCGACATTCGTTACTTCATGGGCGATTCAACACCCTCGGCCGCGCAGCCTTCTCACATGAAAACTGTATGCTATTTCGCGGGCCTTTGTTTGCGCGCGGAGAGCTACCGCTCCACCCCCACGTCCCCTCCTGCCCAGTCGCCATCTCGTTGTCGCTTATCAAGCAGAGGGAGCACGCAATCCCTCACCGACATGAGATTCCCGCTTGTCAAACCATTTGAATAGCAGAGCATCTGCGAATGCCAGGTGTGATCATGCAACACCCATCAGGCATGTATGTAAAAAGAAGGGGCGCCTTGCCGTGCCAACGCCGGTTCGCCTCCTTCTCCTCATGTAGCGGATTGTGTGGGGGGGGGGGGGCAAAGTTTTCGCTGTTCCGGAGTGGGGTGTGAGGGAGAATCAAACACTTTGCTGCTCTGCTCGTTTTATTTTTCCCCACAGCAGCGATTCACTTTAAAACCGATATTTGGGGAGTGAAAACCCCCCAACGTATACAGCACTGCCCATCTCGGCACGCGACAAAACGGAACCGTAAGTCAGCTCTGTCGAGTTGTATCTCGATGGAGATAGGATGAGAAACCCCCCAATGTGTTGTTGAACGACATTTGATCGAAAAACACAAAACAAAATAACCCTTTTTGGGAGCCCTTTCGCAACCCGCAAGATCCACTTTTGGGGTGCCTTGTGGAGTAGATCATTAGTTGCTGCTGTGTCACATACCGGCTTCAGGCAAGGGCGTTGGGTGCCGAGTTGGTCTGGAGGTCCACTGCGCAGGATGAAAAAAAACGTGGCGTAGATTAGTGCCTGCTTCGTAAACCGCTGCGCAGATTGAAAGGCGTGGAAACAAAACAGCAAGTCCATGCTCCCTTTTCGTGTGCGGGGCTGTTGTTGGATGCCGTATAGGGCTGGTTTACCAGACCGTGAGAGGGAGAGTAAGAAGGGTCGATTGGGGATATTCTGAGAGTACATCACCTGTGGTAAGCCGTGGGTGCGCAAGCCCGCACGGAGCATGCAAAAAAAGTCCCAATGGGGATCTTGCCTAGAGAGAGAGAGCGACGGGGCGGGGCGGGGGTTTTTTTTTTAAAGAAATGTATTGCAAAAACAGTCCATACACTATCTAGGTTTTATGATTGTTATCTCCATGTTTTTTAGTTTTGTGTTTTTCCGGTTGGATGGGCCGAACCATTGCTTGCGCCGCGATCGGCGCGGCTCGCGAATGGACTCGGTGTGGTATCGGTGCCGTGATGGTGATGAGCAAGGTCCAACACAAGCAGGAGTAGATGGTGGCGATGTGGGTCGGTCCACCAGAAGGGAGGCTTTCTCCACGGAAGTCTCGTCGGGAGAGGGCGGTGGGGAGGTGCGAACACCTCGAATTGGCATGCGCACAGTGTATCCAATGGGTGAGGTGTTCAGTGGCTCTCGGTCCGTCGACGCTGACGGCGCAGCGGGTGGGAGAAGAGGGGAACCGTCATCAGATGTGAGGAAACGCATCGCAGCGCATCCAAGTTTTCAATGAACGGGCGCGGTGCGTGATGGGTGCGGCGTTCGAATGGGGGTCCTTGCTGAGCTGTGATCCGGGTTTGCTGTGGCAAAAGCGGCTTGTACACGCTCCGACGAGGGTCGTGTTTCTTGTTGGGTGGCAGGAATCAAGCCAGGCCGGGCATGGCGGAAGCCGACTCATATCGCGTTCGGGCGACAGGAGCAGCAAAAAGACCGTCGCTCTAGTTGATAGAACGGGGGCTTGAAGTACAATTCGACAAGACCCAAAAGAATCCGCGGCAAGGCGCAGTGCGGACGATCGGCAAGCCTTTGCGAGGGGCGACTGGAGGTGGGTCCCAACAGCAAGCCTCTGTGAGCCCAGGATATGTGTCACGTCGCCGTCCGCAGTCCAAGTGGGTCTTTCGACTCTTGGTTTTTCATTTTCCTCGCACTCCTGGGCAAAGAGAGAGAGCGAGTAAGACTTGAATGAAGCGGGGGCGGGCTGGCACGACAGGGCTCGAATGAAGACACATCGAGGGAGTGCTGATATAAA
This sequence comes from Powellomyces hirtus, assembly GCA_025526995.1. NCBI lineage: Eukaryota > Fungi > Chytridiomycota > Chytridiomycetes > Spizellomycetales > Powellomycetaceae > Powellomyces > Powellomyces hirtus. The sequence goes on from JAHLKG010000002.1 coordinate 82,728, forward strand.
GCAACGAGTGCAGTTCCAAGGGGGCGCCCTTGAGGTCCCCAGTTAGGTCCCAGGCGGGTGGGGGATGGCGAATGGGTCGAAAGGATTCTGGTCCTTGTCAATAGTCGGGCGAAACATATCGTAACCCTTGGCCCTCTGGACAGAGCACGGGTGCTGCGGAGCGCAAAGCTTCAGATGTCACCAGTGGGGCCACGGTCGCGCACCCACTTTCTTCAAACTCTGCGAGCAGCGGGAGGTAAAAGCAGCGGACAGCGTGCCAGGAGGAGGCTTTCTCGAGCTTGGCCAGGCATGGGTCGTTGGAAGTATGGGGTCGGGTGGTGAGCGAGCTTTTTCCAAACTCTGCTAGAAAAACAATGGAAAGAGGCTTGGGCGACTGACGGTGGGACACTGGGTCGTTGAGCGGCAATACAAGAACCTCCGCCTGCCGCGGCAGGTCCCAGGGATGTGGCCGAGCGTGAGTGGAATGTGTCTCCTCCGTCGACTGTGGCAGGGTCGCAGTGCGGTGAAGAAAAAGCAGGGTGTTTTTTTTTTCTTTTTAGGCGATCTGCCGCAGTTCCAGGGGACAAAGAAGGAAGGTTTGCGTAGGTGCATGTAGGAGACTGAGGGATGGGGGAGGGCGGGACAGACGGTGGGCAGGGGGGGGAGAGTCGGGAGGGTGGAGGGCATTGCTGAGGGTGGAGTAGGTGAAAAGTGAGAAGAGAGACGGGGGAGAGAGTAGGGCGAGGGGGGGAGAGACGAGGGGGCGAGGGTTTAAAAGCGAGAGAGGTGGGAGAGAGAAACGCGTAGGTGGGGGATTTGGGCCCTGGGGGGGCGTGGGCAGTGTGATTAGTCACAAGGGGGGGGGGCGAGTTGCATAAGCGTGAGATCACGGGAGGATACATGTAGGACGTGGATGCATGACAGAGGACAGACAGACAGAGAGAGAGAGAGACTCAAAGAGAGAGACTCAAAGAGAGAGACTCAAAGAGAGAGAGAGAGAGAGACAGAGGGGGATGGTTTCAAGAGAGAGAGAGAGAGTCCTGAGGGAGGGGATGGTCTCAAGAGAGCTCCTGATAGTTAAAGAGAGAGAGAGAGAATGTGTGCCGCATATGGGATGGGATAGAGTAGCAGGGAGGATGGATATGGGATGATGGATATGGGATGATGGATATGGGATGATGGATATGGGATGATGGATATGGGATGCCATGCACTCCAACAATCAGTTCATCACTCAGTCCATCAGTCAGTCACAAAAGTCAGTCAGTCGGTGGGAAAGAGTGAGTGAGGGAGTGACTGACTGAGAGACAGAGGGAGAGACAGAACATCAGTGGAGGGAGGGAGAGAGTGAGTCACTGAGGGGAGAGATGTCTAGATGTAGCACATGCATGGATGCTAGATGAAGCGCATGAGTGAGATGCGATACGATGAGTAGTAGTCATGTGACTGACTGAGTGAATGAGAGAGGAGAGTCTCGTCTTTGCGTGAGTGTATCGATAGATCGAATGAATGCATGCATGTGAGTTGATTCAAATGCGTTGGGAGGGAGGGACTATAGTAGATAGTTGGACGGACGACCGACACACGCTCTGTCTGTCCGTCTGTTGAACGAATGCAATCACTGGCTTATGATCATTTGATTGATGATGAGGATTCACTCGCTCGCTCACACCTCCCATAAGGTTTCCGTACTTCTTCTTCTTCTTTTTTTTTATTTTTTATTCTGAAGCACACAGTACCCTCTTGGCACTCGCGCTCACCACACATCCACACTTATCCACTCCATCGATCCCCCGCTATCCCTCCCCATTCCCTTCCTCCCACCAAGCTATGAACGCTGCTGCTGCTGCCGGGACTCCCGTCGGCGGCGTGGCTCCTCCTCCTCATGGAGACCCCATGCTGACTGACCTCTCACTGCCACCACCACAACCGCAACCCCCACCACACCACTTGCGCGCCATTCCAGACCAACGCAAGTCCATATTCAAAGCACTGTTTGGTGCAACTACCTCGTCCTCCACCCCTGCCTCCGCCTCCACCTCGTCTTCCTCCGCCAGCACCACCGCCGCCGCCTCTGGTGGGAATACTCGTCTGGAACCCCTACTCGTCACCTCCCCTGTCACTGACCCCCTGAGCAACTTTGACTCCAGCGACACTCACAGTCACCACTCGTCCCAGCGAATGCCCTCGGAAGCCCCATCCAATGCTTCTTCCCACAATTCCGAATCACCAGCCCCTCGTCTCGTAGACGACCCGAGTGCCCTTCTGCCTTCCCTGCTGTCCAGCGAGACTTCCTTTGACGACAACAATGACGTCTGGAAACTCTTTACCAAAGTCAAGGAAGCCTTTCCCAACGGCGCTCGACTGGAAAACATGACCTGGCGGCTCATGCACCTCCAGAAAAAGAGGGAGCAGGACCGGGATCGAAAAAAAGAGCAAGCGCGGCACCCCCCAAAAACCTCACAGCCACCACCACCACCAGGACCATTGCCAACACAGCCACAGTTTGACTCGTCTCAACCGTCATCGTCCTTCTCCGGCGCATTCTCGGCGGCCGCCCCAACTCCATTTGGCACTGCTTGGGAACAACAAGACGGCTTTGTGGACGACGACAACATGATGGATCAAGATGATGACTATTTGAGGATGGACGTGGACACCACTGCTCAACCACCATCAGCCAATACCTCTGTGCCGTCGCCGATGGGCATCCCTGGAACAACTCACCAGCAACAGCAACAGCAACAGCAACAGCAACAGCAGATGAGGCAGGAGCCCATTTCGTTTGCCGCCTCGGCGCCGTCGGCCATGGACTTTCAGTTTGATTTTTTTGATGACACACGGATGGCAGCGACCGGGTTTGGCTCTTATGATCCGACCACCACGCCAGGCAATGGCGAGCAGTGGCTCCAGGACTTTGTATCTTTGGACGCGTATTCCGAAGATGATGGGGGCGCCATGACGATGATGATGCAGCTTCCCGAGCAATCTGCACAGTTGTTCCCATCAGCCCATCAGCAACCACCAGGCGGTCAGGAACAGCAGCAGTCGCTTCTCACACCCAAAGTCGAGACGATTTCTGCTGGCACAGCTGCAGCAACCACCCCACAATCGCCAAAGCCATCCGCGTTCTCCGCAGGCACAAGTGCTCCGGACTCTTCTTCTTCTTCGTCCCTTGCTTCCTCCTCCAAACGACGCCAAGGACCCTCGCGACGATCCTCGGCGAAAAATCTGCACGAGTTTACAATATGCAGCAACTGCAGCACCGACAAGACATCGCTGTGGAGGCGAAACGCCAATTCGGAGCCTTTATGCAATGCATGTGGCTTGTTTTTCAAACTGCATGGCATCGATCGTCCCATCAGCCTCAAGACGGACGTCATTCGTACTCGCAACAGGGCTCGCGGACAGCCATTAAAGAACAAGCGCAAAGACAAGAACTCGGGACCGCTGAGACCGAGAGATGCGGGAATCGGTGGAGGGGGCACTGGCGGAACAGCTCCCAACTTGATCAGGAGCATGAGCAGTCCGAATCTACAGAACATGACCGGCGTCCATGGTGGGGCAGGCAGCGGCGGCGGCGGCAACAACGGCATGCCAAGTGGGATCGCAGGCGGAATCGGAGGCGGATTCGGAGGCGGAATCGGAGGCGGAATTGGAGGGAGTACCGGCGACTTGGGCCGAATGCAGATGTCAAGGCAGCGGCATTCGCCGATTAGCGCAGGCCTCTCGACAGTTCCTGGCCCGCCTCGCTCGCAACTGACGGCAGGATTGAGGTCGGCCTCTGGTGCTGCCTTTTACCCGCAGCCACCGCAGCAGCAGCAGCAGCAGCAGCAATCGCAGATGGGGTCACTGCCACCTTCGCCTCTTCAGCAAGAGCAGCGTCTGCAGCAGCCATCACAACCTCAACTGCCGCAGCCTGCCTCATCCGCCCCGAATCCAGCTGCCCCGATGATGGTCCAGCAACCGTCATCTCGCGGGTTGTTTCAACAAAACATCTCGGCCTCCCCAGTGGGATCCGTTGCCAGCCACCCAAACTCACTCCCCACGCAGTACTACCAACCGCCAACCTATCTATCAACATCGTTCCCGTCGCAACCCCGTCACGCTCACCCTCACAGCCAGCAAATGCAGCAACACCCGCAAAACGCATACCACCCATCGTACCAACGGCATTATACAGACCCGCCGTCGCACACCGGTTCGGAATCGACAACGCCGTCTCCGTCCCTCCCGCTGTCATCATCGTTCTCAGAGTCCAATGGGATGCCCATACCGATGGGTGGTGGTGGTGGTGACTTTGGTCAGATGCAACAACAACACCCGTGGCAGCAGCAGCCTGCTGCGCCATCTTCGGCGTCGCACTCGCTGTCGTCGAGCTATACGGGGCAAACCTGGAGTCGACCGTCTTCGCCTGGACTTACCTTGCAGCAGCAGCAGCAGCAGCAGTTGCAACCCGGGACTGACTTGGCAATGGACGTTCAGCGTGTGCAGCAGCAGCAGCAGCAAATGATGCACCCGAACCTGCAAATTCCTTACCAACAGCAGCAACAGCAGCAGCAGCAGCCGCCCCAGGATCCACGATTGGGTGCAGGACTGAACATGTCGCTGAGCGCGGGTGCTTCCTCGGGCGGGCCGGCCATGAGTAGCAGCTGGGCGCCGACAAGCGAGTATATAAAACGCGCAGCGACCCCGGCCAGCAGTAGCAGTAGTAGCACTTTGAACACTGCCGTCAACCCCGAGATAAGCTTGCCGCAGCAGCAGCAGCAGCAACAACAACAACAGCAGCAGCAACAGCAAATAATGTTCCCGCCGGCCAACAAACGCGCCCGGAAGGCTGTGGACGACAACGCGGATGCAGGATTGATGATGATGAGCTCTTCAATGCCGTCTTTGACCATACAGCATCATCCCCACCAGCAGCATCAGATCCCGTACGCTCACCAGTACAATGTGCAATCTAATCCTCAGCAGCAGCAGCAACAGCAACACAGTACCGATCCAGGGGCCATAGCCCAACATCAGCAACAGCAGTCAGACCAGCAACAACAGCACCAACCGGCTGCTGCTGCTGCTTCTGGTGCGCATGATGCAGCCAGTGCTGGCCATTACCTCGACATGAACTCGCTGTACCATCAGCTCCAGCACCTGATTGAACTGCAGCAACAGAACGGCCCTCCGACCAACTCGGCCACCAGTAGCCTTCCAGCCGCCGGCGCATCACCTATCCCGGACATGCAGCAACACCAAAATCAACAACCACAGCAACCGCCGCCGGCGCATCACCATCCGCACCAGCATCAACATCATCCGTACCACCACCAACAACCTCAACGACAACCCCAGCACGCCATGTCCTCCCCGCCCCACCACCCAGCAACCTTTGCCGCCGCATCAGCGGGCGGGAACAGCACCAAACCCCCCGGCCCATACCGCCACGCCTCATTTCCCACCGCGGGGCCTCCACCTGGCGCCCCCACCCAACAACAGCAGCACCATCCCTACCAGCACCAGCCCAGGGCCCAACCATCCCACCACTCGCACCACCCAGCAGCCATGACCCTCCCCACGACCCTGGGCGGAGGCGACGCGGACGCGGAACTGAGGTCGATGATTGGAACCGGCGATCCGAGCGGGTTCCTCACGGAAGATCTCGTCGATCGCTGGAATTGAGCGATGCGTGCGCGGAGAATGCGAGTTATCGGTGGGGCATACACACACACACACATGTATTTCACCGTTCCCTTCCCCCTGCGCATGCTTATCTGCTGATGCGGCCGTCCTGTTTATATATATATATTTATATATATTTGTATTTATCAATGTACTTGTATTAGCGTACCTATCAACCGGGCCACACCCGACAGAAGAGACCCGATCGCGCAGCCCCCGAAAGGTCAATAGTAGGAAGCGGGGCGGCCAACCCCACCCACCGCCCCAATTTACCGTTCGCTAACCCTAGATTGCATCTTGAGAGATGAACGCATAAGCAAAGGCAGTTCAGCCCCCCCGCCGCCCTTGCACACGTGCCTGCCTGCAGGGTGAGGCGATGCGGATGTGGGGCTTTTGAGCGGGGTTTCGTTTCGCGTGCGGGCTGTGCAGGGTGGGGGTTCCAGACTAGACCCGACACCAAGTCTTTTCTGTATGTCTGTGTATCGCACATCTGCAGTACCCTTTTATGAATGTTTTTCTCGGTGTGCGTGGACAGAAACCATTATTTTCGTGATATGTGTACAAAAAAAACAACAACGCAGAGAGGTCGAGAAAGAAACCGCGGGGCGGGGGGGGGGGGGGGGAAGAGTTCGTGTTCGTGTGTTCGGGGGGGATGGGTGTATATGGGTGCGCGAGGAAGAAAAGTGGCGGGTGGGGGGGGGGGGGAGGGGCTTTTTAGAACTGTTGCAGGAACTAGGAGGTGTGTGATGGAGGGAGGGTGGTGAGTCAATTGGGGGAGTGTGTGTTTGTGACGGGGGGGGGGGGGGGGGTTCACGTTCACGTACCGATTCGGCGACGATGCGGGCTCTAGCATTCAAGCACAGTTTCATTTCGCTAATCTCCTTGTCGACCTCCTCCATAAACTGGATGACGAAATCCACGAGTTTGTGTTTGTACATTGTTTCGGTGTGGGTGTTGGTGATGAGGAAGGAGATGTCGTAGCCGGGGACGGGTTTGCGGCGGAGGATAAAGAAATTCTCGGCGCGCATCATGAGGAAGCGGGTGAATTTGTGGCAGAGGATGCGCTCGATTTCGTCGGCTTGTTTGATGGAGATGGAGATGCGGACCGAGTTGACTGAGGCTTCAATCAGGACCCGTTCGTTTTCGTTGCGTGAGATGAGGACGGGGGTGAGGAGGACTTCGGGGGTGGCGCTGCGGGAGGAGAGAAAAGGCGGGGGATGTGAGTTTGCGGGCTGCTTGAAACCACGTTCGGAGGTTATGTGTGAGGGCAAAGGAGAGTGGGGGGGGGGGTTGGGGTTCGCTGGGGGTTTGCTCTCTCTCTCTCTCTCTCGCTCGTCCAAACGCACCGAGCTTCAATTTCCGGCTTGTTGTGGCGTTCGACGACCTGCGATGAAAAGTTCTCGAGACACAGCGCTGCGGTGACTGTTGACCGCACGGCAGAGAGATACGGGCGGAGTGTGTTTGACTGTGGGGGCATCAGAAGGGCGATAGAAGGGGTGCGTCAGAAAATGCGTGGGGCAAATGGTCGTGCTTCATTCCGCGGCGGGGGCGTCTACAATTGTAACGCCTTTTTCTCTCTCCCGTAATGTATTTCTTTTCTTCCTCCCCCTTCCACTGTATATGTGCAATCGTAACATGCCGTTGTCACATATCTCTTTGCCGGACATTTCACCGGGGTCGTTCTATTCTGTAGCTGCATCTTATGCGCCACGTATGGAAGACGCGCGCGGGCAGATGCAAAAGCGTGTGAAGGCGACTCACCATGATGTGTGTGCGGGTGCGGGGGTCGTGTGAGCGGGTGCGGCGGGTGGAGCGTTTTTCTCTGTGGTGGGCGGTGGGGTGGATTGTTTTTCTCTGTTGTGGGCGGTGGGGTGGGCGCTTGGCGGATGATGGTGGACGAGGAGAAGGGTGGAATCGCGGGTTGGGTTTGGAGCTGCAACACGTCACACGCCGTTCGCTTCATGCCATCTCGACATTGACAGAGAATACAAATAAAAAGTAGATTGGTATAACACACACCCCTCCCCCCCCCCCCCCCCCACACACACACACACACACATACAATGTCGCAAGAACCACCCGTGTACGCCCTCCTCCGCACCCTCGTCTCGATCCGCTCCACCACTCTTGCCGAGTCCGCCGCCTGCTCGGCTCTCGGGGCGCACCTGCAGTCTCTGGGGTGGACGGTGCATGAACAGCGGATCCCATCCTCCTCCCCGGCGCGACACAACCTGTATGCATTCCGCGGCGGGTCGCCCGAGCACCCGCGGAGGACGGTGAAGGTGGTGCTGAATTCGCATGTGGATACGGTGCCCCCGCATATTGAATTGTCGGAGGACGAGGATAATTTTTACGGGAGGGGAACGTGTGATGCAAAGGGGAGTGTGGCGGCGCAGATATGTGCGGTTACGGAGTTGTTGGAGGAAGGGGTGGTGCGAGATGAGGATGTTGGGTAGGCCACCCTCTCGAAACTGTTTTCCAACACTCCCCAACTGTCACTCACCCCCTTGATCACTTTTCCCCCCGCGGCAGCCTGCTATATGTTGTTGGAGAAGAGACTGATCATATTGGGATGAAAGTCGCCGACGAACTCGCACTATCTACATCGTACCTGCTTGTCGGCGAACCGACCGAGATGCAGCTCGCCAAGGGCCACAAGGGGATGATCAAGGCCGATATTGTCGTTAAAGGGGTGGCGGGGCATAGCGGATACCCTGAGCGCGGCAAATCTGCCAATGCACATCTTGTGGAGATTTTGCATGAGTTGCAGAATACGGTATGAAAGAGGGGATGAGCGTTATGATTTTTGCTTGGATGGATGTCTCGCCGATGTTATGGGATTTCTCACATTGATTTCCACGTTGCCTCCATTCTCGTAGACATGGCCAACCTCTGACCGCCTCGGCGATACAACCTTCAACATTGGGATTATCCAGGGCGGAGTCGCCGCCAACGTGATCCCCGCCGACGCCCGCGCCGACATCTCCTTCCGCGTGTCCACCTCGACCGCCGAGGTCCAGGACCAGCTGCAGCGCATCGTGGAGCGCAAACGACCCGGCCATGACTGCGAGGTGGAGTTGATTGTTCGAGGCGCTTTGGACCCCGTCCCGTGTGTCACGGTGGATGTGGGTGCGCCGACGTTTGTGGCCCGCTATTTTACGGGTATGGATGATTGGAATGTGCAAATGATGGCGATAGGCTTTTTGGATACATTGCCAGTCCGTCCCCAAGTCTCCTCCACTCACGAACCCGTTATTTCCCTTTAAAAAAAACCCCCCACAGACATCCCGTATCTCCACGGTTCCCACAAAGCCCTCCTCTTTGGACCTGGGTCCATCACCGTCGCCCACGCCACCAACGAATTCGTGCCGAAAAAAGAACTCGTGGAAGCCGTGGCTGTCATTAAAAACATCATCAAGAAGCTGCTTGTCGATGATGTCGTAGAGTGAACCACCACCCCCCCCCCCCCCCTTTCACAGCTCACGTGACAACAGACAAGAAAAAGAAATGGACCGAGAGTACCCTGAGCGACAAGCGGACGGTGTTTTTCCCAAATACTGGGCATCGTCGAACACCCCGTGGCTTATTGATGGATTGTTTGGGATTGACATGGATGTAACATACTTGCTGATGTAGATAGCTGCGTTTATGTTAGAATGTTCCTCTCTGGGCGTGAACCTCTGTCTATTATATGACTTAAATAACCGAAACTACTTGTATGGATAGCAGTTTGTGGGGTTGTGTTCGTTGACAGTGTGGCGCGGACCACGGGCTTACGGCAGCTGTCAATCGGGAAAGCGCCCCATTCCATTCTCCCATTCCCCACTGCTCATTCCCACATATCCCCAAACACCGCATCCTACAGCGCCTATTGCCCATCTCTCACTCATCTCCCCAACAACCACACAAAACGTCACAACCGCAGAAGAAAGAAACATCCAAAACACCCCCGCACAGGAATACCAAATGACCTCTCTCCTCGGGCATCCGCGCCAACGGTCTCTGCACGGCACGCTCTGCCGGATTTTGTCGGGGGACGAGTCCGAGTCGGACGACGGGTCGATCGATGCTGCATTCCATCACTACAAGCGACTCAAGTTTTGCGACGGGGCGTGGATGTCGGGTGCGGAGCGGGCGGTGGCGGCTTTGGCGCGGAGGAAGGAGGCGGTGAGGATGGAGGTTGCGGTTTCGGTGTGCGAGGAGACGAGTGAGGATGATGTGGAGGCTGTGGTTGCGTCGGTACAGCAGCGACAAGTACAAAAGCGACAACAGGAGGGGCTGCAGAGGATGCAGGTTGCGGTTTCGGTGGGCTCGGATACCAGTGAGGATGATGTGGAGGCTGTGGTTGGGCCAGTACAGCAGCAACAACAGGAGTGGCTGCAGAGGATGCAGATTAGGGTGGGCGAGGATACCAGTGAGGATGACATGGAGGCTGTGACTGAGCCGCTTCAAGAGCAGCAGGTTATGGTCTCGGTGTGCGATGATAATAGTGACGATGATGTGGAGGCTGTGATTGAGCCGCTTCAACAGCAGCACCAGCAGCAGGAACATCGAACCGAGCCAGTCATGGAGGAGACTGACGGTGGTGATAAAATGCAAGAGGAATGTGGGAATGTCATGGTCGAGCATGAGGAGCACGGAGCAGGAAACAACACACTTCCCAAACCTATCCTTATCGACGACTCTGATGAGGACACAGCTGCTGTCTATACCAATTTGCATGTAAGCAGAAAAATCACAGCGGAGCTGCATGTGACATAACATTGGACTACTATTGACGTGGCTCTCTCCCACACGCAGACGCTCCTCACCACCAAATCAATAGACGCAATCGACATACATTCTGACGAGGAGAGGGAGCGGGATGTAGCATCGGTAGACTGCTCGGACACCGATGACAGCGAATCTTATTTCCCGAACCCCGATTTCATCCAGCAAGACGCCGTTACTCCCCCCGCTCCCACTACACCACAGGAAATCACAGAGTCGATGGTGCTAGCAGCCCCTGCTATTCCAGAAACGGAGCAGAGTAAACCTGCGGGTAGCATGGACGTGACGCCCATTACCCCACACGCACATTCAGAGCGGGAACGCGGACTACGGCTTTTTCAGCTCGCTGATGATACGGCTTCTGTCTCCATCACACCCCGCTCTACAACAAACCCCACCCCGGAAGCTTGGGTATCCCCTTCTCCGCCACCTCCGGAGCTTCGGGCGCCACCCGTGCCTCTGTATGACTTTACGATTCCGGCTAGTGAGCGAGTAAAGGTTCGTACCCTTCTTGCACTCGATGGTCTCCAACGTGGCTGCTAAAATCCAGTATCGTTCCTTCCAGCTACAGAAACGCAAAGCGGCTGAGACACCGCGAGTCCCGTTTACCATTGAAAAATGTGTACACAAATCGCACCGCAAAAAGTCTGCAAAATCGTCCAAGCCGTCCGAAGACGACGGGATCTATGAAGTTGACACGATTCTCAACGTCCGCCGGGCCCATGCTCCGACGTCGACATTCATTCCACCCCGCTCTTGGCCGTTTTTGACTGAACACACCCCCGTCGACAAGGAATACCTGATTGCCTGGAAACACTACCCGGACGAGGCTGACAACACGTGGGAACCCGAGGCCAATGTGGAGGATGCGTACTTGCGTCTGAAGGAGTTTTGGGCGAGACGCCGCTTGGCGCGACGGAGTTGGGGCGTGGTTGCGTGGGCGGCGCGCGCAGCTCGGGCGTTCAAACGCAACCGTGGAGGGAGGAATCGCCGCTTGAGGACATCCCCCGCGCGCAAACACATAGTCAGATAGCTTTAGTGACGTACAGAAATGACGTATCGGTTTTGGCACTTTCCATGCCCCTGACTTGATGTCATGGGGGTATGGAGATTTGATTAAAGTACATGTACAAATTAGCGAAATGGACGGATGGCCCTCGCCATGACTCGAGAAATAAAAAAATAAAAACCGGTTCTGCGGTGCTCGTTCTTCCCTTTTCTTGTTTGCATTGATTATCATGAACCTCCTCCATCATCCCATGCCCCACCACCCGCACTCACAGCCACCCTCCCGCCACCCTCGGTTCCAAAACCTCCTCGCTCACCAGCACCCAGGGCGTCCCAACTATCTGGTCCCGCATCGTCCCCTATATCTACCACCCGGCCCTCGTACCCCGCCACACCGTACGGATACGATCCCATATCGTCCCTACTATCGTCCTGCTGCATCATGTGGCTCCGTTGTTGTTGTTGATCTTGCTGTTGCTGTTGTTGGGAATGTGATGGCGCTTCGGCAAAGTCACCCCCGTTCTTGCCTACGAGCGATACCCCGTTCATTCGCGCGAATAGTAGCCGCATCACTTTTTCTTTGTCGGCCCAAGAGAGGTCGGAGAGTTCGATTTTGGTCGGTGGGGCCGTGACGGCGGTTGTGGTGGGAGGGAGACTGGGTAGGTTGGGTAGACTGGGGTCGCCGCCAGGCATTAGGACGGATGCTGGTGGATTGCCCTTGGAGGGTGTGGTTGGGGGGAGGTTCTTGGCTGCCAGGATCTGGAAGATACACCAACAATGGGAGGAGATATGAGAAGCAGACTAGAGCGGCAACATCTCTCAAAACACCAAACAACACCACCACCAACTCACAGCCTTCATCCTCCGATTGTACTCGGCCACCTTCTCCCTCCTCTCCCGATCCCTCTCCTCTCTAATCTCTGCGCGCACATGATCCAACGCATCCATGAAGAACTTTTCCAAATCCGTGCGCTGGTCCAAGATATGTTGCGCCAACCGTTTAATGTGCCGAGTTTCTTTGGTTTTGCGCGAGAGCGAGGATTGGAGCTTGGCAGCGAGGGATTTGACCGCGTCGAGTTCGGTGCGCGCGAGAGAGGAGAAGAGGGTCCGTTCGTGCGTGAATTCGCGGACAACGTGGGAGAGAGTGTGTTCGAGAGAGTGGATTTTGAGGCGGAGGTCTTTGATCTGGGGAAAAGTAAAAAGGGACGAGAGATCACCGGTTTGAACGTGTCCCACATCCTTCTCTTTATGAGGCAAATTCCTACCTCCTTAGCCTGCTGCTTAGCCTGCATGATTTTCTCCTTGACAATCACATCATGCAGATTCTTCTCCTCCAGCAGTTGGCGGTTAGTGTTGGCGAGCTCCAGGTTGGTTTTTGTCATTTCTTCGCCCTCAGCGACGTGGTATCGCAGGGCTTCGGAGATGCGGATGTTTTGCCGAAACACTTCTTTCTCGGTTTCTCCAAGGTTCGCTACAGCTTCCTTGCAGAAACAAAAAGTGTTTGTAAGAGACGGAGATGATGCATTCTCGTTGACTTGCGCTGTACTTTGTGAGCTTTGGTCGCCAACTCGCTGATCTTGCGGTTGACTTCTTTCTGCAGCCGGATCTTTTCCTCAAAGAACTTGCGCTCCATTCTCGCAACTGTCTCACTGTGTCGCCGTTCCGTGTCCGCCATCAACTGTTTTTGCGCTTCGAGTTCTTTGATGAGGTCATGCCTTTTTTTCTGAGAAGCGAATCAAGATGCAGATGGGTGGTTCAGTAAAGCGTGAGAGAGAAAACAGGAGAGGTGAGGGAGCGCTTACTCGGAAATCTTTGATGACGGAGAATTCTTGTTGCATGACGTTGCAAGCAGCTTCCTTTTCTGTCACTAACGCACTCATATCTAACCCAAAGCAAAGAACACGACATCAAACAAATCAGCCTACACTCTTCCCCCTTTCAATTAATGTCTTGCTGGCCAGTGTGTAGTATATACCAGAGATCTTCCGTTGAAAACTCTCCACAACATTGTCCCTCTCCTCCCGTGCACGCTGCGCCTCGTCTTCCATCTGCTGCCGGAGCTCTTTGATGCGCATTTCGCGTTTTTCATTTTCGCGATGGAGTGCCGCAATGACTTCCAGCTATGGGGAACATTGGATGTATGGTTTAGCTCAGGAAAGGTGAAAAGAAATCTATAAGATGAGAGAATGGAAAGGAGGCCTTGCACGGCACTCAACTGCATCTTTTTCTTGCTGCTGGCACGATTCTTGCAGGTCTTCGTTTGTGTGCACTCTAAGGGAAGTCCATGGCGAGATGTAAGCCCGTTGTCACGCAACTTAGCAAACGCTGTGCAGGCACTCACAGTCCTGTCATCCGTTCCCGATACGAGTCCAACGACTTTGTCGTAGCTGACAGCCTATAATCCGCATGCAAGGGGGGGGGGGGGGGGGCATTTAAACGCCGATCCGACGACTAGGAAATCACACAGGTTCCCTCCATTCCCTGCCCGGCCACACCTACGTCTGCTCCAGAATATATTCTTTCACCGGAACGAGATCTCCATTGGCGTTCATGGCCATGTCTTTGGGTATCGCCGGCGCTTTCTTCTTCCCGCCCTTCTTCTTCTTCCCGCCCCGCGATTTAGACCGTCCGCTGCCGCCAGTGGTTGAGTCGGACGTTTTAACGCTGCGCCCGCGTTCGGGCGAGGACGCCATGGTTAACGGTGGCAAGCGCGGGTTGAGGTGTCAGTGGGAGGAAAGGTGGGTTCGACGGCGGGGTGTGCTGTCAATGCAGCGCTGAAAACGAAAGTGTCCGGAGCGGAGGTCGGGAACACGTCAGCATGGGTGGCTTGGCACAAACGGAAGGTGTGGCTTGCTAAAATGGATGAGGACCGTAGGCCGTAATCCCTACTGACATTTTTCTACATTTCGCTCCAAGGCACCATACAAACGACCTTACGCCATTCTAACAGTGTAGAATCGACTCTGGCGAGTAGGAATATCGCCTTTTCCTTCCATTTGGTCAGGTATTGGCTGAGGTATGCTCAAACACGCGTTTTTGAACGTGTTCTACACAGCATCTGCCATACCCAGGTGCTCTGTGTGTGTGAAGATCACACTTGTACCGTGTGTTCGATGTGCAAAATCTGCCCAGATATCTGCGCGTTACTCCTGTCATCGTACTTTCCTGCATCTATGTGGAGCTTGATTTGAACCATGCAATCTTTACATGCTTTCTCATCATAGAAAGCGCCGGGTGCGGCGTCAAAAGATCTTGTGCTATTCACCAAATGACAAGCTAGTGCAAATCAGAGGAATCACGTCCCATTCTGATTAAGAACTCCTGTTTTTACGGCGTTTAAGATATCTTGCCTTTGCTGCTTCCAGCACTTGCTCGCGCTTGCGCTCTTCACTGTCGCTCTCACACGGGACAGCTGGCGGTTGATTGATGGTTGCTGATGAGGAAGGGTGGGAATGATGTGTGTGGAGGCCCGGCTGCGGCGATAGCGGTGACGGCTTTTTAAATTCGCTTCCGATCGCAAACTCAACCTGATGCGACTCATCAATGACTTCGTGTTCCAGCACAAACTCCGGCTTCCCGGCAACGCTAGGCTTGTTTGTGGTGCTCCCACTTCCCTTCTCCCCAGCGTGGTCACTTTTTTCGTCATCCTCCGACAGTGGCTGTGAATCTGTGGCGTCAAGGTCACGAGTTGCGATGTCGATGAGGGACGGCCGGCGCTCAGTTCTTCTTGTTGGGCTAGTGATACCTGTCGATCCAGTTAGCCGCGCCTCGTCCAATACTGTAAGTCGCCCCATGAGGACGCGGACCCAGTCAAGGTGCACCTTGGACACAACTCGCATGGTCGCGCGATTTACGTACTGCACGTCGTTATATATTACGAAATCGCATTGCTGCCCATTGTGACTGTCCGCTAACGATGATTGCGGGTGCAGGCAGAGGGCCATCATCGACGACGGAGTGCTGCTAGTGTTGGGAGGTTGTAGCGTCATGGTAGGATAGCTGTCAGGTGCGCCCACTGCGGCAATGTACGGATAGAACACTGCGCGGGACGGATGTTTCTTGGCAGTATTGGTGTAGAATGCGGTGCAGAGGGCACGTAGGATACTTGTCGCGTCGACGGACCGGTAGTCATCATAGTCAGTACTACGGCTTTGGCGGTGCCCTGAATCGGTCTCGGCGTTGCGGGCATCCCGTTTTCTTCGCTTGCGGTCGTGACGAGACTCTATACGTGCCGCCTTGGTGATTGGCAAGCCCAGCGTGCGCATCACGTCTTCCAATTGCCCGCGAACCTCCTTTGCAGCACGAAGAGCACGATGATGCAAGAAGTTGTCAAATGCCCACTTTTTCTCGAATCCAGTCGCTTCCCATTCAGTGAAGATTCGAAGGAGCGTGAGATGATCGCCAGTTGGGTCATTAAAGTGTTGCCAACAGGCCTCCGCTGCAGCCTGCTTCTTCTTGCTCCGCTGCGGGGCGTAGACTTCCTCGACCGACAGCATTGCGGCCACAACAAGCATCTCATACGAGCAGTGAAAATCGAGTGCTGCTGACACCAATGTTCGCGAGAGATACGGAGAAATCGGAAAGGCAGCCATTTGTTTACCAAGAGGTGTCAAGTGTCCATGCTCATCGACGGCGCCCAGCCAGAAAAGCTGCTTGGTCGCCGCAATCACCAGGTCCGGATCCGGCGGATCGATGAACTCAAAGTTGAGAATATCATCAATGCCCATTGTCTTAAGCGCCAGCACTGTACCCAGGAGCGCCGATCGTTGAATTTCAGGCACCGTCGCAGCATCCATGTCGTCAAACGCGTCTCTCGAATACAATCGGAAGACCTTGCCGATGCCAGTTCGTCCCGCGCGACCCGCGCGCTGGGTAGCCGCAGCCTGGCTGATGGGCACCACCATCAAGGCATCGATTGCCGTTTGCGGATCGTACATCTTTTGTTTGACAAATCCGGAGTCAACTACATATGTGATACCAGGGATCGTAACGCTGGTCTGTGCGATGTTGGTGGCAAACACCACCTTTCGCACGCCTTCCGGCGCAGGATCAAAAATCGCACGCTGTTCCAATGTCTCCAACGCCGAGAAGATAGGATACAGAGCTATGGTGCGGACGCGGCTCCGATATTTGACATCAACGTAGTCAAGCTCATCGTGCGCTTCCTGGACCATGCGGATTGCCTGCTCAATTTCGCTTTGACCAGTCAGGAACACTAGCACGTCGCCGGGTTCCTCATTCTTGTGAATGTGCATGACCGTATCCACGGCGCGACGGACAAATGTGGCTTTTGCGGTGCCTAGCTTTAACTGTTTCTGCCAGAAGATGTCCACCGCGTACATTCGACCCGGTATTGAAAATACAGGTGCTTCGCCAAAGAAATCACTGAATTTGTCAATGTCCAGAGTTGCGCTCATCACTACAATCTTGAGCTCCGGACGCAGCCGGCATGCTCGTCGCAAAAGCCCAAACAGCACGTCTGTTTCGATCGATCGCTCGTGGGCTTCGTCTAGAATAACGAGGTCATAGGCACGCACTTCCGGGTCTGATTCTACTGCCCGAAGGAGCGTCCCATCGGTCACGTACAGGAGCCTGGTTTCAGGCGATGCTCGCCTTTCAAATCTAATCGAGTAACCCACTACAGTTCCAATCCGAGTTTTGCTTTCCTCTGCCACTCGCCGCGCTGCTGAAAGCGCTGCGATGCGCCGCGGCTGAGTGACGCATATTTTACGGATCTCGGGGAGAGACTCGAGGACATACTGCGGCAATTGCGTCGTTTTCCCGCTTCCTGTGCACAATACCCAGAATTCAGGTGAATGAGTTGAACTGTGCAATTGACACGACTCCAGTCTCGAGCGTTTCTCACCTGTATCACCCACCACTACGAGAACCTGGTGATCCCGGATAGCTTCTAACAGTTCTTCACGGTATGTGTATATCGGCAGCTCTTTCCGAGCAGTGTCGTACGACGGGAACTGTCTTGTATCCGCGGGAGCCATTCAGAACTTCTGGCGGGGAACTTGCTGGCGCTTGATACCCGAGGTAATATTTAACAAACAGAGGTCAAACCTCTATCGAGGGTTGGTAAAGAATGCTTGCGTTGGTTTGCTACACAACCGTTGTTCAAAAGGCAAAGCAGCAGGAATTTGGTCAACCCTGGAATGGACCACCGCATGACAGAATGACAGTGATGACGGAAAGAGTGTACACAGCCACAAGAGTCTCTCCTCTCTTCCCGACACTCTTCTCCAAGAATTCGATTCTCAGGGGCAAAGACATCAACACCGATCTTGCTCTGGCTCCTCCACCTGCTTCTAGTCCCTATTCTGCTCTTTTCTCCTTTCAGTCCACCTCGGAATGGCTCTCGCTGGCGAATCTTCCGCACCCTCATCCACAGCAGCAGCTGCAATGCCAGCGCACACCAAGCAGTCCCTTCTCGCCGACGCAGCCCGACATGCGCAAGCCAATGACTATGACCTTGCTCTTTCTTCTCTCAAAACCGCTCTGACGCTGGATCGAACGGACACCGAAGTCATCACGGCTGTACGAGACCTGCTGGTAGAAGCCGCAAAACATAACAAGCAGCAGGACAACGGCAAAACAGCTATTTACCACCTTCTGACCACGGCTACATCCTCAGAAAATGATCAGGAAGGAAAGGAAGCCAGCCTCTTATCCGGCGCGCCTCTTGAGGCTGCACAGAAATTGGTTGCGGTTTCAAGCAGCGACCCCGCTGCATGTCAGCGGCTCATTGACAATGGAGCTATTGAGTTGCTCCTGCCAGCGTTGTTGCGAAAAACAAATGCAAACGAACTACTTCGTGCAGCTCTACTGAAAACCGTCTCCAACATTGTGTCCGTTGTGCCAACCACTGCCCCTCTCGTGCTCGCCTACTTCACACCTTCGAAACTATCAGCGTTCTTTGCTGCGTCAACGACGAATTCAACAACTCGTCAGTCGCTTGACTTGGCTTCCGCCGTCGTGCATCTCTCCGCTTCTTCGACCGACGACCCTAAGGAATCTTTGTTTGAAAACGCTCTAGCGGTGCTCACGGTTCTGGCCGGTCACATGCAGCCGCCACCACAGAACACCGATACTGTGCGCACCTCAGCATTCGGAGCACTGATTCGGGCAATCGCGAACGAGCAGCTTGCCCTGGCGCTGGTCAGCAGAGAAGACAATGCCACAATGCTATTCTCGTTGGTTCAGGACAGTAATGATAAGATCAGGGGCTTGGTGCCAGCCGCACTAGTGCGGATTTTCGAGCAGGTGCGAACGACACAGAATCGCCAAGCCGTTCAGGAGGCGGTTGCAAAGCACATTCTGACATGCCTGGAATCTCCCGAACCTCTTGTGAAAGCCAAAGGTCTGCTTGCTTTAGGCGCCGTCTTTCAAGCAAACAGTCCATTTGCTGCCTCCATATTCTCTACTCCAGGACTATTGGAATCTCTCTTGGACTGCGTGGAGATGGATTCCACCGAAAGATGTATGGCACTCCTAGAGCTCTTGTCTAGTGCATGCACGGCAAAGGAATGTAGGGCCTTGATCTCCGGAAATTGCATGCCCTTCTTGACCACCATGAGCAAACATACAAATCGGCATCTGAGTAGCACTGCGGCCGTTACTCTCACCAAGTTACACGCCGCAGGAATAGACCTCCCTCAGACGACCCACGTAGACTTTGCTGCCATGGCTGACTCATTCATCGCTGTTCTCCTTGCTCCTACGGACACGGACTCCACGGACATGCAATCCCAAATACGCGCAGTAGAGGGTCTTGCGTATTTGACAATGCAACCCCAGATCAAGGAGCGTATCACAGCCCACCCCACGTTCCTCAAACATCTGATCGGCTCAACAAGTGCAGCCGATCGGCGAGCCACATATTTCGGCATAGCGACGATCTTGAGCAACCTGACTGACTTTCGTAAGAAGTTGACTCAAGAGGAAGAGCAGGTCCGCAAACTTCGTCGCATGGCCAAGGATGCTCCCTCAACGTCCGAGAATGCGGACGAAGATTCAGTGCTCAATAATGACGACAGAGTGATGATCCGCGGAATCAAGGTCGTCCAGCATGGTGGTGTTCCTGCCCTCCTCGCTGTTGCGAGCTCAACCAAACACCCGGACACCACTCCACGCGTTCGTGCGCTTGTTGCCCGTGTTATGTGCAATCTCGCAGGGAACAAGAAGCTGCACAGCATCCTCGTCCAACAAGGCGCAACCCGAGCTCTCCTGGACTTGACGCGCCCACCACCGTCAAGCGTCGCAGCAGCGACCGCGCATGATCCAGATCCGGATGCTTCAGCGACCACCGCATTCTTCGCAGCCCATGCCATCGCCAAGATCGCCATCACTCTTGACCCGAATCTTGCTTTTCAGGCTCAATTAGCGGCCGATCTCGTGCGGCCGCTCTTGGCACTCCTCGGTCCCGCAAGCGCGGCCGGATCTGCAGCACCGTTGTCCCAGCTTGCCCAGTTTGAGGCTCTGATGGCTCTCACCAACCTGGGCTCCATGGCGGACCCTGCTGTCCGTGCCCGAATCGTGCATGCTGGCGGCATTCCCATCTTCGAGAACCTGCTCTTCTCTGATCACTTCATGATTCGCCGCGCCGCGACGGAGACACTTTGCAACATGATGTTCCAGCCGGAGGTTTTTGACACTTACGCTGCCGCCGTCACGCCAGGATTTAGGATGATTCTAGCCCTTGCGGATGCTGATGACTTCCCCACTCGCCGTGCTGCGTCCGGTGCGCTCGCGATCCTCACAACCGCCGAAGCCGCCTGCCGCCGCATTGTCCAAGAGACCTTCGACACACCCGCAGCGAGCACAACCTCAACAGCTACCACTCCACGCGGAGTTCAGATTATTCTGAGCCTTCTCGCACCCCCTGAGAATGCCCAACAGCTGGGGGAAGCCGCGGAACTTCAACATCGCGGAGCTGAGTGCGTAAAAAACATGGCTGCTGCGGCTAATGATATTGCCCGTAAGCTCCAAGACGCCGGAGCTATCCCTCTGTTGATGGCTTTGACATCAAGCCCATGCACCGCTCCAGACCGCCAGACCGCCGTCGTCCAGCAAGCTGCACAAGATGCAATTGCCGCATTCATGAATAAATGAAAGTGATATTTTTTATTACTTTTATTACTGTTATGACATATTTTTACTATACATATTTTACATTACTTCTTTTCGTCTTGCTTGAACAATTTATTATTGGCGCGCGTTATGCGCGAGCATGCGATGTATATCGATCGCATGCAAGTGTTCGTGTGTGCCTGCAAATTAAAATGATCGGCGGCGCTTGGGAGCCGCAGCCCGGGGCATGTCGGTGCCACCCGTATTGCGCTCGAAGACCCGCTTGAGGAGGGGGTGAATTTCGACGGGCTGGAGGCGGGCCCTATTCTCTTTCTCTTCATCAATGTTTGGTGCGAGACGTTTGAGGGCGGTGGCGGTGGGAGCAACGGCATCGGCAGTGGTGGTGGGGACGGGGGGTTTCTGCCACCCGCGACCCAGGACGGCAATTGGGCGAGAGGTGGGGGCGGGGACATCGAGAATGGCGGTGGCGATGGGGACAGCAGAAACGGCAGTGGCGGTGGCGACGGGGGGTTTCTGCCACATGCGACCCAGGACGGCAATTGGGCGAGAGCCGGGGGGGGGAACAACGTCGGGAACCGCATCGGGGGCGGGAACAACGACAGAAACGACAGAGGGGGCGGGAACAACGACGGGAACCGCAGCGGGGACGGGAACAACGACAGGAACGCCAGCGCGGGTATCTACCGACGATTGCAGGTTCTTGTTCTTCGATTCCAGCTTCTTGATCCACGCACCAAACGCGCCCAACGCCCTTGATGCTCCACTCACACGTCGATTGGGCATGAAAATGGGACCGATGTGAAGGCCATCGGCGGTGTGAACGGGGACTGAAAAGACAGAGAGGGCGGGATCAACGACGGGAACGACATCGGGGGCGGGAACAACGACAGAAACGACAGAGGGGGCGGGATCAACGACAGAGGGGGCGGGATCAACGACGGGAATGGCAGCGGGGGCGGGAACAACGACAGAAACGACGGCAGGGCCGGGAACAGTGACGGGAGCGAGTCCACGGGTCATAGAACGGGTGACGCGGGGCTCAATAGTGTAAGGAGTGGGACGACGGGCAGCGGGACGGGGAACAGACGTAGCGGCAGCAGAAGCAGCAGAGGCATCAGAAGATGCTTTACGGTTTCGCTGAAGGTGGTCTTCAAAACCGACGACGGGAGCGAGTCCACGGGTCATAGAACGGGTGACGCGGGGCTCAACAGCGTAAGGAGTGGGACGACGGGCAGCGGGACGGGCAACAGACGTAGCGGCAGCAGAAGCAGCAGAGGCATCAGAAGATGCTTTACGGTTTCGCTGAACGTGGTTTTCAAATGCGCGGGATTGACGGGACATGTTGAGAGAGGTGTTGGAAGGAAGCGTACGAGGTGGTAGGTGATGTTGAGGGAGGCGTGAAGAGTTAGTTCACGCAGGGAGGGGACTTGAGAAAACTTGAAGGGGAATGCCAGACATGAGCTCCTTTTATGCTCGAGCGGGTGGATGTGCATTCAGTCATTCTGCGCTTTCACGCTACTGCACAGATGAAAGCTGCGCATTCATTTGCACAATCCCGCGCGTAGAACGTTTTCACGCTAACGCGTAGAAGGAAGTGCTTCGTAAGCTAATTAAGAACGCGTTGTTTTTCCCGCCCAAAAATGTTCTTTGGCGGGGATCACGTCAGCAACGCGGTCTGGTCAGCGACCAAGTCCGGAGCCGCAGAATCTCACACCGTCATTTTTTACTCTCTGTCACTATTCTTCAGGCTCAGATCACCCAGTTGCACACACAAACAAAATGGGATTCCATGATCCCAAAACTCTGGATATTTACACCCTCGCGCCCCTCATCATCACCGAATTCGATGGCGCTGAGCTGACGGAGGGTGGCAAGTATGAGGGCAGCGGGACGGCACATTTTTCGTCAGGCAACAAATACGAGGGACCATTTCCACGGGGATGCATGGAGGGCACCGGCTCGTACACATGGCGAAATGGTGTTAAGTACGAAGGTGAATTTAAAGCCAACAAAATAACTGGACGCGGCACGTACACCTGGTATGAAGGAACTTTTGAAGAAGCATTTTTAGCTAGGCTTTGCCTTTTTTTTCCTTGCTGATCGTGGGTAGCTCGCTTGGGTAGGAAAGATGGATTGCGATATGAAGGGCAAGTGCAGAATGGGTTACGACACGGTAAGGGAACGTTTTTCTGCGAGCCGATTTCCAGCGCATGGTACACTGGTGATTGGAAGGACGGCAAAGTCTGCGGGCAGGGCAAACTTACGTATAGTGACAACAATGGACACAACTATGAGGGTACTTGGTTAAATGGGCTTAAGCATGGACATGGTGTAATGCGCTACGCTTCCGGAAATGTGTACGATGGCGAATGGGAGAACAATGTCAAGCAAGGAAAAGGCATCATGCACTGGATCGACCGTGGGGAGACGTACGACGGGGAATGGCGGGTAGGTCATATCATGTTCATCCTTTGGCTTGGCCGTAGAGGTTTGTGCTGACATCAAACAATACGTGGTTTGCTTGCTTGAAGGATGGGAGACCGTGCGGGTACGGCATGTACACTTGGACTTTACGACGGGCCAAACCACATGTATTCCCAATGAGCAACTCCTACCGCGGCGACTGGGAGAACGGCAAACAGCATGGATATGGCATCTTTCAATACGCTCACGGTGCCCGCTACGTTGGAAACTTCAAAGAAGGGATGAAGCACGGTCATGGTAGCTTCATCTCGGAGAACGGGAGGCAGTATGTCGGCGAGTGGCTGAATGACAGACCGGTTGGCACGTTGGAACCATATCAGAATGGTACGTGACGGTTTACGTGTCAGAGACTGATGTCATTTGCTTATGCATTCTCTTCACAGAATGTCCCTGGACTTTCAACATTGCTGACATCCTGCCGCCTCCGTCCGAGAACTCAGACTCATATGAGCAGCAGCTGCAAGGCATCAACAATATCGTGCTGCGGTATAACGGTGCGTGCTTTCCACAACTTTTGTCGTTTGACATCACCTCTGACATCCCAATTTTCTTATATATTTCCTTCTTCCTTGCAGTCGAGCTGCGCGCCATGTACTCGTACTATGCGCAACCACAGCGAGACAGCAGCACCAGCAGCATCTCGGCTGACAAGGAGCGGATCCCGAGCATTATGACTCAAGTGGACCTATGCAGGTTCATGAAGGACTGCGGAGTGCTAGAGAAGAAAGTCACGCTAGGTATGCTACACTTTGCGGTGCGTTTTTTGGGCGGCACTTTTTCCTGACATGTGGTCAACAAACAGCTGATTGCGGTCGAATCTACGCCCGGCAGTATGAAAACAACGATTGTTACGCGCATATCTACAACGTGAGTCGTCCAATAACGTTGCTTCACAATCAGTATTCGAGTTCCATCTCTCAATCCGATGTGTTCCTTTGCTTTGACTTCCAGTCTCCTCACGCCCCAGAAACGCCATTTGTATATTACGACCTCCTCTCTTACTTGCTGCGCGTCTCCTACTTGCTCTACAAAGGCCGCACCGATCTTTCGCTGTTCGACAAGGGTCTCGCCGCAGGTTTCGGCGCGTTCTTGAAACAGGATGTGCTCAAAAAGGCCGACCTGGCCAGCTCCGATGACGAGATGCAGAACTTTGCCAAAGAGCTGGCGGCGGTATGTCAACGCGTGTGTTTCCCAATGCGGATCTGCAAGCTCATAATTTGACTTTCATTCCGTTTCTGCTTTCGGCAGAACGTCGAGGCGAAGTTTGTAAACCAAATCTACACTCTCTACTCGGAGAAAGCACAGCATCGGCCGGGCAAGTCGCTGCCTCACAGCGCTGCCGACATCACGATGACGATGCGGGAGGTTTTGCTGATGCTGAGCGAGTACGGTATGCTGAATGAAGAGAAGGATGGAAAGAGGGATAAGCACCAGCAGCAAAACCCGTTGTCTGTGTCCCGCGTTATCGAAGTGTTTGCAACGAGCGGTGCGCAGGTCAGCGACGAAGGGAGTTACAATCTGGAATATGAGGTACAGTAAAGTGACTGCAGTTTGGTTCAGCGTATGTCAGTTTGACCTTTGGATTAACATTCTCGTCATTTCAGATGGTCCCGTACGAAGTGTACGAATGCATTTACTCCTGCATCTTGGTATCTCACAGCAAGTATTATGACACGATCGTGGTCCCCGCCATGCTGGGCATCAGTTTGACAACAACCAACAAGGAGAGCGTCAGCAGCCAGGATCCGCTGAGCGACGCGGCACCACACGGCGACGAGCATTTATCGCCAGCTCGACCCTTGAGCGGCGGTCCTGGCCCCAGGACGACATCAGATGCGCATCCGGCAAAGGAGAAAGAAAAAGAAAAGGAAAAGGAAAAGGAACACCAACCACAGCGGCCGACGAGTAGCAAGCATCCTCGAGAAGAGAAAGGAACTATCCCGCTGGGATTAACAGAGGCTGTGAAGGAAAAAGAACCGAGGAGTTCTATGGTACGCGACTTGTTCTATCTAGTTGCTCTCGACGAAGAGTTGTTATAACGACTTTTTCCTTATGTGAAAGGTGAAACGAGGACAGCGCCAAAGATCCCAGAGCAAACTCGACAAAGAAGGGGAGTCAACTCCACCACGGAGCAAGTCCTACATCAAGGGCACATCAACCCCTACCAACGCGCCTTCGACTCCGCCTCCCGCAGCCGCAGCAGCATCAACAGCGCAACCCGAGGCCGCAGCTTCTTCGGAATCCGATGTACAACTCCTTCCCCCACCAACAATTGAAGTCGATGAAGTCCATCACTTAAACCCTGATAGCAACGGCAGCATTGACCAAATATCCGCCCCTACTATCGGTGAGCCGATTGAACCACACGGTGAAGTTCACGAGGAGGATAAATGTACGGCTCGTGCTTCTGCCGCTCAATATTTCAATGCTGTGTCACTAAAAAGCTGCTCTTTTCTATGCAAACAGTATTGATAGCACTGGAAAACTACATGCTAAGGATTTATGCCAGTTTCGAGCAATTGCTGACTGCGCACGAGGAATGGAAGAAGAAGGACCGCATCATCAAAGAGCTGCGCACGGGAGCAAAAGCGGCAGAGTGATTTAGTTGTGGAAGTCCCACGTCCTTTTATTTTTCTCTATGTACGATGTTGAACGGAAATGGATTTTTTTTTGTACATTGCCAGTGGGTAACAACATTGTCATTGCTAATCCCGACATTCCCTCTTTTCCGACGCGATCAGGTTCTCTTTCCAATTTTTATTCTTCATCGCAACAGAAACAATTCAAGATGTCAAGCCGTTGAAAATGAGCTAACCGCAGTGGCCGCTTTTTGGACAATGTTTTTCAATTTGGATAATGGATATCAATGAGGGTGAAGAGCTGGTCTATATCATGCAAATTGTACATTCGATGGCCTTGTCGTTTCAAGATCCACGGAGGATTCTATGGTTTCGCGCGTCTTAGATCTTGGGGCCGCCTGGCATTCCGGGGGCGCCACGGCAGGAGACTTGGTACCACGTGGGGGGAATGCACTCGTTTCTGAAAACGGTGGGGTGCAACTACAGAACCGTTCGCAAATCAGCTTAGTTTTCTTCATATGGTCACCTCCTAGATCAGCCTTTCTGTGAGTTTCCTACCTGGTCAGGGCTGTTGGCGCACGTGTAGCTCGTGCTCACGCAGGTCGCGGGCTTGTCCTTAGCCACACACTTGTTGCCATGCGGAACAAGCTTCCAGCCGTTGGGCAAGCTTCTGTTATCACCGCAGCCGGGTGCATTTCCACCAGTCCACAGCTGCTCGCCCCAAGGTGTGAGAGCGCAGCGGTAGGTGATGACACTGCAATCGGGTTTCGCTGCGGGTGCGGCCAGTACGGCGGCGGGCAGGAGGGCGAGGGCGATGGTGGTAGGAACGTGCATAGTTTCTGGCTTTTGGAAGGACGAGGAAGGACGAGGTGATGCGGGGGCGAATGTTTGCTCACTGTGTGTTTTAATCTGATGCCGCGGCCGCGGGAACACTCTTTCCAGTTTTTTCCTTTGCTTTGCAAACTTTTTCCTGTTTTTTTTTGTTTCCTTTTTGTGCTGCTTCCAAAGGGAACACCGAGAGAGCCTCGGACGCCGTACCGTGTCATGCTCTATTGCTACTGTACAGTGTCCAGTAGGAGACTCCGACCACAGTCTTTGGGTTTTTGTGTGTGCTTGTGTAGCCACACTGAACACTGAGCAGGTTCTCCTTTCTGGTGTGAGGTGACACGGCAACGAAATTCGCCGACACGAATCGCTTTTGTGGCCCAAGCCTCGCCATCTTGAAGTTGAAGCAAGTCACGATTCGCGTTCACCGTTTTGCACAGTTTTTATGTGTACATGTGCCAGTGTAGAATGGGCGGTGGTCTGCCGATCATATCGATAGCGAAACGGCGGCAGACCCTGAGCACCATTTGGAGCACAAAAAAGTGCGCGAATTCCATTCCGTGTCACGTCACACACGAAGAAAGTTACTGTACTCTTCAGAGACTCACATCTGCGCATGCTCCGATTGCGATGGACATCGGAAATCTGCAGGGTAGCCAACTGGCTCATCCACTCTTCAGCGATTCCTCAATCTGATTTCATATCGCAATGGCGCTGTCCCTCACAAAAGAACTGATTCGCCATGGGGCAAAGACTTGAGACAGAGGACGACCATTTGCAACCCTCCATCCAAAGAGTTGGTCTCTCCGCTAAAATGCGTGCTCAAGATTGGCATCTCGATATTGGTTCACCAGATGCATTATTGAGTGCTCGAGGCGGGTGGTGCTACGCAACACGGCGTTTTTTGGAATATGTCAAATCGTTCGAAACGTTTGACTTCATACCCAGTTTCGTCCTCACGACACTCCGTTTCTTTGCCAAGAAAGCAAATATGAAAAATTCCATCAATCGATTGCATAATACAAGACATGTTTATTTTCCCGTTTTTTTGGGAAGCACTTGTGCAAATGCACAAAGTATCTCTACTGACCTTGTGGTTGCTTTGTCAATGCCATTACGACCCAAAGGTAGCATGTCCCAGTCGGCTCGCCATTAGCCGCCTGACCGCAATGCGTGCGTTGTAACTACGCCATTTTTTATATTGCTACGTGCATCATCCCCCGGTGGTCGTAGTCCAGCTCGCCCACATGTTCCATTCTTTTGAGCCGCCCAGCACTGACTGAACAAGCACAAAGGCTGTACTAAACCATATTGGCCAGCGGCAGCGCAACCACTCTTCACAATTCCCGATGTCGTGAGACTTACAATACTGAACGGGAACCTCGTATATGACTATTTAACAACACCTTCCTGCCTTGGATTAACGGATTAGTAGTCTAATACCCTTGGTCTAGTTGTGCACCATATGATATTATATAACATTCAATTCCGTTAATTTAATCTCAACTATCGATATTGGGGCATCGTCTTTTCGACGCGTTCATCGTTCATCACGTCATAACTTTGCTGGACCGTCCCTCTCTCAACCATGGTGAGCTAACACGTTCTATATCATCTGAAGCATTATTCTTGTGAGCGTAGTCTTATTTGTATTCTCTCGCCTGACTAGCGTCTCAGATGCCGCGCCCCGAACGGCCAGCATGCTTTTGGAAGCTCCCTGACTCCATTGTCGACGTTACTGGACCTGCGACATGAAGTCATGAATGCAACATCAATTCCAGTGGAATGTCAGCTCCGTAAGTCGGGGGACCCACCAGACACGCTGCAAAAGAAGAGGAACGTGCATCTCACTGCGTCTCATTCACATTATAGTTCGCATCGGGTTTCCCCCTAAGCCGCTGGTGGCTGACAACATGGCTACCTTGCAGGCTGTTGGAATTAAGGACGGTGACACGGTGGTTGTGGAACAAAGTACTGAGCCAAGGACTGCCACGCCGACCAATAACGGTACGACCACAAGCGGCGGTGGTATTGCAGTCGGAGGGCTAGCCCGTGCGTCGGAAACGGCTGCGTCTGCGGCACTGCAAGCACGGCCGCAGGTGCCAAAAGACGGCGAAGATGGTGTCGCTGTCGATGATGGACTGCTGGTCGTTCGGGTATGCAGAAATGGATGACGCAAGGAGGTGTCAACATCAATTTGCTTATATGAATACTCCACAATTTTGGTAGCAAATGGAGGACGACAACAGTTGCTTGTTTCGATCGATGGGGTAAAGAGGGTCGAGCGATTACTAGGACAGTAGGGAGATCAGGTGCTAACCTATTTGTCTTTCCCGGTGTAGCTATGTTCTGGACCGCACAGCTTCAGACCCATCAATATTACGAAGAAGTATGTCATCTGCTAGAGAAACATTCCGTCGCGGGGCATCAAAACTAATACTCCTTATGCGAACAGTTATAGCTGACACTATCAGCAAAGGCGCACAGACGGACTACAACGCCGCGATTCTCGGCCGAGATCCGGAGGCCTACTGCGAATGGATCCTGAAACCTGCCAGCTGGGGCGGCGGTATTGAGCTGGCCATTTTTTCCGATCATTTCGGAATTGAGATCGACTCGATTGATGTCGCCACCTTGAGAGTAGATCGCTTCGGTACGCGGGATATTGCACCGAATGCACGCTGCCGCCTCTGGAGCGCACAACGATTAACAGACTTGGTGACTTGCAGGAGAGGGACAACATGCGAAGCGTGTGATCATTTTGTACACCGGCATCCACTACGACGCCGTTGCTCTCACACCCTCCCGCGATGCGCCCCACGATTTTGACCAGACTACCTTCGAGGGCGCTAATGCTGATACCGTGCTGGATGCAGCTGTCAAGCTCGCTGGCATTTGGAAGCAGGTAACAACATCACACGCGGACATCATTTACACATGTATTTGTCGACTCTAAAGTTCTTGACCTTTCCTGCAGAAACGGAAATTCACCGATCTGGCCAACTTTACGCTACGATGCGCCCAATGCAAGCAAGGCTTGACTGGTCAGAAAGAAGCACAGGCACATGCAATGGCGACCGGGCACTCGCAGTTTACAGAGTTTTGAAGTCAATGACTGTCTCCCTGGCTCCGTTGTTGTAGTTATTCTGAGACAGCCGTCGCCCTCCCCTTTCTCTAAAGCACCCTGGTTACTTATTGGTTACTTATTGGTCCCGTCTCGAGTTTGTAAATTATTACCTCCTTGTCTGCGCTCTTGGCTGGCGACCGGAAACCCCACTTATCGCATTTTGTCCGCTTTCTATGAGTCTCCAGCAACAGGATAAACGTTTTACAAAACCGGCGCAAACTGGGTCATACGCAACGTAGAGGTGTCACGAAGGGCCCAATGTGGATTAAAGGATCCAGAGTAGTGCAAGCAGAGTGGATATGAGATTAGGTTTCGGTACGTGATTTGCATGGTCGAAGGTTGAAATAACTTGTCCTTTTTGCTGCTCTTTGGCGGGTCAATACTGGACCGCACGGACAGCAACTCGGACGTTGAACATGATATGCGCTACAATCTGCTGCGGCCGAAGTTTCGATGTCCGAGAAGGATGATTTCCTTGGCACCGCTCTCGACGATGAGTGAGAGGCGGGCTTAATGGCACAATAGCTTGTGGGCTAATTGCGCTTAGGAGGGCAGATGCCCGGACGCATGATGTAGCGGTATTGGCAGTTGTGACAGAACATCGCTAATACTACACGGTTTCCAGAAGAGATCCCAAAGTTCGGAACCTTGTTTCGCTGTCACATTTAGTACCGCGCGACTAAGCCATTTTAATTAGAGGAGTTAGTCAGCAGTAGAACCTGGCTGTGCGGCTCAGTCACGTTAAACAAGGTCACGAGGGCGAGGCCAACCAAGTTCCAATGTTTGGCCAAGACCATTCGTTGCCTCGAAACCGACCCTCCCTCCCTTTCCCCTCCGTTCTTTCCCTCTTTTCCATTCTACTCGCGTGTTTCTTGCAATCTTCCCACCCGTCATTCTCGCACAATTTGAAGCGAAAACGAACTTTGCCCTTCTACTCTTCGTCTATTCGTGCTTTAGCGAGTAATACAAACCTTTACTCTACAGCCCACCCTCGCTTTTCCCCACATATCCCCCCCAGCTCGCACGGTCCGTCCGCTTCATGACCTTGGTTTGGATAGTAAAGCAGCAGTCGCCTCTCCCTCTCCTTGTCTGCAAGGAATCCACCAGAGATCTCAACATACCGCACTCAACAACCCCCGTCAACAATCATATCTCCCAAACTACCCGCAAGAAACAGCAGCACACTTGTTTCGTTAATTCCTAAAACGAATACAATAGCTTGTTTTTTCTGAAACTTACACACACATCCCGAGTCTCGAAGCCAGAAATCGAAAGCGGATTCATCCCCCGGAGATCCCCATACCACCTACTACGAAAACTTCACCGTCGAAGCCGCTTCCAACATGTCGGCCATTAACATTCGTCGCGACGTCAGTGACAAGTTCTACCGTTACAAAATGCCAAAGTAAGTATTTCTGATTAGAGGAAGTATCAGGCGGACCTTGGGATGGGAATGATTGAGAATAAGAGCGAGAGAGCAGTCGAAAAGGCCGAGTGACATGGACGTGGTTATGGGCGCTTGCTGGTGTTGAGCTGTTGCCCAGTATGCAGCGTTCATTTTCCATCCTGAAGCATCGGACGGAACACCAACTCTCTCCCTCACCTAACTGACAGATTTCTTCCTTCAGGCTCATCTCGAAGATTGAAGGAAAAGGCAACGGCATTAAGACTGCCATTCCCAACATGTCCGACATTGCCAAAGCACTGAGCCGTCCTACTGCTTATCCTACAAAGTACTTCGGCTGCGAGCTCGGCGCTCAAGTCAAATGCGACGAGAAAAACGATCGTTACATTGTGAACGGCGCGCACGATGCCGAGAAACTGCAGAAAGCTTTGGACGGATTTATCGACAAATTTGTTTTGTGCCCCTCTTGCAAGAACCCTGAGACCGACCTGGTATGTGTTAAGATATTAATCATTAATGAGAGGCTGTTCCCTCATCAATATGTCGTTCATTAGATCATCACCAAAGACGAGTATATTTACAGGGATTGCAAGGCTTGTGGGGCCAATGGCCCTTGTGACATGCGTCACAAGTTGACCACGTTCATCTTGAAGAATCCTCCTGTCCAGCCAAAGAAGGGCAAGAAGTATGTATCTGAACTATAACGTGACCCACATCTGGAAAAATTTGATCTAACTTTCACTCGTTAAATAGGTCCAAGAATGGTGCAACTGACAGCAAGGGCATGCCCACACCTCCCGACACAGCTTCTCAGGGATCCGAAGAAGACGATGAAACCGCCGACGTTGCGGCATTCATGGACGCCGAGGCGGCCGCAGCCGCTGCCCTGCCCGTCCAAGACCGTGACGGTGACGACGACGACTGGGCCGTTGACACCAGCGCCGACGCTGTAGCAGCTCGTATGAAAGAGCTTGCTGTCGGTGGTGCCGTGGCCAAACTCACCGAAGCTGACGAGGAGGACGAGAGCGATGGTGTGTATTTGCACGAAGTGGTTTTTGGTCAAAAAAGTAAATTTCGTGACTGATCAATGTCTCATGTTAAAGACCCTCTCGAGCAGTTTGCGGACTACATTCTTACGCACGCTGATGCATCTGACGAGGAGATTCAGACTGCCGCCCGGAACCTTGACATTCGTTCCGACAAGGCCTGTGCCGTCCTCGCACAGGTGCTTTTTAACGCCAGTGTGCTCAGCGAGAAGCAGATTCCCATGCGCGCTGCCCTCCTCGGCAAATTTTCCAAGAACGAAAAGGCTCAGAAGAACCTCCTCGGTGGTATCGAGCGTCTCGTCGGCGTTTCGCACAAGGATGAATTGATGGCCAAGGTTCCCATGATCCTCAAAGCCCTCTACGACGAGGACCTGGTGGACGAGGAGGTCTTCATTGCTTGGGGCGACAAGCCCAGCAAGAAGTTCGTTGACCGCAAGATCAGCAAGGAGATCAGGGAAAAGGCTGAGCCTTTCCTCGCTTGGTTGAAAGAGGCCGACGAGGAGGATAGCGAAGAGGAAGAGAGTGATTAGATGTGGATTCGGACATCTGGGACTCTGTCGAGCGGGAATGATGACGCAAAGTCATCGCGTTATGCTTTATATCCGACTTGTCCACCATGAGGCTCGTCGTTGGATCTTTGTTGTTGTGCACCTAGTCACCTCTCTCCGAGGAGGAACGGAAACATGAATATTCAATCACCACTTCTCAACCGATGGTACCTCCTGCCGCTGAATTGGCCCTAAAACCGTGCTTGCATCTAGCTGGTGGTGTTGGCAATAGCTCAGCCTCTTTCCGAGATTGACGCATCGGCGCAGATGTCCCGCCTTTGCGGCATCGAATGAGAGAGTGTAGAATCCCTAGATAGGTGCAGCACTGTTGAATAAAACTATTTTTCCTCGCAGAACCTTTGAGAGATATTATTGGCACGTATTTCATGACAACATCCGAAGGCATCAGACATTCAAACTTTGTAAGGACGCCTCAAGTTCAATTCCGAGAATTCATGATACAACACTGCAGCATCGTTCAAACAAACAGTGCGTCGGTGCCAATTTTGCTGGACAACAGAAGCAAAATTCTCCCCAAAGCAGGTAGACGCCCTTCTTCATTGCAACGATCAGTCTGCGGTTCGGCAACAGCAGAGACCTTGCCATACTTTTGGCCGTTCCCCGGGTCCGTGCGCCAACCAACATGTTCCCCAACAACCGCTTCTCCTACCGAAATCACAAGTTGGAGGACCGATGACGTTGAGTGAGGGGACAGGCACTTCTTTCAACTCATATTTATTTATGCTTGGGGAATCATGGCCCACGTGCTAGTGTGGAAGCGACTGGCTGGGTTGGGTGTAAAGCATCCCACAATGCTTCGAGCATTCGGTACGATGTGCAACGTGGGCCGTGTCTACAACTATAGTATGAATAATTCCTGAATACATGCACTGTCACAGTGAGCGCGCATCATGGTTTTGATCTCTTCCGAACAAGGAGAGGTACGTACGTCCACACACAGCAGCCGGCAGTGAGGCGAGGATTGTAGTCTGGTGTTTCCGCTCGAGTCAGCACGCCAGCTTCTGTAGTCAGCATTACCGAGTGGATCTGACCTTCAATTATTCGCCAATTTCAGTCCATGAGAGTAATGCCGAGTCGATATTCCGGTGTCCAGGCCGCCGTTGGAGCAGACCTGTTCAAGCATGTTTCAGGCTCTCGCGTTCTTATGGTCGGCGCTGGCGGTATTGGCTGTGAATTACTGAAAAACTTGGTCATGTCCGGTTTTGGCGAAATAGAAGTGGTGAGATCAGTCCCTTAACTCATTGGCCCGGCGAACTTGCACAAGCTCATCACGGACTCTGGTTGAAGGTAGATCTCGATACAATCGATCTGTCGAATTTGAATAGGCAGTTCTTGTTTCAACACCGTCACATTGGCAAAGCAAAGGCGCACGTGAGTTTTGGGAATGTGACCAGAGTTCTCGTGCTCGACCTCTCAATACACAGCAACCCTTTGTAGGTCGCGAAAGAATCTGCCCTAGGTTTTAACCCTGATGCGAAGATCAAATCTCATCACGCCAGCATTTACGAAGCACAGTTTGATCAAGCATGGTTCAAGTCTTTCGACTTGGTCCTGAACGCTTTGGACAATCTCGGTATGAAAGGGCACTCTTTGAAACTGTTGCAGGGACGAGTGAATAGCTGAAACCTCTCTCCTCATATAGCGGCTCGCCGACATGTCAATGCAATGTGCTTGGCGGCGAACGTACCTCTGATAGAATCTGGTACGGAGGGGTTCCGTGGACAAGTAACCCTGCATATGAAGGTGTGCATGATGGGACGTCAGCACGCCATGCCTTGCCTCATTTTCTAATATTTGCCTGGAATTTCAGAGATTGACACGGTGCTACGACTGCGACGGCAAACCCAGTCGAAAGACATATCCCGTTTGTACAATTCGAAGCACCCCAAGCGCCCCAATACATTGCATCGTGTGGGCCAAAAGTTATTTGTTCAGGTTTGTGACCGCGGCAGAGCGTCGGGGTATATTCGAATATGATTGGATGGCACGTCCTGATGTGCTGGCCCTATGCTTTCCAGCCAGCTCTTTGGCAAACCGGAGGATGAGGAGGAAACGATAAATGAGGAACAAACATCGGACAATGGTATGAAAGCGTAGCTGGCAATGGCTTCGTACGACTTTGCGCTAACCTCAATACCATAGCTAAGGAGATGGCTCATCTACTGCATGAGAAGGAGGCGTTGAAGCGGTTACGGGAAGCTGCTGGAACACCGGAGTACGGGAAACTTGTGTTTGAGAAGGTTAACATTGCTTTGTAAACTCATACGTTAAAGGTCATTAACTTATCCTGACATGTCTTTCTTTAGGTGTTCACTGATGACGTTAAAGGACTACTGGTTATGGAAGATCTGTGGAAAAATCGGAGACCACCGACCCCGTTAAATTTTGCTGAAGCTACGAGCGATCCCAGCGTCACCAGCACCCCAGCCGACGAGCTCGCATGGGACCGCAAGGTTTGGTCAATTGAGGAGAATACGCGAGTGTTTCTGGACAGGTGCGAGGCGACTGCGCAATGCGATGCATTTTCGCTCGTCGTCATTTTCTCACATTCCGCATATTTAGCCTACACGAGCTTGCCGTGGATTTCATAGAGCAACAGAAAAGAGATCCAGAGTTCAGCATGTCATTCGACAAAGATGACTTGGCCGCTTTGAATTTTGTCACCGCGACGGCAAACCTGCGAGCCGAGGTGTACGGACTGGAAAAGAAGAGCCGCTTTGCTGTGAAGGGTAAGCACACCCTCATGTACTTCTACCTGCCTGATCGTGAAGCCTGCGCAGGCGCAACTCAACCTTGTTGGTTCTTTAGAAATGGCTGGCAACATCATTCCTGCCGTTGCCACCACAAACGCTATTATTGCTGGATTGATTGTCATGACAGCAATCAAAGTACTTGCCGGGGAATGGAGCTCATGCAAAAACGTACGTCTTGCAAAGGTCATTCTCTCGCTTTTCTCTCAAGCTCACAAGTCTTTTGTGTTTGCTGGCGATATAGACATGGGTCGCAAGAAACATAAACCCGGAGCGCCTTGACAAGCCGAACCCATCGTGCGCCGTCTGCACCATCAATTCATACACCCTCGCCATCAACACGGAATCGGCATCCCTCGGAGACCTCCTCGAAATGGTCGTCAAAGGCTCACCCGGTGAGTCACCGACTAGCGGCTTGGGTATTCAGGGCGAGATTGCGATTCAGGAAGGCGAGCGGTAAGGACCCTCACACATATGGCCCAAGTTTGTCGTTGCAAGTCTTTAAGATATTGGTGGTCTTCTAGCCTGCTTTACGATGTCGAGTTTGATGACAACCTCGACATGTCTCTCTCAGAACTCGGGATTAGGCATGCCACGCGTGTCATGATTACCAATGAAAATGACGACGATGAAACTGGCAACAGCAACGTTTCTGTCATTTTGTACATCGAGCACAGGTAGGTGGAAATTCCTATGCCAGTCGAAAGATGAGAATACCTCCTCAACCGACTAACCATGTGTCTAGGGATGAATTTGGGATGCCGGCCAAACCTTTCTTCACCCTCGACGGCGATCGCACGCTCGTGCCGCGCCCGCGCGCTCCACCCGCCGCTCCTGATCCACCCAATGCCACATCTACTGCTATGAACAATAAACGTCCTGCCGATCTGATTGACAGTGACCTCGGCAGCAATAAGAGACAGAAACAAGAGAATGGAAATGGAGATGGCGTCATGCATATTTTGGACGAGGACGATACTGTGCTCTTGATCGAATAGCTTAGCTGTACCGCTCAGTGTGGTCGTAACGTAGTCCCGGCGTCCCCGAGTCATCACTGAACATAGGTAACGTCATATAATGCTGACGAACGATCCTCGGTGCAGAGTTGCTATCCCTATGTGTGTAGTATCTAAGGCTAGTATCAGCGTGTACAATCTGTCCTTTCATAAAATCTTCCGCTCCAAGCCTTGCAAACCTCATAATTTTGTGAGCAAGATCGACGATGCCAGCGTGGCGCAGTCAGGTGTGGCGTGGGAAGCGCTGTCAATGTGGCTTCCTGACAGCATTCCATGATGTTTGCTATCGCATGGAAGGCCCCAACCCAGCACTCTGAATTGGAATAGACAGTTTCACGATGAAGGTCGTAGCTCTGTTAAGGTATTCAGTGGTAGCAAGTATGGGATCATACAAATTCTGATTCAACACCCTCTTGTCATGCCGACAGCGGAGGCAAAGACAGCTGCTTCAACATGCTGCATTGTGTTGCCAACGGTCATGAAATCGTTGCATTGGCTAATTTAAAGCCCGCAGCAGCAAGCGGAAAAGGTTCGATTTCTGGAATATCTGAAGTCGGTTCCGCCGTCCGCCAACCGGCATTGCATTCTGACTCCTCCAATTCCTCACGCCGACAGACGAGCTCGATAGCTACATGTACCAGACGGTTGGGCACGACGCTATTGACCTGTATGGAGAATGCATGGGACTGCCATTGTTTAGAAGAGAAATAAAGGGGACGTCCGTCTCACAAGGCTCGGATTATTGTTTGACGGAGAATGACGAGGTGGAGGACCTGTTTGAGCTACTATCAAATGTCAAGGTACGCGTGGAGAGTACACGGATGTAGATAGATAGGTGGAGGTTGGTAGCAGACCTTGTTCGCTTGGGCTCATGCACGCCGGGTGACCTGCCTGTCTGGAGCTTCAGGGTTGCAGCCACGGCAAACGACAGACAATTTACCCAGTCTTATGTGCGCTTCGAACGCGCAAGACTTGTACGGATTGGGGGATTGAGCTAAGCAACTGATACGGAAACAGCTGGGTTGTGAACAATGAAGGCTTGTTTTTCTGATGGAGACAAGGGATAGAAGGCCGGAGCCGGGCGCTACGCTGTGCGTGCGTCTTTGGGACGTGATTTACGACCACTGTACTGGATATGATTGTTTGTAGAGCAAACCGTTGCCTTCAGAAAACAAAGAATGTGTTTAAATGCCTAGTATTATCCAGCGATTGTGAATATGAGGTTTTCATGCGAGACAACTCGTGAGAAGGATGTCATGTGTATTCGGGGAGACGGGAACTGCCGACGTGGACCTTCTAGCTAGAATGGAGCACAAGACCCTAAGACCTGCTCTCTCCATACTCAGAGGGCCATTCCTGACGTAGAAGGCGTTTCATCAGGAGCCATTCTGTCCAACTACCAGCGAGTGCGAGTCGAGAATGTGTATGTTCATTACGTTATACTGATTAGTTTCATGCGTGACCTTTGAAGATATCGTTATGATCCTTTAGTTGCGCGCGTCTCGGACTTGCGTCCATAGCATACATGTGGCGGCGCAATCAGAACGAGCTCATGCAAGAGATGATATCAGTCGGTTTGAACGCCATACTGATTAAGGTCGCA
Source organism: Powellomyces hirtus (assembly GCA_025526995.1). NCBI lineage: Eukaryota > Fungi > Chytridiomycota > Chytridiomycetes > Spizellomycetales > Powellomycetaceae > Powellomyces > Powellomyces hirtus. The sequence goes on from JAHLKG010000002.1 coordinate 120,658, forward strand.
TCCTTGGGTAGGTCTCCCTTCCATGCATTCATATGGTGTTGACGAAGTTATCCTCATCCTTACGACGGTCACTTTACTCAGGGCTCAATGAAAGGCATCTTGGTAAAACTTTACAAGAGATGTACCCGCATCTCCTGAGCATGGTAGGTTTGATGGTCCACGAATTTTGATGCTTCGTGCTAACTAGCTGGTCCGCTATGTTTAACCGCAGCACGAAAGATTCGGGGCACACATCTGCGGTGAAGGTGGCGAGTTTGAAACACTGACTTTGGATTGTCCGATTTTCCGAAAACGAATCGTCATGTGAGTTCCACACCTTGCTATCCAGATGTCCTGACTCATATATTGATCAGCATTGAATTTTCTCTCATCACACAGAGATCAGACGGAATTGGTGGTACATTCTGATGACGCAATCGCCGTTGTTGCATACCTCCGTATCACAAAAGCCCATGTCGAGGAAAAAGCGCCTGATGAGATCGGTCTAGACGACGAGGACAAGTCGTTTCTGCTGAAAGGGATTGGTGCTTATAGTCACTTCTCCCCTGACCCATGCAGTGTGCTACCCGCTTTAGAAGTGGTATGTTGTTTTTGCCCTTGAGCTTTTACCATAAGTATCGGCCTCACGCATTGGCAGGATGGCAAGCTGCTAAAAGCTGTAGAGTACCATCCGATCATCTCTTGCGCGGAAGAAGAAACTGCTATAGCAGGTACGCACTCTTCGTTCCCATGGTCATATACCTTGGTACCATTGCACTGACCAGACATAACTGAAGCCGCTTGGTCGCAGAATCGCTATGATGCACCATATTTCGCCCTTTCGGGGCTAACGGTCAGCGACATTACGACTCATTCTACCCCGATGGCCATAGAGGAGGAAACGAAAATAATCATGACCGAGATTCATGGTAAGCGCGCTGGCCATAGCACCGAAAAAGATCTGGATCGGATGAGTAAACCACCGATGTGCTCTCAGCTCGGCTAGAACGCCAAGGCTTGTCGTGGGACAATGTTGTTATGATGCATGTGTACATTGGCGACATGCAGCTCTTTGCGCGGCTGAATAGCATTTACAAATCTTATTTTGGCATCAATCCCCCGCCCAGGTATGTCAGCGTTTTGGTCGAAGAATCGATCTTCATGACGACTGAAGATTGAATGCAGGGTGACAGTGGAGGTTGCGCTTCCAGGAACTGCGCAGGTGCAAATCGATTGTCTGGCATACCGAGGCCAAAAAGAAACGATGCACGTGCAGAGCATCTCCTATTGGGCGTAAGTTGCATCTGGAAGGCGTTGGCCTTCAAATAGTGTTACCCGTCCACTCATGCGCTCTTTCATTTCATCTACCCTCAGACCTGCCAACATTGGGTGAGTGAGTCCGCACCTGCACAGATTCCAAACACGAGACTTATTCGACCTTTCTCGGCTTCAGACCTTACAGTCAAACGGCGATGGTACGACATATTGAGGTGTGCCCACGGGCTGCAGTCCAAATGCACTGATTTATTTCTACGTTCACGTCACAGATTTCGGATCAGATCCACACTGCTGGTCAAATTGGTTTGGTCCCAAACACTATGGTGCTCCCGCGTCCTTCCGATCTGTCATGTGCCCGGGAGGCCCGATTATCACATCAAAGTCTTGCTCGCGTCGCTGAGGCTGTGGAGTGCAATCTTGCGAGCGACGCTGCATTATGCGTTTGTTATCTAGCGGATTCTGTACATGCCGGGCTATCGCGCGCTGTGTGGGATCAGAATGTACATATGACAAATGCATGTCCGGAATGTATCCTTAAAGGCTAAGTTTGTTTTATGTAGGTTAGTACGAACGTCCCTGCTCTCTACGTCACCGTTCCTGGTCTGCCTCGGAACGCCCAGATCGAATGGGCCGTGCTGCTAAACAAACCTACGGCCTCACGCGTGGTAGACAGCAGCGACGAAGAAGATACTTCGGATTTGCAAGAGACGCTTAAAACAGCAAGCTGTGGGTCAATGTTAGCTTTTTCTTCCCCGTCTGATGCTAACGTCCTTCTCTGTTTCAGTGAAGACGGACGCAAACGAGATTAGTTGTACTGCTGACGCGTGGAGGCGAGGGCACTTATCCAGCATTGCGGGTGCAGCTGCTCTTATAGGTACGAAACGCTTGAGCCCGTCCCCGCAATTTGGCAACTGTTCATGTATCATCTCTGCTTTTTCCTTAGACTCGAGCGCTCCATTGACACAACGTTCAGTCGTCACGCTTGTGACATCATTGATTTCGCAACTCAAAGCCGCCACGCACAAAATCCATCCTGCTTCTTCATCGCTCGGACAGTTCATCGCCTTCCGGGTGTTCTACCTGTCCGGGATCCCGAAAGTGTGGATCAAAACAGGTAGGTTCATGCCCATGTCCTCTTTTCCTTCTGGTGACAGCAACACATTGAGTGCTCACTTCCAACAATGTTTAGCATTTGAAATGATCCCGGACCTTCAGCGCAATACAGCGGTCACCTTCGTCCCCGTCTCCTCCATAGTGTCCCCGTCCATGGCTCCCCACCTCCATGCTGCGCTGGCTCTGGCGGCACATGGTTCCGGATAATGATAAAAATACTTTGCACGCTTGCTACCAGACACTTCTGTAATGATTTTGATGAAGTGGTATATTTAAATCATAAAAATGGCTTCAAACATTTATCTCATGCAATCTAATTATAAGTCTTGAATCTGGACGGTCTCGTTAAGTGTCGTATTATTTGCAAAAATCAAACATCAAAAATGCTATTAATTAGTTAATAGTTCTAAAGAAAAGATTACGATTACCAGAAATACATATTCAGATACAAATAGCTTTCACAATGAATGAACTTAATGACGATTCAACAAATCATGAATTGGATTGAATATACTTGAATTTGTCAAACAATTCATATTCCGGCATCACCACTGATAGATGGGTTTTGAGAAATTTGTGTTACGTGCTCCCAGCTCCTCCCGCCGGGGCTTTTAACCTTCCAGCTCATACCGTTTGTTGCCGGCATCCATCGCCTGCCTGCGTAAGGATCAGAGCCGACCGGGAGTTTCTACAACATCTTCAGTCGATATAGCAATTCCGCTTAGCCCTTAAGTATGCATGCCTCCTCACCTGCCCTCTGAGATGTTCCATATGTAACAAGTACAACTGAGATCAGAAAAAGAGCCGAAAAGGCACAGTCAAAAGATATCGTTATCCTCCCGGTCCGCCGCAGCCCTTGCTCTGAAAGGCGCGATTTGTTTCTCGAATCCATTCTCGCGCGCGCGTCGCAGTCTCTCCTGATAAAACTCTGCATTGACGCGATCCTGCTCATTCAATTGCGCCCTAACTTGTCTCCGCACACGGTCTACATGCCAGAACACTACACAGCTGGACGCAAAGGCGGCAAGCATCACCAGCGTGGCCAATTTCCCATTCGACATATATTGCGGCTGCGTGTTGCCGCCGCCTTGAGTCGGGTAGAACGTCGGGTCGGCATACGTGTATGCGTCTTGCCAACTCCCATTTGAGTATGGCGGTGGGGGTGGCGGGGGGTAGGTAGAGTAGTAGTAGGAACGGTTGCCTGAAGCGGCGTACGAGTAGGAAGGGGAGGACGTTGATGAGTACGGCGGTGTGAAGGCGCCCGAGTCCCATGCTTTCCGTTTGGCTGAACTGCTGAGAATCTCGTACGCTTTGACCACTCGCAGGAACTCTTCGTTATCGGTGGTTTGTTTCTTTTTGGATGCACGATCCGCGGGTGGATCACCGCCAACCCCACCAGCGACAACCCGGTCCGGATGCAACGAAAACACGAGTTTGTAGTACGCTTTCTTCACGTCAGCCCGAGTGGCAGTTTTTGGGACTTTGAGCGTTTGGTATGGACAGAACCGTGATGTACTGGCGAAGCGCTGTCGGGGGCGTTGTGGATGCCCTAGGATGGGCCAGGCGGAGAACGTCGGCGAGCTAATAGAAGGTAATTGCCGCGGCACGAGCTTGCAGCAACATTGACTAAGCAGGGAGGACGGACAGCCTAGCATTGCGAAGAGTCTATCGTTGAGAATGCCTGATTGCGTGGTGTGGCATGCCGGGTATCGACATCATCGAAATGAACACAGCGGGGTGTTTTCCCGCAAGTGACGATTCGATCTGCGGCGTGGCGTGCGTGCGCGTTGTCACGCGTTTGCAGCAGTTGGACCCTCTCATATACGTTCTGCTGTCAGTCTAATTCCCATCAGATTGATGTAAGGCTGGATCGCTTTGCAGGTGGGATGCTACTCATCCCGGGCTGCGACAAAAAGAATGCGCAGTGGAAACGAAGAGGTGTCAATGCGAATACTCTTCTGCACTGTGGTTGGCTCAGGAGACCGGACATCTGCTAATATTTTGCAGACCGTTGTGGGAACATATTCACAGCTCGACGATAGGGGCCAAGCAGTGGGCTCTGGGGCCGGCGCGGGGATTTCTGGGAACTGGGAACAGGTGTCAGGAAGATAGCCCAATGTGTGATTGACGGATTGTAGCGCGCGCAGTGTAATACATCAGACTGATATTGCATGCACATCCAATCTTTTTGTGTCAACTTTGTCAAGAGATAACTGTTCTTCTGCTGGTGTGGTCACTGCATTCCTGCCATCCGTTCCCCGCCACAGTTTTGCGTAAACTGCGAAGAAAGATTCTTATTTTCCAGTGTATTTCATCGAAGCTCCGCAATGAGACATAGAAGCTTGTAGGCGGCGTAAAACTGATGTCATACATTCGGCACGCTGAGCCTGCCGTGTACGAGGGAAACCACATGAGTCGAAGAAGATTCGGAAATCAAGCGAAACACATTCATGTGAGAACCAGTCATTCTTTGATCATGAGTGAGAGCGAAACCAAAGATATATGAAACTGTACAGAAACGGGAAGGAAGGATAGCTTGACAAAAGCAAGGCCGCCGAGGGTATGAGAAGCGAAAATATGTAGGGTGTACAAATCAACGGCCGTACTGTTAGAAGACGGGAATATGAACATATTGGTTAGGATCGTCCAAGATGCGAATAGACTGAGTACAAAGCTTAATGACAGGAGTCTTACTTTTTGGAATTCCCATTCCCTGTTATCCAGCGGGCACACTTGTCGCGTCTTCAACCATCTCGAGATACAATGAAAGTGGAATGCATGCTGGACAGATCTCGGATATCAGCACATGGACCAATGACTAGCAATTTCGTCCTTGGTCAAATTACATTGCATATTCCCCAGGCCACGGTGCATTCCTCGCTGGTCGCAGACGCCTGATTGGCTTGACATTCAATACACAAATCCATGATGTGATTTCGGCAGATGGCGCAATTGTCCACGACAATATCTGTGGGGGTTGAATATGGGGGTGAGTAGGCGGATATGAGAGACCGCAGCAATCGGCCAAAATCTGGCGTCATTCAGCAACTCTCAGTCGTACCCCACGCCCAGAGAGCAACCGCATTCCACTATGTTGTCATAATCAGATAACAGCGAGGCGAACGTGAGTTAAGAGAAGTCCATGGAAGGCAAAGACTCGTCGCATGTACCTTTTTGACTTCAAATCGCTTCTTAACAGTCCCTTCCACGGCCTTTCCCTTTCCTGACGCACCAGCTGAGGGACCGGCGGGGTTAGTGTCTACGTCGATATCCATCGGTGTTGGATCTGCCATTATTAATGTGTCGTTTCAACTGTCAGGAGTTTGCGATCGCAAGAAATGCTTAGAAGTCCATTTAGTAGGAATGACAATGACATCTATAAGGCGCGTTGGGCTTTGGTTGGTTTTGGCTGATTCACTGTGCATTCCATCCAACCACATCGCAGAGACTTTGCCTTGATTCTCACAGACAATTCAGACAAAGATCGAAGAGTAAAAGAAAGCTCTTCTCAACACTCCATTATGTCTCATCACGGTAGCTACAATAATAATGGACACGAGCGGAATTACGGTTCGTCGATTTGTGTGTATTTGTTCGGACAGCTTTTCACATTACCCCGTTTGCTGATCTTGCTTCGCGATGCCGATGTAGATCGGAAGAGTCCCCGCTACTACCACAAGTCACGGCGGTATCAGGAGCTGGAGCCACTGAAGTCACCAGAGGAGCTCAAACAGGAGGAGCTCACGTCCTCTCTCTTCAGACTATATGACACAGTGCGTTGGCATGTTTTGCAGTTGCACTTTTTGCCATGGTCCGAACTCATTCCGGCCCGTAGGACTCTGATACCAAAGGAACAATGGAAAGTCTTGCCTCACAAATATGCATCGATGTTGATGCCTACCCTGAAATTGTGAAGAAAGCTCTCAAAGCCTGGTAAGCGCGAACGTTCAGGAATGGGGCCAAAACCGACGCGTAAGCTGAACAGCTTTCCGATGTAGCATATCACAGATGCCGCACAAAGTATGCTTGTACGGAATTCTCAGTGGACTTGTCAATGCGCAAAGTAGCGCAGCGGGAGCCGTGTTTATTGAAGTTGCCCACGACACGATCCAAGATGCACTAAAGTTGAACAACTTTCGTACGGTGAAGATCATGCTACGATACTTGGCGGAACTCGTCAATGTCAACATGATTCCACCTGCACAGCTGATCACTGTATACGACCTGCTTCTGTCTGTTTTGAACGAGCCTGCAGTGCGACTGGAACGGACGGACGCGTTTGTGTACGCACTCCTTGCCAGTATACCGTGGGCTGCTGCGGACTTGAATGTGCGAGCCCCAGACGAGTTGACGCGGATTATGATGGTTGTTGAGGCATACATGAACCGACGACGGGAGAACCTCGCAGGGAGCGAGATCCCGCTGGCAATGGAAGCTTTGGCGACGTATCGGGATGTGCCAACCGACTGGCCATACGAACAGCTGGATCGACTGGAGTCACTCTGGCGACAAATCATTGATCTCAAAACCAATGAGTTATGGAACACGCGGATCCTGTACCGCGACGAGCACTTTAGAGACCAGCTGACGACACAACCACAACATGAGCTTAAACCGCTCAAACTGATATACAGCGGGGAAGATGTTAAGTTCTCATACCAACCCGTTTTTCGGCTTTTCGATGACTCTTTACAAACGCCAGATGTAAGTTCACATGTCTTGGCTTGCTGTGCCAAAATTCATTTTTGCTTACCTCGATTCCATACGGAACCAGAATGCCATCATCCGACTCCCCTCCACTCGCGGCATATCGCGGTTCATTCTGGAGGATCTTATATACGACATAGTCCGCATCTTCTCACTTAACCATAAGGAAGCCTGCCGCATTCTGTTTACCCTCGACACACAATTGGATTCATTTTACCTAGAAGACGAGAAAATTCAGCATCTCGCAAGCGTAGTTGAGACGCTATTTGGCGAGATGCTGCGCTTGCCACGAAGCGGAGAGCGATCGGTTTACTACGCAACCGTACTTATGGACATGATTAAGGAGGACATGCAGAGCATACCGAAGATGATTGGTCGAGCGGTTCGAACTCTGTATTCGAGGCTCGATGGGCCTTTGGATTTAGGAGGCGGGATGGACATAGAAGCTGTCAGAAGACTGGTCGAGTGGTTCGCCATACATCTTAGCAACTTTGGCCATGTGTGGAACTGGGCTGCTTGGTAAGATATGCTGATCTCCGCGCTGCTGGCGTACTCTTCCAGCACGTTTGCTCGATCGCACGTTTCAACAAGTGTTCTTGCTGACCTTGGGCTCCTCCATGTGCGCTTAGGGAGCCAGTGTTGCAGGTCGAGCAGACGTCAACGTCGTTTGTGTTTGTGCGCGAAACATTGGAACGAAGTATACGGCTCGCGTACTGGGAGCGCATTCAGGGCACCATTCCTGAATCTTTTGCTGATTGCAAAGATATCTTTCCCCCACACGCCCCGAAAACCAACTTTAAGTTCGAAGCGAATGACGCTTCCTCAGACTCGCCACTGGTCTCCCTTGTCGCCACGCTTCGGAAATCAATTGCGTCCAAAGCACCATCAGCAGAAGTCTCAGAGCTTCTACAGCAGATACGCGCCTTGCCACCCGCTCCCACAGCGATGGATGGCGTCCAAAGCGCGCAACAGCCGCAAAGTGCCGAAGACGTTGCCCGCGAAGCCTTTATCCAATGCGTCATGCTTCAGGGCAGCAAGAGTTTCAGTCACGTCCTGAACGTTGTGGAACGGTAAGAAGATCAACTACCAGACATGTGCGGCTCACGGGCCAATCGACTCACAGTCTTCGCACTGGTTAGATACATCGGCCTCCTTCGCGAATACAATTCCACTGCGCACGCCCGCGGCCATACAGTGCGCATCATTAATGACTTCTGGAAGTATAACACGCAGTTTACGGAAATCATCCTCGACAAGCTGACAAACTACCGCGTTATTGACCCAAAATCAATTGTCTCGTGGGTTTTGGACCCGGCTGTGCTCGAGACTTCCTTCACACGGTTTTACATTTGGGCTGTGCTGAGATCCACGCTAGCAAAAGTCAATTTCAAGGTTGAGCAGTTGACGCTGAAGTTGGCGGAGAAAAAGACCAGGGCAGATCAGATGAACGTAGATGGCGAAGAAGATACGACTGTTGATAATGGTATGAAGGTCATACGCCGTTGATAACACAATTTTTGTGATCTCACATCGATTTTGTTACAGCTGATGAAATTACAGCTCTCGACGAAAACCGCGCCGCCGCCCTGCGCGAGCAAAAGGAAGTCTTCTTACAGGTCTTCCAGGTAATGCTCACAGCCATTGTCCATGAAACCTGAACCCCTTCTGATCTCTTTGGTGTCCTTCTCCCTTGCCCTAACTCTTCACAGAAATTTGTGGATGTCATCCATGCCAAAATCGCTGTTTTTAACTCCGCTGGGACAGAACCAAAATCAACACCTTGGTTCCGATGGGTTGTCAGCAACATGCGTGAAGTCGCCCGAGGCTTCCCTAACGAAGTACGCGCCTACAAGTTCACCCTCGATGCCATTATCTTCACCGACGAGGTGGATCCGCGTATCCGCGCGGTGTGGGACCAGATCAAAGCTGTTTACGCGATTCATACTGATACGCTTGTGTGATGAGGGGTTGGAATCTTAAACGTTCAACATTGACTCGATACAATCAGAATCAGCGCCATTTTACACTTGGCCTTTCCTCGATTGCATTTCCTTTGTAGGAGATGATCACAGCAGCTGATGTACATCAACCATCAACAGTACTGCTTCCGCGTTACATCCTCGCCGGGTCATTTGTTCCCTGCAGATATCTGGGACGCAACTCATCGCACTATACTTCCAGATTTCTGAGAAAGCCTTCTAGTCATCTGTCCAATGATCGCATTCGTGTTTCACAGTGAAGTGACAAAAAAAAACAGGTTCCTCTGTTTTGAGAATAGTATATTACAGGGAGCGCAAGGTTTGTTTTTGATTTCACATGTTTCCCACGACACATACACCACACCACAACGCCCGCTAGGAGCTATGCTATGGAATGCTTAGCGGGAGGTAGCCTTTGGCTTGGGCGCGGCACCCTTGGCAGCCTGCTTGCTGAACTTGGCCTTGGGCTGGGCGGCACGGGTGGCTGAGGACTAAGAAGTCGGGGAAAAGGAGATCAGCAACCGAGCAATTGATGTATATTGCAGCAACCACATGTTCAAGAGTGTGCCCCCTTCGTACCTTGGCCTTCTCAACCTTCTTCTTCTGCTCGTCAGCCTGCTTCTTCTCCTTGGCCTGACGGAGGGCCTGCTGGCGCTGAGCGACGCGGACCTCGGGCTTCTGGGCACGCTTGGCCTTGATGGCGTCCAGGGAAGCACCAACGACGGCACGCTGGGCCTTGACTGTGCGGCGGGTCTTCTTCTTGCTGACCTCCTCAGTGATACCCTTCTTGTGGAGACGACGGAACACAACGGTCCAGTCGAGCTTGGAGGGCTTCAGGCGCTGCATGAAGTACGACTCGCACTTGCCGTTGATGAAACGGTAGGTCTGCAGAAATAACGTCCATCAGCAATCGTGACCTTTCCAACACCTAATGTCACTATTCATAACGTTGCTAAACAAGGATTCGAAACGTACGCGGCTGTCGCCCTTCACGAAAACCTTTCCATGACCTGGGTAGATCTTGAAACCCGAGAAGTTGCAGAGCTCGATCCTGAAGAAAGCAAGAAAGAAGGATAGCAGCGTCCGGTTAGCACTGCCGTCTATCGCTACGATGCATTCCACCCCCTCCATTTCTCATGAGTCCCCGAATTTCCACACACTAGGTGATCATTCATCCCCCTTCGCCGGTGGTGCCTTAAAACCATGTTCTTCTCGCGCACAAATTCGGCAGCAGTTTGGACTGCTATCATGCTGATGCACTAATCTATTTCTCCGGTAATGGCTGTCTCGTTGTTCCGTGTGTATGTCCACTTTGGCTCGCGACTGAAACATTTCCGCCATGTCCTGAGCAATTCATTCAACGTCCGATTCCGTCGGTCATCCATCCATCCATCCATCCGTCAGTTGCATCTATCGGTCCGTCGTCCCAGCAGAGATTTTGTCGATAAATTCCTCCTCCCTTTCCACGATTCCGTCGCTACTCACTTCATTGCGACTGATTTGTGCAGGTCGATGGGAGCTTCGCCGTGAGCACTTTGTTGAACTCGAGGCTTCTTACCCAGCCATGGTTCTTGTCGGTCGCAGCCCGCCAGCCAGCCAGCCAGGCAATCGTCAGCATCACGTGACGGATGCTATGTCCAGGATGGATCGATTAGCCATCCAGCCACACGCATTGCACACGTTGACAGTTTCAAAGGCCCAAACGAACCTGACAGTAACCCTTAGTTTGTCAGTAAGCTTTTTTTTTGCTCAACGCACAACATGAACTGCTATCTAGCACGCTCCGCTGGAGCTTTGAAGAACCCGCTCGCTCGATCAACGCTGCTTTCCACGAGTGCCCTCGCCCGGCCCCTGACATACTCCCCCACAACAACCGCCACCTTCTCGCTCCAATGCCGCAAGCAACAGTTTCACTTCTCAAAACGCTCAATGACCACGATAACAACACCAATAAAATCCGATGACATTGCCGAATCCCTCAACTCCACAGATGCTCTCATGGTCCCTCCAGGCGTCACTGCCGAGTGCCACAAGCTGTTCACCGAGCTGACCGACGCCCTAAACAGCGCAAGAGCCCAACCCGAAGATCTTCGTCTTCTCTCCTATTCCATCGAAACGCCCGAGGATGCAGAGCTCTTCAAGTCTGCTTTGAAACGATGGCGTCATGCTGGACAGCACCAGGAAGTCACGGACAACGTACTGTTTCTCGACACGCTGTTCCGTGTCGGAGCTTACGACACCATTCTTGATATGCTCTGCGATCGCCCCGCTTATCGCATACTACCCGCCGTCCAGCATCTTGAAATGCTCTTCATCGCTTTCAAAGAGCGGTTGACTCACGAACGGGAGGAGACGAAAATCATCGAAGGGCTTGATAACCTCTTCAGGACGTTTGCCGTCGCTCTGTACACGGACATCTCACCGACCGAGGGCATGTATAACCAGCTTGTTCTGGCATGTCTGGAAAGTAGAACGGCAGAGGGATACAGGCGTGCGGATTTCACGTTGAAGGAGATGGCGTCGCTTGGCTATGGCAGAAATGGCGCCATCAAGCAAGCGTTAGAGAGCTACAACTCTGTGTCTGCTGTTTAGCTATTCTTGTGCCGCAGCCGACTCGGAACGTGTAGCGCTTGATAGAGGAGTTGTATTTATAGGGTACATTGGTGAAGTTATATATCTGTCCATAAGTCAAATTCTGGTACAAAGACAATGACCTATTGGAGTGAGGCGATTCTCAGTTTTGACTGGTTAGCAGGCCGCGAGGAGGATAAAGGGGAGTTACCATTTCATCAAGCCATGGCAGAGGTACGGGAAACTCGTCATCCGATGGTTAAACATCCTTGCGGTGTCTTGTGGGAAAGAAATTACCGATTTTCCGAGCGCATTCGGCCGAATACTGAAGCACGAAACCTTCCCATCTGGACCTGGGTCGTTGAAGAAAGTTCGGCAATGGAATTGATATCTGTAATAAAACCAACGAACAGGCGGTCTGCGGCGCAGACGTGGCTTTAGCTGCGCCACAGAGCGCCAGCTCACTCCAGTTTGCCGCGCGTATTCGTATCGCAAGAGCACCCTGCGTTCGCCCGTCCTCTTCGACCACTGTACTGTAATGTCCCTGTTGTGCCACCCACCTAAGCATCTACACATAGTATTAGACTTTGCAGGCGACTGACCGATGATTATTGGGACGCGTGGAACATGATGAAGCAACAGTAATTGAAAGCCTGTTCCATGCGCATTGGCGCAGATATGTGTCCTGCTCCGCCGACTTTGATACCGAGAGAGATTGCAATGCAGCTGCCGCATGGGTGAACAAGATCACGTTCAAGGATAGAACCGTCTATGTCAAGGAATACGAGAAGTTTCACGAGATTCCTGTTATGATCCTCCATGGAGACATATCTTCCTACTTGCATGAGCAACTTTCCCGGACAAGCTGGCTCAATCTGAGTAGGTCAACTGCAAGCATTGCTAATCTGCATCCCGGTCAGTTTTTTCTTATGAGCTTCTCGGTGTTAGACACGTCTGTGAGAGATTGGACCTCAGTTTGAATCATATTCTCAGATGGAGCCAGAGGCAAAATATAAGCTGTGCAAGAGAGGCTATAATTCCATCAGCCGCGTTAATTCCTTACTGTCGATCCAGAGTAGCACTTAGACGGTACCGCGGGCGCACTTTCAAAGGAGCCACCAAAGCCTACGAGCGCTCCCATGACTGATGATGCACCAGCGCCATTTCCATCTCGCAATGCCTTGCCAGCCATTGTGAAATCCGCTTCCGAAGGGAACTCCTCGGCCAAAGTCAAACCAGGAGCTGATGACGTGAACAACGAATCAAATCTAGAAGAAAAAGCGATCGCCGATATCCATAACATTGTAGCAGAGAAGGTGAGATTTTTGGAGGACCGCGATAGAAAGATGGCCGATTTCAACGAGTCATCGCAGACTCCAAGCACCCCAGCGACCGACAGCAGGAGGAAATTGCCTAGCGCAGGTTGGCGTTCGAATGCGAACTCCACGCGAAATTCGAGCTACACTACAGGGATGGATTGAGGTGTACATCAATATGCTCGGCCAGCAAATGACCGACATGCGCCGCTAGCTGCGACCTGGCGGAGGCACGATCAAATTACAGTCGTCTTCAGACCAGCTCTCCTTGGTAAGCCTCGAGTATCTCTCGGTGTTCTGTCTCCCAATAGATTGGGACCCATCAGCTGACTTTGAGAACGTGTTCACGCAAGATCACTGCATGAGTGGCTGACCGAGGCCCGACAGCGTAACATATCTTAAAACAGGTATTAAAAGCGACTTCCGCCGACACTTCCGCCGACGAAGAAGATCCCCAATTCTTTTTAAATACGTTCCTGGAACATTCCGCGGCCCGATCCTACTTCTCCTGCTGGTGTCCTTCCTGTGCAAAGCGCCTTGAGGACATGTTGGCTGCATCAAAAATAACACAGCTTTGTTGACCGCTTCAACCGCGCATGCCTGCGCCCTGTTGAGGCTTACGGGAGATTTTTCAAAGATTGCCCATCCGCTGGGTTCCAATCAATGCCTGGGCATTTGAACCTGCGGCCAAGATGCACGACTGGACTGTGGAGAACTGAAAGAAGGGAATGAGACTGTGAGCGGTCTCAATGGTAGCGATTAGCCTGATGTATTCGCCAAATCATCAGATGCATGGTGAACAGATGGATATAGGATTGCAACAGAATAAACGAGGTTGATTCAGTTCTCTGACGCAATGTGGGCATAAGATTGCGGAGTTGTTCTGACAGTGTGGGGTTAGTTGATCAATACAGTCCGTATGATCTCGTTAAGAATGATATGAAATGTGAGCATTTAGCTTGACCATCATCTCCGGGTGATGACCGACTGATTGACCAATTGCCCAAATTCGATATAATCGAGACAAGAAGGTTGTAATTGATGCTTTCAATAATACAACGCAGCTGCACACATCTTCCAGCTCAACTTGCTCTTCACTCTTGTACAGTCCCCTGTCAGAAAGACGCGGACCCCCCCCCCTAGATTATATTCCCAGTCACATGACTCAGAAACGCGATATCCGCAGTATCATCACAGTCACAAAGCTGAATCTAGTCTATCTAATAACGCGTCGGCCCTCCTTCAGCAGCGAGCACCGCTTGCATGCGACACGGCATGCTTTCAACAAGATTCTGCAAGATGCTGGGCTCAATTGCAGCCCAGATATCTTCTACTTCTAATTCTAGCTGCACCCGAGAGGTAGGTTTGGGTTTGAGACTGTAAATACGCCGTTTCAAGATAGCCCAGAGGTTTTCAATGGGGTTTAAATCAGGGCTGTTGGCTGGCCACTTCATGATGACGCTTGGATGGTTCGGATCAGAGTTAAACCATGCCATTGTTTCCTGTGAAACATGAATCTTTGCGTTATCTTGCTGAAAAATGCATTCAGAATGAGCAGATACTTCTCTCCAAAATGGCATGAAATGCTCTGTCAAATGCTTGATATAAGCCTCCGAATCAATTCCTCGACTTTTGCCCTTTTTCTTGTGCTTTTCAGTTGGCGGCAGTGCAATCATCCTGTTGATTGGACCAGCCCTGTTTCCTGTAAAACAGCCCCAGAACATTACTGTAACACCCTTTCTCAGAACAGGCTGCATGCATTCTTCGGAATAGCGCTCACCAGATTGTTGCCAAACACGTTGACGGTACTGTCCCCCAATTTGAATTGCAGTCTCGTCTGTCCATATGATACGGCTCCAATCTTCAGTTGTCCAATGAGCATGTGCTAAAGCAAACAGCAGACGGTCCTGCTTGTGCTGCGGAGTCATGAGGGGTCCACGGGCAGCCCAGTAGCTTCTAACACCAAGAAATGAAGTTACGTAGCGTCTGAAGGTACTCTCGCTGACTCTAAAGGCAGCATGTTCACAAAACTCATCTAATAACTCCTGTAGTGTCTTCCATCTTCCAAGTCCAGTGACTATCTCTCGCAACAGCTGGACAATGTCCACAGAGTGTGCCATATGCAACCGCTTCCTTCCGGGGGGTTTTTTGGTCTCATACATGCCTTTTTCTCTCCAAAGTCTCCAAGTCCTTGTAACTGTTGATCTAGACACATTCTGCATGCGCGCCACTTCGTTTATGCTTCTACCACTCTGCCGCAACACTACAATAGCAGCGCGCTGTGTGGGGTCCAAGGGTGCCATGATGCATGTGCAATGCCGCAAGAGATCTCGAGATCTCGCCGTTTGGCTTCCAGCTCGTCGCTGGCAAGCCATTATATAAGCGTGTATGTCAGCGCGATCGGTTATAAATGAGGGGCTTAATTTGGGGGGAGGGGGGGGGGGGTCCGCGTCTTTCTGACAGGGGACTGTAACATGTCGTTAGAAGTCCTTTCAATTTTGTCGTCGGAAAGCGTTGGTCCGTCGCGCGACGCGTCGATCACATCTCATCTTTGCTTAACTCAATCCCAAGAGTCGATGCCCTACATAGACAAAGGCACCTTCATCTCGTTTCTCCCCAAAGCACGTCATTTCTACAAGGGACAGGGTGGGGTTTGTGATTTGCTGCCGGGAACATGCCCCACGTCTTCCGTCCATTGTCTTGCATCCCATTCGCCAACGCGCATGCAGTCTACAACCATGAAGTCCAGCACAGCCGCCAAGTATGCCACCGCCCACAGATCGCCAAAGGGACCCGGTGACAGGCGTCCGACCGCCATGGACATCATCAGAGACGAAAATTTAATTGGGAAGCTCGCCGACAAGGTCATCCTCATTACTGGCGCGTCGTCGGGGATTGGGATTGAGACGGCGCGAGCGCTGCACGCCACCGGTGCGCATTTATTTTTTGGCGTAAGAAACGTGAAACAGGGTGACAAAGTTGCAGCACAAATCCTGTCGGATGGAGGAAGTGGGAAAATTGATGTTTTGGAGGTTCACTTGGATGATTTGGGGTCCGTCAGAAGATGCGCGGCGGAGTTTGCGAGGAGGAGCAAGCAACTGAATGTGTTCATTGCAAACGCAGGTAACATCACTGAATCATCAAGCATGACTCCTGAACCCTCTAGTTGAGTTACTTGTTTGGCAGGTGTCATGGCGTGCCCAGAGAGCAAAACAAAGGATGGCTATGAGATGCAATTTGCCACCAATCATCTCGGTCATTTTCTCTTTTTCCAATTGCTGAAGCCGATCCTGCTTGCATCGTCAACCCCATTGTTCAACTCTCGTGTAGTTGTAGTATCATCAAACGGTCACCGCACAAGTCCAGTGATGTTTGACAACATCAATTTTGAGAACGGAGGCTACCACCCTCGTGCAGCGTATGGGCAGTCGAAGACAGCCAACATCCACTTTGCAAATGAGATTGAGCGGCGCTTTGGTTCTCGGGGACTTCACGCGACGTCACTGCACCCGGTAAGGGGAAAGTCAGCATAGACACATTGGAAATGCCGCGCCACTAAGCGTGTTCTCTCCTTTATTACAGGGCGGCATTGCAACACCAATTCAACGCCACCTGGACTCCGCAGCTCTGAAAAAATGGGAGAGTCCCGAAATCCAAGCGTACTTCAAAAACCCCGCTCAAGGCGCGGCGACCACCGTTTGGGCTGCAGTCGGGAAAGAAAGGGAAGGGAAAGGCGGCGCGTATCTAGACAATCTAGAGGAGGTCTCGGTAGAAGATGTGGCTTTGGCTGGCAAGGGTGTCAACCACATCGGATTGCATTCCGGTTACGCTGCACATGCGTTTGACCAAGGTGCTGAACTCAAACTTTGGGATCTTTCCAATGAACTGGTTGGGTTTCTAGAGTAGCCACACAATATGACATACGCAATTTGACGCAATATGCGTGCAGGAATTACTGCTCTAGTTCCGAATAGTACATGGCGATTGAGCAGTTTCTGCGCTCATGTACACGTGTGGAACTCTTTTACGCGATTGATGCCACGACGTTCACCGAAGCATCGGGGTGCTATGTCGTCAGCGGCCAGCGAGAAACGCGGCGCTGCGTGTGCGCACCAAAGCGCGTGTATATCCACGCGAACCGAAGAACGTGGAGAGAAGACCCAGTGGTAGAAGTACAATGTGTAAACCCCGACATGTACGGAGCTGCGCACGTCAATTACCGACATGTGGGCAAGTTTTCATCATCATGACCACAGCAGCAACTGCTCCGTCCTTCACATGGCATTATTGTCTTCCAAAATTCTATATAATTCGTCTGGTTCGCGAAAGTCCTTCCATCTTATCGCAGAACTCACATTTCTCATTATACGAATCCGTGCCCGTGACACTCTCTCCCCTATCCCACTATTGCTTGCACTTCCGTCAGCAAATTGACTCGTCGCATCCATGTTCCCCTTCAGCAACTCTCTCAAGAGGCTCTCCATCAAGCGCAGCGAGAACGAACCTAAACCTACAAAACAGCAGCAGCAACAACAGCGCCACCGCGGCTCACTCGACATGTCTCGCTTCTTCTCTACCTGGCCTATCGCCGGAATGGGCGGTGGCGTCGCGACCCGGCAAGAACCAGAGTTGCGACGCGCAAAGACTTGCAGAGAATCAACGCCCTCATCCTTGAAGCCATCAACATCAACGCCATCATTGCCAATGCCACCACAACTACGCTTCAGCCGCTTCGACGAAAGCGTGCAGGAAAAGGATTTGCCCCCGCTCCCCACACCACCTCCGAAGCGTGCTTCTATATTTCGACCAAGAAGGAGTTTGCAATGTTCGAGTCCTCCACGCGCATGATCTGCTGTCACGGCAGACCCGAGCGCCTGGTCCTCCTTGACGTTTGAAAACAGACCCTACCCTCGAGCAAATAGGCGACTGTTCTACTACTCGTGTTGCGCATGAAATCCCTCATCTTACCCTACTGTTTCTGTAAATAGTCTGCATCTGAACATTTTGTACATATAGACATTTGACCTCATAAGACGCATAAATACCAAGATCTAATATAGTAATAAATAGTCGTTTGCTGTTACTGTTTCTGTTGCTGCTGTCTGCCGTTTTTTTGTTCATGCCGTTTGCTTCGAGTCATAGAGCTCGGTGGTCTCATCCAAGCACTGTTGCTTGCCCGTGAGCGCCATCATCCCAGGTAAGGGCCAAGCTCACATTACGGAACGGCCTAAACGTGATCGTGAATTTCTTCGTTGCTCTATCGTATTTTGACCATAGGCTTTGAGGACCCGCGGGGATCCTGAGATCGACGAGGTGGCGGGACAAGCTTTCTGATGATTGGAAGAGATGCAAGTACCGTTGGTTATGCCCATGTTCCTACAACATCGCATTCCATCAGGCCATAAAGAGCTGAGAAGCAGAAAGCACCTTAATGCTTGGCATAACGGTTGGCATATCATTTCAATGATACTCCGTAAGGAAAACAGGATGAGTTTCGTGACGAGAAGAGGATCAACTAGGACGACCGTTCCAGAAAGACAACCAAGCGCTACAAAAGCTGTTTCGTGTTGACAACACGGCGACAACATTTCTTTGGTGGGTTCTTGCGGCCCATCAGTGCTAGCATGAGCGGCCATACTCATGCTCTCTGGGAACCTCCGCCAAGGCTGTGACATCAATGTTATTGTTAGGGTTTTAACCATTAAAGAATATGGCCTCCAAGGCAAGTAAATCCCTTGCCCTTTCGGCCAAGTCCGCTGGCTCATGCGGCCCTCAGGGGGTAATCGGGGAAAGTGCCCCGCATTCAACCAGGACAACCTTCAGTGAGTGACTTGCCGCAGAGCTGACGCTGTGCCATTGTCACTCCGGACTTACATGCTCACATCGTAGCCGCTTTGGCAGTCAACCACAGGGGGCGTCAGGTACTTTATGGAACATTCCTTAACTCTCCTGGATATGAAAATGATCCTTTGTAGACACGTGACCTGAGAGAAGGCTGGAAACTTTTTGGCGCACGCTTTCAACCTTCGCTTTCAGTTTCCGGATGAATTCCAATTCCCATAAATTCAACGGAACAATGTCACAAAAACGTCCACCCACATCAACCGAGCCCGGACCGGCCTCAAAGAAAGCTCGAGGCAGTACCATAATACCTACTCCCACTGACCCGACGTCCTCCACATCCTCCACCCCAATCAAAAAAGCTCGCAAAGGGCCGCACATCAACCCGCTCGCCAAGAAATACGGACACCACGCGCGGAAACAAGTCAGTGGCGCCAAGGACGGTGGAGACGGAGAAGACGGTTCTGGTGCTGCGGGAGAGTCTTTGGCGAAACTGCGGAAATCGCTGCGGGATGCGCAACGGATTCTGCGCCGACCCACCATCCCCGCGACGCTGCAGGTGGATTTGGAGCGGAGAATCAAGGCGATTATGTTGAAGATTGCGGAGAGGGAGCGGAAAGATAAGGAGGATGCACTGTGGGTCAAGTACAAGTATTTGCGGTTTGTTGGTATGTACGGAACGCCTCGTTTTCTATCACTGTCCTTTTCTCAGACGTTTTTTGTTGTCCACAGAACAAAAAAAGATCCAACGCCGTCTCAATACACTCCGCACCACCCTCGACTCCACACCCGCGTCGGAACCCGCGCACGAGAAGATCTCTGCCGCCATCCACGTCCAAACAGTCAACCTCGCGTACGCCAAGCGGTTTCCGCGCGACATGAAGTACATTGCGTTGTTTCCGAAAGACTCGGATGACAGCAGTGTCGGCAACGACAAGCCGCCGAGCGATGACACGCGTCGACGGATCTGGAACGCTGTCGAGCGGTGTGTGTTGCGGGGAGATGCGGACGGGTTCGTGCTGCGAGAGAAGGATTTGGATGGTGGTGTTAGGGCGGGCAGCACCGAGGCGGAAAGTGATGAAGACGGACCGCTACAGCCTGAGGGAGGAGATGACTTCTTCTTAGCAGGGGATGACGACGACGAGGAGGATACTAAGCCGAACACTGAGCAAGGAGATGACGATCAGGCGGAAGGGAGAGAAGAGGAGATTGAGCAACCGGTAGTTGAGAACCGCGCGCAGAGACGGAAGCGTTTGCGGGAGGAGGGCGTCAAAGCTTAACAAGCCAGGTTGGCTCGAGTGCAAACTCGGAATCCCCTCCACCTTTTATCTAGACTATACGATCGCTTCCGCTCCTGACATAGCCAAGTTTCAACTGGGAATCTGCTGTACATACTATAAACGAGCATGAGACATATGAACATCATTTCTTCGAAATTACTTTGTTATATATGTACAAGTAGATTGTGTGCATCTGTTCCGATTTTCCTGTGCTTGGCACACACATGGTCGCAGACGCGCGGCGCATGGCGGCAGACGAGGTATTCATGATCGAGGAGATGGAAGACAAGACGCATGCAAATATCATATGTCCTTTTCCTTCGGCGTTAAGACTCCATTGACCAATGGTTGCTGTTCAGGGACGACGCCATCCTTCTTGTCCTCCGCCCTAGCTGCGGCGTCTTTTCTCCCAACGCCCTCCAGCTCTTTCTCCAACGCAACGAGTTCCTCAATATATCGTCGGGAAAACACCTCGAAATAGTAGTTGGCACCGTTCCAGGTGGCAAAGCCGAGAGATATGACGAGAGCTGCGCCGTGGAGATACTTGTAGTGGTAGAAGGCGTAGGTGACGCTGACGGTGAGGACCGTGTACAGCCACTGGATGAACATGAACATGGCGGGCTGGTAAGCCTTGGGAACGCGCTTGACGGCTTTGGACATCGCGGACTTTGGGTTGCCGAGCATCCACGTCGTTGAAGTTGCGTATCCAGATGCAATCTTGTCGGCGCGCATTGTCTACAGACACGCCAAAGAGCGAAGATATTGTGTTAGACTTGAGGGTGTTTCTCGGGGATATAGGTGTGAACGCGCAAGAAAGCGATATGTGCGTCAACTTACCCAAACAAATGTCCAATACACAGCCTGCCAGAACAGGTACATGGCGAGCGATACGGCCGTCAGCTGCATGAAGGAGACGTCTGGTGGATCGGATGACAGTGCGAGCAAATGGGGCGGAAAGATCCAACTTGGAGTGGTTGTGTTCTTGTTCACGACCCATCTGAGCGCAAACAAGGTCAAAGGCGGGTCGAAATGGATAAGCAGGGAAGTCAATTTGTCCAATGAATGGAAAACTAAACTATTTTTCCAAGCGGCGATTGCTATCAAGACCGGGCCTGTTGATAAACCCCTGAGGTGCAGATTTTGATGGGAAATCGTAAATTTTGCTTCATTCTGACCCGGAAAACGCAGTTTTACATCCTCTCTAACTCTGGACCTACCACGTAGCACAGAACAGATTAGAGTGAGCGCCGGGGAGCAAGATGAGGAGGATGAGCAAGGCGTTGACCTAAGGTGCGAGAAAAAACGAGGGATGTTGTGAATCAGCCACAGCGCAACAGAGAGGAAGCGTTATGCCTTCGACAAAGAAACTCTCAGCTGACATTATCATGCAGGGTCATGAGCATGCGTGACGTTTAAACCTACGTAATAACACATGTCGAACATAAAGTAATGGAACCGTTTCCGTCGATACAAAACGAGTCGCGTTGGAAGCAAGATTGCTATCTTCAGAATGTAGAACGCAGGGAGCGCAGTTGGTAGCATTCCAAGCAAGACGGCCGTGACCCACATATTCGTAACGCCCAACACAAACGCAAACTTGTCGCGGTTCTTCACCGCCGCAGGGGTGCGCTGATTGGACATGATACGCAGCTGGGTATGTATGAGGCGCTGCTGTGCCGCAAGCAGTCTGGATTTCACATGCCGTCCGACAGGAGTCTCTTCGATCTTAGACCGCTGGGCGCGGAACGCAAGGGATAACAGTGACGTCCAGTCCGAGCCCACGAGGTCGAATGCTGAGAGCGAGCTGAAATCAAGGTCGAGGTCGAGCGACTCCAGTGCTGCTGTGGGACTACTGGATGGCGGAACCTCTTTTGTAATTACATTCGGCGTTCCGCCGCGTTGTGGAGATCCCGCCGGCGATGAGGTTATGCTGGAAGTTGGAGAGGCGGAGTACGAGTCCGAGGAAGAGGATGGTATGTGGAGGTTGGGCAAGGCGTTTGCAGTGGCATCCTCCGACAATGGATGTGTCATGATGCTGGAAAGAAACCGAGGGTCAGTAGGATGTTCAAACTTGAATATGAACCTCAACCAAGGAGAGTTTACCAGAGTCAGTCGGTGAACTACTACCGCGCGCGATTCTTCGTGGGCCTCGAATCAACCGATCTGGGGAAGTCTTCTATGAACTTTGGAATAGCGAGAGTAGTGATTGCAAAAAGAAGTTTGCGATTGACACCGAAATTTCAACATCGATGGTCGGTGAGAAAAACGTTAGGGGTCAGGGGAAGGAGGGCGCAGCGAGACGTCATCGCCAACACGGCTAGCGGCGCGTCAGCCTGAACTCAATATGATGGCACGTGGACCCATTTGCAGCTAATTTATGGCCGCAGAAGGGCAAGTGGTCAGCGACTCATCAGCGGTACGGGACAGAAGGGGCTTCCTCATCAATGCTATGACCGCATTAGGATGTAAGTAATGCAATGTATATCAGGTCAGTGACAAGCGCATTCAAGATATTCTGACCGTCACCGCCTAAACTGTCAAGCGTGCATATGAAACGCTTGCATTCAAAAGGGTAATGTACTGTAATGTACTGAAATGAAGGCCTAGATACAAAGATAGAGGAAGCGCTATAAAACAGCTACCGGTAGGACTTCTACTGCTTGGTCTGGAGCTCCTTGACAAGAGCAATGTATTTGGTTTGGGCCTCCTCCTTGGAAGTACCTAACAAATTCGGAAATAGGGAAGTAAGAAACAGATCGCGCAACGTAACAGCACACTTTCAGATGTCATACCCTTCAGCTTGTTCCAGGCATCCCACTTGGCCTTTCCTTGGAGGTCGAACATACCGGGCTTGGCTGGAAACACATGAAAAATTCAAGTGTCAATTGCCAGATCGCGTGGCCCATCTTGGTGGTAACAACCGAAGCGATGGGTTTTACTTACTGGTCTCGTTGTCACCAACAATGGACTGCTTGAACAGACTGTACAGCTGGAGGAGCTCGTCGTTGGTGGGTTTGTACACGAGGTTCTTGACATCGGCAGCGGCCTGGATAAACTCAGCCTTTGGAAAGAAACAAAACCACAGAGGTTAATGACGATGGCACTTCACTTGAAGACCAGTTCATAGCCCTAGATGCTTCACATACGTTTCCGGTGGATGCGGGGTCAGACATGTTGTGCGTTTGTTGTATTTTATTTGAAATGTCAGTTGGGAATTAGATGCGATGGTGGGCTTCTCTCACAGCCCACTGCATGATGATATGAAAGGGTGCGTGACTTGTATTGGTTGTGGACCGATTGGTTGGGTTCACGCCAAAGCATCCAGTTAAATCACATTCGAATGCAACCAAAGCGCGCAGACTGGGAGGCGGAGTTTGGGAAATTGGAATTCCATTCTCCCCTACTTCCATTCAGACTAAATAAAGATTGAGCAAGGCTTGATTGAAGTGACGCATGGCAGTAATATGGGCTTGGAAACGGTGTTGAGAACTTCACAAACAAGTGGGAGGTTGAGAACGAGATGGGGAGAGGGCAGGGTATATATGTATTGTTTGGCATGAAACTTCGATTGGTTGTGGATGGGTGTGTAGTAGCGTGGACGACGGGATAATGTAGAAAACAAGTGATCAACACAAAAGTACTTTCTTTCAGTACACTGGCTGGGGATATCCGGTCACCGATGTCGCCGTAGCGGCGGAGGCGCTTGCGAGCATTGTCTTTTGAGCTGCAGCAGCGGCCGAAGCAGAGCTGAGGCTCGCACGGACAGCTTCGATGGTGGCTGGATCTAGCGGCTGTTGCTGTAGTTCCCGCTGTTGATGTTGTGATTGTGGGTGCTGTTGTTGATGTGATTGTTGCGGTTGTTGGTGTTGCTGCGGAAGCGAACTTGGCGCATGCAACGCCAAAGTACGTATTGGCGGAGGAAGAGGGCGCGGAGCTGGTGTTGAATGTGATTGGTGAGTGTGCTGTCGTGGAATGGGATACGCCAAGAATTCCGCAGCTTGAGCAACGCAATTCTGGCACGTCCGTGGCGTTGAGAGAGAAGGTGGCGGGATTGCGCGTGCCTGAGAATTTGGGGAAGGCACGCTGGAGGCAGGGACAGTAATCACGACAGCAGAGTTGGAGTCCACCAACGCCATCAGAACCGCTGGATCTGTAGCAAGCTCAAAATCCAAAAGGAAGAGCAGCTGTCGCTCCATGAGATTTATCTCTGGCAACGAGAAGAGTCTCGAGTTTGCCGCCCAAACTCTGTTCCGGACAGGTCCATCGTGCAAGTACTTTGTTGCAATAAGCAGAGCAGCAAGGACGATGCGGTGCAGGGAGCAGGCGAGTCCACGCGCAGTTGAAGGCAGTTTGTGTTCGAGGCGTGTGAGGTAGCTCGTGGCCAGCAGAACCATGGCGGGAGTGACTGCCTTCGTTCGCCGGATCACATCTCGCATGAAGGGCGCAAGGCCCGGGAGGGGAGTGCTGTTGGGAGCTGCGGGTGCACATACGATAACGCTCTTTGACGTACGAACAAGAAGCTCTGAGAACGGAAACAATGCGTTAGACTACGGGTGAAGACAGACGGCAGAGACGGCGAATTCGTGCGCATAGATGGACGTCAAAACTTACCGAGGTGAGGTTCAGTCACAGCACCGCTGCAGGCGGCTCGAAGGAGGGATTGTTTGCAACACGAAGCCATTGACGGGAGCGGAAAGCACTGTTCGATGCGAAAGGGTGCGGTTGAGTAGAGCAGCTACTGCGGATACTGAACCTGACAGAAATAGGCGGGTGGCTCTCGAGGGATATGTATGTATATCGTAGTCGTTGGGAGCGGGGGGAGGGGGGGGGGGGGGGGGGGGGGAGATGAAGCGTCTTATAGTCTTTTAGGAGCAGCGGAGACCGGCGACCACCATAAATAATTAGCCTAGACTTGTGTCTTTGCGAGAGCTTCTGGGCCCCCCTTTGGATGATTTTAGCTGCGGACGTCAGTTGAGGATAAGGTGCGTGTCAAACACAAAGAATGGACCGAAACGCGCGCGTGGAGGCCGGTAGGGCCAAATCGCCGTTTTGAGAGGAGAGAGGCCGTGAGTTTACAACTACGTCGTCAGCCAGCTGATGTCCGCGCGACAGACTTGGAATTGATGTAATTTATTCAGGAATTGATTGCTTGATGTGATGAAGCGGGCGTGGCTGCGGATGCTGATGCTGATTCTCGGCAGATGATTCGAATTGGGATTGGGCCACGAAGGGAGGGAAGGGAAGGGTGACGTGGCGGAAGGGGGTGGTGGGAGATTGATTGCACGAGGGAAGGTTATTTGAGCGCCGGTCAAAAGGGATCGAGATTGCCTGTCTGGCACAGTCAGGACTACAAGTTATGATAGTTGGCGAAGGGAAGGGAAAGGAAGGGAGGCAGGGCGGAGATAATGATAAATAAGTAATAGAGTCTTCAACCGCACAGCCCTCCCTCCCTTCGCTCCCTCGTGCGAATAATATACTCAGAGTATCGATATAGTGAGAATGGATGAAATGAACGTGCGGTGCGGTGCGGTGCGTGCGATGGGCCGTGTGATGAACTTGACCCTTCCCCTTTGCGCGTGCAAGTCATCTGCCAGTGCCTGACCGGCTTTGGCCCCCTACGTGCTGCGACTGCCCCGCATCTTCGGTACCCGCCAAACAAGATCAGGAGCAGTCCGCGGGGCTTCAGAGTCCCGGGAGTACGCTGGCGACCAAGCGCCGGGAATGCGGTATCCATCGGGTAGATTCGATTTCAAGCTTGTGAAACTCGGAAGTTCTCGAATCTCAAGTTCTGGGCCGTTCTGGCCAGGGCAGGTGGGCCGTGGGGCATCGGAATCTGGGAAGAGTAAAATTTGCCCGAAATGCCGGTCACGTTTGACCGCCATGGGTCTGCGCATTTTGGCTGTTTGTGGCGATTGATCACCGTGAGGATGGATGGGCTTAGTATCGATAGTCCGACAGTATGCCTGCTATGACTGGGCCCCACAACGCGTGAGGGTGTGACCTTTCTGGAGCCCGTGTGCCTCCGATCCTGCAATTCTGATTTCAGAAAAGTCCCCAA
Organism: Powellomyces hirtus; assembly: GCA_025526995.1. Taxonomy (NCBI): domain Eukaryota; kingdom Fungi; phylum Chytridiomycota; class Chytridiomycetes; order Spizellomycetales; family Powellomycetaceae; genus Powellomyces; species Powellomyces hirtus. Next base: position 146,780 of record JAHLKG010000002.1, read on the forward strand.
CTTTTTTTGCTCGCATTGCCAGTCAAAAAGCCAAAACGGCAAGTCACCGGCAATCTCACATGCAAATTTTCCGCAGTTGGCACATTTGACAAGTTTTGTGGTCCAAGCCTTGTCCAAAGGGAACAATTGGCTACGGGGACTTCGGCGCTCCGCACACTGGCAGTTGTGCTTGATCGCCAGCGAGGCAGGAAGGGCGGGGAAGAGTACGCATAGCAGAGGGACGCAAAGGGCGACGGATGTGGTCGGGTTAGTATGTACTCCGGTGGGCCAAGGAATAGATCACATCGGCAAAGATCAGCAACGAACTGTACTCTGCCGGGACGGATGAATGCTGCTTGAGAATTGATGTGCATGCGGCAGTCAAGGGAGATGATGGCCACGGTAGTGTTGTCCGCCCCGCATGAGGGAGACGGCCGGCATATAATCACACATCGTTACTGGCGCAAACTTAAAAGGGGTTGGATGGCAGGGATTGCGTGGCAAATGAGAACTAAGCTGGAAGTTTGATAGTAAACCCATCGACAAAGTTTATAAACCAAAATGGGTAGCGCTTCCCAAATGGCGCGGCATCTAATATTCCGCATAAACGATCAGCCTTTGAATCCATGCGTTACAAATGGACCGCCGCCCATGAACCACCTCCGTGCTCTCTGAGAACCCGCCGCGTGCACATGGAATTTGTTCCTCTGCAGCTCAAGAGCCCTCAACGGTCTTCAATATCAAGCCCATCCAAAACCTCAATATACTTCATCTTCGTGATATCCACCCATCATTTTGATCATATACCTCAGAATCCTCTCCTGGAACTTGCGATTCCTTCAGCATGGACAAACATCCATATTCCGGCCTGAGGTCCTCATCTTTAAGCTATTCATGTCCGTCTTAATAAGCTGGATAAATACATCATTGCTTTTAGCTCATCAAACATACAATTGGACGTACCACCCTATCCGTGTGTCGACAACATCTGACAGTAATTTGACGGGCTGCGCATGCTTTGGTAAGCCTAGCGGCGCAGCCACGGGGGCGTTCTGCCCTCGACCCTCTTCCTCACCTTTTCACCTTCTCGTTTTCCAGTGTACATTGCAACAAAGCATACGAACCACGAGGTCCAAGCAAATAAATGTCAAAACGACCTGCGAAAGCAGGGCTCACTGTCCTATCGTCCGATGAACAAACCCTACTCGCCATTGTCAGGGCCCATGCCAAGGTAACAATTCTACAATGAGGAATGGGGCAGGAACACATATGATACCTGGACGAGCCTTTTCCACAAAATGGGCGCCCCATGTCTTTCGCGATGTTCTCCTTTGAGTGTCTTAGGATGTCAGACTACCTGCTAGCTTGAATCGCTAATGTGTTTTTCTTCTCCTTTCTTTCGCTCTTCATGACTTTTTTAACTTGAATTCAGGGTGCTGATCTGGACGACATCAAAGGGCAACTTGACGGATGGGACGATAATCAGATTCTCACGCATATGAATGCGCTGAGTCAAAAAGTATGGAGTTCGTGAGTGTTCTCGGAGCGGAAGGTCCAAAATGAGTCTGCTTGTTAACATTGTGGATGTTGTTTCTGCGCGTTTCTAGCAATATGTCGATTTCATGTCAATGGGAAAGAGTGGGAAGCTGGCGTTCAAGGCGCGGAGTGCGGAGGAAGCTACAAAGTATGTTGCCTCCGTACGGCACAGCTGATAATGATTTTGGGAGTCTCATCCTTCACCTTGTCTTTGCAGGACCGGAGGAATGAAGGATGAGGAGCGTGTGATATATCGACTTGTAAAGGAAGCGAAGAATAGTGGAATATGGATCAAGCAGTTGAAAGATCGATCAGGTCTGCATACGCAGCTTGCGAACACGGTCATTAAAAATCTGGAGAAGAAGAACATCATCAAATGGGTGAAACCCGTCAAGGTGCGTACAACATACATGGGATTTTGACCTGGCCCCGAAAACCTGTACTCATGCAAATGTATGTATTATTTTGCGTGGAATTTAGACACCGCACAAGAAAGTTTACATGTTGTTTGAATTGGAGCCCTCGACCGAGTTGACGGGTGGTGCGTGGTACACGGACAATGAAATGGACATGGATTTCATCGAGCAGCTATCAACCCAAGTTTACAAGTACATTGTCATGAAGGTACGCACCTACCCAGTTGGCAACATATCAAGCACGGATACTTGACTCTGAAAGGGTTTGATTTCCAGAGCTTTCCAGCAAAAAACAAGGACGCGATTTTCCCACCCAGCCACTCAGCATACCCATCTGCGTCCGACATCCACAAGTTTATTTCCAAGTCCGGACTAACAACCGTGCCTCTGTCGGTCGCCGACGTGCAGGCGCTCCTGGACCGGCTCTACTACGATGGCAAAGTCACGCGCATCCAAAAGTCTGGTCACCACGAGTTTGACGATTCAGACCGCATGGATACGGATGATGATTTTCTGGACGAAGACGGTGGCGGTCGCGAAGTCGTTCGAGACATGGACACAGACATCTGGATGTACAAGGCTGTCAGAGGATCCGCCCTCGAAGAGCGCAATGCCTGGACGGACATGCCGTGTGGACGGTGCCCGGTTTTTGATTTCTGTTCCGAAACGGGGCCGGTCAATCCTTCGAACTGCAGATACTTCAAAGACTGGCTCTCCGCCTGAAGGCCTTACTTGGAATCTCGGCTGAGAAACACCAATGATTACTCAGCTACAACATATCGCTCCCTTATATACATGAAGATCCGGCTCAGTGGACACGGGACGAGTAGTCACCCATCCTCCTTCCGTTTTGTACATACATCCCCCGTTCGCACAACCCTCGATATATCCCATCCGTATCTCCTATACTAAATTAAATTCTTGAAGTCTATCGATCCTTTCCAACCCGCTTGTTTCCCACAATTCAGCAACCGCTTGAACGGAGAGACTCACATAATAAGCGACAAAAAGACAAAACAAATGGAGAATCGGGGTATTGATCCCCGTGCCTTCCGCATGCGAAGCGGACGCTCTGCCATTTGAGCTAATTCCCCTGGTGAAACCGACGATTGATGGATGGAATCATCACATATATCTTTCTCGAGGAAACGGGTGTTGTATTGTACTAAGTGTAAACGGCGTGCACAATTCAGATGAGATGGACGTTACTTGGTAAGAGCGCAAGAGCACGGTCGTCCGGTGTCTAACTTGTGTTTTTTTGCTACCAACAAATATATGCAACGTCACCGAGTCTGGCTGGGGGCGGGAGGATGAACGAGCAGCACGCACGCCACTTTTCCCACATCAGGAACGCCTGGCGGTATATTAGGAGGTCTCCATTGATCCAGTCTCAATTAGGAATCTGCACCTATCATCATGAATACAACATCTAACCAGAAGGACGACTGGCAGACCGTCCATATGGTTACATCATCAATTATTTAGTCTTACCATTAGCAGCCTTGGCGCCCTTCACCGCTGGCGGCTACGGTGGTGAAAAACACCAATGAAACAAGCGCATGCAAGTTCGTGCATCATGGCATCTGGTCCGACCGCTGATGGACACCGGACGACTGAGAGTTGGAGGGCAATAATGAAATTTTTCTCGGAGTTTGCGTCTCAGAATATTCTCCTGCCACGGGATGGATGGCCTAATTATGAAAGCTACGACGCAAAATGGGTAACTGTGAAAGCACAACACCATCGGAATCGGGGGCCCCGATCCGTCTACAACGAATGACGATAAGGGGCTCACTCGTAACAAAACGAACTGGTTGCAGCGCTTCCGGGAGAGCTGGTTCTTGGTAGCTTTTTGCCCATTTTGTCAGAGCGATACGTCGTCACTTCCCCTGTGTTTTGAAAGATCCGCCGCTCCACGCTGACGGCCTGACGGCTATGAGACGAGTATTGGACGTATCTCGGGCTTACGTGAGTAGACCCCTTGTACACATTTGGAATTGCTGAAACTCTCCCTCGAAACCCCGCGCGCGGATGGCACAGTCATCGGAGACGCTTTTGACGTTGCACGAACGAAATTAGGCGAGGCTCTAAAGCAGAAGGAGGTCAGTTTGCCGTTAGATGGGGCGGCAATTACTCTTGGCGGATGGATAAGGCGTTGTCTGCCGCATGAAGGAATGCAGATGTTGGTTGGAAATTAGAAAGGGATGGGTTTTTGCACATTTGTGGAAGTGAGACGGTTGGTTGCACGGGCGGTCTCATTTCTCATACACGTTCCAACGGTCCCAACGGTTCAGATAATCGTCAGCGGGTCTGCACAGGGGAATGAAGTGATCCACGGTCTGCTAGCATGGCTGCTCTGCCGTACTCTCCTTCCTGCTCCTCCGATATAAAAGGAGGCGAGGAAACCTCGTCCCACTTTGTCCCATCAACCCAGCTCCACCAATACCTCCTCCACTAGACAGATACATAGACAGTTACCCCTCTTCGCTATATATCACAAGCAACAATGAAGCTTACTGCAATCACCACCGCCCTCTTTGCTCTCACCACCTCCTCGGCTCTCGCTTACCCGGGCGTCTCCCTCACTGCCCGCCGGTTCGGGGAGGAGCAGGCTGTCCAACTCCAGCAAAAGATCAGCGCTGCTTCGACTGGATGCGCCGGCAACGGTGATCCAGCGCTCGGATTCGGAGGACAAGAAATCAGCACTCTGTTGGGTGCCGCTGACCCTTGTGGCAAACTGTCGCTGGCCGACAAGGTTGTCACCAAGGCCAAGGCCGACTGCCCCGCGGGGGCTGCCGCCAAGATCATCGAAGCCGCCATGGACCTGGTCGCTGCCGAGAAGAACTTCAACCCCTTCACTGCCAACGAGGACTCTGTTTGTCTCAACGCTGCCCTTCCCGCTTCCGCGGAACTGCGTGGTATCATCCAGAAAGTGGACCCCCGCACCAACGCTCCCAACAACAACGACGCGGCTCTGGCTGCTTCCGCCGCCGCCTTGAACCAGAAGGCCGAGCAGGTTCTTGCCGCTGCCAAGGCTGCCGGAAGTGGCCCAGGATTCAACGGTGGTTCCATGGGTGATCTCCTCGCGGCTAGCGGATTCAACGGATTCAAGGGCGCGGGTGCCGCTGCTCCACCAGCTGCTCCCCCGGCTGCTCCCGCCCCACCCGCTGGGGACAATAACGGAAACAACGGAAACGGAAACAACGGAAATGGAAACGGCGGAAACGGGAACGGGAACAACGGAAATGGTAACGGAAACGGAAACGGAGCTACTGTCACTGTCACCGCCACCGTCACCGTTACTCAGTGCCCAACTGAGGCTGCTGCTGCACCCGAAGCCCCTGCTGCACCCGAAGCTACCCCCGCCCCCGAAGCTCCCGCTGCCACGCCCGCCCCCGTCTGCGATGCCCCCACTGCCCCACCCGCGGCGCCTGAGGCTCCCACGCCGCCCGCCGGTGGTAACGGAGGTGCTGGTGCCCTAGATCTTGGCCTCTGCAAGGCCGACGAGGCCATGATGGTAGTTGCCCTCGGAGCTGACCCTGCCGGTGACCGCGCCCAGGAGATCCGATTCGTACCCGGTGCGTTCGGCAAGTCTGGAGTCTTTGCTGGTCAAGCCTCCGCCCTGAACCCGACCATCATTGCCAACTTCATCTGCGACCGTATCGGTGACCAATGCAAGGCTCCGGCCGCCACCGTGGCTTCCTGCCAAGCCGCCGAAGCGGCCCTTGGTGCTGCGGGTCTCAAGGGTGGAAAGAACCTCGATGCCGCCGCGAAGGCCGCCCTCGGCAAGCTGGCCGATGACTTCAACTTGGGTATGGGTATCAGCACCAACTTTGCCCAGACTCTGTAAACCAACAAGCACCAGCAAAAATCGTGTAAAGAAGTGTTCTTTTGCCTCAGCTTACACTAGAGAAGACCCATGTAAATTTTGTCAGTGTTTCCCTGTAAATAACAGACTGCTTGTATATCATAAATATGAAATCTCGTTCTCTTCAAAAACCTTTCGTTACGTCTTTCCAATACTGCTGGGTATCCTTGCTCAATTGTGCTGGTGGAGATCTTTCAATATTTCGCAAGTCATTCTTGCCAGCTTTATGTTTAAAGAGATGGACTTTGCATCAGGATGGAGTGGTGTAAGTGAGCAAATTTTGGCGGTGCTGATTCCTCTGATGTTATCGTGGATACTTGTATCGGAAACGGGAATCAAGCTGGGTCATTTCAAGGTGATATGGGTATATCCCTTGTCACATATTCCACAGACTTTTATTGCGTTCTTTGTGGATTGGTATACGGTCTTTACTCTTCACCAGCGATCATGGGGTGGATCTAGGGTTGATGCTCGGAATGATAGTGGAAAAACGGTAGTTGGTCCTTCTGATAATAATGTGTAGTGGAGGTCAAGTGAAGTGAAAACATAAACTAGAGCATTATTCCATAGATTTGCATTTAGGCATATAAAAAAGGATAAAATATATCATAGCACGTTAGACTAAAAGCATCTCCTCGTGACAGTACCAATTGGTGCTGCACTGGAATGTTCATTTCTATTGTACCCAAATTACTTTCGTCCCGCTGATGATTTGCTTTAGGCGTCACCCGAGAAGTAGCTCCATTTCCATCAAATTCGGAATGCTTACTTAGATGCTATATATCTACGTCCGCTCCATACTTTATATCGTTTTCGAGGTTACCGTCGAGAAGAGGATTGCGCTGATCACAACGGTTAATATACCAGCGATTTTCATTATTGGACACTTGGATACTTCGCTGAAGTCGATACTCCACTCGAAGGTATATTCCCCCTGCAGTAAATGTCATATTAGTTGCAAGAAAAATAAGGACGCAATTGAAAACGCACCACCATAGTGAGAATCGAAGATGTACTCGCTGCGAGTACTTTCTCTAATTTTTCAATTTGTTTCGAATGAGCCCTGACGATAGAAAAATGACTGTATTAGCGTCTATCGCAAGAGGTTCTTGTTGTACAAGAAAAACATTAACATTGTCGCACCTACCAGTTCTACAATATACCGAAAAATGCTCGCAACTTTGATCCTTCACATTGGATATGTGGAGCGTTGAAGGGGATCTGAACAGGCTTGGTATTCAGTTAGCGTATAAGAAATTTGCGCCTTATTAATCGATTGCGCCAGTTTGGTTTCCGGATTTTGCCAGGTATTTGAGGTCGATCTATCGATAGGAAGAGGTCAGAAACAGCAAAATACCATTTGTCAACGAAGTGCGAAATGCGTATTTGTCATCATCTTTCATTTTTCTGATGCATTTAGATAAATGAACGTCAACATCTCCTACAAAGGAGAAATCACTACTTACTGTATGTGTCCTGAAGATTGTATTGATAAACTCAAGTCTGTCATCGAGTCAAAGTGGGATATTCCATTCGAAAATCAAAAGCTTATAGGTATTCCAAAAACACTACAGGATGAGAATGCAACCATCGCGTCATACAAACTCAAGAAGGGTCGCAAAATCATCCTGGTCGGATCTACCAGAGCGGAGTTGGAAAAAGTAACGAATCCGCCTACATGTGAGACAATAACAGAAAATGTGCAGATGGAGAAATGGGAAACGCTGGAGAAACACAAAAAGATCCTTTCCAAAGGTGTTATCTAGGGAGGGACAATTGGTATAATGGACTGTCCGGAAAGGCTTCCAGACGATAAAACGGTTACTCATTTACGAAATTTTTTTGGGAACAAAATGAGGATGACGTTTAAATATGATCATATTGCGTTTAACACGGATACAGGGACGAGCTCCCTTCCATATGATGATATCTGTGACATATCTTCCCAACCTTTATCCGATCATCCTGGATACAGCATAATTCTTTTTAAAGCAAAAGGAAATTTTATATCTCGGGAGTTGTATGTATATTTCGTACCAGACCAATATGTAGGAGCCATAAAGCTGTATGACATACAAAATATGTTGACTCCAGAGAATCTTCAAGGTCTTACTGTATTTAGACAGTAAACATCGTTACATGTAACTTACGCCGAAATGGAAGCCGACCATAGCAGAATGCCACCCATACTTCACGTATGGACATGAAACAATGCAGAATGCGTGCGACATTCACTTTCACAAACAAATACATATTGACATGAAATAAGGCAGACTGCCACAACAGCGAGATTCGCTTTTACAAATTAATACATATGTCGACGACATGCAATAATGCAGACTGCCACTTATTCAATTAACAGGGTCCCACTCCACTTGGGAAACTCATGTGCGTGCCGAGGGCTGAGAAGGAGGATCGCGGATGACTGGCTTGGAGGAGCGAGTTTTGACCTTCTTTGGCGCCGGAGTTATGGGTGCCCTACTTGGACGTGATTTGATGGCTTCGGCCGGTAGCACCGGAAGTCGCTCTATGACGTGCAAAGAAGGCTGGGTATCCTTGCTCAAGATATCTCTCACACGGCGAAAGGAGGGTAGGGTTTCGGTAGGGTTTCGCGTCACTTCGATGTGGTGCCCTTGATGCTGAGAGCGTGCGCATCAACGATTTTGTCCACTCGTTCCTAGAAAAAGCTCTTAATATCATACACCCAATGGGAACGAAAAGGTAGGAACATTACCTCTTTCTTCGCATTTTGCCATGCGAATCGTTCCAGCAGTAAATGGATGTCATGGTCAGTATTGTTCAGGATGAAAAAACTTGTAGGAAAAATCATGGACAGGATAGAGCGTCGAATTGGGAAAACTAGTAGGAAAAACCACAGACCGGATAGATCGGGGCTTTGGATCCTCACGGTCGGACATGTGCAGCCAACGAAGACTGGGGTCACCATGCCAGGAGTGGGGCGCACCGGCCTAGACCTGACGAACACCCCATACCCAACTGCAAGATGCAGTTCTCACTTCAGGGTTTTCCTTTTACAAGTGGACCCATTTGTTATGAACTGTTATTATGAGTGACCAGATAGATCGGGGCTTTGGATCCTCACGGTCGGACATGTGCATCCAACGAAGACTCGGGACACCATGCCAGGGGTGGGGCGAACCGGCGTGGGGCGATACGGCCTAGACCTGACGAACGGCCCACTCCCAACTGCAAGATGCAGTTCTCACTTCATAACACACTCCATAACATACTCCATCATATAGCACAGTTTGTTGAGAGGACGTCTACTCACCCTTTTGAGTCGTTTCAACTTCTTCAACCTGTCCTCCTGCCTTGGTGTGCAGCTTACTGGAAAGGGCTTGATCAAGTCCTCGACATGCGCAAGCCATTCAGCCCACCCTGCACGAGGGTTCCCTGATAGAAAGTCGTACATATCCGGCATGCGGGGCATGTATATGTGCGGTTCTGTAGACGCCTGAGATTCCGTATTTGGCATGACGATGAATGATTGGGGAGGATGGGGAGGTCGTTCGTGGCGGGCTTTGTCCGGCCTGGACATGGACATATATATATTATATAATAATATAATAATATCGATATTACGCGACTCTACGCGTCTTTCCCAAAATACGTTATCTTCTTGCTCTTGTCGGGACCAGCTCAGAACGAGGAGCCATGAGCGAGATATCTCAAGAAACGTTGCATGCTGCAGTGGTATGATCCTTGTAGCTGTCATATCGTAGACGCAAGACTCATTCTCCGGGGTTCCAGCTCCTGGCTATCGCAAAGCTCAAGCCTACGGACATTACTGCCAACGGTAACGACATGCACAGTCATCACAATACGATCCTAACCCACCAAAGCTGACGACCACGATTCAAACCAGATTATGTGAATCTCCTACTCCAACCGGGCGCAATCGAGGATGGGGTGAACAACATTGCCCAAGCCACGCGGACCTTGGCCCCCCTCGAACTAACACAGGACGTTTGTCGAGCATTGCAAGCTGGAAGAGACCCTGTGGAGACGTTTGTGCAGCTCAACCTAGCTCAAAGGCGGAAAGATTATGAACGGGAACAGGAATTGGAGGCGAGGGTGAAGGAGCTGGAAATGGATTTGACGGACACGAAACGGAAATTGTGTGAGGCGGAATTGGGTAAGATGTCGAAAACTACATTAGATTTGGAGCCGTATTGCGGATGCGGGCGGGTTCTTAAATGGGTCGTGGGTTAGAGGTCCAATTGTTCCAGCAGAAACACCGAGAACAGACCGGGACCAAGAAGAAAAGGTCGCACACGTATCAGAAAACGAAGGCCGCAGCACTGGCAAAATCAGGTTTGCATAGAGCTTCAATGTTGAGTCGACTCGTTCACGCTCAGTGACGGAGTTCCTGCAGAAACCGCACCATTTGGTGAACAATGCGATACTCTCCGGAACAATGTGGAGTTTCTGGAGCTGGTCCGCTTGTTACTCCGCGGATGCGAGCTAGCAGACGATGCAGGTACTCAAACAGCACACCAGACATCTAACCCACCCGCACATTCTCACTGAATACCGGTGGTACAGACGGTCTGACCGTGGAGCAAGGCTCCCTCATAACCAAAGTCGGCGATCAGATATTGAAACACGTGATGGGCGACGTTTGCAATCGAACAGTGCAGCTGGGCTCGAATATTGTGAAGGAACGAAAGGCTGAAGATGTGGAGCATACAGCTGTGATTGCCAAGGGGTTGAAAGCTGCGGTGGATGGAGTCGGGCCTATAGCTCTCAGGATTATAGGTATTGAGCAAAAAGGGTCGTCGCAGTGGCTTATAGGGGAATCACGAGACTCAACGAAACTGTTGCCGGCGCCGTCGTCACAGCATTCGCATCGTCCAATATCGTCACAGGCGCAGAACGTGAAAACTTTGTCGTCATGTTTACTGCCTTTATCCGAGACCTCATTGAGATGATCTGCGCCATTGGCGCCGCCCTAAATGACATTCGAGTCCTATCCGGCGACGCACCACCCGTCGAAGACGACGATTCTACCGCGGCCATGACGAAAGAGGGAGAAAATCCCGACATGTGTCAAACGTTATGCATTCTCATCGTGGATCTCTGCAGACAACAACCGATCCTGATTCCTGGAACGATGCTCATGCTCGCTGAGAAATGCGAGGTGCTCACGCGGTTCATGCGCGGTTCGGCGTCTGTGTTGCCGGCCATGTTTGCGGATGGCGCCGCCGAAGAAGCAATGTGCGAACTCACGGCGGCGCATACATCATGCTGGGAGTTGTCGCTGGCTAAAGATGACGACCAGTACGCGGCCGCATCGGCACTCTGCATCTCGTACTACTTTCTCTACGCGCTCGAGCAGATGCTGCAGATGAACGAACTCGCGCAGCAGGATGGATTCGTTTGCGGTACTGCATAGCCATTCTGGTCGTCTCTGAGGGGACTCGCAGCACACTCTCTCACGAACCAGCAATTCTTTTTTTTTCTTTTTTGGTTTCAGAACAGTTGGCGCGAGCCTGCTACACGATGCTGGAAAATTCACTCCTGTGCACGCCGCCCGAATATTCGGCCTACGCGTTCCGCCTCTGCGTGCAAATGCAGGAGTTTTTGGGCGCGCAACGGTTTTGCGTTAACCGCGTGGCAATGGATATTGTCAATCGGTGTTTGGCGACCGGTGAGGAAACAAGAGAAAGACGGAAAAAAAAGAGGAGTTCTCCCCACAGAACATATTCAGGCTGACTGATCGCTGGATTTCATCGGTCCACACCACACAGCCTCGCGACAGAGCATCTGGGACACGGACTCTTTCCGACGCAGCCCGTATGTTTGGGGCATCGAACACGCACGCGTGCCGCTGATACACTGCTAATAAATGCGGCACACACACATGTATATATATATATATCTAGCCCGCCGCCAAACGACGGAGACCCAACCGACACCCTCCCCGGGTCGGCAACGACGATGGGCGACAGTGTGCCGGCGGCGTCCCCGCCCCGCGCGGAAAGCAGTCCAAAGGTGTTTTGTTATTGTCGTCGGGTAAGACATTTGCCGCCAATTCTGTATGAGCCTTGAGAGGCAGTGTTCTGATGGGTCCGGAAACACGATGATAGGAGTCGCGTGGGACGATGATATGCTGTGACTCCAAGGTAAGCGAAAATGGGTCATTCTTCTTTTTGTTGTTGGTGTTGCACGCTGGTGTGAAGTCGCATATGGGTGTCCTATTTTGAGTCCGAGCACACATGCGCGTTTTTTTTTTTTTTTTTGGCTCTCTGCTACCTCCAGGTCTGTGATATTGGATGGTACCATCTCGAATGTGTCGGACTATTACGTGCGCCGAAAGGAAAATGGTTCTGCTCGAGCTGTTCTCTCGGACAGTAGTAGACTTTGAGGGAGGGGGCGCGGTTCTGACTCCTGACCAGCAAACTCACTGGATTATTAGATTATTTCCCTATTATAAAGATCTGCAGAGGCGGCTGGTGGGGGCAAGTTAGAGAGAGGAACTCTCCGTACTGTATTTGTAGGGATAGTGTTATGTGGCAGTCAAAATCAGATCAATAGATCTACATGGGAATATGTGACTATATGGAAGAGGCGCGGGGGGTGTTTATTCATCGCTCTTGACGGAGGGGGGTTTTCCAGAGTCAGTGGGTGACGAAGCGTTGGTAGTGTCCGGCGCGGGTGTAGCCGCGTTTTGCTGCTGCTTTTGGGCCGCAAGTTGCCACGCCGGTATGGTGGGCTTGGTCGGAATGTTTGCAAACGATCCAGTACGACTGGCAAACGATGGAGGGCCCGAAGAAGAAGAAGAAGAAGAAGAAGAAGTGGCGGCGGCGGGCAGAGCGGCAGCCGAGTCCGATGCAGAGGCGGGAGAGGAAGTGTCTGGGCCGTTGGCGTTGTTGATGGCAGGGAAAGACGAGGTTGACGGGGATGGGGACGACATGGGTAGTCGGCGGTTAAGGAGAAGGTTTTTGAGCGATTTGATTTCGGTTTGGAGGTCGGATATCACCGCCGTTTGGGATTCTTTGTTTTTATCCAGCATCTAGAAAGAGAAAGTAAAAGGAGAACGCATTAGGCCGAATCTCGCCTACATCCCATATGGCATCTATCCGTGTCGGCTACCTGAGGAATCATAGATTTGATACTATCGATATCGCGCTTCAGATTCAACATCTCCTCATCTCTCTGCTCCTCATTCTCGCGGATCTGCGCGAGCGTGTCGACCATGCCCTTGAGCGCGGCCCCGACATTCTCGGCCTGCGCGTCCATCGCCTTCATCACGTCCGTTGTTTCGGCGCGCACAGCGTCCAGCACCGTGGTCGTGCTGGCGAGTTGGGACGAGAGTTGCTGCGTGGAGGCGTCGAGGGACGTCGAGGTCGGGAACGAGAGGAGGGGGAGTAGGTATTTCTGGAAGTGGAAATGGGTCAGCTGCGGTGAGGCGCACCCATATACTTGCAAAAAATGCTACTACTTACTTTGGCCAGAGTGTAGACACCGTAGCCGGCTCCTACGGCACCCACGGCACCCAACGTATAGTCTTTCCACGTATACGGCATCACGGGGGGCGGGGGCGGGGGGTACTGCGGGTACTGTTGCGGGTACATTTGCATTTGGTGGCCCATCTGGTAGGGCTGCTGGGGCGCCGCCACTGTCGAAGACGTGGTGGTTGTGCTAGACGTCCCGCTGCTGCTGTTGCTGTTGTTGACCCGGCTCATTGCTTCTTCGATTTCGTCGGCGGTGAGGCCTTTGCTTTCGAGGAATGCGACGCGTTTGGCTAATGGGGATTCTTGCACTTTGGCATCTTGGAGGAATCGAACGGCGCTGAGGACAATGTCCTCGCGGACGCCCGGTTTGACCATGTTGTATGTGTGCCCGAGTTTTTTAGTTTTAGTTTTTCTAAGGGGTTGGGGCAGAGGCAATGGGGCACTTTGAAAGATGCGCTCGCTCCTCCGGGCAAACTCGCAAGCCGAACGTCAGTTGACACGTGAGGTGGCTGTGCATCTATTTAAGAGTCGAGGTGGAGACTCGCGTCCGAATTTGACGTGTTGAGACTGACGGTTTATGGTATTGACACTTTTTGGTTGGGTTCTTCCTTACGCTCCCGTTTCTCGCCTTTTTTAAAAAAAAAGACATAAAGCATTCTTTTGCGCATTAAAGAGGATTTGGCAGCGCTCAGATTCCCCGCATAGTCAGGCTTGAAGTAAAACCAGCATTGCCGGCGGGCTTCCATTTGCATTGTCTTTTGTCAAACTGCAAAACTACCCGAGAGCAGCGATATAGACAGAAAACAGAGAGGTACCGGAACCGGAATGGATGCGGAGCTACGCAAGCTGCCGTTGTCGGAGGATCTTCTCGCGTACTACCGTCAGCGACTAGGTAAAAAAAAAACAACAAAGCCAAACCCCACCCAACACGCCTCACGAAAAAAAAAAACAGCCGAAACCCTCTCACATTCACACCCTTTCGCCTCACATCCCCATATGACACCGCACAGAACGATGCGAACAAGAATACGCCGACTCCCAGGCGCACATTGACGATATCCGCATCCAGCACGAGGATGTGCACCGCACGCAATGGGAAGCGCACACGCGCGCGGGGGAAGTCGCGGAACTCCAGACGCGGCTGAGCGAGGCCCAGGTGGCGCTGTTTGAGGAGAAACGGAATGTGTTGAGGTTGTTGGCCGAGGCGGAGGAGTTGAAAGGTATGCGGAAACAAAAAGTTTACGTGGACCCGAAAGATGCGCGCGCGTGCGGGGGGCAGCGCGAAGTGGGATCCCCGGTATTGACATGTGTGCACACTTGTCTTTAGTGCAGGAACTGAAAGATCGGAAAAAGATTCGATATTTGCTTAATTTGGGGTTGAAGCCGGAAGCTGAGACGACGTACTTTCGGGACCGGCTCGATAAGCGGATCGTGAAGGTTGCGCGTGGAGGCGACAGGGCAGAGTTGGAGAAGGTGAGTGAAAGAGGGGGGGGGGGGGGAGCAGCTGATTGGACGAATGACCCCGTGGGCTTTCTGACAAGTGTGAATGTGTGTTTTTGTGTTGAAAAGGAGATTCTTAACAACCAACCCGAAGGCGCTGATCTCGAGATCTTGTCGGATGAGATTGAGGGCTTGAAACTCACGGTTTCGTCTTTGCGGGCCCAGCTCGCGGACCAAGTAAGTGGAGGGGAGGGGCGGGAAGAAACATTAACCCACTCGGAGCTTGGCACCGGCACGGGGCATTCTCATTGATGTCCCATTTTCTTTGTTAGGCGAAAAACCACGAAGCGACCGTTGCCGGCTTGATGCGCGACCGGCAAGCCGCGATGGACGCCGAGCAAGCGCGCCGCGAGCACGAGGCGGCGCAGATTGGAACGTTGATGGACAAAGTGGGCAAACTCCGCGCCTTGTGTCGCGAGAACATTCGCGGTAAGCCTCCTTCCCCGTTGGAATACGATAGATATGGCTCTTCCCCCACCATCGAGATTCTGTGGCGCTTAACTCAATACTGTATTTTTTTGTTGTTGTTGTTGTTGTGGGTTTACGATAGAGCTGCTGCATACCAAGAAATCAGCGCACACGCACGAACGTCGACTGATTGAAGAGAAGAGCGCGCTGCTGCAGACACTTTCAACCACAACCCAGCAGCTCGAGACGGAAAAGACGCGCGCCGAGTCGGCCGAAAAGGTAAAAAAAAAAAATAAAAAATTGGAAGAGACCCGGGTCCACCCAACCCCAGCCTGTTCAAAGTTTGCGGTCTGCGAAACTGAACGTTGAGCGTGTTTCGCTTTTTTAGGCCATTGAGGCGCGCGTGGTGAAGAAACATGATGCATTGGCGAGCGAGCTCCGCACGCAGGTCGGGCGGTATGAGAAGGAGGTGCATGTATATAAGGTGCGTTGGAAAGGGAGGGGGGGGGGGGGGGAGGAAACGATGGCTGTCTGTGTGTGATTTTCTTTTTTCCGGTGGTGTATGTGTTGATGTGTGCGTTGTTTGGGATGGCAGACGAAATACGAGACGGTTGAGAAAACGCATCGGAAGAAAGTATCGGTATTGGAGAATCGGCTAGCGGCTGTGTCGGCAAGGTGCGCGTTCAACCCCCTGCTGAAATGTCCACCCCAAACGTGTCGGCAGTTTTGTTGACCCACATCATCACACACACACACATAGCTATGCGACGATGAAGCGCCGGCGCGATTTTGAGATTGAGGGGTTTACGAACGACATTCTGGCTCTGCGGCGGCAGCTGCGGACGCTGGAGCGGGCGATCCTCAAGTATGCGCCGTTGGAAGACCGCGAGCTGGTCTTGCTGCGGATAGGTGAGTCTCTCTCTATATGGCAGATTCCCCGTGTCAAAGACATCCCACATCCGTTTTTGCTTAATGTGTGTTTCGGTGCCTTTTGCAGCAAAGGAAACGGGCGATCGGGTCGCCCGCATCTCGTCCGATTTGCATGGGCTCAAAGCCAAAGTGTATGGCGTTGAACGCGACTTGCATGCCGAAGCGTTCTGAAGTCACTACTGCTACTACTACTACTACTACTACTACTTTGCGTTGGGGACAAAACCCTCGCATTATTACGAGAGTCGGATTCTTAACTATTCCTCTAGTGCTGCTGGGATGGTCAACGAGAATCTCTTGTTTGTTTTGATTTTCATGTTCAATTAAATAATTAGATGGTCTACTACTTTTATTTACACACTATGTGACACCACACAATCTACGACACACACAAAAGAGTCCATGACACTTGTCCAAGAGGGAAAAAGGGACTAGGGACTAGGCAAACACGACAGTCAAGACACCGACGAGACCGGCCGCGACGACGCTCAAGATGCTGGCGTGGGAAATGACCATGGCCGAGTTGGCGGGGTCGAGGGCGAGAGGGCTGGTGGTGGGGGCAGCGGTGGCAGTTGGACCGGCACCCGAGACGGCGGGGGCAGGGGCAGGGGTAGGGAAAATGCAGTTGCCCTTGAGGAGACGGTTGGTGGGGTTCTTGTCGAGAACGCTCTGGAGGTTCAGGAGGTTTGCCGGGGAGTTGACGATGGGACCGCCGCACGGGTTGAAGACGGTGTAGACGGGCTGCTGGCCCTGACCGACGCGGTTGGCGACGTAGATGAAGAAGATGCCGGTAAAGTTGGTGGGGGCTTCAGCGCCGATGCGACCGGGGCAGGCGTTGCGGGGGTTTCCGAAACCCGTGACGAGGACTTGCTGGCCGACGAGTCCGTCACCGGTTCCCATTCCGGAGCCAAACGAGCCGTAGACGCACGAGACGCTGACGGTTGCGTTGTAAGCGGCGGGGGAGGCGCCAGGGTCGGTGGAGTTTGCATTGTTTGAGACGACGTTGGCGAGGACCGTGTACTGGGCGGTGCTGCTGAGACAGACAATGTCCGAGACGGCGCACCCGGCGGCGGTGGTGGCCTGGGCGAGGGAGAGGGGCAGGCAGGCGACAAAGGCGGTGAGGGCGGCTGTTGTGAAGCGCATTGTGTTGGAGAGTGGAGGGAAGGGGAAGAGTGAAGGGAGTGGAGGGAAGGAGTGGAGGGTTATAACTGATAGCGATATGGATCGATGCAAGTCACGTCCGAGTCAAACAGCAAGCGGCGGCCAAGGGAAAAGGGAAGTCAGTCCGGCCAAGGGAAAGGCAAGCGGCCAACAGTCACAGAGTCGAAAGGCGTCGTTTCGTCTGGGTTGCCATGCATTGCCACTTGGAAGGAGACACACGTCCGTTGCCATGGGGGGGTTGATTCAATTCATTGATTTGTGAGTTGAGTGAGTGAGTTGAAATGGGATGGATTGACTGACTCTGAGACGCTTGAGACTCACTTGAACTGGCCCCAACTGAGGAGACTGACAGATGGACAGATGAGAAGACGAGAAGATGAGAGGCGGGGCGATTGAGGTGACGGACCCTATAAGTAGGCTGCCATGCTACATATGGGAGTCACGAGCCACGGGTCACGCGTCAGCCAAGCAACTCCTTCAGAGCATCTTTAACGGCGGGCATTTAATTGTGGCACAGCAGGCTTCATTTTTAAAGCTGGGAGCCGACCGGTTTCAAATATGAAATGTGGCGCAGGAAAGTAGCGACGCTTAGTACAAAATAGCGCCCCGCGCCACACCTATAACAGTGCTTTGGGAACCACGGGCTTCAAATTCTGACTGTGCCACAATTAAATGCCCGCCGTTAAAGATGCTCTCAATCTCCCTCCTTTGGAAACAAACATCCAATCCAATCCAATCACTCCCATTCCCAACATGGCTTTTCTCTCGTCCCAAGTCCGGGCGCTTTTATAAGTAACGCGGGGCAAAAACACCGCACCCCTCTCTCTTTCCTCCGCTCCATCCCACTCTCCTCCCTCTCTCGCCCCCCATCCTCCCCTCGTCTATCTGTCTTACCCCCATCATGTCGCCGCCTTGGTCTCTCGCTCTGCTGCTTCTCTCCTCCTTGGCCTCCCTCACCTCGGTCCTCGCTCAAGCAACTCCCTCTTGTCCCACAACTCCCCAAGACCCCGCCTGTGCCGCCTTCCGCCTGTCCGATGCCAACGCCACAGCTGCCCTCGATAGCCTCTGCGCCCAGATGGACGCCATGCCCGGCTGCTCCATCCGCAAACAATGCGCCGCTGCCAATCCCGCCGCCGCCGCTATCCCGGACCCGTACTGCAACCCAATGTCCCTCCTCGCCGACATTTGCCACGTCGACATGCCCACCATGGCCGACTGCAAGCCCTACGTCTCCATGTGTGGCTCCGCATCCACCGCTTCCTCCTCGCTCAATCTGCAATGCAAGGAACCCACCTCGGCCCCCATCCCCGCCCTCCTGACCAGCAAGGCCGCCACCCAAAACATCCACAGCATCTGCACCGAAATGAGCATGCCCGGCTGTGAAGCGTGCACCATCAACAGCCCCACCGACATATACCCGAGAAACAACTGCGACCTCATCGCCACCTATGCACTCCTGTGCAAGGCCATGCCCGACATGAAGCAGTGCGCCGACTGGAAAACCATGTGCGCTGCCACGCCTGGCTTGAGTTACTGCTCGTCCTCCTCCTCCACCGACCCGCCCGTCATGAAAATGTTCTTCCACACTGGCAAGTACATGACTGCCAACTTTATTGACGCTGACCGTGACTCACATTAACAACCCAATGTTCTCCTATTCTTGGTGTCTTGCTCACACTCACAGGCTTTGCCGATTACGTTCTGTTTGAGACATGGGTCCCTCGCACTGCTGCTCAATACGTTGGGACCTGGATCGCCATCTTCCTCATGGGCATCCTCTACGAAGGCTGGAACGCTCTCGTCGCCACGTCCGAAGTCAAATTCCTCAACCCAAAAGCCACGGATGGACACTCCCAATCCCGTCTCGTCAAAGGGGCCGAGGGAGGAGAACCCTTTGCTGACAAACTCCGGCGCGGACTGTTCCGCGGCGCCGCCAAAGCCGTCACAGTGACAGCGGCCTACGCTCTCATGCTAATCACCATGACGTTCAACGTCGGCTTGTTCTTTGCCGTGGTCTTTGGACTCGCCGTCGGCACGGCGTTGTTCTCGGACGTTCATCGCGCGGCTCTCAAGCACGCCGTCCTGAACGAAACCAACCGTGAAGAACTCTGTTGCTGAGACAATCGTCCGGAACGAGTGTAACTCATCCTTTTTTTGAAATACACAAACGACTTTTGCGATCACATTTCGCGTCAGATATCTGTGCGAGAACCTTGTCTAGCTAGTTTTCGGTATCATCCCTAGCTAGCCCCTGCAAACTTTGTACATACTGCACCCTTATTCAAATATCCATTGTGCACCTCCAAACGTTTTCCTATTTATGATGTAGTGGAGACGGGTCGATCTTTCATCAGATGGTACGTCGACGGGGGAGGAGGGTTCCGGGAAAATGTGCGGGACCTTTGCACATACGCTATGTGGCAATGTCACTGAATCGACCCACAATCGCTGAGCGCCCTGACAGCACCGGAGCGGCGGGGATTGCTTGTTGGGTTTACCTCGGTCACAGGATATCCGGAGAGGGACACTTGGACGCGGGCCCCTATTCGATTGTGCGCAACCATCCAGTGAGCACGAATGGGACGGGTCACAACGCTGAAGGGAGAGAGGTAGGTGCGAGCTTCAATTTGGTGGCTTCGTTTGACAATGAAACCCTTGTGCGTAGTATCGGCGCGAGATGGTACGCGGCCTCACCCAAATGCATGTCGTTGACGGCTAAGGCGGGGACAAGACCATGGTGCGTCTTCTTCTTGTTCACCCAGCAATCACATTGAAGAAATGCACCACCTCTTCTTTATCCATAACGCCAACCTGCGTCGTACATATCTCGCATCGCACCGGCCAAAAGACCGCATCATCATCATCATCATCATCACCATCCGCCACCCCACCACCCAATTTCCGATTCCGCTGCTGCTGATGTCCGCCCTTCTTCCTGGGCCCCGGAAACCTTTGTTGAACGCCGTGGTCCACCACACAGTTCTCGAAAAACATGGCGCGGAACTGTGTCTCGTATAGATCGTGTTGTTGGCAGTCGTGGCACAGCGGGGTCATGCACAGCGGACAGGCGAGTGTGGCCGATGGAGCGGGGAGCGAGGTTTTGGATATGCGGGTTTCTAAGAAAGTGGGATGAGAGGTCAGGAAAATATCCCAACACCCTGGGTCATGGATGTGGATGCTCACTAAGTATGCGGGTTTGCAGCCACTGTTCGTCATCCGAATCGGCACCAGGGTCGTAAAACAAGTCGTCGTTGGAAACCACATGTTGCCTCTGCCGGCGTGTGCGCGTGGTCGGGGCTATCCGGTGCGGGTCTTCTATTTTGTGTTTACAAAAACGGAAAAAAGGTAAATGTTCTGCGAGGTGAATTCTTGATGCAAGGTTTTCCCCAGGGCGGGGCATGTACACACACCCACACGCATTTCGCATATATACCATTTTCTGTCATCCCACTCGCCTCATCCGCATCGCCTTCCGAGTCGCTATCAAAGTATGCGTCGTCGTAGAATACGTCTGGCGGTGGTGGTCGGGGTGCGGGGTCGGTGGTCATGGTGGTGGTACTTGTCGGGCCCGCTGAACCGCCGGTTGGGAGAGGGGAGATGCCGGCGGGCCTGAATCCTGCATCCCGTATTATTTCCATGGGATCCATTCGTTTTTTGTATATGCGGGATATGTGCAATATTGTCAGTAATGTGAGAAGACACAGAAAAACCAAACGGTGACAAAGACCAAACTTCGCTCCACATCTGTGGCTTATCCGCGTGGCTTATGATTTTCTCTCGCTCGGCCTCCAAAACTCCCCAACCCTTCCCCCAGAGTTGTCTCCCCCTCTCTCTCTCCCGCGCCCGCCCAAAATGCAAATCTTTGTCAAGACCCTCACGGGCAAGACCATCACCCTCGAGGTGGAGTCTTCGGACACCATCGAGAATGTGAAAGCCAAGATCCAGGACAAGGAGGGTATCCCGCCGGACCAGCAGCGCCTGATCTTTGCCGGAAAGCAGCTCGAGGATGGACGTACTCTTTCTGGTAAGAAAGCAGCAGCAGCAGCAGCAGCAGCCCATTTCACCCAACCCCCCTCTTGCTCATTTTATATCCTAACGCAAACTGAACTCTTGTGCCGCTTTTATTGCACCCAGACTACAACATCCAAAAAGAATCGACGCTGCACCTCGTCCTCCGCCTCCGTGGTGGTGCCAAGAAGCGCAAGAAGAAGACGTACACAACCCCCAAGAAAATCAGGCACAAGCACAAGAAGGTCAAGCTCGCGGTGCTCAAGTACTACAAGGTGGACGACGATGGCAAAATCACCCGCTTGCGCCGCGAATGCCCCAACGAAACCTGCGGCGCCGGCATCTTTATGGCCATGCACTTTGATCGTCAGTACTGTGGAAAGTGTGGATTGACGTACATCTTCTCAAAGGATGGCGCAAAGGCGTAAAACAAAAAAGCGACTGTTGGAACACATATCGGGAGATTTGTCTTGAATATATTTCTTGGTTTTGAACAGTACACCAACGCCCCTGTGTAGAATTTTGTGGGTTTGCTATCATCATCAGACTGAATTCGACAAATGGTTTGCAAAGCAAAGGAAGACTACAGTACTGCCTGGTCCATGCATTGTCGCTTCAGTCAATCAATGGTGCCGCGCAGACTAATATTTAAGACAAAAAATCATATTACGAGAAACAAAAACAAGCATCACTGCCTCGCGCCCCGCCTCTACTTTCTCCGTCGCTCGCCACCCCCACCGCCACCCTGCTTTCTCGCCACAATGCGCTCCAGCACGCGTCTCGCTTCGCATTGGGGGAAATTGGCGAGATCGTAGTACGCCGGCGCCACATCCAGCAGCCACTCGCCCTTGATGGCGGTGCAGGTGCGGATATAGTTTTTCGAGGTGAGCACAAATTCGTTGTAAAACACCCATTCGGGTTTATTGTCGAGACCGCAGGATGGGTGTAGTTGGACGATCTGGTCCGCAGGAAGGAAAGTAAGGGCGGGTTAAATTACATGGAGGGGGGCGCGGACTGTGAAAGGGAGATCAGAAATGTCATTTACCTGATTGTCCTTGCTAGTGAGGTAGTGTCCGGTGCGTTCCAAATGGGCGACTTGCATAAAGAAGCCTGCTGTGAGCGCCATGCGGATATTGTGGTAATACATCTTGTTCTCAAATGGGGTGGACGCGAGTTCAATCTGTCGTCGCTCCATGATCCGCTGCAGCTGGGTGCGAACGTTATCCGCGTTCTTCAGGGACCGTGCGTTCAGATAATTATTGTAGCACCAGTTGGCGTCGCCCTCGTTCTTCTTGTACGCGTGGAACACGTTGAGCATCGTGAGGTGGTCGCCGTCCTCGTGCTCAAACTGCGCTTTGGCTTCGTCGGCTTGTTTGCGCTGGTCCGGCGGGCGGAGGAAGCAGTTGGGCGCCGACAGCATGGCGATGATCGAGAGGACTTCGTTCGAGCAGCGGTATTTGGGCGACGCGAGGAGGGCTTTGCAGAACTGGGGGTCGAGGGGGAACTCGGCCATGGATTCACCAATGGACGTCAAGTTGCCGTCATCGTCGAGAGCCTCCAGGTAATTCAGCAGTTCGAGCGCTCTCATGAGTGTCTCCG
This sequence comes from Powellomyces hirtus, assembly GCA_025526995.1. Taxonomy (NCBI): domain Eukaryota; kingdom Fungi; phylum Chytridiomycota; class Chytridiomycetes; order Spizellomycetales; family Powellomycetaceae; genus Powellomyces; species Powellomyces hirtus. The sequence goes on from JAHLKG010000002.1 coordinate 169,663, forward strand.
GAGCTATCAAGATCACACGTAATTACTTGACGCGCTTATGAGTCAGAAATTCAAAGACAGGGTGTTTCATACCTGGGGGATCCATAAAGTCAAAGTGAACGAGATCGTCAATACCCAGTTTCTTCAACTGCAGAACAACGGTTCCCAGGTTGGTTCGCAGGATTTCGGGGTAAGTCTGCTCCTGAAGCTCCTTCAAGAAGGCCTTTTCCGTGTACAATCGGAAGCATTTTCCAGGTCGCGTACGACCAGCACGTCCAGATCGTTGTTGTGCACTGGCTTTGCTGATGGGGCTGACCAGCAGGGACTCTACCCGGATGCGAGGGTTATACACCTTTTGTTTCGAGAATCCGGGATCGATGACGTACACGATTCCATCAATGGTCAAGGACGTCTCGGCCAAATTGGTAGACAGAACAATCTTTCGACCGGGCGGGCCACCCGGTGTCCGCGGCGGGGGCGCTTGGTCGAAAATGCGCTGTTGTTGGGCCGGCGGGAGAGACGAGTACAGTGGGACGGCTTTGACGTCACCCACTTGGTTGGGCGACGCCCTGATCAGACCATCCACTTCCGCGCGGATCTTTCGGCAGGCGTCCTCAATCTCTTCCTCTCCCGTGAGGAAGACCAGAATGTCACCCGGCTCTTCGCACGTGTGGATTTGCAGAACGGTGCGGATAGCGGCTTCCAAGTAATCACGCTCCGGCTCGGGCGTGTAGTAGATTTCGACGGGGAATGTTCGTCCAGGTACAACCTAACGGCAGTGGCAAAGTCGTCGAGGACAGCGATATGGCAATTTGTGAGCGACGGTGGATCTATTAGCATATGTCGGGTTGGTGAAGCCCCAAATCGGAAAACGCGTACAAGCAGATTGAACTGATGACAAGGGTAGTGGCAGAAGGGTGCCCTTGCCCTCTTCACAGTGGGGTGGCGTCACTTACCAACAAAGGAGCATCGTTGAAGTACTTTTGGAACTTGCCGGCATCCAGAGTGGCAGACATGACGATGACCTTCAAGTCCCTGCGATTTTTGGAGATCTACAATGGTTCGGATAATAAGACTCATGTGCATAAGGGGAGAACCAGCGGCAGACCCACCTCTTTGATCAATCCCATCAAAATATCAGTGCTCAACGTCCTTTCGTGAGCCTCGTCAAGAATGATAGCCGAGTACCGTTCCAGCATCGGATCGTTCATGGCTTCACGCAACAGCATACCATCTGTCATGTACTTGAGCGCAGTCTTCTGGCTGGTGCAATCCTCGAAACGGATACTGTAACCGACTTCGTCACCCAGGTTGACGTCCAATTCGTCGGCAACACGTTTCGCGACGGACATTGCCGCCACACGACGGGGCTGGGTACAGGCGATCATCCGGCCCTTGTGCTGTGGCTGTTCATCATACAGCAGGAACTGTGGAATCTGCGTCGTCTTGCCAGACCCGGTCTCACCGACCAAGATAATCGTTTGGTTGTTGTGCACCAATTCGAGAAACTCGTCGCGCTGTTTGTGGACGGGCAGGTTTCGCCGAGTGTTGAGAATGTCCCGGTACTTTTGCGTGAATGGTCGGCCAGTGAACAAGTTCTTTTCCGCATTCTCGTACGCCTCGGCTTGCTTCGACGTGGTCTTTCCGGGAATCAGCGTCGGCAAGATGTCGTGGTGGGCAAGGTACGGGTTCCCCTTGACGGCATTCTCATCTATCGGCGTGAAATCCTTCTTGGAAGACGAGCCGTCAGTCCTGATCTTCTTACGGGGTCGGTCCTCACTGCCCATGTTTTTTGCCCAAAGTTGAGATGCGTGGGATCTATTAAAAAAAAAAAAGGACGTGCAGAAACGAGAAGGAAAGTTCTAAGGAACGAGTTTGCTCAGCACGTGACTTGACTGCGCTTTGTCAAAGTCAATCCAAAAAAGAAAAGCTGCTAAGCACTTCATAACCCTTCATTCGGGCGCTTGTGCGTGCACTAATCCATTTCCCCACGAGCCTGTCGTTTCTCCCAACGTGATTGTTCCACGAACGGATGAGCTCATACTGTTACTGTATATCATGGCCAGTGGTGTAATCGGAACCGAGGGAAAAACCCTGCGCCAGCCATCATGATGATTTCCATCAGAGATGTGTGGCATCCTAGACGCGGGTCTCTGTCTCATCATGAACATTTTCTGCTTTATCCTTCCCATGTTCCAAGCTGACCTATAACTGAAATGTGCAAATCTAAAGCCAATTCCAAATGCAGGATGCTGAGATGAAAAGGTCCGGAGCCGCGGTAAAGCGGACGGTAAGGCGTTTGCGGCAAAGAGCCAAGCCGTATGTTCGTTGACTGGAACCACTGGTTTCATCTCCCCCGAGGAGCGCTTTTCCTCGTCGTACGAAGCATTTGTTTCAGCCTCCATCCCCCGTTTGAAATAGTCCTACAAACAGTATCTGGCACTACATATGTACTCTAATACTTCTCTCATGGCACTACGTCAGTCAGTCGTAAAGAGCGATGATGATGAATGCGTGCGTGCGAGTTGCAGCAAAGTTTGTGTCTGTGAGAGGACGGGACCTGATTCTGCGCGCTTTTGGCTTGCTGTTTCAAACCACAGACTTGCAGACTTGTCACTATGCGCCTAGTGACGAGTACTAAAATGGGGCTTCGGGTAGCACGTTCCCCAACACCCGGTACTCCATGATGAGTGAATGAGGAGCCGCCATCGCCCATCCAACAACAACAACGACAACAACAAGCTTTCCCCCCTCCAAAGAAAAGTCAATCCAAAAATCTTATTAGTTTAACACTAACCTCCTTTGACATTTCTCGCAATTGCGCTTTCGCTTTTCTTTTCCGGATTGCGTTCGCCCCAATTGCGCTCCAACACCACGGCCTGCATCTTACTGTTTAAACAGCTGCAACTGTCACATAAAGGTAAGCATTGTGAGTCTCGGTCCGCCTGAAACAGCCACGACTCCTCTGTTTTCTCCTTCTTCCCGCGTTTGCCCACCGTCGGCGGCTGGCTGTCTTTCCTTTCCGCCAGTTGACGTCAAACCGACCTTATTGGGACCCTGACTAAAACTGGTCACTCCCTGCAGACTCTCAGGTCGCCGCACCTTCTTTCTGGCTAGTATTCCTGGTCTCGCCAGCACTGACGTTGGAGTTGCCAGCGAGGCTCTGAACAAGTACCTCAGGGCTAGGCCTATTCGTCTGCGACCATAAAGCGTTCCCTGTGCCCCCCGTTCCCCTTCTATGCGCCGTCAAAACCCTCTTACAGCAGGGCAGGACCCAGAAGTTGAAACTCTCATAATGCCCGGAAATGCCAGCGAGGACTCGTCGCAGCTCCCCGAATACCCCGCGCATTCCCACGTAGACCCTCGCAGCTCAAGTACCTTTTCCTTCTCCCGACCACCGGCAAATGCTTCGCACGAAAGTTTGCATGTCACAACCAACACCCCGACTTCCAACAATGAGGGAAACTACAACAATGCCGGAAGCTCTCCTGTGTACACGGATATCTTCCCAGCCCGACGGGCACCGGACTCGGAAAACCCGCCAGTCTCGCGGGTCAGGTCCAACGCCGCTGCTCTCAGGAGGCAAAACACTTTGTCCAAACCAGAGCGTCACAGAAGCACACGGAGAGCTTTGATGAGATCACCGTCTGCTGGACCGCCACCCGCCCGTGTAGGAGCTACTTCCGCCACGGCCGTCCGTGCGCATGAAACCGGCAACCACAAACCGGCTGTCGAACTGGAGGACAGCGGCGCTTCCGCCATATGGACGTGGACCGCACGTATCATGACCTGTTGCTTCCTTCCTCCTTGTCTTCGGGCATGTGGACAGAGAGACAAAGCCGTTCAGCAAGCATGGCGCGAAAAAGTCGCTCTGTGCATGATCATTGTCGTGCTTTGTGGGGCTGTTGCTTTCTTAACGGTCGGTCTGCGTCGGGTGCTTTGCCCAGATTCCGGCTTCCAAGTCAACATTGCCATGTTCAACATCCAAACTAAGGAGTACCTGCCCGCAAACCAAGATGGAATCGTGATCGATGGCTTCCAGTACGAATTTGGTGGCGTCCAAAAAGCCCTCAGTGCCAGAGGCTTCACGCTCAATGACGACCGACGGGGAACCGACCTCTCGCTACTATTTTCCAACGTTCGCGGATCAGACTGCGCTGCGTATTACCCAGCCGGAGCAAAGTGCGATTTCCCCGAGCTGGCTGGCATCAGCCCAGCTTCGGACTGCGCAAGTCTGGATTGGTTGAGCGGTGTTCAGAGGGCGAAGCGGTTCATGGACTGGACTGATCTGCCTATCCATATCGATCCCCCACACACACTGACTGTTTACAATGGCGGTAAGTAGTTGTAATGAGTTGTAGATGTTTTGATGTTGTTTTTTTTTTTTTTTTGGTTCCCCATCTCGGCATGTGAGCTCATGTGTGTTTTGTGTCTCCTTCCTTAGCCGTCCTCAACCTCACCGACTACTTTGCTGGCCCTCAGCGAGACAACCGGCCAGCTGTGACCAAATTGCTTGTCGAAAGTGTAGGAAAAGACGCGACGTACCGATACGTTCGTGGTCCCGAAGTGCATAGTGCCATTGGCTGTTTGAGCCGGGGATATCGAGTTGGCTATGTTGGAGAGGAGCGCAACGGTTGCATTGCAGCCCAAGTCATTGAAACCATTGCACTGATTGTCATCGTCGGTGTTGTTCTCTGCAAATTCTTCATGGCTGTCTGGTTCCACTGGTTTGGTTTGCCCAGCAGCAAAGTTGACCCCGTCCCACGGCCTGACAAGCGCCTGTCGCGAGTCAGTGCGCGGTACTCTATGGGCCCCAATGTCAACAATAGACACTCGGTCCTGGGTTTCAATATGCCTCAGACCAACGACCTTTACACCATCATGCTGGTGACTTGTTACTCGGAGGGCAAGGAAGGAATCCGCTCGACCCTGGACTCACTGGCTGGAACCGATTACCCCGACAGCAAGAAGCTGCTGTTCGTTGTTGCTGATGGAATTATTACTGGTTCTGGAGAGGAACGATCGACTCCCGACATCATCGTCGGAATGATGGACTTGGAACCCAGCGCGGCGAACCCCGAACCGAAGAGCTACGTAGCTATCGCGCATGGAGAAAAGCAACACAACATGGCCAAAGTGGTGAGTACTGCGAATTAAAGACCGGAGAGCGAGGGACCATTGCTAATATCTAAGACCATAGTACGCTGGACACTACATTGTCGGTAACCGTCGTGTGCCCATGATCACGGTGGTGAAATGCGGTACACCTATGGAAGCTAACCAGCCGAAACCGGGAAACCGCGGGAAGCGAGATTCGCAATTGGTCATCATGAACTTCCTCAGTCGAACGCTGTTCAACGATCGTATGACGGCTTTGGACTACGAAATTTTCTCCTGCATTCACTCCGTCGCTACTACTGCCGATAAATATGAGGCCATTCTCATGGTGGTGAGTGGAGGAGTGAACCAGTTGCTAACTATGCCGTACTATTGAATTGACCCATATTTTCGCTAGGATGCCGACACGAAAGTCGCCCCTGACTCTCTCAGACATATGGTCAACGCTATGAGAAGTGATGTTACCATCATGGGATTATGTGGAGAGACTCGGATTGCCAACAAAACGGCGAGTTTGACTTCGGCGATCCAAGTTTTCGAGTACTACATTTCGCACCATCTCGGTAAAGCTTTCGAGTCAGTTTTCGGAGGTGTCACCTGTCTCCCCGGTTGTTTCTGCATGTACCGCATCAAAGCACCCAAGGGCGACAGCGGAACAACAGTTCCCATCCTTACCAACCCCAACATTGTGGAAGAATATTCAGAGAACATCGTTGACACCTTGCACAAAAAGAACCTTCTTCTGCTCGGAGAAGATCGCTTCTTGACGACACTCATGTTGCGTAACTTCCCCCACCGAAAGATGGTCTTTGTTCCATCTGCTATGTGTTGGACGATTGTCCCCGACGAATTCAAAGTTCTCCTCAGTCAGCGACGACGATGGATCAACAGTACCGTGCACAACCTTTTGGAGTTGGTGCTGGTCCGCGATTTGTGTGGAACGTTCTGTTTCAGTATGCAGTTTGTCGTCTTGGTAGGTGTTCATTTTTGCTGATTCAGAAGCGAAAACATGACTTAGGGCTGCCCTTTACTATAGCTGGAGTTGATCGGAACTGTGGTCCTCCCCGCCGCCATCTGTTTGACTCTGTACTTGATCATCTCAGCGGCCGCTTATGGCACGGCCGAGCTTGTGCCATTCCTAATGTTGGCGGCAATTCTCGGATTGCCCGGTCTCCTCATCGCCATCACCACACGCAAAGTTGTTTACGTAGCGTGGATGATTGTGTACCTCTTCTCGCTCCCCATATGGAATTTCGTCTTGCCGGTGTATGCATACTGGCATTTCGATGACTTCTCTTGGGGCGAAACGCGAAAGGTGGAAGGAGAAGAGAGGGAAGAGGCTCATGGAGGCAAACAAGGAAGGTTCGAATCCCGCGCTGTGGTCATGAAAAAGTAAGTAATGGCAGGAGGCGAAGGTAGAGTTGTGCTACGTATGATGGATTCTGACAATATTTTCAATAGATGGGCCGAGTGGGAGAAGGAAAAGCAAGGTGGACCATCTATGAAGAGTGGAGAAGCACATCGACAATCTGTCTACAACAAACATCAGTCGACTCGGATCAAGTCGATGTACGGTGTCCCGTACGGACCACCTATGGGACCTGCTATCCCCTCCGACTACAACCCACGGAAGAGCATAGGTGCTGCACCCCACGGAGCAGTCTTCCCACCCCCACCATCCCATCCCCAAAGCAACGAGTACTGGCCGGTCCAGCAAACCACTGCAAGGGATTCATACTTCCCTCCTTTGCTCATGGGTGGATTGCCACGAGCGCCAATGCAGTTCCCGTCCAGTGCCGCCATGAGCACCCAGAGTCCGGTTGACCCAGCTACATTCCCATCTCCCGGAGGCATTTTCCAGCAAGGCCCACCACGCGCTGCCGCACATGGAAACACTCGCCCTGCCGCCTATGAGATGCAGCCAAGAGGAGGATCTTCCTCAGCTTCTGCTTCGGTGGAGTCAGGGCTTGATTCCGCCCACGCATTGCATTCATCTGGAAGCGGCGATAGCAGACCATCTTCATCGAAAGGAAAGGAACGTCAGTGAACATAGTGATATAGATTAGAAGACGTATTTGGGGGGGTTTTTTTTTTGGATGGTTTAGTCGGATCCTACCCCAATCTCCGACACACCTCCGCCGGTTTGTATGCAAGAATAATCTCATTTTCGAGTCACATATGGGACATGATTGGTAGTGAGTCATCAGCATCGCAGATGGTTGCCCCATTTTTACACTCAGCATGGCTGTGCCACGTGAACACGCGCGCCCCAAGGCCACGGGACTTTGTCAGTCGACCGTCGTTGTTTTTTCCGTGCGACTGATAAAAAGTTGCTTTCTCCGCGAACATCCCAACTACCCCCAACACACAAACACCGTCTACACACAATGGCATTCAACGCACCATCAAACCTGGTCCAGACCAATGGCACCAGCGCCGGCACCAAGAGCGAATTCATTGTCAAGGCTGGCTTGGCTCAGAACCTGAAGGTTAGTAGTTGTGTCACCTTTTAACAGGTCTCGCTCGACTCCGGACATTCTTCGAATTTTTGGACTAGAGTAGAAGGGGTTACGGAAAAGAAGTCGCACGAGCTCTTTATTTACTCTTTTGGTTTTGTGTAGGGTGGTGTCATTATGGATGTGATCAACGCGGAGCAGGCGCGGATCGCGGAAGAAGCCGGCGCCTGCGCCGTTATGGCCCTTGAGCGAGTGCCTGCCGACATCCGACGGGACGGCGGTGTGTCGCGCATGTCGGACCCCCGCATGATCAAGGAGATCATTGAAGCCGTGACGATCCCCGTGATGGCCAAAGTCCGGATTGGTCACTTTGTTGAGGCTCAAATCCTCGAGCACCTGAACGTGGACTACATTGACGAGTCTGAAGTCCTGACGATGGCTGACGAGCAGCACCACATTGACAAGACCAAGTTCAAGGTGCCCTTTGTCTGCGGTGCCAAGAACCTCGGTGAGGCTCTCAGGCGAATCAACGAGGGTGCGGGTATGATCCGCACCAAGGGAGAAGCTGGAACCGGAAATGTTGTTGAGGCGGTCCGACACGCCCGCCAGCTGACTGGTGAGATCCGGAAGGTCCAGGCCATGGCTGAGGAGGAGCTGTACGTCTACGCCAAGGACATCCAGGCCCCCTTCCACCTCGTCAAGGAGGTCAAGAAGCTCGGCCGTCTTCCCGTGGTCAACTTTGCCGCTGGTGGTGTCGCCACCCCTGCTGACGCTGCCCTGATGATGCAGCTCGGTATGGACGGTGTCTTTGTGGGATCCGGTATCTTCAAGTCGGGCGACCCGGCCAAGCGCGCGCGCGCCATCGTCCAAGCGGTTACCCACTACCAGGACGCTTCCGTCCTGGCCAAGGTCTCGGAGGACCTCGGTGAGGCCATGGTCGGCATCAACTGCGATACCCTCCTGCCTGACCAGAAATTTGCCGAACGTGGAAACTAAATTTGCGCAGAAACACTTTGAAAACAAAAGTGTGAATTAGAGTATCTTTGTCCCTACATTTGTCTTCGAAGTAGCATTCACACCTCCCCCCGTCAAAGCTCATCATCACGTCGTTAAATGGCCCCCCTTGTCGCCGGCACCCCTTCATATTTACGCAACTTCACGAGTATTCATAGGTTTTCCGCAAAATAGAATTGCATCCCTCCACGTCACTTATGTGCTTGGTCTTTCTGTCCCTCAACTTTTAGCAAAAACAGTGATGAGGGATGATAGGAGCCTGGGTTGTATCTCGGCTTCGTGCATGTCGACATGCGGAAATTTTCGAAGCTGCACCAATTCCAGCCTTGTATCGAGAGTACACCAGCCGTAAATCTCCACCAATGGAAAATTTAGCTACTGGGATGTGAATCATGATAAATGGCAGACTGTCTCTTTCTCACTCTGCTTGAGATGTCATTGAATGATATGCACACTTGGTCGAAAGACGTCTGGTTTGACCCATGGTTTGATTTGCAAGGGCAACTTAGTCATCCCGCCAAGTGAGGCTTTCGCGCCCGAACGCTCCGCCAAGGCCTCCGGCAAGCGACCTTGCTTACGTCTTCCCAAGTCCGTCATTTCCGCGCCTAGTATAAATCCAACGACTGTGTGCCCGTCAACCTTATTTTTGAACTTCCAAAAAATGGCAAACATCCCGCACTCGAATATTGAACTGAAGATATCTTGCAGGTACATAGTGTTGATTGAGATGCATCGAGCATGTAGTGGATCCTTGCTGATACTTTTTTTCATTTTTAGACATCTGTTAAATAAGGATCTCCTTAGCAAGAGTGACCCGCAGGTTTGCATTCTCATTCACGTCGCCGGCAGCGAGCGAGCAACCGGAAAATCACACAAATGTTGAATGGTGGAATCATGGTTACAGGTCATTGTGTACACTGCTGCCCCCAACAGCCGTGGCTGGACGGAATTCGCGAGAACAGAACAAATCAAAGACAACCTAAATCCAAATTTTGCCAAACCGGTCTTGATTACCTATCTATTCGAAGAAGTACGGGACCCACTCGTTCAAAACATCCCATGCTTGATCACGCATCAAACTCTGACTATTTTCGTTTCTCTACAGGTACAAAAGCTGAGATTCGCTGTGTATGACATCGACAAGCAGAATGGAACCCTCGACCAACAAGATTTCTTGGGCTACTACGAGACCACACTTGCGGCGATCGTTAGCGCGAGCGGGCAGGCTATACAGAAGCCCCTAGAGCATCCGCAGCGCAAAAAGGCTGGTTACATCAAAGTGGTTGCGGAAGAACAGACGGATCTCAAGCATGTCATCAAGTGAGAAGACTCGTGGTGACGCAAGTGTAGTGATGTCTGTCCAATGGCTGATGGGGCTTTGTCTGTAGAATGACATTCCATGGACGTGATCTTGACAAGAAGGATTTTTTCGGGAAATCAGATCCGTACGTGGAACTTCCTACTATGTTCTGCATTCGTGGAAACTGTTAGCTAACTGTGCTCGCGTTTCTCCAGGTATTTCCAAATCTCGAGAACCCAGGAAGATGGCACGAGCTCCGTGGTGTATCGCAGCAAACACATCTTGAAGACCCTGGATCCAACCTGGCCCCCCGCTGTGGTCCCGATATCCACCCTGTGCAATGGGGACCTGGATCGCCAGTTGATATTTGAGGGTATGTGAGTTGTTAGAAGCTACTTTCCGTCGCTGAGTGTACATCTGATATCGTCCCACGCAGTTTATGATTGGGACAAGAACGGCTGTGAGTTGCTGGCCATTGTTCCTTTTTTGGATAGTTTAAGCAAACTAACCCGCACTGATATCTAGCTGATGACCTGATCGGCTCGTTCTCGGTAAGTGTACTCCGTGCATGACAGACAGCATGGCTCTGTGTCTAATCTTAGTTCTCGATTGCTTGAAATCGTCAGGCGTCTGCAAACGAGTTGTTGGGGTCGCGGGAAATGATGGGCGCGCAACGCAAAGAATACGCTCTCATAAATCAAAAGAAGAAGAGCAAAAAGAAGAATTACAAATGCTCCGGATACTTCCAAGTTCTGCAGTTTCATTTGGAGGAAATCCCCAGGTACATTCCAGTACGATTACGAGCTGTTGAACTGGAGACTCATCATTGTATATTGTAGCTTTTTGGATTACCTAGCTGGGGGCACCAATCTCGCGCTGGCTGTCGCCATCGATTTTACTGGGAGCAACGGCGACCCGCGCACCCCGTCTTCTCTTCATTTTCTGGATCCAAACAGAAGGAATCATTATCAGGAAGCCATCTTGGCGGTCGGGTCTATACGTATGTGGTGTCGCAGTTCTTCCGTTGCTGCCACCAAGACAACTGTAGCTAAGACATTGGCTTTCTCTCAGTCGAGCCGTATGACTCCGACAAACAATTCCCAGGTCAGTGAGCGGCTTGAATGGTCTCTAAGATACGGCAATACTAATTTGTATTTCCGGATCACAGTATATGGTTTTGGCGCTAAGCTTTCAGATGGATCGATCTCACATTGCTTTGCTTTGAACGGAGACGTCAACAATGTATGAAACACTAAGACGGCACATGGTTTGATGTCTTGAAAAACTATTTGATTAACAAGCGCGAACATAACAGCCACATGTGTTTGGAGTGAACGGAGTCCTGGACGTATACAACCACGCAATGCCACAGATCACGCTTTGGGGACCGACCAATTTCTCGCCGGTGAGTGCTTCCCGCTCTTGTGCGGAACGACCAGGCACAATGCTCATCAGCCGTGCCCTTTTCGTTTTTAGATTATCAATCAGGTCGCGGCTCAAATACGAACAGAGGAGGCGAGAATGGGACCAGGACTCAACTATACCGTCTTGATGATCATTACAGGTGCAACACGCTCTCGCTTTGGCTTTGCTCCGATCTGGAAACGTGATATACTGACCGGAATCGCGCCTGTCCATGTAGATGGTGCTATCACCGACCAGGACGCAACTGTGAGAGCAATCGTTGAAGCGTCAAATCTACCTCTCAGCATCGTCATTGTTGGAGTCGGCAACGCGGACTTTACTAACATGCACACGCTGGACGGAGACGATGCTCCGCTTGTGTCGAACGGCAGGCGATGCGAACGCGATATCGTACAATTTGTGCCGTTCAATCAGTATTCTGGAAACCCGCATTTGCTTGCAAAGGAGGTATAAGCTAGAAGACCTGTTCATCTTGCCCCTTTCTCGACCCGGCACTTTGCTTAAATGATCGTTTTTGCTACTTTGCAGGTGCTCGCAGAAATTCCGGATCAAATGGTTGGCTTCATGCGAGCCCACGGCGTCAAACCGCGCATGCGCCGCGCGCACTCGTTCGCATCCATCGCATCACAAGACAGCCTGGCTTCCCGCAGCGCAACCATAAGTGGGTTCGCCCCACCGGCTGCAAACTTGGGTCGTCACGCCACGGCCATCGGACTTCGCAACCACGACCCAAACCAAATGGCTACAGGTTCCGCCAGCAACACTAACATCAACCGTTCGCAGACCCTTATGCACCCACCGTCAGCACAAGGGTTCTTACCAGCCTATACCTCTAACGTACAGCCGAATACAAGTTACGATTCGAAGAGGGGATGAGTGAACCCCAAAATCTCAGACAAACGCATACGCATACGCATATTTCCATTTCTTGTTTTTTTTTTTTGGGATGCATTATGATACTTTAGTCAGTATTTTTTTTGGCGTAGTATTACGTTGAGGCCGTGCAAATAAAGATTTTGGAGGCGTTCGTTCGAAATTTGGTTGTGTTGATAGCTATTTAACTACACCGTCGGACCTTAACGTGTAGGGTATCGATGAGAATCGATTGATTCACACATCCGAGAATCTCCGAAGACCTGAATCAAGGAAGGGAGAAAACGCGCGTGTTAAAATTTTTGCTTCGTCACAAAATTCGCCGTGTCAAAAAGGCCGTTCAAAGGATCACCGCCTCCCGTTCTTCCCAAATCCTCATCTCTGACATCTCCCAAAAAGTCTACACAAAACAACTCGACAAAAATGGCCGGTCATCACAGTCTTACCAACGTCCCCTCTGCGGTAAGTGTCGAACATGACAATTGTGGTTGTCAGGTTGTCTCCGCTGAATGTCGGGAGATCAATACTGAAGATGTGGAACGTTGATAGGTTTACCCCCTGTTCGCTGTCATGGGCTTCGCTATCGGCGGTCTCGGCTACGTCGTTTACCACAAGACCAGCGGTCCGGACTGCATCTGGTCTCGCAAGTGAGTAACCAAAAAAACCCCTACAACGCTCATCTCCGCCACTGAGCCGAGCGGACTTGCCGACGACAAAGAAAGCATTTTTCTAACGTTTTTTGTTTCTTTTACACCATTTCATCAGATCCAACCCCACCCCCTGGAACACCGTGCAACAACACCAGACCTCCAAGATGTACGACCACTCTGGCAAGTTTGAAAAGTGGAGCCGCTTCTCGGCCGACAATACTGCCACCGCCGCCTCCCACTAAAGGGGTTCCCCGATGAACTTTTGTCGAGAGCCGCAGACTTTTCCCCTTTATCCTACCTAGAGTGCCATATCTATCTATCTATCAGTCAGTCGGTTCACTATATAGCATATATGTCATAGATATATGTCTAGAACCTGGCAGCTCTCTTTCTCCGCCACCGAATCCGCTCACTCCCCTAAACTAAACTTGCATCAATTACATATATTTTTTCATTGATATGGATCGGGAGGATTGAGGTGTAGTGAGATGTGTTGGTAGGCCTGTGCGCGGTAGCCGCCGCGTGCTGTGCGTTGTGCGGCCTCTGAGGTATGGAGTGGGAACGCCCCCGGTCCTTCTGACTAGCGCTGGGAGACCGTAACTTTTGAGACGATAACAGCGTCAATGGAGATATCGTTTCTATTTACAAATACATATTGAGGTTATCGCCAACGCTCCCAGGGACGATAATGCTGAGATGTCTTTTCTATCTCGGCCCGGATGAACCTCAACCAGATTGGGATAGGGATCCGCGATAAATAATCTACAATGTCAGCTTCTCCCATCCTTCAGCCCTCACCCCGCTCATTGTTTCCCTAAACATAAATAGGGAACCAAAGTAACCTGTGATTCTGCTTCTCTGTCTTCTAAGCCGTCTTGGCATTCGCAAAACTCAAATACGAGTTCCACCCCAGCGCCGTGACATTCACGACCAGACTCTGGTAATTCACGGGGGTCAGGTAGAAATTGACGAGTTGGATCGGCGGCCAGAGGGCGTAGTTTGCTTTCAAGGTTGGGACAAATGTCTACAATCAATGAACCTTTTTAGTACAGAAGAACTCATGTTTTATATGTGGATCACGATGGTACTGCTGCTTCTTACCTCCCGCATCTTCTTCTTAATATCGTCTCCGCTCTTGCCTTCCATCACGCCCATTGCGGTGAAGAAACAGACCATGTTGAGTGGGGCAAATACGGATTGGTCAATTACCATGCGCGTAATTGTCGCTGTTGAATCAAATCCCAGCGCATACATACTCGTCAACATTAAGAGTCGCTATGTGTGCTTGTTCCTGTGACCTTTACTACATACCCGCAAATGGGTTCTTGATCTTCACGGCCGTGTTCAGCCATCTGTACCAGACTGCGATCGCCGGGCCCTAAGAAAAAGAAAGAACAAAAAAACGTGTCAACTTGCTTAAACGGGCACAAGCCACTGCCTCGGCAGGAGACGTTTCGCGCAATTCCTCACCAGCCCAAACGTTCCATAAGCCGTTAACCGTCCCGTCCGTGCCCAGTCGTGTTCTTCGAATCTCTTTTCCTCAACGGCATGCTGCGCGATACAGTCACCGGCCGCAAATAGAAAGCCTGTGGTAAAGAACCAAGAAAGCGAGAATTGGCTTTGATTTGGTGCCAAGAATACAAGGCACTTGACAGAATCAAAGTTACCTGTGCTAACGGCTTGCGTGACGGTTGGGTTCTGAGTGAGAGTGGCGTGGTACCACCGTGCGAGGGAGGTCATGTCGTTCAGGCCACTTTGACAGCATGCACGCTTTGTTATAAACTTACAGCGGTGTTTTGGCCCCGTGGCGAGCGGTGTGGCGTTGTAGTGGCGCATTCGTCGCATTTTAGAAAGTTCGATGACATAGCCTTTCTGTGATATGGGGAAGTCGTAGACAACCCTGTGTCTCTGATATCATTGTTCAGACTAAATACACTGCCTTTGAATCTACAAGTAGGTAAATACTCTATATAAAAAGGGATCAGCGAGCCTTGATGAACTGGGAGCGGTCGAACGCGTTCAAGTTCTTGTGGCAGACAAGCTGGTAAACTGTGGCGCTGCCCTGTCGCGCAACAATGGTCGAGTACGCGAGGAAGTACTAGAAGCACAGCAACGTCATTAATATGCAATTTCCTTCGTGCAATGATGAGAATCAAGCTACTCACCTCCCAGGTCCTGAACCAACGGTCACCGTACTTCGCGGTGATGCTCGCCCGGTTCTTCATCCAGTTGGCGTACCAGCGGTAGAGTGTGGTGGAGTAGTGGACTCCCAAAGTCTCGCTGCTCTCAATCTCGAATCCGGCGCTCTCAAGCTTGTCGATGAACCAGCCGAGGGGGCAGGACGCGTCAGCTCCGGGGAAGACGTACTTGGCCATGAAAAGCTGATAGAGAGAAGTTTAGAATCAGCATTGTATGTTCATGCGAGACAGATGATTTCTGTATACTTACACCCCACATCAGGTCCTCGTATTGCCAGGCACGGCGAAGACCGGCGATCTGAAGGAAGAAGATACCGTCGTCTTCCAGCATTTCGCGGACCTGGTCCAAAAAGGTAGAAAAACGCAGAACACCGACGTGCTCGGCCATCTCAAGGCAAGTGATCTTGTCGTACTTTTGGAAGGGGATGTCACGGTAGTCCATGCACATAATGTTCACGTCGTTGGCAACGCCAGCTTCTTCAGCCTTGCGGGTACCCCATGCAGCCTGGTTCTTGCCGAGGGTAACACCGGTGACCTTGGCGCCGTTCTTTGCTGCGTGGACAGAAAGGGTTCCCCATCCGCAACCAATGTCGAGCATGCGGTCGCCCTGCTTCAGCTGGATCTTTTTGCACACAAGATCAAGCTTGTTCTGCTGGATCTCCTCCAAAGATTGACGCTCGCCCTTCTTGGTCATAACACCAGAAGTGTAAATCATCATAGGGCCAACTTACAGAATTATGAAGGTAAGTCGTAGTACACGCATTAAAGATCGCATGCGAGTTCTTACGGAAGGCTTCGTAAAAGTCATCTCCACGGTCGTAGTGGTCGCGAACCTGCGCTTCGTCCTGCTTCTTTGAGTGCCACAGGGTTTCGGGGATCCACTGGGTCAAGAAGAACTTGACCTGGCCGAGGGTCCATGTGAACGAGGCCCAGTCGTAACGCGCTTCTAACAGCTCCAGCATGTCTCCGTTGATGTCAATCCTTCCCTCAAAGTAGTTTTCAAAGAAAGTCTCGATGGGAATCTTGTTCTTTCCCTTATACATTTTCAGGGTGTCGTCCTTGATGGTCATATAGTCCTCAATGTTCTTTCCGGGGAGGCCCTTCTGGGGACGGAGGGGGGGTGCGAGTCTGGCGTAGAACACGTTGTAACCGGCGAACGCTGGGAGAGCGAGGAGGGCGGCAACAATGGGGTACCATGACCACGGCCATCCGGTGATGATGATGAGGGCAAGAGGAACGGTGACGATGGCTCCGGCGAGGTGCAGGTTGGAGAACTGGGCGTTACCCGAACCCTCAACAAAGTATCGGGTGGGTGCAACCTGGTGCACGTCGTGGTTGACGTGGTTGATGGCGGTCATCTACGGTAGAGATGATGGGATTAGTGAATTCCGCAAGACCAGAGATCACAAAGGCGTTCAGTCATCCAATTGTCGAGACCACCAGTTGATCATCAGTTGATTGCCAGCGGTTGCGGTCCGACAAAGATGACATTGCGAACAGTCCCAGTTGTGCGAATGGGGACGGAAGCCAACGTACCTTTGCTTGGGGATGAGCGATGGATGATCGACAAGTCCAAACTAGGCCGGGTGTACGAGCAGCCAGCCTTTTATACAACCAGCGGCCTCCAATGTGATCCGGCGCAGAAGCCCAGATGAAGTATATGCTATAAGAAGTCTCTCCCATTAATCCAAATATGGCAGCAATGAAACTGCACAGCCAGCCCATAAATCAAGTGCCTCTTGTTGCCACACCAACCTCCCCGTGAGTGAGTGAACGCTTAATTTGAGACCGTCACTCGACTCCCCCGCATTCCGCCAGAGATCGCTGGTTCTTTGGCACAATGCGAACAAGAGTTGCCCAAACGCTGCACTCTTGCGCGGGGCTGTTGCCACGCCCAGCGCTTTTTGGTGCTGCTCAGAGGTATGGAAGTGCGAAAGTCTGCTAGCTATGTACCGCGTGCGGATGTGCTAACGAAATTGGGGCTATAGCTTTGGTAGTCGACCGGTTATTCAATTGCACAAGCGAACTCTCCTGTCCTGCTCCCGACCGGCTAATGGCTGCACTATGCTCAATATGCACGCATTGCCGATTTCAGCGCTCCAATTGACATCCGCTCGAACATTCTTCTGGTCGTCGAAACCAAAGACCGATGACAGCACCACTCTGGTTCCAGCACAGGATGCAGTTGTCGCCCCTATCCCACCAGTCCCTTCGTCCTCCGCCGCCACTCCCATAACTTCGCCAACTCTCAGTGAAGCTCCCTTCAATGCGGAGCAACTGTCCTCCATCGCCGCTAATCCTTCCACAACCCCCTCATTTATCACCGACCCGTCCCTCCTTGATGCCGGACTCCAGCCCGCCATTACTTCCATATCAAAAATCGGTGACATGAGCACCCTCGGTCTGGCTCACAACGGCCCGACTGGCTGGGCTCAGAGTCTTCTGGAAGCAGTCTATGTCTCGACTGGACTGCCGTGGTGGGCCACCATCATGGTCACCACCATCATGATCCGTATTGCCCTCACACCCCTGACCCTAAGAGTGCAACGCACAGCGGCCAAGATGCACAACATCAGTCACGTCACCAAGCCTCTGCAGGACGAGATGCAGAAACACAAGGCTGCTGGTAACATGGTGCAGGTGCAGGCGACGTGGAACAAGCTCCAAGCAGAACACAAAAAGGCGGACGTCAACCCGTTTGGGGGACTGTGGGCTCTTGTACAAGCTCCGGTGTTCATGGCCTTCTTCTTTGGTCTGAAGGCAATGGCTGAGCTTCCTGTGCCTGGATTCCAAACCGGAGGACTGGCTTGGTTCACGGATCTGACCCTTGCGGATCCTACATATGTCCTGCCAGTCCTTGCCAACCTGGGAATGTTGGCCGTCATGGAGGTAAAGACAAATATCTCGTCGTACCTGTAGAGGAGCGCTGTCGATGTCCTGACTATTGTCTGTCATCACTTAGTTCGGTGCTGATGTCGCTGGGCAACAGGCCAAAGGCATGAAAATGTTCATGCGTTTTGCTCTGCTCGTCTCCGTCTTTGTTACTGCTTACTTGCCATCGGTAAGGATCCGTTGGTGTTATGCATCCGAAACATTGCGTCTAACTCCTCATCCCAGGCTATCTTCATGTATTGGATATCCACCAACTTGTTCTCCCTGCTGCAAGCTCTCGCTCTGAAGCGCCCAGCTATGCGCAGATTGTGCAATATCCCAATGATGAACAGCAGCATCATCGTCCCTCCCACATCCATCTCGTCGGTCTCCAAGCTGCCTATAGGAGACTCCATGAAGATGGTCAAGCTCGCCGCCGAGCAAAGGCAGAAGCGCGCCGAGGCTTCTGCTCAGGCTGCTACCAGAATTACTCAGGCCAACAACAATAGACGTGTTAGATAGGTGGAAATATGAGTTCCCGCGTTCGCTCAATTCATCACAAATTTGCACATGAGGACGGCGAATTCGTCTGATATGTGTCTATTATTTAATACATCAATCCACTTGTGTCATATCGACCTTTGACGGTTACTAATTCTGTGCTAAAAGCGCTCCGGCAAATCGTCTATTTTACATTCCTAATTTGATTCACTTTTTGCACTACTGCGGCGTCTGGCATATGCCCTCGCTCCACCATCTCATCATACCACTTGACTGCTCCAATCGGATCCTTGCCACTGACATGAGCCCAAAAAAACTCCTGATAAGTCTGGGTATCAATTGGATAGCTCTTGCTGCGCGCCTCGAAGAGATCCACTGCTCGTTCCCGCTCGCCATGCCGGGCCAGCAGCGCCAACATGCGTGTATATGTCACACCGAGCGGGACCACAGGCACGTCCGCAGTGCTCCGTTCTTCACAGTGCAAGAGCAGTTCTTCCCACAGTTCGCTGGCCATTTCCAGATCTTGTGCCGTTTCACAACCCGAAATCACTGCGTCGTAAGTCTCCAAGTCTACTGGGGAAGCAGCAATGCCATCCTTGATCTGTCGGAATATCGTTAACGCAGGTCCAATCTGTTTGACCGCTCCGTAGGCTTTGATCATCGCCTCGTGGACCTTTCGATCCAGACGTCCTGGAACTTCTCTCTGCACCTTCTTGTATAGTTTCACGCCTTCTTCCAGTTCCGAACACCTCCCACACGCCTCGATCATGATAGCCCACGCGTCCATGTCAGCGCGAGCACCGGGAACTTTAGCCCCCATCCGCTTCCATACCATCTGTGCGCCAGTAAAGTGCTTTGCTTGGGCATACCCCGCCAATAACAGCGTGTACGCACGAAGGTCCGGCTGGACCCCGTCCTCCAGCATCCGTTGAAACATGAGTGCACATCGTCGCGCATCGTTGTTCCGCAAATGACACAGCATGACAGCATGATAGTCGCGCAGATCCGGTTGGTGGCCGTACCGTCGCATATTCTCCATGGCCCGAGAGGCATGCAGGGCTCCCAGCAGCGGGAGGGTATGGGTGGTGAGGTATCCCAACACCGTCGTATGGTCGTCAGCCTCCATCTGGTGCAGCGTGTCCTTGCGGAACATTTCCTTGTAGACCTGCCAGGCGAGTCGAATGTTATGCTGCCGGAATGCATCGTGGAGGGCAAAAATCGAGGAACCGGCGACATCGATCGCTCCCGTTATGGGTCGTTTTCGCGGCCAAACTGTCCACCGTCCGGTTGTCGGCAAGAGATCTACGTCCCAGAGGGAAGCAAGCATATCGTCGTAAGGTCCTCGAGGAGGACTCGCTGGGATTTCTGGATTCGGTGGTTGGGCTTGGGCATGTCGGAGAGGAGGGGTTGCTGTTGCGAACGGTTGTGAGGGCCCGCATCGACAGTAGCCGGTGCGGGTTTTTGTCAGTAACTTGAGCCGAAGCGACTCGTGAGAAGTCAATCGCCCAAACATGACATTTATGTGTTGAGGGGTGCTATTTGTGTAGTTCACTCCTCGACGACGACGGCGACGACGAACCTCCTCGCCAAAATCTAAAATACAGGCAGGCTGAATCTACTTTGGCTGGTTGTGGCGCACGAAAGGCTGAGCAACACATTCTCACCTCGTCGCGCAGCTTTCCCGCAGCACCTCCATACTTTTCGCACTGTTGAAATGCGTCTTTTATAGCTGCTACACTGCCCCCCTATACCCCCGCCCTATTCAGCAATTCCAACAGCGCCAACTCCAATAGCAAGTTCTTAATCGAACACTTCTCTGTCAGCAATGTGGGCATTCAATCGCAAGGACCCCGGCCACGACTTCCTAGTAAAACTAATGATACTCGGCGACTCGACGGTAGGAAAATCACAACTCTTCCAACGAATACTACGCAAACCCTTCTCGCACCGCTATGCGCCGACCGTGGGAATCGACTTTGGAACGCTAACGCTGAAAATCGCCACTGGACGCATTCTGAAGGCTCAGGTATATGCCGCCAGAAAAGTCACGCTCATGGAGGCTCACACTGACGTATTGTTTCGTTTTGATGTCAGATTGTAGATACCTCCGGCCTTGACAGCTACCGCTCGATCACACAACAATATTGGAGTCTAGCTAGCGGGGCCATAATAGTATATGATATCACGAGCCGCGACTCGTTCAACCGAGTGCGGACATGGGTGCGGGACTTCAAGAGCAAGCACGTCAACAAGACCGTAGAGCCCGTCATCATGATTGTCGGGAACAAATCAGATGCCAAAGCGCAGCGAGAAGTTCCGACTCCGGAAGCACAGGCCTATGCGCTGGCGCAAGGGTTCCTGTTCATGGAGACCTCTGCTGCAGACAACCATAATGTCGAACTGGCCTTTACGGTCCTCCTAACGGACGTGTACTATGCGACTGTGGGATCGAAAGCCAAGGAGAGGGCCGAAGTCAACGTTACCTCACAATGGAAACCGCAGGCGCGCACCTCGTCACTATTGAACGTCGACAGGCTTATGTCGCCGCTAGCCAGCCCCACACGACCTGATCTCACTCCGCGACATAAATCGTTCGATGAACGACTGTTTGCGATGTTCAAGTGGATTGGGGGTGACAGTGACAATGACACTCCAGCCCACGAGTCGATACAGATAGATAACGAAAAACGGGGACAGCAATCTCCACCTGTTCCGGTCGTCAATGGAAGACCAAGTCCGCAGGCAGAATCCCCCGCCATGGTGCCCGAAGCAGCGGAGGGAAGCGATACATCCCCGTCGTCGCATCGCTCACATGAGCTGAGGACGGAAGCGCGGATGGGACGGCATGGAAGTAATGGGTATGATCCCGGATCACCCCTTGCAGAGATAAATACCGAAAGCATAGGCCGATTAGGAAGGTCAAAGACGACGGTTCCGCGTCGCTAATCATGTTATCACATCTTCCTCGCACTGTTGAGAAAGCACCCCGAGCAATTCACATACATCATAATACACATACCATCCCGCCTTCTTTTTGCGGCCAAAATGGCGGCAACCCCAAATGGTTAGATTGAGTGTATGATATAAGCACTGCGCCACATGACTCCGACGAATTTGATAATTGTGGGAACTGATGAAAATGTAAGGACAAAAACGCTGAAGTGCATAAAGCCTCTTCTCACTTTCTTTATACCATACTCATAAATAAAAGTTTTGCACCCGATGGTGGGACTGACGGGAAAGGTCACAGCCGAGATTGGGGACATCGTTTGCCGGTACGTTTTTCGTTGATACTTACGAGTTCAGAACATCAGGAAACTAAAAGGTTCTACGAATCCCTCCGGATGCTTTCTCCCTCGAAGGCTGTGTCAGTATGCGAGCGAAATTAGTACGCCCAGCTCCCTGCAGGCGGCACCAACAGGTTTGGACAAACTCCACCGAAGCGCAACCGAAGTAAAACCAAACGAAGCCGCACCGACCGCCAGCGGCGCCGCTCTTCGGATGATGCTGCTGACCGACATGGAAAAGCTCACAAACCAAACCCGGAAATGCATCTCCCTACAACAACCATCTCCTTCCTCTCCCAGCCCCCACCCCACCACCTCAATCCCACCCATCGAAATCACCACCCTTGTGCATTCTCTGGAAGCCACAGCGCTGACAGCAGCCATCTTGCTTCCCCGAACCCGGGAGCGCGTCTTGGTCTCGGTTGCGGAGGTGTTGGCAGTCGTGAGAGCTGTGTTGGAGGGGGCGGGGGAAACGGTTCTGGTGAGGGGAATGCATGCGTTTCTGGATACGTTGGGTGCGATGGATGAGGTGGGACCGGAGGTCGATGTATGGGGACTTAAACAGGGAGTCGAGAGAGTTATCAAAAAGGCACCGGTAACGGCTCGAAAAGAGGATTTGGTGAGTTTGAAGAGAATCACATTACAGTGGGGAAGAAAAGAGCGTGATTTTGTATAATCAGCACTGTATAAAAGTGTGCTCGCTAACTCATACATTTCTCCAGACCGTTCTCCCGACACCTTACACAACTCTCCTCACGCATCTTCACATGCTCGAATCCTCGCAACTCCGTCTTCTCGAGCAACACGCCTCACACCACACACTCCCACTCACGCGGCAACCCACTAACATAATGCACCAACACCACCACATGGCGACACCCAAAGTGGCACTTGCGCTCGTGAAGAAGGAATGCGAGCCTGCGCTGGCCGTGCGCCGGAAATTGGTCTTTGGCGTGGGTGGGATTGGCGGCGCGGCCAGTGGCACGGGAAGCTGGAAGTTGGGCGTGTGCAGGTTGGGAACGGGGATGATTGTGGTCTACCCGCCGCCGCCTGGAATTGGAGTGCAGGATTTGGGAACGCCCATGCGGGATCCCGAGGTAAAATGTCTGCTTACACACAAACACCACACGAAAAGCATCATTTAATGCTAATCCAATCAATCTTTCCCATTGCTCACACAATAGCCAACATCAACCCCACTTCACACGCACATTCTCCGCAACGCCAGCATCAACCGCACCTCCCCAACCGCTATCGGCGTGCACCTCCAAAACGGACTAACCCTCCTCCTCGATTTCGGCGACGCCGTGCGCAGCGCGGATTGGGAGATGGCCCTGAGACCGTACTGCGAAGGCACCGCCTCTCGGCGAGGAAGTGCGTATTCTAGCCGACCGTCTCTGGCGCGCCGCGCTGTGAGTGGAAGTATGGGCAATGTGGCGGGGACGGGTATGGGTAACGTGGAGCGAGGAAGCGGGTATTTGTCGTACCCGTCCGCTACTAGTTTTGTTATTTAGATGGAATTACAGCGTGTTGGGGAGTGGGGAAAGAACTGTCATGTCTTTCACTTGTGCATCTAATAGATTGGCATGACGCTTGCCCGCTCTCATAGCTGTCCCGTAACTTTGCTATATGTGTGACGGGCATCTTAATCATCAATCATCTTAACACGATTGGTGAGAGTGTCGTCAATTCTATTTGCTGATACCGTGCTACAGCTCAAATTCGAAGCATAGGCTGAACATAAATGGAAGCCTGAGCCAGTGCTGTGAACTGAATAGAAACGCCACAAACGTGCAAAATGATTCGTTGATAATTGATGAAGAACCACAAAGAAAAGTAAAAGAGTTGAACTTGGCTAAGAACGGTGAACAATAGTTTCGAGGATAGTTCCACTTAAGACGCTATACTACATGTATCATACAAGCCTGCAATGGGCAATGTACGTAACTGCCTTCCGTGTTCTTGCCCAAAATTCCAGGATTCCAGCGAGTCTCATTCACAACGAACGCACAACCTCCTGTGAAGCGTCATGGCTCGATATCACATTGCTCTCCTATTAGCCGCTCTCTGCGCGCAAGCCCAAGCTTCCGCTACGCCATTTCTTCTGTGGAGTGGCAAAACGTAGGATGCGGGGACGCCATCACAATCCTGCAGCTCGAGCTGAATCCTCTGGAGCTTGGTGTGGCTGATAGTGGTATTCTTTATTTTTATTGCTTCAGATTGGCGATTCCCGATGTGTCGGATGTGATGTCCCGTTCGGAATTGAGGAATGTCGTCACCGGTGTCGGATGTGCGAAAATAAACGTGGTGTTTGAGCAGACTGATGTGAGTATTGTGTTTTCCGCGCCCACCGCCAGGTTGAGAATATGAATGGAATTGGGTACATCAGAAGTCGGGCAGCAGGGTGTGGGATGGAAAGAAGGATTTCAACCTGGCGAGCGTTGAGGAAAGGCAGTTGCAGAGGATGACAACTGACGTCGGACTATTCCTCCTTATGACAACAGCTCCACCCGCTCTCGTTCAAACAAATGCACAAAACCACATCGCACCTCCGTCGGTCATTTGCCGAATCTCCCAGCAGTGCACAGGTTCTGTTTGTCCCGTCAGCCAGCTCGCTCGACGACGTCGTTTTGGGCATCAAAGACGCGTGCGGAGCCGACGTTACTGTGACTCGCCTTCAGGATGGTAAAGGATCCTAGGATGCAAGAGATTTCCCGGAAGCTTTTTGAGAAAGTCGTTTCTAATGTCGTTTGGTCATTTTGGTAGAGACCAGCATCCCAGACCTCATCGCCACGGGAAAACCTCAGATTTTGACCATCCCACTGGCGCCACCAAACACGAAAAAGAACTCGGCGGACACGACGATTGCCCGTACGTTGGAAGCTGTCTCTAAAGCAGTCGGTTCAGACTGGATTGCAATGCTGACGGGCGTTGAATCTGAGATGCACATTGTACGTGTGAGAAGCCACGTATCATGCCCTCGTCGTATCGCATCTAGCTCTAACGATGCCATCCGCAATCTTCATTTTATAATCGCAGCTGCAAAAGCGTGCTACCGCTGCCGCCGCCTCGGTATTACCTTACAGCAAACGCCCAATCTTTCAGAAATACGTCTTCTTCAGCCCTGGATTGTTCATGTGCATCTTCGCCATGCTGCCTCTTGTCATTGTTGCTCTCCTTGGAGTCCGCATCCTGATGACAATCCAGACTCCAACTCGGTTTGAAGTCAAGAGGAAGGAGAAGTGAAGCATGGCTTGATCTAGGTGCTCTGGGACCTAATTATTGATCACGGCGCGGTTTATGCCGACGTTTTTGTTGATTCAAACAGAGCAATCTTTGCCTTCGGTGTATTGCATGTTGCTGATATAAGTTACCCATTATGTTGCTGATATCTACATGATGCACAAAAATCTACAGACTAGATGTAAAAACGTTCTGGCTCACGCATCCGTTGATGCCGCCCCACCGGCACCGTCTTCCTCGATCTCCTTTGGCCAATCCAAGTGCACTTCCACCACATCCAGCTCAAGCACCTTGGCCCATTCGACCTCCAACAGGTCCTTCAAGCACGGCTTTGTGCGCCCATTGTCGCCGTGCATGAACTCTTTAACGTACGTTCCGGCGCTCGTCCGGAGGTCGACGCGGACTTCGTCGGTCAGATCGGAAGGGTTGGATAATGGAACGGAGGGGTAGACGTGGAGGGTTTCGATCAGTTTATCACGCATGAGGTCTGCTCGTCTGCAACCAACAAGAATATTAAGGAGCCACAGTCAGTTATCATTTACAAAAGGGCTTGTGGAAAGAACAGGTGGTTCTGTACCTTGGAACACGCGTTGGGTTCTGCTGCTTGACCTCCAAGTTTGTTATTTGTGAGAGTTTTGTCAGTGCTTCCAGCGGTACCGGTGATGCCAATTTGACAAGCGTACTGAAAGGAGAGCTGGACATGAGCATATTGACCCGAGAGTAGAATGGGGGGAGGGGCATACATGAACTTACGTGTAACTCTTTGATTTAGTGTCGGCCGCATCCTTCAGAACTTTAGTCTCTTCCCTAAATATTGCAAGCATCGTAAGTCCCAAATGGAGTTGAGAACCATATAACTCTTAACCCACTTTGAGATGATCTGCATGTTTCGCGCTCCGACTTTCTTGTCTGCTTCCTCATTGATCTGGGCTTGCAGAGCAGCCATCTCAGCTGGAGTGGCTTCTACTCGTCGTGGGTTGATCAGTTCGAGATAGTAAGGACGACCGCGACCCAACATGAGCACGTCTGCGTCTTCTCGTCCGGAAGAGTAAAACTTGTGCGCTGGGAATTGCGCAACAGCAAGTGAGAAATGGACAGAAACAGAAACCAATGCAATATGTGGTCAAGACAAAGAAGCCACATACCATCAACTCGGAAGAACTCATCGACTCTGCCAGCTACAAACTCTTCCACAGAGTGTTCTGTCATGCGGTTGCCGCCAATGACCCATGGAGAGTTGCTAATGTGTCGTTGCAGCTTCAAATATCGACCTGGGGAGAATCGGGTGAGCACCCCGAACACACTGTTTAAACTAGGTGAGGACAGCTACAACCTACCAGCGACATATATGGGGGTGTGAAGCAGCTCGGTTTTGACGAGGACGACGGGATTGGCGACGGGCGGAGGAGGACACATCGATGCTCTACAAATACCAAATCCATCAGACACCGTCGACTCACTGGGCAAAACGACGGTTTTGGACGTACCCACGGAAATGCTCATATGACAGTTTCTCAGCTGCTCTCGTGATCTTTTCATAAGAAATACCATTCACGACAATTATCCCCTTGTGGGGAGTGAGGTTCATTCGTCAGGAGAACACACTCGACAGATCAAAAGTCACCTTTGACAGTGGCTATGAGGCTCCAATGCTCACCTTTTGTCTTGTTTTCTTCACTTTGAATTCCGCGTCGGGGATCTCGGTGAGGAACTTGTATTCCTCTTCCGTCTCTTTGTGTTCGAAGTGAACGCTTACAGAGAAGGGGCTCTGATGTACAGGTCGTTAGTGTTCTCGGACAAGTCTTTGGAGAAAACATCTGCTACTCTTACATTTGCGTCGAAGGCTAGCCCCGAGACTTCCGCATATGCGTCTGCTAGCAGATACTTGAGAATCTCTTTCACTTCGATGAGCGGCTTAGCCTCTGCAGCAGTCTCGTCATTTACAACAGGAAGGTATTCCCTAAGAATATGTTACCATCAGCCCCGAGAAGATGGACACTGACGCTAAACAAAATGACCACAACTCCAACTCACCCTAACTCGTGTGCCAAAAGAAGTTGGTATGATCTTTGACGGATGGCAAGTTGTGATGGGAGTCGCGTGCTTATGACAAACGTCTGATTTTGCACTGCCAACTTGTACTTTTGCTGGTGAAACATGTCCAATGCACCCCGACCGATTGCTTTGTGGTCGCAGTGCAAAAGTCCCAAGCAAGCAGCACACGTTCGTCCCTTGGACAATGGCACTACGGTGATGCGAAACCTCCAAATCAGCCCTTTGATCGGGAACCCAAATTTCCGACTGCCCGGAATACCTTGCCCAATCGTACCGTCTTCTTTCTCAACCTTCAATTTCTTCACCGCTTGCTCTCCAATTGCTTTCGTGTCTTCAACAGACGTTTCTGATTTTATTGCAGCTTTATCGTCCACTCGATGAGGCGCAGCCCAGTCATTCGTCAGATCCACGAAACTGTTATGTATCGTCCTGTCGCGCACGCCCAGAAACCGCAAGACGCACCGCGGGCAACAATGTGCCGCGAGCAGAACCGAAGCGACTTTTTCGGCATTAGACGGTATTGTGGCTGTGAATGGAATCCTATCCAGCAAGATACGAGAGGTCAAAGTCGAGGCCGCCATTCTGAGCGCTGTTCCCAAGGTCATCCCTAGTGTTTGCAAACACCTAGATAATAATAACAATAACGCCGTGCGAAGCGTCAAAAAGAAGGCGAGGAGAGAGGAACGCAACTTCATTAGCGCCAAACGTAGTGTGATTGGATCCACATGGCGTAATCAAAGAACGGTAAGCTTGCTGACCTAACTCAAAAAACGCGTCGCTAGTGGACACTTGCAATCCACGCTTCGCAGAGAGCGGGAATCTTTCTTTTTTGCACTAACTTTATTAACCAGGGGGAGCATTGCCCGACAACGACTGGAAACAACACAGAAGAAGAGGTTCACACATAAAAAGGACGCACTGGGCTGCTTCCCAGCCGCTGCTTTGGTCCGCCATTCAACAACGATGCAGTTTCGAACATGGCACCTGCCGTCGGGATTCAAGCCTTCGTCCAGAAAAAACAAGAAAACGCCGTTCCACGGGAGCTCGTACGAGAACATTGATGTGACGCCCAAAGCTCCCCTCTTAGACCGAACAAGTCCCACTGGATTTGACGATGCTTCCTTCAAGAAGGAGAAGATCTCGAAAACTCTGTCCAGGAGGATGTCAGCATGGAAATTGACAAACAAGTCGGCGGACGCAGTCGAAAAGTCAAATTCTTCGAACGATCAAAACAGAACGGGACGCAAGAGCAGCGTCCAGCTTACTCTTATTGACTTCCATGACGCGGCGCCAAAATGTGAAGTTCGTAAATCATTGGATGAGGGTTCACGAGAAAGCGCAGCAAGATGGTACACGGGCAACGAGCCCCTTCCCCAATCGTCCCCCATGCAGCCCAGCTTTCAATGGGTTCCACTCCACTCAGAGAAGTCGGTCAAGCGTGTCATGCGCCGCGTCAGCACGTGGTTCCGACCAGATGCGGACGGTCGGAAGCACAAGCAGGACAAACTCCGGGACGACAGAATCCGAACGGAAGCACAGCAAAAGTGCAGGCGAAACCGATCCTTGTCATTTCATGACGGTTCACGAGAGAAGATTATTATGAGCATGATGCCACCCGTGCAGGCACGAGGATGCAAGTCCGAGGACGGAGGATCCCGCGCCAATATGGCCGATTTTCTCATCAATCTTAATTCCACCGACGAGCGAGGCTCGCCAATGCTGGCTTTGAAAACACCCCGCGAAGTACGCAGACAGGAAACTCTCAAAAACGCGCGTCTAACCACTTCGACGGCCAACAAGAGAGCATCGCGCATTGAAGCCGCGCGAAGAAGCCGGACATCGACTGACAGTAAGATCGACGCCGGGTTCATTTCTTTCCTGAACTCTGGTGGGAAACGAGCGCTACCTCCCGTTCCCGTGATTCCCTCAGCATATCATCCTGATGGCTCTGCAGACGTTTCTTGGCCTGTGAAGCCCTGCTCTCTGCCTCCGTGCCCGTCCGCTGTGCGGATGGCAGCTATCGCGGAGAGGCCCATCCGTCCGCCCCTTTCCAGGAATCACTCACATACTTATGCCTGGGACCATACCCGCGACGGCTGGGTTCTGATCACACGAGACAAGGATGGAGACATTGTCTGGGAAGAATTTGTTGGAAAATATGCCATTTGAAAATGCCTGTTGCATAAGTATCGAGAGTCCTGTATATGGTCGCGATGTAAATGCTAGGATGCTGTAAAATTTTGGATATGTCACATGTACATGAGACGTCAAAAACTGTGCAATAAAGTGAGCTCTTTGTAATCCCACTGCTCTCCATCAAAACACTCAAACGACAAGAAATTCAATTCGGTGTTGTACGTTGACATGCCTTGTGGCAAAAATCCCCGAGGCGTTGAACCCAGATTAGAACAATGCTGCTGCTGTAACACAATCAACGCCCACATGTTGTGCTTCCATCAAAGATTGGTATCATTTGTTTAAACAATCCGGCCATTGACTGAAGCGCCCAACTCCATCATCAGCTTCCCTGCTGCTTTCCCCAATCAAACATTTAGCGCCGGTGCGATGGATTGCGGTGGCGCGTACACTTCTCCGAATGCCACGAGGATATTGGGATGAGAGAATTTATGAATGTTGGTCTCGAGATGTTTGAGTTGCTGCTCCATGTTGACTTTCCTGTTTTCGTCCACCCACCCATGCTTTAGTAAACATTACGGGAAATGATTCAATAAGTACGGGACAAACCTGGCAATCTTGGGCACAGTATCCACTGTCAGACTCAATCTCTGATATTCTCCATTGAGGCGCTTCCATTGGTTCTGAAGTCCATCGAGAATCTTCAGCCGTTCGTCTTCCGGCAATTTGTACATGTCATTGTCCTCCTCCTGTACCCGCAGTTTGATTTGGTGTCGGCGAGGAGTGTTTTTGAGGTGCGACTGTATGTGCATTGCTTGATTGGGTTGCGCAGCGTGACCGCGTTCCGATTCGGGACAGAGATAGGCTGGGACGAGGCCGTAATCCTTTTTGGTGCGGTACGACGGGGGCGCAGGCTTTGGCTGTTTGGCCACTGATGATGAAATAGAGATGTGAGAAGAGCAGAGAGCAGATAAGCGCGCAAAATCTGACATACGTGAGTTGATTTGGTCCAGAGCATTTGTTGTGATAAAGTCTTTCTTGGTGGGCGAAGGCAGAACGCCGGGTGACGTTGGCAGTGGTGCCTTGAGAATGGTTCGGTCTGGATGATTAGGCTCCACTATAGATATAAAGGGTAATTTTATTGAGTATCCTGTAAAGATGTCGACTGCGAAATGTAACGCACCATGGACAACATTTCGCCATCCTCGCTCTCGTTCACCCTTTTTCAGCCATTGCCCAGGGTCGGGTCTAGGAACAGCAGCAGGCCCCATGCTCGCAGCACTCTTTTTTCCTCCATTTTCTCCCCGCACCATATCAGCATACATGCTTTCATATCGAGCCGGCTTCGCTGCCCGTGTAACCTCCGCCTCGATCAACGAATAGACGCTCTCGCGCGGGAGGTTGCGACCCGCGGGTGAGTGAAGTAAAAATGCCGGACGAGGACCAAGATGAGGCCCTGTCATGGCAGCGCTGGGGTTTGAGACTCCTGCAGTGTGTGATGCCATGTGCTGAGGCGCATTGGGAGAGCTGATGCTGACGGACATGATTGCTACTCAATGTGTGCGAATGAGGATGTCTTCCAGCGGCGGCTGGGGCTTTGCGATTCTATGTTGTGCACCCAACTTGACGCAGTCACTGAATGTTCCGAACTGTCCCCGTTGTCCCGGACACCGTCTTTGATTATTTGAAAGTACTGGGTCAAACTGCTTGGGGGAGCGGAGATCAAAAGTGTCCGACTATGTGATTACGCAATGGCTTACGAGAAAACAAGACTATTTCTAGGAGCCATCAGGGAAAGAGACTGGCCAACTTTCGGCCCAGGGAGAAACTCGAGACTTGCCCTAGAACTTGCCCAACCAATACTGTCAACATTTTCTTGATCGTCCACGTAAACAGCGACGTTGAAGATGATGCCCAGTCCAACAAGATGCATGTAGGGACGTGACAATACCCCAGTAATATCGAAATGAACCCTTACCCTGCCAGCTCCTCATTCAACCTCCGATCCTCGTCTCAAAGCCATTTTGCCATTTGATCCATTTGAGCCATTTGAGCCAAGCTACTAGACGAGCGGTTGGCCAAAGTGGCTTGACACAGCTCTCGTGTAACGAAAGCGTCATCAAGGAGAAGGAGCAGCAGGGCCTTGGCGTTGGATTTGAATGATTGAATGATTGCACGACAATAGCTACTGCGCCTCAACCTTCTCTTATATCGATATAGTCAGTCACCGTTGCGTCATAATAGTCATTTTAATAAGTTGGTCGTCACTCCGTCTTCCTTTCTTTATCCCATCCCATTTCTATCACATCCCAACAACGCGACAAAAATCCCTCAGCGAAAAGGGTCCTTCCATCCCATCCTGCCCTCATTTCGACGGTATTTGTGTTCGACTTCCGGTGTTATCCTTTGCTTGGATTCAACGTATCTGTGAAAAGGCAGTAAACAAATCATCTCGTACGACCCTCACTCTGTTGCATGGCTCCTCTACCCTCAATTGTCTTGCGCCAGGCCACCACGGAATCACATGGCGCTAACCCTACCCACCAACAACAAGGCTCCCGTCCGCCCCGCTCTGTAATACCTGCACAACGCAGAAACTCAGATACCCATGACAACACTGACTATGAGGACGATGAAGACGACGAGTTTTTTGCAATTGGATCGCGTGAAGACCAGCCGCTTCTTTCAACGTCCCGCAAAGATAGTAAACGCCACGACA
Source organism: Powellomyces hirtus (assembly GCA_025526995.1). Taxonomy (NCBI): domain Eukaryota; kingdom Fungi; phylum Chytridiomycota; class Chytridiomycetes; order Spizellomycetales; family Powellomycetaceae; genus Powellomyces; species Powellomyces hirtus. The sequence goes on from JAHLKG010000002.1 coordinate 201,488, forward strand.
GTGACGAGGAAGATGGGCAGGCCTCGCCCGCGTCCCGTCCTCCCTCATATGCCACCCTAGTGGCGCCCGCGGAACCTGGCAGCGTCTATGACAGTAGCAGTGAATACGGTGAGGATGGTTCCCCACCGAAACGAACATGGCGAGCCCGCGTCTGGAGGAAAATCAAGAGAACCAGGTTGCCTCCCAGAGACACCATGGTCGTGCTCTTTGCACAGTTGGTGACCGAAGCCAGCAGAGGCATCGTGCTTCCAATCATGTAAGTGAAAGGAGCTCTCAAGTCACGGACCATTCACAGAATAACTAACCCTGCACTTTGGTGTCGTTGTTTAGGTGGCCTTACGTAAAGTTGGCAGGCGGCAACAGTTCGACTTACGGCACAATGATCTCGTTGTTCAGTGTGGGACGCTTGGTTCTTTCAGTTCCATTCGGCGAATGGGCCGACCGCCGCGGGTCTTCACGCGAAGTCTTGATCGCTGCCGCAATTCTTGGCGCGATCTCAAATATGGTTTACTCGTTCGCATGGGCGCTTCCGCATCCAATCTGGTGGTTGTATGGTAGTCGCCTGGCGTGTGGGTTTTCAACTGGTACCATTGCCGTCTTCCGTGCCTACCTTGCCAGCTCAGTTCCACCCAGCGAGCGAACAAAGGCCATTGCATGGAGTGGAATGGTAAATCTCCTCTCCGTCTTTTTACGAGATTTATCGTTCTGTGACTGACTTTGTTCTTTCTCCATCTTGGCCATCCAGGCTCAGTATGCCGGATTCTCACTCACACCAATCATCTCCACATTGATAATCATGGCCCGCGATGCTCTCGCATCATCACCCCCTGACAATGGTTCTCCAGCCCCGAACTCTCCGCTTATGATTTTTTCCCGAAGTCCCTCCTCAGAAGATCCACCGGCCAACACCGTCTCTATCGCAGCCTGCATCCTCCCGACTATCTTCTTGGCTCTAGTTAATCTGATGGTCGTCCCGCTCCTCATGTGGTGCATGCCAAAGAAAGACCCCATTGCCCACGCGGCACCACCATCACCTCTCCCTCTTCCAGCTGGGGCTCATGGTACCTCATCATCGGAGACCAAACTGATCCGGTTTGGATTCGTTCTGTTCTTTATCCTCAACCTTGTCCTGCGAGGAGTACTCGGCGTCACTGAAACGATTGCGCCAGAAATGTACGAGCACCACAACCAGGATGACGATTCTGCGCTTGAATCTAGCGGCCAGTTCTTCTTCTTCCTCGGCCTCGCCGGTTTGTTCGTCTTCCTGCTCGTCGACCCCATCCAGCGCCGGGTGATGGCAGGTGACAAATTGCTCATTGTTGGTATCCTGATGGTTGTTGGCGGCACAGTGCTCAACATTGACCCTGAACCGGAACGCACCTTGTGGAACTGGTTCTCGTTTGTCGCCGGCATGATCCTTATCTGGTCGATTGGCTCTCCCGTTTGCCAAACCCTGACCGTGTCCATGTTCTCCAAAATGCTGGGCTCGCGCCCGCAAGGGTCCCTCATCGGATGGATCACCACCGCCGGCTCCATCGGCCGCATCGTCTTCCCCGCCCTTGTCAGCATCTCCGCGTCCGCGGCCGTCTGGGTCAACTGGATGGATGTAGTCTTGTGCTTGGGATGTGTCGTTGGCATCATCGTCTTTGAGCGATACGTCCGACTCGTTCGCAAGCGTGAACACATGCTACTCCCGCCGCCCTGTGATCCGATGCACCCTCAGCATGAGGTTGAGGACGACAGTATTTTGGATGGAGACACGGATAATGAGGAGGAGGTACTGATCAATCAAGGGAAATAGTGCATCTTCCGTGCTCCTCATGTCTCCCACGAGTTAAGCATCATAACTTCCCCGCAAAGGACTCTATGGTCACTTGCTATCTGTAATATATACCATTTTTTTGATTGACCTCACTTAATCACACTGCTGAGCATTTGTGAGACATCCGTTCAGTCAGAATGGCACAGAACATTCTGGATCGCGATATATATGTATGTATCTAAAATGGGAAGCCTCTATCAGGAGAAGAGTGAGTGTCTTGCAAGTTAAGACATGTTCTATACTAATCACTCGGCGTGTCAGTCTACTGAAACATGTTGACAGAATTATATATCATGCGACGCGAAAGGACTACACAAAGAGGTTCTGTACACTACGTAGCAGTCCCACATAGGCGTCGATTATTAGAGGACACGATAGAGAAGGATATGATGCTGTGAGAGTGTGTGTGGATGTGTGTGTATTTGGCGTTATGCGGGTGGAGAATCCAGCGTGTACCAGGTTCGATGCTGGCGAGGGCCTTTTGGGCCTTTTTCATGTTTTTTCACAAATTTGTTAAGGATGCCCATATATTGTGCGCCCTATGCGAACGAGAGACGGTAGGAGCAAGTTTAGCATAACACCAGCAGGCTGCACACACACACGGTCAGAGAGAGAGAAAGAGGAGATATAGTACCGTTGTTGTTGCATGCAACTGTGTTCCGGCGGTGACGCCAATCGGGGGTTGCCGAATGGTAGTCTGATCAATCTCATCGCCCCAATACCCCGAGAACCGGGCCCAATCTCTCCAATCGCTCTTATCCGTCCAATCATAAATGCCATCTGCACCCGTATCCCACTGCACAAAGCGCTGGAATCTTCGTCCGCGGGGTTCTTCGTACAAGTACAGATCCGTGGTGAGGTCGGCCACGTCGGCGATCTGAATCCAGGATACGGCGCCAAGAGTGAGGAGAGGTGAGATGCGAGAGACAAAGCCGAACGTGTCGTCGATGTTTTTGTGGGTGCCTTCGGTGGCGTAGTTGGCGTGGGAGTGGAGCGCGGCGTAGACGTGTGGGTGGGTGTCCGTGAACTTGATGTCGTGGGCCCAACGCCATTCTGACTTGGCGTGCTGGGAGAACGCAATCTAGTGGCAGGCGGCGAGAGAGGGATGAGAATCTTGTAGCGAGGGCCGACGCGCGGTCATACCCGCCATTCTCTCCGCAATCTCCTTACCGCTCGAACGGGCGGAGTATCATCTATGGAGTTGCCAGACCATGAATCTTCCAGTTGTATGGTGATGTGCTCCCAATCACTGGAAAACGCAACATCCCGATCAGAAGGGTTGACATGAGAGCAACGGCAGGCCAGAGGGTTGACCGTACCCGTTGTGATATGCCATAGCACACCATTCAAAGTTCTCTGCTCTTTCCTGCACGAACGACTTCAGACCGCTCCATATGCTGATGCGAAACCCTTGACATCCATTTACCGGGTAAAAGAACCAATACTGCAAATACGTTCTCCCCCCAGGCCCTCGCTGGACCACCTGTCCAACCACTTTCGCCGTGACGTTTCCCGTAGGTTCAACTTTGTTCCCATGCCACCATTCCTCGGGCACCACCAACGTCCTATTATCGTCGGCAATCGTCGACAGCTCATATATCTTTAACGGATCCGCAGGTCGCCACCGGTCGCGCGGGTGCAGGTGGAGCAGCGGCGCGTACTTTTGGAGAATGGCATCCCGAGCGGAGGCGGAGAGATTGAGGTTGAGAGTATACTCGAGTGTCGCAACCTCGAGGCGGTGCACTTCGGAGTCGGGGAGACGTTCATCTTCGCTTACACCGACTCGCGCATTTGCTGGTGTTGGTGTGAGTATGAGGAGATATGTGACGAGGACGAGGAGGAGATATGTGGGGCATGTCCGGTTTCGGCGCCGAGAGCGGAGACTGGGATGACGCATGGGGCTTGAGGTGCGAGTGGTGGCGGGAAGCGGGGCTTTATGCCGTCTGAGGGTCATTGCTGTGGTCCGAGCTTATTGGGGTTTTGCTATAGTATGAAGTGGACGCTTTCTTGAAATTCTCTACGGTTAGAATGTTTTTGTGGGAGTGTTTGTCATTCCACCTTTTTTTAGATATTCCAAATCCAAGTGATCGGCCAAACAAAAGACTAAAGAAATGCGCGCGTAAAACTCGATGATTCATCATAGCCACTGTCAAGCCTCACTCGTCCGTCGGCAGTTCAAGAAATGACAGCACCCTCATGCTAAGAATTTCAACAGTTGTCTTGCACGCCTGACATGTCCTCTGGCCAGGTGCGTAAAGGTCCTCTCATCAAGGATTCATTTGATTTGTTTTCCACGAGATTATTTATATTTGCTGACACTTCTCGTGTCGTGTAATAGCATTACCAAAAGAAAGTCAAAACCTCTGACGAGGAGATCGCCGCGCTGAGACAAAAGTCGGTCAAGAAATTAGCTGAATACCAGGAACTATGCGCAGCGATATCCAAAAAGGTAATGCAACGCATGAATATACAGATAGGTTTACAACTGTCCTGTATCTAAAGTTATATCACTTGCTTGTGTTCCTTTTCCGTCCTCCAGCGCAAAGGCAATGAGTATGATGACGAAGCCTTCAAGCTCACCACAAAGCTCCTTTCGCTCAACCCCGAATTCTACACAATGTGGAACTTCCGCCGTCGAATCATTCTCGAACGGAAAAAGTCCTTGTATGTGACATTTCACACTATTTCCGCGTCTAGTCGGGTTGCAAACGAGAAAGTAACGACAAAACAATGTTTGGCAGAGACACCGACGGATACCAGGCCCTCTGCCTCTCTGAACTCCAACTCGCCGATGCAGCGCTGAAACTGAACCCAAAGTCCTACTGGGTGTGGAACCACCGTCGATGGATTCTTGAACACATGCCCGAAGCAACGTGGAATCGAGAACTGAAACTCCTCGGCGTCATGCTGAACATGGATGCGAGAAACTGTACGTAGGCGGGCTGCGCCCTGTTTTCGCCCGCCTCGCCAGTTGATACTCAACCCCCCACTTTGTTCAATCCAGTTCATGGATGGGACTACCGTCGATACGTGGTCGCAGCATCGGGTAGCCGGACCCCGCGCGAAGAGTTTGATTTCACGACCGAAAAGATCACGCAGAACTTTTCAAATTACTCGGCGTGGCATTATCGGAGCAAAGTGATATTGCAGTCATTTACGGATCCGGAAGAAAAAAGCAAGGCCCTTGACCATGGTACGTTTACGCTACGGTCATAATGAACAACCCGCGCGATACTCTTGCAAGCTAACGGTCAACGCTCCTACTGTATAGAATTTGAGTTGGTCCGGAATGCTGTCTACACCGAACCCGCTGATCAAAGCGCATGGTTATACCAAAGATGGCTGCTGAGGTATTCCTTTGTGACTCGGCCAAAGCCACACTCTCAGGACCCAACACTGACAGCGTGGTCGTCACAGCTTGATGCCACAGGATCGAGAACGATGGATGAAAGAGCTCGAGTCAATACAAGAGCTGGTCGAGATCGAACCAGATAGTAAATGTATGTTCCATACCCCGTGTCTTGTCTTTCATCGAAAATGCACAGTTGCTAAACGCTTCTTGCTTCAACGCTTTCCAAGGGGCTCTATTGACGGTAGTTCACATCATGATGCACCTCGGACGAAATGAAGACCACGACGAGGTCATTCAAATTTTGAAGAAGCTGCAGACTCTTGACTCGGATCGTGCAGCGTACTACAAAGACGTTGCGGCACAGGCTGCTAGCAAACAATAATGGAGCTGCGCGGGCTGCTTCTCAAATTGTATATAGACACGCAAACCGTACTAAAACCCTCGTACGCCGGAGATACACAGTCTAACTATATAGCTTGCTGGATACTGAACGGACCGGCTCACGGACAATGTAATAAATTGATGGTGTCAAAGGGCAACCTATAAAACCAGCTAGCCTATATTATGTAACGTGTGGAGCTGTTTCTAGGACCTAATACTTCTCCTCAACAAGAACCTCCGTAGGCGCTTCCTTTTCGACTGGTTGTTTCTGTTGCACCTCTTCCGTAGGCGCTTCCTTTTCGACTGGTTGTTTCTGTTGCACCTCTTCTTGGACAGGTGGTACTTCAACCACGGTTTCACTAGTTTCCGCCTTCTCCGTAGTGCCGGCCAATCTCGCCAGTCGTTCCGCCTTCTTTTGCAGTTTCAAGGCATGCTTGGCCGCCCCCGTGATTTTCCGCTTGCGTTCAAACTTGAGGTTGGCCAAACCACGGTCGATCAAGTCCTCGCATTTGCGTTTGAGGTAGAGCGCATTGTCGAGATCGGTGAAGGTCTCCGGGAACCGTTGACTAGAGACAAATGTATATGTCAGCAACAAGAAGAAGATCGTAATGCCAGGAACGCAATGGATATCCGTACCTCAACCACATGTACAGAATAATCAACCGATGCTGAGCTTCCAGATCCTTCAGCTGATCAATCGTTTGTGGGGGATGATCTCCCAACACAACACTATCCTCCATAAGACATTCCAATCCCCCACTCTGAGCGGTTGCGAAGCGTCGCATTTGCGCCGCTGATGCAGGATCTTGCAGGTTGAACGGCGCGAGAATAAAAGTGTAGCGGTCGCGGAGGGTCAGCGGGATGTCTTCAATAAACTCGGCAATGACGCGTTGAGAGTCGAGGTTGCAGAGAAAATAACGGCCGTCCAGGTTGGCGAGATCTTGGAATCGTTCGAGGAGGGCAGAGAGAGGTTCGCCTGGGAGGTACTGGGAAAAGACTTCAATCTGTTCCAGCGACGGGAAGAGACCAGCAGATAGGATACTGGGCGCTCGAGAGTTGAGCAATCGTTTCATCGTCCGCATGTCGTAGTCGTCTAGTGTGCAAACAACTCCCGTTTCAAATTCTGTGCCAAACCTTCCCGCACGTCCTGCAATCTGCTTGACTTGAGAGATGCTCAAAGCTTTGGTTTCCTTCCCGTTCCATTTTTCCACCCGCTCAAAGATCATGCGGCCAATGTTAAGATTAAGGCCCATTCCAATGGCATCAGACGCTACCAGGACATCGTACGGTCCATTGGGGTCGTTGAACTGTTTCGCTTGTTCTGTTCGGGTCTCTGGCGGGAGGGATCCGTAAATGACCGCAGCTCGCAGACTCGTCTTCTCCTCGATGGCTCGTTTGAGGGCAAAGATGTTTTGCCGCGAAAACGTGGCTATGCAATCGCCTCGTTTCAGTTTCTGCAGTTGCCCACCAAGTCCCGTCTCCGCCACTTCCAGTTTCGTCAGACGCTCGTACCGTCGAACCTCAATTGTGTCGGCAGTGTCCTTCATCATAGCTCTTACCAGAGGAATGATGGTAGGTTCCCCGCACAGATGAATCTCATCCGCTTGTAGTCCCAATAAACCCTGGGTCCACGCCCATCCTCGACCCTCGTCACCAATCATCTGAATTTCGTCCAAGACCGCGACCTCAAACCGTTTGTTTAGAGGTGCCATTTCAACGGTTGCAGCGTATTTGTTGACTCCATCACTCTCTCGTCGCTCTTCACCCGTGAGCAGGTTACATGGCACGCCTTTTGCATTCAGACGTTCGTATACTTCATGGGCAAGCAAGCGGAGTGGTCCGCAATAGATCCCCGCGTCGCATTCTTCCAGACGTTTCAATGCTGCGTAGGTTTTGCCGGAATTGGTTGGTCCGAGGTGCAGAATGATCTTACTGTGGATGCGCACGCAAATGATTAGAGTGAGAGGAACCGCTTGAATGACTAGGAACACGCGATATGGCCTACCGTTGCATCCGTCGTGTTTCTTTGTGCCATTCAGCAGGCTCTGTCAGGTCACTGAACGACATCAAAGACCTCAAAGTTTCCGTCTCCTCCGGGTACTTAGCGGTAACATATTTGTAGTACGAAGGGAGCAAGAATCGGTCCGCTCGGCCTAATGATACATCAAGGTCAGCGCCGATCAACGTGTCTGGCGAATCCCAGACCTTTTGTACATACTTTTCGCAATGAGGTGTGCCACAGCATCACCGACGCTCAGCCCCTCGATTTCGTTATTCATCAACGCCGTTATGAACGCCTTCATTCCCGGCTCGTAGATATCGGCGGTTACACCCATCCCCAGACATTTGGATCTGATGTATTGACTGTTCGAAAACTGCTGTAGGTAATTCTGGAGCGCTACGGTGAAATAAAACAGATTCAGATATTGCGCTCTTCACTGAACTAAAGCATAAGCACCCGTTCTCCAATACCTCTAAGTTGTTTCTCGGTGGGCTTCGTGACAGTATGCCATTCGGTAACCCTTGGTGTATCCTCTCCTCCTCTACGTTTGGACGGAGGCCTACCACCCTCTGCGCTGCGTTGGGAAGGGGGTGGCGGTCTAAGCTTTCTTGGAGGCTGCTTGCTGAAGTCGCTTGGCTGTAATTTCTTAAACGGCGGAGACCATAGAAGTGGTATTTGCGTGGTAAATGTTCGGCGGAGGCGTCTGGCAATGGGAGAGGCTGAAAAGATGCATTCTTTGCCCACACGAGGGGCCGTGAGGACCACGCTTATGGATATCATACCGGCCAGCTGCTGGCAACTTGCAAGGTAGAATGAATGAGTTGAGAAACTTCGGGATTTGAGACTTTTTGTTCTGACAGCAGAAATAGGCACGTGACCGATCGGAGCTTTGTAAGCGAAAATGTCATTTGGTCAGCTAACTACAGTAGCTCAAAACCCACAGATTGATAATATGTGAAATCAATGGTAATAAAATCTTTACATGTCAGCGACATAATTCCCAGGGAACTGCCCAGTCCGCGCGCCAATCCGCCCTGTCCACCAATCATTAACATCGGGCGAGCGCAAAATGACTTGTATCTTGTCGTCCTTCTTGAAGGACAGATCACCGGGTTGCACACTTTCGAAATCGTACAGGGCGAGCACGTACGACACGGATGATGAGGCGGGAGCAGGAGCTGCTGGGGCGACGGGATGAGGGAATGCTGTGCTTGGACCACCCATGGTTGGAAGTGGGACCGCTGAGCTTGGCAGATTAATTGGTGCAGAAGTGGGCTCCATAGGTCTCTTTGCATACTCGTCTGTCACCGGAAAGACAGATCCGTTTGGCGCCTCGTATGCGGGTAGTTGGTCCACCGCGTCCGGTCGGCTTGGTGGCGGAGGTGGTATTCCTGATGGACCACCCTGCTTCGCATCCATGGTGGGCCTCAACTTTTCGTCCTCTTCGTACACCTCTCCCGCAACTTCACCATTGCTCTTCTTGTATGGCCGCTTGACCAGAGTCAACGTGGCGAGGAGCTCCACCATTTCATCGTGCTTGGCCTCGAATCCGTCCTTTGCCGATACGCTCATATCGAAATGTCTGTTGCCCAGCTCGCTGAACGAACGATGAAGAATTTCGACGACCTTCCGTTCACTTTCATAGAGCGTACGGAAACACGGGTCAATAAATGCAACAGCCATGCCAAGGAAAACCGGAATCTGCTGCTTCAGAGTCAGATCCAGATTGGTGAAGTCTCTCGTGGATTCATCTAGGTGAGACTCCATACTGCCTAGTTTCTTCTCATCCGTGAGGTTGCGATCCTGTTTAGCCTGAAGTTTCTTGACGGATTCGCTGTGGCGGTCGTAGTCTACAAGTTTGCGTGCCCTTTTTTCCATCAGTCGCCGGACGTTTGCGATCAGCATGAGATATTCCTTCAGAGGGGTAATGATTTGTCGTTCGATGATTTCCAGTTCAGGATAAAGCTGTTCACGCACTTCCCGCGTGGAGTGGGCAAATGCCTCAACTCGCGTCAGAGCCGCCTGATGATTTTCCTCCTGAAAGCGAGTGAGAATCCGGAGGAAAGCAACAACTTGATTTGCATGACATATACTTACAGGATATCTGGAGGAAAGAGCGTGAGCAGCCTTTTCGTCATACATAGGACCTGCTTCGGCCTCCTTCCCGGTAACAGCGGTACCTCCGCTGCTCAACGTTGGCGCAGACAGTGCAGTGATGGGTCTGTACACATCCAAGAGCGTAGCGCCAAACCGTTCCTGGTGCGCTAGCATCGCAGACAAAGAATCCTTGAACCTGATAGCATCATCGCTCAGTTTATTTGCTAGAGAGTCGGTTCGCTTGAATTTTGCTTCTAGTTCGTCATAGACAGGGTCGGTGCTTGCGGTAGAATGACCTGTTTTTCGAGCGACCTGAGTCGGAAAGCGTGTGACGGCTTTTGTGAATCCTTTCCAGCTCATGGGTCTCGTTCCTTATGTGGTTTTCGTGGTATTGTGAATTTGACGTTGGAAGGTAAGAATAAGCTTGGCGTTTTGTTTGCGTTTTTGTTTGGCGAGCACACACGGAGGTTTCGTCATTCTATCAACTTTATCCTTGATATCAACGCGAGGCTTTGCTTGGCCTCCGCTCTAAATCTAGTTAGCACATGTGTTGTCATCTCGTTGTGGTTTCTCTGAAAGTTTTCTTGAAGATTGAAGTTGCGAGCACCCAAATCTTCCGTGGCATGGATGTCCGAGCCTTTCTTGATGCACTGCCATGGATGACCCCACTGCCATCCGTAGAAGCGGACGTCACATCGGCTCACCACTGCACCGTGTTGTTTGAAGGCTTGGCGGGATTCACCCTCCCAGGTATGACCCCACTACCCGTGCAATAAAAGGATAACCTCAGCGGACAAACAAATGGATCTCCCCGCAGATAACGATGCCTTGATTGATTTCAATAGTGGCTCGCGCGACGTCGCGACTTCGCATGTGAGTCGCTGAATGGGAGGTTCCAACTCAGCAGGAAATTCATCTTCGCCACGCCAGCCACTTCGGCTGTTCACAGGATATCTCAACGGAGTACATACGCTACTAGCGGAGCTACCAAAGGCAAATTTTTTTGCAATCAATCATGAAGCCATCATGAAGCTTGTGCCTCCTATTGCTGGACATGAACCTCCGTTCGCGGTGCTCGTCTTCCCTACAACTAAACTACGATTTTGGAATGAGGGAGAATGGGGCGAAGTGTCAATGCGAATCAACAGGTACGTTCGTGCGAACCATCGCGTGAGAAGGAAAAACGAAAAGCTGTCGCGTTTCGTGGTTGCAACCTCTCTCTCACGAACTTCCAGTGCCATCACACAGATGTTCGCATGGGTACATAGGAATAGTCACTTGACTGCATCACCTGCGAAGCGGAACGTAGTTGATGATGCAACTTGTATAGCTGGAACAACAGTTGCCCCGATACCCGTCTCGGCCGTGGAATTTGCTAAACGCACGCACGCCGACTGGATGAGGTTCCTGGATGCTGTCCACGCATCGGATGAAGACCTCAGAGTCTTCCGGCTGGTTTGTAACGTTTGTGCCTACAAAGAGCGCTCGGTTCGGCTGATGCCACGTATGCATGTAAACAGGCAAAAGCATTTGTGCCGCTCGCACGCTCGCCTCCTATCTCAGCATCGGCAGATCTAGTCGCCCAGCAGGTCATGGTTCAAGGGCAAATGGCCGCCCTTCTTTCTCCTCCACAAGGGGCTGAACCATATATGGCGCAAGACGTGGAGGCCGTCGTCCAGCAGGTGGGCACCCCAAGTCATGCAAGTCCAACCATATACTTATCGTGTTTGTCTCACAGCTTCGCAAGTCGTTCGTAGACAATACCCTGCATACAATCCACACCTTATGAAGAAGGGCCGTGAGTATCCAGTGAAGTCATCACTTAATACCAGTCAGTTGGATCATCGTAGTGTATTTGTTCACGACACCCAGGAGGGACAGAGGGACATTGTGCATTCCGCATTGCCGACACTATCGCGGTTGTTGATTTAGAGCCGACTTCGCGATGAAAGCATTTACCGGATCAGGTCGGTCGGAATAACTACTTGTTAAGTCTTTTATGCAGACCGCGTCTTCAAATGCTGGTGGACACTGCTGAAGTCTTCCTCTCTCATGCTACCAGTTGCGGAATACTCCACGCGTTTCCTGTCTTGAAGGTTCGCAGCACGACCAGCGACCTCAAAGCCGCGGCGGGTCACTCGTCAATGATCTGCCGACCTGGTCTCGTACTTCCCGAGCTGACCTTTATGTGTGCTTGGCCCGAAGGACTCGGAATGGAAGAGTTGCGTGGTAGCCGGTCGCTTGGGGAACCCCATAAGCTGTAATCCCAAATGCACATTGTGCCGTCTGCTCTCAGACTGCGGGAAGCTTCAGCATGTAGTCAACCTTAGCTTAGTCAACCAGGAGACATTTAGATTCAACGTTTCTTGAGATCTGGGCTTCAGGCCAAGGCGACATCCTACCGCAGTAGTTTTCGATGAATCCATTCCGCAAACGGATTTGATTGATGGCGCAACAGCCTCACCGATTTGGCATGTTCGCGCCCCCCCCCCCCCCCCCTTGAAGGCCGCAGTCTGTCCGCGAGACTTCGGCCTTCGATTGCAGCAAGTGGTCGGGTCGGAACTTCAGATAAGCCGCGGGATTAACTGACGCTTTGGAGAAGGTTGTCTTCGTGATTGATTGGGCGGGAAATCGCAACGCCAACGAAATGGGTAAACTGGGCGCTGATATTCTCCCTCGCGCTTCAAACCTGTTGGCGCGTGCAGACACGAAGAAGATGTGAGTCACCGTTCAGCCGTCCTGCGCAGGCGGATATGGGCGGATGTGGCTTGCCCAGCTTTGCAGCGCGTCTCCGCATCCGCTTGTACCGACATCCGATGATCTTCTACCCAAGAGACGCCCACGAAACCCGCCTTTTGTATAGCCCTGGCACTGGCTGGCAGCACGGGGCCGAGTCGTCAGCAGGTTGTGGGCTCTGTTTGTATGTACCGCTGCCCTGTACTCTTATACGGGGAATATAAAAATTCTTGATAGCTATCAGCGCTCCGAGACAGTCGTCAGTGCAGAATTTTTTGTATTGTGTATCAGCAGCAATACATAAGACGTAGTCTTTAAAACTAGTTGATAAACCTTCCAGCCTAACCCTTGGTTTCATTTTCCTCATTCCAACTCAACTCTGACCAGCCACCACAGAGTCCCGGCATGCTGACCCCCGCGACAGACTCCGGCGCAACGGGGGTGACGCCCGACCAAACAACCTTCTCGGCAAAGGAGTCCATGCCCATCCCACAACCTCCTGAATCATTCCTGATTGGCAATCTCTTTGAGATCGATGGCGGATCCCCACTTGCGTCCTTTGAACGCCTCATCAATTCCTATGGCCCAATATTCAGACTCAATCTTGCTGGAACAAGAGTCCTCGTCATCACTAGCCATGAGCTTGTCACTGAACTTTGTAATGAAAGAATTTTTGAGAAGAAAGTAGGGGTAGCTTTGACCGAACTACGAACTCTGGTCGGGAATGGCTTGTTCACAGCTGACAACTCCGATGTAAGTCGCGTCAATTGTGCCAGTTGGACTCTGGTGATTTTCTATAATCATTATTAACTTCTTCACCTACAAATCAGCCTGAATGGAAACTGGCGCACAGAATTTTGATGCCTGCTTTCGGACCAGCCAAAATTCAGCAAATGTTCCCCGACATGCTGGACATCGCATCACAACTTGTCAACAAGTGGGAGCGATTTGGAACCGACTACATCATCGACGTTCCGAATGATTTCACCCGGGTCACCCTAGACACAATTGCGCTGTGCTCGTTCAGCCACCGATTTAACTCCTTCTACGCTAGAGAGATGAACCCTTTCGTCGACGCCATGGTGGATACCCTGCTGGAAGCTGGTCGCCGTCCTAAGCGTCTGACGATTCAGCAAACATTCATGTTCGCCGCGAATAAGAAGTACTTTGATGACATCAAATTTATCCATGAGATGTGCGATAAGATCGTGCAGCAGCGGAAAGAAAATCCTGTAGACCGAGCCGACCTCTTGAATGCTATGCTGATGAAAGACAAGGAGACAGGACGCGGTCTTAGCGATGACAACATCAGAGCCCAGATGGTGACTTTCCTGATCGCGGGCCACGAAACCACCTCTGGCATGCTCTCTTTCACCTTGTACTACTTGCTGAAAGATCCGACAAAGTTCCAGAAGGCTCAAGAGGAAGTCGACCGCGTGACTGGCGGCGGGCCGCTCACATTGCAGCATCTCAAACAGTTGCCGTATCTCGATGCCTGTATGAAAGAGTCTCTGCGCCTCAGCCCAACCGCGCCGGCTTTCCAAGTCGGCACATTGAATGGGCCACATACGTTCAAGACCGGACACACCATCCAGCCCACCGAAAGCGCCTACGTGATCCTCCCCAAGTTGCACAGAGACCCCAAAGTGTGGGGAGACGATGCCGAGGAGTTTAGACCTGAACGGATGCTTGACGGCGGGTTTGAAAGGCTTCCGCAAAATGCCTGGAAACCATTCGGAAACGGAATGCGTGGTTGCATTGGACGAGCTTTCGCTTGGCAGGAGAGTTTGCTGGTCTTGGCCTTGATCATACAACGATTCAATTTCGAGATGGTCGACCCAGCATACGAGCTTCGCATCAAGCAAACTCTGACCATCAAACCTGCAGACTTCTTTGTCAAGGCCAAACCGAGAAAAGTGAACAGCTCACCTCTCTCAACCCCTTTTGCGTCCCCAGCGCGTAGCGCGTACCCGTCCCCTTCGCGCGCTGGTCGCTCGACACCGCCGTCGGCTTCTTCTGTGGCTCCGACCCCGGGGAACTACCCTACTCCGGGAGGCAGGCAGTTGCTGACGCCAAAGAACTCTGATCCCGATAATACGTCCTCGCGTACCAATGTTCCAGACTTGGACTTTGCGGCTGAGGAACCAGCGAATCGACCAATTGCAATCTTCTTTGGGACTAATGCTGGTTAGATACATACGCGAGAAGCATAAGGAGTCAACTCGACTGTGAAGTTTTCCCTAATAACACTGATCAATCGTATAGGATCTTGCGAATCATTTGCTGATCAAATTGCGGCTAACGCATCCATCCGTGGATTCCAGCCCTCCATCTCTACTCTCGACTCGGCAACTGAGCACATTCCCATTAACTGCCCCGTCATCTTTATCAGTCCTTCCTATGAAGGACAACCGCCCGACAACGGCAAACGATTCGTCACCTGGCTTGAATCTCTTTCAGAAGAGTCAGCTCTCAAAGATGTTTCCTACGCTGTTCTCGGCGCCGGACACCGCGACTGGGTCGAAACGTTCCAGCGCGTTCCAACGCAGATAGACGCCAAGCTGGAAAAATGTGGTGCAAAGAGACTTGTGCCTCGTGGTGCCGTCGATGCCGCAGGCGACTTTTTCGGCGACTTTGAGACGTGGGAAGACACCCTTTGGCCCGCACTTGGGGACTACTACGGTATGGAACCCGATACCTGGGACGGCGCCTTTGATGAAAGCCTCGCGTCGCAAAGCCTGCAGATTGAAATCACTACCGAAAAACGAGCCGCTATATCGGGACTCAAGGATTACGGGGCCGGACTCTTGAAAGAAAACCGCCTGTTGACGCCCGAGAAGCTCAAGAACGGTGGGGCGCAGAGGCGGCATCTCGAAATCGAACTGCCGCAAGGCATGACGTATCGAGCTGGTGACTACCTTGCCCTCCTCCCCGTCAACCCGGCGGACGTTGTGAAACGTGTCATGCGGCGATTCGAACTCACGGACGACAGCTGTGTGCACATTCGGAGTCTCGCAAAGACGTTCCTACCAACGGATAGACCTATCCACGCCGCCTCAGTGCTGGCGGGGTATGTGGAACTCTCGGAGCCGACATCTCGCCGAACCATCGAGATTCTACTCCAAGCAGCGTCACATGCTAGTTCAGCGGATACCCTGACCAAAGACCTGGAGAGATACAACGATCCAGGAGTTTACGAAGCTGAGATTCTCGGCCGCCGCGTATCACTTCTCGACCTGCTCGAAAGACATCCTCAACTCCCTCTTCCCTTCAATCAGTTCCTCTCACTTCTCCCGCCCATGCGCATGCGCCAATACTCAATCTCCTCCTCACCCCTCTGGAACCCTCACGTCGTCACAATCACTTTCGACGTTTTGAACAAACCCGCTCTCTCGGGCCAGAGCAACAAGATTGGCGTCGCCAGCAACTACCTCGCCCACCTCACACCTGGAAGCCGAATCGGCTGCGTAGTCAAGCCCTGCTCGGCAAACTTTCACCTCCCCGCTGACCCCAAAACGCCCATTGTAATGGTGGCTGCGGGCTCAGGCATCTCCCCCATGAGAGGATTTCTCCAAGAACGCGCACGAATGATGGAGTGCGGCCGCGAAGTCGGCAAAGCCATCTTCTACTACGGCTGTCGCGACCCTGAAGAGTTCGGCTACAGAGGAGAACTCGAGAAATGGGAGGCACTTGGAGCTGTTTCAGTTCGGCACGTCTACTCTCGCCACCCCAACAGCACCGCCGACACCACCGCTCCTAACTCGACGCCATTACAACAACAATTTAAATACGTCGACGAACGCATGTGGGAGGACCGAGACGAAATTGCCCGCTTGTACCTCAAAGAAGACGCCCGCATCTACGTCTGTGGCTCCGCCGACAAACTCGCCAAATCCGCCGCCGACGTGTGTGTGAGGATCTACATGGATACCCAGAACGTGTCTCGCCAAGAAGCCCTCGAATGGTTTGAAAAGCAAAAGGGAGTCCGATATGCTACGGATGTATTTGGATAGGGCCCGTTTCAAAGTTCTAGCTATTACTTTGGTTTTAGAAAAGCCCCTGATTCCCTCTCTTCTCTTCTCATCGTAGTGGCATTGCGGTTGGTCGGGTTCCCATTTTCTATCATATCCTCTCTTCATTCTGTCGGTTGCATTTTGCATTTTTTCACCAGCATACCCTACCCTGCATCTTTGCGTTTCGCTCAGCTATGTTAAACAAACCCAGCGTCCAAGCGCTGCATGCCTTTCTCGGCGAGCTCGAGCTCCCACCCGCCGAATGGGAAATGCGGTCGGACGAACGTGACGCTGAGCCACCTTGGATGCGGACCGAAGCGTACCCAGGTCGAAACAAAAAGAGCATTAATTTGACACAACAAGACTACGGCGGATGGATTGTGCTGTTTCTGGTCGGTGCACTACTTTGAGGTTGTGGCAGTACGTTTCCTTATATGGCAATTCTGCGTGGAGTTTGTATAAATGCTGCAACTCAGCTATCCGGTCCGAAAAATGAGAAGATCTTTGTTCTTGGCATTTATTATGATCACATCATTGATGCAGTACTATCTCAGCAAAGTCAGAGATCTATGCACAAAGGCAAAGGCATGCAAAGCCGGTTCGTGCCACATTGTTGTAAAGCTGTGAGAGAACATAGTAGCTGTGGGCAAAGGTAAGCAGGTATACAGCATATATGTGCGCAAGACAATAGAATGCAAGCATAGCACCTATACTTCATCCAAAAGTTAATCAGATCAAGTTCGCGTCTTTGTAACAGTCAAAACCTTCTTCGAATCTATTCATAGTGTTTAAAAACATGCTGCAGCTTTGTGAGTGCATATCAGGTGTAGGTATTGTCCACCAACGTATATGCGCTACTAGTAATGAATGTGGAAAGGTAAGTTCCTCTCATCCCGTGATCTCGTAATGATGCTGGGTGCGTGCCGTTGAAAAACGGCCGTGTGGTTCGACGGGTTCGTTTCGCCCGATGATTAGCTGATGTGCTTGGTTCTGTTCGCTTGTGATGTGTGAGGAATTGTGGCTACGGGATATTCCGCCTTCCGGCCGGCGGAAAACAATCAGTAGGAAGAAGTTATTTTCTCCCCGAGCCGATGGTCGGCACAGCGCGAACTCGCGATACTTTGACAACTGCAGGAGTGGCTTCCGCCGGAGTGGGCTCGCCAGCAGCTGGAGGTTCAGGAATTGACGGTGATGCTGCTGATGATGATGAGGCTGTTGCCTCAGTCGGCAGATCTGATTGCGTTTTGCGTTTTCTCGGTATCGCTTTCGGTCCCATTTTCGGCTTGAAGACGGCGCTACTGCTGCTGGCTGTAATGGCACGACTGGGCAGCGGCATCGACACTTCGACTGCAGTCGGGGCACCAAGCTCTTCTTCCGGCTCCTGATATGCGAGAAGTGTTCTGGTCTGCTCTTCTGTCTGCATTAGTTCGTTGCTGTCGTCCTCCTCGTCCTCGTCTTCCTCCTCCGCTGCGTTTTGGGATGCTTTGATGGCAATCAATGAACTCCCTTCGCCATTCTGCGTTGCAAGCGCTTCGCTCTTGCTTCGTTTGACAGCCAAGAGCTCTTCGTCCTCGTCAGATTCCTGAGCTTTGGCCTTTCGTTTCATAACGCGTTCCCGGATGCGGTCCTTCATTTCCCCTGCGAGATCGTCGGCTACAAACACCAAAAAAAACCCGTTTGAGTTTTCTCATCCCGTCATCGTCGGCCGCGTAAATTGCGGTAAACTTACGTGTCTCTTGCTTCCTCAGCAACGCGGCCGTCACTCGTCGACCGTTCATCCGTTCCTCCGTGTTGAACTTTGCCTTGATTTGTTTGCGATTGAGTTCCGGAAACATCAAGCAGATCATGCTAAAATCTGTTCCAAAGTACGAAAGACCCTGAAAAGCGACAAGTCAGAGATTGAGACGCCACATATTGGGCTGCAGACCAAACTTTAATCAACCTGATAGAAGCGATCAGTTTTCTCGTCCGTCCATCGCACTCTGGCCATGCGTTGCTTCGTGGAAAAAGAGGCGCTAGTGACATGTCGATTTGAAGCTTCATCAATGTGTTCCAGTTCTTCGTCATCTTCGCGCCCGGTTTTGATAACCAAGGACTCTTTGTCTAGTTGAAGCTTTCCATCGATCATGATCAATCGCGGCCCACTATGACTATTCATTCAATAGATAAAGTCCACGGTTAAGTCACGCACGGGCAACAACAGCTTCTATGAGGCTGCACTTCCAGCATACATACTTGGCTGGGGCCGGGCTCGCCTCACGTTCAGGCGCCGGCGACTCCCCTCGCGTCGTGCTCGGTGTACCTTCGCGCTTGCCCCGTCGTTTTCTGGCTTCTTTCCGTTGTTGCTGACGTAACTCTTCCACCTTGGACAGCTTGCCCGCGGGAAACTTGTGGGTTATCAGATCACCCAACGAAGCAAACGCAATTGTGAATTCATTGAGCTCTGATTCCTCCTCTGGATCATCGAATCCAGACTCGGACATGGTGTCGGCGTTCCTTTCCACAGTAGCCTGGTGCCGTAGACTCGCGCGCCTAGTTGATGTAGCGATGGGGTTTCGACTCGGAAGAGCTATTGAAGTAGCAGTGCTGCTTGAGTGAATCTAAATGCTGACAATCAGCGACTGATTTTCAATACGCTAATTGTTTCCATCGTGCATACCTTTGGCGGGGCATTGCTTCTCGGTAAAGGTATTCGCGCAGGTTCTGACACCTCGTTCGCATTCTGACCCTGGATTGAGATGGGCTGCCTATTGACGGTGGGTCCTATTGTCGGTATTATTGATCCAATCTGTACCAATCCAACAAGAGTGAGCTCACTCAGTCCACGGATCAGCAGCATGTCCGCATCACAACGCACCCTTGGTGGACCAACAATCCGTGATGGGGCAGGGATAGGCAAAGGTTCAGGTTCCTCAAAATCATCGAATGTGTCATTGGACGTGATGACCGCCCCAACCGGTACTGGAAGTGGAACAGGAATCGGTACCGGCGTGGGATTTCGCGAAATGTTGATGTTCGCGGTAGGAATAGCCGAACTCTGCGTGGAAGGCGGTATGGAAGCCTCTATCGGGGCTGATGTGATGGTAGCCGGAGCAGATTCCACTCCCTATATTTATTGCAAAAACGCCAAACCGTAAGAATTCACAGATATCTAACGGCAGAGCAGTGGCGGAATGTTACCGTCGAGATGAGCTCAGTCAGAGAAGGAGCAATAACAGCCGTCGGGGACGTGACGGGTGGTGTCGGCAATTCCAACGAGTCAGCAACAACCGGATCTACAACTGGCGCGATGATAGTCTGCTGTATTGCGGAATCGATAGAAGCGGGGGTAGGAAGAAAGCGAGCATCGTTGGTTTGTTGCGAAGGAGCTTCGGCAGGGAGAGCAGAAGTGTTCTGCGAGGACAAAACTGAAGTTTGTGTAGTAGGTGCGATACTCGGCGGGGTTGCTGGAGCAGCAGCAGCAGCCGGAGCGCCGGGTCGTCCACGGCCAGGTCGGGGTTTTATCTTTGGCGCAGGAGCGAACTTTCCCGGTCCTTTACCTGTTCAAAGGGTCAAAGATAAATGCGCCGCCGACAATTCCACACTTGACCGCGAATGCTACTTACTGACGCCGGAAAGTGTCAGCTCAACCATATTTGGTCTAGTGCACTTTGCACAGGGTTTCTACAGACGGTGGATAAAGCTTTTCGAAGCCGGATATCGGTGAAGTTACGACACGGGGAAACAAGCTCGCCGAAACGGCGAACAAGGAAATCACAGGTTTACACGGCAACAATGTCGCAGGCAGATAGGCTGTACAAATGTTTCTTGATGCAAGGACCCAATCTACACGTTTTGGTTGGTGGTAGCTACGGAGGTGTTACGTTTTTTTGCAGGGTGAGCTTTTGTTTTTTTATTTTTATTTTTGCAGGGGGGTTCAAAGCTTTTGGAATTCCCTTTGCATATCGTGTTGTGTCAGCTCGTGTGGTGGCTGTCTGTCCGTGATGATGATGAAGAAGCGTGCGATGTGAGAAACTGTGTCACCAGCATATATTTAGGCGTAAAGTGGCTTGGGCTGAGCTCTTTCGCGTGAGGATTCTCTCGTCTGCCCACGTTCATCAAGGTCACAGTTCGTACACAGATGCCGCTGACTTGATTCCATCGAATATGACCGTGTTGTTCAGCGGCACGTATTGATGGGTGAGCAGCTTGATGACTTCCTGCGACACGATGCCTCCTAAAATGGCAGCGATAACATGTATCTCTGACCCGGCAGCCCGTACACTTGTGTAGAGGCAACAATTAGATTATGCACAAGATGCGAAGCCAGAGAGTCGATTGCTCCCTGCGCATTGTTAACCACTTACCATTCTTGGACATAATCATCGGATATGAGCGCAGGGTCCAGGCCGTGTTCTTGCATGAAGGCGTCTACGCACTTTCGCACCGTTTGCTGATCGCTGACGTAGTGTGACTCACTCTCCCCTTCTCTCTACTGTCAGCATCGCGATTCTGTAGCGAAACGTGATCCAGTCCTTCGAACATACCTGGATATCGTTGAAATTGGGTTTTGCAAACCTCTACAGCCCGAAGCATGACGTACCAGGCGATGTTATCCTGAGGATCGCCCGCCAACGAGTTGCCTGTCAAAAACGTCATTTAGATCGACCGCAAAAGAGACGCAGAGTACAGCAAACGCTGTCTCACCAATGGTTTTCGAACGAGCGGTTTCAGTCGCCTGTTCCTCGGCTAGAGACCGGTAACGTATCACATGCAAGTAGCCCGCGTTCTTGCAGAACATTTCGATCTCTTGGGCAGAGATTCTGCTTGGGGAACTGCCTATCGAGGCTAATAGGTTGGCGACTCGTTCCGACACCGCTGCCGCGTCTTCTCGAGCTTTCGAGCGGTATCTGATGACTGACTTTTAGTTTTGGATCCATTCGTGTACCACACTCAATGAGAACGAACATAGTTTGTAATCGTATATAAGACTCGGTATCGGCGTGCATATCTGGGACGGTTCCTGGCAGGGGAAGAAACCCTTGACCCTCATTCTGCACGAAGTCGCACACAGCTCGAGCAATGATCCAAAAGTCCGGGGTCTGAAGAGATGAGCTTTTGGTCTCACGGAGAGTCGACAAGACGTAATCAGCGGCTTACCTCTGAAGTAATGTTCTGTGCACATGTATTGTTTAGAATCAAACGAATGGAAGATGGGATCTGGATAACCTCATTGCGTCAGCCCATGATGATCAAGTGCAGATGGACACGGCGTTGGTGATCGTACAGTAGTTGGAGTCCACGCTCGGTATGCGGATGCCAACGCCTCGTTGAAGTTCTGGTTCTCAGGCATATCTGACCGTTGCTGATCACGGATGGATTGCTTGAACTGTTCTCTGTCCGCGCTGGAAGAGGGGAGCTTCCCATCATGCTGCACAAAAGAATCGTTGAGGATGCATCAAATGATGAAGGAGATCGCAACCTGCGTACGTTGCGTTTCCAGCTGTCCACGGCTTTCAGCAGGATGACAATATACGGCACATGGCTGTGGGCCATAGAATCCAACTCATCCAGATTAAAAGATTCGGCAAACTCGCGTAGGGCAGCAAATGGACAATCGAAGCGGAGATCCACAATCTGCTCTGGGTGAGACTCAACCACTACAGCATGGAGCAAACACAATCAGTGTCTGACCGAGAAGAACTCTCAGAAGTCTTCCCCTACCTGTATGCTCTCGCACAATAATCCTGGAGTACCCCATCAGCCCGTGCGCGCGAACAATGACCAATGGAATGTTTGCTGCCCAGCATATGTCGGCCAACTTGTACAGACTGGGCCCGGTGATTTGAGTTGCAATCACGAGTGAGAAGTGCTGGAAGAACTCGGGACTGTTTTCTATTATTTCAGCGGGGTCCTAGAGTTTAGTGTTGATCAAAATCTGCCGCGCGTGTCACCAACTCTGAGGTTGAAGAACACGGAACTAACCCGCTGAACATGGCTCCCTTCGACTTCTGCATTCAGCTCCAGTAACAGCTCTGAGACGACCTTGGCACGAGACTGACCGACGGAGGCGGGAGTTACAAAGAAATTCTGGCCAAGGTCAGACTCTTCCACTAGACACCCGTCGACCACCATGAGAGACCCAATGCCTTCAAGTTCGACGCTGCTTAGTAAAAAACACACTCAGATAGAGAGCCCAAATCACACAAACCAGGAAGGATGAGGTTCTTCAGGATCTCAGTACCAACACCCGAGCCATTCAGTAGGCAAACTTTTGAGCTTTCCAGAGCAGCTTGGCCATGGGAATGCCATAGCCTAGATCACAATTTCATGAGCACTTGCGCGAAGAAGACAACCACAGACTGGCGATATAACATATTCTGCTCCATAATTGATCGGTGGACATCGTTCTTACCGCAATTGTCTGTCGTATTTTTGTGTCTTGTCAATCATCTTCACGATGTATGAGCTGGGAACAGTCGAGGTTAAGCTCAAGTGATCGATGTTACAATCGAGCATGACATAATCGGATTTGACTTTGACATTTTCGCGAAACCATTCTTTGAGCCGCATTGGATAATTGACAGCACTCGCCTCATAAAATTTAGAGAGAGAGCATAGTAGCCGCGACAATTCCAGAGCAATCAGACCACCTGAGAGATCATTGACTGAGCGAATGAATGCACCCGAACGGCTGTATCCGGCCTACAATGCCGATTCATTGGCCAATATCGAGCGGGCAAAGCGGAAGGGCAATGAAGCTCACATGAAGAAGCAATATTCAACTGCGATCACGGAATATACAAAGGGCCTGTCCTACATAACTATGAATGGGGCACCCATGGCAGAGCCCGTCTCGGATCCCGGAAAACTGATGGCGCAACTCTACTCCAATCGTTCTGCTTGCTACCTTCTGGATGGGAAGTACGATAAAGCGCTCGCAGACGGAAAGGAAGCGGCGAAGCACTTGCGATGGTACAAGGTGGAGCATGACATATACTAGCGGGGTGAAGACCGATTGCTCAACAATGTTGCGTCTCTCGTTCCCAGCCGTGGTTTCGACAAGGAGAGGCTTGGCTGGCGTTGAACGAGTATGAGAAAGCCATCGAAGCATTTGACGAAGCCATGAAGCTCGTAAGGCTCCTCGTGTTGAGGGCGTAACTCCCGACACCTGGCTCACGTAGACGATCACTAGGTCGGTCCAGCGGCAGCAAACGAACCCGCGGAAAATGTGCGAAGAGGTCGAGTTGCGCAGATTCAAAAGCGGTTAACAAAGGCAAAGATAAAGATGGAGGACAGATCATTGGGTAAGTCCTTGATGGCTTATTCGTATGAGGTAGGCATTCTTTCATGGTGTGGTCCTGATCCCACATACAACAGGGCTTTGCTTGCACCAGCTCTCACCTGGCTGTGGGGATATATGCTCGTCACATTCCTTTTCACCAGTTCGGAACCTTGTTTACTCTTATGCACGCAAAATGGGCAACTATATTTATCTCATCGAAAACATTGCAAGCAAAGAGTGCTTGCTGGTCGATGCGTGTTGGGACATCGATGGTATCCTGGCCTACGCGAAGCATAAGAAGCTGAAGATTGTGGGCGCAGTGGTGACCCACTACCACATCGATCATGTTGGGGGCATACCGCCACCGCCATTTGACATTCCCGGTGTTCGTGTAGATGGGTTGGCAAAGCTGCTGAAGAAGCTACCTGATGCATCTGCGTACGTCAATCCAGCAGATATTCCAGGGATCGTAAAAGCGAATCCGGAGATATCAGTCGACCGATTCATAAGCACCGAAGATTACGGAACGATGTGCCTGCCCATGTCGCTTAACGGCGGAACCAAATCAAAACCCACATCCCAACAGTCCGGTGGGCGGACGACTGCATTGCAGTTTATTCATACGCCGGGACACACGCCAGTAAGACTTGACATTATCTTCTTCACGGCGGTGGGGTTGTCTCACATCTGCTGTCCTATCCAGGGATCTCAATGCATTCTGGTAAATGGGAACCGGCTGCTATCTGGGGATACACTCTTCATCAGATCTTGCGGAAGAGTGGACTTCCCAGATTCCGACGTCATGGTATGTACAGAGTGAAGCCATTGCGCGAATTGATGACCTGGTACTTATCTTTCTGCAGCACATGTATCATTCGCTACAACTCAAACTTGCCACATTACCGGATGATGTAAGTAGACATCTTACTGCTCGAATCCGAGTTTGGCTGACATTTCAGTACAGGTTTGTATTTTTCCTGGGCATGATTACAATGGAGAGATGGGACTCATTGGGGATGAGAAACGGGAAGGGTTACTGAAGCCTCTTGATCGGGAGACATTCCGAAAAGCTATGGCCGATACCTCGGCTGATGAGTAGCATATTTCGTTCTTGATTGATTGGACGTAGATTACATGTAACGTAGATACAAATTTCTGCCGACTGCACATGTGTGTACGCATCAACAAAGCCTCCGTGATACGTGACGGTGGAAATAGTACGCCACCGGTTACGCCTCCCACCGCTGCCTGTGAATTCAAGTGCGGTCTGTGTTTCTCTAACGCGGCTGTAAACCCCGCTCGCTGTCGATCTGCCGAGCAATAGCCAGCAGTTTGGCATCTAGCGGCAGGTCGGCGGCTGTCATTCCAAAAAGGTGCCACATCCCCTGCACATGCAGGCGACCCTGTTCTATTCGCAGCAGTTCTTGATTCTCTGGGCTGGGCAAAAATCGATTACGGTGGCATTGGACGAATCGGTATGGACCTACAGAATGTTGATGAAGTCAGCGGGATGGCCCACGTCGGCGGCATCAAGAGAAGGGTTGGCAATAGTGAGATGTGCAATTTCGAGAACACGCATTTTGATGGCTTTTGGAAGAATGCTTCCGGACCTTTGGAGCTCGGCACGCGTTCTACAAGCGCTGACGCCCTCCGACCCTCCGTCTCCGAGTCTCCGACCGCAGACCGCGACATCAACGGCGACTTCGGAGATGCAGGAGCACATTGATACTTCAGTGCTGCGTTGTCTTCATCTGTGAACTGGACGGATCTCACCCGGACATACATCAGTGCGCCGCGCGACGGCAAAGTACCTTTATTTAACGCAATCAACAAGGCCTCCCGCTTACAGACCTGATGTCACCGAGAATTCGGAGATACATATCCTTGTAGATGGAAACGAACCGCTTTTCACAAAGCCGGTGCGGGCGGCATTGGAACGCATAGTCCCCATATTCAGCTATCGTGGTTAGAAATCTGTCGCGCGAAAGTGTTCCGTTGAAACGCCAGTCATTGCGAAGCGTTCCGGGACAGAGTGTGGTTTATGCCGGCGATATTGCAGGACACCTTTGCCAGCAGCCTCCGCCGCCATGCTGCAATTCTTCAAGTCGCATGTGTACGCATCTGGAGCTGTCCCACCCCTCAGATGCAAATATGCCGGCTTCTGTCTACGACTGCATTGTACGTGAGGTTGTACGCATTCTCAATAAGTTCGCCGACATTCCATCACGGTTCGAGGCCGCCAAGCGAAGTTTACTACGTTCCATCAAAACAACAGCATCGTCGTCTCCTCATAAGATATGGGCTCCTTCTTGCCGGCGACGTGGGAATAACTTGGGAAATAGTTTTGGTTTCTGGCGGGAGGATCTTGGAGAAGGTCCTTTTGCTGCTGTTCTATCGTGCGACGGCCAACTCGCATCCAATAAGCCCACCCTGAGGCATAGCTGGAATACCTTCTCATTTCTTCAAGCTGCCATTCCAACTGGATGCGCGGATGTTGATGGATCTCCCGCGAGAACTTTTGGACACAAAACCTGCTGCAGTTGCTAGGAGTGTTCCCGCTCTGAGATTGTTGGAATGGATCAATGACGGATGTCTCGCTAGTGAACATGAGATCTCCGCAGAAGAATGATGAACTTGCTATGTAGCTCATCCTCAAACTCACTGCAGCCGTTCCATCATTTGCTGGAAGGAAAAGAGCTTGCGCATGTACGACAAATAATCGATGTCTTGGTAACGACACATGCCAAACGGTTGCCAAAGTTTGATCACCTTGGACCCAACGTTCCAAAGAATATGTCCGCTGATCGGCCGCTCAAGCGAAAATGGGAAGCTGCTGCGGAAGGGATCAACACGGGTGCAAAATCTGTTATTCCCACTTCAGATCGACGAGACGGTTGGAGTGCCTGTTTAGAGGTCTGGCAGCAATTCGATCAATCTCCCCAGAACGCTGGGGGGCCGCTTTCGGGAACTTATTACATGGATCGCTATCAACATGGAGATCGATTCGACGCCATCGGCATCGTTGCAAAAGATCTTGCGAGCTACATCTCAGAAGCGCCGCCGCTGTTTGCATGGGCCAGCATTCCCAAATCCGATCCGCTACTGCAAATGATGTTACTTGCGTTCTTTGCCCCTGACGAACATTTAGCTCGTCGTATTACTGCGAGAAGTGGAGATCAGGCTATCACAAAGTCTGCATCTTGCCGCCAAGTGATCGGGACGAACACATCTGGCTTAGTGTCTAGAACGGCCCGTGACAATGCACTTGCTGAAGCATTCACATAGGTATGCTATGGTCGACTGGAAACCCGCAGATCCAAACACTTACTCTTGCATTGCATAGAAGCTTGAACACGTTGAAGCTGAGGTTAAAAGGAACTTCATTGAAGAAGCTTCCCCACTCCACACTCCTTGTCCTGGTTCATCGTGCATTTTATTAACCGCTTTTTCATGCACCTCTAAGATCCCGCCATCATTCTTCTCTTGCCACGTCCGTCAACAGCGTTCTGCTGCGGAACAATCTATGGAAGGGTTCCGGAAGTGGATTGATGCGATCACAGCTGCTAAGAAGCACATTCGTGTTGACCACGTCATCGAAACATGGGTCACGGGGGTCACGCTTGAAAGTTGTCGGGAAACCGCAACCGTGGGTCAGAACCTTTGCCAGATGCAGAGCTAGGCAATATGGCAAGGCAAAGAGTGACAAAATGTGGGAAGCAGTTCGCCAATTCTGGTCAATACTGTGTTAGGGGTTTCAGCGGCAAAAGCGGGCTCGGCTTTTACTGGACTCATCAAATATCTGCTCAGCCTAGAAGGGAGTGATCTCACGGCGCTTTTCCCCCAATTCGTGGATGAGACTCTGGCTTTGCAATCGGGTGGCCCTCCGCGAGGCCATCGATCGGAGCTCACAAAGGACAGCGATTCGGTACCCACTCTCATGTGCTGCTTGACATCAACACCTAGCATTTATCAGCAGCTCTCACAATCATCGATCGCCACCACCATCCTCGTCAGGATGGCATCCGTGCCACGGAATGGTGCACGTAAGGCCACGATAGTAAATTTGTCGGCACTTCCGCGTCACTATGGGTGATGCCTGTGGATTGTAGACAAATGTTGGCGGCACGTCAATATGTGCTATCTTCGAGTACATCGTTTCTAGAATCACGTACCTAATTTAACTTCTCGAAAGTCCCATCCTCCCGTCTTGTCACACCGGCTCGTAACATGGTTTCCACCAGCTGTCGCTTCCTGATCGAACTCCCTTCTCGGCGAGGAACAATAAGACCTCAACATCGTCCTGACCGATCGCATAGATGAACAAGCTATGACACGCCTCGGGGGGCAAGCCGCATTTGAACACGTCCTTGATGACGGACAGATTCCTTTGCTGATGCGGAACTTCAAAATACCAGCTGTTAAAGAGATCAGGTAGACTCGACCTTATATGCGTACGATATCAGGATTGTCGGTCGAGAGGTCCACTGCAAGGCGTTCGTCAGATATTGTGATCATGGCGGACGGTGACTCAACCAGCAAGAGAAGTATGTTCCCTCTGTATATCACGGAAAGAAAACTGTTTCTTGTTCTTGGCGTGGTTTGCCTCGCATCTTGAGCCGGGTTGTGGCGGCGTTCCATTGCTTTTTTTTCTACCTCTTTCAGAGCTAAATCGGGATCGTTTGGCAAGGATGTATCCATCTCAAATGGTACCTTTTGGGCTTCCATCCATATGGCTCTGAAACGCCGATGAAGAGCATGAAGAGCCCTCTCGCGATTTCTTTGGGCGTTAGACATGTAAGCGGAGTGGTCAAACGCATGTAGAATATTGTAAGCTGCGTAAAGTGTCCGGAAGACAATGTTACGGTTCAGTAGTATCAAGAATATCATCGTTGCATCGTACCTGTGCTGCAAACCTGACACCTGGATATGATACATCCCATTTGAACGATAACTGCCACCCGATACGATCCGCTTGGAGCATAAAGATATGGAACATCTAATTATCTGGCGTGTCACGAATGCACTGCTCGTTTTTAAAAGGACCTCTTTTCTGTCTACACTGGTTTGATAATGTCGCCCAAAACTTGGGACACCACTGAACGCTGATCCGCTGTAGGAGAAACGGTACAGGGCCAGATTCGCAGTCTCTACTGCGGTGCCGCTCGGAGACATCCCTAGTGCTGAAGCACCGATAGCCGAATTTGGCGGAAGGTAGACACACAGTGTTGTGGCAACCGCTCCTGATCCTTTCCGTCGAAATGCTGCTGCCCGCAACCTCCCGATGCCCAACCCCTCCATCCATTCTGAGCCGAATCAGTGACGGTCCTGCCAAAGTGGCTGTCAAGGTAATGAGATATGCACCACCATGTTTGACAACAGTTCGTCAAAGTCAGACGTGTTTATTACTGTCCTCTCGGTCCATGGATGCAAATGGTTTATCAATATACAGCCACGTGTTACTGAAATCTACCAGCGAGAGCGAAGGAAGCATTGGACTTGATCTACAGGATCTCCGTTGCGTTTGCCGAACAGTCCAGTGTTCTCTCAGTTATGGCAACCGTTATCCCTCTACGGTCTTATCATCTCCATTCCCCCCGCGCGCTACTGGCAAAATTCATTCACACACTCTCTGGGCCACCGCCGTAGTTTAAAGTCCACCAGGAGGCTTGCACAATCATGACTGCATGCCTGGACGCGCATCCACTTTCCGGAGAATATGTCTTGTTTTAACGAACATTATTAGCGGGGTAGCAAGCAACGGCTATGACAACAACTATCGCCACCTAAGTGCACCAGGAAATGCATGCTTCAAGCTCCTTATACGTATCCGCACCTTTCTCAGTCAAATGGTCACATCCACGCAACTCGATATCCACCTTACGTGGACCACCATCCGCGGAACTCTTCAGGATATTGACCGTTGTATGCAAGTTTCTAGAAGACGTCGCCTACTACACACGTTCCTTGGGGATTCGCAGCAGGTTGCTGGTGCGGTGCAGCTCTGGCGCAGACGTGCCTCCACCACACAGAAAGCTGTTGCAGTAACTGGCGATCTCTCCTCGCGTAAATGAAGGAAACCCGTCGCTCTTAGCAGAGAGTTATCAAAGAAATGATGTTGGAAAACACTTCGTTAGGTATCAGGTCAAGCTTTTCATCATTCCAGAGCTTGCTTCAACTGCCAACAACATTCTATTCATGTATGTTAACAGTGGACTGGCCGGCGATTCATGAGAGTATAATCTGCGATCCTTCCGAGACATTCGCTCCACAAATTCACAAGAAACCGACGACGCAGGGAACCGACAGTGTCCAAACGCACGTATATCCCGTGTTGCTGTCAGCACAGAAAGTCGCCAGCATTGTGCTCAGAGCATCAGTGGTAGCGGATACATTTGCAGAACCGCATCCGATGGGATAGATGTTTTGCCAAATGTCAAATCGCGCATTTGACTTGTTTACGCGATATCTCACAATGTTGGTCACGTGTCACCGCCACGATTGGCCGCGAGGGCTGCGCTCCCCCCTCCTACGGTACCAAGCACGAGCGCTGCCAATTGTCTGTTG
Source organism: Powellomyces hirtus (assembly GCA_025526995.1). Classification (NCBI taxonomy): domain Eukaryota; kingdom Fungi; phylum Chytridiomycota; class Chytridiomycetes; order Spizellomycetales; family Powellomycetaceae; genus Powellomyces; species Powellomyces hirtus. The sequence goes on from JAHLKG010000002.1 coordinate 231,719, forward strand.
GTTGACCGTCACAAGCACATCTGCGAAAGAACTCCTCTTCGTGGTCGCTAAATTCTTCTATAGGTGCGTTGCGTAAGGAGACGAATGTGTTGCTTTTTCAGCGTAGAGGCAGAGTGTGGTTATGCCGGTTTGGCCGCAGAACAACTCTTGCATTGCGGCAGTATTGGACATTGACCGAATTGGCATGGGGGACTTGTGAATGTCAAAAACTGACCAACTTCGTTCATCCATCCATCCATCCATCCCTCTTCGCTGCCCGATTTTTCCTTCGAATTTCACCAACTACTCGATCTATTCATCGCTCTATCTATCCATCCATCCGTCATTGCGAATCTACAATAATCCTTTCACCAAATTCAACGAATTTCGTCGATAGTCATATAGTAGACATCATGGGCCGGTACGTACCCACACCGGGCGCCCACCGTGGAGCAAAGCATTGTTACTGGAGAAGAAGATGGAGTCTAACGACGTTCTCCTTACTTCTAGATACGCTGCCGAACCCGAGAACCCCGCCAAGTGTGAGTTTTGTATCAAGACTGTTGGTCACTTACTGGTGGGAGGGCGGCATTGAAATGGAGAGGCTAGTCAGTGGATGCGGAAACAGCACAGGGCGAAAGGTCGGACGAATAAATGGAGATGGGAATGCGCGGAACATTGGAGAATGAGGGCTGCTTGATCTTTCGCTGGGGGATTGCGATCTCCTGCGTTGGATATTTTGGTTTGATGACGTTTCGCACGCCCAAGGAGGCCGATGGAAACGGGGCAACGAATGACATAGAGGGCGAAAGAGCTTTGGAGCCACGACTTGGACGACGTATCTGACCTCTGCGTCTATTTTCTTTCTCTTAGCCGCCAAGGCGCAAGGCTCATACCTCCGCACTCACTTCAAGAACACCCGTGAAGTCGCCAAGACCATCTCGGGCATGAAGCTGCGAAAGGCTGTTGCCTTCCTTGACGATGTTAAGGAGCACAAGCAGGCTGTTCCTTTCCGTCGTTTCTCCGGAGGTGTCGGCCGCACTGCGCAGGCCAAGGTCTGGGGTGTCACTCAAGCCAGGTGGCCCGCCAAGTCTTGCGAGTTCATGTTGGGTCTGCTCAAGAACGCCGAGAGCAACGCTGAGGTATTACGCCCTATGGATGCAGAGATGCTGTTGTTGAACAGTTTGCTAATGTTCTTTATCATAGGTTAAGGGTCTCAACCTTGACTCCCTCGTTGTCCGTCACATCCAGGTCAACCAGGCCCCCAAGCAGCGCCGCAGGACTTACCGTGCACACGGTCGTATCAACCGTAAGTACATGTTTTGAGCGCCGATCTCTGCTCTTTTCAATTATCTGATCCGTTCGTTTCCAGCCTACATGAGCCACCCCTGCCACATCGAGCTGACCCTCGTTGAGGAGGAGAAGCAGGTTGCCAAGCAGGAGACTGGTGTCCAGAAGCTCTCCAAGAAGAGGCAGGTTCGCGCCAGGACCATTGCCTCGCGCAAGGCCCCCGCCGCGACCACCACCGCTTAAATTTCGCTTGGTCGGATTGTAATATAATGTCAAACCTGCTCATTGATGCTTGACATAATTTCTCTCGTGCTTTGTATGTTGAAGTGGTGTACGGCAAAGTCAGATACCTATCGTAAACAACGGGCTGAGGGAATGGGAGAGGGGAAGCGGGACTTCGCGTTGTCAGTTGAACTGATTCGATATGCTCCACAATAAGTTTTTGTCGTCGGCCTGGCACTGTGGCAATTGTGGCGCAGGTTCCGCTCGCATGCTCAAGCCACATTCGCCCGATTGTTCCTTCTGTCAAAACCTCCGATGCTATCGGGGCTCTCTTGAATGTTCTCAATACGACAGGCAATAGCAAGGGCACCTTTTTGGACATCCGTAGTACCTCGGGAATTACCGCTTTTGCGCTGCAACTTGTTTCCGTCGAAAATCTCTACGATTCGCCGCGACAAATTATACTCCAGCATTTCGATAATGACAGCCGACAACTCAGCAGCGCTTGCTGAGCTCGAAGAGCTTATAGCTGCTTGCCGACTTCAAAATAAGGAGCACAAGAAAAATGGCAACAAGGAGGCTCTAGCGCTTGGTCTGGAACAGTTGAAGGAGCTCTCGAAAAAGAAGACGGAATTGCTCCCGCCGAAAATCAAGGGCGAGGCAGGTGCGAAAGGCGATCAAGGGAAGATGAAGAAAACAGAAGCTGAGAAAGTCGAGGATGAGGCCAAAGCGTTTACCTTGAAGACACCAAAGGTAACAAAGCTGATTTTTACCTGGCCGGTCAAGGTCTCTGTTTGACGGTTTCGATTTTGCGATGAAACGTAGGGAACGAAAGATTACGATGAGAAGGACATGGCCGTCCGTGAGCAGATATTCTCCAAAATCACCAGCATCTTCAAACGTCACGGAGCGATCACGATCGATACACCCGTCTTTGAACTGAAGGAAATTCTTGCCGGAAAGTACGGCGAAGACAGCAAACTCATCTACGATCTGGAGGATCAGGGTGGCGAGAAGTGTTCACTGCGGTACGATCTTACTGTTCCTTTTGCTCGATACTTGGCGGAGAACGGTGTCTCCAACATGAAAAGATACCACATCGCCAAAGTTTACCGAAGAGATCAACCTGCCATGAACCGGGGCCGCATGCGAGAGTTCTACCAATGTGATTTTGACATTGCTGGCACCTATGACCAGATGGTTCCCGACGCGGAAGCCGTGCGCGTCATGTCAGAAATCTTGACTTCCCTGGACATCGGTTCCTTCACAATCAAAATCAACCACCGCAGGATTCTCGATGGAATGTTTGAGGTCTGCGGAGTGCCAGCAGACAAGATTCGAACCATATCATCAGCAGTCGACAAACTTGACAAAATGACCTGGGCGGACGTCAAGAAAGAGATGGTCGAAGAAAAGGGTCTCAGTCCAGAGGTTGCTGACAGAATTGGCGAGTATGTGAAGCTGAAGGGATCTAGGGAGCTTTGCGACAAGCTGGATGCCGACGCCACACTCTCGGGCAACGCGAACGCCAAAGCCGGTATCGACGACATGCGTGTATTGCTGCGATACCTGGAGATTTTCAATGTCCTCCCTCGAGTATCCTTCGATCTGAGTCTGGCACGTGGATTGGACTACTACACTGGTGTCATCTACGAAGCAGTTGTCAACAGCTCTCCAGCAGTCCTGAGTAAGTAGCGACGGGAATGACGTTTGGATCAACTCTCGCGCAATACTTATCTGTGTCTTTTCTCGACTAGACGGCGAGCCTGTTGGCGTTGGTTCGGTTGCTGCTGGAGGAAGATACGACGACCTGGTCGGCATGTTCTCTGGCAATAAGAAGATTCCATGTGTAGGTATCAGTATCGGTGTGGAGCGAGTGTTTGCCATCATCTCCGGTCAACGCGATCGAAGCACCATCAAATCCAACGCAACCGAGGTGTATGTGATCGGCCTGGGTGAAGGATTCTTGGAAGAACGTATGCAGATCTGCGCTCAACTCTGGGACGCTGGCGTAAAAGCAGAGTACATGTTCAAAAAGAAGCCCCGAAACTTGCAAGTGCAGTTCGAAGTCTGCGACAAGGAACAAATTCCACTCGCTATTATTGTCGGAAAGCAAGAGGTCGACAACGGAGTGGTGAAAATTAGGAAGATGGTGAAAGACAACGTCGACAGCGTCGACAAGGAAGTAACTGTAGAGCGGTCTAGTCTTGTAGAATCAGTGCAGAAATTGTTGAAAGCTATCTAAGAATAATAAAAACCAGGACGAGCAGTATGTGGTCTATCTGGTCCAAAGGACCTTCCAACTCTCCTCTCAATTTCAACCGTGCACATAGCACAGAATTCCCCCCAAGACCCAACGCCCGGTACTTGTCCGCACGGCTGAAAACGATCAGTGTGCTGTCACGCGTACGTAACGAGGTTCCTGTTGCGTGGCATGGATTGGCTGGATGCAGATGAGAAGTAGTGCCTGGTCCAGCCAAGCCTACCACCGCGGAGAACGTCGCGATCAGTGAAGGGTTCAGCAGATGGTCGATGTATCTTTGCAACTCTGCCTCTCCCACACTGGACGCTGAAGACGTCTGGAAAAATTGCACAGACCACGCGCGCTATGTGTGCTGTCTGACACATCCTCCTGGAAGGAGAAACGCGAATCGGTCCTTGTTTTCGATCAGGTGTTTGGGAAGGTTCACTGCTGAGGCTGATTTGTCCAATTTGCCCCATTTTGTCCACAGCTCTCGGTACGAATACGCCTCAGGCAGCATGCCGTAAATGTCCGATCCCTCACAGATCACTTTCTGTATCCGGGCCTCATCCAACTGACTTGCGCTGCGAACACGGTCCGCATGCGAGTAGGCCGTCATTTTAAAGGTGAAGTCGCTCAAGGATCGAAAACAGAATGAGCAATGCCATCCAGAATCAACAAGTAGATCATCACTTGCTCTGGAATGCCGATAATACGTGGTACCACCAGGGACATATCGATGCACCTGCGCTCTCCAGCTATCCATCCCGTTACCATACGGGAATTCGAAGGAATACAAGTAAGATGCGAGCTGTAAATGCAGCGGGGACGGAATTGAAGTGCATTGCTTCAGCAGTGCGATAGTGTGCTGTGATGGTATCTCATCCACATCCGACATGAGAATCCAATCTGTGGTTTGAATACCCTCGGATGTAAAAATGCTGTTCATTTGCATTCGCATTCGGTTTTCGAGTTTGAAGGGATCTTCTCCTTTGGGCAGAGGTGGGAGAGATACGGTCGTGTGCAGAATCTTGTCCGCTGCAAACGCAAATCGCTCCTTGTTCTCTTCAAATACGAAGGCCTTTGGGATCCCGGTAAAGGTACGGTCTGGTAGTTCCCGTGTATGAGAAATGTGAGATGCCGAGCAAGTGATACTTCGGTTGCAAAGGATTGATACTCACCGGCCTCCAATATAAGGAAACGATCGACAATATGTAACAGTTCCTTCAGTCGAATCTCGAGCAAATCCAGCTCGACACTGAAAATGATGGCATCAAAAACTCTGGGCGCGGCGCCCGCCGTGTCAGATCTCGCCTTCCACCCATTGGCAGAGCATAAGACAGCAGTATTATTTTCCAGTCCTTCGGCGTAGTAGTGTGGAAGAATATTCCACGGCTTTCCTGGAGAATCCCATATCGGCCGAAAGAAGTACGCCCCAGTTTCCAGTGTCGAGCGACCATACAGAAACGCAAACGTGCCGGTGAACAGGAGCGCAAACACCCATAGATACCGGCGGCGCATAGTATTCAGAAGAAGGTCCTGTGAATGAGGCGGGCTGTCCAACAGCGTCCGCTTGGCATGAGTTTGTTTTTGTTTGTGTGGGTCACGACTTGACAGTGCCCCGAGTAACGCGTCAGGTTCGCGAAGGCCTCAAGTTGTTTCCAACTTTCGGGCTCTCAAGTCCTCTTCATCTTACACGTATCTGAAGGTGGATCATGAGCAGCCCGGCATATAACACACAGCCTTATCGGCCTGCTGCGGCGTCGCGCTGGATCGTTCTTGCGCTCGGTTGCATGTTGCTGTTTGGTGTAAGTCTGCCATGTGGCCTTGTTTATCTTATACAGGAGTCTCACCCTCTACCATCCCGTTGTGCTCGGGTTTTCCGACGACGTAGACAAACTATGCGTACGATACTCCTGCCACGCTCTCTACACCACTGTCAACCTATCTATCGCAGACACAAGCAGAGCATCAACACATGCTTTCCACCTTGTACGCGCTCTATTCGCTGCCAAACACAGTTCTTCCATTCGTTGGCGGATACCTGGGGGATGTCGTGGGCGCCCGTACTATGGTTGTCGCCTTGGCTACTGTCGCGCTGGCTGGTCAGATACTCTTTTCCGTTGGAGTGCAAGCTAAGACCACTCTGCTCATGAACGTTGGACGGGTGCTATTTGGCGTCGGCGCAGAATGCCTCGGCGTTGTGGTATGTGCCTTGGGCCCAAAAAGGCGGGGGCCGCTCATTGTTTGCGTTTCCTGGAGGAAAACGGCTACTAAGAGCAGCTACTCGTCAGCAAACGCAAATAACGAGCGCACACTTCCGCACTGCGGAGCTTGCCCTCGCCTTGGGTCTCAACCTCAGCGTCGCCCGCTTGGGGTCTGTGCTGAATGACCTAGTTACGCCCGTTGTGGGACACAGGTACTCTGCGCCAGCGGCCGTGTGGCTCGCTTCATGCACCTGCGGGGCATCCTTGCTGTGCGCGCTGGCCCTCGCTGCGATACACCGCGATGATAGACACAGTAGTAGATCTCAGACCCAACAGCTTGCTAGGCATGACCGAGCTGCTAGAGCTTCGTGGAAATCTTGCGCTTGCACGGATGCAATAAGCGCGATCCGAGCCTATCCTTCCGCTTTCTGGCTTCTCGGTGCCATCCTATGTGCATTGTATGCGACCGTCATTCCCTTCAACACTATTCACGCTGGGTTTCTCAAATCCAAATTCTATCCCACGCGCCCCGAGATAGGTCCGTTCTCTCTAAGTTTTTCATCAAGCTCTTCTTCTCATCTTACGTGTTTTCCGCTTGTAGCGGCACAGCTAACATCGATACCAGACACGCTTTCTGCTCTCCTTGTTCCGCTTGCGGGCCATTTAACGGATCGTTACGGTCGACGCGTTCAGGCAATCGCACTGTGTGCCGCGTTGATCGCAGCATCCCACATCTTCCTGGCTCTGACGCCCTCTGCTGCTTCACCGATACCAGCCCTTGTTATTCTCGGCATTGCGTATTGTTTGCTGCTGACCTTCTGGCCATGCGTTGCCATTGTAGTGGGAGATGATGCGCACTCCGGTCTTGCCTTGTGAGTATTTCAAGGGGAACGAGCGATATCACGCAAGCTCACACCTGCCAATATCGGGCTCCCCTAACCAACTCTTCTCGTTCTCTCGTTCTCTCGTTCTCGCGTTCTCAGTGGCATTACCACCTCCCTCATGAACATTTCTCTCACACTCTTCCCGCCGATTGTAGCGCAACTAGTCATCGGCGATGACACGTACACATCCGCCGAACTCTTTTTTGCGAGCTGCGCGGTCGTTGCATTCCTCATTGCGATTGGCCCGCTGACTCGGTCTCACCATGGCCGTCTGTTGAATGTTCCACCTCCGCCACAACCGTCGTCATCTTCCATACCACTGCGGCCAACTGCGCGAACAGGAATATTCGCAGATGACCAGATCCGCACTTACGAATTACTTGAGGGAGACGATCAGGACGATGATGACGGTGGAGGTGACGAAGAGGAGGAGGATGGCAAAGCCAACGGCAGTACACACAAGATACAGCTACAGTAAGGCGCTAAACGTCCTTCTTTTGCTTTCTCGGATGTTGCAACCTGTACGTCGACCATGGCTTCACACCGGGACGTGCAGAGGGTGTCATGATGCAGCGGCCGGAATAGGAAATTCTCGAGTCGATTTGCGCCTAAACGGTTCACACTATTCATGTCATCGATAGTGCACACCTTTGAGTCTTTCATGTAGAACCATTAATTATCAACTATTTTATATCCGCTTTCTGATCAGGATACATGAAGATGTTTGTAGTTCGTTTCTCCAACGTAGAGTTGCCCAAATGAACGGGCTTCCGATGTATAGGTGCTTCGATGATGTGATTTGCATGACCGCAAATTATTTTGCGCGGCAGTGATGATTAATAACCTATGTGCTATGGTTATGACTTGTGACGGGCATAGACTCGCATGTCTCAGGCGGTGACACGGTCATAAAACAGCATGTATGCATGATCTCCGCCGTGCCCCAGTACATCGCCTTCGAAATCTCTGACCAATTCCACGCTGGCGTCTGACAACCGGTACCATCTGCTTCCATCCAGATTCGATATACCGCTGAAGGAAGATGATGCTGATTCCGAAAATGACGCTAGTGAGGGAGGTGCAAACGGCGAGTTTCCGCCAGTCTTTTGCTCTTCCAGTTGCCGCTCTTTTGTAGGATGCATGCGGCGATATGTTACAAAGTGGCCTGATTCGTGACTACCGTAATGAATGACTACTGCCGCCAGACGGTAAAGGTAGGGGTATGGAATAGGGGTCATCGAGTTTGAAAATGACGGTGACGACTGAGTGCTCATGGTTTTCCCGTTCACTGTTGATGCCGCCGGATCGCACTGGATTGCGTTAGCGAGGTCCGGCAGTTGGTCGTCTCCAGCATTGATTGTCAAGCCTTTGTTGTGGGTATCACTTGTGTGTTCCGCGTGTTCTCCATCTTCGGCCTCCAATCCCTTCTCAGAGTTTCTTTCCGTTACTGTTGATGCATTCAGTTCCACGCCGTTCTTGCTTGGTGACGCTGCAGATGGATCAGTGGCGACCCCGTTAATTGTTGTAAGACTGCCGTAGTGGGATGTGGAGCCACGCGACTTCTTCCCCTTTTTCGCCGGTCGTGGTTTCTTTGAAATAGCAAACTGTTCGTTTGGAGTGACCGACTTCCTTGACTGTGACGATGGCTCCGTAGTCGCAGTCGCACCCAGTTCCTCCAAGCGCTGTGTGGTCTCAGTAGAAGGTGCTTTGCCGGTACTTGTCTCGTCTTTGTTACGAACGCTCATAGGTACCTCTTCAGAAGAGTTTCCTTTCTTCGAGATCTGAGTAGCGATAGTACTCGTTGCCGCCATAAATATTGGGAAGGGTCCCATACTAGCCGACGAGCATTGTCTGCCCTTCCAAATGTTATTAGAATTGCCATGTGGAGCAAAGGATCTCCCTTGCCCTTTCTGAACGCCGATCCCGAGGTACGTTCCATTGTCATCGACGGTGCAGTAAGGTCCAAGATCAAGAAATTCTTTGATGACGACTCGAGCATTGTTCTTCAACAATGCTCCAGAGGGGTGGTATACGGACCGTTGCAGGTGGAGGCACAGGCTTGGTGGTGCATTTGCTATCATGACTCGCCTCTGCGAAATAGGCGAAGCAATCTTGACACGTTTGAGAGACTCAGGCTACGAAAAACAAGTCAGGAACAACTCGGGGAGACCCTCAAGTATAACAACCCGTAGAAGACCCTTACAAATTCCGCGTGGACATCGACAGCAATCGCACGCTTGAGAAATTCACGGTTTTCTTCCAATTGATCAAGCTTTTGTCTCTCCCGCTCAAGATCTCGCTCGAGAGACGAAGCCTTGCGTTGCGCCGCCAAGAGATCTGTTTCTAGGGGACTATTGACCTCCTCCAAATGTTTTTGCCTTCGTGCCATTTTCCGCCGGCGGACGGAGACCCCATTGATAATCTCTATTTGAAAACCAATATCGCTCTCCAATTTCTTGAGCGTGGCATTAAGAGAGCATTTGTCGCATATGTAGTCGTGGATGTTCTCAGGGGCCACGTATGCATTCAAAAGCTGCTCCAGGGCCCATTGTCTTCGCTATTTCAATGTGCAGAATGCTATCATTAAAAGGATTGGTGCTTGCAGCTGATCATAATGGTTCCTTACCCCAGTAGGCACAGCCAAAGATAGTATGTCAAACGTTTCATGTCGCATTCCGGACTGGTTAGAACTTCGTCAGCTTACATCTTCTAAGGGCGTCACGGAGCAGCATTTTACTCACTGAATACCGGCAGGTTTTGCACGTAATTGCACTAGCTGACAGTCCGGTCAAGGGATTTCTGATCCACGCAGGCGGGGCTCTCTCGAGCCTTTTCCCATTGTATATGATGCCTTTCACTGCGTTTCTGTCACAGCTTGAATTCCTAGCGTCTAGTAATGACAACGGGCGGACCGTTTTCGCTTCTTCTGCTGAGATGGTACTGGACACCAGTAAAAGGAGTTCATGCGCATCCTGGAATTTTGAAAGTCAGCACTTGTCTCTCCCCAAAAGCATATTCCGGGATAGACAATACAGTAGTGGATAAACACGCACCTGCTGATCATAGCAAAGCAACCGTCTATTCGAAGGATTCGTCGCGCTTAATGCCGCCATCAAATCGGTTGGCCGCAAAGACACGTGAGACGTGGAGAGTTCATTCAAAGCTGCTCGATTCCAATGCACAAAATGGAAAGCTTAGCACATGGTTTTCACCAGTAATGAAAACTGTCACCAAGCAGTACCGGATGTGAGTCGGCACATCGCCAGAGTCACATGAAGATCGTCTGGCCTCCGCTGCCGTGATGCTCTCAGACAGCGTTCTACAAGATAAGCACACAACGCCGGTAGTGATGACAGCGCCTAAGGTAGGGAGTTTAGTCTGCAGGCCGCTTCTGCTTCTCGTTTCGTTAGCCAATACCTGGATTACGGAATTCATAAAGCAGGTGTTGCCTAAGTTTAGCAAGCCAGGTGGATACATGATGGAATCTGGTTGAGAATAAGTATGGGTGAGAATGCGGTTGTGATCCTCAGGCGTGCGATCCAAAAAACATACCATCTTCGGCTCTCCACCACTTCCCACCCTTCTTTTCCCACCCAGAGTCATCATCGGTTGAGGAATCAGCGCGACCGCTGCCTTTTCTGCGCTTTTTCTTCAGGGCCTCAACCAGGGACGCATCAGAACTACCGCGCGAAAGTTTCCATGCCCCAAAGGCAGCAGCGGCGACGACGACGGCTGCTCCGACGTTCAACAAGACCACCGAGTAAAGGCTGCCCAACGGATTATTTGGACCAAGTAGGTCGAGTTGGTAGTTGGGTAATGAAGGAAAGTATGAAGAGCGTTTCATTTTGAGGAGTGATAAGGAGATGTTGCCGATGTGATTCACAGGACGTTGTTGAGTCGCAATTGAGTGTCAGATAAATAGTGATGTATGTATGAAGGGAGAGCGGGATTTGGAAACAGAGAAAAAGAGAAGTTCAAGATGAACTAAATGCGGCAGAGTCAGAAAATCAAGCCAACTGTGGTCCACCATATTCCGTGCACGACCAAAACGCCATTTTCCCTCAATGCTGTGAAGCGGAAACAACCGCCCACACAGAAGGCAGCACCCGGAAAGATCTTTTTTGCATTCTCCCTTCCCTCCCAATGCAAAAACATACCGCGGAGAGCGTGTGATAATTTTGGTCGCAATGGGCATTGTGCGAGCCTTCACACACGCCAAAGGACCGAACCACCAACAGCGCCGCTGAACCAGACAGTGCCGACGGCTTCTAGTTTTGCTTTCGTGACTGGTATGAAACAATAGACATACAGCCCGAAGCCAATGAGTGATCAACACGAAGCTAAAGATTGAGTTGCTCGATTGACGAGTGAGACATTTCTTTGAACATCACGTCAACGAATGACAAGCCACGCGCGCGCCACAAATGGTCCCCAAGACAGCCGACACCGTCAGGCTCTGACGTGTATATTGACTCCACAGCAGCCACAAGAAAGATGTTGAGAGGACTTTGCGCTAGACAGCGGTTATTGGGTCTTCTGAACCGAGGTGGCGAGCGCTGTCAAGCAGGTTATTCGCAGTGTCGTCCGCCACGATGGGCTCCAACCGTGACATTGCGAACACGCACACAACCGAGGCGCCCTGTAAAAGACAACAGGGCAAACCTCAACTGGCAAGTTTTGGGATTGGTCTCTTTAGTATCACTTCTTGTGAGCTTCAGAGTCGGACAAGTTTCTGCTTGGGGTAACTGGGGTGACGATGCACCTAAAGTTGTCATCCGGGCAAGCGCAACACGCGACGAGGACGACCACGAAGAGGGCACAGTGAAGCAGCGTATAAGAGCACTCGCTAAGAAAACTCATATCGGCTGCAATCACTCGTTTATTGCGGATGCTGTGGAGAAGGCCATGGGAGCGGTGGTAAACATTTCCGTTGAGACTGGTAGGTGCTGGGAACTACATCGAGCCTCTGAAGAGTTACGACCGTGACAGCTGGGCGCTTTTAGAAACTTCCACCTTGCTAAAGAAAAAGAGTCTTGTTTCTTCTGGCTCCGGATTCTTTATCGACGAGAATGGCTCCATTCTGACAAACGCTGTTAGTATGAAAGGGCTTTGACGTACAATTGAACCGATGTATTGAAATTCTCCATGTCCTGTAGCATGTGGTGACAGACATGGCACCTGGTAGTATCTTGACGGTAACAACTACGGATGGGGCACATCACGAAGGATTCATACACAGTTTGGACACGCTCAGCGACCTTGCGGTCGTTAGGATTAAGCCACGGTCGAAGGGCGAAGGCGGATGGCCTGTGTTGAAAATGAGCACGAACATCAACTTACGCAGCGGAGACTGGGTTGTTGCCATCGGCTCGCCGTTCGGACTACACAACACTGTTACAGCCGGCGTTGTATCCTCCGGTCGGCGGAGAAACGAGGAGCTTGGGACCGGAAGCAGCACCGCTGATGTACGTGTCGAATACATTCAGACCGATTGCGTGGTTCACGAAGGGAGCTCCGGGGGTCCTCTCCTCAACCTGGACGGTGAGGTGGTGGGAATCAATACCACACGCGCCGATAGCGAAGGCATCAGTTTCGCGATTCGTGCCGACAACGCCATGGACCTCGTTCATCAGCTACATACCCAAGGGCGCGTGGTGCGTCCATGGCTTGGGTGTCGCATGGTCTCCCTCACATCGCAGGTTCGCCAGCAAATCCACGAACAAGGCCCATTGACTATGTTCATTCCGCCTACTAATACAACGGGAGGTGTCATTGTCACATCGGTCTTCCCCGGATCTCCTTGCGACAAAGCCGGCATAATCCCTGGGGATGTCATCGTCGCGGTCAACGGTAGTTCGGTGCGTAGTACTCGCGAAGTTTTCACACGAATGGGCTTGAAGATCCATGAGCCAGTCACATTCACTGTCAAACGAGGTATTGCTCTTGACATGGACTATGACGGCCGCTCTCACAGATGGGAAACTCAGGAGTTAGACATTCGCGTCACTCCAGATGAGTTTGATGTACAAATACATAAGGATTAACAGCAATGCATTTTTGTCGTGGTTGGCCAATACGAATGTATCAAACAATTTCCAATGGATCTTTGTCAACGGTGCTGCAAACAACCGTTGCATCTTTATCACTTTCGCGTAGCAATGACTGCAATCGTGGCTGCAAAACAGCAGCAAGAAACCCTCGTTCTGTGAGGTTGCAACAACCAGATCATCTAGGTTAGCGCCCGCAGCCGATGGGAGAGCGCAACGTCTGTGTATGGTTGTACCTGTGTTTGTATGCTCGCATAGCACGACACTACAAAATTTGGAAGCGTCAAACATGAGCTATTCTGACTTTTGAGACCGCTCCATGTCAACTTACCTGGTTTTGTTAGCAATAGAGGCCAGAACCTCGTGATGCGACATTTCCCCTAAGGTACAGATTGCATGCGTCAGTCTAGATACCAAAGAATAATCCTTGATGGGTACTACATACCGGTGAAATACACGTCAGCTTTGGTATCGGAAAGTACAGAAGATCCAGAGCCAGGGCACATAGCAATCGTGCTAATCGTAGCGTCAAGACCATGTTCAGGTGCCCTTGCTAGGCGTACTGCGATGAACAGACAAAACCGAGAACCGTCAACTGCCTGCACATGTCAATGATAATGAGCAGGTGCATCATACCGTGTTTGAGCCCAAGGTGCTTCTTGATACGCTCGACAAGCTCCGTCAACGAGATTGGCTGCGACAAGGTGTGGATCCGACCGGAGCCGCTTCCTTCATGTCCTTGAGAGGCAGCAGCGATAAGAAGAACGACAATGGTTCGCGGAGAAGTTTGTGGTACCTTCCGGAGGGTTGTCGATCTTGTTGATGACTGAAGTTACGCCTTCACCAAGACCGCTAGCGAGCCAGTCCGTGATGCCCGACGTGCAGTTGTCAAGGGAGGTGTGCGGCGAGAAGACTGACACGCCCGACGCCGCGCATCGTAGCGCTATGGCTTGCTTATCATCGCTTAGTGTGAGTCGCTTGATGGATCGGAATAACGGTGGGTGGTAACTGGAGTGATAAGGGTCAGCCGACCACCAGCAAAGCATAGAGCTGAGCGAGCACAAAGCTCGATGCCTCCGCTCTACTCACGAGACGATGACTCCGATCTTTGGGTCCCTCAAAGCTTCCTCCAAAACAGGCTTTTGCGCATATTTTAGTCTTGCATTTCCAAGAGAAATTCTCTGGCAGGTCCTTTCCAACTCACCTGCGTCAGATCAATGGTCAAGAACACCGAGTTTCCCTGCCTTGGAAATGGAGCCTCCACCAGAAGACCGACCTTCACGGTGCGCAGGGAAAAGAATGAGTGGGTTCTAGTGCGAAAGAATACACGTGCGTTTGAAGTCGGCTCATGGCTTTACATTGTCCCAGGCTGCTTCCGCCAACTTTAGCGGGGCAATCTTTTCCATGCATTTTGTAACGTTTCGCAGCAGAGCCATCTTGTTTAACGTACGGAGGCGTATGACGGTCGGCGTGTCCGGGGTAGATGCAAATGGGAAGACAGACCAGACAAGTGTGGCTTGCACCCTTGGACTGGTTACACATACAACAAGCACTTTTGGTCCGAAAAGACAATGACTTTGCGTGCGCGAGCTTGTCTGCGGCCAAAGTCAGGGAATCTACTCAAGAAACTGCTCGCGCAATTGATGTCAACCTACAGTACGTTGCACTCTGAGCGGACTGAGGGATGTTGGCTAATGTGGTCTCCACCATATCAGAGAGGCCTGTAACACACTGAGCTTTCCGCCTGCTCTATCTATATTAGGACTTCAGGATGTCCCGCACGTACTGGGCATGTGGGTATACTTGTGATTTTCCAGTATGCATCAAACGATGAAAGTCAAAAAGACTGCCAAATGCCATTCTGGTCACTTTCAACTACTCCGTCAATTCCAATGTGTGCGGATTTTTTTCTAAGCTCCGAACACAGGCAGCACAATGACGCGCTCAATTCTCAATTCTCAACCTCTCTTGGAGAATTCAGCAATGTCGACTGCAACGCCCGCGACAAGGCAGCAAAAAGTTTTACAGTTCCTTCCGCCTCGTACCAAGATCCGCTCGATTCAGGAATGTGCAAGTCTGTGGGCTGGCTATGGTTCCATCTCTAGAGTCTACATTATCCCTGCTTCGCCCACACAGCCGTCCAGCTACATCTTGAAGGAAATATCAGTGAACCAGGAGCGTGGCGACAGGGATGTAGGGCATACCCGGAAACTTCTATCTTACCAGGTCGAAAGCACCTTTTACAAGGACCAACGATTCGCGCAAAGCCTCCTGCGTGATGCGCCGGGGGTTAGCATACCTTGTCCGTTGGGCGTCGTTGTAGAAAATTCCGAAGCAAGCAGTATATTTTCTCTGACGATCGCAATGTCGGATCTGACACATGAATTCCCATTGAGCCGTAGCGATCTTGACTTTCTGCATGCGACAGCTGCCCTCCGTTGGCTAGCAGGATTTCATGCGCATTTTTGGGGCTCGGAAGAGACTCAGGGCGACGAAACCGATGGACAACCAATTTCTGGTTCGGGTCTCTGGAAAGAAGGAAACTATTGGCACCTCTCTACTCGCACGGAAGAGTTTGAGAGCATTGGGAACAGTCGCAAGTGGGCCAGTGTCAAAAGTGTCGCACCCGCGATTGCCGACTGGTTAAGAGCGAAGTCAAATATCCCGGGGGTCAACACTGGGTCACGACGCTTTCGAACTGTACTGCATGGTGATCCAAAGGCCGAAAACATTCTCTTCCGGCGGGCCTCTGCAGACCCGAGCCAACCGCCCCCATGCGCATTCTATGACTTTCAGTACGTTGGTTATGGCTATGGTGCAGTAGATGTGGCATATTTGATGGCAACCAGCGTCAACGCTGGCGTGATTGCAAAGCAGGAAGACGATTTGATTAAAGTATATCATGATGAGCTCATCATGCGATTATCGAAAAGAAGCGTCGCTACGGACGCGCAAGAGTACACTTTGGATATTCTAAAGATTCATCTTGGCTTGGCTCTGGTCGATTGGGTTCGTTTCATGGCTGGCTGGGGCATGTGGGGCAACGTAAGATGGGTCGAGGAGAAGGCGAAGGAAACTTTATCCTTGTTGAAATTGTGATGTCTACAGTACTTTGTATATTCCAATCATTTTCTTGAACGATGAGACGATTGCGGCAACTTGAACGTCCCTCTCCCCCCCCCCCCCCCCCCCCCTCAGCTCAGCATAATATGCTTCAGACTTGCCTATGCCTTATGCCTGCCTTCTAATGAATGAGAGTCATTTCAATGCAAATAAAAATGATAGTAGTCTCAATCGGATGGTGAAGTAATACAGTATCTATACTAAGGGTTGATAAGCGAGATCAGCATCAAAAGGTCAAGTTGATAAAATTTGGGTAGTCCACTACCCTGTGTGAATCATTGAATGGAAAAGATCAGTGGATAATGTTTCTAGTCCGTTATCACGTGAGTGTACAGTAGTTTTGTCCCTGAACCACAAGTAGAGCGCGGTGGCAAAAAGACCGATATGAGTCATCGCACAGCAGCTCACTATCCAACGAAACCAAACCCGAAAATCTATAAACCCTGATCCGTCAAACAACCCAAACGCACAGAGGCGCCAAAACGAGCGGGCACTTTCTATCTGTACATTTTCTGCAACTTCTACAATCGTCACAACGCGTAAAAAAATTGCTCAAGATGTTGAACATTATGTCTCTGAAGAAAAAGAAGGTCGAAGGGGAAGGCAATGGGCCGAAGCGACCGAAAACAACGGCCGCACAGATCAGGCTTCAGAAAGGTGGGTTAAAGCTAGGCGCTTTGCGGGAAATTGGAAGTTTGTATACTGATACTTCTGAAATGGATCTCAAGATCTGGGTGACATGGACAAGCTGCCCGGAACTATGCACCTAAGCTTCCCTGACGCCAATGACGTTTTCAACTTTGAGCTGACGATCCGCCCAGATGAAGGTAATTTGCGACACCGTTTTCGATGCGGGGAATATATCGAAATGTTGCCCTGTGGGCTACGAGTCTGATCAATGTTCTCTTGTTGCAGGATTTTACTTTGGTGGCACCTTCCGATTCACTTTCAGAGTAAACAGCAACTACCCGCATGAGCCACCAAAGGTTCTGTGCACACAGAAGGTGCGATATATACTGCTTTCGATACTATTTTGTCGCTGCCTCATGAAGCTTTACTGACAGAAATCTTACCTTCTCTTCTTTCAGATCTACCACCCAAACATCGATCTCGATGGAAACGTGTGTCTGAACATCCTCCGTGAGGACTGGAAACCGGTACTGAACATTAACTCGATCTTGGTTGGTTTGCAATACCTGTTCTTGGAGCCGAATGCGGACGATCCGCTCAACAAAGGTATGGAAGATGACAGGGAACACACCTCACCTAGATTGGCTTGCTCACGGATCTCTCTACCATACCTGCAGATGCCGCAGAGGTACTTCGATCCAATCGGAGACTATTCGAACAAAACGTGACCAGATCTATGCGGGGTGGGAGCGTAGACGGCGTGACATTTGCTGATGTCATGCGGTAATATTATTATCTCTGTTCCTTTCCTGTGACTACTGATAAGGGGACATCCTTGCTATTTGTACAAATTGAATTTATAATTACAAAGATAGTGCTTACAGAAACGGCCCATCAGTTGTTGTTACTGGAGGGTGCGGCGCATATCATCTGCATCATTCCCCATAGTTTCCGAGAGATCCACGAACCGCCCTCCCTTCCTGCCTCATTGCGATCGCCCCAGTAATGTGGTCTTTCATGAGATGGCGAATGAACATCGATGTCCGATTCTTGCATCACGACAATGTCGTGGTCATCATGTTCGTCGTCAAAGGAGAGTTGCTTGTAGACCACAGGTCCCGCTTGTGGTATATAGGACGCTGAGCGACTCGGCCGAGGAGATCCAGGATTTGATGATGTCTTGGATGGTTGGTGCTCAGCCGCCGGGGCTACTGTAGAAGAACTGCCTATTCCATCTTCGCCACTGTGTCGGCCTTCGTCCGTACTGCTCTTATGCCGTTCCACCACTGCCGGAGGAACCGCCTCGTCTGTACTCCGTTTGTTCAGGTTATCCCCTGATTTCCCACTAAAATATCCTACCCCCTTCATTTGCAAACTCTCCCCTTCCCAAGGTTCATCATAGTTTGGAATGTTCTCCTCTCCAACGTCCCCCGCCCCTGATGAAAAGTCGGCCGTCACTCCAAGGTCATCCGGGTTGAGGAGCTTCGTTGCCGAGAGACCACGGAGCTCCATTGGCTGCCGAGGCCTCGTTGGTTGTGCTTCCATGCCGCGAGAGCTTTGCTTGTGCTTAGGTACGTGTTTGTCGATGGGCAGATAGCTTGGTCCAACTATTCTTTCTGATATTGAGGTAACAACAATAAGTGGTTGGCCAAGGCGGGATAATTGTAAGCACTTTGCGCGGAATTCTGGTGAACGGGAAAGAAAGCAAGTGTTTGTTCCCTGTGACAAACAGCCGCATGCGTGGCAGCGGCTTAGCCCGTTCTCCTGCGACAAACGCGTTCCGTTGGGTGCTGCGCAGCGCTGGGAACTCGGATGTGGCTGGGGAAACTGACATTAAACGTAACTTTAACTTCGTGCTGTCAGTCGGTGGACAATGATGAAAGGCCCTTTCCGATATGCTATTACTATACGTGAGAGATTACAACGCCCATTGTCCGTAAATTTTGATGTACAGAAACATTCTATACAATAGTATATCGCATTAAATGAGCGTCCTTCATGAAGGTCCAATTAAGTGGATGACATCGTGTCATTCGAGATGAGCGTCCGTGCTCGCTAAGCAGGCGTTGAGGATGTACATGAGGCTGCGGCGCAGTGTCGAAGCATGGTATGTACTCTGTCATCCAGAACAAGTGAGGATACGTCGGCGTAGATGCCACAAATCGGACACATAGCTGCCTCCGCGTTTAGTATGGCCTTGCAATGAGTCTCTAGATCAAAGCACTGAAAAATGCATCTGAGCAAAAGACCTGCAGATGTTTTTTTTTCACAGCCAGTCTTACCTCAAGATGCTTGCAATGGACAGTGCGGACCGGGATCTCCATCTGCCGCGCGGTTCGCGGATCCAGAAACGGCACCCACACTGGCATGTTAGAGGACACGTCCACCCAAGCACGTTTTGAATCGTCAGTTGCCGACCTGTGTTTTACGAATTGAACTGCCTCAGGAATCTCCATCAATGATATTTGTTCGAGGCGAAAAGTGAGTCCAGTTGGCGGCGCGACGGACATGTTCGGGAAGCGAATGTCGATATAATTGTGGCCCTCGACCACAAACGCATTCAACAGAAACGACGACCAAGCGAATTTAACCTTGAGATTGTGACCATTGCAGAGGATTTGAGGGCAGCTTGGCCAGTAGATGGATTGTGTCACATCGCCCATGACATGGCATCTCAGTTCCAAAAATTGCTTTTGGTTTTGGTAAAGTGGCATCACCTTGGCGTCAATATTGAATGTCATCGCAGGCGTCATTCCGATAGCCAGATGTGGAACGTGTCCCACTAAGCTCCAGATGCAGACTGGAAGTGCTCGTTGACGTCCTTCGTAAAGGGAAGTTGCGAACCCAGAATGTCTTGCGATAGCTGCCGTTTGATATGCGTTCACTGGAAGATTACTGTGCTCGGTCAAAACGCCATTTCCAGGCTTTGTCAAAGAGAGTCGATTTTCTTCCTCCCCATGCAAACTTTCGACCGCTCTAGTTGCGCCAATGCGTGGCTGACAAGGGCGAGTGTTTGTGCGTGTAAGCGTTAGCTGTTGCCGCTTCTTGGCAGCGTCGTATGCGGCGGACAGCGAAGACGCCACTATGTGAGACCCAGTCATACGGGGCAGCTTCTTGGCAGTGTCGCATGCAGAGGATGACATCAATGTTCCAGATGCGTATGAGGCGCAGACTTCAGTCAGCTTCCCAGCGGTATCATATGGAGCAGAGAGCATGGATACTCCAGGTCCAGGGAAGAAGTTCGGAGCGGTTGCCTGTGACATTGTTTCCTCTGACAGGTTCGTACCCGTGGATATGGCGGAGAGCACCATACGCTCATGGCCTTGAATAAAAAACCGCAATTCCTGGTCATTTGTCTCCCACATTATCTTGCTTCCTTGCAAAACCATACCTTGGAATTGCGTATGCTTTTGAGTTCCAGGTGTCCGCAGTGGGACACCGTACCGTAGCGCTTGGTCACGGCATGGGGGACGATTCTCAGTCAAATCGGGAAAGTACATGAATACTCTTGAGTGATTTACAAATGGGTGTGCTGTGAAGGCAACTGTGCAAATATTTCGTGGGAAAACGTTTCTCACGCAATCGAGACGGTGAGGCCTATATCATTAACGACAATGTATCTGCGAAAGGTCCCAGGCGACATCGAAACATACCTCCTATGGCAGCCGGATACTCTTAATTTGCAGAATCCTTGAGAACACCAGTCGAATTCAGACTCAGAGACGTCCTGAAAACACTGCTGAGCCTGGGAGAATGTGGCTTGGAAAAGGACGTGTCCGAAATCACGATCGACAAGCCTCGCGTCCGTTTTGACAGGTATCCCTGCTGACGTAAATGACGCGCTGATTCCGCTTCTCTCTGATGATTCCCAAACGGTAGCCCGAGCCCCTTTTCACGTTTGCAATGATTGAGGGAAAGCAGGAGAACTACTATCATGCGATTATTCATTCTGAATGAGCAGTCATGAGATTGAGGTGGGCGCCATTGATTGGATAGCTATTAAATGATCTAGCCATTGGACCTTTTTCCTACGAGCTCAAGGAAAAGCATTGAAATGCAAAGACTAGGCGCGAACCATGAAAGCATCAGGTTGAGTGAAGGGAGCCTTGCAAGACGTGAAATTCGTGTTCTTTTAGTGTCAAAACATTGAGGACTTTGTTTGAATTATTTCATGTGATTATTGCTCTGTTGAAATTTCTTACAAGAAACTTTGTGGAACATACACTCCAACGCTGTCACGCAATGTCAATTTCGGGGCTTTTTCCCACATAAGAAGTAGTTTGATTATAATTCAATTGCTATGCTGATTTCCCTGAAAGAGTACCGTAGACGGGACTACCAGGAACATACGCGAAGGTCTCCATAAAATCATTTGCAAACCAAAAGCTAAATCTTTGATTATATTTGACATTTCCCCTTCCACCAGGCTTATGTATGGTGCGATCTTATCTCATTCAGCAGTGAGCATTATTGGATACAAGAGCTGCAAGGTTTTTCACACCCCTGCACCGTTGATGCGTAAACGCTGTGCAGCTAGGCCAGCGTCAGCTGGCCAGGACAAGAAAATTAAACTAAGGGCAGAGAAAAGGGGATCGCTCGTGCTAGCAAGTTCGTAGCGTTTCCGCCTCGCGCCGAGTAACATTCAGCCCTACTCAGGAGCTCGCATTTCCTCCCTCCTCCATAGCGAAACGGTTTGCTTGATATTTGAGGTTTTTAGAACCCGCTGAGATCGAGTGCAAACCCTCCCCCCTTGTTTTGTTTTGAACTCACCAAACACGCGTGCATCTGAAAGAAGTTCTTTCTGCTCGTGCGTGGACTGTGCAACCAGACAGAAAAAACTGGTGACAGATTTAGCTGTGAGACTGTGGGACTGAAAAACTGCCTGTATTACCCTCCTCCCTCTCTCCCAGGTACAGTAGGTGTGGTTTGGGGTGGAAGGTTTTGTTGAATGTCGGGTGTCTGTCTGTCGAGGGGGAGTTACTCGAAGCCCGCTTGATGAGTGAGTAGGGGGGATGCAAGTCCTCTTCTTTTTATATCTAACCAGTTGTGAGTTTGGGCAGTGTGGGGGTTCAGGTGTTCTCGCGCTATTAAAGAAGGTAATATCATAAGTTCTTGCGTGTGTCCCTCTCAAACTGTTAAATGACACGTCTGCACGTGAGCGCGTAGCACGCGGCTTTCGCTGCGAAACACACCATCACCGCCCAATCGCAAATCCCAACGCCTCCAGCAGCCAGTACCTAACCTTCCTCGGACACCAGCATCCCCCTAAAGACAATGGTATGAGCAGCTGGGCTGTGTGGAAGCAATGTTGGTGGTATTCATTTGTGTGTGAACGTCATATAGGCCGACCCAGTAGACTGCGCCCTGGATCTCATGCGCCGGCTGCCCCCGCAAAAAGTGGAGGAGAATTTAGCGAACCTTGTTGAATTAGTTCCTCATTTGACGGAGGACTTGCTTTCCGCCATTGACCAGCCTCTGAAGCTTCAGCGGTGTAAAAACACTGGGAAAGACTACCTGCTTTGCGATTACAACCGCGACGGCGACTCATACAGGTATGTGTGTTGTGTGGCTGGTCATGCTTAAATCAGTTGAGCGCAGAGTAGATGATGCGTCCAGTGCTGAGGACACGTTTCCCTGATGGTGTCGGCGGGACATGTCAATCGTTGACTTCATGCTGCGTTTTACCACCAACGTTCCTAACCAAGTTCTATATGCATCGATGCACAATAGGTCTCCATGGTCAAACGATTATGAGCCTCCTCTCGCCGATGGCGCCCAACCTTCCATCAAGCTACGAAAACTCGAGGTAGCGGCGAATGAAGCTTTCAGCACTTACCGAGAAATGTGAGACAATACTCGTGTGGTTCTTAACCATTTAAAGTCTACTTACCTGATCTTGTCAAGGTATTTCGATGGGGGCGTGTCATCTGTATACATGTGGGACTTAGACGATGGTTTTGCTGCTGTTGTGCTGATAAAAAACGGTACGTCTGCCTGCATTCTGCTTGCGTCCACCCCATACGCTGACCGCTTGATCCCACACTCGTGACTTTTCTGTGTGCAGTGAACGAAACTGATCCGCAGTCAAAGGGCTCATGGGATTCTATTCACGTCATCGAAGTTAATGAGAAAGGACGGAATGCGCATTACAAGCTCACGTCAACCATCATGCTGTACATGGAGATAAGGGGCGCCAAGCACGGCAGAATCAATCTTTCGGGAAGCTTGACGCGTCAGGTAACAACTAGCCGTACTTTTCCGTAACGAAATCCTGGTTTAAACGGCTTGTATAGGCGGAACTTGACTATCCCGTTGACGACTACGGCATGCACGTTGCGAACATGGGAAGGATGGTGGAGGACATGGAAATCAAGATGCGCAACTCTTTGCAAGTCATATATTTTGGCAAGACCAAAGATATCACCGGGGATCTCCGATCCTACAACAGTCTGAATGAGGCCAAAAAGCTTCATGCTATCCAGTCTGAGCTAGTTGGGAAGCTGCAGGCTAGAGCCCACTAGAATAAATTCAAATTGACAACGGTTCAGGTCACGAGCAATTTTGACCATCTACGTACAATCTAGCTGCGCTGCATACTTCAGATACGAAGTTACATGCCCTCAATCAAAAACACAAATGATAAAAATCTACATTCAGAAGGTTATGTGGAAATGCTATATGATAGGTTGTTCTTGATACTAATCAAAGAGCCCGCCAAACCACTCGTTCGCGGCATCACCTTCACCATTTTCTTCTGCACTGCGTCGAGGACGAGTCATCAGCTGCTTTTCTGTCATGTTAAGAATGAAGCTCTGCTGCTTTTTGCCAAGCTCACTGACGGAAACCTGATTCCCACAGTGTCAGTGTTCTCAAGCCTCCATGGATAACAAATGGTCGTGCTCACCCCTGTGATCCCGCGTAAGAATTCCCGGACAATAGAGCTTTGCATCTTGGTGACGTTGTTTGCGCCAAGCTTATTCTCAAATTCCTGGCATTTAGGCGTCAACACATGCCAATCACATCTTTCCGTTGGATATGAACCGTAGAAGTCATGATTTGACTTACTATCATGCTTTCCGCCGTGACGCCCGGTAAAGATGCAAATAGATGATACGGTGCATCGGATAGCGGTCTCAACTTGGAGTAGAGCTCAGCAATACTCGCCAAGATCTCTGAATGCATGTCGATGTGGTAGGCATCATGTAATGCCTGGGGGTTTACGTGAGCGTACTACGGCAAGATGTGATTCGTAAGGCGCGCGCCACTTACTTCCAGAAATGCTCGTAGTAGATCTGAGCCTAGCCATGTGTGGAACTCGGGATGTGATAGCAAGGTAGGGAACAATTTGGTGCATGCTATTGTCGCTTTCCTGCACGCGACGGGGTTAGCATCAAGACCTTTACACGTGAGTTAGATTTCCTTTCTACTTTGCAGCAGCGGTATCTTTGACACTGATCAGCCGTGTGAGCGTCGATAATATAGATCTTGTCATTGTCTGCTTTGTTCGTTAGTTTGTTCCCTAGCATTTGAGTCGTACTGGGTAGACAAAGCATACCGGATCCCACAATAAAAAGTTGACCAGGTTTGGATGGACAAACGCGGGTTTTGGCGGATCGTCTTTCTTGTCTTCATTTCTTCTTACGTTGGAGGCGGGCGCAAGCATGGTCATGACAAAATCAGCATATGCTCGGGTCAAGTCCCGCAATGCCTTCTCTGCACGAATGTCTTCCGATAGTTCGCCGGTCGCGTCATCTTCAGTGTCCGGTTTGCCCAGCTGTATGCCACGATCCACGAGTTGCTTCCATTCGGAATCGAGCTTGCTTCCCACAATCTCAAAAACTGCCGATAGAACAGGTCCTAATACGGGTGCGAGCATCTGCTCTGGGCAGTTCAATGCAAACGGACGTACGCCCAAAACAATGGCGGCTTTCCAGTGGCGGTTCTCGATCTCGCTTTCAGGCTGCAATAGCGTACTGATCCAGAGCTCGTTGATTGAGGGCAAAGTGTAGAGTTGCGGTCCCAAGTACGTCATCAGGCTCAATGCCTGGAGACAATGCTCTCGTAAGCTACTTGTCCAGGCGGTGATCAGCACGACTTGATTGACGAGCTCATTGCTTGCACGCTCTTCCCGCCTATCCTCAAATTTGTCCAGTCCAGCGTGGATAGCGGTATCTTTCCCCATGCCATTGAATAGCATCGCAAATTCTGGGGGTGAATTTTGCAATAGTATTGGATTCCACATGCCATGTACGCTCCGTATGATTGTGAACATGCACGATGCTATTCGGGGGACAAAGGCCTGCCACATGGTGGCGGCTATGGTATTGTCTACAGCCTATGAAACATGGAAGATTCGGTCATTTCACCCGCGGAAAAGAAGGACACAAGAGCAGTTTACCTGTCTGGTATCAATTGTGCGCCTAAGAAACGAAGCGATGGCGGTGACAACACCCAAAAGCTGTGGAGAATCATGACCATGAGCTTGAAATGAAATTACCAAGGTATTTTGCATCGATACACTTACGTTTCCACGAGTGCCTCTCGATGAACCGATCGCATCAAGTAGTTTGGGGTTTTCCGCCTTCAGCTTTGCTGCCGACAGGCGAAGCTTCGAAGCTATAAATGCAAGGCGATCAGATACGTAGCTGTGGAAGAAGTCAGCGCTGATTACGTACCGTTCCCTGCTAGCAGACCTAGGCCGGACACTGCAATGAGGTTTTCCGCCGATAGGGCTGATGAAGTGGCGATCTCTTCCAATTCACATAACGTGGGCGCAACAAGGGATTCATAGACTGATTGTTTCCCTTCCACAGGCGTTCTCGAAAAGAATCTGAGGCGAAATGGCGAAATATCGAGTAAGCTTACACGCTGAATGTAGGATTGTTTGTTTGTTCAACGTACACGACAGATAGTAAGAACTCTGTCAAAAATGTTTGTTCTGCACGCAGAACTCTCTGTTCAGCAATAAGCCTTTGAATGGCGGAAGCGAGTTCTTCATAATTATTCTGTTGCGGAATTGTTGGCGCTTGTTGTCAATAGGTGAATGAAGTCAACAAGCAAGAGAGCACTTACAATCAACACATCAGGCATCGCAACCGCCAGTCGTACTAAGGACGAGCACGCAGTCCTCCTCAACAGTCTTGTCTCCTCGCGTATGCTCAGGTGCTTGCTAATGAAGTCCTCTTCATCGGGCATTACGAAAGTGATGAATGTGGACATCTTGACAGCGACTTTCAGTATCACAGTAAGGGAAAGCAATGGCAGGTTCATGTACCTTTTGTACACAGCGCAGGACCAATGGTGGCGAATTCCAAGTGGATAGAACTTCTGCAAAAACCACCACCATTCGGAGCTGCAATTGGACCAAAATAGGGTCCTTTACAACAAGCGTGTTAATTTTCATGCCTACTACTAGTCATGCGTAATGGCATGCATACCATCGTGTGATAGCTCAAGATAGCTTCTACCAGCTCCATCATGCCGCTTATCAAGTTTCTCTCCTGAATGACACATGGTAAATCAAATGATAGAGCTATACACCGTATCCTAGCAATTCCTACTGATCCGCCCTCTTGCATGAGCTGAGTAGATTGAGAACCTCGGATAACGAGACCCAACAGTTCACAGTTTCCCTCAAACAACTGAACATACGGAGATGATGGCTCTTGGAATCCAAAACCTGAGTCAAACGTCAGTGTTAAGATCGCCAGCTTTTGAACATTTGAGTTACCATTGGTAGAGCTTGGATCAGGCTGTGACGTGAGCATGGCTTGAATCCTGTTTGCTATCCAGATGAATGATGCGTTGGTCTGGCCACAATATGTTAGGTTGTTCCATCGAAAATGCACTGCCAAGAAAGTATGATAGTATCCAATACTTACCTCGATAGCCGCGATGCTACTGACCATGGTTTGCGTACGCTGGTAAAATTCGCCGCTCACAAAATCAAGCTGATCTTTTGCATCAAAGTCCATGTCTTTGTAAGTAGCAGCGGCCTCTGATACTGAGTTCCCCAGCTGAATGAGAAATGAGAGTCTTAGCACCAGTCCTCACGTTGAGAGGATAGAGGCTTACCTTGCAAAAGCGCGCGGCAACAACATCAAGAAGGCGGGGAAGTACAGAATGGAGTTCTGCCGTCTTTGATCTCCTATGTCAGTTATAGCTTCAAGCATGAATGTTGTTGCCCTCAACGCTTGCCTTCTTGATATGATCATGCCTGAGCAGATCCACCCAAAGAGAGGCAGCAGTCGACGCAATCATTAAAGATGGATGATCAAAGATCAAAAGCAAAAGGGCAAGGTATCTGATATGCGGAATGTAACCGTGAGACAGGTATCTTACATGCTTGATAAGAATTAGAAACCTACTTCGCCAGGATCGGAGGGGTCGATGTAGCTTTTCTCACAGTTATGTGCACTTCACCGAGAGCAACTGTGATCTAGAGGTCCATGATCCTGTCAATTCACGTGTTCGACGGCCACATCATTCCAGCTTTCCTCCTACCTGCGTCAGACGCTTGATAAACGTGTAGGTGTCATCGTCAAGGATCGCGCTCTGATCTATCCGTTCGATCGCAGAAGTGCTATCACCTCCATGGCTTATTGTCCACGCAAGTATCACTGCTTCAAGATGCCCATCGGCGAAAAATGGTTGCCATATGCACCCAAGACGATTCTCATCAGTCTCGGACGAAGAAAAGTGACGAGAGCAAATGACCAGGAGACAGTCCGAAGCGGCCTGTAAGCACCCGTTCAGCGTCAACAATATCAGGAACCTGCCAATCAGCGAAGCCATACATCTCTAATAGGCTCTGATTTCGCCAATATCAGATTTAGCAGCAAGTACATGATGCGGGAATCCTTGATAGCTCTGTTCAATGGTGGTGAGTTTTATGGAAAGGAGGACCAGCTCGGTGCAAGCTAAAGAGCACCTCGGTATTATCCAGTCCATCTGAACACTCAGCGTCTTCAGGGTCAAAGCACATAGCATTTCTATTACTATGGTGCCCTGTTCAGCCCTTTGTGTCTACGAAATTGCGCCAGCTCAGTACCGTACACATTGCTGGCCCACTCAATCTTTCGTACCTTTTGTATCCATTGCGTGTGCAATTCCTCTGCAGCTGTTGTCCATCTTTGAAACCAGCCTTGATTTTCCGGATCGGCCCGCATCATTTTTAGCAGCATCTCAAAGTCCGATTGCACATTGTTCAGGGATGTAAGATTCACGTCTGTCCCTCGCTGTGCATACAAGTCTTCCAAAGCCGCGCCACTAACAGTCACGGCCATCATGCTGGTTACGAGTTCTGTCTTTCGCAAGCCTGCTACTGGATCGTCGAACAGGAAAATGTCCTCCGCCAGAGATTTGTACACCAGAAGAACAAACTCCCGCTGAGTTGGCTAGATATGCGTGGTTTCAGAGAGACTCCTTTGCAGCGCGATCAAGAGGAGGACGACGTTCTCTTGTGACCTACGTTTTCGGTGTACATCCGTCGCAAAAGGACATCCATATCTGTCCATTGCATAGGCCACATTCTCTTCGCAACCTCAACGAACAGTTTTGCCAGTTTTTCCTTGATGTAACTCTTCTCGCTGAGTATGTCGGCTGTGCCCTGTGTCATTGTCCCGTCTCAGAAAACAGTGTCTCCGCCAGTACTTTCATGTCTTGCCACCCACAGTCTGCATGAGATTAACAACCGCTTCCCTCAAGCGAATTCGATCCTCATCGCTATACGATGAATCATTCCACTTGTAGCGGATAGCGTTCTCCAAGAGGGTAAGCCCAAAATGTCTAAAAATCTCTGGTTGACCATTTTGCTTGTGAGCAAGGAAATGACCCCATAGTGGACTCTGTTGGTTTTCCTTGACTGTTTCACAGAACTAAATTAACAAGCTCTATTAGACAGGTTTCAGCGATAGTCATTGGACGTTTGCATACTTCGCTAGCTGAGCGCCGTTGTTCCCCAGACGCGGCAGGATCGTAGATTGTGTTGAGGGCTTCTACAATCTGACTCAGAACTCAAAACATGAAGGTTAAGCACATGGTGACATGCATCGTTTCCTGTATTGGGCATACCGGCAGGATCCATGATAGTGACGACGGCGGCGTCAGCTATCAATGGGATTATTTCCCAGTGACAGTATTTACGGACAAGGCGATCCCAGCCTCCAAGCCACATCCACATGCGCCACGACACCTGCGTCCCCGCTTTCTCTGTCAAACCAATGCCTCAGAGGCGTGTAATGCAGGAAGAGGATGGCCGATGAAGATCAAGATTCCAGAAGCACTGCAGTAGGGCGTTATAATTCGCAGGATTTGTTTAGCAGTACCGGCAAAGATGGCACAGCAATGGAAACGGAAAGCTCCCCCACCCCGCCGAAGCTCCGCAGGCTGAAATCGAAGTGGGAATCGGAAGATGAGCTGGAAGACGACGTTGAACCAAAGAGGAAGATTCAGAAGAATTCTGGGAAGCGAAAATTCAAAGCATCGGGAGTTATGTCGCAAATAGCCAGTCCAACGAGTACACCAGTCACCAGTACACATGACTCGGCGGAGGCCCCTTTCACGTCGAGTGGGACGCCAACCGCAGCCACCGTAGATCTTGCGGGCTCAGTTGCAAGAGATGTGGAACCCATGGATGTAGATATTCTTCAGCAAGATATTGAGGCAGGCGAACAATGCGCTCCCGACGGTATTTCGGAGCAAATGAGCTCTCCAGTATTTTCTACGGAAACGGCTTCACCAGTTCAGCGCACAAGGCGCACAAGTCTCATAGGTCCACCGTTGGTATCCTGCCGAAATGTAGATAATTATAATAAGCTCAACCGAATTGAGGAGGGAGCATATGGGGTTGTGTACAGAGCTCGTGATAGGGACACGGGCGAAATTGTAGCGCTCAAAAAGCTGAAGCTGGAAAACGAAAGGAATGGGTTCCCAGTCACTTCTTTGCGTGAGATCCATACGTTACTGCTGGCAAAGCATCGAAACATCGTCAATGTCAAGGAGATTGTAGTAACACCAAGTATGAGCGGGTGAGTTGGTCTCCACATCCATTCGACGTGGCATTCCCTCATTCTTTAAACTCAAGGATATTTATCGTAATGGAGTTTGTGGAACATGATCTTAAGGCTCTGATGGAAACCATGTCGACGCCGTTTTTGCAGTCAGAGATCAAAACTCTGATGCAGCAGCTGCTATCCGCGGTGGCATGCTTGCATCAAAACTGGATCGTGCATCGAGATTTGAAAACGTCGAACCTTTTGATGAACAACAAAGGGGAAATGAAAGTTGCCGATTTCGGATTAGCGAGAAGATTCGGAAGCCCACTGGGGCACATGACTCAATTGGTGGTGACCCTTTGGTACAGGTGAGACCAGAGTGAATTCAATCTTGATCACGGATGGCTCATAGATCTCGGACTTTTAGAGCACCTGAGCTTCTCCTTGGAGCTAAAGAATACACGACAGCTATTGATATGTGGTCTATAGGCTGTATATTTGGAGAACTGGTCAACAAGGAGCCATTATTACCGGGACGCGGGGAGTTCGATCAGCTAAAAAGGGTAAGGACTCGCGAGATGCTTATCAATTGGGAATCAGCGACTGATCTTCGTGAGCTTTGCAGATGTTCAGACTGCTGGGAACTCCCACTGAACGCACTTGGCCTGGAATGGCTAATCTTCCTGGTCTGAAGACCTTCAATTTTGTGGAGCAACCGTGAGTGAGCGCTCGCAGGTGGAACAAACAAAACCGACCGGCTGCTCACCCTTACGTCTCGAAACTTTAGGTATAACCATCTCAGGAGGAAGTTTGTTAACCTGACTGAGAATGGTCTCAATCTTTTGTCACGGCTATTAACTTATGATCCCGAGAAACGTATAACTGCAGAAGAAGCTTTACGCCATCCATATTTTACGTAAGTTTTGTGCTCATTTGAACGTATATGTTCAAGCGTCTGCTGATGCAATGCATATCAGGGAACATCCTTTGCCGAAAGACCCCTCGCTCTTCCCAACATTTCCCAGCAAGGGAGCTGGAGAGAAACGAAAAGTCTACGAGGCCACTCCCTCTGCCCCTCTGGCGGCTCATGGCGATTCGGAAGGTCCAGGATTGTTCGACGCAACAAGCGCAGAACCAGTTGCCGCTTTTAAACTCAGAGTTTAATGTAAAATCAATGTAAATAAATACAGTACCGTAAATTAAATCGACTGCTGCGCGAATCATGACGCGTCAGTCACTCGTGACAAGTAGCTGGCTAGTGAGAGAAACCAGGATTTCCACAACAAGATGACAACCTTCCAATCTCTGTTCCACTCGGCGAGGGAATATCTGAATCCGCTATTGAAGTCATCCAAGTTCAAGGAGACTGGTGTTCTTACTCCGGAGGAGTTTGTCTTGGCCGGCGACTTCTTGGTGTACAAATGTCCCACCTGGTCGTGGGCCTCCGGCGACCC
The DNA here is from genome assembly GCA_025526995.1 of Powellomyces hirtus. NCBI lineage: Eukaryota > Fungi > Chytridiomycota > Chytridiomycetes > Spizellomycetales > Powellomycetaceae > Powellomyces > Powellomyces hirtus. The sequence goes on from JAHLKG010000002.1 coordinate 262,792, forward strand.
TGCAAAACGACGAGAGTACTTGCCCGCCGAGAAGCAATACCTGATAACGCGAAACGTACCGTGTCTACAGCGTGTGAAGGAGTACGGTGGGGCAGGAGAGCAAGATGGTGGTGAAATGGACGTGGAAGGGGAGAGCGGGGATTCTTGGATCGCTACGCACAAGAATAGACAGACAAAAGGAGACACTGAGGAGGGGACGATCGCTGATATGGACGAAGACGAGGAAGTGCATTCAGGGTCGCGGGATGCTGTCGCAACTGTGACTTCCAAGCTGCATGCAGCACACATCGGGAACGATGCTCCCAATTCCGAAGAAGAAGCCCCACCGGACGGGGAAATACCGGACATGGATGATATCCCCGATATGGACGAAGAAGATGCATTGGGGGAAGGAGTGGAAGAAGTGGAAGATCCGGCTGCGCTGCCAGGTCACATTCCTGCTAGCAAACGAGAACCAGCGGGTGCGCTCGCCAGCGGAAACGACAAAATTCTTAGAACAAGGTGCGTTGCAACTGTGAGCCCAGAGAAAGCCGAGGTCTAACTGCTGTCTTTCAGAACATACGATGTCTCCATAACCTATGACAAGTACTATCAAACGCCACGGGTATGGCTATTTGGCTACGATGAACATCGTCGACCGTTGACCGCAACTCAGATCTTCGAGGATATCTCCCAAGACCACGCTCAGAAAACTGTCACAATTGAGCCACACCCGCACGAACATGTTTCCATGGCATCGATACACCCTTGCAAACATGCTAATGTCATGAAGAAGATCATTGATCGGTTGCTTGAGAGTGACTCGGGGAAAAAATTAAGGGTTGACCAATACTTGTTGCTGTTCCTCAAGTTTGTGGCGAGCGTTCTCCCGACAGTGGAGTATGATTGTGAGTACAAAGATGTAGCAATGACCGAGTCGATGACCGAGTCATTGCTTTGGGCAAAGAGGAGGTTGGCCTTTTCGTCGTTAACGCTCTACCCTGTGTCTCATCCCCAATTCTTTCGTCCAGATACTACATCGATGGATGTATGAGTCTTGCAAGATTGAACGAAACTATCCTCATCATTCGCCAAAGTGCACCAGCGTGCACCAATGCTACGTGGGTCAAATTTTGATCATTGCGAAAAATACGTCGTACATTTACAATTGCTATGTGTTTATGGAGTAGGACCATGAACTCCCCGCAAAGTGAAATAAAAATCACCTTTGTTGCTGAAGATCTTCGTCACTTTGGATAAGATGGTCTCCCTGATTTATACTATCGAGAAAGCATCTTCCAAAGCCGACATTTGGTGTTTGTATCCCATCTTACGACCGACCCGGTCAGTAGACTCTGCAGAACAGAGGTCTTCCCCGAGCCGGAGATACCGTGGGCGTCCCGTGCAAATCAATGCACGAAACCTGCTCTCCGAATTCAACCCACCTGAATCTCAGCCACACATCAGAAGACCACGAAGATCTTCCGTTCGGCTGCGAACTAACAAATGGACGCGTTGAACGTAAAGGGAAAACTTGGGAATCCTGCTGCACTGGCGCTTTTTATAACAGAAAAGTGTGGCGCGGGCGCATCACGTGGGAGGGACACGTACCTAGATCTAAGAAATCCCAACCGACGTGTTCGGCTGTCGCATTTTAACTTTCTTTGCACCAAAACCCGCCATTTGTGAGATGGGACCGAAGAGGAGAAGCACACGGCTCAACGTTGGGGAAGATGCTGGAGATAGGGTTCAAGAGACCGCAATCTCTGGGAGCAAGAGGTCATCCAGTTCAGCGGTTACCTCTACAACCAAACGAGCTCGCACCGTCACTCCAAAGACAGCCACAAACAAAGTGCCGGAAAATCTTGTTGCGCAGGTGCCGGAACCAGATGATTTTCTAAACTCATTTTTCTCACGAGAAAATCCAGCGAGAGAGGTTGTGTCGAATATTTTGGTGCACACCTCGTCCGCTGGGAATGCAGAGGACGAGGAAGGAAGCGACAGCGACGAAGAGGAGGACTGGGAAGAACTTGGGACCGTGCAAGGCAGCACCCTCCCCGCCGAGCCGTCAAGCATCCTAGTTTCTGGAGCACAGGAAGAGGAAGGGTTTGAGATCTCGGTCAAGAGGCCGGAGCCAGATCTTGCTCAGGAAATCGCGGCCAAGAAAGCCAAGGCGAGGGGGATACGGAAAGGAGACAGGATAAGACGAATGCTGGCTCATAAAGTGCATCTGCTATGCTTGCTGACTTGCGGATTTTCGCGAAACCGATGGTGTAATAATCAAGACCTTCAAGCTATTGCAGCCTCTGTTGTGCCGCCTGACATATACAATGGCATTACAGGCAAGGGATCGGATGCTAATCGCAAAGGGAAGCAGCCCGTAACCTTGCGAAAGAAGAGTCTGTTATACTACCTTGGGATGTTTGCAAAGTGGTGGAAAGAACAGGTTACAGTCCAGGATGTCCCCGATCAGAAGCTACAGGGTCCAAGAAGTGTTTTGAAACAGTTCGGCGCTTACATGGAGAAGCACGAGGAAGATGCTGAACGTACCGTTTCCGCCGAAGTTTCTGTACTGGTCTTTGCGGCTGCTTGCCGATCGCTGGGTCTTCAAACGCGAGTGGTTTACTCATTACATCCACTCCCACTCTCGCTTTCAATTCAAAAGAAAGCAGCGCCGCCCGCTCCGAGGAAGAAGAAGCCCAAACGAAAACCCGTTCGATCCGCTCAAACAAGTGACCACGATGACGAAGACGTTGATCCAGATACGTTCGTAAGCCGTCCCTCGGCACCGTGCGCAAGAATTGAGGTTCCCAGTGGACGGCAGCCCAATGTCACCACTGTCCTGGTGCCGTATCCTCTTCAATGCTGGTGTGAGGTCTACTCGGAAACCGATTTGGAATGGATACCAGTTGATCCTGTTAGGGCCATTGTGAACGATCCGGCAAAGATGGAACCTTCTCCATCGGCACCCAGTCAACTTCAGACTAGTTACGTTGTTGCATTCGAGCCAGGTTAGTGGAATACTGCAAGAGGCATATTGTTGCATGTTGACCAAACGTAGTTGTGATAGACTTCGGCGCAAAAGATGTCACTCGACGATATACCACACAATGGGGCGCACGAACAATGCGCTTGCGACTCCCTCCCGGACCTCAAGGGGAAGATTGGTGGGAACGGTCACTTTGGTTCTACTCCAAATCCGGTGGAGGCTTGGAGGATAGGATCGAAGATGAGCAACTCAAAACGGCCGGAGTGAAGGAGAAGATGCCAACTAGCCTAGCGGGCTTCAAAGACCATCCACTGTAAGTGAAAAGACTACTCGTGCAGGTAGGAAGAATTACGCTTATGTTGCATATTGAGCAGCTATGCGCTGGAGCGACATTTGAAAAAGTTCGAAGTCATACATCCGTCCGGTCCTGAGCAGGCCATTGGCCGATATAAGGATGATCTTGTTTACCCACGGAGCCATGTGAAAGAGGTACGAGATGTAGCATCGCCCCGTCACATAGTCACTGCTAATGAAAGAAGTGGCATATGTAGCTCCACACGGCTGCAACCTGGTTAAAGAAAGGGCGAATGATAAAAGCGGGCGAGGAACCCATGAAGCATATAAAAGCTCGTGTGGCAACCATCAAACGGCTGCGCCAGATCGAAATGGAGAAGATGGACGATCGCGGCCGGGACCGGGAAGATGAATCTACCGACTCGTCCAAGAGCGCCGTGTTTGGGGAATGGCAGACAACTGAGTACTTGGCGCCGCCTCTGATCGATGGACAAATACCCAAGAACGAGTTTGGAAATATCGAAATCTTCCACAAAAACATGATACCGCCGGGGTGTATTCATCTGCCATGTGAGAATGAAGGCGCTGGCTTGTGCCTTTCCAACCCCGCGTACTGACTTTTACATGACAGTGAATGGTATTCGTATGATCGCAAAGAAGTTGGGCATCGAGTGCGCTAGTGCAGTGGTAGGTCTGACGGTGTTGCTCTCACGCAACGGTATATTCACATCTCGCCGTTAGACAGGGTTTGAGTTTCATCGCGGACACTCTACGCCTACCATTAATGGAATCGTCGTTGAGGCGGAACTTGAAGATATACTGACAGCCGCATGGGAGGAGAACCAGCAACGACTCAGGGTGCAGGAATTACAAAAAACCAACAGGCGCGTTTACGGCCGCTGGCGTAAACTCATCGTCTCGTTGCTCAACAAGGCAAGGCTGATAAAAGAGTATATGATTTACGATGACGAAGACGAAGGCACAGGAACAAACGTTGCAGAACAGTCCATGGATACCAGCCGCGAAGTATCAGAAGATGATGCGCACTCGGATAACGACGATCGAGATAGCGAGGAGGAGGAAGTGACAACTTCCAGAAGGTATACAGGTAAATCGCGACCAAGGTTCGTGATCAAGGACACGGACACCGATATTGTGGATGTTCTTGCGGGAAATGATAGTCGCAGCACGAATAGAGATATGCATCATTCGGACAATATCCAATCCATTGGCCACGGAGGCTTCTTATTGGAAGATGATGACGACGAGGCTGGAGTCGATAAATCGATTGGCATTCAATCTACTGTCCACGGAGGTTTTTTGTTGGAAGATGGTGACGATAATGTCGCAGCAGAGGGGGCCGGATTTTTCATGGATGAGTGAAGGGGAACGTAGCATAGGCCTATAGCTCCAGTATATAGTTGGGCGGATTCCTGAAACACGTTTGGCTCGGGTATCATGTCGACTTCGTCGCACCGGTCGTTTGTCCAATATACACTTCCGTATTTTTGGCTGAAAGTTCGCCCTCCTGTGAAGAGAAGGTATATCAATATCACGTTTCGCTGAGAGACCAATCCATGTGGGGCAGGTCACGCACCAGTAATACAGCATCCAACCGAACGTTTTCGTTCTTCATTTCCTCCAGCCGCTGCTCAACCTTTGTTTTTTCCGACAGCAGGTCCTCTACTTTCCGCACCATAGCCTCCAGCTCTTCCTTTGCCCGCAACTTCTCAGCTTCCAGTGACTCACACTCTGCTTCCTGCAAGCTACATTGATCGCGGAGCTGACTCGTCAGCTGCATCATGCGGGTTAGCGATTCCCGAGCATTTTTTGTTCGTTCCGTCAGTTGCGCTATGGAAGTGGCGAGCTTGTTGGGCGGTGCAGCTGCTGCTGGTGGTTGCGGAGGCAGTGGAGACCGTCGGTCATTCTGAGGTAGCGGTGGTATCGGCGCCAGCTGTTTGGGAAGCACCACTGACTTTTGGGGTGAGCGCAGTTGATTCTTTTGCTCTGCAGCGGGCTGGTGTGAGGAGAGTGCTTCTGCCATGTTGCCTCAATTCCTCAGTAAAGTTCTGGAGTTGTGTCGCACTCCCCAAGTTGGATGCAAAGATCCAGACGCGTTCTGGTACAGAATCCTATGATAGCCGCGTTCAGAAACATGAGAATGGAAGAAAGATGCATAGAATATTTATCGTTTGTAATGAGATGCAGATAAAAAAACAGCAGTGGTCTAGAAAAATAATCATTCTCTGGAAATGTCCCGACCGAACAAGCTCTTTTTGCCTGCATATTAGATGTATGTCAGCTTAAGATTTCAGTGGGCGGAGAAACGCAACGTCCACAAAGCATACCCCAATCAAAAGCCACAAGCACACGATTCCGAAGGGAGAACAAGCTGCAGTCGCGATCGATATGAGGAAAATGGAAGTCAGATACGCATGCAAGCACGCTTCCTTACTTGTTTAGGTACGCACTACGCCAGAACCAGAAGGTCAGCGCGCCTCCAATGTGGACATTTCCAGGAAGGTCGGCAATAGCCTTGTCAGATCCAATGTATCTGCGCAACGAGAAAGCACCTTCAGCATGAAGTAATTGGGATGTCGACGCAAGACTAGTCTTGGACTTACGCCAATGCCCCAAGGTGCTCATAATCGAAGGGTTTGATCCTCTGCGCAGCAACAACATTTGGGTCTTGTCCATCAGCCATGATCGCATGGCGATCAGCATTTATCCGGCCCAGCTGGTTGAAGATACCAGCAATGTAAACTCCTTGCTTACTGGCAACTTGGGCTGTGGGTGCCCATCTGCAAGAATGTTGATTAAATTATGGCTATGGGGATCTTGTCACTTGTAGATCTTCACTTACTTTGTTGCGGAGGCGTCACCCAGTGCATATACGTCATCCACACCCTTCACTTTCAGGTATTCATCGACAACAAGTCCACGTCTGCTTGCTCAATAAGTATTGTGGCAAGTGGCATTCCACTTGCATGGCACAATTGTTTACCGTTGATTTTGTAACGCTGGAGAGAGCTTTTTGATGAGATCGGCCACGACTGGGCGCGCAGTGTTACCCGTAGCCCATACAAGCAGTCCTACAATAAGCAAGCCTTGTTAGCTTCCGTCCCGCAATCTAGGTTAGCCATAGCACCTACCATAGGGAATGTGTTCAATCTCCTTTTGTGGGTTCTGAACAACCAGTTCTTTCTGTTTCACTTCCTTGACCATGGTGTTGCTCAGGATGCTCATTTTTGCTTCAGCAAAATGCTTCTCAGTATATGTGATGAGCTCCTTGGAGAACGAGGGCAACACGTGAGGAAGTGCCTCCACAAGCGTAATCTTGATCTTGGGAGCAATCTCCGGGTACCAGGAGGCCTGTGGACAGAAGTTAGGGAAAATAGTTGACGGGAAAACATCCCATCGAAGACTTACAAGGTCCTCCTTGAGGAAATCGTAAAGCTCTGCAGCATATTCAACACCGGTCGGGCCTCCTCCAACAACGACCATGTGGAGCAATCTTTCGACCTCTTTTTCAGTCTGTCCGGCAAACGCGGCAGTTTCCATACAATCCATCAACCTGGTACGGATCTTCTTGGCATCCCTGAAAAGCCTGATCAGCATATAATTCAGTCGAAACAAGTCTATGAGGAACGTACCAGGCTTCTTTGAGGAAGCATGCGTAATCCTTCACTCCAGGAATACCAAATGTGGCATTCTCTGCTCCGCAGGCAACTACCAGGTAGTCATACGGTATGTTTTGTTTCGAAACCTCTCCAACGATTTCGGAATTGTCTAAGAGAGATTTGTTAGTTAAACACAGCATAGTCATTTCCTGTCACTATTGCATTCTCCGGCCCAACCTTCGACGACCAAGATCTTGTTCTTCGTGTCGATCTCGTTGCAGACACCCTCAACAAAGGCTACAGCACGTTCTTTGAAGCGTGTAATGTAGCGCATTGGCATCATGATACTTCTTAGCTCAACAGTTCCAACAGTCGTGCTACGTAGGGAAAGCGTGTCAGCGAAAATGTCAAATGAATCTCAAACTTAATTACTTACCTTGGGAGCAAGGGTGTGAAGAGGAAGTAGTTTCTAGGGCTGACAACAATCACGTTGTAATGCTCAGTATCCAGCTCCTTCAGAAGTGAAGTGGCAGCCCAGCCAGATCCCAGAATGGCAATGGTCTTTTTGCTATGGTCCCACTCAAATTGCTGAGGAGGATGTCGAGCATTGTAGACCTCTATCGTCCATACACGTCTATGGTGAGTCTCGGAGTTTCGCAGACACTGTGATTCTTTAGCATCATACCATATGCAAAGAGTCCAGTTCCTCCTGCGAGTAAGCCGAGGAAAATCTTTGCACCGTAACGCCTCAGTAATCCCCTTTTTGGCGGGACGGGGCCGCCAACGGTGGTCGCCATCTGGCGCCGGCCATAAGTGCTGAGAGCGGCGCGTAGCGGTAGTCCAGTCCCTTGTTGTCACCAAGAAAAAGTCTGAGGATGGGCTCACCTCAACACAGACCATCAACTACGAGTTGGATGGGAACCGCCATACCTTTGATAAAAAGCATTTTAGTACTCGCGATTGCAGTTTCTAAGAAGATGCGTCTTATGCTTCGAAGGCGCAGATTGAATGATCGATGGTAGGACGTAATTGCTGATTCTCGTGTGACATTACTTGTCAGCACATCAGCAAACTCCGCTGCGGAGGGTCGCGGTGCAGGGATTTATTTTATTGACTACCCTTGAGCACAAATCACATTGTACTACGACGAACCAATGGAAGAACAAGCAGCAGAAGCCCTGGTGCAGCAACGAGGCTTTGAGGCGGAGCTGAAACATGAAGTTCATGGTCTCGTTCAGACACTCGACGTTCTCAAGAAGAAGGTGATCATCAAATCAATCTTACGCGCCGTAACCGTGTGCGGCTTTCCGTGGAGGGAACTCACACACACTATCTGCAGAACGCTGCACTCCCCATCCCAGACGAGGAGCGCACGCAGAAGATAGAAGCTCTGGCATCATCGGTCGCAACGTTGGAGCAGGAATTGATACGTAGCGAGTCTCAACACGACGAGGTCATTGCTGAGCAGCTGTCACACATGACAAAATCTTCGGAGAGTCTGAATTTGGGCAGAAAGGGGTCTGCTTCTTCTCGGGATGGACAGTGACGACTCGGCACTGCGTTTGAGTGCATTTGGAGTGTAGCTTTCTCCTAATTCGGCCTATGTCGATCGCATTATAGCGTAAAACACTCCTTACGCGCGATTGCTTTGCTGATCTTGAATGTGCTCATGGTTATGGTGTTCGCTTTCAACGGCAATGCATACGCATCAACGCCATCGCACACTGGTGATGTCCCTTGGTTCGAAGAATCGGAATTGCACTATTTCGCAGAGCCTCTGTCAATTGACTACGATTACTATCCCAAAAACAACTATTTACAACGGTCTCTTTCTTTCCTATGTACACTGATCGGGTTTCGAGGAAAGGGCTGGAAAGCACCATCAGCTCTGACTCGATTACTGGCATGGCGCGCCAAGCGAGAACTCAATTGTTCCATCCAGGTTGGGTGTCAATTGATGTTGCCCCGCTTGTATAAGTCCTTGTCGCGCAGCGGTATGCAGGTTTCTGAGGGTATATCGTAATTTATGGGCGGGACTGAAGAGTCGATTCCACACACCGAGCGCAGCGTCGACAACAGCCAACCCTACATCGCATTTTGCTATCATGATGTGATCACCGTCGCTTATAGCACGTCCTAGCGCTGAAACGTAGACCAGGGCTACTTGGTATGTTCCCATACAGAGGTGAGGCGTCGCCGGGAAGAGCGAAGCGCTCCGTGCGAGACCATGTTGAAGCAGGGCGGATTGCTCATCCGCAACATGGATCGCGTCGGCGAGGATCTTGCACAATAGAACGTTAGCGTCTACTTGAACCGGCGTGGGTGGGGCATATGCCTCGGCATTCAGAGCAAAGCTTGCCGCGGCGACTACTTGATCGGGCGTAGAGAGCATGCGAGTGAGAAGCCATTTTCGAAGAACTCCTCGCGCGTGCAATCCCAGAGCGGTGACGGAGAACGCGAACCAGAAATTTGGTTCGCATCCTCGGATGGACAGACGTCGCACTTCGCGCTCCGGGGCAACTAGGAGAATACGCACCGCTGAAGGCAAGGACAGAAACCACATGTCTATCTCCGCATCCAAAGTTTGATAGTTCATCACCATGCGAAGACCATGCTCTCCACGCGCAAAGTCCAGTGCCTTGCCGTACAAGACCATTAAAGGTCTAAGATAGCCAAAAAGGGCGGCCTCCTCGAAAGGCCCGTGGATGGTAGGTTTCAGGGCTTGGTCAGGCCATACAGACATCCACAGACTATCCGGGATATGCTGCCGAACCCGGGCGGGAACATTGGCGAATATGGATGGTCTGTCTACCGCCAACCAAGACATTCTAGAAAACATCTCAGCAACAGCTCTCGGCAAAAGGGCTCAATGATGAAAGAAAAAATACCTTTCCATTATTAGTACGGCTGCCCAAGTTCTCCGGCGAACTTCTTCTTTTATCGGGGAGTAAGTGACTCCTGCGACTGATGCCGCCTCAAGCGCGAGGTAGTGTGCCATCCGTGCTGCCATACCGATGTACTGCCAGCAGACTGACAGCACCCCTCTCATGGCGGCGCATGTGGCCATGATGAGAAGGCCTTGCACGGCACTTATACTGTGATCATCATATAGTCGAGATATCATGTCCCTTGCAGCCTGATAGTGCACCTCCCCTTCGTCACAGTCCGATCCTTGTGGTGATTCCTGCTCCGCATATCGCTGAGCGAGGCATTGCATTGCTGCCAGGAGAAACGGACATTGGTCACGTATTGAGGATAGAAAGACGTCCCGCCTGAGAAAACTGAACGGTATTTGAGCACCAGGATATCTGACGCTGAAGGGTTAGCAGTTTTCATCACACTGTGGAATCATAAAATTCATGCAAACCTGAAAAACGTCTCAATCAATTTCATCGACACTTGAACACCGTTGACATGTAAAGTTTCATTCAAGGAGATGGGTGGACTTGCTGGCTCCCAATGAGAGACAATTTCGGAATTTTGAGAGCGCGCGATGTGTTCGTTCTGATCCCGCGGAGAAGTTGAGCTGAGATCGCTCTTCGCTTGATGCTTTCCAGCGCCTCCTGGCGGTTCCTCGGCGCTTTGTGACACGGGTAGTCCTTTCACAGGTGGCCGAGGGCCATGGTCGGCACCGCAGAACCGATCCGCGAAGTAGACACATCCCGACTCTGGTGGACCGAATACTCTGCAGGCTCCGCACAAAGGTCTGTCGCCTGAAAAAACAACAGTCAAGTTGCTCCAGACTCAGCAATAATTCCTCACGTAACGAATTGTATAAGCCTGAGACTCACCATCGCACTACACAAACGAACAATTAGATTTCCCTTCAAAAGCTGCGCTTGGATCCGCAAAAGACCTAGCGTACCTTTCGTTTTCGATGTCTGCAAGGCTCACAAGCCCTGCGTCGAGTGGACCCGCTTGGGGCCAAACGCGCATCACTGGCCATTTTCAGCAAGAAGAGTTCTGCACCCCAAACCGATTCTGAGCCTCTCGGTGTTGGTGCCCCTACTGCGGTCCTCTTTTTCTTAGTCTCTCCCGTTAGGCCTGCCGTAGGCTGTTACGACTCGAAACTGCCGGTTCAAAGATTGGCCGCCGATCATTTGCTTGTTTATTTGGAGGCCTGGAGCGCCTTTGGAGGCTCCGTTTCGCGTGAACTCGTCTGACAATTAAGCTTTTGTACGTAAGCATTTATAATGCGTCGCACAAGAATGACAGTAGGTCAGTTCTAGACTGCCTTGGTGTCACCTGTGTGATCAGTTTAGTACAAATTTAATTTAACTGAAACATTCCACGCACTCCCATGAACTGCGCCGCATTAGGCTAGGTCTAGGTCTCGTAAAGAGTGCTGACCCATGCTACATCTAGGGTTACACGCGCGCTTTCCAGCAAGGCGTTCGTGTAGTGGAAAACTCGATAAGTTCAGAGGCCCAGCAAGCCCTGTTAGGTTGTTGTGACGCCGGGTTAGTTGGTATTGGGACGGGAAGTTGGACATTGTTTGTTAGGCGGGCATTCACAAACCGCCAGCGCAGTGCGACATGGCCGCAGCAAAGCAGATCCCGCTGACTTGCACGGGGCACACGCGTCCAGTGGTCGACCTCGCATTTTCATCCTTTACTTATTCCGGTGATTTCTTCCTCATAAGTGCTTGCAAAGGTGAGTGCGTATAAAGCAGTGTGGTCTTGAGTTAGCACTGCTAATAGAATTTCTATTATTGTTTAATGTAGACTCGATACCCATTTTACGGAGAGGAAACACGGGCGACTGGGTGGGAAGTTTTCAGGGTGCGTTTGGAATTACGAGCCGCGTCGCAGTAAGAAGTCTCATAGATCAATATAGGACACAAAGGGGCGGTGTGGTCAACGCGATTAAGCAGTGATGCAACAAAGTCGGTCACTGGGTCTGCCGATTTCACTGCCAAAGTATGGAACAACTTGACGGGGCAAGCTACAATCACGGTGCCCCATTCGCACGTCGTGCGATGTGTGGATATGTCACCCGACGGTCGCTACGTCCTCACTGGCGGTTACGAGAAAAAAATCCGTCTCTTTGATCTGCAAACGGATGCCTCACGCGGGCCGATTAGGCAACTGGAACAATGCGACAACATCATCAAAACAGCGCTGATGGATGCGGACAATGGGTAAACTTATCCCTTCCTGGAAAGTGAGAAGCCCAAAGTTACATGCGGTTCTTACCAGTGTCTGCCCTACTGCCTCTGTTTAGACTCGTCTTTGCGGGAGATGGGAAAATGCTTCGGGTGTGGGACCTCCGAACATCTGCTCAAGTCAGTTTTCGGCAGTTTGATCATGATATAACAAGCCTCAGGGTTTCGAACGACCGGGGGATGATCATCTGCACTTCCGGAAAGCAGGTGTTTTTCTACAACGCGTTGACGTGAGTTGTGAAAACAAGTACGACCCTTGGTTTCGGTCCTCCACGCAGCCCGTTGAAGTTGTGGTTGTAGATCGGCTCTCGTTAAATCATTCACCACAACGATTGAGACAGCATCCGCATCTCTACACCCCGATGGAAGCAGGCTGGTCGTGGGTGGCATTTCGGATCTCTGGGTTCGCGTTTACGACTGGGCAACGGGTCAAGAGCAAGGTATGTTTTGGCAATCAGGGCACGCAGTCAGCAGCCAACAGCTGAACCTTCTCGTATCGCCGAGTTCAGAGGTGTACAAGGGACATCATGGGCCGATACATGTAGTCAGCTATAGTCCGGATGGTGAGCTATATGCTACGGGTAGTGAGGATGGGACAGTTCGTCTTTGGCAGACAAATCCCGGCAAGGCGTATGCACTGTGGGAGCAGCAGTAGCTAGACATTTGCTGTGTAACATATGCAGACACGATATGTGTGTAGGTAGACACTTTCCACATTTTTCGAATATATTATTTACAGAAATGGTATACTGCGAGATGCGTCTTGCTACAACGGATCATTGCTTTCACTTGATCATTTTAACGAAAATGACTCCCATGACCATGACAATTCCCGTGGAAATCGCTACATTAATTGGCAAGGGCGCGTCCCTGAGGAACTTGATCACTTCGTTCTCCTCCTTGGCAGGGACGACAGGACCAGCTTCATTCCGAATCACCATGCCGCGTTCGTCCATGATTTCCGAGGTACCCGAACGCTGGAACGTCCTTCTGCGGACCAAGGGCGAGGATGACGCGGAGGCGGAACTGACCGAGTCGTCAATGTCCACTGCCCGAGAGAACGAGCCGATGGTGTTCGTTGGGACGTCTCCGTAGAAAATCATCAGACGTTTCCAGCCAGCTGCACGCGCCATGTCGACACCTTCTTCCAGATCTTTGTCGCTGGCAATCGCGATGACATCGCCCTCATCGTCCATGTAGTTGAATTTGTGTTCACCTGTGGAGGCCGTCGCGTCCACACCACATTTCTCAAACACTTTGCTGACCAGGTCGTTCATTGAGTCAACACGCGCGGTAAAGCGATACACTTTGCCGTTGCGGCCGTCGCGCAGTTTGAAGGGGAAGTAGCCCTCATCAATGACGGACCGGGTGTGCATAGTGGACGGGGCGCCGTGGGACATCTCATCATGGTGTCGGTAGTGGGCAACAGGAGAATCGTACGCATACATTGACGATTGACGACGACTCAGGTGAGTGGCAGAAGATTGAGATCGCTCAGTCGGTGCTGGAGGAGGAGGATAACTCGCCGAGACGGACGATCCGGGGATGGAATCTGAGGCAGCGGAAAGATGGTCTGACTCCGTTTCATTGTTGCTTCCGGCAAATGTCGAGTTCCAGAACCTATTCCACATTGGCCCAGATTCGGTCGGGGTGGTTGCATCCTGGACGCCATCCTTGCTAGCCTGATAACCCATATGTTAGTTCCAATAAAATGTTTTCTCCGACTACATGTGCGCATTACCAAATAGGTAAGCATCGAGATGGTCAGGGTCATCATATCAATCAGGCCCACAGGTGTGCCATGATCCACAACAGGTAGATGCAGATAATGTCCGGCTAAAAAAATATGGTCAGCAATGCTTTTTCAAGACTTCGCAGAGGCATAAGACTCACAGTGCAGCTTTTTCAAAGCATCAAGAATGGAAGTCTCAACAGAGATGGAGTCTGGGTGAGGCGTCTAGGTGAACATATGCGAGCGATGAGCGTGGTGCCGTGAGACGTCAATGACAAGAAGTTTGCTTACCATAACGCGAACCACAGAGGTAGTGCTCGGATCCAAGCTTGCTGCCAAGACTCGCAAGACGATGTCTTTTGTGGTGCAGATTCCTCCAATCCGTTCATCCATCTCACCAGCACTGACGAGAACGGCAGTTTGGTTGTTTTCCTTCATGGCTTTGGCAGCATCCCGCACGGTTGCTTTGATAGAGATCTCAGGGACCATGCTGTCCATATGTTCAATGTCCATTTGGGACAGAATAGTGCCAACGTCAGGACAGCCGTGTTGGCTACGCATGAGTCCGACGTGATCAGACGCAACGGAGCCACGTCTCTCCAAAGCCTCCATGGCACTGATGATGTTCTCATCCTCGTTCACTTTTCGCTCAAGGTCATCAAGACGTTCGAAAACGCATTTTGTGATGTCAAGAAGACCAACCACGCTTGTCGACGTTCCAGCCTCGAAGGACGGATCGTCATCACCGTCATCTTCTCCCGGGTCATTGGAATCACTGATGACGGGCAAGTGGCGGAATCGACGGGAGACCATGACACTCAGAGCTTCGTTACGGTTTCCTTTGTCGTAAACGGAGATCGGCTCTTTGGTCATGACAGAAGAGACCAACGTTGTGCGGACGTCCAATCCCGGAGCAACCACCCGGTAAGCAATATCTTTGTCGGTAAGAATGCCACATAGACCACCCTCATTGTTCACCACCAAAACAGCATCTGTTCGCTTTGCTGCCATAAGCTGCGCGGCCTGGACAATCCGAGAGGTTTCAAGAATTATGATAGCCGGTGCCGGGCGCAATGAGGATACAGTGCCGGATTTGACTTTGCGAGGTGTCGTGTTGCCGGGATGTCCACGGCGTCCCGTCTTTTTGCGGGCCAGTTCCTGCTCGACCTGGACAGGGAATAAAGAGAATGAGTTTTTCAGGCACATAAAAGATTGAAGAGACACTTCAACCATCTTTGGAGGTTGTAACTCGATGCTGCGCATAGTGAATACGACCTCTACCAACCAAAGGCTACATTGGACTGGGCATTGACAATCACCTTCTTCCGAATAGCATCGTCTCTCTTCCTGTTTCGGGTTCGGAGAACGTCGGGCGCAGTAGAAGACCGCACAGAGGTTGGCCTCTGGCCGTCGTTTGTTGTCATCATCTTGCCGAATGCGGTGTTGGTGAGCTTTCTCCAAGGATCTGTCAAAGACCGTCTTCTTCAGCGTCTTATTCGGGGCTCCAGATCAGACAAACACACGAATGCTTTGAAGTGTGCGAGTGCCGAGACTACCAAGCGTCGCCTAGGACGTATGGATCAGATGAGGTATTATCGATATCACTGGAAACGAAGAATCTGCACAACAATCAACCAAGACAATGTCGAGCAGGTTGCTGGCATCCTCGCCGACAAGGAAAGGGCTGTGCGACGTCACTTTCAAAACGTCCGCGTGGCCGGCGGTCCAGGCGCGGTTTGGGCCGGTTCGATTGTCTCAAACCTAACCCTAACC
The DNA here is from genome assembly GCA_025526995.1 of Powellomyces hirtus. Lineage (NCBI taxonomy): Eukaryota > Fungi > Chytridiomycota > Chytridiomycetes > Spizellomycetales > Powellomycetaceae > Powellomyces > Powellomyces hirtus. The sequence goes on from JAHLKG010000002.1 coordinate 278,343, forward strand.
CCGATACCATAAAGGTTGCTTGCACGGAGTAGCATACAGCCAATAAGAATAATATGAAAAATGGAAAACATTCTATCACTATCTAGTATGTACAAACTGCAGCAGGAGCCATAATGCGCAAGCTTAGTCGTCGCGCTTTGACCGCTTGCGGTTTCCGCCTTCAGCAGCCGCGGCCTCTCTGGCTCGTTTCTTGCCCTCGTCCCTGTAAAACTCTTTCATCTTCTCCTTCTTCTTGCCGGCGGTTGTCGCCTCATCGGCTTCCTTCTTCTTGAGGTACTTCGCGCGCTTCTCCGTCACCTTCTCCTTCCGCTTGCGTTCCTTGTCCTTGTGGATCGTGTTCAGAGCCTGTATCAGAGAAGCGACCTTCTTTTCGTGTGGTTCCAGAACAACAGCACGACGAGTCATCAGTGATGGCTTGCGTTGTTTCTTCAACAACTTGGGTTTGGACGCGAAGGGCAGGTCGGATTGAAGTCCTTTCGGTATTCGAAGCGCGTTGAACCGACGAGTTTTTCGTTCCACAGGCTAGGGAAAGAGAGGATTTTAGTCAGTTGGAAAATGACGGATGATGCAGTAAGAGTAGGCTACCCACCTTGTACAAGGAATCTTTGTTGACCGGCGCTTTCAAGCCCTCGTCTCGACGGAGTTGACCCACTGTTCGTAATCCTTGCCACTCTGACTTGGAAGACAGCAGAAGTGACACGACTGGGTTATAGAAGCGTTTTGGCTTCACGGGATACCAAGCACGAAGGAATACGATATCTATAGGATAGCCGCGCGTTAGGCCGATGTGGCTTGCAATCAAAGCAGCAGAGTAACCTACCACTCATTAGAATTTTGTCCTCAAACGTAGCTCGGAAGCTACCCTCTGGTTTCTGAGGTCGCAAGATGGAATGGTCAGCACAATACGAATGTCAGGTGACAGGCTGCGGACAGAGCAACTCACCCCAACATGCTTCTTGACCTGACCACGAATTCCAGAGACGGTTCGAATGCTAGCGCCTTCGAATTTGGCCACCTCCAGCGCGCTGGTGAACATGTCCTTCACGAAGGCAGTGTTTTTGAACACCTTGTATGGGACTCCAGTGAGCTTCAGCTTCTTAACAATCTCAGTGCTTTTGTCAATCTCAAGGACGACACCGGTCGCGCTCAGTCGGAAGGCCGCCGTGTTGTCAGTCAACTGCTGAAATGCACAGAAACCCGTATTGGGGGGTGTGGTGGGACCGTAGAAAGTCGCAAGACAGTGCATGTGCTCTGGCGTATATTTCAACATTCGGTTGCGAGTCCCATCGTTGAGGGAATATATCGGTATACTCTGGAATCGCCTCCAGCCCAATGAAATGATGAGCGGGTCGTTGTTCTTGAGCGTCTTCTTATGCCATCGATGACGCTTGATGCGCACTTGCATGAAACCAAAGTTCTCTTCGGACGCCAAAAGACCACCAACAATCACGGGGTATGTGGGATCAAAATTCTCGATAAATTCGCATGGAATGTTCTTGAGAATAATCCGCACATAAGTACCCGGACGGTATCCCTCCACCTGCGCTCGCAAGTTGACGTCGTCATCCATGAATTCCTCTCGGTTGATTGTTGCTTGTTTGGCCATGTCTTCCTTGATCGACTCGTACATGTTGGCGGCACCATTTTCATCATCGCTTCCGTCATATTGAGCATCGAACTTGCGCTTCAGTTCCTCCTTCCGTTTGGTGAGATCAGTTTGTGCGTCTGCCTCGCCGGCCTCGCCGGCCTCGCCGGCCTCGCCACCCTCCCCGTCTTTGCCTTCCACTTTCTCGCCAGTTTCAAGATCTTCAAAGTCTCCAAACACTTCAGCTTCTTCCCCACCGGTTCCTTGTTCATCTGTTGCCGAGGCATGCTGCGCGGTAATGAAGCGGCCACGCAGGGACTCAAGGGTGGATTCTTCTGCCCACTGGTTCAAATCTTCCGACTTGGCTTCAACTTTACAAGCATCCGCCAAAGCCAGGCTTCTGTCGGTGTTTCGTGTAGCCTTTCGAACCCTGAAAAGCCCACTTTCATCGTTAACCTGCGATCCGTCCGAATCCTCGTTGTTTTCGTTGAGATCAGTAGGATTGTCTCCGTAGACCAGATCCATCAGATTTACGCGCTTTTTCAAGGCAAAACCGTTGTTTACTTTCTCGAGAAGCTTCTGCCTCCACCGCGTGTCTCCATTCAGATCGTCGTCGTCGTCGTCGTCGTCGTCCAGGTTACTGTCACTATCGGCAAAGGCGATTTGATCTTCATCGTCACCCTCATCATTGTTCAGCTCCACTAATCGCACCCTTCGACGGCCAGCATTTCGGGAATCCAGTTCATCTTCATCGCTTTCCTCACTGTCGTCGGAATCGTCCGCGGACAGGTTTTCGTCATCGTCGTCAACCATGTCTCCCTCGTCATCAGAATCATCGCCATCATCTTCACCGTCGGACTGAGTGGGGTCTTCCCATCTTCTACGTTGTCTTCCATCTGAGCTTTCTTGCTCGACGCCGGTGATGCCTTCGGACGAGTTAAAAAGACGCAGCTGACTCTTGGCAATGTTATCTGCGAATGTTTCAGGGGCGTTCTGCAAATCAAACACCATCTTTTCGCCTGCTCCACGCATTTCCTGCTCATCTTCGTCACCATTGTCTCCGCCTCGTTTGGAAAAGTGCCCTGGGACATTGATGTAGACAGCATCCTTGTCGTAAAGGATACCGCTGACGTCTGACATGGGAGCATAGATAAGTTTGTGTTTGTCGCTCAATGTCTTGCGGACCTTTTCTGGCTTGGGACACGGGTCCGGGAGAAGACTGATTTCCGATATTCGTTGGTCCCCAACTCCAGGAATGTGAACCTTCATGTCTGGTTTAATGTTCGTTCCACGCATGTAACCATAGAGAGAAACGGTCCGATCGCATTTCGGTTGCGTTCTCAGAGTCTCCGGATCGGTTAAATCTTCCACTCTATCCGCAAGGATGTACGGGTGCGTATTTCTCCAAATCAGAGGGCGGAACTTCATGACCGATATAAATCGCGACAGGTTCATGATCTCGTTTTTGAGGTAGCGCCCATTAATCAGCCCCGAGAGATAGAATAGCTTCGCTCCTTGGTAGATTTCTGTCCAGAAACGATGCTTCAACCTCTTCTTTGTTTTTCTCAATCTCTTGTTGTCTTTGAATTTGTCCAGATGGGTTAGGACACCCATCACCTTCGGGAATCCGTGAACTTGCAGAATATTGAGGAACTCAAACGTTTCCTAAGTGAATGTACCAGATTAGCGATCCAGCTTCCCTTACAGGCACAGAGTAGATCGTACCATTTCCATGCCGAAACTGGCATCGATCAAGAGCAAAACCAAATCAGCGACTTTGGCGACGTCAATCATAGAGTTGACATCGTTGTTGCACTCGATGAATGTGAGACGCCGTTGCTTTCCACTGACTAAAGTGACGGGTCCCTTGATTTCAGCCAGACCGTGCTTTGTGTACCGTTTCACCAGGGATTGGATGAGGGTAGTTTTTCCCGTTCCAGGAGGACCAACGACAGCAACCACTACAGGCGGTGCCTCCAGCGGCGTTCTGTCGACTAACGGCACATGGAGTTTAGTTTGGTCTTTGTCCAGGTTTCGTCGAATGGTTCGGTCCGCCTTTTGCCCTGAAAAGGAAGCAAATGCCTAGCAACCAGAGAAGCAGTCAAAACCTCGTCCACACGCACGGCTGCTCAAAATGTCCAAACCAACACCGCACAAAGTGGGTATGTTGGCTAAGACAAGTCATTTACCTTCGGGTTGTTCTTCTCAGCATTCTTGTTTGGCTTCTTCTTCTCAGCCTTTGGGCCAGCCTGCCGTGGCCTGTGAGTCTTTACGGCCTTTTCCATTATGGTCGGTGAAGCCTGCCTTAGAGCGTCTGGCAGAAGCAGTTCAACAGCAAAAGGGCGAAAGTGACAAAGCGAAGCCAAAAACAATTGCGGCACAGCCATCGCGATCACTTGCTGACACATCTTGCATAAGCGTTAGCAACATCTCGTAAGCAGTTAATGGGGTCACGCCGTGCCTTTGAGCCAACTTGGCGAAGGTGAATTTGCTCGCAGGATAGATACTCCAAAATTAGCAGTATTCCCCCGCGTATACACTCTCGGAATGATCTCGGGGAGCAACAGAGGGTGGGCCTCTGTTTTCCGCAAGCAGGCGGTTCTATCACTTCTGGCGCTGCTGCTACTGTCCATCCAGCAGGCGTTTGCATCTTCGGCGGCGATGGTGCAAGCACATGCAGCAGGCAACCAATCCCTCTTCTGGGGAACCTATCGTCCCAACGTCTACTTTGGAACACGTACGCGTAGTGCGGACACGCTGCTCACCGGTCTTATGTGGTTCGGTGTGAAGGAGTTGTCTGGCACCACGCTGCAGAACATCCGACACACATGTGAGCAGGGTGATGACCTTTCAGGATACGCGTGGCAGAAACACGACGGGCGTTCTTTCGGCTCGCAGGAAATCGCCGATAATCTGAACCACGTCAGCATTAAGACGGAGTATCTGAAATCCCCAGGAGGCGAGCATGGCGGCGACTGGGCTGTTCGAGTTTCGGGTCAGGAACTCGACGATCAAGCGCCTGCAGTATCTTTGGTCTTCTACGTCGCACTGGATGGAGAGGGTGATTTGAAGGTCGACATGACTGATCCCAAAACACCTGTGCTTCGCGGCCGTACCCCTGAGCTTGGAGACTTCACTCTCTCAATAGTCGACGATCCAAACAACGAGCCGCCCAACACCAAATCATATCCTCCCCACTATGAGCTGCCAGATCTTTCTTCAACCCTCGTTACTCGTTTCGAGGTACCCCGCGACCAAGTATGGAAAACGAAGGAAATTCTACAGAAGCACTTGCTGGAGGAAGGACAACGACGTCTCAATACCTACTCACACCCATATCCTGATCCCGCTCACGTGTTCGTGGTAGGAGATAATGACGTTGGCGATGCAAATCTCATCATGTTCCAAAAGACTCTCGCACCTCCTTTCAAGTTCGATGTTACATTCTTGTCGGGATCAGCAAGTGGGGAAGATTATGCAGCCGATCTAGCTGCTTTATCGGGACCTTTTTTGAGAGAAAAGTTGGACTATGCCTCTGCTTTGTTCGATAAAAGATTCGAAGACACGTTCCATCTCAGGGCGAAAGGATATGATGACGACAAAGTCGCCTTTGCACAGTCTTTACTAGGAAACATGATGGGGGGTCTCGGATACTTCCACGGAACGAGCATTGTTGATCGTGCTCTTGAGGGGATTGAAGAAGCTGAGCCTACCGACTTCATTGGCGATTCGGATGATGACGATGAAGATTTGGATTATTTCGATGGCGACAAAGATAAAGCCAAATCGAGACCGGCACCAGCCCCGAAAGTGGAAGGTCCAACATCGCTGTTTACTGCTGTACCTTCAAGACCATTTTTCCCTCGCGGCTTTTTGTGGGATGAGGGTTTTCATCAGCTTCTCATTGGCAAGTGGGACAATGACATCAGTCTCGATATACTTTCACACTGGGCTGCGTTGATAGATGACAAAGGCTGGGTTGCCCGAGAGCAAATCCTAGGTGATGAAGCCAGAAGCAAAGTACCGCAAGAGTTTCAGACCCAGTACCCACACTTTGCGAACCCTCCTACTCTGATCATGAGCTTTATGGCATATATGGAGCGGCTCGGCAAGGGAAGCCAGAACCTCCACTCCGGACAGGACCAAATCACATCTTCTTCCGACATCGATGTACTACGAAACCGGCACCTGTATGACAAGGATCTGGCTCAAAGCTTCTTGAATGGGGTATACCCTAAGCTCAAGCGACAGTATGAGTGGTTCCGAGAAACGCAATGGGGAGACACCACCGCCGGAGGCCGAAAATCCCGATCAGAGGAAGGATATCGATGGAGAGGCCGTCAACAAATGCATACACTCACGAGTGGCCTGGACGATTATCCGCGCTCAATGCCACCTCATGCGGGCGAGTTGCATGTGGACCTACTGTCCTGGATCGCGTTCTATGCGAAGACACTTAAAGCTATCGCTGTGGAGCTTGAGCAAGAGAAAGACGTGGAAACCTTTGACCAGGATGTCAAGGCTTTGCTTGAAAGTTTGGAGGGTAGGTCGGCATTTTTGCTTAGCGATTGATATGAGCGTGCCCTTCTAATCTAACCGAGGTGAAACGAACAGATCTGCACTGGGATCCCAAATCTCGATCATTCGCCGATTTGTCGATCGATGAGAAGGGTAAGTCTCGGCCAGCCGACATTGCAATCACTCAACGACAAATGCTGATCAAGTGCTATGGATCTGTAGGGCGCTCCTTCCACGTTGTACATAAGGGATATATCAGTCTTTTCCCAATGTTCCTGGGATTGTTGCCTGTGGACTCTCCGCAATTAGGTTCGATTCTTGATATGATGGAGGATCCCGCTCAGCTATGGACATCATACGGACTTGCCTCATTGAGCAAGGCCGATCAGTTCTACGGCACTGGCGAAAATTACTGGAGAGGGCCCATCTGGATCAATATCAACTACTTGGTCTTGTCTAGCTTATACAAGGTGTGTTCCGGTTTCTTTTTCCGGCAGGGTTTGCATCGTATTCTGCCTGCTAATTTGTCATGGATCTACCAGAACTATATGTCAACGCCTGGTCCACATCAAGAACAAGCGCAACGAATTTACAAGAACTTGCGCCACAATATCATTGAGAACGTACACAAGGTACTGGAATCTGAATCATTCATGACCCTCGTGATCGTGTCGCTCATTCATTTTCGCTCGCTGTCAGGAATATAAACGCACTGGGTACGTGTGGGAGCAATACTCATCTCAGGACGGCGAGGGCAAACGCTCCCATCCTTTCACGGGCTGGACCGCCCTTGTCACATTGATCATGGCGGAGCAGTATTAGCGTGTAATTTCTGCCCACTCGAAACAATGGAAAATGTAGATAGGACCACGATCGTTGAATACAATTAGATTTCTAAATATGAGAATGCATATATGTATGCCCGTCCCTCTCTGCTGTAAATCCGAAACATTTCTGTTCCATCGCCATCGTTATATGCCCCACTGTGCTCTGTACGCGGTTATGTCGGCCACGGCTGCGTCATAGCCGCCAACCTCTTGCAGGTACTCCAACACGTTGTCCAGGGTCACGATTGCAACAACAGGAACACCGTAATCGTTCTCTACTTGCTGAATGGCCGACAGATCGGTGTCCGTTCCCTTTTCCCGTCTGTCGAGCGCGATCAAAACGCCAGAGAGCTGGGCGCCTTCGTTGGTAATCACGCCAACACTCTCCCGGATGGCTGTGCCAGCAGTGATGACATCGTCCACAACCACAATTTTGCCCGCAAGCTTCGATCCCACAATCGATCCTCCTTCGCCGTGGTCTTTCTTCTCCTTCCTGTTGAATGAATACGGCACGTTTTTCTGGTGCTGGGTGTGCAGGGCGATCGAGAGTGCAGATACTAGTGGGATGCCCTTGTATGCGGGTCCGAACAGGATGTCGAACTCCAATCCGCTGTCTTGGAGTGCTGCAGCATAGAACTTGCCGATTTCGGTCAGGGCCTCGCCCGTGTTGAACAATCCAGCGTTAAAGAAGTACGGAGATGTCCGACCGGATTTAAGCTTGAAGGAACCAAAAGTAAGCACTTTATGGGTGATGGCGAAGGTAATAAATTCTTTCTGATATGGCTTCATTTTTGTGAACAGTTGTGTGTATTTAATGTGATTGAGCAAATTGCTGTGAACAAAGTCGAGGTCTCAACCAAAAAGTCAATTTCGCCTACCGTATGTGGCTTGGCCTCCACGCGGTGTCGTCGATGCTGCTGTCAAATCAAAACACTGACAGTAGTTTTTCACAGAACTCACAACTTGCCACGGCCCACCCACTAACGACTATCAAAACCATCACCCAATGTCGGGAGAATCTACACTGTCTCCGGCAGACCTCGCGCGGTTTGAGCAAAATCGGCTTGCAGCAAAATCTCGGATTGCACAAGCACGACCTGCAGTGGTGTCCAACGATGCGGCGGCAGAACCGAAACCCACCTCAATGCAAAGGAAGCGACGGGCGATCGACCTCACCTATTGTATGCTCACTGCGACTCTGGCGATTGGATTTGAATATTTCAAAGACCCTCTCACTGAACTTGACAATAATCATAGGCGAATACAACCTCAGTACCATGAAGGACACCAAAGGCGGATTCTTGTACGAGGAACAGAGCTTACCGGACAGCAAGAAACAGAAACAAGAGGAGCGGCCGGTGGTATACGAACCAAGTAAGCTGCATTTTCAAACTTCTCGTAGACTCTGTGAGGGAAAACCCTCTCACGCCCTTCCTGTTCTGCTTTCCTTAGCAATCGACCTGATACTCGAGAATAACCCACAATGCGAGACCTGCAAGTCTATAGATTTGGATCCGCAGTATCTGCTACATTTCAAAGTGCAAGTCTGCCGGCAATGTAAGGATAAACATCCAGAGAAATATAGTCTCTTGACCAAGACTGAATGCAGAGAGGTGGGAGCCAACCTACAATCTGTGCAGATCTTGGCCGTCATTCAAACTTCTCTTTCATTTCAGGACTACCTGTTGACAGATAGTAGGTTCTTTGCCTCCCAATGCAAACAGTTTATCTTTGCATGCTAAGCCCATGACCTAGGCGAACTCCGCGATGATAGACTTTTACCGCATTGGGAACGTCCGAACCCGCACAAATCTACGTACAGCAAAATGTTACTCTATTTGCGATCTCAAGTCGAGAAGTTTGCGTGGGAGAAATGGGGTGGACCAGAAGCTCTGGATGCTGAGTTTGAGCGCCGCGAAAGCGAGAAGAAGGAACGGAAGGACAAGAAGTTCAAGTTGAAGATGAATGGTAGGCGCTGAAACGAAGCCGAACTCCTAGATCTGCGATGGTTTGCTCATAAAACATTTGCCATCGTGCCTTGCTCCATCATGGATACATAGAACTTCGCAAAAAGACGAGGACAAGCACATGGGCCCGAAAAACGGAAGAGCAACACACACATCAATATGGCGAGAGTGTGCACACCCCTGATACCGACGAGTAGGTTCACAGAGCAGATGTACCCATGCGTGTCCCCATGCACGATTCATGGTCTAATGTTATACCTTCCAGATATACACAAGTGTGCCTGACGTGTGGGGCGACTTCCACGTATGAAGCATTCTGAGAGTATATTGGAACATCAGGATCATTCACACCATTTTGATCGTGCGCATTGCATGTCGCGCAATACGAGCCTTCGAATCCAAAGCATTCCTGGCTTTCTCAAACAATGTTCTCCTCCGTTTCCTCCGCGCCTATACCTATGCTATGCCTCGCCAATTAATGGCGCTCTGCGCCATCCTCAGCGGAGCGCACCGTGGCGATCATGGACCTCGAGACGCAGCCCCAACTCTGGCTTCACGGAAAAACACAGCGGATAAACCTCTCCTCTCGGAAAGTACTGGATCCATTAGGTCGTACAGACGTAAAGCTATGGGATATCGAATTGGGGCAGGTTGCAGCAGGATCCTCGACCAGCTACAGTGCTGTCACCTTTGTGGAGTTCGTGATAATCGTCAGAGTATCGTGTAAGAAGATAGATTGTATTGGCAGGCAAATTTGCTACGATCAAGGGCCTGCCAGAATGCCGGTAAAATCAATGCTGGATATCTATAGAAAACAGAACTGGCTATTGTGTTCCACACCGCCCACGTTTAGCGCTCCGCGCTATTATCTGTTGCGTTGCTGTGCATTTCGGCTCCGAGCACAAGCTCAGCCTCCTGTGAGAGGATTGTGTGCAATACTTATGGGTTGCACAAGGTGTGGACGCGAAGTCGAGGCCGACACTTCAACGGAAGCCCGGCATCTTTCTCAGTCACGGATTTTATTTCATTTTCCGTATCAGCAACAAGTTGTCTTTTGATGAGAAAAGAAAGTCTGGAGGATCTGCTCTAAATCATCCGACAAGATGTCGCAAGGGCAAGGCTCTGCGGGGCATCCTGCGCGCGTCAGGTGGAATTCAGCATACGACAACACGCAACTAGGATCTTATGGTGGCATTCCGTACCCATCTCGTTCGTACAATCCATTCTGTCATAAAACTCGACACAAAACGACAAAGGATCAGCTCCAGGTCCTGGAGTTATCCTATGTGAATAACAGGAAGCCCGATGCCAAAGAACGCGAGATGCTCGCGCGCCGTATCGACATGACGCGTAAGTTTTTCCCACGCTGTTGCCCTGGCGTCATCAGCGCTCTAACCGGCTGATTCTCACTATCAAAAACGCTGTCAGCTCGAGGCGTTCAGATCTGGTTTCAAAATCGTCGAGCAAAAGAGAAATCCATTGCACTCAAAGGAAAGGCAGGAGAGAAGACGCTTGTCCAGCGTCCGGTCACCGACACGAAGCCTCCCACCGACGCCACTGAAAACTTTCAGTTTGGAGATCCAACATCGCACACGGATTATACAAGTCTTGAAGCTCCTCCTGCATGGCCATCGCATATTCATGGCGAACAGCAGAACACGGATGTGCTGCTAACGACTTCGTCAGATTACGATGCCCGCGCAGCACCAAGCGCGTTTGACGCGTTCGCGTCCTTCCAGCCGTCCCAAGATTTCCAATCGAGACCGTTTTCAAGAAGCCGAGCAATGTCTCTACCGAGTATTCATCACAACCAACCCTTTCCGCAAGACTCGTTCGAATCCTGCCCGTGCTGTCCTGGCGACGGCAGCATACAAGACACAAATTGGTTAATCAAACCGGACCCCGAGGCTGGGCCTGGGATCACCGGTTTCGACGCAGGACCCGAGACTTTATCGGAGATACCAGCACCATCGGACTCCGGATTGATTCCGTTCGACTTTTATGATACGTCTGTAGCTTCTCGACCAGGAGGCATGGTGGGCGCTGGTGCTTACATGGTCCAGCCACAAAACCCAGACCCTGCAATCACTCAATTTCCGTTTATTGGTGTTTCTTCGGGAGCGCACTTCCGCCGGGGTTCGTGCCCGCCCGACTTCCTCGCGTCAATGGGAGCAATGGGATTCCAGGAACTCAGATCGCGAGTATGCTCATCGAATCAACTACAATCGATCGAGGAGACCATCCCCTGGGAAGACCCGTTGCGCAGCGATTCAATGGGCGGAACGAACTTTCAGTAATTCCGAAAAAGGAGGGCGAAAGAACCTTTGTTTATAGTCATTTTGTATAGCACGTGCGTCAGAATATTAGGCAGAATAATTCGTGTGGGACGCGCAATATTTACAGAGACGCCAAATCCCCTATGGTACATCGGTTTTAAGCCATCACGTCTTCCGTTGCGTATAGTTTGAAGGTTCGATCATAAGACGCCGTAGCGATGAATTGCCCATCTGTATGTTTAGTAAATATGTATAAATTTTTCGAGTTTCAAACTGTGCCAATGAAGTTGCGTGCACGTACCTCCAGATATGTCGCATGACATGACTTTGCCTTCCAACCCTGTAAGCGCCTTGACTGGCTTGTAATCACCATCTGTCCAGACTTTACAAGTTCCGTCATAGGAACTAGAGACAATAAAAGATCCATCGAGAAGTTGCCTTCGCATTGTACCCCCCGTACTTATGTCGGCATCTTCCATTTTGATCTCCGGTTTGACATCCCGATCTACTTCCATAGGTATACGAGCGTTTCCGTTTAAATTCGCCGTTGTATCGTCTTCGCTTTTTGTGTCGTTGCCATCCATTGACATCGGATCTTCACGGAAATTCCACGATGATGAGACTGGTGATTCGAAGTTTTCGGAGGCGTGCCAGTACCGGACTTGACTCACAAGATTTGTGTGGGCGGGTATTGTATACAGACTTTTGGCTGCGCGCATGTCCCAGACGCGCATTGAGTTATCCTCACTCCCAGTGACCAACTGATATCCATTTGGACTCCAGTCCAAGCAAAGTATATGTTTTACATGCCCTTGTAGCACCATGATGGACCTTCCTGTTCGCATGTCCCAAACCCGGCCAATAGCGTCCATACCGCCCGTTGCCGCCAGAGCCCCGTCTGGCTGGAACCCGATGGCAAATACTTCCCGTGAATGCCCCTCTTGAAGTAATAGCTCCTGGGTCGTTTGTGCGTCCCACAGTCTCCAAGTAGTGTCAGTGGACGCCGTCCCGATATATCGCCCAGATGGATGGAAAGCGACACGCGTTACCCGAAGGTCGTGCCCGACCAGACTAGCAATCGGAAACTCGCTATTAAAATTCCAAAGGTGTACACTGCCGTCGGCAGCCCCGCTCACGAGATTGAGGGCCTCCGGGCTCTGTGATATTGTGGATTGTGGATGGAATGCGATCCCGCTCACGCGCTCGTTGTGACCTTTGAGGGAATGCAAAGCCGCACAATCTGGCACACTCCACAGTTTCACCATGCCACCCCAGGATGCCGTCGCCAGCAGGCGCGAGTTTGGTGAGAAGGTGCAATATGACAGCGGTCTTTCATCACCATATTGGAGAGAGCGCGTTTCAAAAGTTTTGATATTGGTATAGAACTCGTGACGCATTTTCTTTCGTTGTGGATATGGCAGCTGCAGTTCGGCACGATGCGACGCCACGCGATGCTTCGCACTACGTAGAAGACGAATGAGTTCTCCTAGTATCGCCTACTCGATTCAGCCGAGGGGTACTAACCGAGTTATAGAATAGGTGGCAATGTCACGCCTTGCTTCCAACAGCTCGTCTGTTCCATAGGTATAAAACTCTTCCTCTGGCTCCTCCTTCTCTTCCAATTCACTTTCATCCTCGCTCTCGGCAATCTCGGCGCCTGGCTCTCGGTCATGAATCTTTTGGGCAAGGATGGCTCGTAATCGGTCACGTCTCTCTGCCGGCTAGCATAGAACGATTGATAAATGCTTCATTATTTCTAATGAACCCCTCTCCTACAGAAGTCATCATCCCGGACATACCCCTTCCGCAAAGAGCGTGATTGGTTCGCTCTCCTCTCGCAGTCGTGCTCTAACTCGAGCGTCATCGGTGGGCACAGCAAGATTACGGGCAATTCGTTTTCGCTCAAACTCCTCGAGTATTGCTTGATGCTCTGCTTGCGCTCTCGAGGTTGACTCAGCGTGTTCGACGTCTTCTTCGGCTGCCGTTCAGGAGACCACCGAATTAAATTCTGCCTTATCTTCAGCATAATGTTCGCAGAAATCCTGTAAGAGCTTGGTCTTACCTAAGTCATCTAGAGTAAGTCCCACCTAAGGATAATACAGTAAACGCTGGTGAGACGACGAGGACTACCAAGGCGAGATCTTGTTGAAGTACGCTGACTTACCCGACTAGAGCCGTTGGATGAAGCTCCACGGATCACCCTGTCATTCTCTTCCAGACTTCCAAAGTGGATACGGGGCTTGCCCATAAGGTTCGAAAAGTCGGACATAGCGGTATTGAATTGAGTTATAGCTATGCTTCAGGATGCTGTCAATTGGTGGAAGGCAGACCGATCGAGCATTGTAACCATGGTCACGTTTCAAGCGCGATCCTGTCAATTTCATTCGCAGATCATTTGCGCAAACTGTCAAAATACAGTCACTAATTACCATCCGCACAACGATACAATGTTCACCGCACCAGTCTTCTCTAGAAGCATCCGAACTTCACTGAAAGTGTCGTTACGGGCTGTGCCGTCACTACCCGGGCTTACCCCGTCAGCACAAACCCAATGTACTGCCCTGACAGTTTCTCGCCGGTATCGCGGTGAAGTTCTTGGACATCGACCTCAACCCACTGTCATGAAGACGATTTTGATTGGAGATGCAAACGCTACCCCGAAGGAGTTCAAAGGTATGTTGATTTGCCCCCCACAAGTGATTTTTGGGCCACACTATTTTGTAGCTTACCCTTCATTTTCCAGACACCTTGCCGTACCTTGTCAAACGTACATCAGGCGCAGGGTGGCTGCCAGTGTACAGAGCTTTCATCAAGGGCAACACACAAATTATAACGACCATAAGACGGATAGAAGGAGACGTAGACGTGCGTTATTTGGACTGACTACATCCGTTTCTTGCGTTCCAAGTCCTTTGGTCTGACCCTCTCCACTTTTCTTCTGTCTATCAGCGTCTGGCGAAGGATCTCGAGACAATCATTCCTAAGGAGCGGATAGAGCTGAAACGTACAACGAACCATGTAGTCCTGAAGGGAGACTACCTGTTTGCTGTGCGGGACTGGCTGACAGCGCGAAAATTCTGAGAAGCCCCTTCTGGATACCATCAAGCGAGTATTGGAATAACATGTTTCTCCTATCAGCGTCTACAGTACCGCCTGGTGGGGTGGGGTCATGATTAGATATCACAGTCCGGAAATATACCTACCCGGCAAACTGAAATCCTGTAGCAGAGTTGATTGCAACCAGTCATGACCACGCTGATCACATTGTACCTTCTGCCCGTTTGACTGCCATGACTTCACAAATGCAGAGTTTATCACCTCACAACATAAAGTTAAATGTAGACACCATTGACGGACACAACGTATGTGACTAGAATTGAGTGTCATATTATAAGATGCGGTTAGACTTCGCAGCTCCGCCGCGCTGCAGTAAAGCATTCTTCGTCAGTACCAGCTTGCTTCCGCAAAAGGCTCGCGTCGTAGCGTAGGGACACAGTCATTAGTTGTATATGCAGCCCGTCGAGTGTGGAGCCATTCGCTCTCTAGGGCAAGACCCCAGACTCCCATACCAGAACGGGAGTATTTGGATTCCCGCTGTCGGTCCCGACATTGTTCAGTGCGTCCAAAACTTCGAACCCTTCTACGAGTTCTCCGAAAACCACATACTTCCCTTCCATCTTCTTTAACTGATCAGCGTTGTCCGTCAACGTGACAAACCACTGGGATGTATTGCTGTTCTTTCCCGAGTTTGCCATAGCCAGGACCCCTCTCCCTTTAGCAAACCCTGTCTTTAAGCCTTCTTTCTCGTCGTTAAATGCACCGGAGAAGATGCTATCACCCCCACTCCCATCATGTCTCGTTATATCTCCGCCCTGTGCAATGTATCCCTTCACAATCCGATGAATTGGAGTGCGCGCAAAGTGCAGCGGCTTTTTAGTCGTTTTCGAAAGTCCAGAAGCACCGGTACACAATGATGTGAAATTCAAGGTTGTTTTGGGACACGCTTTGGTATGAAGTTGGAAGACAAGACGGCCGCCTGGTGGGGTTGGTGGTGGAGTCAGGCGGAGTTTGCCCTATGTGTGAAAACGATGGATCAGACAACATTCAACAATCTTTTAGCGACCTCAAACAGATGATGAACACCGGGAGAACAACCTTTGCACTCCAAATTGGATCAGCCTCGTGCAACTCGGAAACCATGTCTCTCTGCCATTCTTCCAAATTCTCGGGAGCAGTCTGAGTATCTACGCCAAGGGCACTGCACTTGGCCTTAACGAATGCAACAGCGCGTGTGTACGCCTCCTCCTCGGCGACCTGTGCTGCAGGGTTGCCGATTCTGACGTCCAGGAAGGCCCTGGAAGGTGTGGCAGCGGGAAGTGGTGCCATTTTGTGCTTGCTCTCGTTGCTCGTTGCAGTCCTCAGCGCTCAAGAAGCGAACGCGTTCTCTTCCAAGGTCATTTTTGCCGACTGGCGCCAATTGCAATACTCCACCGCCAACACATTGCAGCTTTCCGCTGCCTAACTGTTACGAAAGGTGGCCAGCATGCTCCGCTGCGGAAGAGACCAGCTACAAACGCATGAAAGGCAAAAGCCTGCTACTGGGTTTCTATTCGATGGAGCACCCTATGCAGTCTTGCAGTCCCGCTGATGGCGTGGCGGTAGCAACCGTTCGAGGCAGCAGCCTCGGTGGCCAACAAAAAATGCACATCAGACAGATCTCGCTTCACTTGAGTTTTTGAGTGTGAACTCGTAGCCCATTCATCAAAAACGAACGGCGCAAACCATATTTCCAAGGAACGTAAGCTCCGATCGGGGAACGAAGATATGAGCTAAAAATAGTAGGGAACCCTTACTATATTAGCTCATCTTCGGACATGGAATTATGTTCGGCATGTGAGAACCTTGTCATCATACGGGGAAGAGGAGGTTGTTCGCACTCCTATCTGTGGTTGTGGCAAACAATTCGAATGATGGCCGCAAGAGCGAGTCCCGACGAGCTTCTCAAAAACACCAACTGTGAGTAGTACTTGTTCTCAGATTAAAGAGATTAGCGGCTTACTGTCCGCTGAATGTGTGCGTTGAAAAGTCACACGGCAGGAGGTTGAAGTCCTTCAAAGCCGTTTCGCTGGTCTCCTGCCCCCGCAGGCAAACAATGCGTTTGGAGGTGCCGACCGAGACCCACTGGCATATCTGTACGCAGGAAAGATCGATCGGGCTCGATTCCGTGACTTGCTCGCTGACGTCTTCGGCGTCGATGATTCGCTGTTGATGGATCGAGGTGTGTGCTGGCAGTCAGCATGCCTTAAATGCTTGTCTCAGCATGTTCTGAAGTTCCGCCATATTGCAAAGTGTTCCGAACTTTCGATACAGACGCCGACAATTACATTTCCTATGAAGAGTTTATCAAGGGAATGTCTGTTTTTCTGAAAGGTCGACTAGAGGAACGCACTCGCTACTGCTTTCGAGTGTACGACTTGAACGGCGATCGCTACATTTCCAAGGAAGAAATGTATCAAATGCTGCGGAACTGCCTCGTGCGCGGACAGGAGGAGGATGAGGACGGTGTGAAGGATCTCGTAGACCTGGTATTGAAGAAGCTTGATGAGGACAGAGATGGGCGGGTTAGCGAAGCAGACTGGATTGCTGCCATTGGAAAGGAGCAATTACTGATGGAGGCATTCGGACAATGTCTTCCGCGGAACAAGGTATGACAGAAACATACAGCAAGAGAGGCGACAAACAAGAGCAACGAAAACTGATGCAAATGGCGTTGCAGACAATAGAGCAATATCTCAACTACAACTCAGACGGGGATAAAGCGGGATCTGGAAGGCCGTCCCGATACATCACATCTGCATCACGAGTGTCACAGTACCCACTGACGGGGCGAGCAGGTGCGGCGCCACTCTCGAATAGCACAAGCAGCATTGCAAGCGATCTCGCCACGGAGGCCGCTGAAGCCATGCAAGCGCCGCTTTACCACCGACACATATCGAAACACGTTCATCCGCACGCTCAGCACCCTCGCCGGATAGTGGTAGCTCCAGCGGCTGGAATACCAGGCGAAGGTCGTGCGGCCGCCAGTGTGCCACGTCATGTTCAGGGAGGAGGTGGTGAAGCACCCGCGAAAGGTGCTTCAAACATAAAAGGGAAGCCGGTTGCGACTTGATCTGTATGAACATGAAAAATGTACAAGGTGTTTTTCGTTATGGTGACACTGCCCCATCTCCCGACTTCTTGATCAACGTGCTGGTCAAATGTGGCCGCCTCTAGAAGTGTTGAATGAAGTCTACCTAACATTTAGCAGAGCCGTTCCGCGGGCCGAGACCTTGATAGCAAACATCCATATGAACGATATACCGGGGCTTGCCACTCAAGGACCCATTGTAAGGACCTCAGCTTCACCTTCTAGATTGCAGCCCTCTTGGATGGAAAAGCTGTTGCTCTCACTGATGGCAGCCGCTTTCCCATAAGTTTTTGTTCACGAAGATTGTGAGGTCCGCTTTCCCATAAGTTTTTGTTCACGAAGATTGTAAGGTTTCTGTCTACAGGACCCACCGCGTTTTGGGGGTTCATGAGTTGCTTGCAGGAATTGAAAACAAGACTGCGAAGAGATGACAACAGCCGCGATGGAGCACAAACGAACAGAAGTCGAGAACCGTGCGGTGAAAGCGGATTCTGGCAAACAGCCTCTTGCACATGTGGATGCTGTTGGTCCCGTTTGCGAAGACCTCCGAAATGAGATTCATGTTTCGAAGAAGCTCAAAACCGAACATGGCAAGGGGACCCCTTCAGTAAGTGGCGCCTCTGGCGCTCTCCATTCCATAACATATCAGCCAGAATGTTATGGATCTGAATGCACCTGCTTGTTTAAGGTGGCGACTGGAGCTTCAAAAATGTCGAAGCAAGCGTCACTCCGTTTCATGGATCTTCTTCAACTACAACGAGCCTGCTGCACCCATACCCTTACCCGAAAACAAACGACGCAGGAGGCAAAGATGAGCATGGACCGCCTATACCTAGACCTGCAAAATGTGTTATACGAAATTCGTCATTATGAGAGCAAGATAGCGGAGTGCGAAGAGCTCGAGTGAGTGCTAGGATTCTATAACGCGGACCTTCCCTTGGTATTGACTTCTGGATGCTCGCCAACAGAACCCAGTACCAGAAAGTCAATCTTATTTCGGAAAGTGAATTAAATGCCACGTCTCAAGACGCCGCTCATGTGCTTGATCCCCATCTGATCATGCTGAAAAGGCTCAATTTCGAACTTATGGAGAGAAAACGCTTGGTGGATGAGCAAAAAGCTCTGGAGAAAGAACTTGAGCGGGTGGAAGCCGAAAGATTAAAAGAACTGCAGGAGTTGGAAAATATGGACAAGGAACTGTCGACGGCTCTGAAGGTCAGCTAGACACGAGCTGAACGTGAATTGTGATGCCGACAGAGGTGTTGACTCCTTCATCATACAGGCCACAGAACCGCTGCAGAAGCGCCTGAACATGACAAACACCGCATCACGCGGGAAGTCCGAGACCTCCGCGCTGCTTCCGGAACCTCTTTTCGTCTTGTACAAGCATGCGGTCGGCTTTGCCAAGACTTATGGTAATGAGGCTCAATGGGATCATTCAAGTGTCCCGAGCGAGTCTGACTTCCTTTGTTTCAGAAAATGACATCAGCATAGACATTTCTGGTGATTTCCAGTTGGCAGCCATGATGAAATCGGACAGCAGCTCCTCAAATGTTGAAGAGGCCAGTGATAAGCCGTTGGCTGGTCTGAAGAAGTCGCGGTCTATGGACGATATGGACGTTGATCAAGAGCAACAGGGACAAGATTCCAGTAAAGTGCATACGGATCGGTCTGCTACATATTATAGCAGGCATCCGCTGAACGTAGTTCTGACAATCCAAGCCGCAGGAGGTAAAAGCATGTCTGTGCTGTTAGCTTAAATTTGGATTACCTCAACGAACAAATACTTATAGGAAGTGAAGAGAAAATGGCGACGCTCACGTTTTCGTACCTAACGAACCTGCAGATAGTAGTGGTTGCGCCCGATTTTACGTCTCCGCTCTCCAACATCCCATCTAAACTGCTGACCACTGGTCTGTTTCCATCCGATATTGGCCAAGAGTCTCCGAATCCTGCGAACACATTTTTGGGTAGCGAGTAAGTCGTGTGCTGTGGACGAACGCCTACCCTCTTTCAGTGGTCTAATTTCTGCCTGCTGCTAGAACGGATCCTTTCCGATTTGATGCGAACACCGCGAACGGTTATGCGTTTGTGTGGGCGCAGACTTTGTGCGGGCTAGATTATCCGTCACCAATGGGGACGTTGCGCTACTACATGTCGAAACTACCCGGAATGATTCGTAACCGGATTGAAGCCCTCAGGGATCTGAAAACACAACTCGCTCAAGCCACTGGCAGTGGAAATCTTAGTTGGAACCTGGTGGATGTAAGGAAACAATAACCCGCAATATGGTATTTCTTCATGTCTAAATGTCGTGTCTGTAGGCGAACCATCCCTCCGGTTTGCTTTATGAAGTAACAAGCAAAGGAAATACCGGTAGGTGTCTGTGAGGCAGTTCAATAGATCAAACAGACGGCGCGGCTCATGCTCAATTTCTTCTGGTGAATGTAGATGAAGTCTTTCAACTCGAAGTCATTTTGCCACCTGCCTCATCGACAACAAAGGCTCAGGTTACAACGAAAGAGAACCCATCCTCATAAGCCGCGTTTCCACCACTCATCGCTGCGGGATCGGACGTAGGAATGGGCCGAACGTCTGATGGACTCTGTTACGTCTGATAATATAAACGTCTACGAAACGCACCAAACGCACCTTTTCATGAGTATCTCTAGTAACAAAGCGCCACAAACGTTCGCCTCCATTGCAGAAAAGAGAGTTCGGAAGAGTTGGTTGCATAGCTTTTACAAGGGTGAAAGACGGCTTTCGCCGCCCTGCACATTTACGTGATGAGGGCATCAAGCAGCGTCAACTGCCTCGGAGTAAGAAAACTAAACTAAGACTGAAAAAGGGCAGAGAAAAGGGGATCGCTCAGGCTAGCAAGTTCGTAGCGTCGCCGCCTCGCGCCAAACATGTAGCCCTGCTCAGAAGCTCGTATCCCCTCCCTCCTCCATAGCCACGGTTTGCTTGATATTTGAGGTTATGAGAACCCGCTGTGATGGAGGGCAGAGTGTCAGACCATGATTGTGCGCAAACCCCACCCTTGTTTTAAACTCACCAAACTCGCGTGCAGCTGGAAGAAGTTTTTTCTGCTCCATGTGTGGTGGACAGTGTGCAAGCAAAGCAGAAAAAACTGGTGACAGATTTAGCTGTGATACCTTGAAACTGTGGGAACTGCCTGCATTTTGCCTCCCCCCCTCTGTCCCAGCGCCGACGGGGCTTCTTTGAAGGATGTAGTCGATGTGTTGGTAGGTGTGTTTTGGGGTGGAAGGTTTTGTTGAAGGGTAGGGTGTCTGTCGAGGGGGAGTTACACGAAGCCCTGCAAGTCTTCTTCTTTTATATCTGTGCACGATCGATGGCAGCGCGTGATCGATGGCAGTGGCGGCAGTGCACGATTGATGGCACGATTACTCTGGCGAGGAGCGAGACGCACTATCATGATGATGGGACTGCATTTGGAGACCGTGCTCCCGGGTGGGGACTGGGCTGGGGGCCGCTTACTTACGGATTCTCGGTGAATCTGTGGGCTAGGTTTGATGGAATGTCGGGTACGATTTATCGCCCTGGTAACACAAAGCATTCGCACGCAAGACCCCCAACTGCTCGCTAGTGGGCATTTGCAAGAAGGTATTTACATGAATATGGCGTTCACGCATAGCTATGAGTCTCTCTAATTCATGTATCGCCGTTAGGTGTTTTGACGTTGGCTGAATAGGGTGGGCAAAGAGCCGTTGTACTGTAGCAGTCCCCAGTCTATTGTTTACGCAGTTTACATGACACAGAGTTGTTGCCCGCTCAGAAACAAAGGTCTCGACACACTATACTACACATCCTGCGATTGTACTACGCTCTTGAGACGAGATGCAATACCCTTTCCTATGTGCAAATGGTTGGGGGGAATCTGGGTTTCTGGAGCTCGGGCGGGACGAGTGGTGGGAAAGAGACACCTTGCTGAGTGAGACGCAGGTCACGCTAGTTTTCTCATATGTCGAAACCAATCTCGAACGAGAAGCCATCTGGGTATTCTTCATAGTCCTCCAACGGATGGTGGAAAAAGTGGGTATGGGCGGGAAATTGTCCATTGTCGCCCTCGTCTTCCTCCCATTCGCCATCTGAGCCATCAGACTCCCAAGGCGCATCCCCCTCCATCAAACTATCAAACACGATTTCCAGACCCTCGGGCTTGTTGACGTCAAAGTTCTCCGGATACGCGATATTGTAACAGGAACTCAAATCGAGAAATGTGAGCTTCTTGCATTTTGCAAACAGGTCCACCACAGAGTTTTCCGTTATTCTCGTTCCGCCCAGATTGACGGATTCGAGATGTGAACAGCTGTTGGCAATCTCGCGAACCGAGTCGTCGCTGACAAAGGGAAGACATTTCAGTTCCAAGAGTATGAGAGACGGACATCCTTCGGCAATATATTTCACGCCGACGTCTGTTATCCGGTCGCAGAAGGAGAGGGAGAGGGAGAGCAACTGAGGAGCGTTTTCACTGATGGCTTTTAACCCCTTATCACGGACAGACAGACACCCTTCCAAGTCGAGATGTACCCTGAAAAGAAATAAGACGAAGAATGAGCATACCACACTTCTTGACTTGGCTGATTGGGGTGTTGCAGGATCCTCACAGTTCAGGACAGCTCTTGCACACTCTCTCCAGCGCCGTGTCCGTAACAAACTCCCAATGTTGCGGCGTACTCAGCAGATTCAATTCGCGAACAAGTCGGCCGACCTGACTTCCTGATTCAACAGCAACCAAGAACCTCTCAAAAGAGCTCTTGTTATGGAAATCTGGGGCGTGGAAGACCAGTGGGGTGGCCAGCGCATGCCAGACCTTGCATGTTTGTGATGCTCGCGAGAGCGTTGATTGACATTGGATTTGAGAAAGAATCTCTTTGATGAGTTCCGTTGGAAGAACGCTGATGGTCGGAGGACGCGGAGCGGTAGATGCCATGTTTGCTAATTTGATGTCGTATCTGCGGAGTTTCGCTCGGTGAATGCTGATCTCGGTGACGACAAAACCGATGCGAGATGGCCACTATCGTGGTCCACGTGGCACAGTCACAGGCTCTCTCTCTGTAGCACAGCCACCGCAGCTACTGTTCAAAAAGATAGGTTTTTACACAACTTAATTTATTGAACACGTACAAAACGTACAAAAACGATGAAACAAATATGAACATTTTTAGCATGTAATTGTTTATACCTTCAATTTGGTCAGAAAGCCTCTTGGACTATTGCTAATATGGTTGGTGAAATTTTGACAAAAAAGAACAAGAGGGATTGAATGTTTGTAAATAGTTTCTACATGGTGTATGCGTTTGGAAAAAGGTGCCCAGGGATGGTGGTTAAGCGGAAGGTCCAGAGATTGAAACTACGTTGAGGCACGACTCTGATGATTTGCAGTTCATACTATATGTACAATGACTATGATGTTACATATTGAGTGAGTTATCGGAGGCATGCGAGGCGGGCGGCGGCGACTCGGACTGCTGCGGATAGAAACTATGATGGTGCTGGTGGTGATTCAGGGACTCGACGCCTTGGACGCTGGGCGTGGCGGCTTGAGGTGCCGATGTCGCAGCTGCATTGACCGCCGCGCCCGAGTCGAGTCCAAAGTCGCCCCACCAAGTGGCTTCCGGGTCAAAGAACGGGTTCAACAACTCTGAGAAGATGGAATCGCCGAAATTGGGTCCGCCCGTGGCAGGGCCGCCGATCGGATTCGGAGCCGCTGCAAAAATCGGTATGTTGGTGCCATTGTGGTACGCGGCGAGATTCGGGTGTGGGATCCCGTTGGGGTTGTTGTTGGCGGTGTATGGGGATGGATCACGATGTTGCTGAGAAGTGGGTGGTGGAACACCCATCTGTCCCATTCCTTGCATGGGATATAGGTAAGTAGTGCCTGGACCGTCAACACCAGAACCCGCCATTGCACCGCCGCCCATACCATTCGGATACGGGTATGGCGGAGCAGGGTCTGTTTGCATCGCGTTCCGGCCCACAGCAGCTTCCTTCGGAGTGTTTGACAGCACAATGTTTTCTATCCGCGGCATCCCATCCGGCCGAGCGTTCGCAGAAGCAGCGGTCGCGGGTGCATGGGCTGAGGCAGCTGGTTCGTCGGCTGCAAAGTTCATCCCCGCGCCTTTCATACATTCGGCAATCAGTTGTCCATAGTACACCGAGAACTGGGAAATGTCTTTCAGCTTTTCGAATGCCGACATGCTCCGCTTCAGCTCTTCTACCGGATTTATCTTTGCGCCCTCCGCTCCAAACTCGGGCTTGATACTACCCTCCTCGCCCGACTTGGAGCGTTTGCGACGACTATGGGCGCGCTTGCCGTTCGGTCCGACGCGCGTTCCTAGCGCCATGTCCAAAAACATGGTCGATGCGGTGAGGCCCGAGTACACGACAATTGGCATCACGAACACGTATTCTGGGTGTAAAGCGGGACTTGTGGGTACACCACCAAGCGTAGCTGCGCCGGACCCGGAGGCTGCAGTCGGAAGCGCTTCCAGGACCTGCCTGATGGCGACAGCGCTAGCGATGCATACACCACCAAATCTGCCCGTCGCGATGCGGTACAGCAGAATGACCGCGGTGTGATACATGACGTGCAGGTGGTGATGAAATGACCAGGACCCGGTGGCTCTATTTGGCTCGCTGGCCAAATCGGCGGGCAAAAGGGAGCGCCATGAGGACAGCTCCTCGTCCATTTCACGCACCCATTGATCGCGCGATGCACGCGTTCTCCGACGCGCGGAGGGCCGGTTGACGTAGTTGGCGATCTGTCCCAAGATGGAGCACAAGGCGACGTGTCTGATCATCCGCGCAACATCGCCGGTTTCTTCCTGACGGGGAAGTGGTGTGTCCCAATCTGCCGAGAACGAAATGCAACACTTTTAACGATTGTGATCCGTCTAGATTTTGATATGTTGACGCTTACCCTCATCGTTGATAGCAAACGGTCGTCCTTGGTGCACACCAATGTATCGATCCAAGATGTACAGACAGAACCAAGTCGCGCGCATCTGTTCCTTCATCGTTTCATCCAGTCCCGGGTGATTCAGCTTTTGCAAGTTCCGGTGCATACCAAGCTCTATAGCATGACGATGTGCGATTCCTGTTTGTAGCGGTGAGTATCCTGGACCATTTCAACCACTATGTGAACGACATTCGCATTACCTATGTATTGGTAACTTGCAGCGTTTGTGTTGGTTCCAGCTCCAACCAGCGTGAGAAGCAGGAGCGCCTGAACGTTATTGATGTGTGGCCAGTCAAACTGCTTCCCCAGTAACGCGCGAGCACGCTCAAAGAATGCGCGGTGGAGTTCTGCGGTGCTTGAAATACCCCAAGCAACAAGCGAACGGGTCTGCTGAGTGACCAAAGCGCACATACTATTCAAAAGCAACGAGAAATGCTAATAAAAAATAAAAAAATAGAAATTGATAAGTACGGAAGCAGCTCTGCTGTGAATTCTAGCCAAGATATATACCTCAGTTTGCTTCTCCTTGAGTTGCCGAGTAAATGACTTGCGATCAATCATTGGAAAGTAGGGATGAATGTGGGTGAAATAGAGCGAAACAAGGTGGTGAACAAGGTCTGGCGAGCAGGGAGGAGAGTCGTGTGATATGGTCGGATTTGCCGGTTGCACGTCTGAGCGGAGGGCGATTGACATCACTCCATCGTTGAATCTCGGGCTTTGACGCAGTGCTGACGTGTTGGAAGTGACGGTGCTGCCATAAAATAGAACGGTGTCTGTCACGACATCCTCCACGATCGTAATGTTCCCGGCATTGTTGTTGAAACGATGGGCAATGACAGATGGATCGTTTAGTGATAGTGTTTGCACAAGTACTCCGCTCTCTGGGTCAGTCACAGTAACGCCTTGGCGCCATGGAACTTGACAGAATGTCGGCGCCGCATCCGTGTCAACTGAGGAAGCTCTAGCAGTGTCCAGTTTTCTGCCTCTTGGCCTGTGAATGGCCAACGCAATTCCATTGAAACCCCCACCAGCCTCCTCACACTCGATGCTTTCATCCTCCGTCTCGTAATCATCATCGTCATCATCGGTGTGAGCACTTTGAGCGCTTCCAGGCGTGGCAGAAAGGATGGACGACTCTGACGCGGATCGGGGACGCGTCCCACCGCCGTTCGCAGGCAGCGAAGCAGGCGCACCATGAATCAGTCCACTTAGAAGCGACTCGACAGTTTTGAGCCGTTGTCCCAAAGTCGTCTGCACTTTCGGGTTGGGCGCGGGAGCAGCAGCAGCGGAGCGCTTGGCAGGTCCGCGCTTCTTTTGAGGTGCAGTGTACATACACGGCAGCCCAAAGGCCATGCAGCCTTCGCACGGTTGGCCTCCAGTGCATTTCGTCCGTTTCCGTCGACATGTGTCACAGGCGCGTGTACTTCTTGACCTTTTCAGTGGGACATTGTGGTAGGTGATGGTGGGGTGCGGTGTGTTTTGGGTGTGGACATTCAGTTCGAAAGGGGGGCGGGGCAAGTTTGGAAAGGTTGGTGGTGGATATGGGGCTTTGTTGCTATTATTGTTAATGTTGCAGTTGGTCGCCATTGCGCTCGGTCAATGCTTCGCG
Organism: Powellomyces hirtus; assembly: GCA_025526995.1. Lineage (NCBI taxonomy): Eukaryota > Fungi > Chytridiomycota > Chytridiomycetes > Spizellomycetales > Powellomycetaceae > Powellomyces > Powellomyces hirtus. The sequence goes on from JAHLKG010000002.1 coordinate 304,294, forward strand.
CAGCAGTCAAGCCAGGATCGAGAGAGCGCAGGCGAGTGACGTTTTCAAGGCGACTCTCGCTTGAACGAACAGCCGAAAGTTGCGAATGCTGTTCGTAGCTAAAGCCGTTGCTCTTGGGAATGGTGGTCGATCGACGGCAGGCCAAGGAACAGAATGACTAAAGCGTAGCAGTTGAATTATCGATAGATAAGGTGGGCAAGTTCGTTACAAAAGAGACGCGAGCACAACAGAGAGCGAGGATAGATAGTTGATTTGACGGGTTTGAGGTTGCTTTGTTGGGAGTTGCAGGGGCGGGTACAAACAGATAAACGCCGACGAAACTGACGGTATTTCACAATCGATCAACGGAGAACCACTATTACTGTACAATGCGAACGCCAGACGTGGCACGTTGGCGAGCGGGCCGAGAGTCACAGAAAAAGTCAAAGGGAAGGAAGGAGAGTGCCCCAGTTGAACACACGCAGACAACACCTTCGTGACTTTGTGTTGGATCGTTTGGGTGTTTGTGTCACTCTGCTGCATCCCATATGTAGTGCGCTGGATGAGTCAGCAAACAAGTCACACGTTTCCATCATGTCCCACGGACTCGGAAAGAGGACAAGGACGCTCTAATTTGCGCTTCAACTTTCTGCTCGGCGCCTCCGGTTCTTCCGGAATACCCGATCCCCACAATGCGGGGCGCAGTCACATGACAGGACACGTAAGCGAAAGTGGCAAGCCCCGTCTCAGCCACATGTCAATCGATCCACTCCAAACCACGCTTAGGTCTCACACTGGAACCATACCATCAGCAATCAGGTCCCCTTCGTTTATCACTCTTTTTGCTCACGTCCTGCCACGCTTGCTTTTGCTGCCAGCCCCCCTACAAATCTCGAAAAGAGCCCCCCCCTCACACGCAGAAATGGCCGCCGAAGTCTCCCAGCAATATGACACCATTCTTATCCTCGACTTCGGGTCCCAGTACACCCACCTCATTGCAAGGCGCATCAGAGAGCTCGGCGTCTACTGCGAGCTCTTGGCCTGCACCGTGAAGATGTCGGAACTCAAGTTCAAGCCCAAGGGTATCCCAGTTTTTCTCTTCCTCGAAGCATCCCCACGTGGAAAACTGATCAGACGGATTTTATTTAGGTGTCATTTTGTCTGGAAGCCCGTACTCTGTCTACGATGCTGACTCTCCGCATGTGGACTCGGCCGTCTGGAACCTTGGTGTGCCCATCCTCGGCATTTGCTACGGGTTGCAGGTTGGTAAAAGCCAGAGGACATAGGTCGCGACTCCAGGCCGCAGCCGTCTTACTCTTTTGCAAAGGAAATCGCGTGGAACAATGGAGGCAAGGTCGAGCCCCACGACAAACGCGAGTACGGCAAAGCCACCATCCAGGTGCAGCCCGGAAGCCAGTTGTTCAATGGTCTCCCCAACGACATTACCGTTTGGATGAGTCATGGTGACCAGTTGTCCCAGCCCCCAGCCGGTTTCGTAGCCGTTGCTTCCACCGCCACTTCCCCATACACTGCCATTGAGAAGCACGACTCTCAGATCTATGGTCTCCAGTTCCACCCCGAAGTTACCCACACTCCTCAAGGATCCGCCATCCTCAGGAACTTTGCCATTGGTATCTGCAAGGCCAACGCAAACTGGACCATGGCGTCCTTTGTCGACAAGGAGATTGAACGCATCCGAAACGTCGTCGGTCCTACTGCCCAAGTTATTGGTGCCGTCAGCGGAGGTGTTGACAGCACGGTCGCTGCCATGATCATGAGCAAAGCCATTGGCGACCGATTCCACGCCATTTTGGTTGACAACGGAGTCATGCGTCTCAACGAATGTCAAATTGTTCAGAAGACTCTGCAACACCATCTCGGTATCAACCTCACCGTTGCCGACGCCCACGATCTGTTCTTGGGTCGTTTGAAGGGAGTTACTGATCCCGAGAAGAAGCGCAAGATCATTGGAAACACCTTCATCGAGGTGTTCGAAGCTGAAGGCAACAAGATCGAGGCCCAGGTCGAACAGGAGGGCAGAGGCAAGATCGAGTTCCTGCTGCAAGGTACTCTTTACCCCGACGTGATCGAGTCCATCTCCTTCAAGGGTCCTTCGGCTACCATCAAGACACATCACAACGTTGGTGGCCTGCTGGATGACATGAAACTGAAGGTCATCGAGCCATTGCGCGAGCTTTTCAAGGACGAAGTCCGTGCCCTTGGAGCCATCATGGGCATTGACGATGAGCTTGTCTGGCGCCACCCCTTCCCTGGCCCAGGCATTGCCATCAGGATCTTGGGTGAAGTTACTGAAGCCCAGGTTAACATTGTCCGTCAAGCCGACAACATCTACATTGAGGAGATCAAGAAGGCTGGTCTCTACCGCAAGATCTCGCAAGGTACGTTTACCCTGCGTGCTAATGTCTCCGGTATATCCAACCTAACATGCCATGTTGTTGGTAAATAGCTTACGCTGCGTTGCTCCCCATCCGATCGGTCGGTGTTATGGGAGACAAGCGCACCTACGAGCAGGTCATTGCTCTCCGCGCTGTCGAGACCAAGGACTTTATGACTGCCGACTGGTTTGAGTTCCCGTACGACATCCTCAAGCTCATCAGCAGCCGAATTATCAACGAAGTGCCGGGTGTAAACCGGGTTGTCTATGACGTGAGCTCCAAGCCCCCGGCCACCATTGAATGGGAATAGATTTCTAGAGCTAGAACTTCTTTCCAGTGTTTCCTGTTCTTTTGTGCCTTCACGCACATCTTTTACTCTCTCACACGTTCTCAACATCCAATATTGTCATATTTATTTCATTTCTTAAGTTTCGCGCAGACCGGATCAAGTGAACAGGCAGGGGCTTCTGACATGGTTGATCCTGGCCTCTTGATGTTATCTATTCATGTGTAACGCCAATCGGAGACTGTAAACATACAAGATGCTGAGCAGGGTCACTCCAAAAGTGCCATCCGTCTCGCTCCAGCTTTTAGCCCTAGATCTGAAGTAACGAGTCATTGGCCCCGAGTTCTCTATTCAATGTAGCGAGACTCATCCCAAGCTTTCTGAAGCTTGTTCCACCACACTCTGCCGTGGGTAATGTACAGATATCCGAACGCGGCGCCTGCCAGATGGGCGGCGTGGTCAAACATGAGCCAGTTGCGGAAGAGGCCGACCAGGTCGAGGGCGACCATGGCGGGCACGAGGTCTCCCATGGTGAACTGGATGCCGGGGAGGAAGATGATGCCGACTGGAAGGTGTGGGAAGATTGTTGCACATCTGAAGAAAAGAAAGAGGAAAGATTAGGGCGAATGACAAGGGCGAGGGTTCGCACACATGGACTGCTGGACGAGACATACCCGGCCAAAATTGCCCAGATGGCACCACTAGCGCCCAAACTCGGTCTCGCAGGTCTGAATCTGTTCAACCACAAGACTGACACCAAATGTGATCCGAGAGAAGCGAGCACCGCCGCCGACAGATAGAACGCCACAAGCTGTTCTGTGGACCCCAGTGCTCTATCCTGCAACAGCGGCGCAAATCCCATCAACGCATACATGTTGAATCCCAGATGCATCAGTCCTTCATGGCTGAACGCCGAGGTCAAGAGCGTGTACGAGCGACCAGAAAGCGGGTGATGTGCGAAATGCCGAAACATGAACGGATGCAGACTCGGGATTCTCCACAGACAAAACACGGCAACGTTGATGCCGACGATGGTGTACGTGACCCGGAGCGCTGGGCGAGCAGAGGTCCACCAGTCTTCCACCATGCCTTTGACGCGCCATACTGGGTCCGGCACGAAGGGTGATAGAGAATGAGGCGGTGGTTGTTGTCGAGTCGGTGATGTTGATGAGGAGACGCGGCTGAAAATGTCCCCGAATCCAAAGAAATCAGCGTAGTTTTTCTGTTTCTCTTTTTCCCACCGGTCAGTGGCGCGCACATATGAGGCGACCCCGAACGTCAGCCCGACTACACACACAGAAAACAGGATCGGACGCAGAATCCGTGGGCGGTTATATGATTTCCATTCTGGGTGGTGCTCGAAAGTGATTGGGTCGTGCTCGTCCACGGGTTGTTGCGGGGGATGCAGCTGGTGCGGTTGCTGTGGTCGTAGGTCCAGTCGTGCTAATGGCACACCCTTGGACTTGCGGGAAGGTGGAGCGGCTGTTCGGACGTGACGAAGGAGACGGGAGTGCGGAAAGGTGGAGGTGAGTAGTGTTGCGGGTGGCGTTGACAGCGCTGGCAAAATGTTGAAGTTGAGGAAAGGTGATCTGGTGCAGGACCAGGCTCGTAATGGTGGGCGAATGGCCGTCATTTTGTCTATGAAGTACTTCTAGTACCAAGGGTCCAATACCTTGCAAGAAGAGGGTGACGGTTTCTATTTACAAAAAGGTTTTGCTACCGTGGCTGAATTTGGTGTCAAGCTTTCGCGCTTTGTCCACCATATCTTGTCGAGACCTTGCATCAATCTTGCGTTGCCCACCCATATCCTTGTCGCGGTCAAATCGGCGTTGGCTGACATCTTCCTCTTCAAACTTGCGGTCTTTGACATAAGAGGACATGTGTTGGTCCATCAGTGCCCCGCCACGATGAGTTTCCTATTATCCAAAAGAAGAAGTTGGATGAGGTGGAGTAGCATTGGGAGGGATGTGAAAATGGCTTACATTGTGCTTTCGAATAAAGTCCCGTGTTTGCAGCTCTTCGGTTGTAGGTGCTCGTGGCTCATCCTTTGCTGGTCGCTTCCGCTTCTCGCCCCCCTTGGCTGCCTTGTCTTGTGGAGTCTCTGTCCATCCTGACTGGTCCACGTCCTCGGGCACAGCCTTTTTACTAAACTGCCTAGACTTCATCATTGAATCGCCCATTATTGGCAACAGCCGATGGGCTTCCGGCGGCACAAGCATCCAGTCTCCTCGCTCAATGTTTTCCGGCTTGCTCCTTCTCTCCTCCTCGTCCCTGGCGCGCTGTGCTCGTTCCTCCACCTCTGCGATCCGGTCCTGCAAATCACGTTCCCCCGCAGCATCGTAGCCACCCGCTGGAGGAGGCATGGGCCCAAAGAGTTCATCATCATCATCGCTATAGGCTGGATGGGAAGCGGCCTGGTGCGATTCGGGTGGTGCAGCGGGTCCGGCGACTGGGCGCCGTTTCGGTAGTTGTGGTTGTGGTTGTGGCGCGGACTTGCGGGCTGCGAGGTGGGGCGGGAGGGTGGGGCCAAAAGCGTCGTCGTCGTCTGAGGACGAGGAGTCGGATGGTGGCGGCATCTTTTTAATGGCCGGAAAGGTGTGAGGAGGATTGGGGGAGACGAGACGTGTGAGAAAGCAGAGAATCTCTTGCTCCTGACTCTTTGCCCGATACTCTGCTACGCAAGAAGCCCGGCTATCTCTTTTGGAGAGGTCAGAAGGTGGGGAAGAATGAAGCTCCGAACTGGGAGTACTTTCGCGCGCGGTCCAGCGGTTGGTGACAACACCCAACAGATCTTTCCATTGTAAAAAGTCGCGGTCAACGTTGTTTACCGTTTGGACTATCCCGAGTTCCTACAGCTTGCAACAAAGGGGAAGTCATCGATGACAGTGGTCCAGTGGAGACAGTTCACCTTCTTTGAGCGGGAGCAAGTCGTCGACTCCCCAGAACTCGCGGCCTCTCCGCAATGGCTCGAGGTTTGGCGGCCATTCGTGGCTTTAATGTCCTCCTGTGCCGCTTTCTTACTCCTAAATGCTTTTAGGACCTTGAGATTACTTCTAGCGCTCATGGACGGGGGCACCTGTTTTTTGGAGATATGTTATGCATTCGAGACATGTTGTGTAATTGTTGGGAAGTCGTGTGCTGGTAGTCTAATTCGGACTGTGTCTTCGGCCGTCACTTACATGCGTCAGGCTCAATTATCATTCTTAACCACGCTATGGCGGTCGTGTTCTCCTTCCAAGCCCACGAGCGGCAGGTGACTCACATGAAGCATATGAAATACAAAAACCAGTTGGTCTCAGTTGGGGTATGTGTGGCAACGCTATGGAAGGAGGCGAACAGCCGAAGGATACGTTGAATGTATCGGAACAGATTGCTGATGGGATGCGTTTTGGCGGATTCCAGGAAGACGAGAACGGGATTCCGATAGTCAAAGTGTGGAACCTCGACAAACCGGACCAGACTGCGAACACCCCGGCATTGCAGCGGAGCAGCAAAATCCAGTATGGTCAGAAAGTGTTTCCGGTAACGACACTGATCCCCGTCTGAACGATGCTCGGAATGGATTGTCGATCCAGCGTCCCTGTGAAAACCTCACAATGCTCTCTAGGTCACTGCATTGGCGGTACTGGAAAACATGACCCAAGTAGCTATCGGCTTGGAAAATGGGGTGGTCGTTCTGATCCGTGGTGACATCTCCCGAGATCGTTTCACAAAGTCCAAGATCATACATGAAGGAAGTGAGATGATTACAGGTATAGCGCTTGCTATCTTGCGACTGTCTAGCGATCCTAGATAGGAAGTAATTGCTTCATCATCAAGGACTGGGCTTCTACGAGGATGGAAAAAGGACAGTCCTGTATATTGTCACATTAGCCCGGATCTTGACATGTGATACTTCAAATAAGGATACCAAGGTATGGTCCTTCTTCGTCGGACACCAACGAGACAGGGACCAACATATGTTTTGAACGTTCTGCAGCAAATCCTGGAGGAGCAGGGAGGCGATCTGGACACGGTGCTAGTCACGCCGAATGAGACGCACCAGGAGATTGTTGTGGGTCGGAAGGAGGTCAGCACTTTAATGACACCCCACATTGCAAGGGATACATGCGTCTAACAGACACAATCTAAGGCAGTATACTTTTATGGCTTAGATGGACGCGGGCCATGTTCCGTGATTGAAGGTGCGGAAGGCTGGTTCACAAAAGCCCCAAGATTCTTGTCTGATTCAGGCTGCTGTTTAGGTCAAAAGACATCTCTGACCTGGTTTCGCAATTACCTTGCCGTTGTCACACGCGAAACCACAACCGTGAGAGCTGCTCCCAATTCGGCGCTCGTTGACTATGTTGATAAGGAGAACAGTTCTGTTGTGGAGGCCGAGGCACTCGAGACGTCCCCGGGGACGGTGCTGACATTGTATGATTTGAAGAACAAGTTCGTGGCATACACGGGAACATTTGGGGGAGGTGGACTCAGGGTACAGCCGATAAAAGCTGTTTTGAGTGAGTGGGGCGAGCTCTTTGTCATCACTGGAGACCACAAGGTATGCTTCATAGCGAATGTGCTCTTCATATTGCTGGAGGTATTCACGGACAGTGCCCCATCAGATGTATCGCCTGCAGGAAAAAGACATGGACACGAAACTGGACATACTGTTCAAAAAGAACATGTACACTCTTGCCATCAACCTTGTCTCTTCCACGCCAAGCATACCTTCCGCAGATGTCGGCAGTCCCGATGCCATCAATGTCCCCAACCCAGTCGCCACCAACGAGTATGACTACGGCACTGTGGTAGAAATCTACAAACGATATGGCGACTGGCTCTATTCTAAGAGCGAGTACGACCAAGCCATCCAGCAGTATCTGCATACGATTGGGCATCTGGAACCATCCTACGTCATCCGCAAGTTCCTGGACGCTCAGCGGATCCACAATTTGACATCGTACCTGCAAGCCTTGCACGAGCAAGGTTTGGCCAACGCGGACCACACCACGCTGCTGCTCAACTGCTACACCAAACTGAAAGACGTGAAACGCCTAGACGAGTTTATCAAAACAGAGAAAGAAATCAAATTTGATGTCGAAACCGCCATTCGCGTGTGTCGACAGGGAGGATACTACGACCACGCCCTCTGGCTCACGAAAAAGTTCCAGGAAAACGACTGGTACCTCCGTATTCAGATCGAGGATTTGAAGCAATATGCGGAGACGGTCAAGTTTCTTGACACATTGGATCCGCGCGAAGTCATCCGCGCGCTGGCCCGCTATGGATACGTCCTCGTCACCGAAATGCCCGCTGACATGACCGAAGTCCTACTCAAGCTGTGCACAACGCCGATAGAAGTAGGCAAGAGCCCGGCGTGGCCGGAAGACTTTTTGCATCTCTATGTCAACCGCACCGAATGGTGCGTCACGTTCCTGGAACGACTGCTTCAGAAGCGCTGGGGTGTGATTGTTGGTGGGAAAGGGAAGGGTAAAGGTGCAGAGGTACCCCCGGCTGCTGAACCGGCGGAAGAAGATGTTCGAGATACCGAGAGCAAGAAGGCGGTGTGCAATACCCTTCTGGAATTGTACTTGTGTGGTGGGCAGATATCGGCCAACAGTCCGTCAGAGGAGGTAATGATTGAGGTCTTAGCTAGTTGGTGAGCGGGTGACAAGGGCGCTAAGCAAGGTCTTGCACTAGGCCAGCAACCCGATCGATGACGCGACATGCCTGCGATGGCGGAGTAATGCTGACGACCTTCTGCGTAACAAAAACGTGAGATTATTTGCATCATTCCATTTGGTACATGTGCATGGTCTAACGTTGAGTTTGGGTAGGCGAGCTACGATATCAATCACGCCTTAGTGCTTTGCAAAATGCAGGACTTTGGCAACGGCATTTTGTATCTTTACGAACGCATGTCGTTGTACGTCTCATGATTCCGATGCGAGTTGCATTCCTTCGATATGTCTACTCACTCATATGGTGCATGTCGTTTGCGTAGGCACAAGGACATTTTACAACAGCATATGGATGCGGAAGACTTTGCCAGTGTCATTGCGACATGTAAAACATACGGGTATGTGCTGCATGTATTAACCAAACAGCCGAGACGAGGAGTTTCTTCTCATGGTTTTGCTTGCATAGTGACGCGGATCCAAGTCTCTGGACGCAGTCGCTGGCCTTCTTTGCCGAAAGAGGCACTGGGTTAGGCGGGCCCGACCCACAAGCTGAACTTTTGGAAGTCCTTGGGCAGATCGACAAGAAGAACCTGTTGCCGCCGTTACAGGTGATTCAGATCCTGGCGCGGAACTCGTCTGTAACCATCGGCATGGTGAAGGATTACATCAAGCGCCGGGTGGAAGCGGAGAGAAAGAGCATTGATGAGGTACAAGTCGGCGACGAGGGGGTTGTGCGCGATTCGTTGCTAAATTTGGGTCTCTGTCTTTGTGCTAGTCTCAGAAGCTCATCACCAGCTACCGCGACGAGACAAAGAAAATGAAGGAGCAGATTGAGGATCTACAAACAAAGTGAGTAACTGATCCCTGCTGTGCATATGATAGCTCGAAACAACACTTCTGATGATTTGCGAAATTGTTTCTGCCAGACCCGTCATCTTTCAAGTTACGAAATGCGAGCTTTGCAAGCAGCCGCTCGAGTTGCCAACTGTCCACTTTCTGTGCAAGCATTCGTATCATCAACGATGTCTTGGCGACGCCGACCAAGAATGTCCTCGCTGCGCGCCGGAACATCGCATGATCCAGGATCTTATTCGCACACAGGAAGCCAGTGCAGGGCGCCACGATGTGTTTTTGCACAAGGTATTTTTTAGAAAGACCCTTGCATATGGTATGCGGACGGTGTTGCTAATAGCAGCCTTCTCTTCCCAATTCAGCTCGAGAAAACAGAGGACCGCTTCGGGCTCATTGCAGAGTGGTTCAGCAAAAACGCATTCTCTACAATAAAGCTAGCAGACTGACAAACATCGAATATGCCCTACACTAGATTACCTCCATCTAACCCTAACTTGCTGATTTTGTACATGAATCTTTTGTTTATACATTGGGCCTTGCCGCTTCGCGTTCTTTGTACAGTGCTTCTACCCATGATTTTACCGTTGGATGGCTGAACTTTCCTCTTGTGGATTCGAAAAAAGTGTCAAGCCGTTTATCCTTGTGGCCTGCAAATACAGTGGTCAAACAGAATGACTACATACAATCCTGGTGACCCAACACGAGGTACAAAGGAGGCAACTCACGTTTTTCGTACTCCACAGCCTGCACAATCATCTCAAACTTATCCAAATCCTTGCAATACAACGCTTCCGGTGTCGCAGCCGCCTCGTATTCCTCCCACAGCGCTTTAATTTCCAGCGCTTCCGGCGTGGCCCCCAGCAGGGACACCAGCTCCTCCATACCGTCTCGCTCGAGTTTGTATTTCTCGTCCTTGGACACGCCACTATGCGGGGTAATGTCGCCCGCAATTGACTCGGCTAGGTCGTGGACTAGCGCCATCTTGGTCAGTCGTGTGCGGTCTAGACTGCTGTCGGTTGTGAGGAGTGCGAGGACGGCCTACTTCGTGGTGCGGGTTGAGTCGAGCCTCAACGGTGTATATACCTAGCTGCAACCCTCCGAAGATGCCCCTTACCATTCTGTGCATATGGTCTCCGATTGATTCTGCGTCGGGGATCCCGTTGTCTATCCAACCCGTTCTTTTCGTTCGCTAAAATTGTGACGGTATGCGGTCTCAGAGGAGAAGGTTTATGACAAATGAACACGACTACGGTATTTGCCTTGAGGTTCTCTATCACATGCAGGAACTTCAGCATCCCTTCTGGAGACGACATAGTCACAGGTTGTGTGTATGTGAGTAGTGTTCTAGAATGGTGATTTGCGTAGGGTTAAGCTGAAGAATCTGTGTTCGAAATTTTGTTCGAAATTCTTGATATCGTAATTTGCCACGAACAAGACGCGTTGGAACTTTCGGTTTGGCGTAACTCTGCTTGGCTGGGACCAAATACTATCAAATTAGTCACGGAGAATATCACATTCCCAAAGATGATGCGAGCTCCCTCCGTCGTGGGCAGCGACGATGGAGACAGTATCCGCTATGTTGAGTCCAACCAGTAATGTCACAATACACACCTCGTCTTCTCTAAATCCCGTCACTCATATCTGAACATCACCCAGTCCCGACGACGCTCTCGGCTTCGACGCCGACTTGAGCAAAGTCACCGTGACCGCATATGACATGCTTATGCCACGAGCAGCGGAGGGGTCTGGCAGGAGGGTGGGATGGAGTTCAAGACCGTCCAGCGCCGGGACCACGCGTGGGATGCAACGGCCGGCAACGCCGACGGCTGCAGCGGCAAAGATTTTGTATCCGGGCGATAAGACGAGGCCGAGGTTCTTGCTGGATATCTTGCATTATTTGAAAGCGGAGATTAAACGGCTTGGGGCGGATGGGTTCGTACTGCGGCTATGGCTGACATCCACGCTGCCGGGAGAGCGTCTCTGATAGCTGTCGGATTGGATGTAGGGCGCAGCCGGGAGATGCGAGGCGGCTGCAAGTATATAGAGAAGTGTTTGGTAAGCTCTTGATCCGTCAGCTATTGTGACCTGGGCTTTGATCCGGTCGAGGCTGATTTTGGCCATCGTTGTCTGGCAGACCGCTTCATCGGAGAATTCAAGACGTACGAGCCGCTCTTGAGCGACGTGAAGCGTGAATACGAGTTGGCACTCGAGTCTTTGCAGACTCAGCTAAATGCATTGTATCCATCAGTCGTAAGTTCCATCCAGCGCGTATATGTACTGAGATTCATTGCCATTAACCAGTCATCCTACGTGTAGAGCCAATTGGCAGTGCAGAAACATGCGGCTGCACAGACCCTGGACGCTGTAAAGGAAAATGCAACGCGGGCGATTGAGGCGCAGATGTAGGTACACTTTGGTGGTAATTATCTTGTGCAGCATCTTTATGACAGCTAATGATCCGTTTTGCATGGGATGTGCCGCATAGGCAGGCCAATCACGACCTCCAAAGAAAGTGCACTCTCATAGACGCAGAGTTGGAGAGTCTACGGCACCAGCACTCCAAGGTCACCGTCGAGCTTCAGCGGCGGGATGCACGCAGCGAGGTAAAGGAACAGTCTCTAGCTCATGACACAAAGCTTCTGTGAATCAAGCGAAACGAGACACACATTTGTGTATTGCACTCTCAAACTGATTTTTGATCGTTAGTATAGGAATACGTGTCATCCAAGGTAGCCGAGATACGCTCGGAGATGCACACTTTGGAGCGGAACTACCAAGAAGAATTGCGTGTGAAGGATGTGACGATAGCGGAGCTACAGCGTGGTTTACGCAAAGGTCAACAAATGTGGACCCCATGAGTATTATGTTGCGCAAACTGATCCTTTCATCCTCCAGTGCACGAAGAGAAAGCCGCGAAAACTGCAGCGATGGAGGCACTGGAACGTACATTTTCCGGAGCTGTCACACAAGCAGAACTGCAAGCAGTCATAAATGACTTGAGCGCGGAAAAGAAAGAAAACTTTGAGCTGCGGCTGCAAGTAGAGTTGGAGGTTTGTAATCAAAACCAACTGAAGCCTTAGTGCGCAGTTCGGATTTCCTGATTCGCATTTCTGACAGGCTGCAGCCAAGCGGCGTGTCGAAGAGGAACTTAAAGTCACGCAGCACGCTCTAAAGCGAGAGCAAGACGACAAGGTATTAGAATCATCTGCAACCGTCGAAATGGTCCTTTGTAAACTGCATGTTGACTCTCCATAGTACCCAGATTGGGAGTACGTCGAATCAAGATGTCCATCGGGGATCCATCAGTGGGAGGTCATGTGCAAAGATAAGGACTACAATGACTCCATTGTCCTGCTAATAAGAGAAGTCATACGGGTGTGTTCCTATTTGGGGATGCTGTGTGTGATGAGTGCATTGAAAATGCTCATTGCTTTGATCTATTCAACAGGCGCATGCTGCGAAAGGCTCCAGTCGTGGTGCGGATACTAGCCAAATGGGGTATGTCGACTGTCGCTTGCAGTGAGGAGGTGGTCCAACTTTTCATAATCTCTCATTTGGCATGCTCAGATACACGGATACCGAGCCGCGATTCTTCGTTGGGTTGGGCATGAGCGCGACTGTTCCTAAGCATCTCAGGTATGCGATACATCTCATGAAAGCTCATAATTTGTCCAGATTTGTAACGGAGGGTGCATTAATAACAGATACAAGGGAAAGATTCGAAACCGTCAGATATCACGCAAGAACCTCTGTCTTCTCATACGCGACATCTGGACTGCTAAAGCCGTCCATGACTCTACCGAAGGTGCCAAAGCGAAGCGTGGGTTCCAGCGGTCAACGGTATGCCGCAAACTTATTTGGTCCTGCGCTCAAATATGCTCGCTTAAACATGTCTTGTATTCAGCTGGCAGATTTCTTGTATGCATACCTCAAGAAGCGCTTCGGCACGCAGGAGATTATAGCAGAATTTGGATACAACATTCATGAAGCATGCAAGAAGCATCAGTTTCAGAGCGTAGAGTGTCTTTTATTTTTCAACATCTTGACCGGTATGACGTATTGTATTAGATCGATGTCGCCGTAACTGACGCAGCTGTTCGATGATGATAGATTCACTCGACGAACAAGTCTACCATCACCAGTCGCATATGATAGAGCGGCTGAAAGATGTTCTCTATCGATTGGACGTGGACCTTCATGAGGGGAAAGCCCGCGGCATTGTTCCCAAAAAGAACGTGATGATTGCTTTGAAGCACTACTGGCCAATGAAAAGCGAGACGCAGATTCAGCAGCTCAGTCATGTACGCTTCGAGCTTGCTAGGCTCATTGAAGTTAGTTATTGCAGCGCTGGATTGTCTTACTAATTGAGACTTTTGCAGGCGCTAGATGCAGATCAGCCTGGAGGAAATCTGACGTATCGATGGCTGTTTCAAAACGAAGCAGATTGCATGTTCCTGGTATGCTGTCTTCTCAGCAAATGTTTCCCATCAACGCAGTTTGACCTTTTTCCTTCTCATTGCAGGATATAGTGCGCGAACAGGAAATGGAAATGCGAGAGAAGTATGTCACCGGCCTGACAGTAAGTAACATCTTCTTGAACTGTGCGCCACTCTTCGTCAAGACTAAAGAGATTGACTTTACGCAGGATTTGTTCTGTACATCCTTGCGGCTAGAGTCACAGAAAGAGCGGACAAGAGACTCTATACAAACATTCCGCCTTACGACTCTGGACTATACGCGTGGCATCACACGATTTGACCCGACCAAACCAAAACCTGACGTTGACAAGTTGCTCTCAAGGGGTTTCGGACTACCTTTTGCGCAGCTCAAAAGTAGGACAGCTGTTGAAGTGTCTACTTTCCTGAAGGTATGTCATTCAACTCGAAAAGCCTGTTTTGAATCTTATGAGTTATTTTGTGTTTACACTTTCCTCTTCGTCTTTCGCGGAATGAAAGAACATTGGTCGCGGCGTGATATATCATGGCCCTATAGAATGAAGCAACAAGGAAGTCAATTGTTTTAAATAGCCGCTTCGTAACACGTAAAGGACGAGTAATCCCGGTGGCTATGCTTCTGCGAGCAAAACTCCGCCCACATCGCGTCAGTCACGTGGCTTCGCTACGCCACGTCTTCTTATTGGCTTGATTTCTTTTAGTCCGCGAGTCGCCGAGTATAAAAACGGAAGACGAGCGGCATCTCCTCTCTGTTCGCTAAAAAGCATCGAGCGCAGCCACAGTGTTGGTCTGACTTTTTGTCGATAGATCAGCATTGCCAGGAACCTAACGGGTTCTCCGCGCTCAAGATAAATGATAATGTGATCCTTATAGGAAGTGGTCTCGACGCTTTGGCGACTGAGATGACCACGCTCCGATGGGTCACTACATCTCTTTATCGTCGATAAATGTTCCATTCAATGTTACGAATTGAGTGTACAATCTGTACGGTCATGTGCGAATGTATGAGTGATAATCCTGCCCATCGGCTTCCTGCGGTGTTCATTGTGGACCGCTGTTCGCTCGCGACATGATAGGACATACGTTCCGAAGTCTACTGCCCACTATGAAATACTACTGCAGTCCATCCTACATGACCGTCGATCCACTCGCTCGCTAGCTAGCCGGAGCATGGTTACGGGGCATCTTTCAAATTGTTGCAGCGGTACCTTCACGATGTGATGCTTTGCGCAGGGAGAACCTCGCCGTGCTGAGATATAGCAGTCATGAGCAATCCTGTACAATCACACCGTTGTTCGGGCGCCTTACCTCAAAGAACCATTCCATTATTCCTTTGAGGAAAGGGTCGCCGCGTTCTATGGTTTCGCTATCGCAAATCAAACACACATGCCTCTTGGCTCTCGTGATGGCGACGTTAAGTCGTCTTGATTCCTTCAGGAAGCCCACATTGGCGTCCGGATTAGATCTGACAAGAGAGATAATAATGGCTTCCTTTTCACGGCCCTGGAAACCGTCGACGGAGCCAACCTCAACAAGCTCTCCTCCGTTAAGCTCTCGGACCATGGACTTGATGAGAGCAACTTGGCCATTATATGGCGAGATAATAGCAATGTCCGCGGCACGGACACCCGCAGCCAGAAGGGTCTTCAAGTACGCTTGAACGAGGGCGGCTTCGCCCTGGTTGTACCGAGATTCGCCGTCCTCCGCAACATTCTCCCAAATATCACAACCCGCTGTGTCAACCAGCATAAGTGATGTGGCCGTTTCATCAGTCTTTTGTATGCCGGCTAGGTCACAAAGAAGGCGCTGCCGCACAGCGTCATGGGATTTTAGACGGCCTTCGTACATGGCGCCGGAAGACCAATTCATAATCGAATCGTGCATTCGATATTGCGTGTCAAGGAGGACTTTGACTCCCTCGCCATGGCTGTGGAGAAGGTTGTCAAACACGCTTCGTTCGAACCCTTTCGCAGTCGCATCTGGGCACTTGACGGTAGGCGGAAGCTGTTTGTGATCTCCAGCAAGGATCGCCTTTGGTGCCTGCAGCAAAGCGATCCACGTCTCGGGCTCGAGAGCTTGAGTGGCCTCGTCGATAACAGCGACGTCGAACGGTTTGGCAAATCGAACGTTCTTACCACCCGCTCCATTCAACGTGCACAGTACAACGTTTGCACCATCGATGAGCGCCCGGATCGCGCCCTTTTCGCGCTGCTTCAGGTCTTTTCGCAAGTCCCGGTTCTGTTGCCACAGAGTCTTTCGCTCGCTGCGTGACTTTGTCTTTCCTATTTTCTTCAGATTTGCGTCTATCTCTGCTCGGATGTCCAGCACCAGAGCCGCAGCGTCTGACGTTTTAAGTTGGACATCCAGTGTCGCTTCCAGACAGGCAGGGAGAACACGCGCCGGATGCCCGATGCGGATCAAGGACAAGCGAGATGGAGCCAGGCGTTCTACGATGTTATCTGAGAGGATGATTGATCAGACATCTGGGCGAAAGGCGGAGGCTACGACAATAACGCGCGCCGTACCCACAGATATATTGCTGGGCCCACAGACCAAAACCCTCATGCCCTTCTTGACAAACTGTCGAATGACTTCTACAATCGTTTCAGTTTTTCCCGTGCCGGGCGGTCCGTGGATCAACGCGCATTCTTGCGCACGCTGAGCAAACACCACCGCATTCTTCTGACTATTGTTCAAGTTCTCGTTGAACATCTGCAATTCATCCTCATCGTCCGGTGCGCGGAATGATGGTTCCCGGCCTTCGAGGAGAACTTGAAACAGTGGTGAGAGGGTATTGGTCTCAACGTGCGTTTGCAGAGCAGAGAGTGCATCGCCCATTCGTGCATATGAGATATCGTTCGCCAGCTTGTTGCTGTGGTTTGGGACGTTGAGATGTTGAGATGGGTTGTTTCCGGAAAGAAAGATCACATCCAGAAGAGCCGCTCACATTCGGAACACTTTTCCTTCCAGCCCACCCTCAATGTCATCCTTGAAAGCAATTGTGATGCGAGTCTCCTCGAGCTTGGTAAGAACACCCTCGCACGAAGCCGGTTCCCCGTCGTCCCCGCCCTTCTTTTTCGCTGCCCCTTTGCCACTGCCTTCTATGATTCCAACAACGTCGCCGACGCGCATGGAATGAGGGGGCAGAGGCGAGGAGTCGCGTTCAAATTCGGCCAGCACCTTGCCCCCAAGACCGGTGCGAGTCGCTGTGACTCTCATGCTGAGCAAGCACAGTCCCCGCTTTTGCAGGGAAGTCGGGGCAAGATGGGCGATGTTTGTTCGGGTCTGATCGATTTCGTAGGCCCGCTCAAGAGCGAGAAGCGAGGCCATCCGCGCAAGGTGCGCGGCAGGGTCTCTCACGCCAGACTTCTTCTGCAAGTCTGACTTTACCGTTGCATTTGTGGCAGCGGCCATTGTTTAAACTGAGTGTTTCTTTTTTGTTTTCCGGTGGGGTTCGGTCTGTGACGCTCCGGAAGGCATCGAGCAAATCGCGCTTCCTATCTGATCTAAATCATCATCGTCGCGCCACGATCAATCTCGCAGTCCTATGGCCAAAATCATTTCCTGTTCACCATTCACACTTCCAAGAATGTCTGCCAAGACGATTCTCATCAAAGTACCGGCGTCTACCGCCAACCTAGGCCCAGGCTTTGATGTTCTAGGAGCAGCTTTCTCGCTGTACTTGACGCTGGAAGCGCGGGTCCTTTCAGGAAAGCAACCAACGACCATCACATACTCTGGGAACAACCCGCATACTGTACCTCGGACTGTCCGCGACAACCTGATCACACAGACGGCGTCTTATATAGCAGCTGCGCACGGCACGGTTCTTCCCCCCCTTGATCTACGCGTGGAGAATCCGATTCCGCTCGGCCGAGGACTGGGCTCGTCGGGATCCGCTGTGGTGGCTGGGGTAATATTGGCCAACGAAGCATGCGGCCTTGGACTTTCGAAGGAGCGAATGCTGGACTACTGCCTGCTTATTGAAGGGCATCCCGACAACGTTACTGCGAGTCTACTGGGCGGCTTCTGCTCGAGCTATTTGGCGGTCAATGTGACGAAGGAATGCGCGATGCTGCATGCCCTTGATCCATCAGAATACTGCTCTGAAGGCAACAATGCTGATGGAGTGCCTAAGCGAGCGTCTGATCTACCTCTCCCACCCATTGAAAATATCGGGCGCCACGTCAAGTTGCCTCTCTCCAAGTCTATCCGAGCCGTTGTGATTATCCCTCAGTTCGAACTATCCACCAAACTTGCTCGCAGCGTTCTTCCGGAAGCATACTCACGATCCGACGTCATATTCAATCTGCAGCGACTTTCCGTCTTGACCCTGGCGCTATGCAGCGAGAAACCATCCTCGGATCTTATTTACGGCGCAATGCAGGACAGAATACATCAGCACTACCGCCAACACCTTGTCCCAGGATTACCCGAGATTCTCGCCCTCACCCCAGCGCAATGCCCGGGGTTGCTTGGAATCTGCGTGAGCGGCGCTGGGCCTACTGTTTTAGCATTAGCCACGGATAACTTCGAAGCCATAGGTCGGGCAGTTCAACAGATATGGACCAATAGCCAAGGAGCGGATGGGAAAGCCATCCAAAGCGAAGTCCTTGTATTAGACGTAGTGGATGAAGGCGCCACTTGGACGACGTCCTCATCCTGATGTATTATATGACATAGATAAGATCGTAGTTCGAAGACAAACTCGTATGTTTCGGCAGTGACTTGGCACAGATATCCTAGTCAGCCGCTGGTGGCAGTAAGCCTTCTAATTCCAGAAAGCTATAACAAGACAGAAGCTTTAGTCATACTGTGTGAGAAGTGGACGTTACCATGCAATCTCCTTACTTGTGTTCTATCTTCAAGTACTCCGCTTCTAGCTTTTCTTCGTCATCAGTCGATCCTGCGTTCATGGCTCCAGCAGCAGTCCTGGCCGTCCCTGACGACAGTGGCCGCTGCCCTGCTGCAGAACCAGGCGGTACGATTGCGGCGGGGTCACCTTCTTTCTTCAATCCCTTCTATAAATGCAAAAGGACGGAATAAATCACCACGAAGCCACAAATCAGGAAAAGCTGGGTGTGGTACGGTACCGCTGCAGCTGCTTCCAGAGTTGCTTGCTCGAACGCTGTTCGTTCTTTGGCTCGGAACTCCTTCCGGCCACGAACGTATCCGAGTCGTCGAACCTCGCGGTCAAAGAATCCACGGACAAACGCTTTCTGGATCAACGGAAACGAAGTTAGGCAACGCCATCGTGTTCAAGACCTGCTCGACTATCTAACCTCATTTTTCGATGGTTTTGTAAGATTTCGCGGTACCTCTAGGATATGTAGTGTACCTTCATCATCCCCAGCAGCAATGAACTGGTTGCGGGACAATGATTTTCCTAAATGCCAGCAATGTGAGTTCATTAATACGTCAGGCCGATGTCTCTCCGTGCCAACGTACCAGGGTATTGTCGAACAGCCATATATGATATTGCAGTCCCCGATATGTTCTGTATTGACGATGGAGCATGAGACCTGTCCATCAGGTCCCAGACCTCCACCGACCCGTCGTATTTCGAAATGTAGAAGACGCCTGGCCGTGTCGGGCTCCACCGTCCACAAATCACGTAGGAGCTAGCTGGAGCGGACGATAGCAGTGGCCCGGTCTAGGTGCATACAATGTTCAGTAAGCTTTGCTCTATGTGACACACAAGATAGGAGACGATGCGGAGGCTTACCGTGACGCCTTCCCGCCATATGTGGAATGACCATCCCCCAACGCTTAGCAGGATATCTGGGAAGAATGGTGACCGATGGAGGTCGCTCATGGCACCGAAATGGTAGTTGGCCGCATGTTCCACCCGGGATGCTAAATGTTGGAGCATCAGGTACGCTGATGGGGTTTTCACATATCGGAGACAATGTAGTGTCTTACCCTTCTCTTCACTGGCTTTCTCAGCGATCCAGTCCGCGTAAATGAGATCGCCCTCCTCGGTTGCGCAGAAAAACTTGGAGCTGAACTCGCCCTTTGCATCCGATTGCTCCGTTTTCTCAGTATTATCAGGCGCCGCCGTCGTCTCGGATGCTGAATCATATCATTTCTCAGCGGTATTCATCAAATAGTCACCACAATATCTTCTCCTTACCGGTTGCGCCTTTGTCACTTGGGGTTCGCTTGATGCTGACCTTAGTCAAACTGTAGTCAAACGTGTTGTCCATAGCGCTAAGTGGAACCTGGTCATCCATTAGCATCAACAAAGCAGGCTTTGAGTCAATGGTTCGTTTCTCACCCGCAAAAATGGGCGCCACACCAGATCCAGAGCTTTCATATCTTTCTTGAATCGAGTATCCCAAAATGCGACCTGACCATCCGCTGAGGCAGTCACGAGCTCACGGTGTCCGTTTTCAGGCTTCTCGACTGGCTCGCCATTGTGACCAAGCTGTGGTCCGCGCGTTTGACATCAACAACGGGTTCCAATGGCAGTTTCGCATCACTTTGCAGTTGACGCACCTCCATATGTTTGGGCAGCCACTCAATATCAGTGATTGCACCACGATGGCTCAATTCGATGCTGGAGACAGCGATGCAGGGGACAACAGGTGTTTCTGCCTTGCGCTCTCGGTCATCATCGCCGGAAGCATTAGCTCCTGGCGCATTCGGCCCACCGGGGACTGCATTGGGATCGTCAGGTACAGGTGCGGCACCGTCCCGCCCAGATTTGCGGCTGATCTCCAATTTGTCTTGATGGTCTGTTATGTCCCACAACACAATCTGCATATGATTGTCAGGAACAACATCTCAAACCAGGCGGACCCGAATGTGAGACTTCACCTGTCCCGTTATGCAGCCGCCCGCTATGATGTTAGGATCATGCGGGTTGAACTTGAAGCATAAGATATCTTCCGGGGCTTCCAACATAAGCTGCAAATGCAAGACAGACATGTTCAGGGATGCTTGTTGTCTGCGAGACCGGCGTGCCAGGTGCGCACCTGGGGATGTATCGGGTCGTGGAAGCTCCACAGCAGTATTAATGACTTTCTTGATCGCAAAAACAGCCCTTTTTCGACTCTTTCGTCGAACCCTAAGCGCTCCGTGCAAGAGATTGCGAGAACCCCTGAATACCAATGCCGAGTGAGAATTTGTGAGAGAGAGAGGCAAATCTTCTACAATCGTAAGGAAGCACCTCTAATGGTCGGGTGCCAATCAACACAAGATATGGAGCCATCCTTGCTGTGCATGAGATCTGTGAAAGACTGATACTCCTGTAGATAGGTTTGAGCGCCTTGCTCCAGCGTCGCGTCAGCTTCTCCAAGCTCTTGATAGTCGTCTTGAAAGATATCCAGTGTGCTATTCTGCTGCAACGCTTTTTCGAATCTGTTCCAAGTGTGTTCGTAATGAGTCTTCCTCAAGGAGAATAGAAGAAATGCGACTGGAACGAACCTTATGGTGACAGTCTCTAGAAAGTCCTCTATATCTGATGAGGACATGAGTTTGTCTTGTTCATTCTTTGGCATTGTTGCGGGTTCATATTGCACTGCAAAGTTGAGCGGGCGGAACCTTCGGTGCAAAATCAGTGTTGGGGATGCAGACCGATTCCCACACGAAAGAGTTGCCATACCAGGAAGTTTGCACTGAACCATCTACCAACTCTGGAACCGCCTGCGATCGGTAAGGGGCGTGTTATGACGGTGACCTACAGTACGAAGTCTTTCCTTTCTGTTGCCTTACCTGGACAGCTTGAGACAACTCCATTCGAGATATGTCATATGTTGGGTCTTTGTACGGTTTGCACTCAGAATAGCCATCATGAGCGTCTCGATCCCCAAACTTGCATTGAGCTCCAAAGTGTCGCCGGCGACGTGTGACTTGTATGTTCAGCTATATTCAACCAGGCATGAGGTCAACGAATCGCCGATCACGCGTCAAGAAGGAGGGATCCATACGAGTGGTCTGCTGTTGACAACCCAGTCCGCTTCGATTTCTTTCTCGCTTCCATAGCTTTCCCACTTTTTGGAAACCACTTTCTTCTTGACATCAGCCACGGCGGACTCTGCTGTTTCCTCGGCCGTGGCGGGCTATCAATCCGCGCGTGCACAACTCAGCTAATATGGTAGTAGCGCTAATGGCAGGCGCGAATGTTACCTTCATAAACAGTTCCATAGCATCCACAGTGATACACAGGTAAAAGTTCTGCCCATATCTGTACCCTGGATCCCAATGCACCAACAGTTCTTCGCCAGGAAAGTCCTGCGAGGCGCATTAGCGCAGTGACCTACAAGCGAGATGCACACCAAGACGCGCACAAACCATGACCGCCTGCTTGGCCGGGTAGAAATCTCCAATCGCAGCGCGTGCGTGCAGATCGCTCAAGATATCGGCTTTCGGGATCAACTTGAACGGCCTCTCGGGTGTAACATCTTCCCCACCCTTCACTTTGAACATGTCTTGGGTAGCGGTGGTCAAGAACAGAGGCATGACGCCTTCCGGAGGTCCCGTGGGCTCCTCTGCCACTGCAAGAGAGCCTTCTTCTTGCAGCGATCCATGTGGTGCGCTGTCTGGTGCCGCCGAAGCTGGTTCAACGTCATTGACGCTGCCGGCCACCTTGAGAGAGTTTTTGCTTTTGCTGAGTTTGGCCGAGAGTCGTGCGGTTGACGCAGCGCCAGTGAGTGACGCTTTGGAAGCGACCCGTGATGATGATTTTGTGAGATTGGCGCGGGATGTGGCCCGGGAGGCTTTGCTCGTTGCCGGTTTGCTGGTCGGAGGAGGGACCGGGGCGGGATCCGGAATACTTGTGATTTCCGGTGCTGCCGCTTCAGCAGGAGGCTCCAGCGTCGGTTCAGCCATCTTCAAGTCAACTATTCACTCTCCCGCTCAATCTACTGGTTGCAATGCTGTTCCAGAAACTGATCTTCGGACGATGTCTTCACCGACGAGACGGAACGCCGGGGGAGACAGGGCTGCGAGAATACGCTGCTGACACGGGTTACGCGCTTTGCGCAGCTACGCCACACCGGCTGTCTCGTGGCTGGAAACACAAGCGAATGGCACTCCAAAACACACTTCGTATAGATATTCTTTTCAGTCCACAATGGCAACTGCAGTTTTGGGTCAAGATGAGCGTCGGCTGGTCGCAGAGTCTAGTTTGGATTTTCTTGTGGTGGAGATGGTCGACTTGATGCACCGGTCCCCAACCGACACGGAGATGGACAAAGAAGCCGCGTACTTCAAACTCGAGAATTTGGGATACCAGCTTGGCATGGCGATGGTGGAAAGGTACATTGTCGCAAAGCGTCTTTTGACTGTGACTTGGCCGGCTGTTTTGACTCTCAAGTGTACTGACGAATGTCGCGCTTGCAGGATCACCAAGGACAGACCGCGATTCCTTGACAATCTCGACGTTGTCAAATTCATATGCAAAGACTTCTGGATTGCCTTGTTCAAAAAACAAATCGACAATCTGAAAACGAATCACAGGGTACAGCAAATTTGCCGTTTGATATTCTCCCCTCATGGATGTTAACGCTTGGGTTATGCATAGGGTGTGTACGTTCTGACAGATAACAACTTCCGATGGTTTTCGCGGATGTCTGGGGACGGCGCTGGTGCGGAGATCAGTCGACAGGCGTTTGCTGTACGTACCTGCTTCAAGATCGATTTTTGGGGGTCTTCCATTGATATCTGTTGCATCTAAAGCATTTGGCGTTTCCTTGCGGACTGATAAGAGGAGCTCTGGGCAACCTCGGTGTGACCACAGTCGTGATAGGCGAAGTCTCAACCATACCTCAATGTAAGCCTTCGAGTTCGGGACATTTACAGCGCTCCACATCTGTTCTGGTGTGGGTTTCTCGGAATGCCTGTACTAACGCCAAGGGACGTTTTCAGGCACATTTCAAATCAAAATCGCGAAACCATGATACGGTTTACCTATGTGTAATAGTAAACAATTATGCTTGTCGAGTGGCAGATGATCACTTTGTCAAAGGGGAACTAAACGGCACGCGGAAGCACTACTTCATGCTCGTGCTTTACGAAGGACGAAGACTCGGCCAAGCACGATCAGAGATTGAGAACATCACAAAAGAGAGCGCACATAACCTTTGATTCCGCCGCAAGAATTGTTTCAGGTCAATTGGTTCCGCAACCCCAAAAGTTTTTCACAAACTGTTATTGAGGCACATCTGGAATCCAATCAGTGTGCATGCATATTGGACTGGCTTCACACCAAGCTCTTCAAATCCAAATCTAAGGGCAAAAACCAAATTTGTGCTATACACGACATTTCCAACGTCCGTCTTTTTTGTGTTATTACCGCTGCATTTCCGGCAGCATCTTATCGATGCATTCGTTAATGAACAGCTTCCTGTCCGTCATGTCTCGGTTGAAGACCTTTGCCAGTTTGGCACGAACTTTCTTGTTGGTTAGCTCGTCCAATTTGCCCTCTGATGGTTGACAGAGGTTGTCAGTACCCAGGGTATTGGGCAGTTCAAAGAAGCGGTTTGCACCGTACCTGCAAGGACATCCTTTATCGCGGCCACAATCTCAGCGTTTGTGGGCGAACCGTCTCCGGACTTCTTTGCCAGCGGCTTGTCGTCTGCATCCTCCTCATTTTCCGCCTCGGGTTCGTCCACTCCCCGGTCTTCATTGTCTTCCTCCTCGTTCTCTGACTCACTGACCGTCTCTGCTGACTTGGCGCCCTTTGCTGCCTTCTTCCAAAGCGAACAAATGATGGGTCGTTTGATGAGCGCAGTTCAAGTTTTCCCAAATCCATTGACGGTGCTGATTCCGTTACTCACCCCATTCTTCGGGGTCTTAGCAGGCTTGGTAGCCTTGGTCTTTGATGGTGTTTTGGCGGGTGCTTTTGATGTCTTGACAGTTTTGAGGGCGTCGAACTTTTCCTCATACTGCTTCAAGTCGGCCTCATCGAGCTCCTCAAACAATTCCTTCAGCTTTGCTTGGATGTCATTCTCCGACGCGTCCTCGTCCAGTTCCTCTACCGCTTCCGCTCGCTGTTCTTGCGCATACAGTTCAAATACAGATTTGGGTTTGGGCTTCGGGCCGCGTTTCTTGGGGGTTGCCTCGGAAATGGAAGCTTTGCTGGCTTTCGGGCTTTTAGTGGGAGTCTTTGATCCCGATTTGGACTGCATGTCAGAAGACATCAGAACACGTAGACTTTCATTCTCGTCGCCTTGCGCACAGCAGTCTCACCTTTCGTGGAGTGCCTCCGGACTTGGTACCAGCCGCGGAAGGTTCTTGCAGGAACTTGAAAACTCTGTCGATGATAACTTCCTATTTGTGTGTTAGCCCCGCGCCACCTATTCCATCCTTGCCAACGAGGTTCCGGACATACTTTGGTGCCCGAGGACTCGAGGTGGAGCAACTGAGCAAACTCCTTCAGGCCTGCAGTCGTCCACCTTGCCAGCTTATTCAGCGCCAAGTCATGCTCTTTCTGTAAGAAAATTTCAGATCTATGATCAGATACCGGGATATGGAACGGTGATAGGAAGACCAAAGATCATCTCGCATACTCACGTCAGATTGGAAGTTGAATCCCTTGAACTTCAAGATATCTTGTTTGATGTGTTTATGCTAGAAGGCGCTCATGTCAATCTTAGGCTATGAGAATGACATTCTGACATGCTCGTACCCCGGCCCGTCCCCAGACCAGAGTATGAAAGCCCGTGATAAGGTCATCACTGGCTGGAGTGGAAGCGATATTGTCGGCAACTTTGTGAATCGGGAAGTTAGAGTGTGACTCTGCATATGGGGATCCCAGAACGAGATTCCACATACTTGTTTTGATATCCTTCAACGGTGTTCCTTTGCCCTGGGAACAGCGATCGTCTCAGCGGAATGTGCAACCTGCTCACTTTCCAAAAGACGAAAGACACACCTCTGGAATTTCAATCGCTTTCGGGGTCTTCACAGTAGCCTCAACCGTGTAGTGCTGGGTCGGTTTGCGCTCGCGGCGTGCCCGAGCCTCACTGCCTGGGGTTTCCACGTCCGCATCCTTTTTTGCTTTCTTGGTTTTAGGAGTGCCCTTCTCTTCCTTGGCATTCTCATCAGCAGCCTGGCCCGCGTCGTTTTCATCCTGAGCGTCGGTTGTGTCTTTTGGTTTACGGCCCCGCTTTCTTTTCTCAGGAGAGGTGAGCTCCACGGCATCTTCTTTGGCATTGTCTGTGGGCGTGGCGCTCTCGTCTACGTCCATCTTCTCGGGTTTGGACTCGGCTGACTCGGCCTTGTCTGCTTTGGTACTCATATTGGTGGCTTGCTGGTGGAGTGTGAAAAGAAGGCAGTGATGTGAGACGGAGGGCCCTGAAGTGTGCGTCACACCACCTCATTTGCTTCAGCCACCCCGCAAGCAGTTGCTCCGTCCTTCCACCAACAATCGAGTGAGTGCTTGAAACTTGGACAGACTTACAGTTTTGAGAATCGACGGTAAGTTGCTTGCAGTTCCCTTCTATACAGTTTCGTAGTCGACAGTTGTTTGAGTGAATGGACTGATCTCGCAGATGAGTGATTGAGTCGCCGTCCCGAAAGTGTGATGAGCAACGCGCTGTTTCGGACAAACGTGTCACGTGTGCGAATGGAAAGGCTGCGCGCGCAGTGATTCACGCTTGATCTCTTATGCAGGGTTTAGAGTTAAACTTACAAGAGAAAGCCTGCTGTCAAACGCCGTCAATCGACTTGTTGTGTGGAGTGTCGGCCGAGCCATCTGCGTCGGGAAGGTATACCTATTTGTTGGCAGTTGATGAAACAATGGTGCATTCTGCACTGCCGGTTGCTACAATAGCGCGGGAGCATCCTTGTCTCCTTTCAACAGCGTGCAACCGCACGCAGTCCTATCGCCAAATGATAGTCTGCTCATTCGCTGTCATCGTGAGTGGGGAAACGCAAGTGTCCTGTCAAAGAAGGTTTTACGTTGAGAAGGGTAGGGTGGTTTTTCGTGAGCTTGGGCTGTGAACGCGTGCGAATTCATCAACTTCAAATCATTCCATCAATCAATCGATACCAATCAATCAAAGGTTCGACTTGCGTTTTCCAAGACATTCCAGTTTTCCCATCACCTCGCTCAAGCAAGTCGCACCCCACTGACAGTTACACTTACAAGGTCCGTCACCAGACTGTACCTACATATCGCCCAGTGAACTGGCTTCTGTCTTCATCGTCCGCCCAACACGCTCCAACTACAGCAACTCTCCCCCATCCCGTGCACAGCAAAGCGTACAGTCCTGCATGCTGGTAGTCCATTGTCTGTCGCGAGTGGGCCTTCAACCGGCTCAAGCCCTCGCATTGGCAGGTCGATGCCAGCACCACCTCCGGTCAAGGAGCTGCTGTATGTGATTCTTGCTGTCTCCCGCTATCTTTTCATATGTCACTCCCAGTTGGCATTGTTGTTGGTTCACCTGAGTC
Source organism: Powellomyces hirtus (assembly GCA_025526995.1). Lineage (NCBI taxonomy): Eukaryota > Fungi > Chytridiomycota > Chytridiomycetes > Spizellomycetales > Powellomycetaceae > Powellomyces > Powellomyces hirtus. Next base: position 331,325 of record JAHLKG010000002.1, read on the forward strand.
AAGTCTCAGCAACGCCGCGCCGGGGTCAAGCTGCTACGACTCCGACTCAGAGCAGGACTCGGGGAATGAAAACGGATGCAACCGCGGTTCGCGCTTTGAAGACATCTCGGAAAGGATGGCCGTCGTCGAAACACGCGGTGGCGCACGACAGCCCTAGGACAGAGACGCCGACTACCTCTCCTACTATAGATGTTGAAGTAGTGAAAGGAGTAAGCATCAACCCAACATCGTCTGCAGATAAGCATAAGACGTACCGCGGGGAATACGACAGGAGACCGTTCGCTGCGTCGACGTCTCCTCGGATCCAGGTCACGCCAACTGTGCCTGTTCTGACAACGCCAACATCAGCACTCGCGTTTGCACCAACGACCACGAGCTCCTCAACATCATTACCGACTTCTACAGAAACGCCTATAGCGATGCCCCCTGTTCTAGCCCAATCTGCAACATCTACCAACCGTATACCCCGTGTTGCTATGATCTCTGTCACAATGCTTGTCCCTGCCCTTTGTGCTTTGATCATTCTCCTCGCTTGCTTGTGGCGGAGACGCAGAACAAGGGCCGGAGATATGGTGTGCTTTCATTCCCTCACGCCCGCGCGCACAGGTTCAGGCCCCAATACTCATGATCATCTCATCTGTACAGGCCGAGAAACCCCATGATCCTCCAGATGGAAAGGCTGCACCTGAAGCAAATGACTCACAGCTGAATATGATTGAAGTGCTTCCTTTCCGATCATACGAGCCTCGGAGGGTTTCGAAACTTGGCTTCAAACAATTTGCGTCGTCTGTGGAAGGTGGCTTCCAATCCATAAGCTCGAGTCTCAGTAGTTTTGGGTCGAGTCTAAAAGGACAGATGACACGTTCTGATTCTTATGTAAGTGCTAATTGTAACGTGGGCGCCGCGGGTTCGTGAATATCAAGTAACAGATGTTTGAATCGGGCGCATTCCTAGGAATCACAACTGCCAGATATCCTCAAATCTCCGCAGTGCCCGCTAGCGTCCCTGTCGCCAGATCTACTAGAAACGCCAGGCAGGGAATGGGAATCGGATCTAATGGTGGAAGATTACATACTGGATGTGTGCGACTCCCAACACATTCCCTATGCTGAAGTGCGGCAACTTGAATTGGCAGAGGAGCAGGATCCGTTTGCAGACGCGTGGGAACCGCGAAGCCATCGCTCTGATTCCCACGAGAATGGCAGTCATGGACAAGTGGCAAATGTTGATCAGAATGAAGTGAACATATTACAGATTCCACGATCGGTAACTGTACCCGTCAAGGATATGCACCGGACTTCGAAAGCCAGTCTGTTGTACCACGACTCTGGACGCGTTCCTTCTCCACCCCAAGCGCTTGTTCATCAACCGAGATCGTGGGAATCGGACAATACCACATCATCAGAAGACCCTCTCATATCTGGCAACTCACGCGAGGGTCGTATCAAGTCGACAGGCTTGCCGGATCAGGACTACTTTTCTTTCCAACCTCTTCCACCGGGATCTCTAAATGCTCTCCATTGTTCTGGAACGCGACCGATTGTCATCTCGTCTTCACACAAGCGAATCCCTATTTCCACATGGGTGTTTCGATCGATGCGACAGCCAAGCAAGTCGCGTCGGAAACCGCGAAAGGTCGACGGACAAGAAAATCAGTTTGATCACCGAGATGAGGAGCCGACCGGGCTGTACCGATACCCATCCACCAGCACCACTTGCACCAAATTTACGGTCGCTTCAGCATCTTCGGGCTCGTCGGCTGCCTCTCTATACCTCTGCCATCGCTGTAGCTTGAGCGGAGGAGGGACCACCTGGAGCAAAAAAAGCGCATCAAGCAAATGTGGGGGCCATTGCAAGGCTTGCGGGTTTCCCTTCCCAATGTCCAGATCTCCGCCTTCTCGGCGGTCGGAATCGTCGTCAGCCTCGAACCAAAGTGAAGATAGCCTGTCCCGGTTTCTGTAAATACTCTCTCTCTCTCCTTTTTCGTGTCGTTTTTCTTTCATCGCCTCTGTCTGCTTTCTTCTAGATATTCCTCTTCCCTTGGCTGTTTTTCTTTCCCCACCCTCCCTGTATATTTGGTGGGCGTTGGTGGTTCATCTAGGTCTTTTTTCTCGCTGCGCTAATTCTGTAGCTTAGTCACATAGGTCATATATTTCGGGTTTCATATATACATGTAAATACATTTTTCAGTTCGGTTTTCTCCCCACCCAACTCCTAATCTGGTATTTGCCCATGTATTTCCGCCAATCAGAAGAAAGATTGGTGTATATATGCAGAGTAGATGAGCCGAGTTCGAGTTGGTGTTTTGGGGGGACTTTTGGCTCCCTCTCTGCTGCTGTGATCCAAGCAAAAACTTTGACATTTGCAGTATGGGTGGGTCGGGGCGTGAGTGAGTGGGAAGCCATTCCCGCTGGTTGTACGTGAGCGCTCCTGGGATTGCGCGGGTCGGTGACAAAATTCCCTTGTGCCTGACACTAGGGTGTGCGAGAGAGGGGGGGAGAGTTGGATCACCCTTTTGCACTTGTTGTGGGGGTTTGTTTGTTTTTTCGTTTGCGGTGATGACCGCTTAAAACTGCAGAGGGAGCGGGATTTGCGGGAGTTTGATTTTTGAATCATGGACTGTGATGTGTGCGGTGGTCTGTAGGTTTGTGGTGCATGTTTTGCGGGCCAGGTTGTGATGGCCATGGATCTGCAGTTGTTGGGTTTTTTTGGGTGTCCCATGGCGGAATCATCGAGGGGGGAGACGAGCGGTCAATCCCGGGGGGTCGGGGGCCAAAAAAAAAAAGAAAAAAAGAAACTGCAGTCATTTTCATTCCTCGCCCAGCGCAGCCTTCAACCTCGCCAACTCCTCTTCGGCCCTCTCGAGTCTCTCTCTATCCCTCTCCAGCTGTTCGACGACTTTCTCATTCGCAGCGGTCAATTTGCGCAGTTCGTCCTGTTCGGTGGCGGGGAGGAATGGGTGGGTGATGCTCAGGGGGGTGCGTTTGGGGATCACGGGGACGGGGTGCGCGGCGAGTTTCTTGTGGGCGTCGTCCGTGGGTTCGTTGAAGACGATTTCCTCATAGTGTTCGGAGACGACTGCTTTGGCCGTCGTCGTGGTGGTGGTGGATGCGGGGTCATTGTCTTTGGGGTAGAGCTGCAGCGTGTGGACGAGGTTGATGGTGCCGCGCTCAATCGTTTCATTCAGGAGCACTTTGATGGGGATGTCGAATTCGCCCCAGCCCGTCTCGTGGACCTCGTACGGCGGGGCCTCGCAGGTGCGCACGGGGTGCTCGAACGATTCGTGGAGTTTGAATTGCACTTTTTTGATGTAGAGCGAGAGGTCTTCATTGTGGATCCCGCGCACGTAGACGGTCCATTTGTGCGTGTGCGAGGGGTCGCCCCGCTTGTCGGCCGGTTTGAGCAGCGTCGCGTGCGTGCCGTAGATGATGGGCCGCGAGTGGGTGATTGTTTTGAGGCGGGATTTGAGGGTGGACATATTTTTGGAGGGACGAGAAAAAGTGGACTTTGCAATGCGTGTGCATGTGTGTGTGCTGCCAGGGGATGGGACGCGTTTTCTCGCCGTGAGGCCATGCTATTTTGCTGATTCTGTTTTCGACTTTGACAGCAATGTACTTTTATCCAACGAGGACTTCCAGAAGCACTACAGCGCATATGACGGGGTATCTTTAACGTCTCCGGATATTCCAGTATTCTGCAGGGAGCTATCTGAGTGTTGGGCTGTTCACTGCAATGCCTGTTCAAAAGTGTTGAGAATATTGGGTGGGTCGGGACCAAAAAATTTTATATACATGAAACAATTGCAAACGTATGTATTTTGGTCGCTGGCGGGGGGAGGCCCATGTTCAGCGACCAACAGCGTCGTCATCCCCGTCCCTCTTCCGCTTGCCCAGGGTAGGTGCGGGGTCGGGGTGGAGGGCCAGGCGGTGGGACGTGGGGATGAGGCGGCGCAGGCCTCGGAGCGAGGACCCGGACCGGAAAGCGTTTGGCGGTGGGGAGGAGGAGGAGGACGACGCCGCCAACAATGCGTCGTTGGGATCGTGTTCGGCGTCGTCGCCAAGGGACGGGCAGATGGTGACTAGCCGGTCGAGATCCGGCAGGTCGGAGCCGAACTCTCGGCGGTAGTCAGCCATGATGCGCGCAAAGGGACTGTCGGTGGTGCTGGGGGCGGCAGCGGCAGGAGCAGCCGCGGAGGAGGAGGAGGAGGAGGATGAGGAGGAGCTTTGTGCTGGTGGGGTCCACGGCCGCAAGAACGGAGGGAGACCGTGCGGGAAGGGTTCGGGGTTCCGAGGGCGGGAGGGGCGGCCGACGTCTCGGGGCAGTTGAAATGGCCCCGCGCTCGGGATGAACCAGTCCTCGTCCACCGCCACCTCGGCGCTGGTGGTGGTGGTGTCGTCGCTGTTGTTGTTGTTGTCCCCGAGATCGGGGACAAAGTCGTCCATGTCCAGTGCGGAGACGACGATTTCGGCCGCCCGATGAGGGGTGTTGACCACGGCGTCGACTTGGCCTTCTTCTTCCTCGTCATCGGAGGCGTCGGGGACGAGGGCGGGAAGAGGGATCGGCGGGGTGATGTCAATCATCCGCACTGTGGCGGGGGCTGGGTCATGGACGACAGCCGGGAGCGGAGCCACCGAAAGTACTGCTGTCGTGCTGCTGCTAGCGCTGGTGGTGGTTGTGGTGGAGTTGGTGGCAGCAGCAGGCGTGCTGAAGACGCCTTGGACGAGCTGTGCGCGCTGACCGCAGTAGATGCAATGAGCGAGTCGAGTGATCCTGTTGGCCGGGATCTCGATCCAGAAGAGCTCAGTACAGTGATCACAGCACAGCTGGGCTCGCAGGCTTTGCTCAGGGGTGGTGGGTGCCGGAGCCGGTGCCGGAAGTGAGGGCGCGGCTGCCTCCACGGTGGGAGGAAGAGGTGCGTCGACAATCTCGGGGGAGACAACGCTGGTGGTGGTGGTGCTGCTGGTAGTGGTGCTCTGGTCTTCATCCACGTCCATATGGACGGGATCGACGGGCATCAAGTCGACGCCATGGTCAGACTCATCGTCAATCCACGCACTAGGCAAGTCGAGGGCGACGATTGCATCCAAACGGGCGGGGTCATGGGCATGAAGATGCCGGTAAAACGAACGCATGGCGGTAGCACTTGCTCGGCCGAGGGTGTTGGAGATGATGTTGGTACTGAATGCATTGGCGGGAGGTGCGCCGGACCAGCGCCTTGCTCCGTCTGAAAAGATGACACCACCTTGGGGGAGCCTGTCTCGGTATGCAGAGCGCAAAAAGTCCACGGGAGTCACGAGGTAGGTGGTCGATTCTGCGAAAGGCATGGGTACGACCATGATTGAGACAAAAAATCAATCAAAAGATTGTGAGAAATGAGAAAGGCAGGACTAGACTCTGTAAAAAGGAAGGACAAGAACCCTGTAAAGAGTGTTGGTTTTGTGTGTGGCACTTGCTTGAGGGAGGAGGAAAAGAAGTGGGGGATTGCGCAAGAGCGAGGCTTCCCTTTTGTATTTGGAGGGGAGGGAGTGGGGATGGGATGATGGGTCAAGAGGGGCGGGGGCGCATCAGAGAGATGAGAGGGCAGTCGGAGAGCATGAGGTAGCGTTAGACAGACCCTCAGGGTTTTGTTCTTTTTCTTTTTGATTTACACAGCGAAAGAGAGTGTGGAAGTCGGCGCTGTCGGAGATATACAAACAATGGAATACGCGAGGAGACCAGCCACATCTAACGACACTTTTCACACTTACACAAACAGTGTGCTTCACACTCGATCAGTCAGTCAGTCATCACAACTCACGCGTGCGCCTCATCTGGTTTGATCCATCAATCCTTGCTTACGTTCTTGAAAGCACGTGACTGTAGAGGACGGACCTACAAATGGGACGCAATGGGACGGATGGCACGACAGACAGAGCGAGTCCTTCTTTGACCTTTGACCTTTGAGGGGGAACCATCCATTCCACCTAATGGCACATCCATCCATATTCATTGGTTCGTTAGAGAGAGAGAGAAGGAGAACGCCTATATATATTACTTGTCTCTCTCTCTGCCCTCCCATATGTAGTATGTCACTCATCGACAGCTGACCTGAATCTAGAAGCTCTCCTTCTACGCATACTAGATATAGGAGCACTCAACATACTAGATGTAGTCGTGTGACTCTCTCGCTCTCTTCTCTCATCGAACTTTCGTCAGTCATTCATTTTGCCCAATTCCCCCACGCGCCTCGCCGCTCAACCCACTCACTCACTCACCTCTCTCTGCATATCCATATCGTACCGTAGCGCTCAACCGTTTCACGTGTTGTCGTCTAAAGGATGGGAACTGTTGACCATCTCTCAGACCCTGGCCCCACCTCGTCGTCTCCACTGCGAATGAACGACGACGACGAGAACCACCCTACACTGGTGAAGGACCTCCCGCTGCCGCACCCACTGCCGCAGCAGGACGACCGCCACCACCCCCACCACGACGACAAGCAAGAACACGATCCTCTCGTGCTTGTCCCGAGTGTCGCAGATAACACTGAACGCAGGGCCTCTGCCGACCACTCGCATAAAGGCAGTCAGCAGTCACTGGAGGCGACATCGCCAAACTCACCCACCTTGGACCAAAATCCGCCATCACCACCACCACGCGAACTCAAAGAGCAACAGCAAAAGGCAAACGTGTCCGCAGACGCTGGCGTGGCACCATCGTCATCTACTCCCGCTGCTGCTGTGGATGCCATCGCCCCGCCACAGCAGTTCCCCGACGCTCTGGACCTCAAAATACCCCAGTTTCCAGATTCCGACGACGATATCCACCGAGGCCTGGTCACCCCGCTCCCCAACGCCCTGCGATACCCCGTCACTGTTGCTTTCGGCCCTCGCAATGGCTGGTTCATCCGCTGGTCGGATGGAACCAGCGGTTGGGAGGGCTTGCCTCCCACCCTTCACTCCAAACTCAACAACCGCCTGCCCTCGCTCCCGGGCGTGCGTCAGTTGAGCATGTCCGACAACAATGACTGGTTTGTGTCGTTTGACGATGGCTCCTTTGCCACCTCTGGCTTCCCGCCTCGAGGAAAGCTCTGGGATGCTCTGCACAACGATGCCGACGCCGACGTCACGAACCTCGTCTTTGCTCCCGGAGGCGGGTTCCTCCTGACCAGAGAAGACGGGACGGCCGTCTGGGAGAGACTTCCCACCGGTCTGAACGACCTGCTCAAGCGACGTTCAAGGGGTGATCCCGTGGTCGACTACGTGGCCATCTCCAAACTGGGCGGCTGGTTTGTCATGTTCCAAGACAGAGAATGCGTCTGGGAAGGTCTTCCCCCGCAACTCGAGCGCATCCTCATCCAAATCATTCGTAAAAACCCACCGCATCTGATTGTTGGCCTGTCTCCCGTGGACATGATGTCCTACTTTATCGGCGTCGGGTACGCTTCCGAAACAAACATCAACTTTACCACATTGCAAGCTGCTTTGGAATGGCAAAAAGGGGGTGGTGATAAGGGCGGCCCAGGCTGCCCGCTCCCAGACATGAATGTCAACTACACGGGCCCCATGCCCGTTCCGCCCGTCGAAAGCGACGAGTTTGAGGATCTTTTCCGACGCGCCGCTGGCGGCGACAACAGCGACATGTGGGGCGGCGGCGGCGGCGACGATGAAGTCGACCCGGACGATGAGATCAAATCTTCCATCGGTGGAGGTGGCTCGGTCGTGGAAGTCAAGCTGCCCTCGGGTCACTCGCAGTCGGGCATGAACCTTGAATATGCTGCGCGCGTGGACGGCAACGTCGAAGCGGAGGAAGGCGGTCGTCTCCTACTCCGAGCTGCGTCCACCAGTCTGATCGACCAAAAAGATTTGATGCCTACCAGAAGCAAATGGAGCCTCATGGGAGGCGGCGGGAATGCGACAGCTACCCCACCCTCCGGAACAGGTCCATCCGCCTCCACCCCACCCACGCCGACCGCGGGCATTTCGAGCTTCTTCTCCTCGGTGTTTGGGCTGAATGGTACAAAGTCCGACAACAAGGAAGCCCGTGGCCGATCCCGAGGCCGGGACGATATGCGGAAATCCATGTCCAACGACAATCACACCCGAAGCTTCAACACCAGCGCCAATTCTCCAGCGGATGATGATGAATACGACGGGGAAACTGATATGATGCTTGACCGCGTCGCACAACTCAAAGGCCAAATACAAGAACGGTGAGTGCTGATGTGAGAATTTTTTTTTTAACGTGGTTGAATCCATGGGACTAAAGGAACACCCTCTCGCTGCTCTTTTTCGCTCTTCCCACGACGCAGTCTCTCGCAACTGCCAAATGCTTCCCACTTCATTGTGCCCCTGAAACGCTTCTCGGACCAACTCGATGAACACGCTTACCAGCTCACCTCCACCCGATCCGCCGCCTCGGCCGAACAGCTCGCCGATGCCGAATACTTTGTCCTGTACGCCGAAGGTTGGCTCGAAGCTTCTGAACCCCAGCCTTTGCCCAACCCGTGGCTCAACGGATGGGTCGAGGGCAAATTCGGTTGCAGCGCCGAGGAAGTCTCCAATGCGGTCATGATGATGAGGCAGCAGCGTGGTCCTGCTGCTAGTCCTGGCGGCGTGGGTGCGGACCCGGCGAGTCGACAACATGGACACGCTGCTGGCGACGCGGCAGAGGACCAGAACACGGTGGATGCCCATCTCGCTCTGAGCTATGAATATGAACAACAGTTCAACGCGTCAGAAACTGTTTGACCGGCACCCACCATCAACAACACGTCATTATCCGCCGTCACGTTCCACAGCCTTCAACTGGCGACACACTCATCTCCTTTCCCCAACGCGACATATCGCTACCCCTTTGCCCTTTCTCGTTCCGGGGATGACTGTGACCGACCCGCAACCCCCACCTTCTGTATCCATCTACTCACCTCCGCATCGCCTCGGCCAACGCGCTGAACAAACACATTTCCATCCATTGGCTGTCCATACGTGTTTGGACTGTTACTATCTAACTACCTTCAAGAATCTGGGTCACGATCGAGCAACAGCAATAGAAGGCTGGGCCAAACACATAAAAAGGTAGAACTGGTTCTGCGGGGTGTGTGTGTGTGTGTGTTGCCCGCCAGTCATAGAGCAAAAACCCTCGAATTATCTCGAACCTGGAAAACAAAAGAGGCTATAGCTACTAGACCTGAGATTTGGTGTACACTCCCTTCCCCCACCTTTGGAAATAAATAATCGTTCCCCTTGTGCCCTCCCGAGCGCCTCATATGAATATATAAATACATTGGTATTATTATGTGAAAGACGCCAGTGCGGGGATTTTGTACGGAAGAAAAGTACGCGTTTTTGAGGCGTGGAGTCACAGCGGATAGAAAACGTGTTTTTCCAAGTAGAAATCAACCGGTTGACGGTGTGGAACTGTCAAAATTCCTGTCCACGTCACGCGTCTTGCCCGCCACCCTGTCAACATTCCAAGCGCAACTTTCGAAGGGGACTTGGGAACACACCTTTCTCATTCCTATCACTCCAGGTTCTGGATCCCCCTACGTCACAAAAAGGAGGCAGAACCTCACACCAAAAAAGAACGGCATTCGTCCTCATTCAAACTGTCTACCGCTACAGACAGAAATGTCTACACCCGATCACCATCCCATCCTGCAATTCGATCCGTTCAGCAGCGCCGTCGACCCGACATTCTGGCACGCGCTCTCGCGGAATAAGATTGAAGTGTACCGGCTCGACGACGCCGCGCGGGCCATTACGGGGTATTATGCACCGTATCACGCTGCAAGTGGCCACTCACAGCGCGGAGCCGTGAGTCAGGTGGTTGTTGGAGCAGCGAGGTTGGCGGTCACGGCGCAGTCGTTTGACAGTGAGGATGATAGTAACAGCAGGAAGGGGATGGGTGGTGGTGGTGGTGGTGGTGGTGGTGTTGTTGTCGCCCCGGGAGTGCTATACAACACCAACACGATTGAGGAGTTTAAGAAATTGGACAAATCGGCGGTATTCGCACACGTCGCGGATCGGATCTGGGAGTCGATCACGTCTGGGGCAGCAGTAGCCGATCCCACGCTGCTGACGCGCTTCATCTTGCTGACATTTGCGGATTTGAAGAAATACAAATTCTGGTACTGGTTTGGGTTCCCGGCGCTGTTGCCGTTCGCGCCCGTCCGGGTGCGGGCCGTGCGGCCCGTGCGCGAGGTCTGGAGTGCGCGGCAGATGGAGGCGTTGAGAACCGGGGTGCGGCGGGGAGTCGGACCCTTTTTCTTGGTCAAAGTCGCGAGTGCGGATGATGATGATGATACGCTCTCGGTCCATGGGTTGGGCGAGTGGGACGAGGTGGTGCGGCACGACGAGAGTGGAGATGGGGGGGTTACGGTCGGGTTTGTCGATCCGTCGGGGCAACCCGCCCACCCTGGATGGCCACTGCGCAATTTCCTGATCCTGCTCCAGACCCGCTGGAAAGTGGATGCTGTCCGGGTCGTGTGTTACCGCGAAACTCTGTCCTCAACCACAACCACGCCCACCAGCATCGTCCTCGACCTCACGCTCCCGACCCCGTCCACTACCCCTACCACCACCCCCAAATGCGTCGGGTGGGAGAAAAACAGTATGGCCAAACTCTCGCCCCGGTCCGCGGACCTCGGTCCCCTCATGGACCCGCGGCAACTCGCCGACACGGCGGTGGATCTCAACCTCAAACTCATGCGGTGGCGGATCGTCCCCACCCTCCAACTGGAGAAAATCGCCACCACCAAATGTCTCCTCGTCGGGTCGGGCACGCTCGGGTGCCATGTCGCGCGCACCCTCCTTGCGTGGGGCGTCCGGCACATCACATTCATCGACAACGGAACCGTCTCCTTCTCCAATCCCGTCCGCCAACCCCTGTTTACATTCGACGATTGTCTGCACGGCGGCCGCCCCAAAGCGCAAGCCGCCGCCGACGCCCTCAAGCGCATCTTCCCGGGCGTCCACGCCACAGGCATCAACCTGTCCATCCCCATGCCTGGCCACTACGTGCCGTCCGCCCGCGACGCAACGACCGCGGCAGTGGAGACGTTGACGGCGTTGGTGGAGAGGCATGATGCGGTGTTTTTGTTGACGGATAGTCGGGAGAGCCGCTGGCTGCCGACCCTGCTGGGCAAGAGTCTGGGCAAGATTGTGATTAATTCCGCGTTGGGGTTTGATACGTTTTTGGTCATGCGGCATGGAATGAGGCAATGTGCTTCTCCAGCGTCATCATCATCAAACCCGACCCCGACCCCCTCCGAACCCGCAACAACAACAACAACAACAACAACAACAACACATCCACCACCACCCACCCTCGGCTGCTACTTTTGCAACGACGTCGTCGCCCCCGCCGACTCCCTCTCCGACCGCACCCTCGACCAACAATGCACCGTCACCCGCCCGGGTCTCTCCTCCCTCGCCTCCGCAACCGCCGTCGAGCTCCTCATCTCCATCCTCAACCACCCGCTCGGGCCCCACGCCGCACCCCCACCGCCAACCACCCCCCCGCACCCATCCGACCCAACACCCACGCCCCTTGGCCTCGTCCCGCACCAGATCCGCGGGTTCCTGACCCACTACACCCACCTCCTCGTCACGGGCCACGCGTATGATAAATGCACGGCCTGCTCACCCACCGTGCTCGAGTTGTATGCTGCACACGGCGCTGCGTTTGTCCTCGACGCGATTGAGGACCCGACCTATCTCGAACGCGTCACGGGGCTGAAACAGATGCAATTGGCTACCGAGGAGCTCGACTTGGAGTGGGATGTCGAAGACGAGTAGGCGAGTCTGTACGTGAGCGAATCTGTACGTGTGCGCGTGGAGGGTGTGGGACACGGCCCGGTCGTAGAAACAGCTAGCGTACAGAGACATTCTCAACCAACAAAAATCCCATGTAAAAAAAAACAAGTGTATGTATATACATATATATATAAATAGGTCTCAAGCAAGATGGTGCGTGTCTATGCCCCGATGCCCCTTATGCCGCAGGGCGTCTGCGATTCAGGTTATGCCGTGTCCGCCACGCGAGCGATCCGACACCTTCGGACGCGGATGTGGTCGTGTAGGGTATCTGAACGCGGGAATTCTACAAACAGGGAAAAAAAAAAAAAGTGAGTTTAGGACTTTGGACGGGGGGCCGCCTCTTTCTCAACCCTTTTTCGCCCTTTTTTTTTCTTTACCTCAAACCCGCCCGCCAGCAGCGGAATCGGGGTTTCCACTCCACATCCCCTCACGATCGTATTTACATCTCGCACCTGGTCGTGCGGGATCGGGCCGGTCAGGATATGGAACGCGCCGCCCTCTTGTGTGGTATCGACAGCTCGCACCAGGCCGAGTCCGACACAATGGGCCATGGAGGGGAGGAACGGGATGTGGGAGGGGATGATGCGGAGGGCGGTGGAGTGGTGGTGGTGGGTGGGGTCGATGCCGGGTGGTGGTGGGACGCCATGGGTGGGAGGTGGTTGTTGGTGGTACAGTGTGCGGTCCACGACTAGCCCAACGACACACCCGTTGAGGGCGTGCAGGGTTTGGCTGAAGGGTATTTCGCCGTGCAGGAACTTGATTCGGATGTGGGAAAAGGGGACGCGGAAGGGGATGCGGGCGGTGAGGGGGGTGTCGAACGTCCATTGCCGGTAGGGATCGCCGTCGTTGTTGTTGTTGTTGTTGTTGTTGTTGTTGTTGTTGTTGTTGTTGTTGTTGTTGTTGTTGTTGTTGTTGTTGATGGGTGGTGGCGGGGGTTGTTGATGGAAATAGGAAACGAGGGAGAGGACGCGGTGGTCTGCTGCTCCGAGAGCCGGCGGGGCTGAAGACGACAAAGGGGACGAGGAGGCGTGGTCGGAGAGAGCGGGGATGTCGATAATGTGTGGTATGTATGATGGGGTGGTGGACGATTGTGAATGTGGTTCCGCTATCGGAGGGTCGTGTGGTGATGCGACGGTACTCAGCATTCCCTTCAAATCTGCCAAAATATTCTTACTCCCACTTCCCGGGTTCTGGCGCGGCACACCCATCTGGAACACGATGGTCGGCTTCACCCCTCTCAAAAAATGCACCAGTAGATCCAGTCCCATGCCTTTAATCCACCCATGGGTATTCACAACCACCGGGACGCTCTCCCCGTCGTCGTCTCCATGCGCAATTTCCGTTTCGTACACGTGGAAGAGATGGCGGAGGCAGGCGAGGTAGTAGTCCGGGTCGCTGCGGGGAGAGGTGTCGCCAATGTAGGCCGAGCGGTAAGGTTGCGTGAGGTGGGTGTACGGGGGACCCAGGATGGGGGAGGTGAGGAGGTGGAGGGAGGCCATGCCGGTTGGGGTGTGTTCGCATTGGCCAATGTCGCATTCGAGGTAGGCTACTTTGGTGTACCTGCCGTTAGAGTCATCAGTACACGTGATTGAGAGGTGTTCTCTTCTGCAAGCATGAGTAGGAGTGTTTTAAATTACTCACCGATTCATAAGCTTATTGACCAAGTACCGTCCAAACGTCGACTTGCCCATATTCTTGCTTCCCACCGTGCACAGCACTGTGCGGGACGAGGCAGGGCCGGCCAGCAAGGAGTGGGTTGCTAGGTCCCATTCTCGGGGAATGATGAGCGGTCGGACGTCGGGGTTCGGGTTCAGCAGTGGGACTACGCCAGGGATGTTTATGCCATCCGGCTGTGCGGATTCAAAGGATTACGGATCAGTTCGACTGCTGGCGTGTAAAGATAGGATGGAGACGTAGAACATACCGAATCCAATAAGCTTTCATCCCCAAACCACTGCCGCATATTCGGCAACGGCCTTGTAACATCCACAATACTACGGTCACTCATGGCTCTAATCGCAATAACAGTGACATCCCGCTCCTCCCTCACCGCCAACCGTTCCAACAACTCCTTGATCTCCGCCAGAATCTCACTGCTCGCCATCACCGACGTCTCCCACCTCCTCTCCACCGCCGCCACATTCCCATCCAACAACGGGTTCGCTTCCGCCTTTGCCGTAAAAACCGGTATGCTATGCGAACTGGGTGCAAAACACGGGTGGAAGTACGTTGGCGGCGGGCGGGAGCGAAGCATCGCCATGCTGTTGTTGCAGATCGAAGCCCATTCGATATCCCCCGAGAATTCAAGGCCAAAGAGCGTAAAGTGGCCGAGGATGGGGGTGAAGGTGAACACGCCTTGGAATCCGATCGTCTCGCCTGCTCGCAGTCCCAACAGGCAGAGGTCCGTCCCATTACTCACTACATTCGCCGCAGTAGGTCGAAAAGTCGAAACCGCAATGCGTCCAACCTCAACTCTCTCCACACCATTTCCCCTTTCTCTCCCCTCTGCAGCCGTCATCCTCCCCCTCCTCTCCCTATGCACCGCCGCATCCCCACTCCGCGGCGCATGCAACAATGCCGGTTTGGCCAGTATATCGTCTAGCGAAGCCGGGACCGCCGAGGTAGTGATGACTTCCGACAACCGCGCATGCCCAACATTTGTTATCGGGGAACCGACGGTGGGGCGTTTGATTTTTTTGAGGGACCGGAGGGCGGAGAAGGAATTGTGGGAGTAGGCGGAGAAGCTGGATTCCTTGTCGTTGGAATGCATGTTGCGTTTTGTGCCCCGGTCGGGACTTTGTTCCATTGCACACTCAGGTAAGGACGAGAGACATTGGCTATGAACAGATGCCGGTCTCTCCACTCTGCCCTTCCAAAATGCACGGTGTGCTAATGACAGTTGTTTGCAAAACTGTGAGGACAAGAATTCTGCAAAGGCACATCACGTGAGCTTAGCTACGCGATCGCCTTTTCGACGAAGGTCTTCAAGGACGTCCACCTCTGAACGGGTGCTGTGTCATCATCCTTTTCAAAACGGAGTAATCTCTTGACGAGAATAACAAGTCCGTGACAGACCAGCACAATAGATTCTCTCAGTCACGGTCCTAATCGTTGATTATTCAGAAACATTATATCCCGCCACAATGGCCGGCCAGTGCTAGTAGCCTACAATCCTAATGCTAACTTGATTGAATCTTTTGCATCCCACGACAATGCATTAATCCAGACTCCCCTACTTTGTCTCTCTGAATCTTCTGAAAAGCATCCACTAGCATGGAATATATCGAATCACAGTCGTCGGCTCCATGTGGAAAACTGTATTGTTGGCGTGGATCAACAACAATGCGATTTTCCACATGACGCCAGACCTCTTCCAACAGTAAAGCTCCCGAACATGGCAACCTTCAACTATACTAAACGCAATTGATCATTTCGCCTTCCGCCCCTGGCAACGATGAGATACGCCGATAGGTGCCCGCACTGACTATGAATCTGTGGAAGGGGAATTCACTTCATTTGGGACTTGTACTGTACACTTGAGAAGAAGACTGCTCTTCCTCCACCAAGTTAGGGACCTCCAGGTTCCGATTCAGAAGTACAATGCCATCTCCGTATATTTGAGAATAACCCGTCTTCCTCCATTCGAGAATTGCCGGGTAGCCCTTGGCGCTTGCTTCGTCCAATTGCTTCCTCAGAGTATTTCAAGAGAAGATCACCCGCCTTCCACCATTCAAGGATCCACAGGCGACAGTTTGCACCGGCTGCGTTGACCGCCTTGGCGATATATTCAAGCCGACAGCCCCTTGCCTTGCACCATTCGAGGACCGAGAGGTAGCCGTTCGACCTTGCTGTATCCATTGCCTCCTGTGTGTGCTAAGGAGCAGACCACTACTTTTCCATCATTCGAGAACAGAGCTGAGCCGTTGGCACTTGCTCCATCCGTTGCCCTTTCCGTGTATTCAACCGATCCGCTCGCCATCCAAAATTTGAGCACGCGGATGTGCCCGTTGGCATTTGGCCTGTCCATTGCCGCCAATGTACACTTGAGTCGAGAACCACTCGCCTTCTACCAGTTAAGAACCGACATGTGCCCGCGAGAACTCGCTTCATCCAGCGCACTTTCCCATGAAATCCGCTGGCCATTTGAAATTCGAGAACGCACGGCTAACCATTTGCACTTGCACACATTTCACAAAGCTGCGGCTACGGCTATTCTAGGGCACACTTCTTTCAAACCACGTTAGCTCCGAAGGAGTGAAGCCGCAAAACAGTTGCGCGCCCACGATTCAGTGCAGCGAGAGATGACCTGCAATTTCGAAGTCAACACAGACTTGAGCGTTTACAGTAGGGTGAATGAATGAATCAATCCTCATCCCATCTTGACCTCCGAGTCCCGTGCGACAACTGAATTTGCATGTGTCAAATATGAGATTATTGTTCCCGTGACCTCTCGCAAAAGCCATCATCGCGTTGTGCTGCGCTCGACCTTGCTTTGATCAATCAATGGGACGTCATTGATGAGAGTTTGCTCTTTTCCCAAACAGCTGCCAGTAGCATTACAAAAAAATCAGAAACCATCGTCTTGATAACAATTATCAGACACGATGGTCAACAAATTCTCGCCGGCTCTGCTGGAGTCTGTGAAGAAGCTGGCACTGCAACCTCAGACTCCCGTGTCTTTGAGGCAATTCGTCGAGTTTGGTAAGATGCTGAGCATCTGTGAGAATGCGTTTCTTCAGGCTCACACTGACTTTCAATAACTATGTGCCCCAGGTCATAGACCTTCCCCAACGACAATTCTTCGCGGAAACCAGTTTGTCCAGCACGAACTCCCCGTCCGACTTGCGCATCGCGTCGTGGAGTTGGAGAACCTACCCCACGGCCTGTCCGACATGCCCAGCATTAAACGAGTGAAGGACTGGTACACACAAAGTTTTGAAGATTTGACAAATCTGCCAACACCAGAAACCTTTGGCGTACCCATCAACGCTTTAAAAGGGATGGAGAAACCTGGGGCGGACAACAATGGCGGCGGTAAGACCGAATGTTTCGTGTCGATGCCAGTTTTCCGAATTGCCATCTAACCAAATCGACATCTACGCATTCCTTAGGCCTCAAGTAAGCTCGTCCTCCGGGATTAAGACCGGATCCAAGTGCAGCGTGCTAATTGACATCCCGATAGGTACTTCAACCCGAGCGCCAATGGCAACGACATACCGGAGCTGGATGCGTGGAACGCGGAATTCATCAAGTGCATAGAAGGGATCAAGAGACGGCACGATCCCACCGTGAAGACTGTTGGTACGTTGACCCACGCTTTTGATTATGCAGACTAGGTATGCGTCATGGATACTTATCATGCGCATTCAGCCCAAGGAGTGCTGGAATTGAAAGAACACTGGCAACGGGCGAAATCGCCAATGTTGAAGAACGTCACTGGGGCTCCCCTGCCACTTCCCACGGTCATACAATCTTTTCTGGATCGATTCTACCTGTCACGTATCGGCATCCGAATGCTGATTGGCCAGACAGTCTCACTCAATAAATCTTCCAAAGCGACGCAACCAGGACACGAGGATTATGTCGGTATCATCTGCACAAAGACCAATCTGGGTCAGGTGGCATGGGAAGCCGCACAAGATGCCAGAACGATATGTCAGGACTACTACGGAGTATGGGGAGGACCAGAAATCAAGCTGTTGGGAAAGACCGATGTGGAGTTCATGTATGTCCCGTCACATCTGCACCACATGTTGTTTGAGTTGCTCAAGAACTCGCTGCGAGCGGTCGTGGAACGACATGGCGTTGATTGTGATGAGTGGCCCGACATCAAGGTTGTGGTCGCCGAAGGAAAAGAGGACATCACCATCAAAATCAGTGACGAAGGCGGAGGTATCCCACGGAGCGGGATGCCGTTGATCTGGACGTATATGTACACGACAGCCGAGAATCCTTCATTGGAAGACACTGACAGTCGTGGAGACTTCCGGGCACCAATGGCGGGGTAAGCCCATTCGTTCTCATTTCGACCCGAGGTTTTCCTACTAATGGTAGCTCTCTGCTAGATACGGCTATGGACTGCCAATCACAAGATTGTACGCACGGTACTTTGGTGGTGACCTTCGGCTGATCAGCATGGAAGGTTATGGAACGGACGCGTACCTTCATTTGAGTCGATTGTCAAACGAGGATGAACCGTTACCATGAAAATATCATTATTGTACATTTAATCACGCGTCCCCCCCCCCCCCCCCATGCCCCCAAGTTCCACGCGAACCTTATCTCGTCATCGTGTACACAGCTTCTCCGCAGGAAGTGCACAGAGCTTACATGCATGAGTTGGCTTACTGGTGGAGGTATGAGCATCGTGAAGGCGTCGGTGTTCATGCTTTCACGGCAGTGACCACACGAACGTTTCCCGCCTTTCGCTCAAGATATTGACTTTTGAAACCAATGTCTCTCCCTGGTGCGAGCTCAGCAGTCGAGGAAATCAGCAGCCATCAAAAGTTCTAGTGCAATCTCTGGCGCGATCGCAAAGTCGGCAATCTCAGACGTCGTGTTCGTATATCGGACCTTGTAATATAAGTATTTGCAAACTTCTTCCAGAATCACGGCTCTGTGTGGGCGGGAGAGGTTGATGAGCTCAGTTCGAACAGGTTTTAAAGGCAGGCATCGGGGCCGTGGCGAAAAGTAGACCATGGGAATTGGTTCTCACTTGATGTCCCGGAAGTTGACTGTGTTCTGCACCGATTCGGTAAATTGTCCTGAAAACTATTGATCAGTACACAATTCGTCTAGCAGCTTTGTTGTTTTGCCACGCTGACCACGTCCAAAACGCTAATCCTCTGAGACTTTACCTGGACTTGACAGCATGTTTTTTATCGTCCCTGAAGCCATCGCGCATTTCCGATCAATGATAAACTCAAATCCATCGGCGCTGACGAGCTTGACTGTTTCTGGGAGTGTGTCTTCTGTCATGTCTTTGCACAGTTGATTTGGATAACCCTTATTGAAATTCTCGAAGATGTGGGTATTAGGGGATGCGACTCCGAACCCTCGGTTCGCGGTTTTGTCACCGTGCGCAGCAGCTTGCATGAACCCGTCATTTTTGTTGTCCTCGCTCGCAGTCATTACAATTGGAGGGAAAATGACAGCACCGACGAAGAAGCCTCGACGGCAATACCGTTCCCGAGATACTGCTGACGAAGATGATGAAAGTAGTGCCGCTGTGACATCGACAGGCATTGACGATGCCACAGGGGATGCTCCGGGAGTGGAAGGTCACTCTGTTAGGCACGTTTTTCTCATCCCCTCCTCTCTCCATCACAGCCACTAACCAACCTTCGCACACAGTTTGGTCCTACGAGAAGCTCTCGAACTCCGCAAATTTCGACGGCGGGCGCCCGGGATGGATCTCGCCGACCTCAATCGCGGGGACACGAGTCGCCGCGGCGGCAAAAAGGACAAAACAGCAGCGGCGGATGCCGACAATGACGACCCGTGGAAACTAAAATCAGGCGGCGGGCTCATCAACATGGACCAAGTCCGTGGGATGACGTTTGGTGGGGATGATGCCGATAAGGCGGCGACGACGGCGGGGGGAGGGTTCGCGACGGAAAGCAATGCGATGGATACTGAGCGGCACATGTAAGCACGCTTGAGGAGCTGATCGGGTGATAAACATTGTGGGGATGCTGACGCTGTATCGTTTTTTCAGGCGGGAGTTTATTGAGAAGGAAATGCGGAAACGACGCGGAGATGATGGAGGTGCCGCGGGCCCATCGGGCGGGGCCGAAACCACAGATAGCAAAGACCCGCACGACGAGCTGTTCCAGATACCCGATCACCTGAAGGTTGTGACGCCCACATCTGCTTCTCCTCGACGCCACCGCAACATACAACTGATACCAACTTTATTCACTTACATTCCAGACCATCTCCGCCCCCGTGAGTGAAGGCAACGTCACACTTTCAACATCCATGTTGACAGCGATCCCCGAAATCGACCTGGGGATAACGTCCAAACTGAAGAACATTGAAGAAACGGAAAAAGCTAAACGGAAATTGATCGAGCGCAATACGAGCGTTATGGCTGACAAGCTGAAAATGGGCGGTGGGACCGAGGTCGCGTCGGAGAGATGTGCGTGTAGACCCCAAGATGTTGTGAGGAACGTGTCATACACGGTACTGAGTTTTATTGTGTGTTTAGATTGGACCGGACACAAATACCAGCAACGGAGAGACGATGATCGGGATCAGGGCGCCGCCAATAATGGTGCGGGTGGAGAGCGGAATCAGGATGGAAGCAAGAAGAAGTTTGATCGCAGGACCATGGCTACTGGTAAGTACGGGTCTTTGTGTTGGACACTCCTCGCACATCGCGTTTTCCACATCATTGTATCTCACACTTTCCTATCAGACGAAATGGTCATGGAGCGATTCAAGAAACGGATACGACGGGGATAAGATCCGCGCCAACTCTGATCTGCATCATGTGCAGACATTACGGAGTCAACCAGCGAAAGAAGAAGGGGCAGCCCCGACTATTTGTACAGTATTTTTATTTTTTGAGCATCTTTTCTTTTCATATCGAATCGCATGGGAACCACCATTTGCCTGTTTGTATGCTGCCCTTTGCATCTATTTACACAGTGAGATCTATGGTATCGATGTCACCAAAGCCAACCTCGTGCATGGGCATGCTCGGCTCGTCTTCTTCTGAATCTGATAAAATCTCAATGACGTCCTCTTCCTGCTGTTGCCCATCCGCGTCTTTATATGCAGCCCCTTCCGCATCATCACTAAGTTCCTCTTCCTCCTCCTCCTCTTCTGACTCCTGCTCTTCTCCATGGTTTTCTCCATTTGCCTCTCCTTCTTCATCAGTTGCTGCCAAAGACAAGAAGTCGGCTGATCTTGACGGTCCTTGTTCAGTATCAGAATCCCCGGAATCCTCGGAATCCATAGCCAATGCAAAATTGGGACGAATAGGAAGTCGCAACAGCTGCTCCTGCTCCTCATCATCACCCTCCGCCGCAAGTAAAGGGGCTTTCCATTTGTTGCCAGCCTTGCCGCCAGCTTTATTCATTTTAGGTTTCTTGTGCGGCAAGCGGCATTTGGGCGTCGAACACTTTCCCGCGGCGGCAAAGTCAGGGCACTCGCAGACGTGCCGCTGTTTGCACTGAGCACCGGCAGCGCAGAACCCTTCCGTGGCAAATGCTCGACAAACAGGTGCGTCAGGACTTAACTTTACATGCAAATACGGACAGTTTTCCTTCGTGCACCTTCCGCGTTCGAAATATACGCATACTGGCATATTGAACGCGGTGGGCTTGTGCGAGAGTTTGCATGGTTTGCTGATACATGTTCCAGCCACGAATTGCGGGCATATGGCAATCCTAGAAGAGTCATGAACGAAGGGACAGAAACTGCCTCTACTGCACATGCCTTTTGTTTCATGCGCGACAGTTGATCAGGGTACTAAAAAAAACATGGTGATAACACATCACGAAACGCAAAGAACATAATACGGTACCATATCTGTAATATTGACAATGTCGTTCAACTCGCCGTGTTCTTGTTTTGAGTAATTTTGGCGTCTTAACTGCGCTCCTGCGAAAAGTGTCAACATCTAGACGTGATTGTGAGTTTCGACAAAGTACAACAGACTTGTGCGGCGTGCGAAGTATTCTTGTCAATACAAGGTTTCCACTTTTAGCACGGGTATATGATTGTCCATTGAGAACGAGACTCTTTGGTGTTTTTGAGCCGGGCGTGCCTGCTTTTGTCAACAGGTCAATAATGAAAAAAAAAAAGAGAAATGGTCTGACTCTCTGGGTTATCACTTACCATCTGTTTTCCGAACGAGTTTTTTGCCGGACGACCCACGAACGAACTCAACTCCATTGATGCTTATTGCTTTAACAGTTCGAGGTGTTGCTGGGCGATTTGCCACCGGTGTCGCAACTTTGTGCAGTTGCGTCCCACTGGCGCTTTTGCTGTACGCTCGCCCATTTACAATAACGAGTGATTGATTTGCTGAAGGGCGGATTTTATGCATGCTGGGTAAGGGTCTGACAGGTTTTACAGCAGCGTTGACTGAGAGGATCCAGGTTTTAGCGTTTTGCATTTGTTGCTGCATCCCCCCCCCCCCCCCCGCCCCCCCCCACAATGGTGACTACTAACCAGTTCCAACTCTGACAAGCTTATTGCCTTTCCTGAAGTATTTCACTGGTGTATCAGTCTTGGCCACCGCAACTACGCCCGGTCTCGTTAACCCAGTAGCTACACCTCGACTTGACACAACACTACAACCCTGATGACCAGGCGCAGCGGCATTGCTCGTTACCAGAGTCCGGTTTGGGCCACCAGGTCTTGAGACCGGTCTTGAATATGAGTGATACGCTACTGGCCGCTGGTATGGTGCCGGACGTTGATATGGTGCTGGGCGCTGATAAGATGCTGGGCGGGGTGGTGCAACAGTTTGTTTGGTTCCCAAAGCCCCTGTGAAGTTCGTCACGCGAGTGAGAAAAAAAAACCAAGACACAATTGCAACCGGAGCGGATTGGCACCTGATAGAAGGGCAATTTGCCGTAGGATTTCGCTGTTATCGCTCATTTTAAAGTTAAAAAGCGGTTGAAAGCTAGGCTAATTCTTGGTTTACTGCAGGGTGACCGCAAGGTGACGGCGGGATCCGCGGTCAACGTCCGATTGGTAAGCAGTCCCACATGCTTGGTCTGCGCAAGCGCGGGACGGTTTTCATACCTACTGAGAAGTCAACATTCATCGCATACTCCAAAAGAAAGTTCTTTCTCGTATCAGTTTATGATATATTGGATGAATATACACGAATTCGACTGGTGGTTCTTTACTCTTTGCCGATTCTGATGACATACTTGTAGCCATGGACTTTCCCTGCTTTGATATCCTTCAATGTGGATTCGACCGCGGAAAGTCCTCCCTCAACGACCTTGTGCGGATGGGCCGAGAACCATCCATCAACGAGTCCGTCCGCCATCAGTTCATAAAGCGCACGCGCACACTGCTTCCCGCCCACCACCTTTCCAGATGCTTTGTCAATCTCGGCATGCGCATCCCCGACGGTTGTGATTGTGTATTTGACCGTCTTCGGCATGTCCTTGTACTCTCCGGGCAAAACTAGTGTCAACTTTCCGGTCTCGTGGTCGAGTGCCTTGGCTATGTTGACGTACGACCCGTGTTCAGAGGTTGCGTCGAACGCATGCCTGATCTTCACGCCCTCGGGTACGGCGCTCTTCAGCGCATTGACGACCGCTTCGTCTCCATCTTGATAGTTGATAATCGTATCGCCTTTGCTTCTGTCAATCAATGATTCCACGAGCGCGGTACTTTTTCCCGCGACAGCGAGAATGGGGTGTATGTTGGACGCGATGGCGAGCTTGATTGCGAATGCACCGACGGCAGAGGCTGCACCGTAGATTATGAGGGGGGTGGGCTCCGTTAAAGGCCACCAGGGGAGAGGGAGGCGAAGGCGGTCGTAGAGCCCAAGGGCGGCTGTCAGGGCTGCAAGGGGAATTGTAGCAGCCTCTGTACGCAGTCACAACAAAGTGGTTTAGTGAGATGATGCATTAATGAGACTTAGGAAGATGCCTTACCTTCAAAGCTGGTTTTCTCCGGCAAGTGAAACGTCGTATGCTCCCAGGCGACCGCATATTCCGCATAACTGCCGCCCGGTTTCATCATCTCATGGAATGCCGCAACCCTGTCCCCAACCCGAAACTTTTTCACTTTGTCTCCGACAGCATGTACATAACCAGCTATGTCGTCCCCTTGGTTGGATTCACCACCAAACCATTCAGGAAGCTTCCAGTCTTTGGGATTCGTGCCGGAGAAAATGACACGGATAACGAGTTGCCCGGGGAGTGGGGTGGGGATTGGCTTCGTGACGATGGAAACTTTCAGGGCTTGATCAATAAGGGCTTCTTGCATTGTTGTTGGTGTTGACATATAGTAACGAGTGCGAGGAAAGCGTAAAGATGTTTGAGCGTTCGATGTTTGAAACTGGGTGGGGGACTTCTTGCGAGCCTTCCTTTTTATCCCGAGTCGGTGGTGACAAATGCCATATCTGAAGGTTGACAAATGTCATATCTGAAGGATGTGTGACGTCCGCATACGCAACCCCGAGGGTTCTGGCCACCTGATCATATCATGGCGACACACAACCATCTTGGGGCTTGCTTATGCATTTGAAAGATACATGCGAGGACTGACACCAGCTCGCCGACTTCTCATCAGGTTCCCTCCTGAATAACTCACAGTGACTTGCATGGAAATCCCAAGTTACGCGGTGCGTCATGACGCGTTGCGCGCACGTTATGATTTCCAATATCGAAATCTGAGGCTTTCCATTGCTGAAGTCTTTCAAGTTGGTATTCTGCGACAGCAGACTTCGTTCCGAAGACAAATTGGAACACAGCAGTATTCACTGTAAAGTAAAGACTGAGGTTTGCCAAAAAAAATGCACCGTTCCAATTGGACTCTCTGGCTACGCTTTTCTAGAAGCCCCGCATGACCGCGGTCGCAGTCGATGTGACGAAAGCCAATCTTGTAGCAGCAGGCGCACCTGGCAATGTCTGGAGCCCCGCATGGCCGGAGTCGCAGTCGATGTGACGAAGACCAACCTTCGCGTCTGGCAATTTCAAGCCTTCGCAGGATTTACTAAATGATCAGGAATCTTTCCTCGTAGGAGTGTCAAAGGGGGCTTCCCATACAGAGTAGGCTCGCGGGCCTCGACGTCTAGTCTTTCGTGGCATGTGAAATTAAGCTATGTACCATCATCGAGTGGAGTCGAGTTCCATGTACCTCTTCAGCCTCTTCCAACTGGCAGATTGGGATGCACCATTTGAGCCGATCGTGCGCTTGTTCACCATTGACATCTTGTACGTCTCCTCCATTGTTGAGTACAAGCTGGCGACTGGCAAGTTGACAATGGGTTCGTTGGATAATATCGGCACTGGGTGATCAAGTCAATGGAGGGGTTAGTTGGAAATGGACTGCGGCTGTCGATCTAAATTACGAGGAAGGCAATGGGATGATTCTGATTCTGATTCTGGATACATTCTAATTCTACTTCCTAAAAATTGTTAAATACGCCACTGCGGCCGATTCTGCGGCCTTCAGCAATATAAGAAAGTTAAGGCTCGCTCTGCCATCCCCGCTCTTCCTCCAACTCGCACTCTTGTGTCCCCTCTCTCCTCCCAACTCGCTCTCTCCCCTCTTTTCTGTTTCTGTGAACCATCACAAGTAAGCTTACCCTCGATTACCACAGCATTGATTGGTTCTGAACCCTTGTTCTCTAGAATGAGCAGTGAGACTCTCGCGAACATTGGCCTCTGGAGTTTCAAGTGGATTACGACGATTGCGGCGGTGGTTTCCGCCCTCTTTCTGGGGCCTTTTGTGGTCGGCCTCCACAGGGGGGACTGGAGCACCCCCGACCCACGACACCTACCGCAATTGCAAGTGCGGAAAACGAGGATTAGAAACTGACTAGAATTCACCATCTAACTTGTGCCTATTATGATGTATTACTGTACATTACACACGTCGCGGTTGGACTCCGACTCGTTGGAGTTGTTAAAGTTGGGGACGAAGTCGAAGTTACCGGTACCTGTAAGGCGACGATGTGGGTACAATAGCTTAATTGAATACATACCCCGTTGCGCCAAGCGTACTTTGTTTTGTGAGACCGATATGTTGTGCGCGACCATGGCGAAGCTTGTAGTATTAAACAATCACAAATGCACATTTCCGACAACGAGGTCCGTATGCGACCGATCACTCGTACGCCAAAGGCCAGATCACTTCCTGAATCTTTTTGGCAAGAGCTCCGCCTATGGCCTTTCGTCCAGCTCCCCCTCCGCCTCTTATTAGTGCCTCGCGTGATGAATCGTTAGGACAGTTTTCCAAAGCGCTAATTAGACTAAACGGAGGTAGTCCCAAAATCAGATTCAGTACGTGATGATACTGGAATAACATCCAAAGAGCGTTTGTTTACCTTCTCATCGTCGGGAATGTCTTCGCCAAAGCGGCCGCCTTCTCACCACTGACGCCTTTGATGGACATCAATTGCCTGGTCCATATCTCCTGCAGCTTGTAGTCCTTCGATTTATTGTTGAGCGACTGATATGTGTCGTACACCACGTGAAGACGGCATCGGTGTTGTCTTTCTAGGGCTTCTCTCTGCTCTTTGAAAGTGTCTTTGCTGATGATTTCCGGAGGGATTGCGAAAAGATCTTGGCCCTGTGATTCATCTGAAGCGTTTAGATTTATTATGCCACGTTGTGCGTTTTGACAAGATCCGTATGCATACCGAGTAGAGTATCGACAGCTGCCTGGTCATTCGAACGAGATACTGCAGAGTTTCGTTCAAAGATGCGGTCTGCTTCAAAAAGAACCCTTCAATGACCTGCACTTGTGTCATGGCTGTTCGTATCGCCGTCATCCCGAAATCAATTGCTCGAGCTAAACTTGGCGATTTTTCAACAAGGTATATCTTGTTACGTATACCACATGTCATCAACCGTATCTACAAAGAATTCGAGGCGAAGACTAGGTGTTTAATGCGTCAGCAATCAACCGGGCGAGCCAAGACCGTTCCTGGCGGTTCATCTTACCTTTTGATCTTTGTATCTCGAGTCCTTGATGCTCGCGACAAGATCATCCGTAGTTTTGCGTTCTATGACGTGATCCAGTACAATCTCCTTTCCCTCCCGAGCAGAGCCTATGGCACAAAGGGTGTGTAAGATATTTGTCCGCATTCGCGTTCAGTAGCCCAATCCTGGCAATCACGTTACTGACCGTCCCGCGGCTTTGCTATCCATATGAAGTCTCCCACTGTCAAGCTCCGTGTGATGGTCCGTACACCTTGCAGCTCCAGTTGTTCCTGAATGTATGTTCGGTCCTTCTTAAACTTGACTTCTCGGGTGTCAACCACAATATAAACATCAAACGCTCGTGCGGGGTATCGTATGGGAACACATGGTGGCAGATCCTGAAGTTGCATTATGCAGACGACGGTGGTATGTTGTGGGAAGAGTTCGGAAATGTGAGATCGCGCTGGAGAGGCATCTGTGGCTTGTCATCACCTGCTGCGCCGTGTAAAATGAAGGAAGGCTCCGCGTTCAGAAACGTGAGGTTGCTCGCATTCCGCTGGCAATTCTTCGCCACTACATGAATCCGAGGACCATGTCTCCATACGCCAAACAGACATACAGCGCACGAGCGGGCGGGTTCAGTAACCCGACCGGTGTTCAGCTGCTGCGGTTGATGGACGAAAAGAAGACCAACTTGTCCATTGCCGCCGACGTTACTTCGAAAGTAGAGCTTCTGAAAATGGCTGACCAGCTGGGTCCCTACATATGTGTATTCAAGGTGAGAGAGGGCGCAATTGCCAAACAAGGGGAAACGTGCCGAGTTCTGTGCATCGCTTGCTTACTTTGAAGAAAACAGACACACATAGACATCCTTTCCGACTATGACGAAACCGTGCCGGGCGCTCTCCAAGCTCTGGCCGAAAAGCATCACTTCCTGATCTTCGAAGACCGGAAATTTGCGGATATCGGATCCACCGTCAAATCGCAATACGCGTCCGGTATCTACAAGATTGCTTCCTGGTCTCACATCACCAATGCCCACCCGATACCAGGAGAAGGCATCATTCAAGGTCTGAAAGAGGTCGGCCTCCCACTTAAGAGAGGACTGCTGCTTTTGGCTGAAATGTCGTCCAAGGGCACATTGGCAAAGGGGGAATATAGTCAGGAGACACTGAGAATGGCGAAACGAAACAAGGACTTTGTCTTTGGGTTCATCGGACAGCGGAGACTGGCGGAAGAAGGAGCCGAGGAGGATGAGGATTTCTTGTACTTGACGCCCGGCGTGTCAATGGCTCAGCCGGGCGATTCTCTTGGTCAACAGTACCGGTCTCCCGAGCAGGTCATTCTGGAAAGCAAGTGCGATGTAATCATCGTTGGACGAGGGATATATGGCGCGGCTGATCCGGTGGCGAAGGCAATTGAGTACCGAGCGGCTGGCTGGAATGCCTATCTGAAGAGAACGCAGCAGGCTTAGAACCGCAGTTTTAGGATAAACTTGCTAGACGGGTAATGCAGCAGGATAGCTCGCCTCGTCGTTTAAATAGAGTTACTTGATTATAAGTTTACAATATGTACATGACGGGGATTATTTGGACAATCAATTGAATGTATCATCGATCAGCCTAATGCATTCAGCAACCCGGCTCTACCCTGTTGCGAGGCATTTGACAAATCCGTTCTAGGGGGCGATATTCGGGATCGGGGCTGAGATGGCGTGAACGGGTTGGACGACGCAGGGTTGGCGGTGGATCCCGCCGCCTCGGCTTCCAGATCGCGGATGACAATGTCCGCACGTCCGAGCTTCGCGGCCAACGTCGGCAACGTGGAGTTGAGTGTTGCTGGGATTGCAAGTGCTTTCTGTAGTTCTGGGACGAGTGAACTTGGAGAATGGTGTTTTGGAAGTGGTTCTGATGATTCGGACATGTGAGTACATGGACACAGCGCACACGAACACAAACACAACTTTACCATCATTCTCTTTTTCCATCTCCATGGCTTCCACATCGCAATCTTTCTCTTCGCCCCTCCTGCTCGCCAAGTCTTTGTTGATGATCTCTCTAACCGTCGTTGGTACAGTTTTCCTCAGCCTCGCCACTCTAACGGTCGCCTCAACAAGCCGGCTGTGGGCCGCATCGAGCTCCGCTGACAGACTTTCATCCAGTTGCTCATATTCTGGTGCCGCGCGTTCCATGGCCTTTGCGTACGGGACCCCATTAACCAGAATGGAGTGGGAGGCAAGCGCAAACGTTCGTTCCACCCACTGCAAAAAGTAGAACCTCGCGTTAGACTATGCAGACTTAACCGTGAGAAAGCAAGCGCACCGCGTACGGAATTTATATGAGAGTCCAATAACGCCGCATCTGGGGATGCTACCGTGTGCGGTTGTAGAGATGCGAGTGCGTGTTGCTGTAGAAGTGATTTCAGGAAGGCAATGTCGTGTTTGGACTCGGTCTGGATTCTCGGGTGGGATGGTGTTGATTGCAGTTGTGGTGCGTCAGACGGTGCCTGTGAAGACGATCCTGGTGGCACTGCTGGGTCTGTTGTGAGCATGGTTGTGAAGAAGGACCAAAGACGAAATTTCAAGATGGGTCCGATTTCTTTAGGGTTATCCTTGTTTCGCGATCCCAACTCTCAAGGGAACGCGTGAAAGACCGGAAAACGGCTGGACGTGCAGTACAGTAGCCCTACCAACCTGTCCATTTCGACATTCCCCCATATATACGCAAAGATGCCACTAACATATCGACTCTCCGCCCTCGCCTACCTCAAGCTTGTGCTCCATTCCGCAAAGTACTCTGTCAACCAAGTTTGCGGCGTGCTGATAGGAAGGAAGGTTTCGAATGCGGCGGACGCAGCAGTGGAGGTGACGGATGCTATTCCTCTGTTCCATTCTCACCCGCTGGCGCCCATGCTCGAGGTCGCTATGCAGCAAGTGAGTAGATTCATTGTTGGAATGGGTAACAGCGATTGTTTGGGGTGGCTGCTAAAATGGATGTGGTGTAGGTGCAAGCATATTGTGACCAAAAGTCGCTACAAATTGTCGGTCTGTATGCTGCGAACCAGAGTCTTGCAAACAAGGATGTGTCGCCGACGACGGCGAAGATTGCGAGCAAGATTGAGGATAATTTAGGTTACGCTGCCCTGCTGTTGATGGTAAGAGGACCACGTGGAGCACGACAACCACTCTGCACTATTCTGATGAAACATCTTCGCCTAGCTGGATGCATCGAAGCTGGAAGATGGAAACGACAAAGCTGTGACTGTAAGGAACTTCAATCTTCATTCCTGACAGCCACTTTTATCTCATTAATTTTACGCTCTGTAGCCATACTCTCAGACAAGCGGAGGCTGGACTGTTCTGCAATCAAACCAGTATGATCTAACACAGCCGCTTTTATGGGTCACAATAGCCTCACTGAATCCGATTTCTCGCATCATATAGCCTTATCCCACCCATACAGCGCATCGATTTACCACAAATAATCAGTGACCGAACCTACAATGAGCTGCACGATTTCGACAACCACTTGGACAACATTAAGCTGGACTGGCTGAGCAATAACGTGGCGGCAACGGCTCTGAAGGCCTAACGTCCTCACCGTTCCCTATATGAGCTTTCCGTCCCTGATTGTCGAACTCAAACATGTGCAGAGGTCGACATTAGCACGGGCTGTATGCGGCCTCCGCTGAGTGAGACTTCACCCCAACCCAGAAAGATCATACCAATCGGGCATAAACGATATGAGCTTTGCGCCGCAAATAGACATCCCCTCCCTCCAAGTATAGCCATGGTAGGCGTAAAACAGGGGCCACCAGTTACTTCTTATGTTGTGTAACAATATCTATGGCTTTTGTCTGCACCGTCCCTCACGACCAAAAATATCAAGAAAAGAACTGTAAACGAAACGCTATGGTTCCGTATGTCTACAAGGCTGCACACAAATCCTGCATTTATATAGTTTTGGTCCTTGCTGCGCTCCATAAACGGAACGGTAATTTCCAATTGCGTTTGCCGAGTTTTGGATCGAAGATGTTGAAATTGGCTTTTTCCAGTGCTTGCAGGTACATGTCGGCGGGTATCTATAGAAGATGCAGGCGCGTGATTAGATCCATGGCTTCTAAACCACACATGAGATTGTAGCGTACTTACAGCGGAGAGAAGGGCAGGATGGGCTTGCGGCGGGCTCTCTTTCAGAAATGATCGTGCTGTTATCAGATGATCATTGGCGGCGGTTGCGACCTCAAAAACAACTTCTTCCAGTGCGGGGCTGGGTCCGGACCTGAAGATCGTCTCTGCAGACAGAGCGTGCTTAAATCATGACCAACAATTTAGTCCTTCTCTGTTCACTGAGAGTCTGAATCTTGTAAGCTATCACTCACCTTGGCCATGATCTCCGACGGAAGATAGAATCTCCGCTCTTCGACATGAAATGGTGTCGCCCGTAATATGGTCGCAATCCCGATCGCCTTTCCAATATGGCTCGCGGCATGGTCGGCCTGCGGGTTCTGGAGGCCCAGCGCCTCCAATTGAAGATACAGCAGAGCCGCGGCTGTGTTCTCCGCGTATCGTTCGAGATCGGCTATGGTGGCGTATTGCGGATCTTGTAGGTTGGCCTCCTGGAAGCGCGCCACATTGCTTCGTTAGTGGTCTGTATTTGTGTTTGTGGACCATCAAATGGTCCTCATACCCGCTCAGTCAGGATCCGTTTGAACCACGATTTCGAAAGCGGGGCTGCGTCCAATGCCCGCGCGAGGAGCTCCGTGACAGGATGTATTGGTGGTTTGCCCTAAGACACCAGAACATTAGAAAACCCTTCTGCCCCCAATTCGTCGCTCCTTTCGCTCGATTGGACATACGTCGTACACTTTATCTATCGCATCCCTCCACCAAGCTATTCTTCCCTTGCCAATCTGCGGGTTCTTTACGTTCTCGCGTATCAGGGCCGTTTCGACGTTGAATGCGCGGACCGCCCACACAGCTTGTCGGGACTGCGATGGGGTGAATAGCGTGGCGACGTAGTTTTCATAGTCGGCTTTGCGGAGGAGGGAAGTGACATAGGAAGTGGCTGTTGCTGTGGTGGAAGAAGACGGCCGTCGCGACTCGCACGCTATTTGGCCGCGTGGCCGGACTGACGACAGGACTCGGCTCGGCCGTAACCGGGAGGTTGAGCGGAGGATAGACATTTGTGTTAGATAGTGAAGTCGTAAAGGCGGGATATTGGCAATGATCTCCGACGTTTGAAAGTTCGCGAGGACTGTGGGGTCGTGTGCGCCATTTTTGCTGTTGGCGTAACAACAGCCTAAGTCCCTACTTGCACTTGTACCCGTACGTGATTTATCAACAGGACAACGAACATTAAGCTAACACAAATGGCGTCGTCAGACGAAGAATCAGTTTGGGACTGGAGGGAGCACGTGGAGTTCCCGGGAATTGACGAGGTCTCTCGCTCAGAGCAGTCCTCCTTCATCGCCCGCAACAGGTACTGTTTGTTCCCACAATCGACGCGACTATCTGTCCGGCAGCAAACTCACGGTGTACTTCATGTCGATGCAGAGGAGTGATTCAGCAAACACTGCGGGAAGCGTTATCGAGTCTGCAATCTGCGTTTCCTGAGGAGTTTGGCAACATCAAGGGCGTGAGGGACCCAGACGATCTCGCCGCGCCACTCCAGGAAATTGTAAATTCTGCGGGCGAGGATGCAACGTTCGACATTCGGATCCCAGCGGGTGTAGCCGAGTTCCTCACTCTCACGTTCGAGACTGCTCCCTCTGCAACGGCTGAATTTGGGCTTCCCACCGTCTCACCCGTAGCACACCCAAGCCGACCGGGACTGATGCGGATCGAGCTGGATTACGACGAGGAGGTGGATGTGCGCGCTGCCGATGAAGGATTTTGGATTGCGTCCGCGAAAAGCACGTCCAAGAAACGGAAGGATGTGGAGTTTGGCAAGGTGTATTACGGTGCGGTCGCTGGTTCGCCTGCATTCAAACCTGTCGCGCCGAGCTTTGAGGATTTCTTTGTCATGTGGCAAGAGTTTATGTGTGATGAGTTCAAGCTTGCGCAGACGGATGACGAGAGGAGGGAGTTGTTGGACGAGTTCTACAGCCATTTCGCCGACGAATGATCAACCTGAGGATTAGATTTACTGCGGATTGAAACTGGCGATTGGTCACAGCCGATTGCGAAGGCCACCAGCGCATCCCTCTCTTGGGCGGTCTGTGGATCGTTGTATATAGCGGGAGAAAGGACTGGAGCGCACACAAGTGGAAACGAAACTAAATGGATTGGTGATACATATACAATATATACAAATTACGGCATGACAATGAATGAAACGGAACGGACGTGATAAATACAGAGGGTGGAATGTGTGCGATACAAAACGTCCAAGGCGGCAGAAACGCCGAGCGAGGGACAGAAAGATATGGCGGATGGCGAGGCAAGGATGGAGGTCAAGAGACGACCGAGGTTGTCGAGGATCGGTGTCTGCGACGGGTATGGGTGGTGGATCGAATAGCATTTGACCGGAAGAATGTCTATGCAGGGAAGGGCAGAGAGGAGAAAGGCGTCAGCCACGTTGTAGCATGTGGTCACACGAGCATTTAAATTAACAACGATATTCCGAGCTTGTTCTGTGAGGCACATATTGCGGGCCAGAACAAGAAGCACATACCTCGTCATTGGGTATTTGGGTGGCTGGATCAACGCTAGCACTGATGAGTTCCTCTGGCCAGTCTTGACTTTTATTGTTGAGATGCCAACAACGGTCGCAAACATATCGCAGCACCGAGACAATGAACAGGGAACCGAGCAGCGCGTAGGTAATGGCGTTGGATAAGTCGGTCGGAAGGGTGACGGTTGCGTCGTCCATTATGTCGTTTGCTGTTCGACGAGGGAGGAAGGGCGAGGGTATAGGGGCTTCCGGCGGGAAACTTGGGCGGAGGAGTGGTTTTGTAATGTCGTCTCGAGAGGCGGAAGAGAGGGTTGGAGCAGGGACTGAGTCAGGTGTATGAAGAAGACCTTTTTCACAGGTTTGCTGGACAGACGATTGTTCTACACTAGGCTACATCTACAGCTCAGTCACCACCAATACGAATGATGTTATGGCAAGGCAGAAACAGAAATGTCAGGGTCGGGGTTGGACGGGAGAAGCATGTTTTTCTGTCAAACGGCAACAGCAACGGGAAACGGTATGGTCAGATAATCAGCAAACCCCGGCGTACTGCGGACAGTCAGACCGTCGGGCCTTTTGCCTTTCTCTGATGGGGGGGAATGGCATGACATGCAAACTTTGAGCGCAAGAGTCAAAGCGCGTTTCTGCCTGGCAGCTCAGCTCATTCCCTTTTTTAAATTCTTGCATCGACAGTTCAGTTCAGTTCATCATCATCTTTCTCATTAACAATTCAATCAGTGCTGCGCATTACATTCTCCTCGCGTTTTTTGCAGCACATTGTGTAACATTCAATCAGCCAAGCCACGAGATGCTACATCTAAGGTGGCGGTCGTTTCCGCGGATGAGTTATTAGTTTCAATGGGATGAGCGCGCATTGAATCCCATCCTACGCCCGTTTACACCGCTTCTCTCTCCGAATCCCCCACACTGTCAAACCAAAAAACAACAACAATGTGTAAGGCAACAATCACTCTGCTTTCCTCTGAGTCACAAACAAGTGTCGCTAACCCCGATGATGACACTCCCAAAGCTTCTTCTCCCACAGCCACAACCGTCCCCATCAAAAATCTGGAATGGGTCATGGACCCAAACTATGCGACTGAAGCCAACACCTTCTATGTGCACACGGCTGATGGTGCCATGGTTCTCGTCCAGGTATGGTCCATACGTTTTATGCAGTTTTTTTCATGGATAATTGACCGTGCGTCTTTTGTTATTGCAAAAGATCGCGTACTCTACAATGAGGTAGGGAAACCACAACGGAGGAGATCTGTCGAAAATAGAAGGCCAAAAGAAGTTGCTGACATTTGACCCACCTCTTCACTTGTAGCTGGAGTCCATCCGTGCAGGTCTCTGCCGCCTACCACGGTGCCGATGGTTCAAAGAAGCGTCACACCGCGTCCCTGTCTGGCAGCTCCTTCAAGCCTTCCAACGACCTGCTCTCCGTAAAGTGTGAGAACATGAGCGTTACATACAACCCCGAGAAGAGCAGCTACAAAGTCGTTCTCCAAGCGGCGCCCGCCTTTGTCGCTGATTTCGAACTCACGGCCCTTGACGGTTTCCACCAAATTGACGGAGGCAAAGTGCCATTCAGAAAGGAGGACGTTTCCGTGGGTTACGTCGCCGCATCTTTCATCCCGAAAGGTAGCGTTACAGGCACCGTCATCACCGACGGAAAACTGAACGATGTGGCCGGTTCCGGTCTCTTTGTGAAGGCCATTCAAAGCAAGCCCCAATGTGTGGGACGATGGAGCTTCATCGATTTCCAAACCGAGAAGGATGCGCTCTTGATGTACCAGTACGAGATGCCCGACGGCTACGACTACGACTTTGCCAAGCGCAGCGAAGGATACATTGTACTGGACAACAAGACCATTGCCGTCACTCTCGACAACTCTACCCGCCTTCTCAAAGCGGCCGTTGACAGCTTCAGTGGCTACGAAATTGCGTCCGAAGCCGAATACACGTGGTCTGGCTCGACCAAAGACGGCAAGCCGCTGCTGATTGAGATGAAGGTTCCTCTCACACATCTTTTGGACAAGATCGATCTGCTCGGCGAGCTCCCATATCTGGTGCGAAAGTTCATACAAACGTGCATCACGGCGCCGTTCGTATACCAGTGGTTCGAGGACGCCACCGCCAACGTTACTATTGGCGACGAAAAGTTCACTCTGAATGGCAAGGTTTTTCACGAGAACGCTTTCCTTGCCGCCATCCCTAACCACTAGTCTATCTGTATCGCTCGAACAAACACTCGGAATTAACACTAATTGCTTCATAAATACATATACGCCATCTCATAGTAACAGAGATCTATTGATACAGTCGTAAAGCCTACCCTGTCTATGCTTTGTATCCCGCGGGATCTCTGAATACTTGTGACCATTTGTTTGCAATGTATTCGCCAAAGGACCCAATCGTCTCTGCAGAGGACAATGTCTGTTGTTCAGCTGCAGTTGTTGACTTGCTTTGGTTGACAAAGAGGCTGATCCGAGACGCTGTCTCGCTATCCTTTTCCATCATTGGAATCTTGGCCTCATAAGTTGGGTAGTAGAAAAAGACCAAGGACAGTCGCTCCTTGTCCGACGTCACAACCCGGTGCAGCGGCGACTTGACACGACCTCGCGTCATAAGGCTCAGATAGTCGCCGGCATTCACAATGAACGTCCCTGCAACCGGCGGAACATCTATCCACTCCCCATTGGTATCAGCAACCTGCAACCCAGTGACGCCCTCCTGCTGCAGCACCAGGGTCAAAAAACCCCAATCGGTGTGCGCACTCGACCCAATCCGCGCGCCAGCGGCCGCCAGCCCCGACCCGTCTGCCTTCTCGTATGGAAAATAATGAAACAACCTCATCAGACTAATCGTGTCACCTTCCTTGCAGAAGGAGGGGAAATACTCAGCATCCATTCCCAGCGCTACCGATAAGGCCCGTGTCACGGCCTCTGCAACCTGCACCATCCCCGCGTAAAACTCCTCGAGCGTCTTTTGCCAGTTGGGTGAAACGGCCCTCGCGTCGGGCCACTCGTTAGGGCCTTGTAGACTGTTTTCGGGCGTGCGAGTGGATGGCCAGGGGTACCCGTAGCTGAACGCTTCTTTCACCTCGACTGCTTGAGAGCCCGATTCGCCACCTTCACAACGGGAAACAGGGGACAACTTGGTCAGAACAGCATTCTGAGTTGCGCTTAACAAAAATAATGCAGTATGCACCTATTGGAATATATCCCCGGGTAAAACCACCCGCTCTGATCGGAATCTTGTTCTTCACATCGTCCGGCAACGCAAAGAACTCTTGAGCAGCATTAAACACTTTGAGCCGGGCATTCTCTGTTAGTTTGCCAATTTCCCCGCTCTTGAAGTAGAATGCACCGTGGGTGGCACATGCTCGAGCGAGTTCCTCTGCGACAGCAGCCCGTTGCGCTTCGGATGAGGCTTCGCGGCCGTTGAAGGGACTAACGTCGATAAGGGGGAGAGGTAGGGAGTTGTGGTCTGCCATGTTGTTGTTGTGGGGTTGCTTGCTTGTCTCCTCCTATCACTATTTACCAAATGATATTTTGCCCAACTGGGGCTCTCTCTCACTTGGCCCCCACGTTCCACAGAATTGGTAAAATGGAACCTCATGAGTTGCGGGTGTGGCTGTGCAGTTGTTTGTTTTTTGTTTAATTTCGACGTTCGACGCGTCCCTTCTTTGCTTACGGAAATAAAAGTTTGACAGGGTCACGAGCGATATGCGCGGATTGCGGAGCCAATGACGGAGCGCCCAGCTACCCCACACTTCACACTTTACAACTACCCCACACCACGCACAGCCGGAATGGCCATGCTCTTCCCCCGTTGTAACGCTTGTGCTTTTACCTTGTTTTTTTTTTTATGAGCCATTCCGTCACCCGATTCTTGTTCCCGCCGCAGCTTCCACAACTAAACAACCTCTGAAGAAAGCAACAACAATAAATACCTCCCCCGCCGCCGTCCCCCCACTATTTTCTCGCTCTCCGATTCACTACCACGTTATCACAACGCACTGCGCGTAGTTTTCAACACAAAAATACCCCATCCCCTACCTCTTACAGTCCAGCCCAAGTGGTGTCGTCAACCCCACCCATGCCCGACCACAACACCACCCTCGACAACCTCGCCGCCCTCATCCCCTCCGCCACGCTCCTCACCCTCTACCACCTGTACCTCTTCCGCTGCGTTCACAAAACACCTGGTCGCACCGTGTACGGCCTGACCAAAGCTGCCCGTCGCGTGTGGGTAGCCGCCATCATGTTTCGCAAAAACGAAATTTTGGCCGTGCAAACACTCCGAAACTGGATCATGGCGTCCTCGTTCCTCGCCACGACGGCGGTCCTCCTCATTACGGCCGTGCTGGCCCTCGTGGGTCAGATGGCCGTGAGGTGGACGAAAGAAACGTTGGAGAGCCCGGTTTTTTATATGCTGGGGTTTGTGACGGAAGATTGGTTTGCGGTACGCCTGGCGGCGTTTATTATTTGTATGGCGGCTTGTTTTGCTTGTTTTGCCCAGAGTGTGAGGTTCTTTAATCATGCCGGCATGATCTGCAATGGTGCGTAGGTCCGCTCCCTCGCTTTTCCCGATAACCTTTTCTTGTTCAGAAACACTCATGTGTCTCCATGCAGTCAACCTCACCCAAACCGAACTCGAATCCATCCTCGAACCCGCACCCGCACGTTCCAGCGGTCCCTTTGGCAACCGCCTCGACTCGTCCCCCACCAAACAATGGGAAGACCCATCAGGCGCCTGCTACCGCTCCATCCACAACAACCCGTCGCGCGTCGCCACCGTGCTCAACCAGGGCTGCTTCTACTACAGTGCCG
The DNA here is from genome assembly GCA_025526995.1 of Powellomyces hirtus. NCBI lineage: Eukaryota > Fungi > Chytridiomycota > Chytridiomycetes > Spizellomycetales > Powellomycetaceae > Powellomyces > Powellomyces hirtus. The sequence continues at coordinate 369,262 of JAHLKG010000002.1, forward strand.
GGATGCGCTGCTACTACATCGCTTTCCCTTTGGTTGCTTGGTTCTGGGGTCCATGGCCCCTTGGCATCTCGACCATCGTATTGGTGGCTTTGTTGCGCGTGATAGATTTCCAGATATCGGACTTTGACGAGTTGCCGCGATGTAGCGAGGAAGCCATGGTGGAGATTCGGACAAATTAGAACCAGAATATATCAAAACTCACTGTTTTTTGTTTTTTTTTTTTTACAGTCGTAGATTCCAGACATACATTTGTTTTTCTTGTGACGTTTTTGTTATGCGCAATGTATACATTCATACTTGTAAAAGCAAATTCCAGACTAGCTAAGCACATACATGGCTACACAAAAAAATGGGAATACCGGTCGCTCGCACGATACGTGACCGATCCTCGGAACAGCTATACAGAATCCTATCTGACTCGCAACCGTATTGTATCATCTCAATCCTGCTTCTTGTCGCCCTTCCACCAGTTGACCCACGAGACATGGTCAGGTCGTCCCAGTGCCGTAGCCCAGAACTGATCCACCCACTGGATGAGACCGTTCCATTCCTTGATATCCACGCGGTTTTCCACAATCCTCCACAAGAAATCTACACCATCCACCCATCGGTTGAACCATCCGGCGGCAGCGGCACGGAAAGGGCCCAAGCTCTTCTCGTATGGCTTGACTAGGCGCTGCACGTGTTCAGACACATGGAACCTTTCGAGCGTCTCCACAACATGTTTCTTGGCGAAGACGTATCCGTTGTTGGCGTACTTGCGCAAGTCCTTGGCCCCAGTGGCTACGTGCATTCTCAGCTCCGGGACATAGGTACGGATAGCCGACTGGACGTAGATCGACGCTTTCTGGACTGCCGGAACGATGGTTCGAACAGACAAAAAGATAGCATCGTGAAACTCCTGTTCGACTCGGTTGATCCACGGTCGAATGTAGAGTGCAAGGAAGTCGTGCAGCGAGGCATATTGCTCGGTCTTGGAGAAGCGCTCCCACTTTTCATTGACCTGTTTCTTCACAGGCGCAAACGCTTCTTGAGCAGAGGCCAGCGCGGGAACAACGTAAGGCTTCGCGCTGTGTTCAACCGTCTGGTATGCTTGCTCGTACACCGGCACAATCTTCTTGTCCCAGACATTCGTTTTGAAGTGGCGGTACTGCGGGTGGCTCAGGGGACAAGGCAATCTGGAGTCTGGGGCACACAAAACGTTGTTCACAGAATACCAGAAAATGTAGGCGATAAGGGACCAGATCGAAAGGCGGGCGAGCGTGGATCTGATGCTGGCGTTTTGCGACGTAAGACGCTTTTGCAACACCTATGAGGAAGTGAGAAAAGCATCACCCGATTATGACATAAGCACGATGACTACGAACCTGAAGATCATGGTCCACAGCATGCACATCATCATCTGCCAGCTCGGGGTGCGCAAGGAGGATTGGCGTAGCCTTCATTGTGCCATTCTTCTCCTTCTGCCGCCTCTTTTCAATTCGCTTGAGCAGCTTCTGATTGTGCGACCTCATGTCTTTCACAGCCCGGAGCATCTCAGTTCCCTGATGCTATATAATCAGCGAGTTAATCAATGTTCGACCGATGATCCAAGATTTATACAGCATCCTTACGCGTTTCCAAGTCTTGCCGCGCTTAGTCTCCTCAGTCAGTCGTCGCACCAGCAATCTACTGGCAATGATATGCTGCTCGTAAGCGGAGACCCATGCGCGCAGAACGGACGATTGGTATCCATTGCGGGAGCTCGTTGGGCTTGCATGCTTTTTGGAAGTTACGAGATTTACAAGAATGTCCAGAAGCTCCTCCCGAATTGCTGGGTCTGTCTCGTTCTTCAGCTCTCCCAAGAAAAGCACAAAGGCATCCTGCGGCAATTCCTGCAATGCTACCCCAGAATGCTTATGGTTTCCAGAGAACAGTGATTTTGTCAAGAAGCCGTATGCTTCTTTGAGCGCAGTCTGAGCTTTCTCGCCATTCTTCTTTGCAGCCAGAGGCGAGTTGTGCCCTTTCACAGCTCGCAGAAGCGACACAATATCGGCTGTTCTGACCAAAGGCAAGTCACTGTCTTCATGGCCGTGCTTGGCCAATCCCCGGCAGCTGTCAACGAGTAGGTGCAGGTATTCCAGCGCAACCGCTTCAACGGATCCGGCATTGGATGAGGATGGCGAAGTCCACATTGACAAAAAGTGTCGCATCCAGGCAGACAGGCCACCGGGGCGCACGTGCAATTTGCGTCCTTTTCCATGTCGGCCCTGTCCCGCGGACAGCCATATCAAGCTGTGTCCTACCGCAGGGTTCTGACCGAACGACGTACTGTACGACTCCATCAGTTCGTCAATTGGTGAAGGGTCCTCCTCAAGAAGTGCCGGGTATTCATCTGCGATCAACTGCAGCAAAATAGCCGGAGCAATGGTAGCTCTCGCGTTAGACTTTCCGGAAGCCATACCTGCTGAGATTATTAGAAAATCCCCACGTGTGGTGAACGCTGCCCGAGAATATGCACTCACCCTTCTTTTCGGCCTCGATGAGACTCTTAGCCAGACCAGCATATCCTTTCTTGACATCCAATCCTTTGATCGTGGTAGATAGCACATCGATCACAGGTTTCGGCGTGTATGAAAGGGGCGATTGGCTGTCGGATGCTTGCAATGCGAAGGACTTGTTTGCAAGCAGGGGCATAGAGACATTGCTGATTTTGTTCACTTCTCCATCCAACACTTCTGCCAGAGCTCTCAGAGGTTCCCCCGGAGGAAATCTCAGCAATGTTTTGATTGAGGTTTCCAGCGTAGACGCATCCAATTGACTGAGCTCCTTCAATCCATGGTCGACGTCCTGGGATTTTCGTGCAGCTTTTGGGCTTTCCTTTGGTCCGCTTTCCTTTGGTACATTGTTTTGAGCCGACGGCGTTTTCTTCAATACAGGTGCTTCCGCAACGGGCTTTTGTTTGCGGGAAGGGGTCACGTTCACAGGCTCTTCATCACTCTCTGCAGAACCAGAGTCCCCAGGCAGTACATTTTCGAGGGCGGCAAAGTATCCTGAACGAGATAGGTGATGAGTATGTAAATCTGCGTCACCTCACGACGAGGTCCTGCTCATGCATACCAGAAGGAGTGCGTGTCGAGTTGGCATCGGTCTTCGCGGATGTGCTTTTCTGCGATTTGGAGCGCGACGAGGGAGACGCGGACTCTTGTTCCTTCTTACCCCTCTTGTTCGAGACGGAGACAGTTTCCCACGAGGAGGGCATAGCGTGTGTGTTTCTTAATGTGTTCTGGTGTGAGGATGTCGGGAGATCTTGGGGGATTGTGCTTTTGTGTAAGACGCCTTGGACGCAAGTGAGAGATCGAAAGTGACGGCACACCCACGTGACCGTCGCGCGGATGCTCTGCCGTCAAAAGCTCTGCCAATTTTTGACGGCATGCGCTTTCGGGGTTGAAACTCACAGCAAAGAAGCAAAGATGGTCTTTCTTGAGAAGCAGATCCTCGATCACCTGGGCTACTGGATCCAAACTTCAAAACACCAGCTATCTCCCGAAGAAAAAGAATGCGTCAAGTTCTACGATAAATCCCCAATCTACTTTGGCATCGCCAACTTCGCCGTATGGGGCAGCTTAGCCTACTACACCCTCGACTTCCGCGCCTTCTTCAACCCAAACGCCAATACGACAGGCTCTCCACCACCAACACAAGCACCCGTCAAAAAGATGGCTCCGGCTCAGCCACTGTCTAGAACACCAAAATTCACACCGGCCGTTAGACCTGTGATGCCAGCGTGGATAACCCTGTGGGGTATTGCGGCGATATCGGCCGGCGCGTTCGCGAGCACGTACTATACGAGCAAATGGGCTGCCCGGCAGTGCTTGCAGTGTTTCATTGATATGGAGGATAAAAAGTCGCAGCTTTATTTGGCGACCCGTCAACTATTGAAAGAGCATAACGCGGATGCGAAACAATATTTCAAGGTTGAAAAACATAGGCTGAAGCGCATCGAGTGATTGCGAGCTCGCAAGCCTCTTCATAGTACATAGAATACGGATAGTTGAGAATGAAGAAGCGGCAAGTTATTGTGGCAACATCAATGTGACCATAACAAGCCTGTGTCTACCATGCGATCCAGATGTGTTTCGGAGTTTCAGAATTCAGTCTAAGGGCCACTTAAGATCGGAGTTCGGGGCCCTGGGTGTGATATACCCACGAACGCTGTCTGGGCACGTTGTCATTGTGGTAGCCCGGCCAATGTGATACGCCAACAGGTCCACCCGCCGCGATGAATCCATTTCGCTCATACCGTGGAGGTGAATTTGTCCACGTAGGACGTACAATTGGCACTTCCGAATATCTTGGACCCGCCCAGCTTGCCCGTTGGACCGGTTCGTGAATTACGTTCACTCGGGGTTGCTCATCTCGCTGAGTAGAGTACGTCCACGCGTGATGCGCGATTGGAATCTTCGGATCTCGTGACCGTGACCACGTTGACACTCCAGCAGGTTCGCTCATCATCGCATTAGCTGCTCTCGTTTGCAAAAGGTGCCGGAAATCGCGATTCGCTGTCGATGCTGATGTTGTGGTTGTTGGTCGTCGGGCTTTCTTGGCGCGCTCGGCCGCTTGCCGATCTCGAGCTTCGTGCCGTGCTATACGCGTGCATTTGGGCTCCACATTTTCAGTACGGTAGTGGACCTGAACCGGACGATTTGGTGGAGGTGAGATGGAGCTCTGCCGGTTATCCGGTATCAAGCGATTTTGGCAATTTTGATCGCCTCGTCCTGAGGTTTCTCCGCGGAATTGCTCATCTGCCAATCTCAAAAGTTCTGGGTCCTTAGCTTTTACAATGTTGATCACATTCGACAGCCGTTCCCTCTTTAAGGCCAGGTCATCCTTTGCAATACTAACGACTTCCCGGACGTGTTTCGCAATAAGGTCTCCCGCGGTTCTGCGAAACCGTATTCCCATCAGCGTATGCCATCTTGTATCGGGCAAGTTGCGGTACTCCATCACCAGGCCGGCACGGTGGTCTGGGTGGCAGGCTGAATGGGTATGTATTACAAAGATCGCTCTGTAAGATTCAGGTGATAATATGCATCCATCAAGAAAATCGTCAGAGAGGATTCCGGGGACAGTAGGAGTGACGGTCGCTGTTGTTTGCTTTCCGCGCCGGTCGAGGGCGGAACTAGCAGCTTTGCGACGTTCAGCAGAACGCCCGTTCTTGTCGCATCGTAGGGAAGGGGCCCTATCTGCTCCTTCTGTCTTTGCGCTTCGCAGTAAATGCGCAATGTGCTTGTCCACGATATCCTCAGACGTGTAATGCAGGAAAGGCGATGTGGGATGTTTGATCGAGAGCTTGTACGCGAACTCGGTTTTGTACAGTGTTACGCTGTAGGGTTCCGGGTTGAGTGACATCTCATTGTCAGTATCACGATCGTCCATTTTCGTGGGCATTGACCAATAGTACTGAAGATAGAGAGGTACAATTTTGGAATCGATAACCTCAGTGGAAGATGTGTCTGTAAGAGGAAATGAGAACGGGTGCTTCAATCAGGAGCATGTGTACGTGATCTTCACCTCCGATTATGCTGTTTTGTGAGTAGCTCTTGTCCCAGGCGTCGCTTGCAGCACGATCCGCTCTTGGCTGCAATGAAGAAGCAGCCATTGACTTGGCGAGAAGCGACGGGCGTCGTGAGCTGATCGTTTCCACGGTCTTCAGCCAACGGAAAGCCAGCAAGTCCCCTTCGGCCTACAAGAGCTGGGCAGTTAGATTGGTGCAGTTTCCGCTGAGAATCCTTGTCAAGGCGTACTTTAAGAGCTTCAAGTTCTCTGCATACTGCGTTCTGCATATCAATCCAGGGCATGCGATCAAAGTCAATACGAAGCAGCTCCACATGTCTGTAGGAACGAACTAGCTCTTTGAAGAAAAGTGAAGCAGTGCCGGTCGTTGAGATGCAGAACTCGAGGTGGTATCTGGATCCGTGACAAGAGATGTTTGAGATATATAGCAAAGAGTATGCTAGAGTACTAGCGGCTAACCTTTGCGGATCTCCCCGGCACGATTCAACTCTCTTCTTGATAAGGTCTCCAAATCCCAGAAAGTCGTGCTGGTTCAGCCGTTCCCTCTCAGTGTTCTTTCCCCATCCAGCCTGTTGGCCAAGCGAGCAGATATTAAAAAGAGTGCATCGAAACTCCCAGCGTGTGAGCGGATCGGCTACATCAGCGATCTCCAGCGTTTGTTGCTGGGGGAAGCTTTCTTTCGGCGGGTGAATGGTAAGTTGATATGGCACTCCCGGTAAAGACCTTGTCCATGGAACTGTATTCGACGTGGTGTCAGCTTGACAAATCCCAGTGCAACATTGATATGCAGCAACTTTGCCACCTTATGAGGGTAAGCTATGGGCTCAACGCACATGTAGCATCATCATTAGTTGCGGTCAAAAGTGAATTTTCGACGCGATTTAGATCATCTCGTTTGTTTGTAAATGGAATTCGGTGAAGAAAGGAGGGATAGACTTCAGCATTTTCGATTTCACTGCTTGGCGGTTGTGCTCTGTTCAGTGCCTTTTGGGGCACTGACCGCTTGTGCGTTTCTTTCTTCAGGAGAAATGGGTCCTCCATAGCGATTGACAGGTGAGCCACAGCGCGCATTGACGGGTTTCCTGTCGCGCCAGCCCCTGGTTGCTTACATAACAGGCTTAAGCATATGATAATACCGGTAGGTAACGCGACCCCCGTTCAATTATTTTTCGAGCAAGCAGCCTCCAGTTACGTGCAACTGGCGTCGGTCGGGCGCTGGGCTGGGGAGCATAGCAGCCTCAGTTACGTGCGACTCCCGGGGGGGGGGGGGGGGCTGGCCTGGTCTGCGATGTGTGACGCCGCTGAGGAGGTGCCCTGGGGGATGATGTGGGGCCAAGGGTAAAAAGTCACTTCAAGGACCATCTGATCCGGGTACGGAGTTATGACCAGCCATGCCAGTGCTCGCTTTGCCTCTCGTGCTTGGGAATGGCCGGCAAAGGTTGGCATGCTGCGCGCAAGGTGGTTCATGTAGGTGACCGTAAAATGCCGGCACGCTGCGCGCGCAAGATATCTTATGTGAAAGGTGGTAAAATGTCGACAGGCATGACTGGATAGAACAAAATATTGACTTCAGAAAATCATGACACTGCAACCTCATTCAACCAAATGTTTGGACACTCCTTTCTTACGCTTTGGCAGCGCACCGCACTCATAATCACTTTGCAGTCCGAACACCGAAAACTATTTATTAATATATATGACACAGTCCTGTTACTACGGAAGTAGATAAGCTCGCGTAACTGTAAAGTGTCAGAGCCTTTATCTAGAATCTTGAATTCCAACTAAGGAATGTAGCTTTCGAGATCTTGCTTGCCTCCCAATGCGAAGGTTTGAATTTCAGTCACAGAATGTCAGGACGACCATCGAGAGTCGTATTTGGTACGTCTTCGTTGTCAGTATATATGGGTCTGGCGTATGTCTCATTTCTACTGCATGTTTATTTCACCACAGTTGGAAACATTCCATGTACGACACCTTGCATTTCGCTTTAACTGGGTCGCCACTTGATATTAAATGACTCCTTTCATGCACAGATGATCTGACAGAGACCCAGCTGATTGACATATTCAAAGAAGTCGGCCCAGTTGTCTCCTTCCGCCTCGTTTTTGACCGTGACACTGGCAAGCCGAAAGGATATGGGTTCTGCACGTTTCAAGGTCAGTGGCGAACAATGACATATAATTGCTGGTGTGAACGAACGGCTGAACTATGATATTTGGATAATTTGCGTCAGATGCCGAAACTGCAGCTAGTGCAGTCAGAAACCTGAACAACTACGATGTAGGAGGACGACAACTGCGGATTGACTTTGCTGAGAGCGACAAAGAAGATCCGGGCGCGGGAGGCGGCCCACCTGCGGGAGGTGCTCGACAGCAACCAGTGGACGATGTATGAATGGCAATTTTATTCTCGCACCGCATATTGAAAATCACAGCTGAAGTCCACTTTTGCCCAGCGCAAACTTCCGCAAGCTCAGGCACCTATACAGCCAGTCGTTCAACCAGCACCGACAATGCAACAAGGCCCACCACCGCAGCCTTCCACTGAAGCAATTAACAAACTGCTGGCTTCATATCCACCCGAGCAGATGCTAGAAGTCCTTGCTCAAATGAAGGTATACTCGCCATATTACGTCACAGAGAGTTACGGCGAGAGAAGCAATGCTTATCGCTGTAATCCCATTCTATTAGGTCCACATACAAAGCAGCCCTGACCAAGTTCGGACGCTTCTGACTGAACAGCCTCAACTATCATATGCACTCTTCCAAGCACTGTTGGTCATGAATGTGGTCGAACCCGCAATCATGCAGGTATGCTCACGAGCATGCGGACACGAGACTTCTGAAAGCGGGGTTTTGACAAGCTTCATTCATAGCGTATACTACAAAGCCAGGCTGGACCATTACAAATGCAGCAGGCTCCTCAAGTTGCTCCACAGCAGATGCCGACGTCTGCGTTGAACCTTGCAGGTGGCATTCCGCAGCTGCAAGCTCAACAGGCGCAGTTCCAAAGGCAGCAAACCCCTCAGATGCCTTTAGCTGGGATGGGCGGCCCGGTGCAGATGCCCGGAATGCCAAACCTCAATCCGCAGCTGAGTAAGTCATTATCATTCTTCTCTATCACTTGTGGGTTGCTGACAAGTGTGTGAATCGACAGTGACACCGGATATGTTACAAGAGCAGCAAAAGGTGGACTAATTCTTCGCTTGATGCCTTCCTATCCCATGCTGATACTGAATCTCTTCCAAAACAGCAACTATTATTGCAAGTGCTCAATTTGACACCGGATCAGATACAAGCCCTTCCGGCCGGCGACAGGGAAAGAATCTTGCAGTTGGTATGTGCGTCTTCCTCTGCTTCATGAAAGTGCAATATGCTGAATCTATGGGTACCACAGAGGGCACAAATTCTTGGACAGTAGGCTCTATCGGACGCTATCATCCTCTCGAGTATTTCACTTTCTGCTTCTGCTGTTTCTTCCCTGGCATCGGTGCTTCCATTGCCGGCCCTCGTCCCAGCATTGGTGCTACCTGATAGGTTAGGGGGTGAGACGCGTGAGAAGAGCACGGCGAGCACCAGGGCAATAAAAAGGTTGCTTTCACTGTGATAGAGAAGAGCGGCGCTGATAGAACAGCTTACCTTCTTATATAACGTATATGCCGCGAAGATTGGAACGACAATATACGTCCACCAGAACTCTATTCACGGAGATCAGTCCACGTCCAACGAGATCTATGCTTTGAAGAGGAAAGAATGCAAACACTTACTGCTCGAAATGAATGCGGTTGTAAGAAGCACAAACCAGCCGATATATATGACATCGAACATGTATGCCACCAGTCCCTCGCCGGAGAGATCAAAACCGGCATCCTCAACTGTTCCATTCGCGATTGTAGCCGTGGCCGAAGCGCTCAGAGATCGGTACAGCCACACAAAGATGCCGTTGACCACTCCACAGCCAATCATCTGCGACAATGTGAAACTGTTCCAGTGGTATATGATTCGCCATGCTGCGTAGACGGCCACAATGGCGGCATGGTATTTTCGCAGATTTCCAAGAGCTTGCGTGTTCTTTTCGTAGATCTTCTTTGCAGAGCCCTTCGCCTATAAAACATTTCGGTAAATCATTGAATGGAACTGGGTTTTCCATATGGCGGAGTTACCATGTTGTAAGTGTGAAGGAACGAGAGATATGCTGCGGACGCGAATTTAACAACAGGCAACGTACCGGTAACGCCCAAATAACAAACAATAGTTTGATAATCATTACCAACTACGTTCTCGAGCGCACCGGCTACTTTGCAGATATCTGCTTCAATCATGTACTAACATAACTAGCATTCACAGCAAGAAATATTTGCTTCTTTCAACAACACGAGCTCAAATGAGTTTTAATTCCTCCCGTTTCGCCGCCAGTCTTTCCTAAACACCTTCAACGCCTCCCTGAAGGCCTTCTCTTCTTGAAATCCTTTCTGAATATTGAATACAGATTGTACGCAAGGAGCCAGATCGTGCGAAGTGCAGACATGATAGTCTCGCGAACGACCTTGACCTGAAGCAATGACCTTCTCCGTCATCTTCCCCTCTAAGCACTGCTGAAATGTTATTCCAGATCTAGCCGAAGGAAATTTCAAGAGATATTGTATCTGCTCGGTTGAGAAGTATGCGGAGCCCAGGTAATAGCTGGCAGCCGGATCTGACTCTAGTCGTACTTGCGCGTCGGAGTCCTTGTTGAAGTTTAGCAGGTCGTTCAAGTACAGCTTTAGACGCATTTGGAGTTTGGGATCGGCTCTCAGAGTTCTCAACGCAAGTTCATGTTCTTTGGTGTTCTCTGACATTCTGCAACTCTTTCCGATTCAATCAAACGAAATGCCAGAGACGTGAGAGCGCAGTTGATCAATCAACAGGTCACGTGCTCTTGTGACCATTGTTACCATAGAACCCATAATGGGACTCGCGGGTAGTTGTGTCATGAATCGACGAAGCCTAGCTGGGAAGCAAGATCGTCGTTCCCAAACTTACATTTTACGTATCGTATACGGTAAGTCGATGTTACGCTTTCGAGGCTGATGCTCATTCTTGTTGATAGACTGACGCGACAAGTGTTTCTGTACCTTCAGGCGTTGCGCCTCTCAACCCCTGATGGACGACGAGTTTGATATCTACGGCGATGGTGAACTTGGAAGCACCGGGCTTGGTGTGGTGCGTTGCGCGAGATATTTAGAGCGGAAACCTTTTTCCGAAATACCAACTCTGAAAACCCGAATAGGACGATAATGATCTGTTGGCTAACGATGATGACCTGCTATATGGAGATCTTTCAAAATCGGACAATAAACCGTCGGAACCGAAGATTGAGCCTGATGTCTCCGACATGAGCCGCCGCATATCTAACACCATCTCGGATGTTGTGGATTACGGGGATGATGACTTGCCATCGGCAGGGGTTGACGAAAGTACTGAGGCAAATTCTAAGAATGACGCTGTGGCTGACGCTCCGGTGAAGGACGGTTCCGCTGTACCTGGGATTCAGTCTACCAAAAGCTCTGCGACACCTGGGGTACAGGAGGCACGTCTTAGTACCCAGCAGCCCGCAACCCCTCAGTCGGGAGCACCTCAAAATTGGAATGTTTCTGGAATAGACGCTGGTGGAAGCCGGGCGCTTTTGGTGGAGGACTTGACATGGGTATGAAGACTGATCTCAAAACTTGTGACCCCACATTTTTGCTCAAATTATTATTTTCAGTGGACATCCGATGAGGACATCAAGTTGGCTTTGACAGAGGCTGGGGTCGCGGATCAGCTCGTGGCGAATGAGCTCTCATTCTCCGAACATCGCGTCAACGGCAAGTCAAAGGGAGCATGTTACATTCCTTTTTCCAGTTCAGAAGCCACTGCTCGCTCAATGGACTTCTTTTCGCAAATGTATGTTTGGCATTCGCTTGTAAATCTGCACCGGTGTTTGTGTGGACGGTTTTCTACAGTCACCTATTGTGTAAGCCTTTTTAAAATATATTTTGCGGTCTTCTGTTCCATAGTGAGATTCACGGTCGTAAGCCCACCGTAAAGATCCTGCCACCGAATCACCAAGGAAATCCGTTCCGTACCGTGCCGAAAGACCCTAAGGAAATCAGGGCCGACGCGGCTAAACGGCCTCCTTCGCAACACATCGGTGGCCCCCCCACAGTTCCCGCTATGCCCGCCATGCCTGTGCCCCCCATGGGAGGAATGCCACCGATCCCGATGCCTGCTGGGGTGGCTCTGGCAGCAGGCCGAGGTGCAACTACAGTTCGAGGACGAGGTGGATTTCAACCTGGCTTCGGTCGCGGTGGATACATGGGAGGAGCAGCACCTGGGTTCTTTGAACCAGAATTCTTTCCTCCACCGCACATGATGGGCCATATGCCTGGTCAATTTCCGGATCAACACCCTTACCGAGGCGGGTTTGGAAGAGGTGCAGGTATGCGGGGAGCATACGCTGGTGGTGGGGTTCCGGGTAGGGAAGGTTTTGGACCCACAGGAGGGTTCTACGATCGCGGGCCATACGGACCCGACGGACCTTACTTTGATGGGCCGGAATATGGCTTTGATGGATATGGCACGGGAGGCTATGGAAGAGGTGGAGGTCCAGGAGGAAGAGGGACATCAAGGTGAGCGTTGAAGCATTACGCTGAACTCAGCAAAGCATTGACCGTCGAGTGCGACCTTCCAGACCGGGCCCACCACATGGTTCTCGTGGCCCATCAGGTTCATTAAGTCATGGTCATGGAAGGGATCAGATGGGTGACACTGACCGCGGAAGTCCCGCACCCCGTGGAACATCCCCAAGTGTGCGCGGAGAAACCGAGGGCGATCATGGTGCGGGGGAGAGCAAGGTGAAAAGGGAAGGTTCTGTCAAAGCCGAAGGCGAACAGCGACCTTCGGAGGAGGACAGTCGGAGGCTTGAAGAACGTGAACGGGATTTGTCTGCAGATCACAAGCGGCCCTCATCAGCAAGTCTTGGGAGCAGTAGCTTCCGACCACGAGACGATCGATCGTCACATTACGATGAGCGGTATCATCCGGACCGTTATGACAGCCGACGACAAGGCTACGGCCGAGAGTTTGATCGGGATGCGATTCGGGAGCGCGAACGAGAACGTGAGCGCGATCGACACCATGAGCGCGACAGTCGACGAGGCGGCAGCGGGGTCGAGGTGTATGTGAAGGAACGTGACATAGATGATCGTGCGGGACACGGGATTCGCGAGGAGAGAGACCATGCTCCACGTCGAGAGCATAGTCGAGATGTCGGCGGACGGAGAAGGGACTGGAGTCGTGACCGCAGCCGAGATCGTGACGGAAGACGCAACGGAGCCGGCGCGACCAGTCTTGATCGGCGAGGGTCTGACGCGTCGGCTTTGGTTGACGTGAAAAGCGAGGATCGTCGTGGTCGCAGTCGAAGTCGCCGACGCGGAAGCAGGTCGCGCAGCCGATCACGAAGCCCTGGTCCACCAGTTGCGAACGCAGGCTCTGGAGACGTGAAGGCGGTTCCTTTGGCAGACCGAAGCCCATCGCCTGGTAGAGCGAAGGACGCTATGGATGTCACGGCGCCTCCAGCAGGCAAGTCCAGAGAGCACAGCCCAAGTCCTTCAAGGAGCGGCAGTCGAACTCGCAGTACCAGTCGCCACGGCCGCCGCAAACGGAAAGAACGCTCTCGATCCCCGGGTGATGGTGCAGCGGCTGGCACTGAAGACCCGGATGCGGCACTTCCTCAATTCGATGAGAACGGTGAGCCAATCCCGGCCTCATTGTCGAAGCGGCGCAAATCGAGCAGGCACGGGAAATCATCTTCCTCTCGGCGACACAAATCTTCCCGGTCCTCGCGCCGTTCAACAGGAGATGCTGCGGCAGGCAAATCAGGCAGCGGGGCTGAGGACTCACACCGGAGTAGTCGCAGGGATCGCAATGAGAGGGAACGGGATCGCAGAGAGCGCTGAACATCATGGTGTAGCCTTCTCGAATTGCCGTTCTAAGCAATTATCAACACGGCATCCGTAATTACGTTGTCATCACGGGAACTGCAAAGATTCAAAACAATAATGAAAGGCGTTACATTCGGCTTCCGTTGTCGATGTGGTTTAACATACAATCATGCCAATGAATACAACGATGCTTTGTCTTCATATTTTATTTATTTTGTACAATATGTAAACCTCCCGGGCGATGACTAGGCTATTCGCGAAAGCTAGATCTGCCAAGACCTGACTACGTCTGCCTCGTTTTCTCCAATGAATGGACGATCAACGCTTTTGATCATTAGATCGCCGCAAAGGGGGCATTCTGTAGCAATGAGCTCGTCGAGGTCATCCTGCAGATGAGGTTGCTGTGAGTAAAATGCCACGGGCACTCTCGTGAACGAGACTGGTACCACTCTCCTTACCTTCAGAGCATCCGCCTCTGCTTTATCGACGGGCTTCGCCTCCGCTACTGCAGAGTAGTGACTTACAGTCTGATCCAGGAGATTTCTACCCAACCGCATGGCTGACATTGCGGAAGCGAGTCCCAGTCCCGGATCATCTTGCGCGGCCCGTCGTGCGGCAACAATTTGCGCGATCCTGGCCTGCAAGTCCTTGATTCGAGCAGCTCGTGTCGGGATGGATTCTTCCACGATCTGGACTTGAGTCAGCGCATGTTCAACAGAAAGGGTGAATGAGTGTGATTCGCCGAACGTACCCGAGTGGTCAAACAGTCAGCATGGAAGACGTGTTCGCAGGGGAAGACGTAGAATTGCCGGGTAAGGAGAGGCAAGCGGCACAAATGGCAGGACTCGGTAACGGATATTGGCGTGTATCTAAGACCGAGCCGGGTCAGAAGTTGCCCTCGCATCTTTGAGACATAAGATGGGCATTACCTGTTCCGAAGATCACGGATATCCAGTCGAATGCTTTCTGCACTCCTCGTGGCTTCGTCCATTTCAGCTTTGAGCTCTTCAATGTGGTCATTATAATCCTCCAATGCGGAGCAGATCTCTTCCTTGAAGTCATCTATCAAAATGAAGTCTGGGAAGAAGGGTAGAATGTCCTCGATCTTCAAGAGATCTGACGTTTGCGAGAGGAAGGCTAGCGCCCTTGAGAGAAGGATGAAGTGCATCAGTAAATAACAGATCCGACTTCGGTTAACGGTCAAACTCACTGTTTGATGTCGCGCTTCTCCTCCACCACATGGCGGGCGATTCGCAACCACAGCTTCTTTCGCAACGCGTCGTCGTCTTCCGGCTTCTCCGCATTTATCTGAGCGAGCTCGAGATCATGAGACTGAAAAAGCAACGAAAACGAGAAAAGACTCAGCGATTACATCCGGACGGTGCAGATTACGACGCCGCTGGGTCTGTTCACCTTCAGAGCCAGATCCACGGCCTGTTCATGCAAATTCATTGCGCCGTAGATGTGCACCGAGGCTTGCGAAAGACCATACTGGCAGCATAACCGTAATGCATATTGCAGATCATAGTAAGGTTTCTCCTATAGATCACGCAAATCGATCGAAGGTCAGTTATGTTTCAGATCTTTGATGAAGTGCGTTCGAACGTCAAAGTTGGGCACACCTCAGAGTGCAGAAACTGGAGCAATCCCTCCTCGTTATTGTGCCGTGCCTGAGCCACGTACAATGATAGCAGGTAGTTGTGCACTGCGGTGTCCGTATTGCCAAGATTCCGAGTGACATAGGTCAGATAGCGAATTGCTTGGTTCTACGGAAATCAAACTAGAATGAGGATCACGTTGCGACCACAGGTATACCAAGAGAGCTCACCTGGCCTTCAGCGCGTTGTGACGGGTCGGTGACACGATTCTCATATCGTAACAAGGCCGGAATCAAATTTCGAGGATTCAAGTTTGGTTGGCGAATCCACGCGTTCACTGTGTCAAATGGCGCATGCTCCATCAAACCCGGCGAAAATTTGTAATACAGACTCATCGAGCTCTATAGAAATAACTTGTCAGTAGAAAGTCCTCTTTACTATCCTGGTTCCCTTCACTGAACGTACTTGTCGGGCAAGCGCTTCCAATGCTTTCTGCCAATTCTTTTCCTGGATCCAATGTGTGATAACTCTCTCGAAGTCACCCATGAGCTCCAAAAAGTATAGTAATTCCTGAGTCCTGCCATGACTTGCGATTATGTTGGAGGTAGTATTGAGGTCTAACCGAGCCTGAGGAGAATATGAATTATGTGTTCAACTCCTTACAATACCATGTGCACTTTGGCAAGCAGTCAGATACCTTGTATTTCTGTAAAAACTGACGGAACTCCTCAATGGCCACGGATTCTTCCTCGTCTATTCGCCTTTTCTGGATACGTCCTTCCTGCAAAGCCTCTTCTGTGTCTCCACTCTTCTCCAACATATCGAGGGAGGCAATTGCATCATTCTTCTCATCTTGCAGCACATTGAGTCTGTTGATGAAGATCTCGACAAGCCAGGTGGAGATCAGGGTAACTTGCATCGCATCCTAAACAAATGATTGGTAAAGAGGAACACGTCGGCTATGATCGTCACAATACACACACCTGAGATCTCAGGCGTGCCAACTTCTGTAGCAGATACTGCTGCAAAGCTCCTCGTTCATCTTTCTCAATGAATTTGAGTACAATCTCTTCGAACGACAGGCTAACGCACTGCGCATAGTAGGTTGCGGAAAGCATGTATCGCGATTGAGAGTAGTAGTACTCGGCCTGAGCGGTGATGACCGTATCTTTTTGAGCGGGATTCTTGCAACGATAACACAAGGTGGTGGTCAGTCGAGCGGATTATAGAACATTCAGGAGAGTGCTCATACCTTGGCATGCGACAACGCTGCGTCGTAACTTTTTCTATCCAGATATATCCTCCACACATCTCGATCTTCCTCCGTTATGATCAGCTCGTACAGAGATAGGTTGGTAGAAACCCAATAGGTGCACTTGATTCGATCCACAAACAGTCCCAATACAAACTCCCCGAATTCCTGCGAAGTGGGTAGGAATCAGCATATCAGCATATTTGACGGACCTCTCGGAAGTGCTTCCTACTCCTACCAATGGAATGTTTTCCTCATAGTCGACTTCACTCGTCAGAAGATTGACAGCTTTGATTGAACTTTCATACAGCAGTAGATAATGGAATTCGGTGATGTTGACGGATATTGGGGGTTCCGTAGGTGGATAAGGGTTCCCAGGCGAGGATTGGGCCGGGGAGTCTGCTGGGCGGGGATACCTATAGTACACGCATCAGCCAACAGGTCACCGCGCCTTCGAATTCAGTCGTGACCTTACGGAAGAAGCTGTGCATTGTTGATGAGACTGTCTCCAAGAGATTGGTTGCCGAATGTCAAATCACCGCAAAACAGTCCGGCGCCTGCAAGCATATGGAAATCAGTAAAGGGTTCCCGGCAATATAGCCATTGTAGCACTTACTGGTCAGCCAAGCAAAAGTCTTCGGCACACTCGGATACCCGGTAGCTTGTACAAATTGACTCCAGAACTGCAATTCACTTCTTGCCAGGTCTCCCGGGATTTCCTGGAAATCTGGCCATGTCAAAAACGCGTGAGAAAGCACATATTGTGCAGAGGCGGTCATATAAGTACTTACTAGCACTGTGCCCATCGTGGGCTCTGAACAGTTCTGTGAACATGCTGCCGGACACCTCAACGTCGGTCACGTCTCCAATGAACTGGTATAATCGATTTGAGGTAGACAAGAACACGACATATTTCCTTGGGACTGCTGGGAACTCTTCAAATCTGATGCTGCATAATGGCAGATTCTCGTCCGGTACGACATACACCTTGACAGAACGGTGAGATGGACGACTTCTCAGTTCCATACATGCATTTCTCTATGTACCTGCCGAAAGTATCTTTCTTCTCTCTTGAAGAATTCATCCGTAGGCTGCAGTTCAGCTTCAAATACGTGGCCATGTCTCGTGCCAATCAGCATCACCCCGGTCGAGGGTACAGCCATTACATCCCTAGGCTTGCCCCATGCTACAGATTCTACCAACACCCCCTGATTGAAACACGCGGTGAGCATATGCTCTCGTACAAATGATCAGGTTGCGTATGGAGGCCTCACTCTGAACTTATTGAGGATCCGTGGCTTCTTCCATTTGTGGTAGAGATAGTAGTTGTCCCCGGCTTCGGTGGAAATCAGCAAATGCTTCGCCGTCGGGTCAAGGAAGACTCGTCGTACTTTATCCGTCTTCTGCCGCAAGACCGGCTCCACCTCTGTTTGTGAAACCACAAGTTACCAGGCAATCCCTCTTGTGTCGTCCACGCTTTCCTTACCATCTATAGCATCGGACTTTCCCAAGTCAATTCTATATATGCGTTGAGACTGTCCATCCTTCCGGGCCGGGCTGCTGCTCCGCCCGTCTGCCACAATCACCAAGATGTTGCTCGAGACCGCGAGTGACACGAGGTTCACCACCGGAAACGGAAACTGGACACGGTCCAGCGAGAATATGGGGAGCGACTGGTTCTGCACATTTGTGCTAACATATCCTTGCTCTAGCTTTTGCGGGATGAGATGTAGCAGACAAATGGCACGCATGCCCGACTCATCTCAGGAAGTCTTACAATAACCGGAACTGTCCGTTGGTCAGCAGACTTGCTTAGAGAAGGACCTGGGAAGGTGTTGCTACGCGCCGCGGCGTCCTCAAACTGATCAAAGAGCGACATTTCGCTTTCACGGCATTGTCTTTCACCAATGAAGCTGCCCAGTCTGAATGTCAAAAAGGTGAAAGTTTCAGTGCAAGCCAGCAATGAGTCATGATGTTACGCGTACCGAAAACCGAAGATCCGGTTACGCAACTTTTTTGTTCATGTCGAAGTGCTGTGTTTGGCTGGAAAATGGAATTTTCGACTTGCACTACAAGAGGATGGGAATTCTAACGAAAGGGCCAATAAAACCAGCGGAATTTGCTGCAGTTCTGAAACGCTTGGGATTGCCCGATGGCGGTATACTAGGTACCGGAAGCCAATAGCACCAGCCGCCGGAAACTTGTTTTCATTGTTGCTTATTATCTCCAATTGGCCAGGCGTCGGGGTATCGGGAGAGGCAAAAAGTCTTGCCTCTCTACTGCTTTTGAAGCACGCGCTGGGGAAAGAGAAGGTTGTAGCTTTTACGGTTGATCACAAGCTGAAAGATGGAAGTACGGTGGAAGCTGGGGAAGTACAGATGAAAGTGGCACGGCTAGGTAAGTAGCAGAACTTTACTTGATTTGTTCCCTGTGTGTTAAGTGTCTCAGATACACAGGTATCGAGCATCACATTATTCCCGTGGATTGGAACGAGACTGGTTCTGGCTTTTTGGGTGATACCAAGGATCCTCCAATGGCGAAGAAAACCAGAGTAGCTTATTGGAAGGCAGGGGCAGCAGCGCGAGTTAGAAGATACAACATGCTGGCCCGAGCGTGCAAGCAGCACGGGATTAGCACTCTTGTTGTCGGTCACTCCTTGGACGATCAGGTTCGAGTAGGCTTGAGCAGACTGAATCGGAGCTCTGGAATTGAAGGATTGGCTGCGATGAGGATGGCATACCCAGAAGTCCCATATTCCTCTTCACCGGCAGCTAAGCATATACGGCTCCTCCGACCTATGCTGTGTTTCACTCAGGTCAGTAACGAAATGCTGATCCCGGTGATACATAAGGCGATGTACTTATTCCAACCGTACAGGCCCGACTCGAGGAAACATGCCGAGAATATGACAGCTTGCCGCATGACGGGCCGTCCAACAAACTACTGTTCCTGTCAACAGACTGTACAGGACATAGGATAGAGGGTGATACTCTTGTTCATACGAAAAAGGGGACAAGCATACCGCTGGAGTCGTATACTCGATTCCTGGAGCATATGGAAGAACATCGATTGGCATTTCAAGGGAAAGGTAGGCGAGACAATCTCTGGTGGTGCATTATACTTTGATGAGTATCATGTTCATCCGTCACCCTCTCTCAATAGTGCAACCGCTTCTACGTGATTTTACGTTACGAGATCCTCCTACAGGCACCTGCTTCCTGCAGGTGCGGGCGGATAGACGGCGATTGCGTGAACATTGGATCAATAAGCCATATTTGGCTGACCGAGTGATGAATCATGTAGTTAGCTGGGCGAGCACCACGCACGAGCAAGCGCCATGGGCTATTGCCGCCAATTTTCGGCAACAGGTCTTGAACTATTTCACGAGATCGGGCTCGCCAGAACCAGTCACGGGAGGCAGTGTGATTCTGTGCAAACCTCGGACAAACGCAACCGGCGCATTCATTTGGATAGCAGGGCGCAGTCCTATGAACGGACTCGAGATGGCAAACACCCCGATAACGATGCAGATTGGCGACCGAGCACTGTGGGACGGCCGATTCTTTATAGCGCTAAACAAGCCTTCCATCGGTGACTCGGACGGCACATTCCATGGGATCAAACCCGAGAATCTCAAGTTTGTGGTTCGAGCGTTCACCGGCGCTGATCATCAATCCATTCTTGATCGGATGCGCACGGGACCCCAGACGGAGTGGAATGATCAAGTGCGGAGTGCCGTCGACAACTACTGGTCGAAAATGCCACCACTTGTCCGGATGACAATTCCGTGTGTTGCCCTGCTGCAGGACAATGGGGATCGGACCTACGTTATCTCAGTCCCAAGTCTTTCAGTAAACCTGGAGCCCTTACTGGTTGATGTGCAATTTAGCTTTGCAAATCACACGGTCGCGGACGAACAGCGGAGCGAGGTTGGATTCCGTATGATCTCAAATTGAAAAGGTTGTGTAGATGTGTGGGGCTAGATTGTCACGTAGATATAATTTAACAACATTTGCCCGATCGTGCGAAGATATCATGCACGCTGATTAGGAACTCGAAGGTTGTCCCCTCTGATTTAACCCAGAGCTAAATTCGGGCACGCGCAGCAGACAAACGAGGCTTGACGCTCAAATCAAAATGTGTGACATGACGATCTTTCGACCACGCCCTTGGAATGTGGTACAAGCAATCTGGTACAATTTGCATACGACCCTCACATCCCTGAATACGCATTGATGAGCAAACAAGTTTCCAAAATTCCGACAGGAAATGTCAAAGGAAAACGACAGGCCTGCGCCCCCAGCTGCTTGCGCGGGAAGTGGTGAGTATATCAATGCCTGATTTGTTAAATAGCTGAAACGTGAAGAGTTGGGGCCTTGTCAAACAGTAGGCACCGACTATATGTGCCGATGCCATCACGGGGCACATCTCTGTGAAATTCGAGTCGTTCTTTCCTCTGTTACTCTGTGCACTCCGATGAGTAGCGGCAAAACGTCTGTATTCTCCCTGCTGACCACCGCGAATGTTCATCACTGTGTCCAAATTTTGGTGGTGGGGAATGGTATGCTCTTCCGCATTGGACATTTACGCGCCGACAGTGTCGTTACTCTCCAGTACCTTTATTTAGACAGTGTTGGGAATCGAGTATGATCCGTCGATTCTGCAGAGGCACATACAATGAGGATGATAAGAAGACGATTGGGGTGGAGTATCTGAAAAGGCGGTGGAGATCAGTTTGGAGGAGTGACGTTGATGTTGCGGGATACCGCCGGTATTGTCTTTGCGACTTGGTTTTACGATGGTGGGTTGTGACACTAACTGTGTGCATTGGGCGAATGTTGCTTAGACAAGAAGAATTTGACGGCATCACCAGAGAGTTACTACAAAGGGACGCGTATCATTCAAGAAGATGTTGGAGAACTAGCCATGTTTGAACGCCTGCCGTGCTGCAGAGACGGATGCCGTCGCGCTCGCCTTCTCCACGGATGACCGACCATCCTCAAATCCTGGCGGTCAAAGCTGGAGGCAGCATGCAGCGACCTTTCGATGGTGCTGGTGCAGAACAAGATCGATTTGGTGCAGCAGGCCGGGTTATCATCGTAAGTCGTCTTGGAACATCCCCGACCATCTTTCCACCATCCTCCCCAGCTTTTGGTGGGTGTAGCCAGGAAGCGGAGGCGCTTGCTCGAGATTTCAAGAGCCCGCTTTACCGAGTTGCATAAAGGAGTACCTAATATAACAGAGGGTATGCTAACAGGCGCGGTTCGTTACAGCGCACGTACCGCTCAATGACCCGTTGCATACCATCTCAGCGTTCTTATGCCTGGAGACAAAAGCACTAAAGAAGCAGCGGGAGCGGCAACTTGCAGCTGCGGGGCAAAAGAAGCGGGGAGAGGTGCTTGACTACCAGCTCTCGCGCTTGTAGCGTAGCCGCTCGCAGGCTGTGGCTCACATCTTCTTCGTATAGCGAGCGCATCACCA
This sequence comes from Powellomyces hirtus, assembly GCA_025526995.1. Taxonomy (NCBI): domain Eukaryota; kingdom Fungi; phylum Chytridiomycota; class Chytridiomycetes; order Spizellomycetales; family Powellomycetaceae; genus Powellomyces; species Powellomyces hirtus. Next base: position 391,112 of record JAHLKG010000002.1, read on the forward strand.
CCACGGCGCGCATCAACAGAACCACCCGTTCTATCTTGGCCGACCATTCCATTCCGCGGCAACGCCCGGGCGCCGAAAGTCCTAAAATCTGAAGCTCCCTCAAAAGGAAAACGACTGCATCATATCGTATTGCGATCATCTGTAACAATCATTTTTGGGGATCGATATAGTTGCATTCTACCCCCATCATTGTGGGATCCCCGAGACTCCGTTCTCGCAGTAAAGCTTAGTCATTCCACTCCCCATTTGACAGCCGTGACCGTCACGACCGCAGATCTACCCGGTCGCCTTTACCTCGAATACCAGCATAAAGGTAGGGGTCTATAGTAAGTCAGTAGTTGACCGATGGAGTGGGTTGAGACTAATCAGGATCAGCTTATGGTCTAACCGTAGCCCTAACCCTTGGCCTGCTGAGAACGAGATCCTCATATCTCTAAAAAAAAAGTCCCCAATGCACTTTTCCAAACTACTTTAATCAAGGGCTCAAGGCAATCTGAGAGAAATCAAATTTCGCTCATCAAAACTCCGAGCGTCAGGAATCTGGTTATGTTGTAATGCAATCATATTTCAAAGAGAGTTCATCATCAGATGTTATATTTCTCCGACCACTCTGGATATTCCTCCTTGAACTTCTCAATCGCCTTCTCCCTATTTGCCGGCCTAGGGGGCTGGTTATAGCCAGAGATATGAACATTTCGTTCGATATGGTCCACAATATAATCTACCGCCAATAGAATTCGCCGTCGGTTCCTCATGTGGGCCGACTTGTTGACGGCGGCCCTAAAGTAGGCCCGCCATAGAACTCCGGGTGTGGTATCCATGACCAAGGCCGGAAGGCTCCATTCGAACTCTACCCAAGCTTTCCAGTGGTGGTTGAGAGCCAGGCTCCAGACTAAATGCTGGCAAGCTCGGCTGGCTTTTTCAAATGCGACCATTTCGGGTGGATTAGGTAGCTCAAGATGTGAGATGAAATTTCAACCGGTAAGAGAAGAAGAGGGGGCAGGTTGGGAATGGTGCCATTATTGTCCACGTGCGAAGACATTCGTGCTTTCTCTATGGTGTAAAGCGACGGGTCCAGAATATTGTCTGGACGTGCAACAACCCATTCCTTGCCCGTTTCCATATGCATAAACTGGACTTGTAGCTTTTCTACCCCTTGATATATTCTCTCGTTGGCAAGCGCACCCGATTCTTCCACATTCTCCCAAAGCCAATAAAACGCATCCTCGAGCTCAAAACCGTCGTATGCCAGACCCTCCTGTAGCAATTTGACACAGCCCGGATGCGACAAAAATCCGGGCTCGTGCTCAATCGATCCATTCGCCAAAAGATCGTACTCCTTGGCTAGTATATCAGCACACTCGTAGCGGTCAGGCGTCCACCCATCGGCCTCCTTGTATTTGTCGCGGTTCTCCGGCACGTCGGGAATTCTCACTTTGAAGGGGTCCGGGTTGCTCGGGAAATTCGAGGGAGCACTCAATGAACCATCGCCCAGGAGGATGCAACCGCTGGCCCAATATTCTTCGTCTTGTTTGGCTAGCGAGAACGGCGTGCCAGAGTTATAGTCTGGGTTCCCATCTATGAACTTGAAGGACTGATCCGAATCGACGCGGCCTGACACGCCACAGACTGAGCACCAATTGTCCCAGCAGCCCATGTCAGAACGAGGGACGGAGGGAGCACTTTTAAAGCGGCGTTCTGATGCCTGCTATGTCGGCGTTGACTGGGGAAACCGGTGGTTACGGAGCAACTCACCATGCCAAAAACGTGACCAGCAGTTACCGGTACCGTGGAACGCATGGAACGCCTTGCAGGAGATGTGTGTTCGAATCCAAGTATCAACAGCATGTCTATTTTGTCTCGGAGGCCGTCCGCACATCCAGCCCCTTATAAGCGCACTGCGAAATGGTCTGCGGAAATGTTGTCAAAACGGCACTGATCCAGAGTACTTTGACCGATTTGCCTGCACTGTTCTCGGCTACTTTCACGTACATAACGTCTATGGCGACCGAAAAGAATTATGTGAGTGGGATCGCCGGTACAGCACTCCGGGAATGAACCTGGCAATATCACCCAAATATGTGGTAATGTACATGCCCGAAAGAAGGGCATGGGGACATGCGAAAACATTTTGACGAATCAAATACAAAGTCTATCACAACTTTGTCATTTCGCCGTCTCAAGAGACTGTGCCACTGGCATGCTACGATGTCAACGTACCGATATGATTCATGCAGTTGAGAAAACAAAAAAAGCCAGAGAACAGAATGCTACATTGTCATGCGCTACATACTATCATGAATTACAAAGAGCCTTCCAAAGCCCTAACCTGATACGCCTTGGTTCTCAAGTAAGTCTTGACCGTCTGAATAGGAACCTCCTCCCTGTGGAATATGCCCGCAGCCAGGGCAGCCTCCACGCCGGTTTTCTGGAACACCTCCTCAAAGTGTTCCACCTTGCCTGCACCGCTAGACGCAATGACGGGTATTCTCACCGCCGATCGGACGTGGTTGATGAGTTCAAGATCATACCCCGAGTTGGTACCGTCCTTGTCCATGCTGTTGAGTAGGATTTCTCCTGCACCCAGGGCTTCGACCGACGTGACGAGCTGGAAGACATCGAAGTCTCGGTTCTCGCGGCCTCCTTTCACCGTGCATTGGTACCAGCAGAACTTTTCTCCGTTAGGACCGGTGGTTGTGGTTGGGATGACATGGTGGGTGGGTGCGGATTCGGGTGTGTCGACGTACACCCGACGAGGGTCGATGGATACGACCACTGCCTGGGCACCGTACACGCGGGCGATTTGCTCAATGGCGGTTTTTCCTGTCAGCTTTTTTCCACTGGCCAGATACTCTTCGGCGGCGTACACGGCGTCACTACCGATGGACACCTTGTCGGCTCCAGAGCGGAAGTATTCACCAGCTACCTCCAGGGCGGGAACGATTTTACCGTCCGGCTCTTCCATATCCCTGATCCCGCCCCCTATTGTCAGTGGGACAAAGACGCACTCTGATGTCCTCTTCAGCACTTCCAACATGGGCAGATCGCCTAGAGGCAGATTCCGGAAAGCTGTGATGTTTAGGAACGTGACTTCGTCCGCTCCGTGCTCAAAGTATTTACGCGCAAGGTCGACTGGGGCTCCCAAATTGCGCACATCTGATCCATCCGCGGACCGTTCCCGCACGTCGTACTGGTCTCCCTTGGTGACGACCAAATCTCCTTGGTCATTCGCTCGTACATCCAAGCAAGCAATGATACGCTTGGTCAACCGATCGACTGTCGGAGGCGTAGACGGCAGGCGACGCTCAGAACCCGTTCTGACATTGTCGCATTCCAAAAACGATCTCAGCACCTTCAATCCAGCCCATCCACTCTTCTCCGGGTGAAATTGTGTCGCAAAGACATTGCCGCGTCTAACTGTCGCAACAAAGCGCTCCTCGCCATATTGAGTGGTTCCAAACTCCCAATCCTGGTCGGTGGCCGGGACCGCATACGAGTGCACAAAGTAATATCTCGTGCCATCTTCGCCCGCGTGATTGATCCAAGGCTGACCGTCCTGTTCTTGTTGCACCGTGGTGCTGTTCCAACCCATGTGGGGCACGGATTTGCTGGTGGAATCGAACTTTTTCACTGTCGTCGGAAAGAGTCCCAATCCTTTCACACCAGGTGATTCGTCTGATCCTGCAAACAGACATTGCATTCCGACGCAGATCCCCATGAATGGCCTGCCGGAAGCAATGTATCTCTCCAGTGCCTTGTCATATCCAGTGGAGGCGAGGCGTTCCATTGCAGATCCAAAAGCTCCCACCCCAGGGAATATCAATTTCTAAACAATTTGTAACACCTTGGTCAATAAACGAGGGCGGCGGGATGCAGGGAGCACGGCGCAATGTACCTCGGCCTTGTCAATGTCTTCCACAGACTCAACCGGTCGGATGGAGTAGCCCAGCTTGCAGACAGCGTTGACAAGTGACCGCACATTTCCGGCACCATAGTCCAGAAGATAGATAGTCATCTTTGCGATCTAGAGTATAGCAAAATGGACAAACTTGGAGGGGGGGGGGGGGGGAGAAACACAGCTGGGGCAGAGCAAGGCGGGACGGAGTCGAGAACAAAACCGCGATCTGACAGTTGGGGGCGCGCCTGTTACACAAAACTACCCTTTCATCCGATGAATCTGATGAGTCAGTGAATAAGGTGATTGGATGAAGAATGTATCGAGACTGAAATAGTGAGGAAGACCAAACAAACATCGCCTTCGACTGGGCGTAGCGTAGCCCATGATTCAGAGGCGCCGATCTTAGCTATACGGTACTCCATTTATATTTCTTGACAATCGAAAGGGTGGGGAAAAGCGAAGCGATGGTGCTGCGCAATTCTGACTCAAGCAATGTCACGTGATGCAGTGCGCAGCAACTTGTCGCCTGGGGCTTTCTAATGCGTTCGTTTCCAACATCGCAGCTTGATTTTTAATATATACTCTCCACCGTCGTTCTTGCATAAATAAATAAAAAGGCAAACAATTACCAGTATCTACCGGAATCATCACTCAAACGTTTGTCTGTCAACGAACATCTGCAATGTCGGCAACGGTCGCTCCAAACGAGTTGGGCCCGCTACAAGCGCGTTCAAAGTCCACTGTCACAATGTCTCCATTTACACTCCTATCCCTCCGCTCAACACCCTCCGACCTCACCTTTGATTTCGAACCTTTCCTCGAATCCGATCTCAATCTTCATATCTCACGAGACAAAGCATCCGCGCAATCCGATGTCTGCAAATACTACCTGAAGGGTTACTGCCACAAGGGAACCGGGTGCCAGTTTCGGCACTCGAGAAACGATAAAACGGTGGTCTGCAAGCATTGGCTGCGCGGGCTGTGCAAGAAGGGGGAGCTGTGCGAGTTCCTGCATGAGTATAATTTGAAGAAGATGCCCGAATGCTGGTTTTATGCAAAGTATGGGGAATGCTCCAACCCAGAATGCATGTACTTGCACGTCGACCCGGAATCGAAAGTGAAGGATTGTCCGTGGTATGGTTCTGGTTTCTGCAAACGAGGTAGGTTTACCGCCGCGAACAAATTTCGGAATGAACTCTCTTCTAATCATCAAACAGGTCCATTGTGTCGCGGAAAACACGTACGGAAACCGATATGTCAGAACTACCTCTCAGGGTTTTGCCCGAAAGGTCCCGAATGCAATCTGGGGCATCCAAAGTTTGATCCACCAAATCATAACGGTCTCGGATCGGGGCAAAACGATCAGGGAGCGGTAGCGGCAGACAACAACATGGAAGGGCGACGACCGTTCCGCTCCCTCGACCAAGTTACTTGCTTTCGGGTATGTCTCACTTGTTCAACTTAGCAACCTTTGTAAGCAGCTTATTTTGTTAACACTCGTTCGTTTTCGTAGTGTGGGGATAAGGGCCATTACGCAAATCATTGCACAAAACGACGGAAATTCAATCAGGACAGCTCACAAGATTATCAGGGGCAACCGATTCCAACTGTCTCTTGACGGTACCCATTCTGAAAATTTACTCACAAGACACTGGCTCGTTATCTTTTGCACTAGACATACCCCATGTATATACTATATCAACTCAATTATGAGCGCTCTATAAAAGACATAAGACATAAGATATGGCTTCAAAAACGTTTTGCCCGAAACAGCGTTGCAACACGAAGGTATCATATTTATTTTGCAGCGACGTCCAGCGGTGCTGGAGCCAGAGGACCCGGTCTTCTGTTTGATCCCTTCAAGTACTTCATTGCTGAGGCGTACTTTATCCACCATTTCACGGCCCACACTCTAACACCCACTCTCCAAAACTCTATGACACTGCCCCAATAGGCACCCAACGTCCACACCGGTCTAATGCTCCCTCGTTCCGTCTGGTCTCGAACCAACTGCCGTATCGTTTCGCGTTTGATCGCCAGCGCACAGTACCAGCCCATGGTAGCGACGGTCCGCAACATGTGGAACATGCTGTCTCCACCAGAGACACCTAACGATTCGTCAACGGCGCGAAGGAGATCGTTGGTTTTCAGAAGAAGCAATAGCTCCCGTGGCAGTTTGGCCAGGATATCCGCAATAGCGTAAAAGAAGCGTCCACTCCCAGCCTTCTCCTTGATGACATTGAATTCGTGCGTGGTACGCGCCTGCGCGATTCCTTGTTGCGAATCTGAGATAACGTCCCAGCTTCTGCCGGTCAACATGGACGCGAATAACCGGTGATAATCGATGCCGTTCTTTGAAGTGCTGGTCCCGTCATGAGGCTGGCCCGATGTGAACAGGTTGTAACTGTACTTTAAAATCCCAGCTTCGTTTCCGGACAGGATGGCCGCCCAGAGATGAGCGTAATCTAGCCGGAATTCATCCGTGAGCTGTCGGTAAAGGCCATGGTCCAAGAGAACAATTTCGAAATTGTACGGATTGCCCACGAGTCGTCGGAGTAATGGTATTCGAGACAAGAATGGACGAGGTCGAGGACGCACAAACACGTTTCCAGCTGAGGACGTCACGTTAGATTAAGCTCGCTAAAGTCAATGAAGGCTGGAATACTTACGATGCGGATCGCAATGCACAAATCCGTGAACAAATATCATCTCGGAGTAGACCTTAGATAGTTCGCGCGAGACCTCTTCGGGATTAATGTTGTGCGATTTGAAGTAGGGAAGATCATCAATCTTTCCTCCATCAACATCTGCGTTATGCGTCTTTCATGAGATCCTGCGTGGGCACAAAGCAGTACGGCAAGGGTCTACTCACATTCCATTATCAACAGCCTACGAGCTGCCCAGTAGACTTCGGGGATTTGTAACACGGAACTATTGGCAAAAAGACCGCGGACTTTGTTTGCGTTCGCTGCTTCGTTGACAAAATCCAGTTCTTGCGGCAAGCTCAACCTGAGCTCTTCACCCAGCCACTCAAAGTCAAAGTCAGCAAACGCTTTCTTGGCGAGCCGGACCATGGATGAGGTAGTGGCTATATCGACAGGCGCGTACTCGTCCAGATACGGGTGCTGGATCTTCACCGCCACTTCTTGGCCTGTCAACAACTGCGCGCGATGGACCTGTGCTAGGGACGCAACACCAAGAGGCTGTGGGTCAAATTCTTGAAACATGTCTGATATCGAGCATCCCAGATCACTCTTGAAGAGGGCCTCGATGTCAGCGTAAGGAGTGGCTTTGTTCTTGTCCTGCAATGGCCGCATAGTCTCGGTATATTCTGGCGGCAACAGGAAAACCATTGCCGCAATATGTTGGCCCTAGATATCAACGCCTCTTTTAGCAAATAAAGCCTGATTGACGTAAAGTGTGAGGCCTGCTTACAAGCTTGACATAGATCCCCCTGTTGTCCATGCACAACTTGAGCAGTCTGTCAGCACACCGCTGATGGCATCGACTCTTGACGGCATCGTATTCGTCCTGACCAATCAACTCTGGTCCTTTGCGCAATGACCACTTGTAATCAATTGCCATTTCAATTCCAGTGATTCCGGCGCGATAGCTTCTCACAAGGGCCAGACGGTTGTGGTTGAAGTTTTGCGGATCCCAGAGGTAAAGGCCGCTCACGGCCCCTCCAGCAAATGCTATCAGTGTGAGAAACGCGAGACTACGTGTGGATGGGGACCGACGAGGTCGAGACGATGCAGTGCTGCTAAGAGCCCTGCTAAGGGCTGTATGTGTTTTCCACGGCCAAGAGCCGGATGCACTACGGCGTTCGTAGTTGGTGGTTCCAATGCGAAGACATCGCGACTGGAACTTTGAAGGAGGAAAGGGAGTGCCGCGGAGGAAGACGCTGCAATTTCCGACAATGGCGGCACCGCGACATGAGAGATGAGGCCGTAAGAACATGGCCGCCAGGAGGCGTGTTCTAAATTCTTCGTATGTGCACGATCGAAAGAAGGATTGACGGGCTGTCAAAAAAAGAAACCGCCCTCAGCAGGAAAAACTGGGGCACGGAAGCGGAACGAGCGGAAAGTTGCGATGTTCCGTCATCAAGCCACAACAAGCCACGTGCACTTGACCAGACTCCAGCCGGCTGCAGAGAGCAGATTGGAGTGCAACATGATATAATAATCGTGACACGTTGGATCGAGTAGTAGTTCCTTTCATGGATCAAAGCGACTCAAACCCCCAAATCGCTTACAACAAACACGAGGCACGTCTCTCCCTCCCGCGCGCGTTTCAAAATGAAATGAACTTGGATAAATTATGGCCAACTGTATGAACAAGCGTAGGCGTAAGCGTATTGTATGTATGAATGGGATGGATGGATATCGCCCCGTTTCATCATTGTTTCCTTCCCACGCATTTCCCCTTCTCCTTCTCCGCACAGACACCGAGCATCAATCAATTAGAACGAGAAACGGCTGGCCGCAGCAGCAACACACCCCCGTCCAACATTCGATAACGGCCTTGATTGGTCCTGTCCTACATATGTATTAATACAGATACACATACCTTTCGCCCTCCCTCTCTCACACAGTTACACGCTCGCACAGGCACGTCTGTTATTACCATCTCCCATATCAGCTTTCGAGAAGTCGGAGTAGAAAGTCAGCAGTATATACCCCCCAGTGCAAGACTGTAAACGAACCCTCCAACCCCATATACATAGACAAAAGAAGAAAACAGATATAGACATCAACTACACACCGCCGAAGAGAAGGGCCACTTTAGAAACACCAGCCATACTATCAAACCGAACCAGAGAAGCACATCCAAATCATGACTGGAGGAGTCGCCGTCGGGCCGAGAGTAGTCACGAGAATGTCACCAACCGACTCAACGTCAACCTGCTCACCGTGCCGGCTGTCGCCAGGCTTGTCGGTGAAAACTGGGAACCTCGGAAGTGCCCGCATCGCAGCTGTGGCAGAGGAAAAGAAGGACGCGCTGACATGCCCGCAACCCACCAGTCAGTACCTAACACCAGGAAAACGACTCTTTGGAAACGCAACGAGCCCGTCGCCATCACCATTGACGCCCACCATCGAAGCGCTGTTATGGAAGATTGATCTAGTCGATCAGGCGGGGTGCGATTTGGAGGTGATTGAGGAGGAAGAGGATTTCAGCATCAAAGCTCTACGGCATGCGTTGGACTCATCACCAGTGGTCGAGACACCCATTTCAACGTCAGCATGTCCGCAGGCTCGCTCGTCGGGTTGCCGGCGATACTCGGACAGCAGCCTGAGCAGCGGCGCCACTTCAAGTGACGAGGGGGCCAGCGACGCCAGTCCGCAAAAGCGAGACCTAAAGCAACCCACAATATCTTCAGCAGCGCCACAACCACAAGGACTGCATCAACAACAACAACCACGTCGACGATCGCGCAGCAACTCACACAGCGAACTGGCCAAGACAGCGGTGGGACTGCGCGAGATTGCGCGCAAGATTGGTCGCGCGCAGCTCATTTGGGACCATCAGCCCAAAACGGTGCTCCTCGTCACCAAAATCCACGACGAGCAGCTCGTCCGCATCACACACCAGGTCGCCAAGTGGCTCGTTTTGGAAATCGGATTGACGGTTTTGGTTGAAGACAGGCTCGAACACGATCCGGCGTTCGGTTACTCGCTGCTGGCTGACGAACTCCGCAGCGCAACTGACTCTGATGACTCATCACCGGCGGACAAATCCCAGAAGATCCAGTTCTGGACCAACGAGTACTGCGCATCCGCAGCCGGATCCGCAGCAGTTGACTTTCTCATCACGCTCGGTGGCGACGGAACTGTGCTGTACGCCGCATGGCTATTCCAACAAAAATGTCCTCCCATCATCCCATTCCGCCTCGGAAGCCTCGGCTTCCTGACCACATTTGATTTCGCCTCGTTCCGGCAGAGCGTCCGAGATCTTGTTCTCGGACCCGGTCTTCAGAAAGGTCTACGAATGAACTTTCGGATCCGCTTCAGCTGCACGATTCTCCGCCACGACCCGGACGCGAAACACATTGGCGGCAATGAAGCCGACCACGGCGCCACATTCGAGATCCTGAACGATCTCACCATCGACCGGGGACCGTCTCCATTCATGTCCCAGCTGGAGCTGTACGGCAACGACAACCACCTCACCACTATCCATGCTGACGGATTGACCATCTCCACCCCGACCGGGTCCACCGCCTACTCGTTGTCATCCGGTGGATCCCTCGTCCACCCCGACGTGTCCGCCATCCTCGTTACCCCAATCTGTCCCCACACGCTCTCCTTCCGACCCATGATTCTGCCCGACACGATGGAAGTGCGCATCACAGTCCCCGAAGATTCGCGTGCCACCGCGTTCGCTAGCTTTGATGGACGCAAACGGGTGTGTCTTGGCCGCGGAGACACAGTCGTCGTCAAGGCGGGCGTGTGGCCAGTCCCGACCGTCTGTTGGGAAGATCAGAGCAAAGATTGGTTCACTGGTCTGGAGCGCTGCTTGGGCTGGAACAAGCGGGAACGCCAAAAGGGTCTGGTGGGAGGAGGTGAATCGGGAATGGAGGGCATCGCTTGGTGAGCGACTTGCCCTTGCTTATCTGCCTACAAAGTCACATCGGATCACCTATCCCTCCTGACTTTTCCGGCTTTGTACATATCACTTCATAGGACAGGTTCATGGGGACCATGTTCAGCAACTGGACACTGATACTTTCAGGCGCTCTGTATACATCAGAATATATCTATTATTTACAAATGCAAAAACTTCTGTGGTATCCGCCTAGCTGGAGGCGTTCAACTACATTGCGCTAAGCTTGGAACTAACAAGGGAAAGGATCAAGCCAAAAAGAAGTAGATAAAAGAGCGTACTTTGTTGCACGCGCGACAGTTTTTCGCGGAGGCTGGGAAGGGGTCACTCGAGGCCAGCTAAATACATTCAAGACGTCGGTTGGACTGAAGTATCTTTGACAACCGTGACAGGGCACTTGAGGTGATGGAGGCAATAATCGCTGACCGAGCCCAGAGCCCATCTGGGAAAACACATAAAGTCAGAAGAACCGACCTCAAAGGCACAATGCACCCAATGGCTGAGCGCACCGTTGAATAGATCCAAGATTCCGTGTGCCGACGATGAATAGGTCCAAGTCGGGATGTGTCTCGTTGATGTACTGTATTGAACGCGTTAGTCTGGTGCAACAATGTCATGGCCCTCCAAACCTTAACTAACCTCTTCAATCAAGGGCCCCGTCTCGCCCTCGCCTTCCACTTCAATCAAGTTGTACTTGACCTGCCCAGCGTGTGAGTGAAGTTCCACGACACCCTCCACGAAGGAGACCCGTTTCCAACACACACCTTTCCATCAAAATGCTGTGCCAAGTATTTTTTACATATAGCCACTTCCTTTTCGGCAGCTTCCTGAATCTCCAGATTGTACGCACGTTCCAGATGATCACTTGCGGAAATGAGTGGGGGGAAGGAGAAAAAAATTCAGTAGGACGCAAACCAAAAAATTTTACAGACGCACAATTCAGTTTCTCACATGTACGGAAGCGTTTGGTGCGGGTTCAGCGCCACAAAGTACACAATCTCCAGCATGTAGTTGGCGGCCGGGATCTTGCAGCAGAGTGAGAGTGCGTATTCGAGTGCTTTGTAGGAGGATGGCGTGTTGTTTGCTGCGACGACTATTTTCAACCTGCGAGAGGGGAAGAGTAAGTGTTAATGGCCGGCTGACGGGTATTGTCTTCTTGGAAGAAGGAACTTGCGTTTGAGACTTTGACTGCGATATGATTTTGCTGGCGGTTACTGCTGTAGTTGCGGACATTTTCTCAGACAACCCAGAAAGAAAGATGTAAAGTAACGTGGTTTGGAAGGAGAGACGACTGATGCTGGGTGAGTTGGTACCGCACCTCCCCAGGAATCGTGGCGTGGTATGAGTCAGCGGTGATCTGCCGCACGCGTCCCTCCAATCTCCGACGCGCCTTTCACTGCTGAGATTCCGTTTGTTGCGAGCCCGCAACGGAGCAGAAAGAGGACGATGTGTATGAAATTCAACGCTCTGTCTGCTACGAATGTCCAGAAATCCACGACTTATAATAAAACATCCAGCACAACACAAATCTCTCATCAACGGATCATTTTCGCCAAGTATTCGGCAGATCCGGGAATGTACACACCACATCAAACCCCCCTATCTAGACAGCCCCAGTGTCACTCTTCGCCGCCAAAGCTAATGGAGTCAGTGTTTGGGCCAAGTGCTGATTATTCTTTGGCTTGAATGGGTGATCCGTGCCTCCAGCGGCTCGATCGCGCGTCATTTCCTCTGCCTCCTGCAGCAAACTAATGACTTCAAACGCGTTCTCGGCAAACGTCCATATTGTGGATAGCATCACCGTTATTGGGACGACGTACTTGTTTTTCTGAGCTGTGCAGAGAGTGACAAAGAAAAAGTGACATGAGTAGGCGGGATCGCCATCTGATACATAAAAACACACTCCGTACGTTGGGCAACTTACAGTCCAACGCCTGCGTAACACCAATAATAGCAATCGCAATAATCAATGTAAGGCACATGAGGAGATCATTTGTATGCGCATACTGATACAAGGATCGCGTGAACCCTGTTGAATCCGTCGCAGCTGAGGCAGCCGCTCGGCGGAGATGGATCGTAAATGTCGTTACGCCGGTGACAAAGTAAATGGCCGGATTGATGGGCGCTAGGGCCCAGTACAGTTTTGAGACCTGGCTGCGTGATTGGAGAAAGTGAGCGGACCCGCGTTTTGCATGGGAATAAGAGCTGACAGATATTGAATGCGGGACATGTACCTGCGTGCGTTGATGTCTTGAACGCCTATTCCAATTAGAACACTTGAAAAAGTAACCTATGGGTGAGGTCAGACCTAGTCTGACATGCATTGGTGCACTGGCAGCAGGGTTCAACGAGAAGAAATGCGTACTGCTATGAAGGATATTATGATTGCAACCCGTCGGCGCCAGATTGTATCATTGATGACTGCCGTGAATCTGCAAAAGAGAAGGGAGAGGGAGGGGATGACAGAAAACTCAGCGGTTGTTCTCGATGAGCGCTGGTTTCCATCGTCACATCACATATCCGACTCGGAGGCAACTTGCCTAAAGGCCGTCGCCGCAAGAAGCATCCCAATTTTCGCTTGTGAGAATATGATGGCCATATAATAATGTCCCTTGACCCTCGTCTGCAAATGAAATGGATCCACGGATCTGTAAATCCCCCACGCAAGACAATGAATAACAAACACCACATGAATTGTCTCAGAGCAAGGCAACCGCTCACCGTCCCCAGCTAAGATTCACACAATCGGCAATATTAAGCGCCACGCAAAACAGCAGCAACCCCGCTCGTGTAGTCGGTCTAGTGATCATTCTCCACAGCGCCATCGCCAGTGCCGCCGCTACAAACGGCCACGCTGTGCCGAGTAAGATCCCCGGTCCGCCATAGTCGACCGCATATTTTGTGATTTGCGGATACACGTAGGTTTGTTTGAAGTATCCCACGACCGTTGCGTTGGCTAGACATTGTTGTATAGTCGCTGACATGGAGTATTGATGGCATTAGAGCACAAGTGAAAAGCTCGCGGTTCGACGACAAACGAGAGAATATATCCCGTATTGTAAAAAAAAATAAAAAATAAAGAAACGTTATTTGGGGAGACAGTTCAGAACGCACTTCCCAGCGGTGCTCGCAAGCGGAGGTTCGCATGATATACCTTCCCCCCGGGATAGTCTCCGGAAACCAACATTGTGGGACAATGAGGGTGTCATCAAGGAAGTGCCGGCGGTCCTTCAGGTTTGGTTAACTTTATCCTAAAGGGCGTGGGGGTCGGGGACGCAAGGCTGGACGTAAGCATCCGATCGAGGCACCATTATTTTCAAAGACAAATATATCTTAAAGGCGCGGCATGGTAGTCGTGCTTATTATGAGGTTTTTGAAGAGGAAGAGCAACACTACCCAAGTCATGCCATGAGACGAGAGACTCTGTACCTATGTCCTTCTCTGTAAGAATGGATCAGATCAGCCGAAAGGAGTTTTTACTACAAGAGCGATTGTGTATGACAGCAGCGCCACGCAGAATAAAATATGAATGGCGTCAGCAATATTAAAACAGTGAGCCCAGCTCATACAAAACGTTTCCTTGGTGTACTAATGGATTAAGTGTCTCAATCGAAGTTGAGCTGGTTCAACCAGAGTCGACGCCTACGAAGTAGCAATCTAGAAAGCGAGTGCCAGAAGAGCCAGCACGGGGAGGACAGTGAAGTAGGTTGGCTTGAACATGCTGGCGGCGCTGTCAGCCTGAACCTCAGCCCAACGACTGCCGTCACAGCCTCCAAAGACGCCCATTTCACCGTAAGCCGTGTTGGGGCAGAACGTAATGAAAGTGCCGTTTTGACCGGCGGTCCCACATGTCAGGGGACGGGCATCAACGTACAGTTCAACGGAGGATCCGTCAAGAGAGCGAGAGATGAATGTAGTCGAGTAGTTGCTGTACACGCCGGACGGGATACCGTCCGCAGCAACCACCTTTGTGTCAGGAGTGAAGGTCATCTCCAGGGTTCCTGCAGCCGTGCCGGTGATTGGGATTATCTGTTCGAATGATGACGAGGTTGCGGCATCGTTGAGCTTGTACGAGATGGGAATGGATGTGGCGGACTTGGAGACAAATTTGATGGCAGTCCAATACGGTCGGAAGTCTTTCTGGTTGCGCATGGGAGCTTCTTTGATCTCAAATCCACCAATGGTGATGGCCGCCCACGGGTCAGGATCCGAGAATCTGCCAGTCTTTGCATCCGAAACGGTGAAGCGGGTGGTACGCACAACCACAGCTGTCAGGTCGGTTGTGTACTTTGATGGCAGAGCGGTGTACGGCGTGAATGATTCAAGTGCCGCGCTAATAACCGCTTGATTTGGCACTACGTCGCCTGTGGGACCAACCGAGGTGTTGAGGTAAGTGTACGGAGAAGGGCTCACGATCAATTGGTAGACCGGGTCTTGCGGGCGAAGGAAGAGGTTGGTGTAGGGAGTCTCGGTGCCGGAAAAGGTGACGACGGATGCTGCAAACGTGCTAATCGAACCAGATCCTTGTCCCTTCCAGTGTCCGTCTGACTCTCCAAACATTGCCTGGGTAGCTGAATACGAAACCTCGAATGCAGCGTCGAAGTTCTTCTGAAGACCATCTGCTGATGCCTGGTCGGGGGGCACCCAGGAGCGAGCGGCATTCAAGGTGGCATTGGTAGCGTCAATTTCAACAGCCCACTTTTCAACATTGTAGATCCACTCAAGAGTCGAAGCGAAAGCGTAAGAGTAGGTCTCCTCGAACCAGCTGCAGAAAACAAGATCTTTCAGTGAAGTCTCTGGGTGGCGTGCTTCTGATGCTTTGCTATGCTTACGGGCGAACATAGCTGTCCTTGTTGACTCCATTGCAGTAGTCACCGTGCTCAACAATTCCACCTTTAGTGTTGAAGTTGGGGAATTCTCGACCGAGCCATTCGTAGGTTCCCCACCCGGTGAGCTCGGGGTTCAGCTCAATCATCCGGGTAACACTGCCGTTCGCTCCGACAAGTTCTGAGAAGAAAGTTTCCTTGACATCGTAACAATCACACGATTGACGAAGATGAAGATTCGCCCAGTTGGAGTGGGCGTAGAAATCCTGGTACGTGTGGACTGAAGTTCCAAGGATGGCAAGGTAAGCAAGCGTATCTTTGCGTCTCACGGCGTCCTGCACCGCGGCTCGCGTGTTGACGACGTGCTGCGTGATGTAATTGGCTCCGTAAACGATTCTAATATGTACAGGGTGTTACTGATCACGTGCCATTCAATGAGTTTTATCTGTCCATGTCATCTCACGAGTAAAGGTTGTTACAGTGCATCTGCTCAAGCTGCGAGATGTGTGCGGGCGTGACGCTGCTCTTGGGCAAGTTCTGTAGTGGCTTTGGTCAGCCATTTAGCTGCATTTGACATATACGACGGTTGAGAGTTATACCGGAGAGAAAGCGTACATATCGGTCCACCAGTTGGTGACACTAGCAAGCATACCAGCCTCTCGCGAGTAGCTAAACGACGACGAAAAGTGAGTTCCGGAACTTGCAAGACATGTAGTCCTGCGGCGGAGCCGGAAGTGCTTTCTTACCCGAAAATCTCGAAAGCATTTCGAACCCTGGACAAAGGAGCCCGCAAAAGTTAGCACTAGCAAATGGTCATTCTAGTTTGAGACGGACATACATGTCATTATGCGGGCCAGTGTCGAAGCCGAGAATGGAGCCAGGGAAGAAAGCGGCAACCGCCAAAGCATTGAGGGAAAGGGACCGCATCGTGCAAAGGACTTTCCAGTGTCGGGGAACTCTAACGAGGGAGCGACTGTGGGGAACTCGGTCTGCCTATAAAAGCATTGGACCACTCAGCCAGCGTTAAGGTTCTCCGCCGTCGGCTTCCGTCGGGGCCCGCAAAATGCCAAGTGGCGCGCAAAATGGAACACGGGATTATGTCATCCGCATCACTCCCAAATGCCATAATAAGGGATCCTACTTAAGCCGGACGTCATCCTCTTTCTCTGACGGCCAACACTTGTAGTTATCTGCAAGTTGATAGCTGGGAAGGTTGAAACTTGTGAAAGCTGAAACTCTGTAGCCCCTGGCTTGAACCGGTTGGATAGCCGGTTAGACCCGTTCGTGGCTTCCCATCCCAAACCAAAAGACGATTGGGTGGATAGGTTACATACACCAAACCCCTGACTCTCATGGTACACAACCGCACTACCGACGATTGGGTTACTCCGGCAGAAGTTTCTGCCACTCCATGAAGAATTTGACTGCGCCTTTTGGACCAATTCTACGCGTCCGTTCAGATTTTGATGTTGTTCACAAGAGTCTTGTGCCAAATTCACCAGATTGCATGATAGTCAAATTCCAGTGATTATTTACTGCAGAGCATGATCAGAGACATCTTCAACCGCCTCAAAAATTAAATTTGTCCAGAGCCGCATGAGCCAAGGGAGTCCTTCACCTTCGTTTTATCAAACTAGTAGAAGGATGTGGAATCTCAAGGCTGCTGAGCATCATATGTAAGGCTGGCGGAAGATCTCCGACCAAGTATGGCTCCCGCGACCGGTAACGGTCCCAGGCCAACAGGCGTGGCAGGGTGAACCGGGGATCCCAACCGACCCGCATGTTCGGAACAACCTCCGCAAAAGGGCTCAGATTTGTGATAATCGAGATACGCTCGCCAAAATCTGAATGCGAATCTTCTATCAAAGTTTCTACCCACATGGGGGCATTGTGATCGGTGCAAAGTTAGAGTCCAAGGCGTGTGCCACGGAAGAATGACGCGCGCCGCCCAGTGAAATGGGAGGCGCCCATGTCACACTAACATAACGCGTTCGACCGAACATTACCCATGTTCCTTTTTTCGCGCCGAACACGTCGGACCCACGCGGCTCAAAAAAAAATGGCAATTACATTCTGCGCTTGTCTCACCGATAAGAAGTAGTAATGTTGTCATCAAATGAGAGCGTCACGCCCCACCCATGTTCCTGGATTTTCTTGGCTGACGAGGCTGTCGGTGCTCTGCGGGCGGGGACCCCAATCCAGCTGTGCAAAGGGCCAACGCGGGCTCTCTCCTGGGCCAGTTTCGCCTACCGCGTAGTGCACCCAGCTTGCCTTTTTTGGGTGGGGAGGCAAAAATGAGTGTGGGGAAACGCACCCTGAGGGAGCCCTGAGGGTGCCGGGCGCCTCCGTATCTCATTCATGTGTCACGACATGGTGCCCGCTGTATAAAAGCATGCCTGCCAGCGGTCCATCCCCCAGTTTCTCTGGTACTCTTTTTCCATCTGGCCTCCTTACCTCAGTTGCCAGCCCTCTTCTCTGCCTAGCATGGACGTAAAACATCATGAAGGTTATGAAGTTCATGACACCAAGCGGTCGCAAACCACGCTCGATGGCACCATAATAGATGACTATGAACAAGGTCATGCCCCAGCAAAGGCTGACCTCCAGCGTCATCTCAAGGCCCGTCACGTTGCCATGATCTCCATGTACGCATCTTACCATTAGGATGTTCTGGCTTCCCGTCTCTTTGGCTTACCTTTCCATTTCTGTTTCCAGTGGCGGTGTCATCGGAACCGGTCTATTCTTGGGAACTGGTGGAGCCTTGAAATCGGGTGGTCCTCTCGGTCTCCTGATGGGTTACGCGATCATGGGTACCATCTGCTACTCTGTCATGTGCAGTCTGGGAGAAATGGTGTCCCTGCTCCCGGTCCCAGGAGGTCACATCAAACTTGCCGCTCGCTTCGTCGATCCTGCTCTGTCCTTCTCCATGGGTTGGAACTACTGGTACAACTGGGTCATTGTCCTGCCCGCCGAACTGTCCGCCGCCGCCGTCCTCATCAACTACTGGACCAAGGATGTCAACAACGGCGTCTGGATCACAATGTGTCTGGTCTTTGTTGCCATCATCAACATGTTCGGTGCAAAGGCGTACGGTGAAGCCGAGTTCTGGTTTGCCAGTATCAAAGTTATAACCATTGTCGGTCTTATCATCGTCGGTATCATCATTGCTGCTGGCGGTGGTCCCAACGGTAGAGCCACCGGATTCGACTACTGGAAGGACCCTGGTGCATTTGCTCCATCGTATGACGGCATGACTGGTTCTAGCGCTCAGTTCTTCGGCTTCTGGGCTGTCCTGGTCCAAGCTGCCTTCTCGTACATTGGTACTGAAATTGTTGCCATCGCCGCCGGCGAAGCCAAAAACCCCAGGCGTAACATCCCCAAGGCCATCAAGCGCGTGTCCTTCCGTATCATGCTGTTCTACATTGGTGGAACTTTCATCATCGGTCTGCTCGTTAAGTCTACCGACCCTCGCTTAGGCACCACCAAAGACGCAAACGCCAGTCCCTTCGTCCTCGGAATCAAGGACGCGGGCATCAATGTTCTCCCTGACATTATCAACTTCTGTCTCCTCACATCCGCCTGGTCCGCTGCTTCCTCTGACATGTATACCTCCAGCCGCGCCCTCTACGGTCTCGCTGTCTCTGGTCAAGCCCCCGCCATTTTCAAGCGTACTCTGAAGAACGGCCTTCCCCACTACACAATCCTTGTATCCCTTGCCTTCTCTTGCCTGGCCTTTATGGCTCTTGGCTCTGGCCCCGGTAAAGTCTTCGGGTGGTTCGCCAACATGACTGCCATCTGCGGGCTGATCACCTGGGTCGGAATCTGCTTCACCTACATTCGATTTTCGGCCGGCATCAAGGCTCAGAATATCAGCCGGGCAAACTTCCCGTACACGAGCCCACTTGGTGTTGCCGGTGCCTGGTACGCTCTGATCATGATCAGTATTATAATCATGACCAACGCTTGGACTGTCTTCCGGTACGATGCCAAGGGCGAGGAGTTCGACACCGCCACCTTTATCACGTCGTACCTCCCTGTTCCAATGTTCCTTATCCTTCTGTTCGGCGCGAGGTTTTATAAGAAAAGTAAGATGGTCAGCCCCATGGACATGGATTTTGTTAGCGGTGTCCGCGAGTTTGAGGAGGCGGAACAGACCATCCCCAAGCCGAAGAGCACCGCCATGAAGATCTGGAACTGGGTAATGTAGACTAGTGAGAATTTTTGGCATCATGGGAGTCTTTGTAAAATATTAGTGAATCTGTTATCCACCATCTCACCACGTTTTATCCTTCCTGGCGAAGGCCGTCTCGTAAATTATATGACGTTTTGTGTCCCTTACCTGGTGTTGTATATACACACTCCACATTGTCCAGCAAGAAGACCAGAGGTGTGAGATCCCGCAGAATATAGAACGTGAGAGAATGCGGATCCTTTCCCGCCTCTCTTCTGTCTCGGTTGATCCCCAGAGTCCACTTCGTCTTGTTGCACCTACCACACCCTGCATTGAGATCTGAACACGGCTTCTTTCTTTTGTGTATGTTCTTCTTCTCGAGGGAAGTCACCATCTCCGTCATCTGACGCTAGTAGTACTTGCAGTGCTGAACGTACTGCAAGGTGCTGAGAGCGAGACTTTAGCCGGAGACCACCAGCTGCCAAGGTAGAACGTGCGCTTGGCTTGGTGCTTTTGAAGCACAACATCGACATCCCCGTATCATTTATGAGGTTCCCGTGAGAACCGACTGTGCACAAAGTGACCCCTTCGCTGTGATCTCAGCAGATTGATGACCGTCTCGTGTATTGCTTGCTCGCAAACGGGTACCATAGGTAGCCATCTTGCTGGGAATGCATACACATCTACGGTCTGCTTCCACGCAGAGGGCTACCCATGGCCATATCCAATTTTCTTCCTTAGGAATGGACCAGCTCAGCGCCTCCGGCAGTCGTGACTGTGAAGCTATTTATCAGGCCAGAGGAAGTGCTAATGTGTTGCAACGATGTCATTCGTTTACGTCAGCACGTCTCTTTTGGAGGAAGAGAAGGTTGCCTGACCTCATCGGCGGTGACACCGAGAGATCGTGAAGATAAATGACATCTTTCGCTACCACAGCCGGCTGGGACGTTTCCCTTTACACCAGGTGCTACTGTGAGGAGAATGCGTACAATCTTTGTCGCGCGATAAAGGATCGGGCCGGCATAGGACAGACTCAAGGCGCCGGTTTTGAAAATGCTCGAACGTTCCTGGCGTCTGTTTCCATAGAAAACGCATATGTAGTGTTTTGCTCCAGTGAGATAGGCTGGGTACGTCTCTACAAATATATATTCTTCTTCCCAATGCTTAAATACCAAAGTACACTATCTGAATGCCCATCACTTGTGTTATATCGTCGTCAGTTTGCCATGAACAAGCAAAAGGCTGGCAAAGAGGAGTCGGACGGCGAGGTCGTATGGGTGAGCGAATGATTCTGGTTGACTCTCAAAAGGGGACGGAGATTTATTGCAAATCCGCAGGACTATCACGTTTTTGTTGTAGTAAAGCACCCTACCCACGGTGCAATGGTCTACGATTTTGACACAACTCTATCATTCCCATGCCCGTTTGTAACTTATGTCGGAGCGTCTTTCAAACCTTCGCGATTGCCGCGATCGTTTCGAGTTATTCCAGCTCATGATTATCTTTCATTTTTTGCCAGCGACAGGCGTCATATGGTACGTGCATACGCATTTGCAGCAAGTCCGGTATATGGTCAGACTGACTCGTGAATATTGGAGCAGAGAGTTGACGCTGGCGCGGTATCTGATGAGTCATGGATAGCTCCACCTCCTTCAGCTCCTGCTATCTCATCCCTTGTTGTGTTTGATTCGTCAACTTACAAGGTCCCTCAGTATGATCCGGAGGCGGCCGAGTATTGGGGCAATGCCCACCGGACGCCTGCCACAAACGAGCACCGGTTATCGCTATACATCCGCATGACCAAGGCAACGACAGATTGGGAACGAATCGCTGAAAATGCGTTGGTCGATCAGTACCTTGGGAAGATTGTTGATTTGGTTGGCCTGCCCCGATACTTCCAAATTGGGAGTGTCTGCTGCGCGTCTGAGGGCTGACTCAGCACAAAGCCCGACTTGCGCAACTCTACCGGCACGATATGATGTCAATACGTCTCCAAAGAACAAAACTTGGCCCAGGCGGTTCGCATGTGTAACATTTCTACATTCTATTAGTCTTGAACCTTCTGGCCTGTCCTGTCGATCCGTCGGAAGAAGGGACTATCAAAATGCCGCTTCTTTCTATACTGCTGTGGCTGCTTTGTATCTATTTTGTCCAAGCGACTTCATGGTCCAGAATTGCTCAGCCATTGAAACAAGCAGTACTCGACCGCAGGCAGGATGCTCCGCGTGCATTCCCGGGTAGCTCTGGCATGTGCAACGAGTTTGAATCTATCTCAAATGTGGCGGAGGGTATCTTGTCCACGAGTTATGAAAACGCCCGAACATATGTATCAAATCAGAAGTGTACATGGCAGATCAGTGCACCGGCAGGCTCTATTGTCAAGGTATGATTATCCAATGAACGATACCTTCGATCGTCCGTGCTGTAAAACTCCGGTGTTGGGCGTCTTTAACCCTTGTCGTCTGCGCAGCTCCGCTTCGACTCGTTCCACACTGAATGTGGATGGGACTGGGTAAACATCTTCGATGGCACTTCCATTGGCTCTCCTCAGATCGCCGCCCTGTGTGGGGTACGAAACACCTCTGATGCCAACGAATTCATAACATCAACCGGCCCCGCGATGACCATAACATTCACTTCCGATAACGCTGTCAATGCACCGGGGTTTAAAGCTTACTTCAAAGTCCAATGTGAGCTCACTAAGATGCAAGAACATTTCCGGGAAAACCTGACCAACACAGTACATAGCGACATCCGATTGGTGCAATAATTCCACGGACTGCAACGGCTTTCGTTGCGTTACCACGAATGGCGTATCGAAATGCCAGTGTGATCTTTATCACCGAGGGGCGTTCTGTCAGTTTGGTACAATCTTGAGCTTCATGCTGTTCCAGCTAATGACCGGAACTAAGAATCTGCTTACAAAATAGAGACTACCGGCTACAGTCCGTTCTCGCCGCGGGAACTACACTCCACCGCCTACGACCCCGTCAGCGATGTAGGTTGAAAATGCTTGTGGGTCGGGAGGTGGTCACACATGAACTGACAGTCTTCTGATTAGAGCATGTACCTTACATTTGGCATGAACAACGGGAACACACCAGTTCTGAATGACGTGCATGTGTACAATTTTGGTTTGTGGCAGTTTTCGGACCTCGCACATGGGGAATAATCTGCTGACAGTCTCTTCAGCGTTTCAAAATTGGACCAGGCTCGGAGCACAATCAACACCCCAAGCGCGGTATTCTCACTCGAGCTGGATGGTCAATGGGACTCTCGTGGTTTATGGCGGAATCTTATCGGGACAGCCGACAAATGAGATCTGGAGTTACAAACCGGGTATGATGCTGCTCTCCGAGCTGCTGCAAATGCCAAAAGTCAGGCAGTGGCTGATTGCATTACGTTGCTTAGCTCCTACAAACGAATGGTTTCTGTTACCAGCAAAAGGGGAGGTCCCGCTGACAGGAGGGGCCGCAGCGACCCTTGTAGAATACAATAAGGGATTTAACATCTACGTTGTTGGTGGCGTGGGCATTTACTCGAATCACTTCTCCCGCTACCTCTACAAGTACGATTCCGGTATGTAGCAGATTGGACACGAAGGGGAAAACAAACTGCAGCTAAAGTACAGACCCTGCAGTAACAACCCGATGGACATATCTACGTCCAATACCAGTGAGAACCACTGGCGCATCCCTCGCCTACCATCCCGAGACCAACAGTCTTTATCTTCTTGGTGGCCTGCGTTATACCGACATGGACATGACAGGGGGCCTCCCAAGCTACATATACTCCATCGATGCGAATGAATGGTATCTAGGCCCTGGACAGGAACCACCTCTTTCAATATATGGTACCGCCACATACGTCGGGAACGATATTTTTGCTATCCACGGCGGATATCGTCCGTTGCTGAAGGAGAGCATGCTCTATGACGAGTGCGCTCCGGCCTACACATCGGTACTGGATGCAGGTGAGTGAAATTGCTGGCATTGCCGTATCTCGTGGTTCATTGAAGCTGATGCGTGCTTTACAACAGCATGTGGACAGTTCGTCAAAGCAAATGTGCTTCCACCACTCAAAGCTCGAAGAAAAGGCCAAGCCATGATTCTGCGAGATGATGTCTTGATCATGCACGGAGGCAGCAATGGGCTTCTCCTCAATGACAATGCTACCATCCCCTTGAGCGCCTTGACGCCAACCACTCCGACCAGACGAAACAGAGACGCTTGCGCCATACACAGATGGTGTTCCACCTGGTACGATTGTACCGATTGTCTTGCCCGACCCTACTGTGGGTGGTGCGGAAACCAATGCGTCTACACTGGCCAGAATATGGCGATCCGACCATCGGCATTACAGATAGCCTCAGTCTGCCCTGCGGGATCTACCCCAACCCATGATCTTGATGATTGCCCAAACCGTACGGCCTTCTTTGTTGCAGGTGCCTGAACAACGCAGGAACTAACTTTGCGCCATGATGATTGCAGGAATTCCGCTCGAGTATGACGATCAAGCAGTCTTTGGAAGCGTCCAGATGGGAAGCAGCGTATCATACAAGGTGTACATCGACGAGCCTGATAGAGGTAAGCCGGGCAACAGAGAAATATTTGGATCTCGATAGACGAACCGTTAACCGTCTTTTATTAGACATCCATTTTGAAGTCATTCCCAGCGACTCTTCCGTGAAACTCAATCTCACGATTCTCTCTATTCAGCCAATCGGCTCGTTCTCGACGACGACGGGTCTGCTCACAATATCGTCGTTCAATCAGCGACATCTATCAGCGACCTATGTTTTCAGCGTAGCCTACCCTGCCATAACATCTGGCTCCTTGAAGAAGCGAACAGAACCGACCGTCGCAGAGTTCAGTGTCCAGGTCTCCACAACACCAATGGACAATGGAAACGGAGACGGCGATTCCGGCGGTGGCATTTACATCGATGCGCAAGATATAGCCACCTTCATTGTGGTTTTCGTTGCATCAATCCTTGCCAGTTTGATCGCGACTTATCTTGCCCGCCGATTCCGAGATCGCGTGTATCTGGTCCGGCTGATGCGCGCGGGCCAAGTACTTGTGCTGCCTAAAGAGCCACCAAATCTGTATGAGGTCAATGTAGAGCTTGTGGAAGGATCCGGCGTAAGACGGAGGCGGGCATCGCTTTCAAGTAGCCCGGACGCAGGAGCTGTAAGCAAAACGGGAGAGTCTTCTAGCAAACAAGATATTGAGTTGCAAAAGATTCGTAAGAAGGGGATTCTGAGGACAGCCGGAGCGACCGATCTCGAGAGCAACGAAGAGGTTTCGGGTAGTACGGATGCTTTATCTCGCGCCTATGCACGCACGCGGCTTCGGGTAAGGCCTCTCAGTTTACTTCTCATCGCCAGTATTTTCGGTGTTCTCACACATCTATTCACTTGCAGCCCTTGGCTGTCCATCCCATCGGTACAGCCCATTCGAATCAAGTACCTTCCATTGCAACATCGTATTTGATTACTTTCCCAGGGAGCCCGGGGCAAACACAAAGCTCGGCTCTCTCGGGCTTGAAAGTCGCGACTGCTGTTTACCGCGATAACACGACAAAGAAGCGCTTAGGTGAACCCGCTGAAGACCAAACTAAAAGCGCCTGGCAGAGACGATTACCTGCGTCCGTACTCAGCGGGTGGCAGTACTTCCTAGATATCTGGAGAGTAGAGCGATTGTTGGGACTCTAGGTATGACCTCAAGCCTGTGGGGAGAGATTGTTGATACTATTCAAAGAGGACTGTTGAGGATGTCAAAATGGATGTTGAGTGATGGGTTGAGATTTTGTTACTAGGTCGGAGGGGCTATTGCAAAAGCCCCATACAGCCATACAGCAGCACGCAAATGTATTTACATTGATAGCATGAATTAATCATCTTCATCGCTTGATATTATGTGCCGCTTTTTCTTTGCCCTCTTCACCCCAATCTCCCGGTCTTCATCCTCATGTGCATCCGTGGGCTGTGATGGTGCCGCACGCACCGGTGGGACTGCTTCGGATTGTCGACGACTCGTACTTTCCGATGTGTGACGCTTCTCTTGTCGTTTAGCCTGACTCAACCGCGCTGTGTTTTGTATCTCGCGTTCTTCTTCCTCGTCATCATCTTCGTCTTCATCATCCTCGACAACTGTAGTACTTGTAAGAAACAAGCGAGTCAAAAGATCTGAACATCACAAACAGTACCAAAGTCATCCTCGTAAGTATCCAACGCTCTTCTAATATTCGTGTTGCCTCTCAAATATGTCGCCTCATCGTCTGAATCGCCATCCAAGTCCCGAGCGCTCAGTCCCCGGCTCCCAGAAGATGCGTTTCGCCTTTTGGCTTCCAATCGCTTCCGAGCTCGTATTTTTTCATTTTCGGCCTGGGACATCAAGATGAGCAAACGGATGTACTTCGTACGCCCCTACAACATGGATGGTCACCTTTTCCATAGCTTCTCTTTCCTTTTCAGGATCCATCATCGTGACTATCATCTTCGTCTGAGACACATCTTTGTCTCGACTAGTAGAAATGTGCTTCGTCAACTTCTGATGCACCACTGAAGACCTCGAATATGGCTTAAACGTCATGTTCCGGGGTGTTCGGTTTTGGGTTTGCAACACGCCCGCCTCGGGTATTGAGACGGTAATGTACTGATGCGGCGCCCCTTGCATGTAGTTCGCATCGAAC
Source organism: Powellomyces hirtus (assembly GCA_025526995.1). Taxonomy (NCBI): domain Eukaryota; kingdom Fungi; phylum Chytridiomycota; class Chytridiomycetes; order Spizellomycetales; family Powellomycetaceae; genus Powellomyces; species Powellomyces hirtus. The sequence goes on from JAHLKG010000002.1 coordinate 417,306, forward strand.
ACCTCCCCTCCCAAAATCAGCGAGGTAGAGCCGTCCGACCATCTCACCAGACGAGCATTGGACTCCTTCCTTTCCTGTCTTTGCCGGTTATTTCATGCAAGGAGAACGTAGAGTACATATCTGCTCATCCTACCTCGCCACTCGGGTCTCGAACGGTCCGCCATCTTATCGTATTCTCCAAAGTGATATGTGAGGCAATGGATGGGTCAGCCGGAATTTCATCCTCTTCATCCCAAGACTGTGCTTCAAATGGTCTGTGATCGACACCCATCCATGTGGGGAGACGGGCTAAGAAAACCTGAAGAGCGGAATTCAGGTGCGATCCTGTAGCGCGTGCCAGATAGTTTGCGATGCTACCTCCTCATTCCCTTGTGAAAAGCGCGGTACGTCAGGTACGATACATCTGGCTTTTACGACAGGTCTTTCTCTCCGTTCTCGTCGGGGAACAATTGGGACGTGCTTTCGTTCCGGTTCCTCGCTATTGAGGTGCAAGTTCAATGTGTGCCCAAGCAGCTGTTGAACCCTCCTTCGTTCACTCACTCGGAACTTTGTATATCACCAAACAAGTCTGCCTCCTCCGCATCAACTGCTGGTTGTGATCTGGTCGACTCTGCGTCCTCGGCTCCACTGGACTCCGCTTCTCGATTCAATCGACTGTTGGACCTCGAGCGCTCTCTCGACCCAGATCTTGACCTTGAAGAGGAAGCTTCTCTCCGACGTTTCGATGAGATTTCACGAGAGTCCGTGACCGGCGGTATGCGTTGCTCTTCCTCGCCGGACTCATCATCACTGGACAGAATACGGCGGCGTGCAGAACGGGATTTCGCTTCCGTTTCGTTGTCGGAAGAGTCAACTGGCCGCCTCTCGGCAGGTGCCTTTGCTTCTACCTCGTTGTCTGAAGAGTCTGAGCCGAAAAGACCATCCATGATGCTCTCTCTTGCTGTTGAACTGCCCGCTCGGATGCCCTGACATTCGTCGTGAGCTGTACTGTTCGCGTCACGTGATCAAGTCTTTGCCGTCATTTTGGCGCATTGACAGTTTCCGGGACACACTTCCGGAATATCGATAGTAAATCCTTATGTTAATGACAGGCTACATTGTTCGCTTTGTGCCCAGGTAAGCACACTAGTCGGGGAACGTCAGAATACATCTGGGGCAGAGGGGGGACGGAGGCGAGTACCTGTAAGGTGCTGATCAAATAGATTGCTCGACAGAACTCCACCTCGGCGACCTCCGAGGGGTCTGCTCTATCTCCTAAGGCCTCCAACCCATTCTATACCCCAACACCGCTTCTTCTCCTCCTCTCCCCGTGCGAAAAATGTTATCGATACCTCCAGCCCTCAGTACATCCAGTCTAATGCAGGTAAGTAAGGGGTTTTCTCCGCCCCCCCGCCCCCCGGTACTGGTCCAAGAGAAACTGACAATAACTGGTTGGTAGAATGGTCCGTTCTAGCTTTGGATCACCCGCTTGTACATAACCAAACCGGTATCCGGGTTTACATAGTCGGGATTCATCACAACTCCCCTGCCTCACTGGAACGCGTGGAGCAAGTCATTGCGGAAGCCCAACCGGTCGCTGTGTGCTTGGAAGTGGACTCTCACCGCCTAAGGAGATTCTCAGCAAAGGCTGAAATTGTCCTAGGACAATATCGTGATCAGGTTAATGAATCAGATGCAACGAGCGCCACAACTTCCCCAGCTTATTCACATCGCGTGAACTATACGCCGCCCCGATTGCGAGGTGTTCGCACCGTCGTTCAACCCAATGCAGCTCACACGAACTCGGCTGCGTTTACCTCCCTCACCGATCGCGACCGTGAGGTGCTATCTCGTCTTGACATGGATCCCGCCCATCATTTGTCTGCGACACATATCCATTATGGCTTGGAGATGGGTGTAGCTATTCGGGCTGCTTACGAACATCAAGCTGTGATTCGAGCTATTGACATACATCCGGATGTCTTGCGATCTGACCCAACGCATTCGGCGCTCATTCGGAATCTAGTCCAGCGTTACAGATTGCTGCCTCCACCGACGCGAAGAACCTCCGCACTCGGCCGAGCATTGTTTTGGCTGCTCACCCGCGCCTCGCTCGGGTTCCGGCGAAATGTGGACAAGGAGGCAGAAGCAGATATCTCGAGCGTGCAGGATCATGCCACATATCTTAGATGTTGGAAAGCCTTCTTCCCCAGCGCGTACTTCTGGTGGTTGGAGGTGAGGAATGCCGGAATGGTGGATCAGCTGAGGGCATGTGTACGCGATGTAGCTCAAAGCCGCGGGCTTTTGGATGCAAACGGAGTGAGCAAAACCACTCGAGAACCGCCACCAACGATTGTGGCGGTCGTGGGAAAGAGCCACGTGTTCGGTATAGCAGAAATGTGGACAGATGTCGTTGCATCTGAAAAGTTCCCCCTGGTCAAAAATCCGGTTCCTTTCCAGCTGAAGGGCGAAGAGATCATCTCTGTAGAAGAGCTGATCTCGAGTACAATCAGTAATGAATTGCCTGGAGCGCGAAATGCGAGTACTGGAACATCTAGAGTCATCATGCAACATGCGCAACATGAGCGTGGCAATCACGGCCAAATCGAGAGACGCAACGAACCCTCGGCTCCCCGACGGGGAGGAACTGTGGCACCTCCACCAGCTCCAGACAGACCACCACCGAGGACACCCACAGGCATCCGGTATATAGATTAGAACATTGGCTCGCATCGCACTATTACTCCTCGAGAAGTTTATTTCGGCGTATTGCGGAGTTTTTGGAATGGGTTTAGGCTATCCGATTGTAAACATAGATGTATGCCTCTCCCACAGCCTTTGCGATGTCTGGGACATGCACCACTTTGTTGTCATTGAACAACACCCACTGCCCGTCTTTGAGGATGTGGGCCACATAATGCCCACAATGGGTGGAAGTCCCTTTATGTGAGATAAAAGCAACCAGTTGATATTTGGCCGGCCGGTTATCAGGTTGTGATGGTCGATCGTCTATGACACATCAACGACATCAGTTGCGAAGTCCGCCACGGCGACATCGTTTAAGTTGCCGAGAACCGTACCTGCAGCTGACGACTCACTGACTTCCATGGAATCTGCATGGCTAAAGAGCCAATCCACTGCGCGCTCCATGTTGTTGCTCTGCAATACGCTGGATCAGTATAAAACGGGAGAGGCCATAGCCCTTTCCACGACTTCTTACCGTTTCTTTAAGTGCCCGTTCTGCTTGCGCGGCCGTAAACCCCATATCAGTCAATTGCTGTATGTCACCCTCGGAAGCCCCACCAGCTCCACTACCGGCGGCGCTCGCTCGAATTGGAGCATCAATATCTACAGATGAGGACGTGACAATAACCTTAGAAGCCCGTTCTTGAAATAGAACAATGACTATCCATACCTGGATCATCCATATGCTCAAACAACCATGCCATTGCAATCTCGGCCCCATTATTGCCAGTAGCGAGTAAAGCTTTGGTGCACCGGATTTCCGGGAATCCCATACCCATCAGTTGATCGAGTGCGAGTGCGTCAACTTGTGGTGCGCCACTGCCCGCGGCTGGCGAAACGAATAGTCATTACACGTGGTACAGCGAACATCAATGCACAAGGATTCTTACAGTCCGAGTCCTCAGGCAGTGCTTCTTCCCCTTCTTGTTGACCGTGACCCCGGAATCGTTCCAGATCCAGTTCCAGGGGCGCAGGGATAGACACATCTATGAGACCCATTAGACGATCGATCGGGAAAAGTTCTGCTGAAATTACGTACTGAGCTTCTCCATGACCCATCCAGCGCCCAGTACAAATCTGCTCATTGTGCACAGTAGTGTGTCAGGGAACGCACTAACGCTAGTAGTACTGTCCACGGGCCGATGTGAGCTTGCCATAAGACACGGGTTACTGGTCAGGGCAAACTTACTATTTAGCGGAAACGGTCTTATTGTCATGAGGACACTTGTATTCACGAATATCGTCATTGAAAACTGTTCCAAGACAGTCGTTGAAAGCCACAGGGTGGTAGGCAGGCTTCTCCCCATCAGGTTGGCCATCAATAGGCTTGGCGGGAACCCGCAGCGTCAGCGAGTTATTCTTTTCAGTGCGGTAACGGACACGGTTGCATTCGAGGCACTGGAGCCGCTGTTCCACATCAAACTTGAAGATCTCCGATGGGTCCGCTCCTCCTGCCCGCTCCTTCTGTTCGATCATTGTTATAAGATGTTGGAAGAACTCTTGAGCGTCCTGCTGCCTCATTGTGGAGAATTCTGCGTGGCCTTTTCCAACAAGACTCTTGAACATGGATGGCGCGATGCCGTCCTGACCTCGAACTTGCTCATCATCTCCAGATGCCTGCGGAGGCTGTGAGTACCGTCCACTGAGCAGACCGTCCGCCATTTTCCCCATTTGACAGTGAAAGCACGAGCTCGGCTTGTCGCGGCATCCAGCCATGTGTTCTTTCGCGACGCTCAAGTATCTATGAGTAACCAGTTTAGTTGTTTCATTGACCAGGAATGCTCCGGATGTACGAACCGGTCTTGGAATGGCCGCAGTGCAAACACCGCTTGCAGCACAGATGCCATGTAACAGCTAGACAGGAAAGTCAATTGCCCTGAAGCGAATTCAGCTTAAGATTAGAGTAGACACAAACCTGTTGCCAAGGTTTTTGAGGCCAGTCAATCCAGGACCGAAAAGAGGATCAAGAGATTTGCCATCCTCCGTTGTCATACTAAAATCGAATTTGAGGTTCTGCTCCAGTTGCTATGATACTCGTCAAATGAGAGGTCGATCGTAAGAACCCTGAATAAATCGCCCATACCAGCTCGCCAAGGCTCTTCTGAGTTTTCTGCTGAGTTGCTATGTTGATGCCGAATGAAGCAAGATGCTCTGCAAGACGGGGATCCACGCGATCCTCTCCACACTGATAACAGAATACATCTATTTCCAGAACTTTGGTCAACTTCGGTCAGATTATCGATAGATTGTGCCTTCAAGCATACCTCCACCGCCTTCCGGGGTTATGGTACCGATCTTCACAGAGACTGGATGGCGTGTCTCCTCAAAGTGATTAAGACCGTGACCATTGCCCCCAATCCCCCCAAATTGTTGTCTCCCACACCCGAGATTGCCGCAAGTGAGACAAAGCCACAAGTTATCCTTCACATCACAGTTGCTGCAATGTGACAGTGCTGTGAATGCATCCATGTTTAACTAAAGTTCATGTTGCGCAGAGCTTGGCATCTGTGATATCCACACGGACCTTCTACTTTGCGTGGATTGGATTGGCTGACGTTCTCGGTATGTGAGCATGATGTGATCTCCTCGTGCCATGCTTTGACTTCGGATTGTCTTTTGGCTGACAAGGCTGACATAACAGAGTCAATAACCGCGGGAAGCTATTGTAACATGTGAGCTTTCGGCATCAGGAACATGGCGCAGCCGCGAGTTTCTCACGTTTCCAAATGTCCGATCAATCTCAACTCCTCCGCATCCATAACACTGTGCTTCTGTAATGAAATCAAACATGTCTTCTTCGCTTTCTGCTTCGATTGCTAGCTTCGTTATCTTCGCAGGAGGAGGAGATCCGTCGTTCTGCTCTGAAGTTAGTACCCAGGTTTCCCTAGCATCCCGTTCAGTCCAACACACCTTCCGAGCTTTGGCGATTCGCTTGATATTCAGAACAATCGGGTGGTTCGTCTTGTCATAGTGGAGTTGCGCGTGATGACGCTCACTTCCAGCGCAGCCGCCGTTGAAGCACGACAAGCAGACATCAATTCCTTCGGGCATATCCTAATGTTGGCGCCATTTAGTACGAAAAAGGGGCGACCAGCAATCTTGGAGATCGCACCTGTGAATCGAAGCATAGGGTACATTCTTCCTTGTAAACCTCGCTAGCCGGGGTGGCAGGTGACAGGCGGGTCGAAGAAAGATGCGAACAAGCAGACATTTGGGAATATGATATAACTATTCAGTTGTTGTTAATGTAGATCAGCACTGAAAGGCAAATAGGTGAAACGTCAAACTACGCGCGAGGAGGTCATTGACTTACCCCACATCAGCACTTATATGACTGTGCCGTTGAGTCGCTCAAAGCATTCCTCCGGTCCTTATTCACAGAATCCACCAAGCACCAAATTCTCCAAAAATAATACGACCGCCATGCTTCGCTCAGCAGGAAGACTACGACCGTCGGCTTTCTCTGGGGCCGGTCGCTCGGCTCGGACGTGCGGTGCTCAACCAAGACCGACGAGCACTGGAGTACCGTTGAGCGGGTCACATTCAGCAGCAAGTGGCATGGGAGGTGCAGGTGCAAGCATTCCCATGAGCAGAGGGATACGGACTGCAGTGACATCCAGCTGTGGGGCGGTGAGAATGATTTTTCCGAAGCGGCCGAATTGGAACGATAATCTTGACCCATACTCTTGATGTTGTAATTAGATATCGAATGTGCCATCGATACTTGCGGACACTTTGCACTTAGGCTCGGCAGCGATAACACTAGCCCGAATTTGCGGTAGCTGTGATCTAGAAGACCTATAATAGACCATTGATTTGTTCCGAAGCGTGAACTATTCATCAAACTTTCTCGAAGAACGATTCCAACGTCGGCTTTCGTTCTCACAAATGTCTGCGTTCCGCCCGAATTGATCCTTATGTTTGCGCCATCATGATGAATGAGCTAAGGCGAAAACGTCGAATGCTAGTCATTCTCATTAGATTTAGTTTTTATGTACATTATAATTTGTTTTGCATCAAGTAGAATCATCGCGGCACCGGGGCAAAGTGTAACTGAACGAAAATTCATCCCCCACTGATCCGCTCTTGAGACACCGTCATCCAACTATGCGTCTTCCGTGCCCCGTCGACTTTTGGACTTACACGCTCGACTCACCATTCGAACTCGCCATTGGCCTATAAAGGCTAAGTACATGGCACACGATATGAAAAGCAATACTTGGCATACGATGCATACCTTGTTGAAGACATAGTCTCGTCCGTTCACGGTGATGATGCCGTCTTTCAATGCACACTTCCATTTGTTTTTGACGCGGTTTACCTGCTAGCTTTGGGTCAAAAATGGATATATAGTAAGTCCGAGTCTCTTACGCTACCTTCTCATACTGGCATAATATCAGATGCTGTGGATCATAACTGTCATCTTCGGAATCGTCATCATCCAGTTCGGAATTGATGCCGTCTTCATTGTCATCCTATAAAAGAGGTAAATATGAAAAGCAAGAACTTCATGCGCGTGACAGCCCGCCATACTTCGTCTTCTTCGTCATCATCGTCGTCCACCCCATCATGTTGACCTATCCGTCGAGAGGCTTTGCGCAACGCCCTAGGAACAGGTTCATCGTTTACTCGAGATTCTGCCCAAAGTTTTTGAACCATTGCGTCAATTTCCTAGTGGATGCAATGTCAGACACATTTTTCATCCTGTCATGAGGCATCTCAGATATGGTTTTACTTTCTGCGACATGACATGTGTACCAGTGGCGACGCCTTCACCCCCAGGCTCATCACTCGCACCATCCTGTTGAGGCATGCGTCCACTTAGCCCGCCTTGTGATACTGAGGTAAGGACAAGATGGTTCTGAGTTTGACGCAACACGACTGTCCTACCTAGCTTACTAGTAGTGGCCGACGCAGCCGCCAAAACAGCGAGATTGGAAGCCGCGGTGAACGACGCTGCGGGGTCAACCCCATCCGTTGGATAGTAGTCCCCACCAGTCCCGTCGTCATATGGAGGATATTGGCCGTCATAGTCATCCGCAAAATCAAAATCGGCAATCCTTGCAGCGGCGATTTTTTGTTTCCAGACCTAGTCACAACATGACACGCCAAAACGGATGAATATCCGCCTCAACAACTTGCAGCTGCAATTGAGGGCCAACCTGGCGTAGTTCGGCTAGGACGTTCTGGCCGACACCCATCTCCGCAAACGTGGACGATACTGCATCGCACACCTCATCGATTACATGAGTGTACACATCGGGCTGTAGAATAGGTGCACAGAGCAAAGGGTTTAGATTCCATTTGTCATATTGGTACATGAATTTTCTGCGACTTCCGACTATTTAAGTCCAGACGTTCTGCTCACGTCACGGAACGCCAACATCCCCACAACCCCCAACATCAGATCACGCCCCAGCTACACGTACATACCACGAGCTGATTGGACATTGCGCCTGTGTGGGATCGTGAGGATTGGAGCGAGCTAAAGGCAACCGAGAAGGAAAACCTGTCGCTGTTCGTTGGCGGGGGGCCCCTCAGTGCTGCCCCTCTTTTTATACTCAGCGGCGCCAGGTCACGTGTCTGGCGGTCAACGCTGATTTTTTGAAACGTCATCCGTCGCACCATCAAAAACGACGCTGAGGAGATACACACGAGGAAACGTTTAAAATAGATCCCAGAAGTCGTTTTCGTCGGAAGTTGATGATTTTTTCGAAACTTCTCTTTGAATTATGTATAAGCGTACCGCACCCGTTTCGCTTGTCCTAGTAGTGAAGTCGATGTTAGGTCCTTATATACGTCGAGAGCGTGCACTTTCATTTCAGGAGTCGTCGGAAGATAAAGCAATGGGCACGATTATAGCTGATCCGCATGATTTTGCAGAACATAGTGATCTGGAACGAGTATCAAGAATTTGGTGAAGCAAATGTGCCGCGTGGCAGTCCGCTGTCGATGGCCACACGGACCTGAGTGCTGTGCTGCAGCTATGCGCTACATACTATGATGCGTATGAAGGAGAAAATGTCTTCGAGAATTGGGATAGGTGTTATAGACATTGGGAAAAGAACAGAGCAACTTGACGCGTTGGCGCAATTGAAGCGGTGCATATTTGGGATTGTGTCTCTCCAGTGATCATTTGATGGCGTTGTGATTCATTTACGCTGGCGTCGCCAACTGGTCCCCTGGACGGAAACAAGTTGTCATTCGGCACCAGAATAAAAGCATGTTGACGGTGATTCTACGTTCAACAAACTGTGACAAACAATCTATTATGAATCTAATTTATGGACTAGAGAGGACTGATGGCCTACAAAGCCAGGTCTCTGAAAGAATATTGATGTTCTACAAGCTACCAACTCTCAAGTCTGTTGCACGGAAAACAATCGGAATTGGGTGTCCAACACCAGACATCTTCCATCCCTCAGGTCGCGCTTGACACGAGTTTTGAAGTCTTTGAAAATTCGCGGAAAGTCCATTACTGTTATCGTTTTTGGGTGTGCGTCCCAGTGTGACCCAAAGGCGTCCATCAAATACGAATAGAATTCTTGGAACACAACGTAGGACGCACCGCCAAGGGAGACGTAGAGCACTGTTAGACGCCGTTTACGTGCCTGGTGCAAGGCAAAAGAAGTCATGTTGATTCCGACGATGGCCATTGAAAACCTACAAAGAAAGGGAATAAAGAAACATCAAGGGCACGTGAGAAATTTTGGAAGGTGGTCAAGGAGGATAGCAACTGCATACCATGCGGTGGGATGACGGGAAATTTTCAGAAGTCTATGCAGATTATTCTGGTGATGCTGAGCAAAATGCGATAAGTTATCCATCGCAAGCATGCCCATTCCGCGGAAATCTGTGGCTGGGTCGCGCCCTTGAAAGCCTAACTTCGCCCATTGATCCGATTCACGATCGGGGGGCGGTATTCCTGGCATTGAAATTTCCCATAGCTGTGAAACAGACAGTTAACAATGACGACGAATGTGAGACAGAACGAGACAATAAAGGCGCACATCATATAGCCGTTGGACATGGTTCTTATTCGCCGAGTCGAATGCTGTTGCTGCGCGCCCATTCAGCTGGAAAGCAAAGGTGTGAGGCGGGTTGCTGATGTCACAAGAAGGATAAAAATCAACGCGTTACCGTGTTCAAGAGACGATTGACCTCGACTATGGTTTGTATGCATTGACGCAGAAGAATAGCATGCGGGCTGTCAAGTCAATCGAGAGAAGGTTGGCAAGGGAACGCATTTCTTCTCAAAGTCAGACAAGTCACTGTCACTCTTACGTGCTTGGGTTCCCGTTATCTGGGAAAAGTTTGGTTCTCAGAATATGAGCTATGGTAGCATTCAGGTCAAGGTTGCCGGAAACGATGTTTGCTCGTTCCATCTACATTTTGCGGTTCCTGATAAGATATTAAGACGAGTCTCGTCCGGCATTGTACCCTCATACCTTCAGTTTGACCGAGTATTTAAGAGATTGATCTGCGCATGCGTCAGCCCCCGCTAATGCTTGAACAACACAGCTTGCTGCAGACAGCGCAGTACCTATCCTTTCCACCAACTCCGCCGAGAACCCATTATCCGCGCGATTCCGAGCCACCGTCACATCCCGGATCCGCTGGTCCTCATAAATTGGTCCTTCCAAAAGTGGGCCGAGGAGAGCGCGACGTTTCTTCCCTGACCCGCTTGTGGTCGAGTCCCGCAAGACCCGGTCACATAGCCTAAACTATTGTCAAAATCCTGGGTAAGCCAAAGCAACGTAATGATGGAGTCGGTAGTAGTACGTACCAGCTCCGATGTCCCCGTCAGTAAACGCACGATGGCTTTGAAAGCTCTGAAGAGGATGAGAAATAAAGGAAGCCCCCCTGTGGCCCCTTGCACGCGTGCGACTACAGTAATTCCCCAGGACATGGTCAGTAATCTTGGATGCCGTATGAGGTCGGAGCAGCGCATACCTGTATTTCGTACACCGCTGGAAGCACTAGAAAGCCGTTGATATCCTTTGCCGCGAATAGCAACTGTTTTGTCACTCATGGCAAAGGGCGTCGAGTACAGATGAATGGTGGCGTCGGAGGAAACCAAAAGGGTCGGTGCTGCAAAGAGCGTAGTATCACAAAATCACACAGAGAAACACACTGCGCAGCGATGTTGTGATAACACGCAACAACTGGCGAAAATCGATGTTTAGGATTAATGTTAAGTTTGAGGAACACAGGGTATTGATCAACCAATTAGTTTGGCCCCTTATTTTGCCAAAGGGGAAGAAAGTTTGACCGGCATGGGACCGAATGCGAGGCTCGTAACATCAATAACAGAAGAGGCTATGGACCATTACATCAGAGTATGTAACTCCGTAGCTGCCACTTCATCTGAAGGTTTGGTCCGGGGGTTTTTTTTTGTAGAAGGGACAGATTAGACACCAAGGAGGATAGACGGTCAGTTCCCGGACGCAGCGTTTACCAAGCCTCACCGTCTCCGTTGATGTCTACCTCCCCGCTAAGGACTTCAAGCAGCATGGAGCAATTCAGAGAGAAACAAGCAAACACACACCAACGCAGGCTGGCCAGAAACGCACTGGCGCACAGCAGAGTACTGCGCAAAGTAAGCAGCGGAACACAGCATCTGGGGCAGCCCACGCAAAGACGCCTGAACTGCACTCTCATGCCATTCAATCCCACTCCTCAATTTGCACCCCTGCTGCCCATGTTGCAGCTCCCCGTTTTTTTCCTCTGACATCGCGTGGGACAAAAAAAGAGGAGGAACTCCTCCTTCGCCCTTTCGTTTAACTGCGGAGACCTTCCTGTTTTTTTGGTCTTCTCCCTCCATTGTCCCCGGCTCGCGTTCTTTTCTTCATGTCCTTTTCTCTGCAGAACGTGCTCTCCTCTCCTGTATCCATGCATCCTGTGTTCGTTCTGTTCTTTTGCATTGTTCCCTTAGTTTTTTAGTTTTTATGTGGTCCTGACCTCTTATGTACTTCATTATCTCGCTCATCTCCACAATATGCGTCTGCTTTTGTCTTGAGCTCTTCTCCTCTCCTGGGTCCGTGTGTCCTGCGTTCGTAAAAGTGAGGTTAGAAAAAAAAAAAGAATGCGAGATGGCGAGAGATGGTGAGTGACGAAATGGAGACTTTTGCGCCATGTGCGCGCAACAGAGGCTCCAACATTGAGAGGAAGGTAACCTGTTGGGTTTATCAGTGGCAGAAAATGTGAGGGGACGCTGGAATGGCCGCCTTTTATATAGTTTTTGGAAGCCGCGGCGGCCTTCAAAATCTTTTACCACGCAGGCTTGAGCACCGTTCCAGGCACACACCAAACATCTCTCGAACCAGTCGTGCACTCTCTCCAATGTACTTGTCGACGATGGCCCTTCAGAAAGTTGCACTCGAGGGTGCTGGCCACGGCGCGAGCGAGCAGCGTCTTGCCGGTTCCTGGTGGGCCGTAAAAAAAGTACTCCTTTCGGGGGCTTGATGCCAACACGCAGGAAGAGCTCAGGGTTGAGCAGAGGCGTTCAATAACCTGCACGAAATTCCAGTGATGAGCAGAAAGAGCGTCATGAATCCCCAGTGGCCACATCGGCGTACCTCGCGCAGCTCCCGCCGAAACCCCCGATTCCAGCAACGTAATGTCACCAGGGCCCTCGGTTGACATGTTGTATACAAGCGGGTCAGCCTGGGCAACATCCGCATGTTGGTCAATGTGGGCCTTGCTTCAGCTTGTCTTTGGGCACACGCTCGCGACAGCCAACAACATAGCGCGGACCACTCGACCGCCTTGACAATAACTAGTAGCCCAAAAAGAGTCAGTCATGCCATCAGCGTTAGTTCTGTCATTTGCTCCACGTCGGTTCTCCACCCCGAGACCTGCACGCACGCGTCTAGAACAGCGTTGCCCTGTCAGAAAGACGCGGACCCCTAGATATATTCCCAGTCACATGACTCAGAAACGCAGTTTAATAACGCGTCCGCCCTCCAGCACCGCTTGCAAGCGTCGCGGCAGCGGCGGGGTCTGGCCACGTATCCGCTCTGAGAGTTTGCGAGAGTATGGACGTAGGAATAGCGGTTATGAGATCAGTCTCGGATCCGGCGCGGCTTTCGAAAAGCAATTGCAACTGCATGTTGTGTGCACAGGAGCGTGATGAGTAGCAGGTGCAGAACCGCCGTTTAAGCTGCTTGCGTACCTCCTCTGCGCACGCAATGCGTCTACAATATCTCCCATAGCCCGCAAAAGGCTTGCGCGCTCAACGCCATCGCTTCTCAGTTTGCTTGCACAGTCCAGCGCCTCATACGGGTAATCCAGGGCAGTCTCCTTCATTGCGGCGGCAGGACAGTAACGCGACGAGCGACTCGCATGCACGCAATGCATGACGGCGGGTTGCATCGGCGGGGACGCAGCGTAGGTCGTACCAGCTCTGGCAGCCGCGACGTAGCCGGCCGCTAGCGAGGCGCGGGACTCCTATGGCGGGTTTGTATGTTGCTGTTGCGTCGGCAGAAACCGCGCGAGGCGGGATATGATCGCCGTTGCGGTAGTCATCGTCATCATCTTCTCGAATCTTCGTGTTGGCAAGGGCGGGTCCCGTAACGATGCGGTGGAGTCGGTCGAGTATATCTGCAGCGTGGCGCTGGTGGCGGCGGACATCGGACGGCGTGGTTGCGGCGCGGTAAGTGCGCAGAAAGGCAATGACAGTTTCGGGGATGACTGAGACGACGAGGCCGCGGCGGGTGGCAGAGAGGCCGAGGACCCCATCGTTGTTGCTGTTGCTGTTGTTGTTGGTTGAGTTTGTTGCGTGCCTTGGCGGTGTGTTTCCACGCGAGGTTGTTGGTTGCAAAGCCCAGGCATGCTGGACGAGGACAGTAACGAAGCCCATGATTGATGGCCTTTGAATTTGCAAATGAGAAGGAGAATGAGAATAAGTAGTCTCGGTGGATGGAAAAAGAAGGACATACCGTACGGTTCTTTTGGCAGCTCGCGGGGACACGCACGGGGGGAAACTCCGACAGCGATCGAAAGCGGGCTTACCTCACAATCTCTCTGCTCCCTTCCTTCTTGGCTATCGTTGTGTTCCACACATCCTTGCGAGACAGCCTCCCGCCCAGGCTTGGGAAAAGGCTCAGGACGCGCGCTGGACGCACAGGCGCCACGGCAGCCGTTACTGCGGCCGTCACTGTCGTGTACTGCGTCTTTTTTTGGACGCTCCTGCTGTTTGAAGGCGTCACGAGCGACCTGCCGGTCGTACTATGCGCGCTCGCGTGCGGTGAGCTTTAATGCCTTCCGAGCGCAAGCGATTCTTTAGGAATCGGCGATTTGCGGCGGCGTATCGGCGAAAGCCGCCATGCAGCCCACCCTTTGCGCAGTCATTGTGTGTTGAACCTCCCGAAGATTTTGTTTGAAGGAGCATTCGTGACGGAGCCGGTCTCGCGTTCAACGTATTTAAAGCTCTGACGCTTGCTCATTTACCATGGGCATTTCTCGTGAGGCAAAGCCAGCGGCAACAGTGAACTATGAAGGCACCGCTCCTTGCTCTTTGTAGCAAAGCATTAACAGGACTGTCAGTACGAATAAAACTAGCTGCGTACTGTGCGCCCTACAACGTGGCATGCTTGTTCTCGGAGTCGATGTGAGCCATCCTCTCTGGGTTGAACGCAACCTATGAATTTTTTGTGAAGGAGTTTGCTCATGGATAATAGACGACCCTTTTCTGAGTATGAATAGAATCGTACGCTACTTGTTTCCTCATCATACTTGTCAGACACTTTTGCCAATAACCACAGAGCCAGAGTTTATTGCACAATTCTATCCGATACATGTTAACTTCCCATTGATGCTCTTCAACACCGTCTCCTGATCCCCGTCACCCATCAGCGCCACGCTCCTTTCCGCAATCGGCTCCACCTTTGTCGTCTTAGTCAAGGATCTACAATTGAGCAAAAATTGAAAAAATATACAAAAAATTCTTAAGATCTTCTTGCGTATCCAAACTTAGCTTTTCAAATCAATATTTCTGGTCTAGCGTTTTGAGATTCAGCGAATTCTAGTGCGATGAAAGAGTATTAGCTTATGTTCATCAAATATCGGGTTTCATTAACATGAAATGGGTAAACTAAGCTATCCACCCCCGGCGGGCCAAGTATACGCAATACAAGGGGCTTCCCCTGCATGGGGGACCAAAGTCCTGGCATGGCAGAGTAACCTGAGGCCAATCGCAGTTTCACAACACGCTCAAAATGCTAGGCACATCATGTTTTCAAGCTCTTGCGAGCTCTCCACTTCTGGAGGGCAGGGCGCAAGCACCCCGGGCTTCCCACTGAGGCAACCTCAGGGTATCCATAAAGCCAATCGCTGTCGCTGAGCGCATTTGCTGTGTTATGCACATCATGTTTTCTAGCGCCCACCCAAACTAAGCGTCAACACAGCATCGCAAGCTGCCTCTGGTGGGCCAAGTATACGCAATACAAGGGGCTTCCCCTGCATGGGAGACCAAAGTCCGGCATGGCAGAGTAACCAGAGACCAATCGCAGTTTCACAGCACGCTCAAAATGCTAGGCACATCATGTTTTCAAGCTCTTGCGAGCTCTCCACTTCTGGAGGGCAGGGCGCAAGCACCCCGGGCTTCCCACTGAGGCAACCTCAGGGTATCCATAAAGCCAATCGCTGTCGCTGAGCGCATCCGCTGTGTTATGCACATCATGTTGCCTGCCAATACTGTGTGTCCTAACAGGGCACGTGTACTTAGCTTTGGACGGTTCACTCGTGGTTGGAGCATTCTTGTTGGACGACGTCGAGGTCAGAGGTCACGGAGCCCCCAAGCGGTTGTTTGGACGCTAAAACACCAAGAGCGGCGGAAATAATATGCAGGTCAGAACGAACGGTAATGAGAATGGCATAGTCGTGTTGCATGGTCGTTTGTATACGTGCCTTTTGCTGTCTCGTTCGTGTTTGCGATGGAGATTGGAGGGAGGAGTTTTAGCGGGTTCGTGCACGCGTCTAAGCGGCGCTTGTTTTATACCGTGTGTGTGATAGCTCCCCTCGGCTGGTTCCAAGTGTGGCGCAGCTCGACGGCTCCAAAACAGGCAAAACCAACAATTCGGAAGATGAACTCACCGAATTCAGTTCGCAAAGGGTGACCAGCGGAGTGCCAGTTATTGTCGTGTCGTCCGATGACAATGATCCGAGCACTTTACCAAAATCGCAGCCAAAGGACCGGTATCCACATCTCGACTAGTGCGTTTGCAATGCCAGCTTGGTATCACCCGCTCAAAGCTCGCATGTTATCCACAAAGTCACATCGAGGACTGGTACGAGTACGACAAGGAGTTTGAAGACAGGTCCTCAATCGATACCCCTGTTGCCCTCGTTTCGCGACTCGGTGTAGCTGTCGACCCGACAACTTTCATTTCTTAGTATTGAAGCGTTTGCCGAATTGAGTTTTGAGGACACCCTGCGTGCTTGCGGAAAGGACAGGCACGTCCCCTCGTCGCGACTCGCTCAAAAGATTGAGGACCGTGGAGGAGATTGTCCGGCGACAGGTCCGGCCGCTCGTTTGCTTTTATCCGCGTTCGGACACGCGGCCGCGTAAACCTCCTGATCAAATGCTACAATATCATCTTGATAGCAAAAAGCTCGGCCTTCACAGCGTCTGGCCGCTTGCGGGTTCAGGCTCGACACGGCATTGTCCAAAGCGGCTGGGAGAACAAGCCAAAGTGCGGGTTGATCGCGTCCGAGTTTGTAACCCACTGGAATCGCTCGTTCATTGCGTTGAGATCCAAATGCACACGGTCGTAGCAGCTGCATGTGGCGGTACTGTCCCCCCACAGGTGCTTTCAAAATTGACCAGTCGGTGTTGTTTGCGGCTCTAAGCATTGATGTGACACCAGATTTTCACTTCATCAAGCGGCACTCCGCCAGACCACGGAGTCGATGGTCGTTGCGACGAGCCGTTTGTTTGTTTTTGTTTTGTTTCTTTGTCGCGCGCGAATAAAAAGTTGCGAAACAGAGGTGTTCATTGTCAGAAAAGTGGCCTGTCGTGGATCCATCTTGAAAAGCGATGTCCCGGTCAGGTTCCGCAGGCTGGGCCCTAACTGTATTGTGTCGTCGAACCAGGGACTAGTGTTGTGAAGGTCGTATACCAGATAAAACGAACTAATAGAATATCAACAGATAACCGAGCTGTCGGCGGCGGCCGTGCAGCAGTATCTGGTCATGGTACGCCCTCACCTGGCTGACAGAGTTCTTGAAACGTTCCTGTCGCTAAAAGACAGGATCTTCTATTGATATCATACCCAAGCACAGTACGGTAGTATCGGTCGATACTACTTGTAGTGTAGCTGTCGAGGTTTGAGTTTTTTAAGTTCTGATGGCACCGCCACAGGAAAGCGACCGGCGGCAGCACTCGAGTACAAGGGGCCAGACCCACCGACCACCCCCTTTGTGGGCATTTTGACTTTTCAAGGCGCCTTGTGACAGGCTTGTGGCCTTGTGCGCACCGATTGTTGAACTTGTTGTCTCTCCGTTTACTCCGTATAACGATGAGCCGCCGGGAGCCAACGCCGGCGACCAAAGGTCTCCGCGAAAAAAACATACAAAAACGTTAGGTTTTAGCGGATCCGACAGGCTGCGACAGCGCCAAACGGCCAAACGACAAGCTCCAACCTGCGCGAACTCCTCGATCAACCCCGCCGGGCGTTTGGGCCGCTGTTGGCGAGCGAGACAAGCGAGATGCGCCCTTTGCCTTTCTCCGCGCAAGCCCACATCCATGCATCAAAACCTGCAAAATAGCGGCATAAAAGGAGGACCGTCTCGCGATGCACCCCGTCCAGATTGAACCCTTCTCCATCCTTCCCGTTTCCAATCACCGTACTAGCAGCAGAGATGTCGCACGCAGTCACTCGACCGTTCCCGTCCGCCGGGTCGGCTCCTCGGAAAAGTTTGATGACCACCACACCACTCCGCCGACCGTCTACCACCACAACGACCCGGAGAAGGCCGATGCCGACTTTATGGCCTCCCCCGCGCCCATCGAGGACCCCCTTACGGCTCCTATGTCGACCTGCCCCAGGGTCTTCCGGAAGAAGGCTCGGCTCTCACCATCCGCGCTCTCTTTGTCGGAACCGTTCTCGGATCCATCGTTGGCGCCTCATCCATCTACCTTGGCCTGAAGACCGGTTTCACCTTTGGCGCCGCCCTGTTTGGTGCCATTCTCGGATGGGCCATCCTCAAGCCGCTCAGTGTTGCTACCGGCTCGTACTTTGGCCCTAGGGAGAACTGCACCGTCCAGACAACCGCCACCGCCGCTGGTGGACTCCCTTCCATCTTTGTTGCCGCAGTGCCAGCGATGTAAGCACGCTACTGAGATGGTACTCTTGTAATGTGCATCCCTTTCCTCACCGTCCGGCATCGCTTTCCTAGGTATGGTATGGGCTGGCTCGGCGACGGCCCGCGCGCTGACTTTGGAAAGCTTTTCGCATTGAACGTTATCACGGCCTACTATGGCCTGTTCTTTGGTATGTGGTTGTCAGCCGAGGCCCAAACTGGATATAACACTATGTCTAACCAAAGCCCGGCCGGTCCTCAGCGATTCCGTTCCGCAAGTATTTTATCCTCAAGCTCCGCCTGCCTTTCCCGTCTCCGTTTGCTGCAGCCAACACTATCGCTTCCCTCCACACCGTCACCGGCGCCGCTGCGGGAAAGAAGAAGGCTTGGATCATGTTCATCTCCATCTTTGTGGCGATCGTTTGGAACGTTCTCGGCTCGATCCTGTTGCCCGGTCTTTACAAGATGCGCATCTTTGCCTGGTTGGCGTCCACCGGTTGCGGCGCTACCTGTTGGGAGGCGCAC
This sequence comes from Powellomyces hirtus, assembly GCA_025526995.1. Taxonomy (NCBI): domain Eukaryota; kingdom Fungi; phylum Chytridiomycota; class Chytridiomycetes; order Spizellomycetales; family Powellomycetaceae; genus Powellomyces; species Powellomyces hirtus. Next base: position 435,858 of record JAHLKG010000002.1, read on the forward strand.
AAGTGGGGATGGGCACTTGAGTGGACCCCCGCATTCATCGGCGCTGGTATGTTGCGCAAGCGTTTTATGGGCTCTTGAGTTCAAAGTGTTGATGTTGCTTTATGTACAGGTATGCTTACGGGTTTGCACTCGGCAACGTCCTTCTGGGGCGGTCAAGTTCTCGCGTGGGCCATCATCGGTCCCCTGTTGGTCAAGGTAAGACCATAACAACTGTGACCACATGTCATTCTTGTCATAGCAGCTCATTCGATGTGTTCCCTACATCAGAACGCCATGGTCAACACCGCAAACGCCACTTACCTCGGCATGCCCGCCAGGAAGGCTATCGCTAGCTCCGCCACTGATGCCACCGCGCGCTACTGGCTCCTCTGGCCCGGAATCATGATTATGGTTGCTGCTTCGTTCACTGAGCTGTAAGTCATTCAACTAGGGACGTTGATTTCAAGTACATGGACTAACCTGGATACTTTCCATGCATACAGCCTGTGGAACTGGCGCAGCATCTACGAAGGAGTGCGCGGAATGATTGTCCAGCTCACTCGCCGCGGATCGTACAAGAGCGACTTAGGTGACCCCGACGCTGAAGTGGACCCCGCGGGTCCCGACGAACAGATTCCCGCATGGATGTGGCTTGGCGGACTTGTCGCATCGATCATCATGACGGTGCTGGTAGGCAGCCACATGTTTGACATTGGCGTCGGAGAGGGCATTCTTTCCATCATCCTCGCTTTCATCTTCGCCTTTATCGGTATCCAAGCGAGTGGTACGACCGACCTCAACCCCACTGGTGCGATTGCCAAGACCGCCCAGTTTGTTTACGGAGGCGTCACCCGTGCCAAGGGCTGGACCGAGACGCCGCTCCTCGAAAAGGCGCAGATCCAAAACTTGATGTCTGGAGCCATTGCCTCGGCCGTCGCTTCACGGTCGGTTGAAATGGTCGGAGACCTCAAGACCGGTCACCTCCTCCGCGCATCCCCGCGCACCCAGTTCATTGCCCAGGCCATCGGTACCTTCTTTGCCTGCTTCATCTCGCTCGGCCTCTACATCGTGTACGTCGACGCATATCCGTGCGTCAACACCGTCTACGTCAACAAGCCCGACGAATGCAAGTTTGAGGTTTCGTCCGCATCCGCATGGGCCGTCACCGCCACTGCTCTCACCGCCAAGAACCCGGGCATCCCGCACTCTGCCGGCATTGCCGCTCTCATCTGCGGCGCCATCACCGTCCTCCTCATCGCCGCCCGCAAGACCCTCCCGCAGAGGTTTGGCCGGTGGATCCCCAACATGTCGGCCGTCGGTGTTGCTTGGGTAGTGCAGGACACCAAGTATGGAAACGCCATGCTCATTGGCGCCCTCATTGCCTTTTTCTGGCACAAGAAGAACCCTGCCTCGTGGGAAGTCTGGGGCTTTGCGCTTGCGTCTGGCTTCCTCGCTGGGGACGGATTGGGGGGATTGCTGCGGGCGATTCTCCAAATCTTAAACTTCAAACCGGAGTCGATCGGGTCGAGTGTAGCGTGTGGTCCAAAGACCTTTGGCAGCGCCACCGTTTACTGCGGATAGGCGAGCTCTTTTACTTTTACATTTGGAACCACCCCAACCCGCCCCCCCCCCCCCCCCCCTCTCCTTCTCACACTTTGTTTGCAGAATATGACGACGCTGGCTTCGTCCGTCTCTGCGAGATGCCCTCTCCCGCGCCAATGTCCAACACATCCATGCGGGAATCTGTTCGTCGACAAAGTCGCTCTTGTACGATCCGCGGCAAGTGAGCTGGACAATCATTCCACGCACTCCGTCGTAAGATGCTGCGCCAAGGTTCCACAGGCTGTGAGGGATCTTTTAGTTCGCACCAAATGTCAACCCTGCGCCTCCTCCGCTCGCGACTGCGTTTCATTGAAACCGGTACTCCCAAAACCCGCACATAGGCTGCATCTGAACCTTTGAATATCCGGCGGTCCGGTCCTACGAGCCCATGAACATCTAAGCGAGGCAGCAAGAAGTATAGCACTCAGTTTTGTTAATCGATGTCGGGCAGGCAGATCGCGAAGGCGCTTGGGAATGCGGCTCAAGAATTTGCAGAGTCGATGCCTATATCGCCCAAGCGGGTTAAAATATCTTTTGGGAAATGGAACAATCCCCTTGTGAGTGGGATCCATGCGTTGAATGCTGAGGGTTAAAACCAGTTTTCCTGGGTCCGACGCCACTTCGAACGAGCAGTAGGAATCCAGGTTTTGAGACGCGGCACGCATTTGGGAACCACAGTTTGTGTACATGTTCCTTACCACGACGAAACATGGTACCGTCGTCTACCGAGATCCGAGCGCATGAAAGCGAGTACCGCCGCGCGAAATCCGCTTGACATGTCGCCGCACTCGGGGAAAGAGCATTTTGCCGCGGCTGTGAGCCACATTTTTGAGGGTCAGTTTTTCTTTCTGTCGCGGAGACGCTACGACAGCGCCCTGTCCAGCAACGACGCCCCACCCCTCATGCCAACTCAGAGCTGGGCATATCTCCTCCATCGTTCACAGTCCAATGCCTCAACACCTGCTTTCGTTACGTTCATTCAGCCCAATAGTAGTCGCCAACCAACTGCAGAGGTTGTGTCTTCATATGCCTCACCTGTTGGGAGGTTGTCGACTCTGCCTTTCTTGACCCGCCGCCCTTCTCGCGCGTTGCCTTGCCGACCCCGCCTTCCTCGCGCGCTTGGTCAAATTCCTCGTCAAAAGTCATCACTGCCTTTCTCGCGTATTCAATCAGGCCTTCCGTGTCACCGAGTAAGCGGGGGCTCGCTTGAGTAAAAAAATCTTCTTGTCCAAGTCCCAAAAAAAGAGATCCATCTCAAGCTTGAATCGCTCGTTTAGAGACCTGCGACGATCCACTCTCGCTGTACAGGTGATGCCAGGGTGCCTGTAGCGTTGGCGTGGGTATATACGGGTTGTTCCTCACCCGCGCGCGCTTGATGGCATTCTGGTCGTGAATGTCGCTGCGCTAACAACACGCAGACGCGTCAGCCGTGGGAAAAAAACCCCCCAGAAAAAACTCGTGGATTTGGATAACTGAAAACATACCTCAATTGCGCGTTTGCGCTTGATAGCCTCGGCATGCGCCTTTTCGCCTGCTTCCACGATACCAAGGTATTGCTCAAGCACTGGGATGTCCATGCACATGTCGTCATCGTTGAGAGGTGGAGGGATAAACTCGCCACAACCCGGATTAGCCACTCGAGGGGGATGCTGTGCATTGTTCGTGGACCGACGGGGTTCGATTCGCAAACTTTCTGCAAAACATACTTCTTTTGCTGCTCGCGGTCGTGTTTAACGACGCACGTGTACGCGACGCATATCTCGTTGGCTTCCATTGGTCCAACAGAGTTCTTGTAAAGCTCGACGGGCCAGTTTGGCGGAGAGGCAATGCATGTTGGGCATGCAATGTTCAGACCTCGCAAAAAGGCACTGCGAGTCTGCAAGTTGAACGCAAGCGGGGCGGGCGAGTCAGCAGGGAGAATACATTCGGGGTGGTATAGAGTAGTCCCCGTGCACACATCTCGATTTTTGCACGCCAAAAGGTATCCCATTGGCGAGACATTAGTGCCCCTTCTACCGCAGGTGCAAATGGTCGTGTCGTTGTCGGGGTGGTGCAGTCGCTGGATCCAGCTTTTTTTGTGGTTTCGAAGGGACGGAGGGCCGGCACTTTGCGCACTGTAGGAACCATTGACGACGCGTGAAACTCGTTTTGGGAGATCAAAATATACATCTGCAGACTGCGCGCGTGCGTTGTCTGATTGCGGGTAAGCGAGAACGTTGGGATCGCGGATAGCCCTCGCAAGGGCTTCGAACCAAAGGGGTATCTAAAGAGCCGCCAGTCGCGGCACCGCCCGTGGGTGGAGCGACCTTTGCTTTCCCAACAGTCAATGTAGCCGACGCCTTGGACCTGCTCGGTAAGGATTGAACGACATCGCGGACAGGTGGCGGTGGTTGGTACGGTTGTGGATGGGCCTCGCAAGTGCTTCGAACCGAAGGGGCATATAAAGAGCCGCCCGTCGCCCCACCGCGCATTCTTGGGGTCGCTTGGCGTCTGTCCGTCACGAACCAGCCGGCGGTTGTCGAGATGATTCTGAGGGTGGAAGGTTGTTGCAGCGGGATGGGTCATGGGCGGACAATGCCAGCGCACTCGGTGGGCGCACTCTACAGTTATTGTCAGTTGCGACGACGACGACGACGACGACGACGACGACGACGGCGGTGGCGGTGGCGGTGGCGGTGCTGCGGGGTCGTGAGGGGGAGGAGCCTGTTGGTGTTGTTGGAGAGACGAGCCAGGTAGTGCCCCCAACGAAGGCCATACAAGCAGTCTGTTCGAACTTCGACCATTCCTCTGCATTTGCCGATAAAGTACTGGTGAACGCCGATATCTCTAAAAGGTTATGAGCCCCGCTTTCTTGAGACGAGCCATGTCTTGCGCTTCTTTGCCAGGTATTGCGCTTCCTTGGGTAGTGGTGGGGCATTGAGTCCGGAAGATTGGAAGTCAGGACACCAGACCTCAGCAGTGACTATAAAATCGCTTCGCCCAGCAGCCCCTCCCCTTTCCTTCACCGACCGAAACCACGCGGTCAGTCGCGGAGACAGACCACCCCCAACGGAGCGTTTTAACCTTCAACGGTACCATACCACACCCTTGCTCATCATACGCTGACCACCTCCTGTTTTTTGCATATCTGCAGTCTTCGACAGGGCGAGAAACAAGTCTGCGTACAGAACAACACGCAAGGAACATGACAAGCAGTCGCGCCCTGCAGCCATGGCGCACACAAACCCTTCCCGCATCCCATCCCATCCCACCTCCTGCACAATCCCCCGTAAATGATCCGTGCGTAACGCATGGGCCGATTTCAAACCCCGAACTGCATTCCAAATATATCGTAAAACCCCAGAATATACATCATCTCCCACCTTCCAACGCATTATGAGCTCCTTCGCCTCCAAACCCCGGTTCACGATTTTCCACAATCCGAACTGCACGAAATCGTGTGCGGGCCTCGGTCTTCTAACCTCACGCCTCCCGCCTGCGTCCTTCGAGACTGTTGACTACACGACACAGCCGCCGTCTTCCAGCACCCTCCGAGAAATCGTTGAATACCTCGGTGAGAACAGAAAGCAAGCGATTCGTGAGGAAGCTGTCTCTGAGTCAACGGCAAGCGGCAACTGCGACGAGATTGTGTCGATACTGTCAAAGGACGTCGTCAAAACTCTTCAGAGGCCCATAGTTGTCGATTGGCAAAACAAGAAGGCGGTTATTGGTCGACCTATGAGCAATGTGGAGGACTTGATTTCTTCGTAGTTCGCATGAAAATGCATCTTATACCCAGGGAGTCACTGTGGAATAAAACGGAGTGATCGCAGGAAATGAAAAGGATAAATTACATTATTCGCAAGATCTCGGCAGAACGTCAATGAATTGTGCTATATATATACAAGATTGTGTGCTATGATAAAGACAATTGGATTGCAATCATCGAAGGAACTGCTGATACACCGCATTCCCTGTTTCTTCTACGTAAGGGTATTTGAGCTCGGTCAAAAACTGCTCGAACACGGTTGCGGTTTCAGGGGGGACCTGGATTCCGGCAAGAACCCGAGATACGTCGCCTCCATAGTTGCGGTAATGGAAAAGAGAGACTGGCAGAGAGCAACGTGGATTAGGAGAGTGACGTAGGCGAGCAACCTCAAAATTTGAACATACCATTCCACAGTGGATGCCGCAAAGTCGATAAAAAGTGACGCAGAGCACCTGGACGCTCTGGGAACGCAAACCGGAAGAGTCTCTCATTGGGCACCGACTCCCGTCCTCCGACCAGATGGCGGGCATGATCTTTCGCCATCTCGTTCCTGCTGGCGTCAAGCGCCCGCATGCCTTTTGCTTCGAGAGCTACAAAAATTTCCTTGAGCTCCGTCTCACGATCGTCAACCGTGAAAGACATGAAAATGTGCGCTTCCTTAGGGTCGCCATAGCGATATGAAAACTCGGAAACAGCGCGAGGATATATGATCTGGTAAAGTTCTTCAAAGCTGGAAGAGAATTTATTAGAAGCCAGTTCATATGAGATTGGAGCGAAGTGGCGTGCACTCACCTTCCGGGGTTCTCTGGGATGATTACAGTGATCAATGCCTCCTTGTTTTCTCCCAAATCCGCGCGTTCCGCCACAAATCTGAGGCGATCAAAGTTCATGTTTGCGCCACTGGTGAGGGCGACAAACGTCCTTCCCTTGCAGCCGTTGTGCTGCACCCATTTCTTGACACCGGCCAATGCAAGGGCACCAGCAGGTTCGACGACGCTCCGTGTATCCTCAAAGGCATCTTTGATTGCGGCGCAAACCTCATCGGTGGAGACGAGAATGGTCTCGTCCATCAGCTCTTTGCAGATGCGGAACGTTTCCTCGCCAACCACTTTAACCGCTGCGCCATCGGCAAAGAGTCCGACTGTTGGAAGAAGGATGCGCTTGCCAGCCTGCAGCGAGTGTGTCATCGCCGCGGCATCATATGTTTCCACACCAATGATTTTGACGTGAGGGTAGATGCGCTTGACATAACTGGCGATCCCGGCAGCGAGACCTCCCCCACCGACGCAAATGAAGATGGCATCGATCGTTTGACTGTACTGCCGCATGATCTCGACTCCCACGGTTCCTTGCCCAGCAATCACGTATGGATCATCGTACGGGGCAATGTTGATATACCCATGTTCCTAGATCGCCATTTCTTTCAGACCTGTTCGCATTCATGAATGGTTGGTGAAAAATTAAAGTACCTGTGCCAATTGCGCGCATCTAGCCTTGGCATCGTCAAAATCGTTGCCATATAGGACCACCTGAGCGCCAAGCCTCTTCACATTCTTCCACTTAATTGGAGGAGTAACAGTGGGCATAACAATGACTGCCTTGACCCCAAGCTTTTGCGCGGCCAGCGCAACCCCCTGCGCATGATTGCCTGCTGAACACGCAATGACTCCTTTCGCCTTCTCGTCCTCGGACAATTGGCACATGCGATTGTAAGCGCCCCGCAACTTGAACGAGAAGACTGGTTGAAGATCTTCGCGCTTGAGGAGGACGGTATTCTCGATTCTTGCAGACAGGTTGTGGGCAGTTTGAAGCGGAGTCTCTGTAGCGACGTCATATACTTGTGCTGTCAATATCATGCGGAGATAATCTGGCAGTTGATAGCCAGCTGCTGCAGTTGTCGTTGTGCTGGCGATGCCATAGTGTGGATTCGGAAAGTTGAAGCGCCCAGCGGATTCGAGGTACTCTTTGAAGTCTGGCGGGGTTGTAGGCTGCTGCGAGTTGGCAACCCCATTCGTTGTTGGAATGACAGCATTATTTTCGGCATTCCCGGTCACTCCGAGACCTAGGCTCACCGACGGTGCTAGGCAAGGCTCGGGATCGGTTCCTGTCTCGTTGGTCACAGTGGATCGAGTTGCAGTTCCGACGGATTGTTGCGCTGCCAGTCGGGTTTGTGTTGAAACGGTCTCAGCAGCGAGATACTGTGCGGTCTGAGTTCCAGCGGAGCTTTGTGGCGACAAGCCAGAGTGGTCATAAGGGTCGCCCCTTGCAATAGTCATCTGGACCATCGTAAACTATCTGTCTGTGAATATGAAAGTGACAAGCCGGCGCAACAGGCTTCAATTCAAATATGTTTGAAATGCAGGCCACCACCAAAAAAAAAAAAAAAGAAAAGGAAGAAAGAAAGAAAGTCGCGTTCCCAGTCATCAGAATGCCATCAAGATGATCTGATGACTCCTCACTTGACTGCGCCGCAACGCGCGTCGCGCTTGTTCCGATAAAAAGACTGTCACACATGTCAAGCGATCAACAATTCTGTCCACGAGACTCGACCACTCACATACGGTATCGATAGATTCGATACTACAGATGTGGAACAACATGGACATTTCTCTGTTGTGGGGTCCGCCAGAAGGGAACGAATCTGGGCCTTGGTTCGTGCACACTGCACATCCTGCTCCATGGCAGCCCATGCCAAACAGCCAACTGGCAGGACCAGAGGCTTGTCCCTCGTCGCTGGCGATGTGATATGTAGTGAGCTCACTTCCCCCTCGGTTCTTTGAGATCGCCTTGGAGCCCCGACGAAATTCTGTGCCTCCAAAGTTCGAGATTCCATGGCAAATTACTGGATATTGGTCATGTGAATCATATTAATACGTGATACGCCACGGCCACGGCCACCAAGATAACCCAAGCTCCCACACTCAGGCAGAGATACCACGCCATGGACGCTTCAGGATTTTTCCCGGAGACCGTACTCCGAATGATAGCCTCCAACGCATCAATAAAAACCACGGACGTGAATGTTTCTTCCACCAGCTTTTTTCCAGCTTGTCCAAGCTCCTTTGCTTTACCTCCGCCGCTGATCAGATCGTAAATCGCATCGGCAAATGCTGCTGGTTCAGGTTGTAGGAGAAACCCGGTTTTGCCGTCTATGATCGTCTCCATTGGTCCACCGCTGTTGACGGCGATGACGGGGAGACCAGCGTACATGGATTCGACAGGAACAATCCCAAAGTGCTCGTTGCTTGGGGTATAGAGAAGGCAAGTCGAATTGGCCAGTAGATATGTTCGTTGCTCGACGTTGAAGGATGGCAGAAAGAGCACCTGCGTTGTTCCCGGTATACTGTCACAGCCCGCGAATGCGACGAATGAGTTCAGTCCGAGACTAGCTGCCAAGGACTCAAGCTCTCGGAGATATTCTTTGTTTTCCTCTACACGAGGATCATATCCACCTGACATGAACGGAGTCAGATGTCATTCAATATGGACGCGCGCAAGCTCGTTGCCTAACCTGCAACGACCAGCCGAACGGCGTCATTCTCAATGTTCTTTTTCTCAAGAAGTTCGGAGAATGCCAGAACGGCGAGTTCTATGTTCTTTTTCCTTTCGAATCGGTTTATGGAGAGGATTGTCTTCTTGTTACTGTATCCATATAGATCAGTGACATATCAGGCCAGCAGGAAAATGACACATGACGTACCTTGCAAGCAGACTGACCAAAGGACTGGACATATCCACCTTCTCGGAATATGACGGCAAATGAATGCATGGATACAGAACTTGTGGAACTCGTTTAATGGAGGGAAAAGATCCCTTAAAGATCCGCGCTGTAAATTTGCTGTTCACGACAATCTCATCGGCCGCCTCTGTCAATCAACCAGCCCTTTGTTAAGACACTAAAAATCAGTTGCTATCAGTGCAAGATGAGGCTCTTCCCAACTCACTGGTCGTTGCTTCTTCCAGTAGATCCACTGGGATACGATATAACTTTTTCAGAAAACTCTCACGTTTAGTCAGGAGCTTGTCGGGAAAGTGGCAGTAGAACAAAATCTTGGCGTTTGTGAACCGCAGGATGGGTATTGAGGCGGATAACTGATCCACAACAATAACATCGTACGCCGGGCTAGTCGGGAGCAGCATCGACAATGCGAGCACAACTCCACGGAGAATCGCAAAGAGGATATGGCCCTTCCCCATGATCTGTCGCGGAAGCCAATCGCCGAGCACAGACACGTTCAACGTCCCTACAAGTCTAAACTTGAGAAACGCAAGGTGATCCCTGAACGAGACATTGCGACTTCAGTACCATCCCGCGTCTCTTCAAAGCAATGAGAAGGATCATGGTGGGAGGTCAGCATGTCAATTGAATGACCTCTTGACTGTAAACCCACAGCAGCATCGACGACAAGCCGTTCGGCACCACCTAATTGTCAACAAAATCAGAACATGAAGAGTTTGGCTCTCGTCTACAGAAACTTCTCCAGGGACCTCACCGATGCCAAGGTCGGGGTGCACAAGTGCGATGCGCAGCGGCTTTTCTTTGCCTGGCATGACTTCAAAAGTGATGCTGAGATGGATTCACTCGGAGCGGCCTCTGTGCGCAGCATCACAGTTCTCCACGCGTACATAGGTACATGAACTCATTCATCTTCATCACCCCAAGTTCACCGGAAGTTTCTCGGAAAGGTGCAGAGGAAAGATCTGCAACCTGATTACCAGACGGCTAATTTCAAGGTGTGAATCGGAAGGGTGATTACCGGAAGGAAGAGGGTCGCTGGATAGCCACCCTGGATGCTGTGCTGGCGGTAAGTATATGCTCTCGCCAAGTTTTGCTCACACTTAGACAATGGCGACGACGAATTGAAAGCCACTCACACAGTGGCGGGACCGGAGGTTGATCCGCCGAAGAGATTTGGTCCTTGGGCCCTGCATTGGCCGTCTTCCTTGGCTGGTGTCAGGCGATCTCTATTCAAAGTCGGGTTTGTTCTTTTTGGGCGTCAACGATTCGCATGCAGCGCTGACGTGCTAATCGCACATTTGTTTCTCATTTGCTTCTTTGACAGAAGAACCACGATTAGAACAGAAAATCGATGATGTTACTATTGTGATCCCTGTCGAACGTAACACCTAGTCGAACAACAGCGTGGTCCGCAACAGACCCATCACTCGTACAGGAAAGCATGGAAGGCAATCTAAATCAGATGGTTGGGGGCCTCCCGCAATCCAGCATGTCATCACAACTTTGACCCAACGATTATAACAACATCTCATTGATGCCTACTATCGATCATCAACAAAAGAAGACAAAACACGAGAAAAGAGTGTTGACTTTCTGTTGCGGTCCACGAGCGGAAGACGAACCTGGAACATCAACTTTGGACGTGCACAGCATAGCATTCCCCACCGTCCAAAGGGTTTTCAAGTTGGTCATCGATAACGGATTTTGCGAGTTGGAAGAAGTCATAGGGTACAAGCGCGGGAGAGCTTTGGCTGCAACATGTCCATTATGACTTTTTCCGACTACGTCAATTCTGTAAATTAATCATCGGCGAGCAGGTGGAAAGCTCTTGGTGAATTGGGGAATGCTACGCTGCGCATTGGTAGTCCATGTTGACCTTCTCTGGTAGTGCCAGTCTTCATTGGATCGCGCAACGCTAATACCTCACATTCCAAAGGCCTACGGGATGACCCGGCGCTTTCTGTTCCGTATTACTCTCCCCACTCTGTTGTTCAAGTGCTAGGACACACAATTCTGGTAGCAACCGTGCCTTGCTATTATATTATCGATTTTCATGACTTTTGTGCAGGAATAACACGCCGAGCAGAAGGAGAGAAAGTCGCCGGCTGATCATATCGGGGGACTCGCTGGCATGAGGATCAAGGACCCCAGTAGCTTGCAGACGCCCAGGCGGGGAAACAGTATGGATAGTTACTTCTTGCCTGTGTAAATTCCGTCAATAAGGATCTATACACACTTGGAACGCTCTTGTGGCTACCCACCTTCGACAAACAAGACGTGCTTATTCACTGCGAGTAAAAGAAAAGAAACCCCCACATCCGTTAGACGAAAGACATTTCACGGCATGTCCAAAAGGGACCGTACCTATCGGATCATACTTCATCAACGACAGCTTTGGCAGTGCTCGTCGACGAGTGGTTGTGTAAAAGGAGCCAGTTCCAGCTGAGCTGATCAGTCGCATGACAATTGTTCTAGAAAACCCTTGTTGTCAGCTCTAGCACGAATGGAAAGAGTGGCGGATTACGGAACACACACCTCGCTTTTGCCTTCTTGACCACTGTAACCGTCAGAAAAAATCATTAACACCTTTGCAAATATATAGCGTCAGCCTGTGAATCAAAACTTACTTGTGCCTATGTATCAGTTTCTGGTTGTTTGAGTATTTTGTGTTTTTGTCAAACTGAATAGACTCCGCGGAATGTTGCATGAGAAGCACAGCCACCAAGTGCGCTGCACGTGATTCATGGGAGAAACGGCGGAACTATTGTAGAAGACGGAGAAGGCGAGGATCTACAAGATCAAGTTGATCTCTTGCAAGCAGCTGCAACCATGGTGGGTAGGGGAAGCAGACCTACGTGCATGCGTACGCTCGGAAGATGCAACATTTACTTCCACATGGCGTCCACGAGATCAAACACAAGCGCACACAGCAATCTTGGGTTGACGGCATGGGCGGGTTTGCTACGCATCCCCTTCTGTTGTGGGAAACATCAGGTAGCAGTCAGGAGCAGTTTGGACATGAAGAACAGTCTGCCGGTCTGTCAACATTCGGTCATACAGCGTAGATCCGAGCCGTCCGAGAGAGACATTCCCACACATGAATGCAAGCTCGTGCTGAACAATGAGATGCAGACCTCATCCCCACACAACTATCATGTTTTTTCTTCTTTTATTTAAAATTGTTCTGAACCAAATGAATGATCCAGTTGGGGTAAACAAAAAATTGTTTAAATCCGCATTATAGGGCTTGCACACGGACAACTCTAGTAAAAGGCGAGGGTTGTATGCGTGGTAATGTGCAAACCCCACGGACAGGTTGGAGAAAAAGAGAGCGGGGGATGCGCGGAAACCTCGCCCTTTTATAGCCGCGCGGCGAGGGCTCTGGAAAAAATGGAAAAAACGAAAAGACGTCATTTGACCAATCATAGACCGACCACGCGAGTTGCTGCGCACGCTGCGCACGCTGCGCACAGTGTTGAAGAGTGTGTCTCGTCCCTTCCTTCAAATTGCGCATTTGCGGTATCCACCCCTGGCACCCCTTGAATTGGTACCGTAGCCAACCATCATGACAGGGATTAAATGTGCTGCGCTTCCACATGGCTTGAATTCGTGTCGGGGTTAATGTGCTGCATTTCCACATGTCAAAATTCCATTAGTGTAAAATGTACTGTACACGAGGGGATGGTATTGATGCGAATGAAAAAAAAGGATGTATGCTACTGTACTTCTAACTAGAAAATGTACCGTCCTATGTATAAATATACTGTAAAAAAATGCGCAAGGTCTGCATGACACGGAAAGGGGTGAGGAGGTTGGACAACATGAGCTCCGCCACCGATACCGGTCGGTGGATCTGGGATTCCGTTCGTCCTATCGCTTGAGTTCGTTCTATCGCTTGAGGAAGGTTTTGTTGAGAAGGAAAAGAATCTTGTGAACGGAGAGCTGGACGTATTCGAGGTCCAATAGGTGAACACCCATCTGCTGTTTCTCAAGCAGGTCATCCAGTTTGAGATCCATTTCCAAAATCGCTTTCTCTCGACCTGTAAATGAGATGCAAAAGTTTAGCCAATCATATCAAGTGATACAGTAAGGAGAAGAAGCATCGCCGTTCTTACCTTTGTAGTGGAGAGCAATGATGAATGTCCCTGGCACAGGCGACAGGATGTTGAAGAAGATGTTGGATCGTCTGTTTGCCGGAACATTGCTTTCAACAATGATGCCTTCCTTCTCCAGCTGCGAGTGGGTGAACTTGTACGGGCCTTGAACTTGTCCCTTGTTCGATTTGGGGTTGGCAAGACCGGACTGTATGCGAACATTCTGCAGGTACGCCTTGTAAGACTCGAGCTGCGAGCGAAGGTAGTTGTTGTGGTCAATGATGGTTTTGAAGACCAATTGGAGCGAGCCGATCTCCTGATCGACCTTCTCACGAAGATTGCCGAGATGCACAAGCTCCTGGCGAATTTCGTCGCACATGAGGGAGTGACCGTCGTTGGCGGCCACGACCGTCATTTCCTCCAATTGCCGAAGCATCTCGCGGACTTTAATTCCCTTCTTCACCAAGGTCGGATCCCGGGACGTCGCAGCGGTTTCCGCCACGCGGGGGAGATTGATGGTGGCGTGCTGGGAGCGGTGCTGAGTGCTGCTGTTGACAGCGGCCGCGGCGATGGCCGGCATCGTACGTAATATTTGGACAAACATGGCCTTGGTGTCCATGTACATAATGTCGCCTTGTGTCAGCTGGCTGTCGGCAATTGACGAGGGAATATCCGTGATGGGCTGTTCCCATCGAGAATACAAGGGCAATACGATGGCCTTATTCTCCGCTCGCGCCACTTGCGGAGGAGCCACTCCCAGATCGTTGAGACATATTCGAAGATGATGTTTGTCACCAGGACACTATTCAGGAAAAAAAAAAAAAAGAGTAGATGGCATAAGTCAAAATGCTTTGTGCTCAGAGTAGCGATGCTGTTGGGGACTTACCAAAACATTTCGATGCTGCTCCAAAAGCGCGTGGGTGTTGTAAATCTCGTTCAACGAGATGTTAAGAGTGATGTCCTTCTTGGACAAGGCAACGTATTGGTCCATCTAGTATCGATTGCATTCATCAGTGAGCTGGAGACTAGAGCTTTCAAACTCTGTAGCGGTTACATACCTCCAGTGACTCGTAAAAATCACCAACCTCGCACAGTTCGTTCAAGAACCGATTGATCCTCTGTTTATGTTGATCCACAAACTCATTGAGAGAAGACATGTAAGCCTCTTTCGAGTGACTTGGTTTGTTGGCCAGATTCTGGAGCAGTTTCGCAACGAGGGTGAGCGTTCGTCTCGGGTTCGTTGCAGGGTTGCTCTCCACGAGCATGTACGCTTGAGGAGTGACAATGGCAGGGTTGACGAAGCGGAGGAAGAAAAAGCCGCCGATAAGCGAACAGATGTTGACTTCTGACGCTTCCGGGTATTTGCGCTATGAGAAAGGTGCCGCATCAATACTGAGAACAGAATGCACAACTGCTGCTGCTAAAACTCTCACCTTGGTCAATGACCGAATTTGCTTGCAAATCCAGCGGATACCATATGGAACTTGGTCGAGGGATGACATGATTGTGGTGAGGAACGATTCTGTGATATCCATCACGGTGACCAGTCTTGGAGCAATGATTGCTTGTACATCTGGGTTCTGTTGAGCCTCTTCTGGTGTAATACTGCGGGGAAGACCGCATGGTGTGCCTGTTTCGGCTTCGAGTTCGTTGAGCATTTGGTCGTATACTTTCAGTGGGTTGATCTCCAAGTCCAAATCCTGGTGCTCGATGAGATTGTTGATGCGCGCCGACAAGACATGTTTCAAATAAGTTTGTCCAGGTCCTCGTCGGGTATATGTCGTCATCATGCGAGAAACTGGAGTGTTGGCACGAAGGAGACTTCCGAACTCGGTTGCGCCTTCGAACTGTGCAGCGAGCACGTTCTGGAACATAGAAAGAAGGAGATACTCTTCTCGAGAGTCGTACTGATTTCCATAGATAGTAAACATGACGGTTTGCAAGAGCGTGTCGATTTCGGCCAAGGTGACAAGGCGAGCGAGCGCAGCGATGTGCCGTGGTTCGGTCTGCAGGAGGAAGAAAAGGTTTCCATACAGTTGGCGCTTTCGATCATCTGGCAAGAAGCCTTCGGCCGTTTCTATTTCCTCGAGGTGACTGGCCACTTCCTGCTGTTCGTCAAGTGCCATTCGATTTTGAATCAGCAGAGCAATTCGACTGTCGAGATATCGCACGTCACGCTCCAGCAAAAAGTTCTTTTTCGATTGGGCTGATATTCTCGTTTTCAACTCCCGCAACCGTCGCTGGGCCTTGGTCAGTTCGTCGTCCACCTCAACATCATTCTCTGCAGCCATCGACCACAGAGCTGCAACCGAGTACCGTCGATCAGTGTTGGATGAGTTAGAGCTGCCGTTTCCGATAGGCAAGCCGTTCTGTGCCGCAATGTATGCGGCTTTCGCCAAGCCGGAGGGCATGTACGAGACGGCCGAAGCATCACGTCGGTTGCGGCGAGACCCCCGCTGCTCTTCCTGGCCAGCGTCGAAGCCGTCGGCGTTATCACTACTGTTGGCCGCAGGAGCAGCGAAGCTCGCTGCTTCTGGGCCGTCCATGGGCTCGTTTGAGGAGAGAATTTTGAGCTGGTCCTGGGGGGTGAAGGCGCGAATGCGAGTGTTGTTGTGGGCACGACCAAATGCCGAGTGTTGGTTGAAAATTCGTCAAGTGTTGGTGTTGTTAGGACAGCTCTCTGTCGTTTTGAAAATTAAGGGTCTTTGGTGAATTTCTAATTGTTAAAGAGCAAAGGAATGGACCTTTTCGGCGGTGGGCAGAAGGGAAGGGCGGAGAAGCAAAGGCCGGTTGGTTGAGAGTTGTGTGAAACGGCTGAAACGGGTGTGACGGTGAAACAACAAAGCGGCCGGTAGAGTCTGTGGAAGCACAACTCTTGTGACTCTTGTGGCAGTCTGTGTGATAGAAATCCAAGCACTCGGTTTCCTCCCGCGGAGTGAGGCTCAGCAGCTCACGTGCCCTCCCCTATCTGTCGAAACCTGAACGCGCCGACTTTCATTATTACTGTATTAGATGATTGGTTTCATCCTCTCCCCCTATCCCTCATATGCGTTTGATGTGAAAATGCATTTTGTTTTTTTTCCTCTTCGCAGACGTCAGCGATGGCAATAGGTGCTAGTTCATGTCAAAACAAGGGAGGGGTTCTGTTTACTGTACCTTCTAAACTTCCCAACGTCCAAATCGTCCTGGAAGTTGGTGACGAGCATCTTTCCCACTCCATATTCAGACGTTGCAACAATAAAAGCAAAGGGCACGGTGCAAGACAGCCAGCGACCATGACGTCTGCTGAGCAGCAGCAAGAACGATCAGAACCGTTCGACCCGCTCGACCCGACCTTTGCATACGGTGATCCACAGTCGGTCGACATCCAGTTCTCCAATCAAAGTCCTGTTCGCTATGCGCATTTTTGGGACGTTGACGATGACACGGCGTTCCTTGGCTACGTGCACCTCGATGCAGAGGGGAAGGTGTTGCAAATCCTCCTCGACAATGTTCCTTCGCGGGGCTTCGACACTGTGCTGCGTATTGGGGAGTGGGTAGCCGTTGGATATCCAGAGTGCGACTTTGCCAACATTGTCGAAAAGAGTCACGTTACCAATGAGCCAGCCATCCGAATCATGTATGACTCGGACGATGAGATCTCGGGGCTGCTCTTGAAGGTTGATAACTATTATCCTATGTGAATAGAAAACAGATATGGATGTACATAGATTGTAATTTATTGTCGTATCTTCGACCGACAGCTTGAATCAAATCGCAATGTCGAACGGTTGACGCAGAGTTAGACTTGACTTTTTATCTTACTTTGTGTATGGACCCAGGGTTTTTATTGTTGTTAACCGGTGTTTGTAGGAAGGTAGGTCATGTACCTATTGAAACCTGGGCGCCTGAGGGACACACTACTGAATAGATCTATGAAATTCCATGACCGCACGGTGCGCAGCGAGCAGCACAGCCCCCCCTGGGAGCCCTGCCTCGCGGCCTGATAAGAACGCGTACTCCCTCCTAGTATTGGCAGCACCGATGGCACAGCCAGCCATCGCAGCCCCAATCCATTATATGCATTGCTGTGCCATCTGCGTGGCTCACAGGGATAAATAATAGTCACATCTTGGCAAATGTTCTTTCTTGCCAAGAAGGAACAAACGGAAGAAGGAACATGATAATGGCAAATCTAATGATTGAGTGACGCGCTGCGCGTTTCGCCCCGCCTTTAGGTTAACGTTTTGCGTATTTTCCCCTCGACAATTCCCAAAGTCCCCCTCGCCTTTGCGCTTCCATTTTCCTGTGGATTGACAGTCAGACTAGCAAAGTCTGCGTAGATAACTCGAGTCATGTACGATGCACCAGGCCCTTACGGTGGATACCGGCCCAACTCTCCCGTGGTATGTGTGAAGGTTCCGCAGCATTGTGACAGCCGTCAGTGGAATTGGCTGGCTCGGAAAAGTACTCACGCCATTGTCATTGTTTTTAGCATATGGAGGCAGACTACGCCTCGCACACGTATGGGGATCTGAACCAGCCCTTCAATCATAATCCCGCGGGCGCCCATTATCAGGAGTCAGCCTCTCACGCGTGTGGGGACCTCAGCTCTGCGGGCACCCATCAGCAGGAGTCAGCTTTTCACACATATGGAGACGTTGATCATAGATCAGATCCTAACTCCGTCGGCAGCCATCATCAGGACTTGGCTTCCCACACGTATGGGGACATGGATCATAGTTCAAACTACAGCTCCACTGGCACCCATCAGCAGGCCTCCTCGGAAAGTGTCAAGACACTTGGGGAAGGTGCTTTTCATGGTCCAAAGTCTGGCTCGGCAACTTCAATCCTCACAACCATCCGCGGCATGAGCAGCCCGGGGGGAAAGACCTCGTCGTCCATCAACTATATACCCTTGGAAGACGGCAAAGAGAAAGACCAAGAACGCGGTTTCAGCCATCCGATGGATGTCGTTAGCAAGAAACCGCGGAATCAGCGGACCTGTAGATGCTGCTGTTACAGGCTGCGCTGTCGACCAGCCTGCTGGGGCTCGTGCCTGGCGTTTTTCATTGTACTTCTTGTAGGCCTTGGCGTCGGTGGTTTCTACTTGTTCCCACGCATTCCGGACGTTGACGTGTCAACTCCATACTTTCCGGCACTCTCGGAGGCTGCCGCCTTCAAGACTGATCCAGCTGCCGCGGCATGGACCCCTGGATTGGCACATACGGGAGACATCAGGACTGCTACCGCCACCAACCCGTTCGTTCTCTCGATTGGCGTTGGTGTGAATGTTACTGTCAATTCGGACAATTATGTCGGATACATCGTAAACCGGTTGACAGTGTCTGCACTCTTGAAGGACACCACTGGAAAAGTCATTGATCCGGCGAGTCTCTCCAATCAATTGGATGCATCGTCAGAAGTGAATCGCATTAGGATCATCCCTCGGTCTCAGACCATCATTCGCCTTCCAGTTTCCATCAACTACACAATGGTCAACCGATTGAGCTTGGTCAATGTTCTCAAAGACCCCGTGCTCTCCGTTCTGGCCCAGGCGTGCGGAATTCCGGGCATCCAAGAAAAAGTCCCCGGTACGAGAATCAGGATGGAAGTCAGCACCGTCATTGACCTCCGCGTTATATCATGGACCGGATACAAACCAAAGATTGTAAAGGACGTTGATTTCGCGTGCCCAAGCACAGTAGCTGACGCGCTGGGCCCGCTGTTTGCTGGAGGGGTGGACAACATTGCGGACGCCTTATTGCGCGGCGCCTCTACTCTACCCTCACCATCTGCTGCCTCCGCTGAATCTGCCAGCGATGAACCGTTTGCTGAAGTTGTCGACGATGCCGATGACTGAGGAAACAGGAGTGGCTGTGTGCATATCGCAGGGAATGCACCGTAAATTCATAGGTGTGGGTTGTTGTCCGTCATGGTGTGTATTGTATATGAAGTGTTTCAATTGTAAATAAACATATAAACTGGAATCGAGCAGAGACAGGATTGGTGTCAGGTTGACAAAATGCTGCGTTTAGTGAGCGCTCCACTACCGAGCCATAGTAGCCTTGTTCAATGAATCCAAGGTGGCAACGAGGTAGTTTACCAGCGCAAGATTTTCGGCACGCAGATCTGTGGTAACAATGAAATGTAAGTAAAATGAGGGCATCCGCGTTTGTGACTTTTTAGAAAAGAGTATACGCACTATCAATCTCTGCCTGATACCGATTTATGCTGCTGAGCTCCGCCTGTAATGTATTCGACCCTCCGCCGATGGTGCGACTTCTTCTGAGCAGTGAAGGTGAAGTATGTGGACTCCGCTGCAAGTTCCCGTCGGCATCAGGTTTCATGTTCAAGAGCTCACGCACGCTGCTGGACCGCTTTGGGAAGGTCGGTGAAGATCCACTTTGTGGCCGGCGGAGTGTTTCGTCGTAGTCCACCGTGTTGCCGGTGGGTAGACTGTTGAAAGCCTGACCATCGCCGGTTGTTGATTCAGACAGAGCAGGCGGTGGATTCGCGCGCAACGCCTCGATCTGATCTTGCAATGTCTGGTTCTGATCCGTGAGTTGTTGGATCAGGAGTTCCGTTTCGGTTGCTGTGCATTTGGCCATAGTGAGGGATTCCACGGATGGTTTGGAGCTGAGCGCGCTGATGGAGCGTTGCAGGCGGAGGGTCGGGTGAGATGATGATAGGGCTGGATCTGAAGGATTGGCGGACTGGGCCTGGTGCACGAGTGTGAGCGCCCCATTAGAGGTTGCGCCGTCCGGTATAAGCTGTTCTCATTACCTTCTCCAGCTCCGCTTCGAGTGTTCTGATGATCACGGCTACCGCGCGATTGTCGGCTTCGTGTTTTTGCTCCAACTCGGTCTTCTGATCGCCCAAATCTTTAATCTGCAGGTTCTTCCCTTCCAGCTGCGCTGCATTGCAACAGAGAAACGCGTTAGACATTTGAAAACCCCGAGAGAACGCATCGCAGCGACAGCGCCACGCACCCTTCAAATCCGCAATGACAGCATTCGCAGCAGCATTCTGCCTCGCAAACACCCGCTCCGCATCGGCGCGTTCGTCCTTCACGACCGTAATCGCATGCGTGAGACGGTCAATCTCCGCGTGCAATGCAGCACTGTCCTTCTCAGCCGCACTCTGTTGCCGTTGAAGTTGCTGAAACTGCTCTTTTAGTTGGACGTGCTCGAGGATTTGCGTATCGGCTTCTTCTTGCAGTTTTGTGATTCGCGTTTCGCGCTTCTTGTGTCTCTGAGGCCGTGTGGGTGTTGAGCGAGCGGTGTTCCTCCTATGCGCCGTGTGTCGGAGTTTTGTTTTTTTACCTTTTTCCACACCTCGGTCTCGTCCGTCGCGACCTGCAGCGCCGCTTCTAGCTCGTCGACCTTGGCTTCCAGCTATGCCACACGATCGACGACGGTTACATCAGCTTCGCCCCAATATTACTTGTCCATGTAACAATACGCAAAGGTTTACCATTGCCACGACCTTTGTCTGCCCAGTCCTCGCCTCACTCGCCCGTCCCTCCTCGTCCGGCTCTGTCATGTGGTCATCAGACCGCCGTCCCACTTTTGGCGGCGGTTCTGATCGAGCCGGACTGACCAGCGAGTGCCGTCTATTCGCCTGTCGCGCCTGGAACCTAGGTTTCTTCCAAAAACCCATATGATTTCAGTTCCTATCGCTCCTCTCGCATGAGTATGACATGCGCTTCACACACCTTGTAGGCAGTAGGTGATTGCGTTGGTTCGGCGCCTAGACTAGAATTTGAGTCTCCGTATCCCGTAAACTCGGCGGTATCGGTCATTGTAATGCTATCAGTCGGCGCACATGCGCGTTACGAGATATTTTTGGGGAGGAGCGGAGCGCACCAAGTGATGAGGCTGACGGAGCGCGCCGAAGTTGGGTTTGAGAGAATTTCTACACAGCCTCATTCTGATCTTGATTGTAGGTTGCGAGCAGCATGATGCATACACTGAAGTTGTCGGTGTGCGTATCCGACGTTTATGCAAATCCACCTTTTATTCAGCTCATATCTATGGCTTGGAAAACTCAAAGATGACGGCCGTTATTCTCTATTTCCATCTTTTCATTTGAGCGCGAATAGCTACGTTTTGGCCAATTGAAACGTGGAGATACTTTCAGGACTCGGGGATTCCAAGAAAAATGCAGCTCCGGGGACTACTATGCCCGGCCTAATAGAGCCTTTGATCACTTTGACAATGACAACTAGCCCCCTCTTTCTATCATGCGCTTATCGTTCTTCTTGTGTGAATAATGGGCCGCATGGAACCCACTAGCCGTCCAGTCGCGAAGGGGCCATGGACAGAGAGGTATCATTTTATCTGCAAGCCCAGACATCTGTATCTTTATTGAGCTGGCGGACACGCAGCAGCATATCGCGGGCAGCACATCATTTCAGTCAAAGTAGTGTAATGGCAGGGCATTGCACGCACCACATCACTTCCGCCAAAGTGGTATAGTGGCAGCACATCACGTTGTGGCCGTGAGGACGGCGGTTCGATTCCGCCCTTTGGCATATAAATTATGGTTTTTTTTTTGCCCTTTTCCCAACAGTTCCTTTTGGTCACATTCACTTGTCCAGAATGCATTCTGCTTGTTTCGTGCCTTCGCGCCCCGCCAGCTTGATGAACCACTGTGAACCCCCAAAAAAAGTTAAGATTGAAGTTAACTGTAATACAAATCGCGACGCGTTCTGGGTCCGTGACTGCCAGATCAGGCCGCTATTATTTCCATCTCAGTCAGCTTGCCATATCTAACGCAGATTGAGGTAGACCAATTTATTAAGTAGGAATGCAAACATGTCTATTTCGACCGTATACGGGGGGCAAAAGCCCAATTTTGATCATCGGGTGTGCACGCCCTGCTGAACCTGAAATAGCAGTAACTTTGTATTGGAATTCCTGCCAGCTGCTGTTTGTTTGTCAAGATTTCACGCATGTGTGTCAAAAGCTTTGTTGATAATCGCTTTTCGAGAATGCCCAACCCACCCGCAAGGACCAGGTCGCCTCATGCGCATGGGGCTTGAGCGGTTTCTGCGATGGGACTGATCTGTTCAGAGAGATGGCCGACATCCATTGTGGCGCCTGCGACACAAAAGGATAGCACCGTGCATGGTCAAGGGTTTGCGCAAGGAGGTAAAATGACTATTGACAGGGACCGGTTCACTCGTTCAGCGTCGCCGTCCAGCTTGAGGCTCGGTAGGTTGGTCCCATTTCGAGCGTTTCCGCTTACCGGCGTCAACTGCGGATGTGAAAAAAAAAGATAAATGAACGTGCAAAAATCCTAAATAAATAGCTTGAGAATGGAAAGGAACGGTCATACCTGGTCGACCAGAAGCGCCTGCGGAGCTCATGCTGCTGTTGACGTTGGACACAAACTGGATAGCCGCCTGCTGTGCTTTCTGTATTGCCGCAGCTAGATTTGGGTTTGTCGCACCCTGTACGGCTGGCGGCGGAGGTGGACGGTCGGTTGCTTGTCTGTGTGCTTCAATAATGATGATCCACCACATCAACATGAGCCTGATCAACCAGAAGGAATCGGCCAGTGATCAGACGTACCTATGCGATCAAAGAATGCATCTTCCGAAAATCCTTTTGGATCATAGATATGGCTGGGGAAATTGGACCCCAGCTCGTCGAGACCGAGATATTCGATGAGTTTACTCATGATGGAAGGGTTGCGAAAGGCATGCGTTTGTTCCAGACGGTCATTGAAGCGCATTCCAGCAGCTTTCAGATGTAACCATTTCTCAATCTTTGCCTACAGGTTGGCAAACGGGGAAAAGCAAATCGATAAGCTTGTAGAAACCGAGTTGGGACAATTGTATGGCGCTCCACATGCCTGTATGGCAGGATCCGCATCTCCGGTTGGCTCCGGCGGAATGCCGTAATTATCTTCGCCATCAACAGCTTCCGGTTTCAGCAACCGTTGCAAGAGGCTTTCTGGTTCTTCTTCTGTGGTGCTTTCAGCCGCACCGACTCGGGTCTGTGGTTCAGATGCTACGCTCTGGATAAAGTTGCATCGAGGTCCTCGAGGTTTCCGAGATTCACTAGGTGACGGACACGAAGATTTATAATCCGCCGTCGATGCTGGACTGGTGTCTGTGGAATTGAAGGTCGTCCGACGCCTGACCAGCGCGCTGAGCGGTTGAGACTGCTGACTTGTGACTGTGTAAACAAAAGATTCAGGACGATTTTAGTCCACAATGTCCTGGTGCGTGTCGACTGAGTGCAGACAGATAATATATTGGTCAGAGAACGTGAACCCAGATTGGCGAGCGCTGACACTTTTAAGTAGCATAGCATTGGAACATACCTGCGGAGTAGACATTGTCATACCTAATGGTTGGCCCTGTTAGAACATTTCGCACTTAGAATCATGTTGAGGACCAGGAAACTTCTTTAACGACGTCCGCTTTTCAGTACATGTGGTAAACTCGCCGGGGCAGCTGTAAGTATCGCATCCGAAACCTTTTCTGCTGGAATTTTCTTAGTAATGAGAACGGCCTTCTGCGGTTTGATTGGAAAAAAAAAACACAGCAGGCAAATACCTATATGGGCCGGGTCAATGGTCTCTTCCTGATCCTTATCGGAGTAATCACCGTCCTCGCCGCTACTGTCTCCGTATGCTAGACCCAGGGGATTGCTCATGACTTCCGGGATTCCCGCTGCAATGAATTCGGTACAGAAACCAACGACTGTGAAGCTCAATTCTGCGCAGTTTGGAATAATGAGTCATGTACGCGTATTTGTCCCACTAGGCTCCTTGAGCGCATGCATCAGGACACAAATCGCGAGTAATCAATGATTGTCAGTAATGGGATGATTGTGAATACAATTGCGACGTGGGTGGCAGCACCCATCGCCATGCGTGGTGAGTTTTTTTCGATGTCTGTAAGATGGGCGGCGGCTCCATCATCATCATCATCATCGGCTCCATTGATGTTGCTGGATGGTTCCACAGACACATGGAAAAAAACAATTACTTTTTTCTTTTGTATTTGTACTTGTACGCCCGAGTATCATCACCCGTTGAAGCTTGGGCTGACTTTTCGTACGATCCTCCTCCACCCATAAGTCCCATTCCTTTGTCGCGCGTTGATTGCCTGGGCCCCGTGCGTCGCGCGTTCCTTTGAATCCCACAGGGTCCTCCTGTGCTACTTATGACTATCCCGTTCCTGCCAGGCCCCACTTAATCAAACAGAGGATATATAATAGACACCACTTCTGTTCTGTATTTGATTTGCCTAGAATTTTTGCTGTTTATTCAAAGTCTCGAAAGCATTTTTGTTCTAGTGTGAAAGTCAACATCTACGCGTGAGAATGCATGCATCTTCGGAGCGCCCGCAGGTCATTGTGGTCTTCGACGAGGAGGAAACGGACCCAACTTACTGCCAACAGTCTCGCGGAAACGATGGCAATCTTGCAGGAGAGACAGCTCCTCTCGCGATTCCCGATCGGCAACTCGTTGCGGCCATCGCCGAAACTGTAAAATGCACAGATCTAGTGATTCGAGCCGAGACAGCAGTGGTATCTTCCCACCACAATCACCGACCATTGCTGGACCCCAGGATCGCCGCGATTGTCTCTTCAGTTTCGACTGCATGCAGAATTTCTCTGCGGACAGCTTCCATTGTTGTGGAGGCTGTCTTTGAATCTCTAAAGTTCTCAGCTTCCACGTCTCTGGCCATTACCCGACGCGCTCTGGTGGCGGCAGTTTCATCGGCGAGAACTCTTCATCTAATTGCTATGGGCAAAGGGAAAAGGTAGGAGTAGAATGAGGCCAGGGCTAGTATCAAAGAGCGATCTCCTGGCTGATCATCCTTCGCAGTGATAGCATCTCCTTTTTCAACGTTTTGGATCGATACACATCTGCTGGCGTCTACGTGATTCACAACGTGTTCTCGCTGGCGGAGCTCCTCACTCATACCACTTTCCATTTGGCTTCATCTACCATTCGCTTTTCTTTGAACGTAAGGCGTGAAGAAGCGTGTGCTCTGATGCCATCGCAGCCCGCTCACCACTGTTCGCACTCTCTTCCAGGCTGCGGAAGAATGCGTACAAGTCCTTGATGGTCTATTTGGGGAAACAGAGACATCAAAAGCATTGGCTGCGTTTATCTGTTTGGTGAAGAAAGAGTTGAGTGGTCACGAGGATGATCTGGCGCTTTCCGACAAGGTTGGCCGCATATCCGCGCTCGGACAGGTGACAAAGGCTTTGACTGTGAGTAAATGACTTTTGAAGATGCCTTGATCACGACCTGATTTGTGTGACGTGGGATTTAGGCATATTGTTGTCTTCAATACGTGAACCGAAATCGCTGGCGAAACTCGCTGAAGCTGACGGCCATTTTTGAAGGACATGTGAGGATGGCCGACATTCCAGAAGACACGGCGGCCAAAGCCTACGACCACCAATCCGCAGCAATGCAAATAGACCATCCGTCAGATCTTGCCGAGATGGCATTAGCAGAAATGCACTCATTGGCTGCCGGACAGCCTGACCGGGACACAGCTCCGCCACCGTCGCTGAATCGGACCCGGTTTCTGGGTGCCATGGATCGCCGACGTATGTCAAACCCGGAACGATTCTCAGCTCTCACGCTCCGTGCTTGCGATTTTGAAGCCGCACGCCCTATGGCTCGCGAGGACTCGGGAATAGGGCCAGATTTGCTCGAGAGCCACATTCAACCCCTTCTCCATGATACCCGGGACCGTCACCATCGCGATGGTCGCCACGGTTCGCTCACACCAGATGGACGTCGCCAACGAACGCAATCCGGTCAGTCAAGTCCGTACAAACTCGACCATGCACAGGTCTCGAGCGTTTTGCGAATGCTCGAATCTGTACAAATGACCGGTCGCGTAGCACCCGCAAAGACGAAGCGACCGTCGAAATGGGACAAAAATGTCCCAGTTTCCCGCTCAAACCGTGAAATGACACAAAGCCGTCAACACAATCGGAGCTCTTTCTCCGGCAGATACAAGGAGTTACCAGCATTACCTCGACTTGAGCCAGCAAAGCCTCCGAGGCAGCAACTTTTTGAAAAAATATCTCGTTATGTTCGCTTTGCCAGTGGCGCGTATGGAACCAACTTCCTGAAAATACTGGGGTATGTGGTCAGGAACCTCACTTCGTCGCATCGTTCAATATTATTGACATTTCTTGTTCCCTACCAGAATTGGCAAAGCGAGAGAGTTCCTTATCGAACATTCGGCCGAACACGACCACAATCACCAAAGTTTTGCATTTCATACTGATGTCCCTGTCGAGCACATTCTCACGTCGTCGTTTCGGAACCCCAACGCTCTTCACCCACCTTCCCTCATCGCGCCTGTTCACTACTTGGTTGTGGATGCAAAGACTGAAGCTGTTGTTGTTAGCCTACGGGGAACACTGGGACTGTCAGATCTCATCACGGTACGATTGGCCAAGACACGTTGAAATTGTAGTGGTGGACACCGCTTAGATCGAGCACTGATTGTGTTTCTCACAGGATCTGACAAGTAGCTATTCATCTTTCACTACGTCAGACGGCCATGTAGGCAAGGTCCACGCTGGAATGCTAGAGTCTGCCGAAAAAGTTGCTCGTGGCCCCGTTCGGGATGCGGTGATGGAGGCCCTGAAAAAGCATCCAACATTCAGTCTTGTCCTGACCGGCCACAGTCTGGGCGGCGGTGTGGCTGCGCTTCTTGCTCTCATCTGGTCCCGCAAGACGGTGGATGAAAATGGTGATACAGCCTTCCACACCTGTCCTAACAATGGGTTCCCGATCCGACCAGTGCAGTGCTTCATCTACGTACGTCGAGAAGCGTCATCTTCCTCTTGTCGTTGATCCGAGGCTCGTAGACCTAACCTCTACTTTCGCTTTGATGAATGTCGTAGGGCCCACCCGCGGTAATGTCGCTGGATCTCTCTCATCACTACAAAAGTCTAATCACCACAGTCGTTTATCGTAAGCACAGTCGTTTTGTAAGAAGCGGTCGACTTATAGCATGACGCGAGCTGCTCACCTTGTGCATACCCGTTCTTCCCATTCAGGCCATGATATCGTCCCTTGTCTCTCACTTGGGCTTATCCGCGATTTTAGGAACGTGGCGGTAAATATCTGCAACGAGCAAGGCATGGCAGAACGCGTGATTGGAAAAGTCCTCGGTGTTTTCAAAAGCTATCCCACGGGTTCGTCTGTACCGTCGGATGACCCTTCGTCCACATCGCCTCAATCGATCGAAGATGACCTCTGGTACTGGGCCCTCTTGAAAACACTTCGAGCCGACATGCGCGCTGAGAAGCTGTACCCTCCCGGTTCCGTATACTGGATCGACGCCACAACCCCTGCCATTGTCGCATCGACGCCAACTGCCGCATCGACCTCGAACAGCGACAGTGGAAGCAACAGTACACCACCTCCGACAACGCCAACATCGGACTCTGCGAAACCATCACGCATAGCCACTGCATTGACTGTCCACCATGTTGATGACGTCGAGAAGGCGTTCTCCGAGTTTACCTTTTCGCGAACAATGTTCTTGGACCAGTACGTATATATATATAGGTTCCTGACAATCCAAAATCATCGATCGCATTTCTAACTTCGTGTCGTTCTTCCAGCTCGCCCTACTCATACGAACGCGCCTTACACGCCCTTATGGTCGCCATGAAAACACAACAATGGGTGTAGACAAGCCGCCTGGCTAATACATCCTCCCTATCATCCTCTCTTTTACGGACCATGAACTATCCAACCCCTATCATATACCCCACTTTTGATTCCCGCGTTTTCTTGTCTCTATTCTTATTTCGCCTCCCTTACCCCCTCCACATGACTTTTTTTGTTTTGCTCTCATATTTTGCGTGTTCCGTTCATGTATTTGTTTTCTGTTTAGTTTATTTTCCCTTGTGGACTCTATATATTTGTTATTGATCATGGACTCATGGATTTTTGTGTTTTGTTTGTGTGCGGGTCCCCTTAGGAGTATTTGTGGCATGTCATCCAGGGACTTCTCTTCTCTGAACTCTTCCCTGCCTGAGATTTTTGTTGTCCTTTGTTTACGGGCTTCCTCAAGCTTTTGATGCCCTCAACACAGGGATAGTGTTTTCGAACGAGTCAAACAATTACTTTCATGATATCCGGTCCTCTTCCAGACGGAAGATGAGCCATATTAAAGATGTATGTAATGAGAACGGTAGATGAAAAGAGGGAGGGGGAGAACGAGAAGTGGGATGCCGCAGCAGCTAAGAATGCAGTAGGACAGTTTCCAGTTCCCGCTAATTGGCCGGGACACGCAACTTGCGAGAGAAGGGGCGGAAGCACGACGGAAGGAGAGAGTGTTACGGACGATGCGGTGGTGTGGTTTGTGGAAATTGGGGGGTCAGAGATGGAACGGAAGGCTTTCAACTAAGCCAGGAACTGTAGCGGAGCCACGGGTCCGTTGATCGTGGAATGCCTTGTCCTGCCGCTGTGACGACCTTTAGAATCTGCAAAGATAGCATGTCGCTTGGCATCGGACGGGCAGCGCCCACCGCTCTGAGGGTCAGTCAAAACTCTTTGACGTGTCTTGGATGTTAGGATCGCAAGCGAACAGCGTCATCCCTGTGTGCGCCGTTGTACGTGACGACAATAGGTCACTAGGTCATCACGTCCTCTCACACTCCACATCAAATTGATCCTTATGCTACCGAATGAATCGATGGTTGTGCAAGATCATCCGTCACAGCTTGAGACTGTCCGTCCATCTTGCACAGGAACGCGTCGTACGACGTAACCGCCGTGCCAGCCGACGAGTTGTCTGAGCCAACGTCGGGAATAGGTTCATCTGAGTTTGCAAACGTGGGTGCAGCAGCAATTGGCGTCTTGCCATTGACATCCCATCCCCGGATGACGTCAATAATGGCTTTGAGATTCGGCAGAGTGTGTCGCAGGTTCGTGATGGTAAGATGCAGATGATTCATGAGTTGCTCCACATCCTTGTTCAGGAGAAAAACTCCATATTCAAAGCGGATTTTTTCTACGCCTCGTGAATACAGTGGAAACTGTTTGTTCCCAACGTAGTGTTCCGAGACCGTGTCCACCACAAAGGACCGTGACGACGTTGGCGTAAGTGGGTAGCGGAGTGGGATGTGTAGATAGAATGCGATCATGCAGATGAGATGGGAAGTGAACCCCAGCGCGGTCGCAACCGCTTCATCGTCGTAACCCGTAAACTCTGAATTCGGCAGGCCGAGTCCTCGAATGGTGTGCACTTGTAGTGTTCCACCGGCTCTTATAGCGCCACTACTAGATAGGGCGATGGGGTAGATGGAAGCCACGTCCAGAATGAGGCTCCTCTGGCGAACACGAGCCGCCCTTTGAGCGTGTCGAGTTTCGTTCCTTTCATCGTCCAGTGCTGCAGACCGGCTTTGCAGACTTTGGATGTTCTCATCGTTTGCTGCCCAGACAGTATGCAA
Organism: Powellomyces hirtus; assembly: GCA_025526995.1. Taxonomy (NCBI): domain Eukaryota; kingdom Fungi; phylum Chytridiomycota; class Chytridiomycetes; order Spizellomycetales; family Powellomycetaceae; genus Powellomyces; species Powellomyces hirtus. The sequence continues at coordinate 465,465 of JAHLKG010000002.1, forward strand.
GCGCTCCCGACTTTTCTTGGCCTTCGACCGCAGCTGCTGTAATTGATCTTGTAGCCGCTTCACATTCTCCTTCTCCTCACGAACCCTGTCTTCCAAAATGCCGGAAGAGTGTTTGGCGGACCTATACTCTTCACAAATCGTGCGCTGCGCCTGCTCTCGAGATACCACGCCGTCTCCCTTGGTCACTAGATCACCCACTTCCTGCTCTAATATCCAGAGCTCCTTTTCCGCAGCCAGCATGGTCAAGATTGATTCGTAATCGTATGAGACCGAAGCCGAACTAGACTTCCGCGATAACCGCGGATATTGATTTGTTGTCTTCGCATTCGCCGAGAGCTGATAAAATCCATCGTCCAGCGCAAATACTATGGTGTTTACTGGATATTTGCGATCTCCGTCCCCAATATCCTCCCCGACATATGTCAGATCATCCAAGTCTACAACTTTCTCCATGCTGATTCTAAACTGGTCTTCGTCATGTCGCCTGATATATACTCTCAGAGTAAACTGAGAGGCTGACAATGGCGCCCCGGGAGCAAAAGATGCTTCATCCAGTGAGTCCCACGCCGGGTTGATCGAGGTCTCCACAACCTCGCTAGAGTAGAAGGGAAGCGCATCCCGTCCGTCCCTGTTTCGGCTGGAAAGGGTATAGAACGCATCGAGTAGTTGCGTCACCGAGACCGAGACAACTTTGCTGTATCTTTCGTGAAAGAGCCGCTGAACGCTGGTGGTACTGGATGTTCGACGACTTGGAGGACGATAACTTCCGACGGAGGGTTTCCGCCGTCGGTTATACAAGTGGGCGAGTGGCAACTTTTCAAGAGTTGGAACTTCAGATCCATTTTCTCCACCGACAACCCTGCCAGTCGTCTCCGGAATACTGGCCGGGATGTTCCCATCGGGTTCTCCTTTCTGCACTGGATTTTGTGGTGGCAGGACAAGGTTGCGAGCAATGATACACTTAACGTGCCTAAGTCGTCGTCGTTTCGAATTCTGCAATATGAGTATTCCATGTTGCATACGAGTGAGAACGAGCGATCGACTCTACACTGGAAAAGCAGTCTGATAATTACCGGGATATTGCAAGTGTCAGCCGGCGATCTATCGCTCATGTTAGCCCATCGGCGGTCCGCGTCGACGCTTGCAAGTGACGCGCCGCAATTGTCACCAATGAGCGCCCGCGCTCAGAGTTTACGTGTGAATGAGTTGGCGCCACTTGAGCAATGGAGGGCAATGTGCACGGCCTGTCGTTCAGGCTTGCAGTGTCCAGTGCCAATACTGAAGGCCTATATGTGTCAGAGAATAGCATTGCCAGTGGGGCATTTGCCGCCTATTGGAAAAGGACAAGATGGGTTCCCGGTTACCGAGCCCCAGGCCGCGGTATATACCGGTATGTCGGACACGGGTAAACGCTTGTCACCTCTGACTAATGAGTTTGTTTTGTCTTGAGCGACCACAGTATTATAGACTGCAGTCCCTATTTCTTGCCGCCATTGAAACGAAAGGTCGAAAGCAATAACCGCTCGAGATGGCACAGGAACAAGTTTCTGGAAACCAGGAGACCGCTGGACAGAAGAGTGCAAACTTCTACGCGCTACCCCGCGAGATATGGCTCGCCATTCTAGACTTGACACCAGTGAAAGACCTCTTGTATTCTCGCTCAGTATCCCGTGCCTGGTGGCTGGATTCTATGCGAGCTGTTGCCAGACGGCTCAATGTGCGAGGATCGAGTGGCTCACTGGATTCCGACCGTGAACGGGTACGAGCTCTGCTATGCGCGGACGGCGAATGGCATGAGGAGACGCTGAAAGCCGGGGACCTTTCCTGTACCAAAGTTACCGGTCTAGAGGAGGTCTTTGCCGACAAACCAACCATATCTGGCAATTTGAACTGCCAGCGACTGGAGGACGTCCGGTTCACTTTTGGGCCGGCAGATAATCAATGGCCGATCCTCGGATACTTTGTCAACGCGGAAGGGACGCTGAGTCTTACCATCAACGGTCGCTTTACCGAAGCCTTCGAAGACATCGACAGTCAAACCGAAAAGAAAGATGTTCAGAGGGATGCAGACGGCTGGAGCATCGCATACTCGCTGCGAAAGCGGCCCGATATAGTGGTTGGGTCAGCGATGGCCGACGGCGTACCAACTTGGTTCAACAGACGACTTGCATGGGGCATGCCAGATGACGTGTATTACTGTGAAGTGGAAGTAGAGAGATTTGAAGTCGGTGTGAAGTCATTAATGTTTTTACTAGCCTAAATTATGATAAGATAGTAGATCATTACTGCCCGTATGCGGTACCTCTGACGATTGACGAGCGTAGGACCATGCGTCCAGCTTTTACACCGTTAAGCAGTTGTTGTTGATCCGAGTGTTACTATTTGAATATCAACGGGAACAACGAAAAACTGGCGTGTCCACTGGGATACGCACACTTCTGAAAAGTGCGAAGTGCAGACTAAATCAAGTCCAGTGGGGCAGTTGCGAGCCGAGGTGTTGGTACGCGAACGATCACGTGGCCTGTTAACCGGTGCTGGCAGTTCGACAATGTCAAACGCCAGGAAGCAATCCGATTTTGAAGTTCACCCAAAACCGCTTACGGATAACTTTTACGATGGTGCGTTTGTACAGGACAGGGGTTATAAACGATCGATGGGAGACCAGGCGAATGCAGGGAATGCCGGATGGACGATGGGGTGGAGAGGCAGGTGGAGGATGGATGGATGGATGGATGGATGGATCGGACGATTCTGACATTCAAGACGACGATTTGCATTTTGGCGCACTTGAGCCCCGGGGCGGATTGAATTGCAACACAAGCGGGCAGCGAAGCTAAATTACAGGTTCTATCTCTCTCCCAATGCAGTCCGCGGCCGCTCGTCCCGTTGTTTCGGTGTTCGCTGAGTCCGGCAACTCTGTTGCTGGCACCGTGAAGCTCCCTGGAGTCTTCACGGCTCCTATCCGTGCCGATGTTGTCAGAATCACCCACACCAACATGAACAAGAACAAGCGTCAGGCTTACTCCGTTAGCGTTAAGGCTGGTCATCAGACTTCTGCTGAGTCCTGGGGTACCGGTCGTGCCGTTGCCCGTATTCCCCGTGTCAGCGGTGGCGGTACACACCGTGCCGGTCAGGCCGCTTTCGGAAACATGTGCCGTGGTGGACGCATGTTCGCTCCCACCAAGACCTGGAGGAAGTGGCACGTAAAGACCAACCAGAACCAGAAACGTTACGCCACCGCCTCTGCCATCGCTGCTTCTGCTCTCCCCAGCTTGGTTCTGGCCCGCGGTCACAAGATCGAGAAGGTCAACGAGGTTCCTCTTGTTGTCAGCAACGGTATTGAGTCCCTCAGCAAGACCAAGGAGGCTGTTGCTCTCCTGAAGGCTGTCCACGCTTACGGTGATGTGGAGAAGGTCATCAACTCCAAGAAGCTCCGCGCTGGTGTGGGAAAGATGAGGAACCGTCGCCACCGTCAGCGCCGTGGACCCCTGGTTATCTACAACCAGGACTCCGGTATTGTCAAGGCTTTCCGTAACATCCCCGGTGTCGAGCTTGTAAGTTTCCATTTTGTGTCACCTCCAGGCTCTTCTCGCCGTTCGGAAATGCTGACCGATCATCCAATTTCTAGGCCAGCGTTGACGCCCTCAACCTCCTCCAGCTCGCCCCCGGAGGTCACGTCGGCCGATTCGTCATCTGGACTCAGGCTGCCTTCGAGAAGCTCGATGCTCTCTTCGGTGACTCTACCAAGGGATCTGAGCTTAAGAAGAACTACCAGCTCCCCTTCCCCCTCATTTCCCAGCCCGACCTTCCCCGTCTCATCAACTCTGACGAAATCCAGGCCGTGGTCCGTGTTGCCGGCCAGGCTGTTGCCAAGCGTCCTTTCGGTCAGCGCAAGAACCCTCTCCGCAACAGGGGTGTCCTGGTGCGTCTGAACCCTTACGCTCAGACTCTCCGCCGTCGTGAGCTGTTGGTTGAGGAGTCCCGTAAGGAGGGCAAGAAGGCCCGATCTGCCAAGGTTGCCTCCAAGCGTAACGCCAACAAGGAGTACAAGGCCGCCCTTCTGAGCCAGGATACTGCTTAGATTCTTACCTTTGGTTGTGGTGTAATACATCTGGTGTGATCATTATGTACATTTATTCCTTCTTCTTGCAAGCTTGAGAAATGCAGAAGGGCAGCGGAATGCAGTCTTTTGCCCAATGTTCAGTCATCTAATCTATTCATAATGATTGTGCATAGCCATTTGATCGTGCGCACCGGCTTCAAGCCAAGCGTACAAGCTCACCATCGTCAGCATGGTTCTCTTCGGTCATGGTAGTGTGCCAGCACGTAAGTGACCGGTCAGGGCATGGATTGGACTCCATGGGACGTTCAGAGCATGGTGCCGTTCTTGAGACGGCGTTGTTAAGTGCTGCGACTCCTACAGTCCCTGGCCAAAAGTCAGCGGGACCCCCTAAGACTAGCTCCACCGGTATTATCGCAGTCGCGTCTCTGAGTCGCAGTCCGCTGACTTTTGGCCAGGGTACTGTAATATCCTCCGCTCTGCTTTCGGTGGATCGCCCCGCTCCGATCCCCCGAGGAAGTGACGGCTGGGACCCGTCCTATTAGTTGCATACTACCAGACCGACATTTCGGTTCGTTTCTCTCCCTTTCTCTCAGGCAATCCAAGATGTTACCATCTGCAGTGTATGTATGCTCCCACGCATCTATTCTCTCTTCTCTTCGTTTCTGTCTTCCAGTAGTGATTACATCGAAGCCCGGAAGGCTCTTCCACGATCAGGCCCCAGTGGTTCTCCCACGACAAAGAAGACGTATGTAGACCTATGTCACCGTGACACTGAAGCTGGAGTCGTAGTAGATTTATGAGTATCGGAAATAAAATATTGGAGCTATGATACCACAAATTAACCCAATGAGATTACGGTTCCCGGCCCTTTAAATACCATGTATCTATTTCAATGACTCGCCGGGTTCGACCGAATGGTTGGAAAATAGTGTTGGGACCCAATAGAGTTAAGGTTGTTTCTAAACCACCTTCTATGATCGAAAACCAAGGGTTATGACAAAGAAGCTTTTTGCAGTTCCCTTTGTTTAGCAGTTTCCCATCAGCATCATGGCAAGGGAAAACAGCACAATTTTTCAATGGAGGCGATCGCATCGCATCCAGTTGTTGATGCAAGTGCACAACATAACATCGGACCCAATCCGAACTTTGCAAGTAGTCTCTCCGAATGGTGGCAGCTGCATGAAGGAGGCATCGTCATATGTCCCCCTGCTCTATCAACCGACATAGTAAGTTGAGATTGCCACAGGGCCGAACACGAATTTCATCTACATTTGACAATAAACTTCCCTCTTTAGAGTCTTGCCACGATACACGATGCGCAAAAAAAAGTTGTGTTGCCGCAAATTCCTCGGCCTATTTCTCAACGATCGAAGGATGGCGCTGCGAGAAAGGATAGGCAGGCCAGAGAGATCCGGTATCATTTGCGGAGTACGTATTGGTCAAAGCAGCGTGGGCCATGAATTGGAGGATTGAGTAAAGCTGAACATCTGGATTTGATTTCTTGTTGCAGAAGTTGCAAATGGCGGGCTCCCGCGGGTAAGACCATTTTCTGATTTTCGTTGGCAGCGCATCTGGCTATGAGATCTGATCATCCAAACATTGCGAGCAGGTTCCGGTGTGCGAAGAAGAGCCTTCGAATGAGCACGCCCTACCTATCCGCGAAGTGACCAATGTCATCACACACCGCTCTGTTGGGCTCCCTGGAACGCTTCGAAGCGATCGATGCACCATGCCCGTGGAAACCATGCTGCCTCGCCTCCGAGCAGGAGAGATACTTTCCATCGTCCCCGGACAAAACTTTATCCTAAGAACCGGACTGACATCGCTCATCAATCGGGGCTTTTTCCCGCACGACGCAGATTTCTCGCGGTTGATCTCGTTGAAACCTGATGCAGGATCACGGCGAGATTTGGTGGTGAGGTGCCTTCCGCGGGCGGATGTAGGCCGTGTGACGCAGCAGCGTATGGACATGGAGGATGGGCGGCCGCCGCGTCTCCCCGTCACCGCGATACCAAAATCAGACTTGGGATCCGCCGCGGAGCTGCGGGACGAGCACCACGTTGACCGAAAGCATTACGGTGGGAAACGGGTTCTCACCACGGTCGCCGACGACCGGCACTGGAGATACGTGCGCCCATCTCAACGCGTTCGCGTGCAAACGCCGGTGGAGCTCGCGAAACACCGATTCATGGAGCCTACAAAGACACCCGTGCAATCAGAGATCGCCCCGTCAACGAAAGACGACTCGTCGGAAGCCGGGTCGGACGTTGATCTGTTCCAGGTTGAAGCGCATCGTGCGGTTACGGCGCGATTGATAGCGGCGTCGCGGGATGGACCCTTGCTGGCAATTACACTGGGAAAGATTGCGAGGCATGCACCAGCGTTCTTGGAGTACCGCAAGTCGTGTCCTGAGAACTGGGAGGCGGTGGATCGCGTTGTCACCAAGTTTGAGCTATTCATGCAGGACTATGCAGGTACAGGCCCGGTGCTCGTATAAATTGTGCAAATGCCAGAAATTGACGCCAGTGCTTCTTTCAGTTCCTTACGCAGATCTGATCACGAAGGAAGTCACAATCCTTTCCGCGGCCCCCGTTAAACCGCGCTTCACGAAATCTGAAATCTTGAGCTGCATCGCCAACTCCGCAGAAGTACAGCAAATTATCAGCACTCCTGGGCAGCGATACCGCGGGCGCGATGGCATCAATGCCGCAGCGGCCAAGATCCAGGGCACGTTCAGGATGTGGATCATGCGACGCATGCAGTTCTGGCATCTTGACCGTGTATGGGCCACCAACATCTTCATCAAATTCTGGAAAGTGAAAATCATGAGACGAAACGTGCAGCAGCAAGTACGGAAGCAGTACTTGAAAGTGCATCTGAAACGATTCCATCGCTTGTTGCTGAGATTGAAAGACGAGATGTGGGGAGTGATGGCCCATAAGCGGATCGTGATCCAACTGGTCCCGTCAAAGCTAATGAGTGAAGCCAACAATGCATCCCACGATCTCAGTGTTGGAAGAACGTTCCTCCTCACGGACCCGCTCGTCGAAACCATCTTCGTAACTCCAGCGGTGGATGAGATCCGCACCGAGTACTACAAGCGAATCCTGGCTTGCACGTTCCCGGACCATAACCCGATGGACGAGAACAGAGTCCGCTTTATTGTGCCGGAGGCCGCACATTGCTTTCCGGATACCGCCCCACTGGCATCCATGCTGCTCTGCAGTCGCAAGGCGCTGGCAAGTTTGAGGAAGATGTGTCAGGGGAAAACTTCGATGATCATATGCGATGTGGTCGGGGAAGCGGAGGTCACTTTGAGCTCGGTAGGCTTAACACTTTATTCAATTTCTCATAAGCTACACAATGTCTGATTGTACTCTGTTGTTGCAGGTTCTGTCCATCCCGATCCTCGGGCCCACACCTGAGGCCTACGACAAGCATCTGAGCACTCGAGCCCGGGCTCGAACCTTCCTCAAAGCCGCGGGCGTGCCGGTCGCACCCGCTCTCGAGTCGCATGCGATTGATGAAAGCGAGATGAACTTGCACATCGTAAAAGCCATCTCCATGTTCTCAGAGGTGCCGCTGTGGCAGCTTTGTCCGGACCCATGGGTGAACGTTGTGGATCATCGAGAGTGGGATGGGCCGCATGCGATTTTGGGTAAGGGTTGGTTATATCGATGTTGTCATGGCGGTCATCGAAATTCAACGCTAGAGGTATCTTGGGGGTTGTAGATCCAGCAAATCTCACATTTTGCAAGGACCTCTATGAGCCCGCCATCCCATCCATGGATGACGACCCACAAGCCCTCTCCCGTCCCACTAGCACCAAAACTAGCTCCACCATGAAAGCCCATTCCAACCTCACGGTCTCCATCGCCGCCTATAACCGTCCCGTTACCGCGCCGCCCGTTCCTCAACAACGCCCAAAGACGGCTCGACGCGGTATGATTGCTGCTCACTTGCAGATGGCCCGACACGAGATCCCGGAACAGACGCAGATCCTGATCCCGCGATATGCGTGGGCCGATCTGGCGAGAGATTGGATCAAGAGTGGGGGGATTTTGATGGCGATGCCGAGTCGGGATGCGAGAGAAGTCAAATCGCTGGATGTTGGAATTGACGTGGATATGAATGGCAAATGGAAGTTTATCGCGATCGGAGAAAGTGTAAGAGAGTATGCAGCGCATCTTTTCCCGATCCAATAATCGAACTGAACTAATACATCGTTTGGGTAGATCTTGAACAGAGTGACCTTCAAACCCACAGCTTTGGTCGTCTCCCACCTTGACGCAGATCTGCACGATGAAGTGTCACCCTTACTGGATCGCATAGTCGCAAGGTGCACTGCGAATGGCATTGTCGGGACCCTCACCGTCCAGTTCTTATTATGGAGGGATACAGACCAGGTGAAACAGCGAATTCCAGTATCTTTTCTGCACAAAGCTTGATCACCAACTAAAGAATGTTCATATTTATTAGGCCAACAGCACCAGACACCTCTGGGCCACCCATCTCCGCCCTCACCTTACCGTGGCGCTCTTACGCGCCGCCACCGTCCTCCTCGCAACCGGCAGCAAATCCGACCAACGCGATTGGAAAGCCAAATTCCCGCGTACTGATATTCCCTTGCACATCCGATACGCGCCCGGTGCACGATTCATGGATCAAAGCCGTATCCGAACATCGTTCCACACGAAAAAGATTGCCTCTCTCACCGCGGTGGAAAGTCGCACTTCGGTGTATATTTATGAGCTGGAACATAGCCAGATTGCGGTCATGAGACGGGCGGCTGTTGCGGCTATGTTGCTCAATAGGGGCATTGGATTCGACATATGGGTATGCTGATCACATCTTGAGCGCTTCACATTTCAAGTTTTGAAGGCTGACATCACGATCCCAAAGACCCGCACAGGACTACTGTATCCAGAACTGGATTCTGGGTGGGAAGGGATGTTCCCGTTCATGTAGGTTTAGCCCGCGCCGTCATATAAACCATTAACTTGACGATATCTGACGATTTTTCTACTTGGTACTCACAGATGTGTTGCAGAAAACTATGAAGCAGCGCTGGAAAACGCAGTTCGGAATCTACTGCAAATTAATACGATGTTAGACGATTGCACGGCAGAATGTATTGATCAGGATGGAAGTGTTTATCGCAATAACTTTGTGGTAAGTCTTCTGATACACAGCACAGACCATGTTTCCGGTTAGAACTGATTTGTCGTAGTCTGTCGCGGCTAGACTTTTGTACGAAATACAAAGCATCAAGACCGTCAAAACACCTCCTCCTATATGTACCACCTCCCGAACGGTCAGTCCCGCTGTTCAAAAGGCCTTTACGGACCTCGGCATCATGGTTGTCAAGCCCACCGTATCAGAGCCGCCTGTCTCGCTTTTTCGCGGGAAGACCAAGTTCAAAGTCGGGGAAGAGGATACAGGATCCGACTCTGATCCGGAAATTGTCGATCCGGTGGATTCGACCATCAAGTTCACAAAAATCGTTCGCGCACAATCCGCAGCTCCCACGGCTGCATCGGATCTCTCCATGTTGGTATCGCTGTACTACCCGGTCCCGATCATCAAACCCCGGGAAGCGACGATGGCAGCGCTGAAGCGACGTGCACATGCGGCGGAACTCAGGAAGAACAGAAGGAGAGCTGGATTCAGCGCTGTCACCGCAGCTCTGCTCGGCGAAGGCATCTCCTCGGACTTTGCGTCAACGCATGACGACACGTTCTTGCATCCGCCGCTCAGTCCACCTTTCTCACGCAAACAGTCGGAGAAGATGGCCAGAGGGATGAGTGGCAAGCAAAGACGGGGCCGTGCCATGTTGGATCGAATGGAGAAGGAAATGGATGAGAGGACAAAGAAGGGACTCATGCCCGAAATGCATACCTACAGAAGCAAACTGACCAACACTGGTCGCGATCGCCGCGAAGAAGCAACAGAGGAGGAAGAGGAAGACAATGAAGGATTCGAGGAGGAGATTGCCGCAAGAGAGGCTGCGCGGGCAAAGGCAGCGACCGCACAGAAAGAAGGGCAGCCGTCTCGGGTCTTCTTTGTCAAAACAGTGTCGGGCTTACCACCACAGCCGCCTCTGGACGTGGATACTGTGCTGGAGAAACTGCGGGATGTGGCAGAACGCGGCGATCGCTTAAGCGAATTCTTTGATGAGCGGATGCACAACAGTCAGAAGATATTGGAAGAGCATCACAAAACACATTTGGTTATGCTCGAAGCAGTAAGTATCCTTCTTTTGTGACTTTGGGTACTTCGTCATTTCTTACTTAATTATCTTGTTCGACAGCGCAAAACGGATGCGGAAGCAAGGGCAGCTCAGACCAAAGTGCTGAATCGGCGCGCCGAAGCGCGGAATGGAAGTGGAAAGGAAAGCCCTCCGCCGCCGCCAAATTACCTATCGATGCGACGAGCGTCCAGCTTCCCAGCTCAAGAGCCGCGGCCCTCTATTAGTCGAGACATTTTCGATGCGCTGAAGCCCACCACGGGTGATTCTGGGCTTTTTGCATCCTCTCCTCTTCAGCGGAGAATGAGCCGCGAAAGTAGTAAGAGAGATATGCAGAAGACAAATGTCCTTTTAGACTAGGTATGCAAGGATAACCCTTGCTCTAGAAAAGCCTCCCTTCCACTAGCCCACGATATAGAAATTGGCCAGCTCTCATACATAGATTTTGCTACATGCTAAGAAAGATAAACCCAATGGTTGACTTGTTTCATCACAATCTGAACTCGGCCTGGAAGCATCCAATGTGTTTTTCATCAAAGTTGACGAGATCCATGTGAACTTGGTACTTGCCCTGTGAGTAACAAGGAAAACGGCGGTTAGAAGGGACGCGAACGGGAGAAATGACAATATCATGAGGTGATTGACTAACCGGTGGCAGTTCTCCCGGAATCTTCACGGTGGTGTTGATTTCAACAGGACCCTTTTCTATGGGGCACTGGCGATCAATTTTCTTAATCTCCTCGCACAAGTCCAATCGAGTGTCGACAAGCTTGATGAGGCCCAGTTTGACTCTGACATCGGCGTAAGCTCCACCGTCCACGGTTTCGTCCAGGGTACCCTTCACATCAATGGTAAGGTCTTCGCCGCGTCTTGGCGGGTCGGGGGTAAGGGTGATGGATTCAGGGTGGAACAGGTCGCCTGGAGAACCGCAGTTTTCGATGGTGCCCTCGGTAATGGAAATCAGCGGGTGTTGAACTCCTTGGTACTGCAGAGAGAGGGCGGAGACTCCTGAGAAGGCCAGGAAGGCGAGAAGGGTGAAGAGGAAGAGACGATTCATCCTGGCGATATGAGGAGACGTCTCGAGAAAATCGGGGTTCGAAAGATGAGATGTTTGTTTGTGGATGTCAGATTAATGTCGGAAAGATACAAGGGAACGGGGGGATGATTATCCCCGCTAAGTGACGAGTGATGATGATGATGTGAGCCTCGTACCGATCGGTCATATCGTGTCTGGTGATTGTATTAGTCAGCAAGAACATCAGAAACCATTCTGCTGTTGTGAAAATGGCGTACACCGTATAGCCGATGAGAATGAGATGAGAATGAAGGATTAGTGTGCCATGCAGCGATCCTGCTCGTCGGAGATGCTATTGTCCTGGAAGGACTAGGCCTACTCCGTCCGTTTTTCCGTGGTTCGGAATTGGTCGAAGCTGTTCGAAGCCACATGGAGCGATTTGGGTTTTGTTATCGACATGGCCTATCTTCCCTGAAGGGCTGATATCTGTTGTGCCGTGCCAGAACATTGCATCCTATTGAACCCTTGTTCTGGGATCCGGGCTCTGCTGGGTTCATTTGCCAGACAGCCGCACATTAGTTCAGTATATTTCGGGATGACCACGCCAGTTAGAACGTCTATAAATGGACTGACCCCTCACCGAATTAAGTACGGCCATCCACACTAGAAATCACCAGATCCTGTTCGCTCCGTAGTTAGGCTAGTGATGGCGCAGTTAGTACTGCGGTGGGGGACCTCCCGGGAATACTACGTGCTGTAGTGTTTGCTCTTGTTTTTGCTCTAGACCCTAACCTCGCTCGGAGAGGTCAAAGGATTCTGGTCGAACGTGAACCACTCTGGTCGTCTCCTTGACCGAGAGTCCAAAGTTCACACGTCAGAGTTCAGGTACGGCACTCAATAGTGTGGTCAGCAAGGACTACTTTGAACTTCACTCCCCGAGTCAGTGTTTACAAGGGATGAAAGAATAATATTGTTTGCCTGGACGCTCGATCACGTCAGAGTTTGGTGATGGATAGAAAAAAAAAAACTATGTAAAACTCTCGTCCGCATCTAGGCCATTGTCCTTTTTGCTCTTCTCTTCCGACTCCGTCTCTTCGCCTTCCTTTGATTCACCGGGTTCATCGCCGGCCGGTGTTGTCGGTGAAGCGGGAGGCGGTAACACGTCACCGGCCGCTGGGTCCTTTTGCGGGCTTGACGCAGCCAAGTCCGGCCTTGAAATAGGCCGTCCGAGTTCATCGTTGCTCACCATCCAGCCGCCTTCCCCAGTGTTGGAGGCTACCGTCTCATCTCCATCCCCATCTCCCATATCCAGGGGAGGTTCAGGGGCTCCAAGGTCCGGCAAGATTGCTTCTATTGGGCCTGACTCTAATACGCTTCCTCCTGGAGTCAGGACCGCGCCATCGTCCCCTGGATCCGCCCCTACACCGCCATCAAATGTGCTGGACCGGTTGACGTAAAGCCCTTCTGTGCTCTCGGCCAACGAAGTTCGGCTTGCTGCCGCGCTGTTGGCTTCTCTCTCGCTCATTATACCGAACGTTGTGCCGGTGCGGATGAGAAGGGCATGGAGCACCAAACGCACGTCTGGTGTTATGTCCTGCACCAAAAGATTCACAACCTCACCGTAGAAGAACGGCATTTGACTTCTGAACTGCTCCTCGTCGAACTCGGCAAGGGCATTCAGGATCGTGACGACCACTGGTCGCCATGCGTTCACGTTTCGCCGCTTCGATTCTGGGTCAAGGGAGTTGTAATGTTGCATGATATCGTGACACAGACTGCACGGAAATGGGAGATGGTTAGACAACAGCCCTTGCAATCGGTCAAGTTCTGCCAGTCACTTACGGGACAAGTCTCTTTTCAATCTCAGGTCGCATTCCCTTCCGTTCATCGCTCATGTCCAAATACATCTTTATCAGAATACCCAGATAGCTAGACACGCTGCTTGTTTCCTGTTTCAACAGATTGGGCAGCTGCTTCATGAAACCCATACGATACAGTGCCATTCGCAACTCCATGTCGCCGTTGAACGCTCTAGCGAACCGGTAACTGCGCTCGAGACAATCAATGAGCGTGAACAGGTTTCGAGAGGTAAGACTGTGATAAACGGCGTCTTCTGGACCAGAGGTGAGGACCTCGTGCAGCGTTTGAATGACGAGAAGATGCAGTACGCATTTGACGATGATCTGCTGGAACTCCTTCTTTTGTGGCCGTGGGCGGCGAGGGCGTGTCTCAATCACCAGATTTCTGTCTTCCCCGGAGGCTGCTGCAGTAGCAGCACCGAGCTCATCCGTGGCGTGTGTGGAAGCCTCTCCATTGTCGTTAGGATCAAAGAAAAGCGCTTGCGGTGTCGTGACATCAAACAGATGGACAAACATGACACAAATCTTTCCCCACACCTCCTCGTCAAGTTTCGTAACGTTCCCTTCGATGAACTGCTGTAAACAGGTGCTGCCAATTCGTGCCAGGGTCTCATTCTCTTGAGTCATGCACACTGTTAGCAGCTCCAGCACGCCATCGATTTGGAAATGAAGGGTATCAAAGTAGTGGCCAAACAAGTCGATGAACTGTCGCAGTGCTTGAATGAGCGTTGTCGACAGCCACACCGACATGTCTTCTTTGTTGGCGAACTTCGTGTGCTCTTGGCGAGATAACCGCAGGTCGTCAAATATCGGGAAGAGCACACCTTTGGAAATGACTTCCCAAAAATCGCGCGAAAAGGATGCACCATACTGCTTCAGTGTGTCGAACAGGTAGTTCAACGCTCTGTATGAGTTTAGTTAGCATGAGTACCATATCAGATAGAATCTGTACGACCAGGGCAGGATGTGACATACCTCGTTCGCACTTCGAGATCGCAGGTCATGATCACTTCGTACAGCCCAAATAATATCGGGAACCAAAACCGGAAACTGGGATCATCTTCGGGACCGACCCCACCACCAATCCCAGCACCTTTGACAGCCCCTGCTGTGCCTGGAGTTCCGGCCGCCGAGGTTGGTGTGGCTGCTATCAGACCTTGATGCACGGACTCAGTGAGATTTTCACTGGATCGCAGTATATTGATTGTGCTCGCCGCATTGATCAGAAGTTTGGAGCCTTGCTGCGTTTTTGACAGCTCGTATATCCGGGGTATCGATTGACGAAGAATCTCCACGGATTGCAGGCTTGTTCGCGCAAATTTGCGATTCTTACAAAACTCCACAAGACAGGAAACCGCGTCGGGGAAAGTCTGATTGGCGACGACACTCTCAAAGTGGTTTTTGAAAATGCTCTTGACGACGTCAAATGACAACAGGACAATGGGCTCTGTAAAAAGGGTCTACGTTTAGTCTAAGAAAGAACGTGATTTTGATGTCTACTGTGCGACGCACCATGAGTTTCCCTCGCGGCCCGCATGAACGCTCCGAACATCGCCTTCCATCCGCTCTTGATGCTCTTGCTCTTGGCCTGAATCATCTGTTGCAAGCATGCCAATACCATGTCCTTGATTTTGACATCGTTGTTGTTTCCGAGGACATGTTCGAACGGTCGCAAAAAGTCCTTCTGGAACTTGAAATTTGGCAATTCTTCCAATTCTAAGAACTTCATCGCCAGCTGTCTCAGCTTATCTAGAGCAAAATAGCCGACATTGCTGTTGGGATGACATCCGACTTGGTTGAAGTGATCTCCCAAAATGGCCCATATGTTGGACCATTCCACACGGATACGCTTCATGTTGTAGTACGACATCTCAACCAATCGTTGCAAGCAGTACATGCGAGGGTGTTCTCGATCCGACGAGAAGGTAATCTCATCCCAAGAAACCTCACAAAGAGCGCGTACAAAAGCGACAATCGCGGTTCCGGAGAGCTTCACACTTGATGTAAAGATTCGATCCACCACGACGGTCATTCCTTGAGAGCTAGCTTCCGCCGCCGCTTCTTGGAGGAAACCGGTGCGACCTAGAAGTTGTGCGGATTCGCGCCTCTGGAGCTTGTCGTTAGATGCCCTAGGTTTATTCGGATCTACGTCACCGCCGACAACCTGAAGCTTCTCCAATTGGCTGACGCAAAGAACAACGTCCTTCCAATTTTCTCCAAGATGGTTCCCTTCGGTGAATGCAATTTCCAACAGTGTCTTGGTTGCCTCGAAATTCTTTGCCTTCATCTCGTGGACATTTCCAAGCATTGTGAACTTACTTAGAGTCGAGATGAACGCTTTCTTCTCCAGGTCCATGTCGAAGAGGCAAGCGATCCGAGTAGCATGCTTGAAGCCCTCCAGCGCTACGATAATGGTCTCCACATCCTCGCTTTCTTGCAGCGGTCCACTGATGCCCGTGAGGATACTCATCCAGATTATCTGGAACATGCCTTTCACGTGTTCGAAATGACTGGCTGTGTAGAAAGCTCCCCCAACCGTGCTCTCTTTGCCTGAACCAGTTGTTACAATGGTACGCTTGCTCCTCCCTTTCAGCATTGTATTGAAAAGGGCCTCGGTCTTGAGCGCCATAGTCTCACTCGCCAAGGCAAATTGAGCAACCTCCCGTTTGTTTCCAGCGCCTCCGGCCCCGCTCGGTGCGTTCGGGCCTCCAGGGCTGGCTCCAGGGACAACGGGCTGTTCGTCCTTCATGACAATCTCATTCTGATTGATCTCATCGTAGATTGCTTCCAAGAATTCTTGCGGGACGTCCTGGCCTCCATCGATACCGCGGTTGTTCTTAATGAAATCGCCTTTGGTCATACGCTTCTTGACCTGAGCATTGTGCTGATCGGTATTGAGCATAATTACAGAGTACGCCAGGACGTAGGCCGTGTCAGCACTGCTGAAACTTTGTGGATTGCCCTTTACAAATCGCTCAGCAAATTTCAGCATGAAGCGATCGATCTTTTGCGCCTCTCCAGGTAACCGGAAGCATTGCAGGAAGTGTCGAAGCGCATCGACAAAGCTCAACGAAGTGAAGTCCATCTCATCAACAAAGGCATGCATGATTGCGATGTTCTCCTCCTCTCCCTCTCCCAAGAACTCGCCGATCATCGATTTGTTCAAACCATCGTTGCTGAGGAGGAATCGAGCAATGTCGCGAGGAGTGCGAGCCGGTATGCACCTTGAGTCCAGCAGGTACTGCATGCCCTTTTTGGGTTTGAAATTGAACTGTTTGATGCCCTCACTCAAGACCTGTTTCTTTTGTTTTAAGGTCTCAAAGGCCATAGGATCATCGGCAATTCTTTTTGATGGCTGGGCTACTTTTTTGCCGTCCTCATCGATGACAAGACCGAGTTTCAAGGACCCCTCAGCCTCCTCGCTCTTCCTCACGCCCTTGTCGTCTTCCTGACTTTCGGCAGGGGCAACAAGAGCAGCGGACCGTTCATAGCACCATGCCACCAATGGACGAAGGACTCCTCGAACCATAAGCTCCAGTCCCCGTTTCTTGAGTTCTCCATAATCGCCAGTTGATGAGTACAGTTCGCGCACTTGCTCTTTTGTGAAGCTAGTGAGATTAGCCGTAGTGATCGCCGGAGTGGGCCCAGCACCTCGCTGTTGAGACTGTTGTTGAGACTGCTGCGCAGCGGGGTTCACAACCGTTGGCTCATAATGCTGAGTCATGACCTTTGCCAAAGCATTTATCAGTCGCTCCCAGATGTTTTCTCTCGCCCCAGCTTCCACGTCGCAGTCATAGTTCAGATATATCTCCACGAGGACCCGTCCACCATCCGCCTTTGGATCTGCCAGGATTCGTTCCAAAGATCTCAGCAAGGACGTGCGCTGATGGAATGTGATCGAGGAGCGGGCCTCCACGATAGGGATCACGATCTCCGTAAATATGACGGATAGTTCTTTCTACACGTACAAATTTAAAGACCATGCTGTCAGCTTATGGAGTTCACGAATATACCCAGGTGGTTCCCACCTTCAAAACCACTCGTAGGCCAATCAGCACTTTGCCGAATATTTCTAAGGAGATGTCAAAAACCTGAGGAACAACGCTGACGGCGTTTCGGCTGAGACTGAGACACAGGTATTGTTTCACAGCGTGTATGAACAGCACAGCATTCGGATCGGTTTTGGTTGCTGTGCCAGGGGAGAACAAAACCGGCGAGGGAGTGAAAAAAATGTACATGTGGGATGACAGAATCGTGAAGACCAAATGGAGTGAGAGGAGCTTAGAGCGCATCGCATGTGACTTGAGATCGGTGGCGCTGTGCGAATTAACTGTACACTTAGCAAAATGACTTTAATAATCGAGTCGGCAGGTCTTACCCTTCCGGAGCGGGTATCGGTTTCATGCTGAGCTTGCACAAAGCACGGAACACCAGATAGGCATCTTTGATGTATTGGTCGCTTGCGCTGCCTTTGACCTTCTTTGTGGCCTCATTCAGGATGTCTTGTGACGCGCGTACCGCCGCACTTCGGCTTAGATCACGAAGCGCAGCCGAGACACCAGCGTTATCGCCATCATAGCTCCTAAATAAGAACACGGATAGATGAGACACGATCGCAACTATTAATCTAGTGCGGTTTCAGGAACTAACAGACTGTCGATGCTTCGTGTGCCTTTCATGCGAGCACTCTCTTGAGAAGTTCGTTCGTCGTCAATGCTGACTTCAGCCCCTCCAGATTTTGATGGAGACTCCCCAGCTCCATGCACTTCATCTGCAGCCCGCTCCGCGCGCGGGGTGCTTGGTGATTTGTCTCCAACGCTTTCAAGGTTCGTTGGAGAAGCACCTTCACCCTTCGCTTCGGGTCCAGGCGTGCCAGCGCGGCTGTGAGCCTCAATCTTTTCGGCCTGAGGTACCCGACCAAAGACGGCTTGTACCATCTGTGTCAACGTTGCTTGTGCAACAATCTGAGTGTTCGCGGATTTGGACAAGAGGAAGATGTTGTAGGTTGTCCGAACAGCCTTTAGCAGAACACCTCCGTGGATCGCCGCTGTTGGATCAGTAGTAGAGACTGCCGCCAGCAGAGCCTGTGATGCCAACGCGTCAAGATATGGCTTTGACTTCATAAGAAGCGTACACAAACCGCACGCACCTTCACTATTTGCAGTTGCACTTTTTCATCTGTGTTTTCACCTCCACCGAAGGTGTCACAGATTGTGTCCACAACAAATGCTACCATTCCACCCCCTGCGTCCCCTTCGCTTTCCATGCTGCTCCGATCGTCATCTCCTGACAACCGCGGAGCTGTCCCCTCCTTTCGCGGAGGATCCATATCGAAGTCAGCAACGGTTCCACCTACAACTGCGTCTCCTTCAAGTAACACTTCGTGGCGACCCCAATAGTTGTATGTAAACAGTTTCCCCAGACAATCTATAGCAATGGTGGCTAGCACAGGCTGTCGTGATCGGCAAGCCATCTGAAATGGTGCAAAGACTGTCTGTATCGACTGCGAGTCCATGGCGGAGTGTGATTCGAGGGCCTCTGATCGGAGATGAGAATGTTAGCGAAACTTCTTGGCAACAAAGGTCGCAAGTGCAGTCGGTAGCCGTCTCGATGCTCCGCTTGAGAATACTGTGGTCCACCTACCCATCGCAGACTTTGATGCGTCCTTCAAACCATTGAATTTCTTTGCTTCCTTTGCAGCTTGCATCTGCTCCAGAGCCAGTTTTATGAAGACATCGCTGGAGCCTTGGGGTTGTGCGGCACCGGGATGATGACCAGAGGTTGATATCCGATTGCTGGCTGCGACTGCAGGTTGCCCAGCCTCTGAAATAGATTTTGCCGCATGCTCTTTATCCTTATCCTTGTCCTTATCTCTGTCCTTGTGACCAAATAGGTTGTTGAACATATTTTAAGACGGCAAAAAGCCGCAACGTATATAGGTGGAGAAAAGTCCTCTTGGGTCACCGCAATGAAATGGTCGAATATCCAAGTATTGAGTTGTGACAGCACGGAACCTCAATATCTTGGCACTAGTGTGCAACGTGGCATGCACCCTGTGGCATAAATACAGAAAGTCAGAAAGCCAACAGTTGAGATGTTTGAGAGTACGCAGAGGGCTTTTACCGACTGCAACGACTCGCTCCGCCAGGGATTCAGTTGGTTGGAATAAAAAAGTGTGACGTTCTATATATCATAGGACAATTGCTCGCGGCTTTCAGATGGCGGGTCAACGATGTCGAGTAGACAAACATGCCGCGGCGCCCTGCTTACGAAGAACTGGTGACTAAGGCGTCGGACTTCCGCGATCACAGATCCTGTCATTTTTTTTCATTGAACATTTGCCATACATTGCCCCTAAATCATGCGCCAGTACGATAAAACCACGATTGTCGATGAGGAGCTACATGATTTGAAGCTTCGGTTCGAATTGCTGGGTTAGTTAGCTGTGTGACTTATCATCTGTTGAAAGCCAATTTGACCTTGAGATGAACCAAATTGACAGAAATCTCCCTGTATAGAGGGCGACAGGAAGGCTTACTATGAGACTAGTCAATGGGCCATTCGGCAAAACAAAGAGGAAGTTAGCCATCTCCGTTTACAAAACAAAGAGCTCAGTGATGCAATCGCGAAAGTGAAGAAGGTATCAAAATTATGTACTGTCAATCGTTCCCGATCGGCCAGTCATTAAGGAAGGTTGTACCACTAGACGGAAGCCGATAGCGCAAGCAGTCGGGTTTCTATGACTGAGCTGGAAAAGTTTGATCAGAGAATATGTGAGATGCATAAGAAATATGATGAACTTCAGGCCGAAGCTCGTGGAAAGGACGACAAACTACGGGGAATGAACGACCAGTTGGCTGATCTCGGCAGAGAGGCTGACACTGTCACGTCTAATCTGCAAGACTCCCCGCAGGCGAAAGTAAGCCCTGGAATGGACTTTGGACTCGAAGGTTCATCTGAGCTCACATATCACCCATGAAGGAGATCAGAATGCTCGAGAACCGACTCGATAAAGCCAACATCAAGTACAATGAAGCGCAGGCCGTCCGAAAAACATACGAGCAGATCGTCAAGCGGCTGCAGGAAGAGCGACTGACTTTCGATAATCAGCTCACAAACTTCGAGAAGACGTTGAAGATCAAGAAGCAGGACGCTCTGGAGTTGGAAATGATGTCACGCGATGCCAATCACGCCAAAGAAGTCGCAAAGGTGCGTTCGCGCATGGGGAGGAATGTTGTTTGCTGCATCGACTGATCATATGCAACCTTTGATAGGCGGAGTTGACCAGATTCGAACAGCAAATAAATGAGGAGCGCAAAGAGCGAGAGAAGGATCTCCAGGCTAGGAAAGAGTTGGTGAAGCAGAAGATGGAGGTCGCCGACAAGATTGACTGGAAGGTGAGGGCAATGTCACATTCGCGTGCCTTTGCAGACGAATGCCTGTCTCAACGCACGACGGACCGGTCTACATAGAAACTTCAACTTGAGGATCAAGCCAACGATCTCGCGCTAAGCGGCGAAGCCAACAAAGAGCAATACGATGAGGCTCGCGAGAAGAAAATCGCTGAGTACGAGGAGAATATGCGATTGGTGAAGGAAGCAACCGGCGTATTCGACATCAACGAGGTCATTTCCAAATATCAATCGCAAGGCGACACACACGAGCATCTGTCGCAGCTTCAGCAAGCAAATGAGATCCGAAATGAGGAGCTCAAAAAGAAGAGGCAAAATATCACTGCCGAGTACGAGGAGCTCAAATACTCGGGAGAGACTAAACATGCTCATGCTCGCCGCATGATCGACGAGATGGTCAAACACTTGACGGAGGGCGAAGCGAAGATGGTGGAAAGCAAGGTCAGATATGAGCGAATGGCGAAACTCATGAACAACGCCAAAGCGGGTGTGCAGCATCTGTCAGCCAAAGTGGACGGCATCCAGTTGGTAAGGCACCTATACCACGACAGTTAGGATTTCCCTTGGTCTCATATATGAGGATTTCACTTCAGCCGGATACGGTACCCCTGAAAATGTCGGACGAATCAGTTGTCCAAATTCTGGACGTCTGCATTCGAAAGTTGGAGCACTTGGCAAACAACGTCCAAGGGAAAGAGGTTCCAGAGGTAAGCTACTCGTGGCCGTCTTTCAAGACTACGTTTTGCCTCTCACTGTGGAACGTTATAGGCCGCTGTACCGCAACCAGCTGCACAACAGCCGGCAGGCGAGCCGACAAGTATCTTCCAAGTCAGCCCATCACAACTGCCCGTCTACAACACAAGGGTCAAACTGCGACCAGTCGAGTTCGAGGAATCTGGTGGTGAAGGTGAGATCAGGCAGAAGCAGATTCAAGAAAATTCTGGTGCTGAAGCTTCCATCTTACAGATGATGAGGACGACGATGATTACGGAGATGTGCCGGATCGGGAGACCATCAAGAAGCACACCGCCCAGATGCTAAACGCTAGGCTGAAGACCAAGCAGGCAAAGAAAGGAAAGAAGAAGCGGACAGCGAAGGACGACGATTGAATGCCTTGCTGAGAAGCGCTGTATTGATGTTTGACGTCACAATAAAAAAGCGGAAACTACTTTGGATGTCTCTAGCTCAATAACAATCCAAAAAGACCAGATTTCAGCGAATGCCAACAAGTGGCAGCAAAATCGAGAGTGACAGTGCAAAATGTATTCAAAAATCGACATTTGCCTATCCTCCATCATCTCGCCCATGTGACGCATACTGACGAGGTACCGCAGAGTATGCAGCTTCAGATGCGTTCCATTTAACGGGAACGGAAGTACTGTAGAGGACGTCGATGAGCAAAAGCCCGAAAGAATAGAAACCACAATCCAGGAGAAATACCTCAAGGAGAACGTTCATGGCCTCGGAGTCCTCACCGTTGTCCTTGACGACAACGCAAGAGCATCCAACGACCTTGCGGGCGTTACCCTCACGGTCAATCTTGCAGAGACCGGCCCATTCACCGAGTTTCTTGGCGTCAGAAACCTTGATCAGGTTGATGTCGTGCTCGGCGCAGAGAGCCTCCACAAGCTTGATGTACTCCTTCTCAGTGCAAGTCTCAACGAGGACGCAGAGCTGGGCCTGACGCCTATAAACATAGTGGGTGTCAGTAGATGTCGATGATAGCGCTGCCGTTTCGAGATACCCCATGTGTCCATCCTCCCAGGTGTTTGCCATCAAAAGTGGCCCGTCAGTCAAACGCGTATCAATCACGGCCTTACGGCCATTCAGTCCCGTCTTGAAACATTAGGATAGGTGCGAAATCATCACCAGGGCCACCTTTCCCGGAATCCTCTAGATCCGCCCCCCCCCCCCCCCCAAAGTTCCTTAAAAGACACGTTTGTGAAAAAGCTACAAAACGCACCTGTCGAGAGCCTTGGCAGCCTCACGGAGACCACGGGCAAGACCGTCGTGAACGAGAGCCTTCTTCAACACTTCCTGAAGAGCTTCCTCAACAGACATGGTGCCACGGGGAGCAACTGCAAGCGAAGCCAATCATATGAGGAACTCATTCCAAATGTCAAGTGTCGTGTCCTCATTTCTCACCCTCGTCCGCGGACACCTCAACGACAGCATCTCCTTCTGCAGACATGATTAATCGACTCTTTTTATGATTTTAAGAAAGGTCGACAGACGTCCTCACTGCAAGGGAAAAAGATATTGTGAGCTGGAAGCTATGTCATGAGATCTCCTTCCGAAACCACTAACAATCCTCCTCATCCATCCGTCCATCCATCCAATTGATCCATCGATCCGCCGTTATCTATCTGTCGCCCCCCGGCTAACTCTATTTCCATCGTTCATACGTCTCCCCTCCCTTCTGCGTCGGTCAGATACGTACATGTGCCGGTGAGATTTGAGACAGGACGATTCCTGCAGGTTTCGCAAGATCTTGCTGTTGGAACCGACGTTGGCAAGCCACGTGACCTGTAAATCGCGTGAGTCAGCCAACGAACCATCAGATAGCACGCGCTCGACTTGCCGGTTCTCACGTTCCAGAAGATAATATGACTGTTCAGCACCATAACTCGGCAGCATCCTTGTATCGCACGGGACTGGAGCACACAGCAAAGCGGCTGTTCCCGTCATATCGCAATCTGGCCGACGCCGCGTCTGCCAGCGGAGATCACGGGCGGCGGACTGCCGATGATCATAGTTAGTATTCGATCCTGTTGTGCGCAGTGAAGCGCTCATGGCAACTCTTACTCAGCTATTCTCAAGTGTCATTTCGTATCCACTGACACTTTGGGTATGTGGCAGGCTCGGAGATATTGTCAAATTTGTATCTTCAAATCCTTCTCTTCTGCAATGTGTGGTTCATGCTACCAGTGTGGGCAATTGGGATGACGATCACCGCCGTGTGGAAGGTTAGCTTTTCCCAGTAACGCAGAATTTTTACCATTGTGCACGCTAAGATCGATCCCGCAGGCGTCACATGACACTTATTCAACCAGCAGCAAACTCGGAACGATCGTGCTGGTTCCGACTTTCGCCCTGATAGAGTGCTCGCGGTTATATCTCGGCTACAAGGGAAACTTGCATGAGAAAGTTCCCGAAGTGGCAGGGCATTTGCTGTTGACGGTCTTTCCCCAGCTGTTTATCGTGTTTTATCTCGCTGCGGCGGGTCAGGCCACGGGATTTGAAACGGCCATCAATATTGTGTACGTTCTCCTGTTCCTGCTACCACAGATTGTTGCGGCTGTGATTGCGGCGCGGGGCCTAGTTCGCGCACAGTCTGCGCGCTTCTTTTTGACGGCTCACGAAGTGGCCCAGTGAATGTCACAGAACATCGATTTTTGAGGGTTTAATGAGGTGTTATGCTCCTGTTCGGGCTCGAGCGAGCAACGTGATCCTATTGTGAAACGAATCAAGTATGAGCACTTTACGGATGGACGGGCAGCAACCAGTGTGCAAAGAATCCCCTTGGGTGCAAAGGGAGGCATATGAGATTGGAAGTGTGCTGTAAATGTTTCATGCATGAACGTGCATTTACGAAGGATTTGAGACGCAATATTATCCACGCAGATGGATTCTAAGAATCCAACCGGGTATATTTATTGTAGCAGATGGCGTGGATGTTGTCTATGGTCTGAAATCAGACTGAGTTAGTTATTTGAATGCTGATCCTCATGGTCAGCCGCGACTCAATTTCGCGTCAGTGAGCCGCTGATTACACATTAGGTTCATGAGCATCAGATTTTCCCAATCGACCAAGTCCCGGGTGGCATGCCCTTGAGCACATTTTGCAAGTCGTGCCTGGGCAGGCATGATGGCTTGTTCGCTAAGATGATGAACATCCCACACATGGACAGATGTTGTATGTTGCAACGCTGCGACGAACGATTGGATGAAGAATCGGGATAGAATTGTCGTTCGTGACCGGGTAGCTGTTGCGGCGTATTGCGGGGTTCGTATGACGATAGGAATGCCACGGTGAGAGTAAGGTTGTAACTGCATGGCGAGCGATTGAAAGCTTTCGAGATGTTTGGTCAATGTTTTCGAAAGCGGTAGCATGTCCGCAGTTGGTAAATTTAGGATAACCATCTACGTTGGACCCATTTTACGTGAGAATTGCATTGAGAGACATATACAGTTCTAACTGAGGTGCTACCTACCGAGGGATAATCTAACTCGATTACAGCGGGATAGCTTCCTGAATTCTGCAAATCAGCCTTCAGATCTTGCGTGTCCGTCCAGCTCCAGGATTTGTGGGCAGAAGGATTCAGCGACTTCAACGATGCGTACAACATCGTCACATCGCTCTTTCCCGCAACATTGGAAATCAGGTTCCATGATGGAACATTTTCACTGATCTGCGGGACCACTAAAGCTTTATCTTCACATTGGCACTCCGGTGATCCCTGAGAAAAGCAGATCAACATGAAGTCAACGCTAGGGAATACTACCGACCCTCTTGGACATACCTCATCATACCATTCGCGACACCACGCCCCTCCGGTCGTCACCGCCTTCAAGCTTCGCTTGATATTTGAGTCACCAATCCAATGAGTCAGATTATGCCATTTGGCAAGGCATTTGTTTTTGAAAGCTTTGTGGGTCCATCTGCGATATCGGCATTCATATGGAACCCAGACTCGGCCATCATAGCTTTCCAACGGTTCGCTCAAATCCTCATGAACTTCTTCTTCATCCGAAGCCCATGATGCTGCCCCAGCGGACTTTTCCAGGAAAGACGCGTTCACCCAGCGACCAGCGTGATCGGCACCCATGCAATGCGGTAAGCCCAGATACGTTGATCTGGATATGCGCTTTCCGGGAATCTGGATTGTATGGAGAAGCGTTTGTCCGTCTTTCGACACAATGGTCGGAAGCTGAAGTGGCGGTGCGACCACAGACCGCAGATTTCCAAGGTTCTCTATGCTTCGGTATTCCAGTAGCACTTCCAATTTGTACTTGTCCGCATCCCGGAGTTTGATCGTGGTATGATATAAACGGTATTCGATTCGATCGTACTCAAATGCTGCAAACGTCTCGGAAACATCCATTGTGCTTTCGAATCCGTTCTGAATTCCTATAGCTCGAATCAATATTCCATCTGGTGGGAAATCTGGCGTGCTGTTCAGGTTGGTCAGATCCTCAGAGAAGGGACCTGTTGCTGTGGGAGTGTCTTCACGGCGTCGTCCCGAATATGCTTGTCCTTGCACAGTGAAGTGGCCTCGTACCCCTTTGACGACAACCCAGCCACAAATGATTTTCGAAGGGCTGGTTATGATGTGTTCCTCATCCAGCCACGGCAGTATCAGAGCACCAGTTTCCGTCCCCCCCAGACTGGCGCGGAAACTATCAGCGTCCGGTTGTTCCTGCCATGCATTGTCGCACTCTTTTGGAAGAGCGTCCGCAGGTTCCCAAGATGTCCAGCGAGCCACATTTGGGTTCCCTCTTATGGTACTTTCCGAACGGGACTTTGACAGGCTGTAATGCAGGAAAAAGACTGGAACGAGGAAGAAACAGAATCCAAGGAACTTGGCGCCAAGCCTAAGTCTCACTCGCATGGCATACACTCCAGGTTGCTAATTCTGCCCTATGATCTGTTGACAGTTGCTTGATGTTGATTTTTTGAGTAAACCACATCCCCTAGTTTGTTTGTTGGAATGTTCCAGTGCCAGAAACGCGTCGTGTCGCGTGCTGCGCGCGACCGTGTCAGCAGCGTTCCTGTCATTAGTTCTTGTGCGAGTCTCCTAACTTTTGCACTTGATGAAATACGTGCTCAGGTTCCAGATTCTACGGATCACTTGTTACATCACAAAAATTAGAACCAATGGACCAGCGCAAGTCTGTTCGGGATACTCTAATACAGAGTATAGGCTTTTGCCCCAAAGGTAAAGCTAGTGTCAATGGATGGACTGAATTTTCTCGTCCTACTTGAACTCGAAAACTGACGCGTCTGCGAAAAAATGTTCTACAGATGCACTGGGTTGGTTGTATGCCGCCCGAGGTTACTACAAAACGCATGATTACCACTCTGTGATTGAATGCGTCGCCCCAGCACTACGAAACGACAGAACAAAGCGCGAAGCCCAGCACCTCCTCGCATTCAGTTTCCTTCATACTGGCCAGATGGAAGCAGCGGCAGGAGCATTTTTTAAAAGCATCAACAATGGAAACGATACGGACTGGCAGCCATTGGTGGAACTGCTTATGGATAATGCAGCGGTCAAATTGACATGATTAGTACGAACTTCTTTCTATGGTACAAAATTTATTTATTTCACTACGGCCCGCCCGACGTATCATCGATACGACATGTGGGACATCTGCAAAATCCAAGTCATTTACCTCTGCCTACACAGTAACGGAGAACGTCGTTGCGCCTCGACCAGCCTTCGGTTTCGCTCCCACGCGGGTGAAAATGCTTCGTGTCCCTGAAACCGCAGCGGCAGTTTGAGTTGCAAAAAGTCTTCCGTTCGGCGCTGGTCCAAGACGATCAGAGTATAAAGTACCACCCACTGACGCAGCTGGGTGTCTGATCAGAAAGCCGTCATTAGCCACTATCAAGATTTTGGAAATCTGAATCACACGCATACCCTTGCGATCGGTTGGCAGCTGCGCCTGCAATCGATAGACCTACTTCCGTCACTTTCAAAATTCGGCCTGCCAGTACCATTAGTTCCTTGAATAAAATTGCACCCAACGTTATGTACCCACCATCCGCATGGACACCATTCAACTTAGCAACAGCCAAAGGAGCCGCATCGCTTCGCTCGAAGACTACTCTGCAGGTGCCAGTGGGCTGTCCAGAAGCATTGTATTCGAGTTTGCATTCCATGATGTTACCGTATGCAGAAAGAATGGTCTTGAAGGTAGAGTCGACCAGTTGAGCAGGCAGCTATTGGAGGCATCAAAAGAGCTTCTCTGAGTACCTGAACATCTGCTGGAGTGACCCTAGGGTCCAGATTCTTCATCAAAATCGCGGACGAAGTGTTGGCTGCGCCTTTGATAGTGATAGATCCTCCGCCAAGCTTGCCTTTCGAGATTCGAATCGGTACGCCGCTGGTTTGTGCTGGTGGACCAAGACGATCTATCATCATTGAGCCGCCGCTGGTCGGCTGAACAAGTCTCGTTGGTGTAGCGTTCCGAGTAAGCTGTTTACGGAGGTCTGTGCGAGTCTTGGCACCATTTTTGGCAGGGAACATGTCATGAGTCCATTTGCCATCGATACGAGATCGAGGGGGAGGTTTCTAGATTGCAATATCGTGTATTTTCCGTAGGTGAGAGAATGTTTGGACGGCTGCTCATGGACTGTCACCAACCTGATATGGTGCGGCAGCGCCACGAGCTCCTTTCTTTTTCTGCACACGCCCACCAACGACACCTCCACCTCGTTGACGGGTTTTGCCTTTGCCCGTGGTGATGATCTCATCCAAAGACTGGCAAAGAGAAAAAAATCGAGTTCTGATCAGTGTCGCATCCCAAACTGTTGATTGGGAATGGGTCGTGCATATAGTACCAGGTCCATTTTGTCGGTCATCGTGATAATCAGCCGAGCGCTGTAGACGGATGAAGTCTGTCAAGGGCAGGAAAAAAACACAAGCGATTGTGGGTGAGGATTGGGCTGCAGGAAAGGACCGTGGGCCCTCGATCAAGGGACCTGCCGAATGAGGTCCGTTTCCAAACCGTCCTCGCTTCCAAAACCCACCTACTTGAGTGGGAGTAGCGAAGAGAGAGAAGAGTGCTTTGCTCTGCGTGAGAAACAAACCAGGACCCGATGTAAGGATCCGACAGGACGGAAGACGGCAACCGGCCAAGTGTGGGAACCCGTGGCAATATTCGCGCAGCCATTTATGCGCGAAGACTATTGTGCACAAGCGAAACGCTCACCTAAGGCATGGATGAGGAAAAAGCGGAATTGATGGAAACGAAAGAAGTCCATGAGATTTTGATGATCAGCCAGCAAGTCATGCTACTATTATGCTCAGGCTGCACCATCGACAGGCGGTTTTTTCGCACTTGCCCCCAAAACTTCAACTTGAAATCCTACAATGTCACGCACATGGGATCAGCCGGGTGATGCGCTCCCGGAAACAAGTGAAGGTGATTTGGAACCCAGCCTAGCAAGACTTATTCGAGTTGTGATGCGGTGCAAACGTTGCCCGGTTTAAATAACGTTTTATCTTAGTTTGATCTTGTAGCCGAGCCAATTGTCGCGAACATGCATTGAGGAAGGCTTAGCTGCGCGTTGCTCCTCAAGTCACGACCCCGTCGGCCTGCCTG
Source organism: Powellomyces hirtus (assembly GCA_025526995.1). Taxonomy (NCBI): domain Eukaryota; kingdom Fungi; phylum Chytridiomycota; class Chytridiomycetes; order Spizellomycetales; family Powellomycetaceae; genus Powellomyces; species Powellomyces hirtus. The sequence continues at coordinate 494,392 of JAHLKG010000002.1, forward strand.
ACACCGCAGCATGAATGGCAGCTGTCATTATAATCGACGACGTCGCGCCATTCATGCCGACTTTGTCTGTCAGCCCTGGCCTGTCAATCTGCCGAAAGATCTTACCCCACTTTCCTTGCTACACACAAAAGACAACCTCTCAGCCCAGACTTGATTCAAAGGAAGTCTCATTTCATAAAACAACATGTCGACGGTTCTGCAACACAAGTTTGCAGCCTTGCGAAGAAGCGTTGGTACTCGCAGGATACTATCGACGCGAATGACACATTGGCCTCAACCTGCGGCGTCCATTGGCTGGGGACATCGCAGCCTTGGGACTGCTAGACGAGCGAAGCGGATGACTGATGATCCTGGAAGTACGTAGACCCTGAGTTGCTCAGCGTCAAAAGCTATTATGCAGGTTCCCCATTCCTTTTTGTCTTTGCTAACAAATCTTTGCATATTGCCTGCTGCTTCCCGTCCACTGCAGCAGTCGGCTACCCATCAGTGTACGAAGACGTTCGGGAGGATGTTGGAACGCATTCAAACCGAGATCGAAGGACTCCGCGACTCTCAACGCAAGAAAGAGCAAATTTGAATCAAAATCACCTCCTACGCTATCAGAAGCAACGCTTCTCGGAGAAGCCGATATTGCTCTAGCAAGTCACTCCAGTGTTATCTTTCCGAGTTTTGTGTACCGAGTCCAAATTTGTCCCTACGATTTCATTCCCATATAGTTGTTGAAAGAAAATAAGGATTTGACTTCATATCCAAACAGCTGGCCGCAAAAGGAGCCGGGTGCATGGTGTGTGAAAGAAGTGGATGTATTTATGGACTTGTAAATAGTCATGTATGGTGCCACGTGGGCGTTCAGTTGCTGTACAGCCCAGTTTAAAATTATGTACATGAAGGATAGAGTCCCTTGATTACTGCTGGTCATAGTAGTAAGCCTCCGTGTCGTCGAACGTGCCGAAGGAGTCATCATCGGGGGAGGTCTCGCGACGAGCTGCGGCATGTCGCTTCTTCCACGAGTTCCACGCGTTGACGCCGGAGGCGCCAGCAGGTGCTTTCTGGAGCGCTGGGTTGATCAAGCGGATACTGCGAGCAAGAAGTGCGTTTTTGGTGAATCTGGCTTCGCGCACAGTCTTGGCAAAAATCCGACTGTCTCGAACACAATCCGGAGCCGTGTAGAAGAACGCCGCAATGTCATTTTGCGACACTCTAGCGTGGGCCACGCCTGCCTGTTTGGCGGGGTCGGCGTCATCGTAGACGTTGAAGCATCCTTCGGCATTCACTCCGCCATCACCCAAGACTTGGACTTGATCGCTGTTTGCCAGCCGGATCGCAATGGTGGGGTTGGCGGTCGCAGCGGTGGCGAGGGCAGCAACGGCAACGGTAAAAAGGGCGGTGATATGCATCTTTGATGTGGGATGAAATGCAGGTATGAAAGTCTGAAGGAGTGTCACAATGAATTGGAATTATGCAAAAGAGTTGTTGATGTAGGGTGTGAAGTGGAGCGATGGTGGACACAACTGGAGGGACGGTGTGGACCCTCCCCATTTTATGTTATCAAAATTTAAACTTCTCAGCCCGTCAAAATCGATGTTATGCGGACAAGCATATGCAGTTCACAATCCGCTATGGCATATTGTTGAAGTTGAACGTTCGTGTTGCATTCCTCAGCCGCCGTCAGTTTTTCTCCAGCCACAACGGAGCGCGCCATTTTTGCCGATGCAAACTGCGCCACGGGAGCTTACTCAGCTCCATTGACACAGAGCAAACCGAGGCGATTTCAGAAGTTTGGCCCTAACCGTTCCATTTACAAAATGTCGAAAGGGGCTGAGATATTGACACGAGCCGGGACTTCGGAGCTGCTGAAGGAAGGAGAGGAGAGAATATGCCGCATGTGCGCAAAACAATCAGCCTGCCGAACCCAAACGATAAAACTTTGTCTCTAACAAGTGGTGAATTCATTTTGCAGTTGTCACAAGCAGTTTGCGTCTTACACTTGCCCTCGGTGCAATTTGCAATACTGTTCTGTAGCATGTTACAAATCGGAAGTATGGCTCATTGGTGCTGAGGACGTTTATGCATATGGGTCGGCTTTGCTGACACGAAATAATGTTTTCTAGAAACACGCAGCATGCACGGAATCGTTTTACAAAGATAATATTGTCGCTGAGCTAGGCGGCCAAAGAGCATCATCAGGGGAACGTGAGCGCATGCTGAGCATGTTGCGGAAATTCGAGGCGGATAATGATGAGAGTGCTGGAAATGGTAAACGCCCAAATTGCTCTCTTGTCCTCACCCAAATGCATTACTTTTGTTGACAAAAGGTTTTGACAAAGTTCCTTCGTATTAGATGAGGAAGACGATACCATCCCTGATCTAGCAGAGAGGCTAGAGAACATCGATATGGGTATGTTAGCAATATGCTGCTCCCGTATGGTGATGGCCTCAGCCCTAACCCGAACGTTGAACTCACTCAGCCGATTCAGAAGCGATTCTATCTATATTGACCCCTGGAGAGCGAGAAGAGTTTGAAGCATCTCTTCGAGAGGGACCTGACGCGATAAGGAGCTACGTGGATATATGGATTCCATGGTGGGCTCAGGACAAATTAGCCCAGCCGTCTCTTGTCCAACAAATGAGCCCAGCCCCATCAGAAGCTCATCAAGATCATACCTCGCTACCCCTAATTCTGCCGAACGTCAAGAAGCTGGAGAAGGTTACTGCAAAAAAGCCTGATGACTCCATTGTTTTCAACGTGATTGAGCTCATGTAAGTGACAATGCGAGACAATGTTCGTGATTTTTATCCGTCATCTGACCTCGTTCTTCTTGAAGAGGTGCGTACGCTTTCATGTGCCGCTTTTTAAACGGCGACTGGATGGAAGATCCCATCGAATCTGCCAGGGTGATGTGGGACGCGTCACGAATCCTATCGAGCAATCAGCCTTTCGCTTTCTCGAGTGTCGCGGAGGCCTTGGCGTCCCTGAAGTTTCGAACATTACAAGTAAGAGTTTTGGGGGGCGTGGATGACATTCAGCCATTGTTCGCTTCTTACGTGCAAAATTGGTTCTGCAGCACGAGACATATGGAGTATTACCGCGAACGACCGCCCTCAATCTGAAGGATATATCCGATATTCTTTCATCACATCGATACCTCATTGCTGCTCTATCTGACATGAGTCGTGTATTTAGCGCCGCGTACAAAGGCAGTCAGGTCGATAGTTCAAGCCCACTTATCCCACGACCGATGCGACAAAAAGCATTCGGATCCGAGAAAAAGCTCTATTTCTATGTATGCCTATTCAGTGAGGAACAAGACATGCAATCACTTCTACCTGTGTTGAAAGCATCTGTTGACATGGAGCTGAAGCTGGTTGTGCAAGAGATCGATGCGATGGAGAGCGAAAAGAAGGTGGCGGCGGAGGCGCGGAAGAAAACGCCAAGGGGGGCACTAGTGGAAGAACTCTAGTTGTAGTTGTGTATGTACAGGAGTATACAGCTCGTCTATGTACAGGCGTATGACACATCACTAGCTATATAACCGACTTTGCCTTTTCGGCTAGTCGTCGTTGCAGCTGCTTGTATCGCTCAAGCGAGGACGATACCTGGGTTGCATCTGAACTGTCGGCCGCATGGTCTGGAGACTTGTCCTAATAGGAAACATGAGCAATTGGATAGGGACGACATATCCATAGGCTACGTACCACTTCCATTTCTTCGCGACTAACGTCAGGCTCAGAGATAAGTTCGCGTTGAGCCTGTTGCATTTCTTCTCTTGTCTGCGCACAGAATCTGAACTACGCGTCAGCAAGGTCTTGCCTCCTCTTGGAGTTTATTCTATGTCCTTACTCTTGCAGCCGCTTCGCCATATCCTGCTTCTTCCGAATGTCTTCTTCCATGACCAAGCAAAGCATATCGCGTGCCTAGAACCGCAGCTGATAAAGAATATGCCAGAGAAGTCGGATGTGAGGTGATCATCCAGCGAACCTGATGTGGTCGGTACTCGTTGATGACATGGTGGATGTTTTGCAACAGATGCCATATGCGATCCTTCTGCGGCTCAAACTATTTTAGGCCACCTTAGTTAATTCCTAAGACCTGGGCGCGCAACTTAGAGACCCTTTCGTGCCCTGTACCTCCTCTGTGCGTGTGCCGAGAATCTCCAGATATTTGTGCAGATCCGCTAGAAGACTTTGGATCAAGTTCTTCAGCACCGGCTTGTACTCTGGATGAACATTGAATCGCACTTAGATCCACTGTTGAGACCCGGACGTCCGGAACGTCAAAGAGAACTGACCTATCGGACCATCTGGAAAGAACTGCGGTATTCCCAGTTCTCGTAGCGTCTTAAGTTTACTGTCTGTCTGGCCGAGGTGTAAGTGCACCGTCCTTTGGGCAAACAGTCCCCGCGCGAAACACACTTACAGTGTGGTCAGCACCGAACATCGAGTATGCGCCTTCGATAGGCCGCGGTGGATGCAAGTACTTTGGCGCAGAGCCCGCCGACGCAGATATGCTTTTGCTGCTGTCCTCTAAGCCTGCCGTAGCGGCCGTCACCGCCTTTGAGAATGCATCCTGTGCCTTGTCCGTTTCCGCGCGATCTCGCTGATATTCAGGAAACTCGGCGACATTTGCATCCGTGTATAGCGAGAAGTACTTTGGAGGAAGCGGATATGCAGTGGTCACTTCCGTTGCGTGTCCTGGCTCGGTTGCCATTTCTTTCCACCATTGATCTCCTCTCAGAGGATTGTGGGAAACCCCACACAGGTCGACTTCCAGCTGCACGTCACGTGGAAACGCGCAGTGAAACCGCTTACTCATCGAGATGCCGTCGACTTCCCGACGTTGCTGGCGAATGGAAAGGTTGAGAACAGCAGGATGATTATTCAAGACCAACAACTGAAACAGATACTACAGAATCAAGTTGAGGGAAACACTCGCTGGATATCTGAGGTTGCGAGTCGCAAACTATTTCGTGACTTCCAGGATGGTGTGAGCGCCGACTACCTGGTGGTTCTTACGAATGATGTCAAGGAATGTCACTGCGTAGAGTGTGTGCACTACAAAGTCTCAAATACAAAGTGCCTATGGCATCCCAAAGCGCATGATGTTGGTTTATGACTCAGTGGAGTAAAACTCAAATCAAAGTTCCAAGTTGAACCCAACGAAAGTTGGCCCGGCTGGTATGGGAGCCACGCTCCTAAATCAGATCGCGACAATGAGAAAAGCACGCTTTAAGAGTGCGCTTGCGCTAGAATATCGGCTTGCAGCTTGCATTCTTTCCACGCATTGCTTGCCCTGACCATTGCGCTGTTGCCATTTTGTATGAAGCAGTTTCAATCGCTTTGGGCTGATTAGCAAAAATGGTAGGTGGATTCGGGGTGTTTTGGGCAAACAGAGAACCTCATAGCTAACTCCTAAAACTCTTCAGGTCATCTCCAAAGCCAATGATTTCGTTGGTGGAGGCAGTCAGGGGCCGATGGTACAAGTGCACAGAACCGCGGAGCTCACACAGGACGAAACTCGTCAACTGGCTTCGAATGATGAAGATCGCACGTCTTACCCGGAGGGAGCTCGATTCCACTATCAAAATATGTCCAGCGCCGAAGTGCCTACTACAGGCTTCAGATCTTCGACCATCAAGGCATTTCTCCGCTTCCCTGCTGGCCGAAAATCGCTGATCTCGCGCCCAGGAGTGAATATACTCACTCCTTTATGGCGGGTTGTCGACCCTCATGCCAATCCCACCACAGCCACTATCCCACCAAATACAGCTCTGTTCACCGATGCGATCTACGCGCTTTGTCTCTATCGCACTCTTCTGGTCCTGACCGCCGCCGGCCTGAATCGAACCGGGATCTTACGTTTCCTTCTCGTTTTTATTCCCTTTCATTCCACCTACGTGCAACTGATACTGGATCACGACCGCCATTTCGCAAAGCACGACACCTTTCATCTCGTATATACGGGAGCCCGAATTGGAACGCTTTTCAGCGTTGGGTTCACTGTACCGATGGTCTTCAACACAGTCGACAGTACATGGATGGCATTCGCTGCACTGATGCTCATAGCGCGAGGTGCGCATGCCTTTATACAAATATGCGTGGGCTCATGGGAGCAAACCGCTGCAGAAAGGGCGTGGTGGCTGATCAGCTTCCGAGCTGCAGCGGCCATAGCTCCCTGCATTCTCTGGGGCGCTAGCATGGGACTAGGGAATGAAAACTTGCACACCAGAGATATAATGTGGATCGCGGCTGTTGCAGTAGACCAAGCTTGCCTCCTGGCAATCGGCCTTGCAGAAGCAGCGATGGAAAGAAAATGCCCTGACTCTCGCCGGCCGCGGGCAGGAAACGGGATCGCTTCCGAGCGATGCACACACAATAAGCGCATCGGCAGGCTCACTTCCTTCATACTCGCTTCGGGTATGATAGGACTGTTTGAGCAGCGGTATTTCGTTGCAAACCCAGACAGTGTGATTGCAATCCCCCTTTACCCACGCTCTCTTCTCTGTGCTGTGGTTGGGTTGATGATCATTTACGCTCTTGAGCGCATCTACTGGTCCATCAACCCGTATCTGACCTCCCACGCCGTTCTACCCAACCGTATTGCCACCTCCACTTCGCTGCCTACCGACAACCTCACCCATCCCATTCCAGGAAGCCCGATTCTCATTTTCTTGCGAACGTACCTGCATCTGCCGCTTTATGGCTTCATCTTGCTCGCCTGGCACGGACTGCAGGGGTCGTTGCAAATAATGTATGCCTCCTTCCGAGAGCAACCATTCTACGACTACTCGCCGCCTCCAAATCCTCCGTTTGTCTCTGCTGCAAATGTGGCACAGAACGTGAGTCCCATCGCGAAGCTTTACGTGACTTCGTACAATGCAGATATGCCATATGCGACGTCATTGTTCACGAACAACCCTGTGACAGGCGGATCTTCTGCTTTGAGCGATTCGCACACATGGACCCTGCACCAGTTGTTCAGCATTAGCACAGGTCTCCTATTGCTGGTTATGGCTCTGATGGCAGGCTTGCTGGCCGGCGGAGAACGGCCCAATCGAACGCGATCGCTAACGGGCTTTCTCGTCAGGCTTCTGATTGCAGTTGGAGCGAGCATACCAGCTCTGGTGACCGCATCCGCACAAGTGACGCTTTTCGCACTGGCTATACTACTAGTCATCACCGCCCTGATAGCAGACTCTTTTACTCCGCCTGCAGGACAAGGACAATGTACAAATGAATAGAAAATCAAATGCCATTTTTGTACCATAGAAGAAGCTCAAGAGATAATAAAACACAGCTAAGCTATCACTACGGTGGCAGACATCGTATAATAGGTCTCACGTGCCCGGCGCACCCTATATTACAGTCTCCTCTTCGAAAAATGCGCGAACCGCCATGGCCGTGGATTTATCCAAGGAGAAGTCTCGAAGTTCAGCTACACTTGCAGAGGCGATCCGAGCCAAGCTTTGAGCTCCTTCCTGAATGACGAAGCAGTCTATAGCGAAAAGACAATGTGGTCGTCATATCAAGCACGCCCCGGGTTAACAGTGATTGATTGGTGAAGAACCATACCATGATGACTCAAGTTATTTGCAGTTCCAGACATTCCAGCAATGAGAGGAAGCCAGATGTCCTGGGAAGCCATGTCCATCTCTGGCAGTTCTTCCATCGCCTGATCGCAAACGGCATGTTCCATGAAATCCCAAATTCCAGAAACAGAGATCCTGAGGGCCTTACCTGAGCAATCTTCCCTTGTACAATATCCTCGTGTTCTGTGTCCAAGAAAAGACTAAGGCGAGTAACCGTGTGTATGACTTCGTCACAGCTGTGCACAGGGTGGATCTGAATTCCGCAGTCCGCTGGAAACGCAGCAAGTGCGGACTGTAACTGGTAAAACCGCGAGGCATCGTTGTTTGCAACCCAGACCAGTGCGTGGACGCTCGTATGGTTGACTTTACAAGCCAGGATTCTAGACAGTCTTGATGGAAAACGGCGCTGCAAAATGTGGAGGGTGCATCGTGCCATACCTGTGTCTGAGCGGCTCGAGGAACTCGGGAGAGCAGACGCCTTGTAAAGGGTCGGCGCATAGAAACGTCAAGTTCGAGCACGGGAAGGTAATGTCCTAGCAAACCATGACTAAGGAGTCTGCGTCGACAGAAGGTTCTTGCATTCCATCTCATACCCCTGGCGTCCTGGCGTTCTCTTCGACGACTAATGCAGAACATGAACTACCGACCCTGCCATTCATGAATCGCGACCCCGGTGGACGTTACCCTGCAGAATATAGCTGTTCTTGACGCTGGCAGAGAGCGTAAAATCCCACTTTGATCCAACGATGCGTTTATTGAGGAGAACTGGCCGCAGAGAAAACTCTCCAGTGTTCATGATGCAGTTGGAAATGCGCTTCAAACGATTTGTCGGAGGGGCTCCGAAAGCGCGTCGGACCAAAAAGGATTTACAGCTCGGGTACCTACCTTACAATTGTATAGCAGACATGGAGGAAGATCTAGAAACAATACAAGGCAAAGCAGAGGTTTCAGTAGGGCTTGTGCGCAAGCTGGTGTCAAGCTGGCTACCCAAGGAACCATCCATCAAAACACAACCAATAATAACATCACAGTACTATGGCGTTTGGCAGTCCCTTTCCTGGCCTGTGAATTGACAGTTGTTTTCGAATTCCAGCACACCGCAACTATATGGGACTAACGTCGCCCAGGCCCAACGCAATGCGCAACTGAAGAAACGTCTCGTTGGGCATGGTGCCCTTCCGAGTTCTACAAATACAGCGTCATCGGACGACGCACAAAAACTGAAGCTGCAGAGGCGGAAAGGTGTGAACAGTGCACCAGTTACAATGACTGCGGACCCTTGCTGAATAGTCATTGATAGATCTGCAAGACGAGGAAGATGACGACGAAGAGCGGGTGCTGCATAAAATCTCTTCGGCTTCCAAAACGATAAAGAAGCCTACCAGCACCCTTTCATCATATCTTGACAAAACAGATTCAAAGAAGAAGAAGAAGAAAAAGAAGAAAGCCGCGGCCCTTCACTCGTGACATCTACTCCGTCAGTTTCCCGCCCTTGAACGAGATGCGCCCAGCGCGGTGCCAAATTTGCTGTACCGTAAAATAGTCAAAATCAGAACTATTTGTCATTTATGCTGGTCTTGGTAAATCAAACTACACGATATCCGAATCAGACTATCTTTTTGGACATGTCCGCAATATGCGTCACTTTTCCTTTTACGTGTTACAGAGAGCCGCAAGGCCGTTGGGGAAAGGAACAATATAAGACTTTCCAAGGTCGTTTGCGGAGAGACTTCTACTGCTTCGCAATGCGCTCCAATTCGAATGTCTTTTCATACACAGGTGTGTCTAAAGGAACCGATATAATGAGTCAAGCGATTGAGAATACAACCATTTTGCCTAGAATTTGCTCAAACCTTGGTAATCGTTGACAAAGAGTGCGTACGTTGCTGTCGGTATCTTCCGCTTCGTGTCAATTGTAAACATTCCCCACTTAATGTTCCCGGGTCGCCAAGAGAAGATCTTCTGATCTTCAGCAGTTTCCATGTACGTTTCTATCGGGCTGTAAAACGCCTGCAAAGGACTGTTCACCAAATCAGTAGAGAAACGCAGAACAGAATATTGCACACCCTTGCCCACCTTGTGCTGAATTCGATAACATTTCCAGGTAGTCTGGTTATTGCAACTTCATGGCGATCACCACTAATGGCGAGGACGTTCCGAATGTCATTTGTGGTTATGAAGTCCAGAATCTCTTGTCGTTCCTTGAGATAGCCAGCCCACGTGTCTCGCCGCTCCCATTGCCAATTCTGAGTGAACGGAACTGAGGTGACGAGGAATTTCACGGTTGCTGTATGTTTGACTTCCAGCAACCATTGCTTCAACCGTGCCTTTTGTGGGGCCCCAAGCATTGTTCCTTCCTGGAAATTTCTATAGCCACGCGTGTCCATCACAAAGAAGGCGGTATCTCCGTAGGCATACTCGAATATGGCACTTTGGTTAGCGTCCTTGTGAGGGTTTGTCAGTCCTGCATACTCATTGAACGCCTTGAATGCAGCAGGATAGGGGGCCTGGTGATCGGATTCCCAATCGTTCAAGATTTCATGGTCATCGTATATTGTTAGAAATGGCAGACTGTAATGACAAAAGAGATAAGATATGGATGGGATCCTGGTGTACAAATTCCGCTGACAGATATTTTTACCTGCGGAACGTATCTTTAAAGTCCGCATGAGAGTACAAGTAGCGATAGTGCCATCGGTAGGTATCGACATCGGTACCATACAAATGAGGCGCATCTGCGGTACTAGTCCGTTAACCTCGGCGCAACGGGGATTCCATACGCACTCCTTTATACAGACCTGCGTAGATCAAGTCGCCGAGGAACATCACAAAGGAAAGATCTTGTTTTCCCATCTCGCGGAACCCTCTAATGCCCTTTTCAATGCGCTTTCAGGATGCAAAATTCAGTGTCTTCACTCTATTGAAGGTACAACCAACCTTGGTGCCATAAGGAAATCCTGGTTTCACGCCTGCGTAGCATCAATTGTCAGCAGCTGCTACAGAATTATTATACGAGAAGCTACACTCACAAGACGTGAAGGCGAACGAGTATCTCGTAGGCTCGAGAGTCGCAGGAGCTGTAGTAAAGTGCATGTTTTCCCAGTCCCGATCTCCAAGTAAGGAACTGCCTTCTGAATCCTTCCATCGGTATTGATACAGAGTATTGGGTGACAGATTTGTACATGTTCCAACCGCAGTATAGTCGTTTGAAGGAACAACTTCCAAACCAGTTTCACAAGTTGCCCACTTGTCGCTGGTTCCTGAACGTTTGTAATCCAACGACACCATGGCGCTTCGCCTTGATCGTAAAAAGATTTTCGCAAAAGATGGTCCAACTCCGCCCACTCTTGTCATTTCCAGGTCGTGGTGCTTCGCAAACAGGAATGGTCGAAATACAAAATCCATACACAGTCCAAATAGGACTGTATTTGCCAGCAGAGCTAGGACCATAATCCCAGTTCGCAGCTTCCTTTTGAGCAAAAACTCTCCAAGGGCTTGGAGGTTTGAAACGGTTTGTATCCATCCAATGTAGGGACAAAGTCGCGAAGCGCAAACTCACTTTTGCGCTCAGGCATAAGAACTGAACCACCAGGGGAGGAAACCGTCGGTGATGTTCGATGGTCAGAACTTCTCCGATTGCGAAGAGTACCTGTTTCCCTCGGCGAGGAGCCTTCCGCCAACAAGGCTCGGGTTTCTTCTTGGGTGTGGGCTACCGAATCCCTCCGCTTTTGAGTTCGGGCCACATCATTGCTGTACCAGACGTAAATGACGGCTGGTAGCAAGACGACTTGAAAGAGATATGTCAAGAAAATCAGCCGAAGGATTTGTCGAGAGGGGATGCTGTGACAAGGCAAGCAATGAGCTGTTTCGTCCGGAGAGATTCGATTGAGAAGCCGCAACCTACACTTTCAGTAGGATAGGTGCTAAGAAGGCATGTATTCCCGCTGCAAAGGAATAAATCCAAGCTAGGGTTGTCAACAGGACCACAGCCATCTTGAGGTTTACTGATGTAACAGGACGGGATTTGGACAAACGTCACTTTGTTCTGCCAATTTCCGAACCTGCGCCTCTCGCGCGTCACGCGTCTCTCGCGTCAAAGTTCTGACAGATTCCAAAATCGTCCTGACAAATATAACTACGTAGGAGGCTAGCACCGTCAACGTTAGAGCCATGCCAATCCTCATCAAAGAATATACCTGGGCGGAATCTTCTTCACATTTATATATCACGGTGCCTCTCAAGGGCGCTAACCCCAAGAAAGCGGATGTTTATGGTATGTATCCATCAGTATGCCCGCGAGGATGATCTAGGAAGAACTAAGGACTCCTCCCGACAGTAAATGACCTGTATGCGAAGATCAACTTTCCACCATACTTCTTCGAATTGGATCTGAAAGCCGCGGTACACAGCAGTGCGGCAATTGCCACAATCGGAAATGGCTGCGCAAAACTGGAATTGCCAAAGGTGTTGTCTTCGCCGACGTGGTGCCTTTTTGCGTCTCATCATCTCATCATCTCATCATCTCATCATCTCATCATCTCATCATCTCATCATCTCACAAATTCAGCAAGAGCATGAAATGTGGACGTCTGTAGCGTACATTGCCGACTCTCCCGAGGCATTGAAGGCCCGGCGCGAAGAAGCGGATGCTCGGTTCCGCCAGCGAGCCGAAGATGCGCGCCAGGCGAAAGTATGGGATCGACGTGCTGAGGAGCAGTTGCTGGTACAAAAACAGATTGAAGTGGAGCAAGCGGAGCGTGCGCATGTCGCCCAGCTCAAGGAGGCCGAAAAGCAAAAGGCTGAGGCAGATGTGCAAAGTTGGGTCAAGGAGGCGAACCTGCAGAACCGCAAACAGAGTGACGCCGTCCGCGGTGATCATCAGAAAAATCTAAAACTTCCAGAAATCTTTGATGTGGACGAGGGCTATATATCTGATACCCACACAAAGGAGCCTGGAGCCAAACCTATTTCTATTCCTAAATCTAATGTTCCAAATGCCGCTGAAGCTAACGAAGCAAATTCAGACGATGAAGAGGGACTGGACATGGAATCAATCCGCGCTAAAGTCCGCTCGCAATTTGCACGTGTGTACCTGGCGCGGCTGCTGTCGCATAAGTTGGTTTGTCGTAACATGCCCGCTGACAATTCGATCTTCATTCAGGCGCCGCCCCAGCGAGAACCATTCCTCCACCGCGTGCCAGTAACGCGGAGATCACAATCAAATTCACGTCCCGCGGGCTCATCCCGACGAAAACGGCACGTGAAAGTGAGGATGGTGCGTATGAATGATGCAAACCACTCACAAACAGGGTCTGGTGACTCATCTTTTTCTGCGTGCAGCCAAGTGGCATACGCGAATCAAAGCCATGCAAGACGACCATGTGCGCAAAACCAATCCGACCGCTGATGACGACCGCACGTTCGAGGAAACGAATCGTGAGTGCATTGGCGGTATTTGAGAATAGACGAGGCACGCTTATGTAGTCTTTATATCAGCCATGTTCTTGAAGGACAAGGGAAACGGTTTCTACAAGGCCGGCAACTACGAGGCTGCCGTGAATGCGTACACGGCAGCGCTGGAAAGCGACCCAGCCAACCTGCCGTACGTTCGCTAGTTGTCTTACAATAATCTTCGTGTACGAAAAGATTGACAGCGTTCAATTTGTAGATGTTTGTCGAACCGCGCTGCGTGCCATCTCCAGCTGAACGCACACGATCAATGCATAGCTGATTGTGAGGCCGCATTGGCTCTGTTGTCGAAAGAGGAAGAGATGATAATAGAGCAGATGATTGAGGACAACGCCGTTGAGATGCGTCGCAAAGCTCGTGTAAAGCTCCTCGTCCGCATGGGAACGGCCAGTGTGCGCTCCAACGATAAGAAGGCAGGACTGGATGCATACCGGCGAGCGCTCTCTCTTGATCCGCGTAACGATACATTGCGAAAAGATGTGACGGTCTTAGAGCAGAGTGCGCGATGTTCGACATAGTAGATTCGATCTGTGCTATTTAATATATATAGAGAGAGAGGGTATCATTACCAAAATTTTGAAATCTCAACACAATCGCACTTGGCTATGCAAGCAACAATTATACATAAAGCATCCCACCACCACCGCCCTGACCAACCCATAGCCAGGTTTCCGCTCCTGGCACAATCACTTTGTCTGGTCGTCTGACAAGTCCATTAATAAATGGCGTTAACGTAACAGCACTGACGAAGTAGAACAAGATACCGAACGCGATGCTTATGGGGAGCGCCGGCAGCGCCTTCTGATACATGGCGAGCAGAAAGATAGTCATGTTCAGTCCGGTGAGCACTGCAACTGTGCATGCCAGTGTAGTTATCCAATCAAAAAGAGCTGTGATGAGAAGTGAGCCAATGCGTCACTTTTCGTGGCCACCGAGCACCTCATTCCGGGGGAATCTCACCTGCTCTGGCCACTAAGACACTGTAGAAAACAAAATCCCCTAAACCCAACTTCAGCCCTCCTCGAGCCGCCTCCTCTTCTTCTACCTCCGCGGCCGTATCGGAAGGGGCGGGTCGGTCTCCAGCGGTTTCTCTAGCTGAAGAGCTGTCGGGGGAAACATTTGGCAATGGCTCTCCACGTGGTCCGGTCGCTGCAACGGGCGATCTATCTTTGGACCTCTCTTCTAGTTCTATCCCAGAACCAACAGCAAAGGATGGTCCTATTAACGCTGACGCATCTCCGTAATCATGAAAGACATTCCATGAGGAGCTATCACTACGAGCTGTGCTCATTCTGCGAGAAATTGTTGAACGAGTTCCATCCGTCGGGGCCGTGGACGAAGGGCGCGAGGAAGACGGGGGATCGCCTGGTGTCGCCATCATCCATATCATGACAGAGTACAGGAGCGCGGGGATCTCCCGCTCTTCGTTTTGCGCCGTTTCGACCAAGATACGGAGGGGCCCGAAGGGACATAGAACCGCAATCAAGTCTAGAATTCTTGTTAGCCATGTGTGACAGCCTTGCCTCTTGGTATGCATATGACCTTACCCCATATTGCCAAAAGTGCTAACAGTATCCAAGTCGTCAATGCAGGTAGTTTGGTCAGCGTGTACGCCTACCCGGCAATGATTAGTACAGAGCCTCGAACAGTGCCCCAAACGATGGTCTTACCATCATGCTACTCATGAGAACCAGATATGCTTGTTGCAAGAATAACGGCCCCTTATAGAATATCATCAGGACGCCCACTGCAACCAAGTTCCAAATGAAGAACCAAAAAGTAATCTTGTCCAACGCTAAATTGTGTATCGACAGCAATTCCGATGCCAAAGTCCAACCAAAAGTCCCCAATAGTGCTGTGACGATAAGTACAAAGACACCATAAAGAATCTGGTCGAATGAAGGGAATCAGAGGCTGTGATTTTTGAAACTGTTTTCTCAACGGTATGTCATACCTTCATGCAATTGAAGTAGAACAAAATCGCCACGAGAATGGTAGCTCCCACGATCTGGCCCAAAATTGCAAGAGCACTAACAAACGCTGAGCCGGAGCTGTTGCGCGAGAATCCAAAACTACTTCCCACGGTGGTCTGAGGTGGACTCTGTTGGTCTATACTGCGACAAGAAAAGATTGGTGCGATTAGAGCCGTGGTGATGAGATTTCCAAACTCTGAAGAATCAAGCAGGATTTCGGCAAGTGACTTACCCGGTGCTGTAGTTCTCCTCAAACTCAGTCGTGAGCTTGACCCAAAGTATAGATAGAGCCATGCAACAAATGACGGGCTTGATGATCAAATAGATTTGCTCCATGTAGAACTTCAGATCTTCCATCTTCTCGTCTTCTGTCAGCTCTTCTGCTGGTAATTGTTCTTGTAGCTCTGCTGTAGACGTAGTCCTGGGAGGCACCACGACTGGGCTGCCAGCAATTGGGATGGGGTCCGCCGCGGGCTGTATGAGAGAGAACCTACCTATTAACAATGTGACCTAGCGTTGAAGGGAATGAACCAAGCACATACATTGTTCGCAAAGGATTTCGATGCGAATGGAAAGAATCTTTTTATGCGATCGATGAAATGGGCTAAAAGGCAATCAGAATAGATGTGAGCAATTGAGGATGATAGAACAAGATCCTTACAACCTTCCACAAAACGCACTTTCAGAATTGATCACCTGCGCAACATTCCCTCGTCCTTGTATTCGTCTCCGTCTATTTCTTATTCTTCCCCGAGCCGGGGCGGAAGGTGGCCGCGCTGAGAAGTCGGCCGGCGGCATAACAGGAGAGGTGGTGGATGGTTGGGCGAGCGAGGGACTGGACGGGTTGGCCTCGACGACCACTTCGGGAAAGATGGTTCGTGGCGAGTGAGAGTGAGACGACCGCATCCCGACACATACGTATTTGTGGTGTGAGTTCCAGTCCCGAGTTTGACATTCACTTGAACAGTAATGATATCCCACTCCGCATTTCGAGCACATAAAATTAGCGGGCTTTCCGCACACATTGCATGGAATTGTCTGAGGGCCGGTACGACGCCCATCTTCTGTTGGACACGAAGGACGAGGAGAAGCTTCCCCTGACCGTGAGTTTGAGGAAGTTGAGGCCATTCAAATAGATTTATCAAATTGTCTCACATTGACAGTGACTGCAGCCTACCGTAAATGACAGTGTTGATTACGTTAGATCGGTTTGGGTGCATTGACAGGATGTCCTTCTCGATTTGCACTTTTCCCTTGAGCACATTGATTCCAGCGCCACAAACGAATCATCATGGGCAAAAACACTGACAAGCTATACGTTACCCACTCGGAACATGCAGCTGGGCCTGGGTATGTGAAGGCATCACACTATGCATTCTTTGTATTCTGTCTCATTGCGACATTTGCCTGCATGTTAGAGGTGCCAAACGGCACACAGGTTCAGAATTCAAGCGGCTGCCGTTCTTTTGTTGCTCCCTCTCCCTGCAGCCTTTCGAACATCCCGTATGTACCAAGGATGGCACAATCTTTGAACTCATGTAGGTAGCTGACTTAGGTAACTGGAACGTGAGGCATAGAAGATCATTCTTCCCGGCACCTCGGAGCCACAGCCTTTTTCAGGCCTGTTTCTAACCGCTGTATTATTCCTTGCAGGAACATAATACCGTGGCTGAAGAAATATGGCAAAAATCCAGTGTCCGGCGAGCCGGTAGGTTTGTATGAATAGAATGACTGCCATGCCGAAATGGACGCTAACCGGTGTGTTTGATTTTGGCAGCTGGAGCCAAAGGATTTGATCAAGCTCCACTTCCAAAAGAATGCGAATGATGAGTTTCACTGCCCTATTACATTCAAAGTGTTCAACGACAACACGCACATTGTCGCCATCCGCCCATCCGGCCAAGTGTATAGCTTCGAGGCCGTCGAGCGCCTCAACATCAAAACCAAAAACTGGAATGACCTGATGACAGACGAGCCGTTCAAACGGAAAGACGTCATCACATTGCAGGACCCTCACAATATTCTCGCACGAGATATATCGGCTTTCTACCATGTGCGCAACGAGCTCACAGTAGTAGACGAGGAGAAGAAGAAGAAGGAGGCTGATGTGGCGTTTAAGATCAATGCCATGGGATCCACGGGCAAAGTCTTAAAAGCGATGGCGAAAAGTGAAGGCGTCGTGGCGAATGGGAAGGCATCGGACGCAGATACTGCGAAAACAGCCGCAATAACACCGTCATTCATCTCCCGCGAAAAGAAGCAATACAACGCCGCGCACTACTCTAACGGTGTCGCTGCAGCGTCATTCACTTCTACCGCTGTCCCCGTGCAGACTCAGAATGCAGCTGCTCTGATCGACGAAGAAGAGTACATGTTCGAGCGCATCAAGGCCAAAGGCTATGCGCAGATCACAACTACGCTTGGAAATATCAATCTGGAACTGTACTGTGCAGATGCTCCACGCGCGTGCTACAACATGATTCAGCTGGCGAAGAAGGGATACTACGATGGGTGTTCATTTCATCGGTCCATAAAGAATTTTATGATACAAGGAGGTGACCCAACGGGGACAGGGAAAGGTGGCGAATCATTTTGGGGCAAACCTTTTGCAGATGAATTCAAACCCAATCTGTCGCATTCTGGAAGAGGCGTCCTGTCAATGGCAAATAAAGGGAAGAACACGAACACATCACAATTGTACGTTCCTATGTGGAGACTGCTCTTGGGAATTATTCTCCAGTGGCTGACGCTGACGCTTCAATCTGTAGCTTCATCACATATCGTTCATGTCCGCATTTGGACAACAAACATACAATATTTGGAAAGGTAGTCGGTGGGATGGATGTCCTTGGCCGGATGGAGCAGATTAAGACGGATGAGCGAGAACAACCGGAAGTAAGAAGACGCGCTGATTGAACGAAAATGCTTTCAGGAAAACGACATCTTACCGATTTTACTCCAGATCGACATCTTAATGCTCAAGTTCAAGATTCTCGTCGACCCATTCGAAGAGTTCCGCAAGCAGCTAGGCGACAAACTCGCAGCAGAAGCAGCCACAGAAAAGCGGAAAAACGCAGGTGGTGTAGCTGGGAAGGGGGACGCGAGCAGCAGTAGTGTAGGAAAGTATGTAGCCGGTAAAGCTACCGCTGGTGGGGTGAGTGGGAAGCGAAAGGCAGATGATGGAATAGGAATAGATTGGAGTGCGGCATCTGCGGCGTCCTTGAATGCGGGCGCGGACAAGAAGAGGAAAGCGGGCGGGGGAGGATTTGGCAACTTCAGCAATTGGTGATGGAACAGTTGGATGCGAGATGAGGGGCGGCATGATTGCTGCAATTATTTCGTGTCCATGTACAAGAATGCCGGCCCTATCAATATAAAAATTTTATCCACTTCCAATTCCTTTGTCTAATCTAGAGCATCCAAGTTACACTATTTATAGGGATAACGATTACCCGTTTTGACTTTTGGTCGCTGAACACCAGACGCGTAAGGTCATAAATAAACTGATTCCAAGCTCAATGTGCTACGCCGTGATGTATTTCAACGCTCCTGCTATGTAACATATGATAATGATGCTCGAGACCGGGATCGCGTCTCACTCGATCCTCGCTGGTCTCACTCTCGGTGTCGCGCGGGGGTCCGACTTCCCACCCTTCTATGATACTCTGCTACAAATATTGACACTAATGTACAAATAATAGGTATCGATAATTTACACGGCAGTCAGTTCCGCCACACGTCTCGTAAGCCGTCCAATCACCCACCGTCGAACAAACATCCTGCGCAGATCATCGGTGCGTACCAAACACTGATCGAGCCAAGGTGCTTCTTCCTGCAGCTGCATAGAGTAGCGAGAGCATAGCGTGTTGTGGAGAGCTTGCATCTCATCCAATGTCTTCGCTTCCGGGTCTGTCGATGGCGACATTAGAATCGAAGTTGCGCCAGCCGTCTTGGCAGTCAGGATTAGTCGCCGCAGATGCTTGAATACATGCAGGAGGTCATGCAATTCCGGGGATGGGATGACAGGTATGGACATTTCGAGGGTGCACAGCGTTGCTGCCCAGCGACGCGGAAGCGTGGCCAGCGGGATTGTCATCCCTGATATTACGAGTGACTGTAGATTGGTGTGGTCAAGTGACAGCAGCCCAGAACACTCTGCTGCGCGTTCCTGAACTGCTTCTTGATAAGGCGGTTCGGATGAAGCTTCAAAGAATGGATGGGTGGCACATATCCTCAAATTCTTCAGTTCTCGCGTTCCGCGAGAGAATAACGAGACGACGGCCATCGTAGTAGCCGCAGAGTGCGTACCGTGAGCATGGACTTTCAGTGTTTGCAACCGCGGGCAGTGAATATCTGGGGAGAAGATGGCCCATGGAGCGACGTCTGCGTTGAGCTGTTGGATGTCCAAAGTCTCGAGATGCCGTGCCGCTGATGTGAACGTGTTCAGAGTGTGCAGCGTGGGATAATGCAGGGCCAGTGAGACAAGAAGCGGTGGGATTGCAATGCGCATGGGAGTGGCGTATCCGGAATCCATCCGCGCGGGCTCGTCACGTCGTGCAAATTTGATTTCGAGATGTCTGAGCGTTTGCGGGAGCGAAGCCAAGAGTAGACTGTCCTCAACAACGTTGTCAATCCGCAATGATATGAGCGAGGTACTGTTTAGAAGGGGAAGAATGGAATTTGTTGGCTCTTCGAAACCGATGAGGGCGAGGTGAGTGAGGGTTTGTGTCGCGTGGAATGGATAGAATGTTGGAGGTGATGTGACAGCACGGAAATGATTCTGAACAAGCTCCAGCTGAGTCAACGTTGGCATGTAGTGCATTAAATGCCTAAGGACCGCCTCTGCTCCGCCTTCTATGCCTGGAAGATCACATCCGATCAACCGCAGCTGAGAAAGACCAGAAAGAACCTTTCCTAGTCGGGCGAGACTGTTCACATCAACCCAAGCTCCGCCTAGAGACAGCTCCCGCAGCGCTGGACAGGAATCTCTGATCATCGCCAGATCCGATAGAGAAATAATGGCTTCGTCAGTCTGCAGCTGCAACGTCTCGAGATCCGGAAATTGCGTGTGCGCAACAAATCCGCTAACGAAGTCCCTCAGGGAGTCGCTATGAAGACTTCTAACAGTCAGCTTTTGTACGTTCGATACAACGGGCACTTCCACATCCTCCCATCCCTCAGCAGCCATCACCAGCGGGACATTCAAGTCGATTGTCTTGAGTTGTTTGCTGAAGACGGTTGTCAGCACGTCAACTGTGTTTTTATAGAGATGAGAGCATGGCGCCGTGAGGGATTCGATCAATGTCAGATGCTGAAGGCGTGGAGTGTGCGTCCTGCTGAGAATGTTGCTGATATTGATGGTGGTCTCGAGAGTCAAGCTGGTAACGGTTGGCAGAAGACCTAAGCTTTCCGTGAAGTCCAAGATGTTTGTCGGAACTTCCGGAGCGTGTCGGACCTGCATAAGATGTTACAGATTTAGCTAAATAAAAAGCTAACCGGCGCTCAATTGTGCATAAAAATAACCTCTAAACGCTTCAACATCTTGAAATGATTCAAGATTCTTCTTGGGCCGACAGCTGCAACGGAGTCTCCCACCACAAGGGTGAGAGCCTCCAATTGTCCGAATCCCAGACTCCATGACCGACAAACGCGCGCAGCAACGGTTTGCTCTCGTAATCCGAGGAACGAGAAGATATTGTATATCAGCTCCGTCGGGAGATCGGTGGACCAATTTTGATGCTGAGTTGGCATGTATCGAAGTTTCAGGGACCAAAGGTGACACGATGGGGACTACTAAGTTCGGAAATAGGAAATGAGGACGACAGCTGAGGGCTATACCGCCTGAGGTCATGTAGAGCCCTTTATTTCAGAATGTGTAGCGGCAACCTAATGGAAACCCGCTCTCTGAAACCGCGAGTTGGCCAAAGCAACATTGTGAAACAGATGCAACGGCGGCCGACTGGACGGGGAAAGACGTCAACCACCGGAGCGTGGCTTAGCTACGCGTTATGTAAGGCAGGTGCTCCGCGCTCTCATATCACCCAAAGATACAGAGCTGACAATGGTGACACTCTAGGGAGATTCAAGCACCTCTTCTTCTCCTTCTTCGTCTTCTTGCTCTTCCACGTCGCTCAATTCATCAGGCATGCTATTGGAGCCTGCGAAGGGATCGTAATGCGATATAAACTGCCAGGCCCCATGCAAGTCGTCGTCCTCATCACTGCTTGTGTCCATGTCAGAGTCGGCCCAGCCAGCAGACCATAGTGTAGTTTGGAACTCTGCCCCCGTGAGCTGGCGAGGCATGTGAGCAGATCATGATGAGGCTGTAGAGTACGATGTATCTGGCTTTACTTACGAGACGATCGAAGAATAACATCGTTTCGGGATCCTCTTCCAGATCAAGATCTCGTGGAAGCCTGCTATCGAGACTGTCTGGTTGATGTGCTGCTGGCCATCCTTGTTAGTTTGATTGCTGTTTTCGCTTGACTAACAGAACCTGAACCTTACCAGCCAAAAATGGCGAAAATAGGCGCACAACTTTCTCAATGCCTTGCATCGCCAAAACACATGATTATCATCAAATCAGCGTGTTCTACTGCATCACCCTTATATAAGAGATAACTTACCTGCTGTTGCAATCAGCGGCCGATGAGGATGCGGCAAAACTGAGTTTATGATGCTTCGATGGCCTGCAATCGGACGACATTGTTAGATATTGTCATTAGCGAGATCATCTCTAATTTTTTGGATCGAACCTTTGAGAACATATTGTGCGTCATGAACTTCCATGGGGCGTATCTCTTTTCCATCTGACATGTAAACTTATGTAACGACAATATGGGTGAGATTGACTGACCTGCCGCCGGAGTTATGGGAGACGAGTTGCAAGCGTACGTACCAATATCGAATTCTCGGGTTGGTGTATTGGGTGTGAAGTCTTGGATTTCACTTGCAGATGGTACTTTCCATGCATAGCCTCGGAAGTCGTCACTCCCGCAATAGAAATACGTGTTGTCAATGCCGCCAAACACCCCAGTCTTGATACTACCAAGACAAACCAGGCTGAGTGATCAAAGCTAGCAGTGCCAAAGCAGAACTCGGACAGCGAACCACTCACGTTGCAACACTTCTGAAGCCGCTGTGGTCGTTGCTTGGTGGCGTTTTCAGCACGCAGGATGGATCGGCTGACCCGATTGTGTAGAGTGTAGGATACCACTTGTTAATAACGGCGCCGACGTAGCTGCCCGTCGGATAGAAGATTTGTGAGAAGATAATATTCAGTCGTTTCAATCAGCACGTCGGTTTTACCGGCCATCCGGACTCCACGCTACTGAAGGCACATCTGCCTGGCGTGCAAGTTCTCCTCCTCTCGAAAGCTGTGTTGCGTACTTTCCCAAAAAATTAGGATCTCACCACAGAAATAGTCAATAACATGACCGTCTAACCTGTATCACGTGCGGGGTTTGTGTAGAGCGTCCCCGTAGACTTCGCAAATCTCTTAGGCTAGAACACGAATGTTAAGGTGACAGATAACCTCTTGGAAGCGAAATACGATCCATACAATACGCCGCCGCGATCGTCGCTGGTCACGAAGAAGTTATCGTATATAGGATTGAACGCGACACTGTTCTGTGCCCTCCCTGGTGTTGATAGCTGACCCTGCAGCTGGTCGGAGCAGCGCATATCATACAATTTTACCGATGCTAAGCGTAGTTTGATAAACACGTATCGTCCAGTGAAACTGAAATGCATCTTCCGGATAGAGCAGCTTACTCACAATCTTGTCTAAAATTAGATGTAAACATGTATGTCGGTCAGTTCAGACGGGCTGTATCGGCATCTTAGCCGGTACCTACCCAGCCGTCAACACCAGGTTATCATTGCGCGGACTCAGGGACAGCTTGATGACCGCTTGTTCATGTGCCAAAATCACATCGCTCGGCATGTGCCCCGGACCTACAGCAAACCACAGAGAGTTGAGATGGTGCACATTCTGTACGCGCCTGTCGTGCCAATGCAGACCATCAGTGGCTTTTTTGATCGGGGTAGCAGAAGATCTCACATCGTAATGCAGCAACATCCCATCTTCCCCGCAACTACAATAAAATATCGCATCAATTGAGCCCGAGATCTCCACAAGCCGGTCGACGATGGGTCACGGTGAAAACGTACGAGAAGAACTTGCCACCGGTCGAGTCAAAGCTGATTGAGAACACATTGCCGTGGTGACCGCGATATGCTCCAGCGGGTCGCATTCCGGCTGTATCATGCTCGTCGACAGGCCATATCTTTTCACAAACAAGTTAAGCATATGCATGAAGTATTGTTCATCAAGCTTGGACAAGGCACAATGCCGGACGACGAATGACACTCAAAAGTTTCCCAGCTGTGAGAACGCCGCAACTCACCAAGATGGACAGATCGTCCCCACCGGACGCCATCAACCTCCCATCGTTTGAGAACGCTAACGCATTGACGCACCCAGTGTGGGCTTTCAAAGTGCTGAACAGAAACGCAACATAAAAACACATTACACGCAGCACTTTAGTTTGCAGACTCAATGCTGAGACACCCAAAAAAGTCCCCTATCGTACCGACAGCACTCCCATGTGCCATTGCCCAACGTTTTCACGGCAGCTTTGTAAAGTCGCTCACGCGAGACAATGCCAGGCGCCAACTGAGAGGAATTCAGCAGCTCAGGTAAAAAGAATAGGTTGCGTTCCCCGCGAGCCAATAACCCCCACGATTTGTATTCCGTTCTTTCAGATGTTTTCATCGGAACCGGATAGGACAGAAGAAATCCATTGAGGCAAAGTTTCGAGAATGTTAGCTGTATTCAAAAGCCAATTCACCGCACACTACACAGACAAGAGTTTAGTCTTGCATGTGAGTCACCAACGTGCGTAAGCAAACCGATCGCGTCAAACGCGTTGCTGAAAGTTTTAATCCTGAACGATTTGATTTACAAGGTGATAGTTGGGGAAATGGAAAGGTGATATGTACAATAATCTCAACGACTCAACGATTGCGCCTCCAATATACAATGAACGTCAAGAAGAGGCTGATCAAGCATATAA
The DNA here is from genome assembly GCA_025526995.1 of Powellomyces hirtus. Classification (NCBI taxonomy): domain Eukaryota; kingdom Fungi; phylum Chytridiomycota; class Chytridiomycetes; order Spizellomycetales; family Powellomycetaceae; genus Powellomyces; species Powellomyces hirtus. The sequence continues at coordinate 518,497 of JAHLKG010000002.1, forward strand.
ACGACGTGACGACGAATGTGCCAGCAAAGCACTGTCGTCCTTTGCAAAATTTGTCGTCTTCTTTTTGTATGTCATATAGCCATCCAAAGATGAGCATAAGAATCTGACCCGCGAACGCTGCAGTGACGGTGGTCCAACCCCTGGAAGGAATGGGGGATGAAAGATGAGGCTTCAGTTTCCCGTGTCTTTGCGAGAATCGTGGAGCCCCGCGCCAGACTTACCAATATGTGGCAAACTTATCATTCCCAAAGAACTCACCAATCAGTGTAGGCGTGCTTGTCCACACAATTCCAAACCCAAGCCCAACCAGTATTGTGATCACTCGCAAGGATGCCAGGTCATCCACGAGCACAACCATCAGACCACTCGCACTGGTTAGAATAATACCCGCCAGCGACGTGAACACAATGCGTTGCATGCCAAAACGCACTGCGGCAAAGTCGGAGAGCATGCCGGTACATAGGCGACCTCCAAAACTGGACAACGAGAAAAGCGTCACATGCAGATTCTGGGTGCGTTGGACGTGTCCGGAACTTGAGTCTTCATCAAGATCCGATAGACTAAGCACTATGATGTCGAACTGAGTCAGCTCGTTCGCAGTTCATCAATGGTCGAGAGAGTATCATAGCATGCTTGCCTAGAGTGCCAATTCCAGCAGAGTACATTAATCCAGTCCCGACCAGGGTGAAGAAAGTTACTGCCACAAGATACGCATCCAGTTGCTTCCACACTGGAAGAGTTCCCCCCACCTCAACGCGCATGTCTGATTCACCGTCATCATCCCATCGAACGCGGCGCAGTAGAGGTCGCCTTTCCCCAGAGGCACCACGGACAAACGCGTCTCTGTAATCGCGCAACAATGTCGCTGCTAAAAGACTTGCAAGCACAGCGCATGCTCCCACAAACAACAGGAAACGAGAAATGTCCAGTTTTTCTCCACCAGATCCCTCATCCCGCGTTGTTTGGTAAAAGAAAACTGATGCCACGCGCGCATATACGAAGGCCGACAACCCAAAGAAGCTGACGGGCACTCCGACGGCAATCCCGCGTCGGCTGGCTGGCCAGTTGCGGATGTTCGTCGCCAGTGCGCAATGGTAGCATGCCGCGCTAAAAGTCAGTGTGAGTATCGTGTGAGCGTGTACTGCAGAGGACTATGGAAGTATTTACCTTCCCACCCCGACCAAGAAATAGTAAATGGAGACGATTCCAAAATTGGTCCACGGCAAAATGCCTGAGTAGGTAGCACTGGTGAAGAGCGTTGAATGAGCAAGGATACTTCCAAGGGCCTCCATCACAATAACTGAGCGTACCTTACAAGACTATAACCTAGTGCTATGAGAAAACCACCGCTAAGGAATACTGGCCAAGGAGTCTTGGCATGTTTGTCCACAATGGTCCTACGTTCAAGAGGCAGCAGTTATGTGGTGAGATACAGCTACCATGAAACTTGTTGACAAGGCAGAGTTGTCAACTTGCGTCTTACCCTATCAAAGGACCGGAAAGACTTACTCCCCAGCTCATGCAGCCGGCCACAAACGCGGTTTGTTTCTGATTCCATCCCAGTTGATCTGACAGCTGCAAGTATAGAGAATAGATTCATTACCAATTTGTCAGAGACAGGACGGATTCTAGCTTACCTGCGGTCCGTACAATCCAAACAAGTATACGGTTCCCGCTGTTATCTCCACTATCATCGCACAGACAAGAGATATTGACAGGATAACCCAAGTCGTCCTGAACTGGAATGTGCGCTTCGAGGCGGGGGTCCCTTGATCACAGCCCTCGGAGGACTCAGATGAAAATGCAGGCTGCGTCTCGGGCGTCGTCATCTTGATGGCTTTCTTGATGGCTTTCTTGAGTTTGAACGGAGTAAAGCTACGGCGAACATGACCAGCGAGCAAGCACAAGCGACGGAGATTCGGGGTTCATGATAACAGCTCCGCCTACGCGGGCGATCGACACGTGAAAGTTGCTGATGTCACTGGCTCACTCGAATGCCTGCCGGTTCCAGTGCAATCCATAGCCCATGTGGCTTGGCCACCCGCGAATTCAAGACTGTCAAGCCCAAACCCAACGAATGTCAGTCAGCTCAAGGCTGAATTTACAAGCAAACTGCAGGTGCGGCAAGACTCTGAATGCTTCTCGTTATATTCTCAGCCTTCTGAATAACAGTAATTTTTTATCATGTTGTTTTTCTGTTCGTAGTCATGCCCATTTCTAGCATCCTCCGCGACAAATTGACCCGGTTATGTGTTTCCCAGACCGAAGTTACTCGCCAGGCCCTGCGACTGATCGCCAACGACAAGACGGGCGTCTACCCGAAGAACACTCAGCTGAGGGCGCGCATTGAGCTGCAGAAGATGCCAAGATACACCCGTCCAACAGCCGTGCATAGCCGGTGCATTGAAAGTGGAAAGGCGAGGGTATGTGGGATCTTTCAATTTGTAGAGTGCTGGTGGATAAGAGGCTGGTTTTGGATCACTTCGCTAAGCCTCTTGCTCCTATTTGGATTAGGGTCACGTCACAGATTTCAAAGTCAGCCGAATAGTATTTAGGGACAAGGCGCTTGCTGGTGAGATACCCGGCGTCCGTAAAAGCTGCTGGTAGAGGGAACCGTGGGCAATCGGAAATCAGCTGCCTGGTTGATATCACACCACACTGGCATTCCACGGATGCGTCGAATACATCCACGCGACGGGAAGCGTTTGAGCTCACATTGCCCCACTTGTGAGTTATGTACTATACATTTAGACCGCAAAATACACGGTAATATTAGTATTTTCTATGTGAGTTTTCCGCATGGTTTAGCTTGTCAGAACATGATCTACGTTTGCTTCGGTCCGCTCAGTTCGTCAGTGCATGGCCCTTCAGCTTCCTATCCGAATTGCTACTTTGGGCAGAGGAGGTTCATGAAGATCCCTTTGCCTGCGTTTGTTGGGGAGATAGGGGATGTTTTCGCGACTGGGGAGAAGCATGCTCTTATTCTTCGAGGGTGATACTATTCGCGGGCTGCGGGCTACAACGGAGCTGGAACTTTTTGCTGGTGACAATGGACGCTGGTCCCGCGGCTCTTTTAGGGATTGCTGACTTTTAGCCCGGCGTGCCGAGTTCGTGATCACCAGATTTAGAGAAGGGGTTTCAGCGGAAGTGTTCATGGGTTCCGTGCTTTGCAGTCGACTTCCTGGCGCGCTCGGTGGTAATGGTTTGCTTGCGGCGTAGTTGACACCGCCATCGTCACTCCTCTCTGCTCCTCGCTCCCTTGACCGTGCGTCACTCTGGCTGCCATCGACCTTGCGATACCCAATCGCTATATCTTGAAAGTTATCCAAACTCAGCGGTGCGCTTGGCGGTAAGGGGAGTCCCGCAACTTCATCAAGAACCTCGTTTCTTCCCCTCCCAGATCCTCGCAGTGGGGCGTTCTCAGCTACTGATGCATACACTGCAGCTTGAACAGCTTGCTGCTGACCAACATCAGGTGCTTCGTCATTCCGCAAATTAGCGTCGTGTCGGTTCAGCTTGCTCTCGCTGTCAAAGGCGCTGTGGCTGAGACGGATAGATTGATTGGAAGGTTCTTCAGCCCTGCCGAGGCCTTCCTTCTCAGCTTTCGCGCTGCCCGGTTTGGTCTGTATCTCGTTCTTGGAAAGGGATTCCGAAACTCTAGCAAAAAAGGCTTCACCTCCTGAGCGGCCATCGCTTGTTCGCCTCGAGTTTCGAAGACGTGCCGACGACTGTCGTGAGCCCGTTGCTGGCTGGGGCTCCAGATCCTCTTCTTCCACGATCGACTCGCAGCGCGATGCTTTTCGTGGCGGCGTGTCGATGATACTTTTGACAGCGGCTTCCGATTCCACGTAGGGTTCACCTTGCGCCGACTCGTCATCACTGTCCTCCACAGTGTGGAGACCGGACGATCGGGTGGTGGATGGTGGTTTTACTGTCCCGTACTTTCCAGTCAGAACCGATGTTTTAGGAGGTGCCTCAACCGATTTCAATCTTCGGCGTGGCGCAGGTACCGCGGCCTCGGGGATACTCTGTTTCGGAAGCTTGCTCTTCGAATTCTTTGCCGAGGCTGGTGTCTTCCACACCACTCTCGTGCGGGGCACGCTCAACCTGTCCCAAATACTCGGATCCAGTTTCTTCGGCCCTCCGTGTAAAGACGGTATGACCTCCTCAACCACAACGGTTTTATGACGAGTGGCGAGAGCTTCGATGCGTTCGGCGGACATGGGTTTTGCGCTGCGGCTGGTTCGGCGTGGGTGGGGCGTGAAGTCGGCTGGAAAGGGTGAAGGTTTGGGTATTGTCCGTGGCTTTGAGAGCCGGTCGTAGTAGGCTGACCCGGCCGATTGCCGCGCTGGAGCAGTCTGTGGACGGGGTTTGACCAGTGGATGTGGTTTGGGACCGGCGGGACGAGCTAATGGATGGGTTGGTTTGCGTTGCTATTCAGAGAAGATGGTGTGAGAGCCAGATTCAACAAAATGGGAAAAGCTGATGATTGAACTTACATCTAGCTTTATGGGATAGGGAGGGGCTTGGAAGTACGACATCAACATGGTGGTGTTGTCAACCTCCGACCATGGGTTCGTCATCCGAAGCATCAGCGCTCGATTAGCCCGCCGCATCTCTTGCTTCCGTCCTGCTCAATGGACTTCCGTTAGCGAACCTTGAGACTGGCAGATGACACGGATCTGCATACCTTCTATAATCCAAGGCCTTGCAACATCGACTGCTGGGTATTTTTTCAGATCCACTCCTAAAAATGGAGGATCTGGCATTCCTTTATAGTATCTACACCAATATTCCCTCTTGGCTCTTGTGGGTGCAGATCTAGCCGTGTCAGCGGTCTGCGCTCGTCGACCAGAACGTGCGGGCGGGCTGTCATCAGTTGCGGGTGGCTGTGGAACCGAGTCGTCTGGGGCCCATACAGAAATCCGAGATTGCGTCTGCCCATCCTCGACTCGATGCGACGATGTTTGTGGTCTTTGTTTCGAGTGCGGCAACTCATCATGGTGGTCGCGAAACATATGGGGATGAGGTCGGTCTTTCCGCCATCGCCCTTTGCTATTATTCCCTTCTTCGTCTGCAACTTCTTTGGCCCAATCCGAGTCCTCTCCCGACGAATCTTCGCGCCGGTCCAGCAGCGCATCCATCTCGTCTGATGCATACTCTTCGCCATTGTCACGTAACACGATCTCATCCGGCTTGTCCTGTACTATCCCGTCATCAAGCAGAATATCGGTAGAACGAGAACCGCTCTTTCTCATGCTCAGCATGGTTGCTAATTTGTCGGCTGCCTTCCGAAGAACAACAGAAGGTCGGCTCTCGTGCTCATCTTCGTCGTCGGCATTGTATCGATCCTGTACATCGTCCCGGTCATCTGGCGAATACCTCGCCTCGGTCGATGTGTCTTCCATTTTATCTTCAAGGTGTGTGGATGCAAGCCAAATCGAATTTTGTATGCTGTTCTATTTTCTGGAACCCAGCTTTCCCCCAAACCGATGTATTAGCTAAGAATGTCTAAATATTTTGGATGAGCAGAAGACTCTGCGAAGATCTGGCTCAGTTTCAAATTACCGATAACCACATTCAAGAATTTCCCCACAATCAGGTTTATTCCGGTGCTCAATATTTTACAGTGCTGGAGTTGAGAAAGATGAAATACGACGCAGATCAAGTGTGAAAAATGTGTCCGACTGTGGGGATGGCATGTCAAAAAAGCTTCGGAGGTGATATTGTGGCTTGATTTCTTTATCCCCGATCGTGACTTTCTGAGGGTATTTCAACCAGTATCTCCGCTCCGCTTGGGGATTACATACAACAGTATTTATATTTGACTTGCAAACACACGTACAAGACACTCATGTCATATTTATTGATCATTTCAAATTGTACATGACAAAGATACCATCCGGAATTTGGAAAGGGGCATGGCCTCCTGAAGCACGGACTGTCAGATACTGTCATTTTTGACTTTGATCCACGCGGCTCAAGTGCCCATCGCTTCATCATCCTGATATGATCGGAGTTCCTCTCCCGTCTTGCTAACGTACTAGGCGCCTTGGCAAGCATGCAGAAAGTCCATGTGGCGTACTTGTATGAGTTGCTTTGCGGCCGCTAGGTCGCGCAAAACGTCGACAGCCTCGACGCGTTTTCGCGAAGACTTGCAAGGAAAATACTCCATCTCAATGATTTCATCCGGTCGTGGGGCACCAGATGTTACTCTCGGACTACGGTAACGGGCTGTGAGTTGTTGCTGACACGTCCTTTTTGAGCGCTGGGAACTGGCCATGTGTGTACTTGTGAGACGCTAGGCTGTTCCATGAACCAAAGGCCGCTGTGGGCGTTTGTTTGTTCATTTCGATAAAATGGCTTCGAGTTTGTGAAGAGCCCTCTCGTCTTGAGAGACTTTGCAACGCAAACTGCATCCAGAATCCACATTGAACGAACGAACGTATTGAAATATGGCGGTCTACTGCGACGGCAACAGCTGCTATTACTACAACGAGTCTGCGTATACAATAAGGCTCATTTTCTCCATCCTCGGCTCCGCCTTTGTTCTGGTCGCTTGCATCCTGTGCTGTATACGCAGCCGACGACAAGCTCAGCAGAACGCCGTCCCGTTGACTACTGCCAACACCGCCACGACAACCTACGGTCAGCCGTACCTTCCGTCGTACGGGCAGCCAGGAAATCCGGGCGTTGTCATGCCTCCACCTGCTTACGCCGGGAACGACAAGTTTGGGGGTGAGAACCCGAATGGAGCACACAGCAACTTGCCACCGTCATATCTATTTGGGCCCGAACTCCATACTTCACCGTCGGCAAATGGCGATATGCCACCGTACAATGCTGGACAGCAACCGTATCCGCCCGGCAACCAGCCGTACCAATATCCTCCTCCCGCTGGTCCCCCCGGTCAGCCTTGGCAACCGTCGAACGGCAGCTACGGCCAGGCGGACACCAACCCCACAAGTCGGGCTGAACATTCCGTTACAGTAAACGACGCCCCAGAAACGCCTGGAGCTTTGAGGCAGCCGATGCCTAACGCCGCTGCTCGTCAATCGTAATTCAGCCCGCTGATTGCCGGATTTCAGACAATTCGAGGAACTTAGATTTAAAAGACTCCCCTGGATGCACCTTTGGAGGCCTTTAGATAGTATCTCTTTGGGACCTCTTTGGGACTTGGCTGGCCTTTGTCCGTTCCGAAGTTGCATATATACATTTAGATATTTTTGTGCGCTGTCTGAATCGAGCTTATCATCAATAGATGTGCAGTCCAGTCAAAATTTGAAATATGATGCATGTGGCCTCCAGGGCATATACCGATGGTTTTCTCACAAAGCGTCGTCCCGTTAATATTGTGGAGCTGCTCCTCATCCAAAGATGCTATCCTCAAGACCTTTCACTCCAAGCCCGCACAATGTTGCTACTATAGTACAATCACGTGAAAAGAACTCTGTCACGTGTTTGCTGTGGCTTGTGCGCGTTGGTGATTGGCTGCTGCTGCGCGGGGTGAAGAAAGAAGAGCGAACAGACAAAAGAACATGCACGGCCGACAGCGACGAGCGGTTTCCTCCCTTTCCTTTCACGGTCAACGCCAGATTTCGGTCAAAAAGGTATTGATCTGCAGCATCCAATGTCGGAATTCGTCGTCTCTCGCCCCATTTCGCAAAGAAGCTACTTCAGAGACCGCTCGCTCGATGCTTGCTGGCGGAGGACCGGCTCAGGCTCATGAGTTCAAAAGCGCATGTCAACCTGAGCCGCGGGAATTGCCTGTCATGCAGGGAGTTCCGGGACTAGCTGTCCTCCTGTGAGGAACTCGCTTGGGTAGAACAGATGTCGTAGGGAAGGGGAAAGCGAGTGGGCAGCTGGGTTCTTTCCTCCCGTTTGGTCCAGCAGTGTGGAGAATTATGGGGCGTGAATTGATTGCTTTCAGTTCACTCACCCAATGTTTGCTCAATCAGCCTCGTCAAGATGTTGATCCCTAAGAACAACCGCAAGAAGGTGCGTAGCTTACTTGTTGGACCATACCAATTCTTGTTATGATTCTGACTAGTTTCTTTCACATTTCCAGATCTACCAGTACCTCTTCCAGGAGGGTGTCATGGTCGCCAAGAAGGACTTCAACGCCGCCAAGCACCAGGACGTTGACGTGCCCAACCTTCAGGTTATCAAGGCTCTCCAGAGCATGACCTCGCGCGGTTACGTTGCCACCCGTTTCTCGTGGCAATACTACTACTACTACCTCACCAACGAGGGTATTGAGTACCTCCGTGAGTACCTCCACCTTCCCGTGGAGATTGTGCCCCGCACCTTCATTAAGACCACCAAGAGCGTCTCCCGCCCTGGTCGTCCGGGTATGTGTTTTTGTTTCTCCATTTTTTTGCTTTAGCACTTTAAGTTGTTTTTCTGACATGTTCCTTTTCTCTAGATGGCGAGCGTGCTCCCCGTGGTGACGGTGACCGTTTCAACAGGCCCCGTGGCGATGGCGAGTACCGTCGTCGTGACGACCGTCCTTCCGCTGCCGGAGAGAAGAAGGAAGGTGCCGCCGGTGACTGGAGGCCCGAATTCGTAAGTCGTGCGATGCACAATACTCTTCCCTTGTAGCTCTACATATAACTCATGCCTACTTGGTTTTTTTTTTTAGCGTGGTGGTGTCGGCCGTGGTGGACCCCGTCCTGCCCAACAGTAAACTCCCTTTCGGATTTTTTGAGAAACTGTATACTACAACATTCTCAATACACTTTGATAGCATAAATTATTGCACACTTTGTTTCTGACCGCTGCATAGGCGTTCATGAGGTTTATCTGCCACCCTTGGCACACAGTGTACCAATTGACGCGGCGTGCTCTCCTCCAGGCAGACCCACCAGTTTTGAACCGGGCCAAACAAGGCCATCATCAACAGCGTTCGCTGCTATGCCCTTACCCTTTTCCGCACAAACCGCATAGCCCACAGGGCCAGCATACTTGCCAAGTTTCCGCGCAGAACGGCGCTCTCTTTACCCATCCGTTCCGACCTCTTTTTTTTCTTTGCATAGTAGGCATTGATTGACTAGATTGACAAGGTCCCCCATCTCTCCTCGCTGTAGGGATGTGCGACGAAGCCGAAAACCCCGAGCTTCATTGATGGGTAAGATTCCGTCACTTTCCTGGTGCAAAAAAACAAACAAACCTCCCACCCAGCTCTCATTTTTATCTCAGACCGACGGCCCCAGCTGCACACAACCCACACTGCAATACGATGTGCACCCACTGGGTTTGCGTGCAAGCGACAACGGAACGCCAACAGTTCTCAAACGCCAGCGTCCAAGGTTTTGTTTTTCACATGCTGATTCACTCGCAGCCGTGGGAACGGGGAGAGGTGCCCTGCTTACAACACCCTCCCAGCATTTCGTTGGCTTCGCACCCCAGCTCGGTTCTGTTCCCACACCTCCCCTTTAAGTTTTTTTGAGATCTTGGGGAACCATCGTATGCATACGCGTATAGCTCAGATGCGGGATTCCCTCCGCGCGTGTTGTATTATTGGGATTTTTGGGGAAGGGCGGGGGGGGGGGGGGGGGGGGGTTCATACAGTACATCACTCACTCACCCCGTCTGTCGTGTTCTGAGTGGGATATGCAAGGCGATGCCAAAACAAAACTCAAAGCGTTGGGGATTGAGACCAAGTGCAAAGTGGGGACCGCGTAGCGTTCTGAACAAACGGGAGACGAACCCGCGACGCAGGAAAAGAACCTTGATCCAAAAGGTGACGAGACAATCGGCACAGCACGAATGGCCCTTTTGCGTTGGTGTCCTATGGCGTCGTCTTTCCCTCGACTAGCTGGGCTCATCCAAGCTGGAAGTGCCTCAAATTGCTAAGGAATCTGATAGGATCTATCTCTCTTAATAGAATGTCAATGTACCTACAGGAATATGTACTGGGGGGCGGCCGGGGGGGGGGGGGGGGGGGAGGGGGGGGCGGGGCGGGGCATGGAAAGGAAACATGACTGGCTCCACGAGAAGGCCGTCCGCCCAAGGGTTTACATTTCTTCAAATGACGCAACGGAGTGGAGGTTGCTGACTTGGCAAACATGCTATCTCGTGGTGATCGAGTGTTAATAGCTGGGGCCAGCCCGAGCCAAAGTCAAAGTAGGTTGAGTACACGCCATGTTTGAGTCATGTGCCTGGTTTTCCTCAAAGTTCCCCCATCGCGTGCAAAGTCAACGCGTGTCCACGGCGTCCGTTGGTGCTGCTGCTGGGGTCACTGTGCCCCAGCCGCTTGACCCATCCCGGTGTCCATCGTGTTTGCTTCTTCCACAACTTGTTCTGCGTTCGGACTGTCGTCGGCGATAGAATCTGCCTCAACTTTACGCAGATGCCGCCGTCTCTCGCCCCGGATCGGCAGGCGGACACCTTGCCGGGCAAAGCATCGAGTAAGCGGTGTGGATTCTGCAACGGAAATGTTTAGAAACGACGCGTTCGCATGGGATAACTATTTTTCATCTGCATTTGTACCAAGCATTCCCGGAAACTCCTTCGCGGTGTACACGGGGAACGGATCCGTATGGGTTTCGGTAATGACCGACGTAACGTCAGTGGATATAAGATGTTTGGGCGGCACCCCCGGAGCTATGCTGCTCTCTGCACTTTGTGAGAAAGGAAGTTTGGGTTCGGATCAGGGAAGACCAACTAAGCCCGGTCACGCGAGAAAAAGAACATCCTCACCTTGCAATGCTACACAGCTTAAACACGAAGCTGAAACGGCCCTCGACGCGAACACTCAGATCCCCGAACAAGAAGAACACCCCTTGGCGACCATCCAGATTTGACAAGCTATAAGCACTTGACACTAGGCACCCAGTAAGAGCATTCATATATCCGCTGGTTGCATGTTTCCCTCTCGGTGTATCGATGATCATGTTTGGCGACTTGGCCTCCGCATCGTACAGCAACGCGTGGAGGACCAAAAGAGGAGGGTCCGTGACACTTTGATCTATCACGCGGTTCGACGGAAGGTGCCGCGCAACTAGCTGCACTATTGGTGGCGGATCCACTATAGTGGAATATGAAAAGTCATTGAAAGGGGTCACAGTATCTTACCACATGCACCCAGTGATTTCACCATACCTAATCTGCGGTCCCGCCCACCAAACCCGCACATCCTGGCTCGAAGTGGTTGCTGAATGACGACAAGCTCGTATCTACCATCATCCAGCCAAGATCAGTTTCATGAAAGATCAGGGCTGACCGACCCTAAGATGCCCTCACCGTATATCAGAACTCTCCTCCTTCATCTGACGCGCGAACATAGTGGAGCGATCGACAACTGGGGGCGTGGGTGCGTCTTCCTGCCGTATATTTCCGCCAAACGAACGGGATTGCTGCGGGAATTGAAGCGCCTGATTCAAGTGCATCTGCCCCTGTTCCTGTGGTGACGGCGCAGAGGCCGTCATATTTCCTCCTCCCATTCCACGATATGAGGATGACGCAGCGGATTCGATCGCCGAATCCATATATCTCATGCCGGATGTAGCTCTTATTTGCGCCGATGCGCGAGAACTCAGGTCACCACGCATCTTCGGAATTGAATGTCCTGATGATGGTAGCGAGGAGAGCTGTTGATATGTCTGATGTGGTAACGACTGCGGCTATAAGGAATTTCTCATGATCAGTTGCAATCTCCAAAAACGGTCATTGTTGCGCTAGTCCATACCACAGATGATAGTGTGTTGTACGGATTTATGGCTCCATACGAAACTCCATGCGGCGGCTGACGGTGAGAGTTGGGTTCATTGATGGCATGTTGTGGAAAGTTTTGGTCCGCAGAGTGTGCCCCTCTTTGAAACGGCACGAACCCTCTGCGACGACTTTGATGCGGTGAGTCGGCAGGACTCTCAGTGTCGGCTGTATCAGTAGGAAACGAGTTGTCGCCAGACATATTGATAGCCGGAGGGCACTCTCGTGGGAGATAACGCGCGTTGCAGCCTTGTTAACGAGAACTAACTATGATTTCTGTTCTACCCAAGAAAAAAAGGACAAGAACTCTTGTGAGTTTCTTCTTTCTTCGGTTGCGTCGGGTATTCCATAGAATATATGAGAAGTGTGGGGATAAAGCAAAAGGGAAAGTGTCGAGCCGCAATTGCGGGAACGAGACTTGAGAATGTGCGTCACCTTGGTGTATGAAATTCAATAGCTGTCAGCGTCAGAGTGTGAAAACAAGTTCGTTGGGCTGATTTATCCAGGTAACGGTGAATTAAAACGGTCAGCTCAGTATCGGTCGCTGTTATTTATTTAACACACAACGCTCTTCAAACGGGAACTCGGGCGTGACTGGGGGAAGTGAGCGAATCGCCTGATCAGCCTTCCGGCGGATCTTCCCGCTAGCCACCACGTGGTGCCAAGGGATGAGACCTATTTCCACAAAACAGGCCTGTGGCACGTCAATAAGCTTTGTGCACGCACCAGGTACTGGGATGCTAACCGGCAGGATGCTCCGTCGGATCGGTTCTTTGTTTTCTTCTTTCAAGAGGGAGGAGGCATCGATAGTCGTTGATGACGATCCCTGCCAATGCCGTGTGTAGGATGCAGCGTGTTACAACTGGTGAAAGTCTGTCTCTTTCAGAACGTTATTGTCAATAGGCGTTTTTTCCTCCCGCGGGCCCATTCGATCCTTTGGCCGCATTGCTTTGCCTGCCACCACCGGGTTTCCCCAAAGAACCCGAAGTCAGACCCGAGACTGTAAACTGCACCTTTGCACCGGGTATTCAAGCAATAACCTGTTGCACGAGTCACAAAAATGACGTACACGCGTCGCTGATGGCAATGACAGGCAGAATGGAAAGGAAAAAAAAAGACATGGATACGTATCCATGAGTGGATGTCAATCATGTGTAGATCGAGGGGATTCAACCTGCAAATCACTCACGTGTGTCGAGCGATCAGGTGTCGAGGTCATGTGATATCCTGCATATTAACGCGCGTCGGCTGCTATTGTAGATTGCCTTTCCTGGTTGGGTCTATGGAATTGACCTATCTGAACGTCACCAGCGTATACATAATCCATCACCCGCCGAGATATGCTGTCATTCATACTATTTACATTCGTTTTGCCCGTACAACTACTTAACATGTGGCATCATGTTGTGGTTGTTGTTGATATGTTGCCTGCTAATGGGGAAATGCGAGAAAAATATGCTTCCAAAGTGTCCGCTATTAATTATCCCCAAAAATGTCAAATTGGAACTGTCCCGGGTCCGGCGGAATATCGTCAAACAAGTACTGTCCACAGTAGTTCGAGTCCACAAAGGGTATATGCGCCGCCGCCAGATCCCGCAGAACGGCTTGCACGCGCAGTTCGGAGCCCGATTGGTCGGTGATGATATAGGTTCGATCCTGAACATGTACAAAACAAAGAAAGCACGATCAGTTTCAATGATGGGGTTTAACTCGCAGCGTCGAGGACATGTTGTTTGTATCTTCACCTTTCTTGGCAGCTCGCTAAATACATGTGGGTCCATAAAGACCTCCGCTCCGCCCGCGAGCAGCAATCGTTTGAACCCTTCACGCTTTGCCGCACCGAGGGCCAGCAACACGCGCCATCCCTCAAAGCTAGGCACACGCGGTCCCTGCGGCCGTTTAAAATTACCGAGCTTGAGCCGCCAACGCTTTGGCGCATTAAATACCGGTTTCTCTTCTTCTGGTGTATCCATGTTCGCAGTCCACTCATACGGCGCCTCGTCAACAAAATACCCCGCATTTTTGCACGCCTGGATGTAACTCGGCTGCATGACCCAGATCCCCGCTGCGGTCGCCGCGAGGCATTTCTCGGTGCGCGCGGGCGTTCGGATAATCAGATGCGTCGCTTCCGGATGCCAGCACTCCACATCGAGCACGATGCCGCCAAGGTCTTTCATGATTCGCCCAATGCGCACGCGGTCGGCCCGTCCGATTCCGGATAGCAGAAACTTTTTCGGCGCCGAACAGGGTGGAGTCGGCGCGCGACGCGTCCCGGGCAGGCAGGATGTCCGAACAAGAGGAGGAGGAGGAGGTTCGAGCGGCTTCTCTGGCCGTGCAACGTCGTTGGTGAGTGCGTGAGGACCGTTCTCCTCAATGCCCAGACGAGAAAGGTCCTTAGCGAGTGGTACCGTCGTAGCCACGGATTCGACCGCCGTCAGCGTGAACTCTACCACCGAATCCACCACATCGATGATGTCCATATGATCGCCCTTGTCCTGCAGAGACTCGTCAGTCTCATTGTTCAACTTTGCTCTCTTGCGACTCCCCTCCTCGGCCTGCAATCCCAAAAACTTCCGCTTCGCTTCGCGGCCGGAGGGGTCGTCGTAAATAACCACACCAACCTCATCCGCAAAATTTCGACGATCCTGCGTCTGCGTGTCTGCTTCCTCGGGGTCAACTGGGTGGGAGCGGTGGCCAGGCACCACACCATTCGGATCCGAGGAATCTTCTGAGGATATAGCCGCCGCCGCCTCCTTCCGACGACGCCTTTGGGATTCCAGCATGTTTTCCAGCATCGCAACGTAATTCGTGGGCGCTTGAGGTTCATCGGTGTTCATCATGTCACCCTCATTTGCCTGCGCCATGTCCTCCAAAGACATTTCAGCTATCATTGCGCTCACTTCGTTTGCACTTTCCATGGCCTTTGTTCGTTTATCAGGAAGCGGCTTGATCAGTCTGTGCTGTAGGAATGGGAGTGGCTTCTTTGTGGATGCTTGGTTGTCCGCCGGCGGTGGTGCCTGACTAGCCGGGTTGGATATGCACAGAGCTCTATTTGGATTGAAAAAATGCGGGTAGTCCGATTCTTTCACTCTCTGGCCTTTAATGTAGCACTCACGCAACCACGCTGGTGAGACTATAGATATCCCGTTTGCCCGGCAATGCTTGAAATTCTTTTCTGCCTCGTTCGGACGACTGCTCTGATGCAGATAATGCGTGCAGGAAAGGTCGCCAAACGCCGATAGGAATACCGCGCCCATCCGCCGCGCCATTTGCGTCAGCTCGGGTCGGCGGTCATAGAGTTGTGAGCTGATGGATAAGACGACGCCGTGGAGGAGGTCGTCTGAGAGGTTAGGGTGCGGTCGTGGTAGCGGTCTGTGACGGGCGGGTGTTGATACTGGTACTGGCGATTGGGGTGGTGATGGATCATCCATTTCAACATCCACGTCGATGTCGTCAATGGGCTGCTTTCTTAACGATCTCTTAGCGGCCTCGCCTAGGCGTTTAGCGAATGAGATCCGCAAAGGAGTTTCCAAAGCGGGTTTGAGCCGAAGCGCAGGCGCCGGAACCGGTAGACCGGGTTTGTCCAACGCGTTCAGCACAGCAGAAGTGTCGAAACCGAGTTTGACGTTGGCTGCAGGGACTTTACTATTTGCGGCGGGGCTTTGCGTTGATGTGTCCGCCGGCAGGGTTGGATTTGCTGGAGCAGCACGTTCTGGAGCGTTAACATAATCAGACACCCGCAGAAGCGTTCCTTTGCTCCCACAAGCATACAGCCACTCTCCATCCACCACCGGTATTCCCCATTCCACTGATTTGCGGAATTTAGCGTTGTCGGTCCCCGCGCTGCACAAGAGGTGAGTGTTCCTTTTTGTAAAATTCTCCGTAATCTTTGCTCCCAGCAATCCTCCCAGTCTGGCCAGATGCTCGCGTTCAGTGCCCTCGTATCCAGATAGCCCAATAGTTAGTTTGTCGAAGCCGGCAACGGGTAGCGGTATTTGTAGAGGCTGGAAGACCACCAGGTCGGCTTTGTCGTATAGTCTGTTGTCGTCAAGGCATCGCTCGAGCCAATAATTTGTCACCACTTGTAATCCGTTGCTGGAAGTGCGTCGGGTGCTCCCCAGGTTCACAATGAGCCACCGATTTCCTGTACCTCTCTCCAAAGAGGCCAGATCAGTGCATCGGCCACCCAACTTTTCGACTTCCGCGCGCATGTCGTTTTCCTCCGCGGGTTCAAATCCGTTCCATCCAAATTTCATCCCCGCAAAGATCTGCCGCGGCCGTTGCATATGCAGCGGCGGGACGGGCTCATACTCGGTTTTCGCAATCGCCATGGCTTCGGGCTCCTCTATCGGTGGAGTCAGGAAGGACGAGTCATGCCGCACCGCAGCGGGGGGTCGGGCTTGATCGCGAGCCGGGCCAGGATTATTGTTGCGGCTGGTGGTGTTCTTTGCCTTCATCACGTGTGCATTTGCAGGCTTTGTCGCTTTTGTCACAGGTTTTTTCCCAAATTTCGTGAACTCATATTCCCGCTGCTGCGGTTTCGCCGGCCGCGGCGCTGCAACCGCCGGTGGGACCTTGGACTCGCCTGGTGCCCGAAGTGGGGCATAAAACTCATCGTCAAGGACGACAAACGCCTCCCAAGATTGGTTGCGGGCGCTGCGCACCTGCATCCCGTCACCAGGCTTAGGCACCTGAAAACCGGTGACGTTGCGGACGAGGCCGTTGTCTTGTTTGATTCGAGATCTACGTGGTGGGGGTGTTTCTACGTTTGATAGCGGGAGTGTGAAATTTGCAGTGAGAGGCCGAGGAGCGCAGTGTCTGGACGAGTACGCGCGATTTCGGACATTGGTTTGCTGATTCGAATGCATGGATCGTGCTACTGATTTGTGTTACAATGTGTGACATGACGCGTACAATAGAGTAGAATTTTCGGAAGATGACAAATGTGACGCCAAAAGGGAATTTGCGGCGAGGAAGGCCAAGCCTCGAAAGGCCCGTCATTCTTCCTCCGAGGTCCGAGACCTTGAACCTTCAAAATCACAACCTTATCCTCGTTCTCACACACTTTATAAAATCCATCTTTTTTCTTCGTGAACCCACACACAACCTACACCGCTACCCACACAAATCCCTCTACACAGCACATCAAGCATGGTCAACTCACCTCTTCCCTCTGACCTCGCCTCCGAGTGCCGGAAGGCCGCCAAGACCATTGAACAGTTCATAAAACCAGAGAAGGGCAAGGGACCCGACCAGCTGATTCCTCCTCATATCATCGGTAAGTAACAGTAACTTGAAAGATGATTAAACGGGATATACCTTGTGGATGCTTTGGCGGGCTCACTCACCGACCGCACTTTGCACTTTCACAGCGAATGCCAAGGGAATAGCTGTACTGACAGTCATCAAAGCTGGCTTTTTGTTTTCTGGACGGGCTGGATCTGGACTTGTTATTGCAAGGTATGTCGCTCTATTTGCTTAACTGGTTTTTTTGCGCGGCCAGCGGTCTCTGACGATTTTCCTTGGCTCATATAGACAACCGGATGGCAGTGAGTGATTGACGGAAGGCAACACTTTACATTGACACCTGTGGCTCACTCTTTTTGCTTGTTGTTGCATTCAGGCTGGTCCGCACCGTCTGCAATTGTAAGTGTGACAATGCCCTGGTCCTCTGCTGAATCAGCTATTTGAGAGATATTGACGATATAATGCATTTCAATGACGCACAGGGCACTGCGGGAATGGGAGTCGGAGGACAGATTGGCGCCGAATTGACCGATTTTGTTATCATCCTGAACACCCCTGACGCTGTCAAAGCTTTTAGCCACGGAGGGAATGTTACCCTGGGCGGAAACCTTTCAGGTACAATCGCGAGGCAATTGCCATACGTGTCATTGTCCATCAGGAAAGCTGACGTAGATATCTACTGCAGTTGCCGCCGGTCCACTCGGACGCAATGCTGAAGCTGCCGGTACTGTTGGAAACTTTGCCGCCATCTTTTCTTACAGGTTTGTTATCACGCGCGACATTTGTGAACTTTGGACCATTCAAAGTCTCTGACATCATTGGTTTGCATAGCAAAACCCGCGGATTGTTCGCCGGTGTTTCAATTGAAGGCTCTGTGATTGTTGAGCGCAAGGACACGAACGCCACGTTTTACCACCGAAAAGTGGCCGCAAAGGAAATTTTGTCAGGAAGTATTCCCCCTCCACCCGCGGCCGAAGAATTGTATAGGTGCGTGTGTGGATTCTCAGCTATCTGCCTGGGTGCCACTTCTCACTTCAAGCAATGTAGGGCCTTGAACCGACGCAGTGGAGACGGCAGCGCCCAGATCACCCCACAAATCACACCTTCCCACAGCGCTGGGGCTTTGCCTACGGCTTCGTTTGGTTCCCACTCCAGCTTGCCACCAGCGCCCGCTGCGCCTGCGCAATGGGCAGCCCCAGCACAGTCTGGATACACGGCCGGAGCACCCGGTGTCGCAGCGCCTCCTCCACCGCCGCCGTCGAAAACATCTGGCGGAACCGCTGTCGCCTTGTACGACTTTGCGGGTGAGAGGTCCGACGACCTGTCATTCCGAAAGGGCGACATCATCACTATTGTGAAGAAGACCCCAAATCAAAACGACTGGTGGACCGGCAAGTGCAGTGGTCGTGAAGGCTCGGTATGTAACATAAGTCGATCTTCGTATGGGTACCAGATCAACGTTCTCATCAATTTCAACTCTATCAGTTCCCGGCCAACTACGTGGCACTCCAGTAAATGGAAGGGTTCTAAACGTTCTGTTCGCACGCGTTATCGCTTCGCTGTGTATACTTACCTCTTGGAGCGAGAATATCCTATGTAGTTTGTAGCTATTTCTGTGTAATTGGTTGCCATATTCTGTAGCTAGTTGTCTGTAATTGCGGGTTTCACATTTTTGCGTATAATGTCATTGGCAAATCAATTCTGAAATGCATGTTTGAATATTCGAGGATCGGTAATTTGCGATTTGCGGAAGATGAAAAGACGTATATTTGGCAACTCAAGATATTTATCATAGCCCAACGTGGGGGTATCGCAGGCCGATATCTATTGTCCGCCAAGAGGGTTCTCTGGTGTGAAATCGGGTCGTTCATGGTATGGGGGATTCTGGAAAACAAGAACGGCGTCAGTGATGTGCTCTCTCCACCACCTGCAGACGTCCCAGCCTACCTTCAAGAACATCTTTGTCCCTCTCCACCACTGCGCCTCTATCCTCGCATCCGATCCCCAGGGCATAAATAGATACGTCGGGTTCACGTAGCGCTCTGTGTGGTATATAGGTTCCGCCTGCGCTTTGTCGTACACGGCTCCTTTACCCACTCCCGGTGTGGGGGATTTCAGGTCAAGTGCTTTCCATCCGGCCACACTCTCCATCTGCTCCCCCTCTCGAGCGGCGGCGGCTTCGAGACGACGGACCAAGTCCCGGTCCGTCTCGGCTTGCAGGAGGGGAACGAGGGAGATGCGGTTCCAGGCTTTTTCGCGGCGGAGTTCTCTAGAGACATCATCAAACCAGACTCATTAGTAAGCTTTTTCAATAACACTTTGGCTTTTTTTTTCCATCAGCGTGTAACGCTAGAACATCAGCTCCTCCACATACCTCCTTTCGGCATTCGCCTTAGCCACCCAATACCATCCATAACCCATAACGCCAAACGCGGCCGCAAAAATGACCAGACCCGAGGGCCCGCGGCGGGGGAGGTACCGCTTGTACTGGATGGTTTCCGGAAACCCGCCCGAAGGGGGCAGGTCCTGGACGATAGGTTGCGTGGCCATGTTGTGTGGTTTTGACCTATGGAAGCCGATTGTCAAATGAGGTGACCTTTGGGTGGGTTGTGTTGCGGTGGGTGTGGTGGGGGATGCTTAGTACGGTGAGGGGAGCGCGTCATGGCAACAGGGTAATAATGAACATTGAATATGCGTTGGAGTGGAATTGGCCAAATTGTAGGGCAAGACTGACAGTTGGAGCGGCATTTCACTTTGCTGTACAGTACAGTATGATGATTGGAAACGATATTGCCGGAAATAGTGATGGCATCGAAAGGTTGATGGGGATTTTTGTCAGAGGGCACAAGTAGAAAATCAGTACAGATCAAATCTATGCTGCTAGCTCTAGAACGCAACACAACGCTCAACGTTCCTGCTATGCCAAACTGTGTCAAACACAAAATCGATCGAAATTTGCTTAATGATATTAGTGATGATAAAAAAAAGGAAAAAATGGAAGGTTGTTCTCGCGCGCGCGCCCGCGGGGCGAGCAATACGTCTACGATCGTTTGATTCTACCGTCTCGTTCTTTCGTGCCGTCTAGCAGTTTATGTGCCGGCTCGTAGCCGCGTGACAGAACTGGATTCCGCAGAGTCGGATTCGGCTGGGTATTATCTATGCCTCCCAGTGATGTGTAGCTGGTGAACAGATTGGGTTAGTGAGCGGTTGTGCTGGTTGTCCTGAGTAGGGAAGTATGACTATACGAACCCGTGGTCGTAGAGGACACAGTAGGGTATGTGAAGTTTGGCCATCGCTTGCCATATCATCGGATAGTCCCAGTCCAGGATGGGATGGACACGCATCAGATCCGGCCAGCCTGGATCCGTCATTTGAAATGGGGATAGTTTTTCTGCATTCATGTCATTACGTGTCAGCGGGGAACGCGGGAAAGATGGAGACAACCATCAACACTGACCTCCAAATGGATCCGTGCGGCGTGTCCCTACCAGCATAGCTTGCACCGCCGGGTACTGATCCAGGAAGCTCTGAATCCCTTGACGCATCGGCCCATATATCTTCACCATGTCCAGACCATACCTGTGACAAAGTGTAACAGATGAGCAGTGTTTACCAAAAGCGAACATGGCCGGGCGGCCGGGCGTTATACCGGTGTTCGCAAAACTCCACAAACTCGTCGACTTCCGGGAACGAGTCGGTGTGCGCAACGTATAGAGTATTTATGCGAATTGGCTCTTCAGAGTCATGCTCTCTTTGGTACTCTTCCCGAGCTGCATACATGAGGTGCAGCAGCACCGTGCAGTCTTTGCCGCCGTTGAAACTTAATGCGAGACCGGCGGGTCTGAAGACAACGGGTGCAAGAGTCAGAACAGCACAAACGTGCAAAGCGCCTCGTGCCTTCGTCCAAGGCCCTTACCCATATCTTCGCAACGCCTCGCAGATCAGCTCGTAGGTAGCTCGTAGCGTAGCCGCAAAGGGCGTATCAGCCTCTAAAACCCGCCGCACGTCCTCAGCCGGAGCAAAAGGCTGTTCGGCCGGCGGCGGGACAACGTATGCGTGATTTTGGCGGTGGTTACTTGAGGGTCTGCGGCGACTCTCGTCCTTGTCACCGGCGGCCGGTGCGTGTGTGCTCATCCAGCTTGGGGAAATAGATCACTTACGGCCGAGTTGGTGGGAATTGGGAACCGGGAATAGGTAATGGCGAGGGTGAAAGTGGAGGTTTGCTCACTTTGGTTGACGCAGCGTGGGGTGGCGCAGGAGTTGATTTATGCACGCGCGGATCTCTTTGTCACTTTCTTCCCTGTTGCCTTTGGAAAGTTGCAATCCCAAGAGAGTTTCTAAGAGAAAGTTAATTAAGTACAGTTGAAGGGCTAATGTGGGTGCTAGTAGGTGACTCTGAAGGCTGCAGAGGTACGTTGGTAATCATATTGACAGGCCTCTTGTCATTCCACCCGCTCATCCCTGCCCTCAATTCATCCTTCCCAGAGTTTTCAATTTGGCTTCAGCCAAGCCGAAGCTACACCATAGGTCGGAAAGATGCCGACCTTGTTCTCGGGACCGACAAATCCGTCAGTCGCTCCCACGCGACGCTGACTGTCGCGGAGCCCGTCAGCACGGAGGAGCTGGTATATAACTCCTTCTGTCCAATTCAATCAGGAACCTCTAGAAACTCATACTCTAGACTTTTGAGTGCTCTTAGATGAATGTGGATGCACGCTGTCGCGTGACTTTGAGCGATAAAGGGTCAAAATTTGGGACGTACCTCAACGGCATGGCGCGGAAGGTGGTCGGGAGCGAGCAAGTACGGGAGGGCGATGTGATTACGTTTGGAGTTAACAAGTCGACGTTTCGGTAAGCTGCTGGCCTAGGCCGCTGTCCATCACGTTGACCATTGCTGAATATCATTATGCATTAGGTTAACGTATGTCCCGGTCGTTATCTGCTGTTCTGGCATGCGAACAAAACAGCGGTTGGAGATCAATGAGGGAGCGCGGCGTTTTGGTACTTGTCGGCATGCAATTGACTGTTAGGCAGAAATCATGTCCCTAATTCAACGCTTTTGAATAGACCTCCGATCACTGAAAGACTGGACACCAAGCTGCACACATCTAGTAATGTTGTCGCTCAGAGTGACCATGAAAGTGGTACTCGCCTTGGCCAATGGCCGACACATTGTCACGCCCGAGTGGATTCAAGCATTCGGTAGTATAGATCCGATCAACTTTCGGATGCCAGAGCCTGAGAAGTATGGATATGAGTGAATAATTGGCCAGTCAGTCATGTGGTCGGTGCGCCCAAGCTTAACTTTTCGACTTGTCAGATTCTTGCCTCCGATAATCGAAGATTCCATCAACCTCGTGCCAAGTCATTTCACGCCCCGACAAGACCGCGCGAAAGTTCTGACAGGCTGCCAATTTATCGTTTTCAGTGATGCAGATGTACGTTGATTTCGTAGAGACAGCAACCACCGCCTCTTCTGACTCCAGTCCCTTGCTCTTGGATAGCTCGCCTCACTCGAGAAAGTCATCGAGGGTGCCGGCGGGACCCTCACCCGATGGGAGCTGCCCGATAGTGGTGCTCAGACGGTGTCGATTGCGGAAAAGTTGCGGAAGCTTTCCGACCCATGTGTCATCCAACCTGCTTCGCCTTCACCATCGCAGTGGGCCCATCTTCAACGGGCTCTTTCACAGTAAGTTTTTCACTGAATTGAATTCCCATGAAGATTGATGTTGACAATATCTGTCTCTTTGAAGAATGGGACTCCGAGCCATTCAACAAGACGATGTGGCCAAAGCCATCTTGTTTGTCGACAGGGAGCAGTACTGCAATCCGTCTGGTGCAGCTGGCCCGGAGTTGTCTAGTGAGGCCAATGATGAGAGCATGGAAAAGGAGAAAGAGATCGCACCGTTCATGCCCGTCGAACCAGTCGCTGCCGCACCAACCACAAATGAACCGTCGCGGGTAACTGAACCCTCGTCAGTTGTCATTGACTTGAGGAATGTGATCTTGCTCATTGCAGTCTACTTACCCCCCAACCTTCCCCCCTCCCGCCCAGAAACTCACCCCACCCCTCATGTCATCCTCCAAAAAAGGTGGATTCGACGACTTCCTCGACGTACTTATGGGTGACGACGAACCACTCTCATTCCCAGCCCCGTCGCCACCAAAGGCAGAAGTTACTGATATAAAAGAAGAACCGGCATCTCAACGCCTGGAAAAACAAACAACGGGGGCCATCTCCCTTGCCTCGAGACTCGGACTTAAATCCCATTCGGTTCTGTCCCAATCGGCCTCGCATGGTGCGTCCCAGAGCCAGGGTCGAAAACGACTGCGGAGCGAGCCGGAGCTCCAGTCCCACCTGCAAGGGGATGAGGAGGAGGCACGATTGAATGAGGCGGTGGTGAACGTGCCTGGTAAAGCGGCTAGCGCGAGCGTCGAAGACAATTCAGCAACACCGTCACGCGCTTCGTCTCAGTCACGCGCTTCGTCTCAGCGCCCCGCGTCTACAGAATTGGATATGGATGATAATGCAGACAGCCAGCCTTTGCAACGCACCAAACGGCGAAAACCCGATTCTATCCCACTTGAGTCTCAGAGTACCATGGCGGGAAAGCCGCGACCTAAAATACCACCCCTGAGCAGCTCAGCCAACCCAGTGGAGACGCACTCGAAACACAATGGCAGTACCCCGCCACTGGATAAACACAAAAGCCCCAACACGGTCCTTCCCCCAGGACCTCCACAGTCGGAGGACGATGATGATAATGTCCCGCCACTGGAAGGACCACGGGAACGGTTGACGAAGGTGGAGGTGGTGTCCTTGGTGGTAAAGCGGCCGATGGGACCGAGGACGACATCGTCAGCGTCAGAGAATGCACGGTATGAAGGTATCCCGAATTTTAAGAGATTTCGAAAGGTACGTGGTGGTTTGTACAGTATAACGTAGATGCTGCGCTTACTTACACCTTTTTGATAGGTGCAACATGGCCAATCGACTGCAACCCCGCACCCGAAACGGCCGTGCATCAGCGTCGAACGTAAGTTTACACCCTGCACAAACACCCACACTTTTTGCACTCCTTGCATCATTGTATCCATTGACCCAACTCTGCATTCCAGCATACGACCGCGACCGCGTCCGCGTCATGGCTACAAAAGATAGCGGGTGGCTCCAGAATTGAACATCCCTTTCCTACACTCACCTTTCATGGTCATCCCTCGAACGGTGGGTCGGAAACTGATACTCCCCCCGCGGGCACCACTGTCATAGAACAGAGTAGCGTAGGGCGTCATAGAAAGAGCATATCTCGGGTTTCTAAATATGCTATGCTATGCTACTATACCCCACCCCTCCCTTTGTCATGCAATACTAGTTTCTATTACGACCCTTTTGTAGTGTGTGTGTGTGTGTCGTGTTCTAGGCTAGTTTCCACTAGATAGATCTTTTAGCGACTACGGGGTATGAAGAAGTAACACTACGCTACCTAGACTAGGATGTGAGGAGGATGACGGGTCGTGGTGGCGGGGCGACCAGGAACGCCTATTCGACCCCCAAAGAAACAATGTTAACAAAAAATCGTGCGACACAATCGCCACGCCACGCAAAAAACAATATCCAAATTACGAACTACTCACGGCACTAAACACATGCATGCCTTTGCCCCCCTCTCCACCACCACCCTGCCGCGTCGTCGTCGTCGTCGTCGTCGGCGATTGTTGAGGTGGTGGTGGTGGGGTACTTTTTGCTGAGGATGGGATTGGGAGGAGGAGTGGGGTGTCGGATAAGATGGGGTGTTGGGTGTTGTGTTGTGCGCACTATGAAAAAGAAAAAAGGGTGGGGTAAAATACACTCTCTCACTCTCCTTCCTCTCTGTCTCTCTCTCTGTCCTGTGACGGGGTGATGTGTGTGTACATACCAACACCTTCCGCCGCGCGGCTGCAAAATCCTCAATCCGGTCCTCATAATCTCCTTCAAGAGCGTTCCCGCCCGCAGCGCCGCACTTTGCCACCGCAGGCGGACGCCACGACAGCGGCACGAGGGTCATGATCCACGGTTTGAACCCGGGCGTGCAGGGGACGCGGTCCACGCAATACGAGCCGGGCCCGACCGCCGGGTTGTGGGGGAGGGAAGGGAACCGCGGGACGGTGCTGAGGTGGGCGTGTGGCGAGTGGGGGTCGAGTGTGCCTCGCGAGAGAGGCGTGTAGGTGCCTGGACCGAGTTTTGTCTAGAGTTGTGACAGAGAAATTGGGGTTTTTGGTGAGGGGTGTAGGTAGAGTGTGTGGAAACAAGCGTGGGGGCTGGGTTTGGGAGAACATCTGCAACTTTACTTTTCTCACTCTGCCAAACCGCACCCCCATTCGACTCCACTCATCCTTCTCGGGCGCTTCCACGCCAACCATGCGTCGCGCGCGTCTCACATCGTCGCGCGTGGGCCAGGTTGCGGGGTACGGGTCGTAGGTTGCCAGCGAGGGCGTGATGAGTGATTGTGATGCGGCTCTATGTGTGGTTGTTGTTGTGGCGTTGTTGTTGTTGTTGTTGTTATGATTTGGGCTGTTGTGGTGATCGGACACATTGGTTGTTGTTGCGGACGCGGCGTCAAAGTCGGGTGTTGCGCCTGATTCGAGTATGGCAGTGGTGGTGGTGGAGTGGTTGTTAGCGTTGAGTTTGGTGGTGGTGGTGGTGCGAGGGATTCCCGAAAAACTCATTTTGGCCTGATTCGTGCTGTTCAAGTGCCGCGGGTTGGGCCGGCCATCGTCGCCGACTTTAATCGCCGGTCGTCCACCACTGAGATCGATTCTACTCCCGTTAGTACTGGTATTGTTGCTTTGTTCTGCAGCCGTACTCGCCGCAACGAGCGTCTCGCCGTGTTCCGCAAACGAGTGCCGGCGTGAGCGGGGTATCATCATGGGTTGCTGGGCAGATGGGGATGCAGTTGGGTCGAGCGTCGTGACGGTTGATGATGATGATGAGGCTGCGGGTGCTGGAGCGGCACCCGGGATAGCGAGCAACCCGCTGGCAAACTCCCCGGAATGGCGGGCCGGATGCAAAAACAGTGATTGGCTTGATGCTGTCGTTGTTGTTGTTGTTGCTCCACTCTCGACCCCTTGCCCCCCCACCGCCCTCGCGGTCGCCGCCGCCATCCCACCCTCATAAAAGCCCGACCCAGTCCGTCCCAAACTCGAGGGCTGGCGGGCCAACCCACCGCCCGTACTCGTACTCGCACTACTGTTAGGATTCGCAACATACGACGACTGGCGCGCGAGTCCACTCGTGGGACGAGCTACGGCAGCCGCCACGCGCGGGCGCTGCCCAATGACGGATGAGCGACGTCGCGGTAACGACGTGTCGTCGTCTTCGTCTTCGGGCAATTCGGGCCTTTCGACCAGGTCCGGGAGTGGGGCGAGGGCAAAGTGGGGCATTGCTTATGGTGGATCTGTGTGTGTGTGTGTTGGGGGAGGGGTTTGCCAACCGGGAGCGTTTTTTTTCTTTGTTCGCAACCTACACGCATCACTCTTGGCAGGGGGAAACCCTCCGCCCGCGATCGGAGCTGTACGTAAGCATGATTACGTAAGCCATATGTGTGTGTGTGTTCCCAAAACATTCTTGACGCGTATTCGCAAATCTCTGGCACTCTACCCGATAGAACCAATCCTTGAACACACCGATATATGAGCATCCAGGGAGATGATGATGAAATGCCGGAGCAACTGAGAGTGCCGGATCACGTATATTAGAGCCTGCCAGAAAGCACATATATAGTGTATACGATGGTAGCTACTGCTTTTGGTGGAATTTACGGCTTGGGGGGGGGGGAACATGTAATGGAGAAAAACAATTTGTTGTGTTGCGCCGAATTATACTCGGTTTCTTCCATTCCCGTATTCAAGCAGTAATGTTTCACACATCCAAATCAACCAACCAAAAAAAAAAAAGGAAAAAAGAAGAAAACAAAACAAAAACGCGCACCCGTAACCACCCATTTCTCTCCTCACACCACCACAATCCGCCCCCGCTCATCATCCACTCTCACCACAACAACCTCCTCACTCGCCTGCCCGGCATCCCCCTCCGTCATCTGCGCCGTCCGAAACACCATCCCGCTGTACGTTTCTGCCTGCGTGAGCGAGATGCGGTACGTCGGGTGAGTTCCTATGTAAAATTCCGACACGATTGTGTCAGTTTGTGGGAAATGGTATGTTTTGTGTGTATGCATTTATTTAACTTACCAGCAAGCATAACAGTCCACCGCAAAAACCGCTCGCATATCAATTGAAGAGGTGGTGTGGTCGGGGTCGAGTCAATGCTGACCATCACCGAGCATGGGCTGCGAGTGGCGGACACAATAACAGAAAAACGAATGGTTGGTTTTGGGCTGTTGATGGGCTGTTGATTCGTGTCTCGCTCACCTATTGGTCACGTTGCGAATATGGTCTGCAGTGTGCATCAGTCCCGCGAGTGTATGCGAGGCTTGGGTGTATCTAACACCCAAAAAAAAAGGAATGTCAACTTCCCCACCTCACCCGAAACACAATTTTTTTTCACACTCAAACTCACACATCATCCACCCCGACCTGCTCAAAAAACCAATCAAACCCATCCACAACCACACACCGCGGCGAACCACTTATTCCCAGCGGCGGGTGAAGATGCGGCAGCCACACGAGGAATTGTTGGAGAGATGCGAGGGTTGGGATATACCTAAAAAAAAAAAAAGCAAACTCTCTCAATCAACTCCCGTCTCCTACATCAATCACGACACTCTTTCCTTTACCGCACATGTATCCTCCCCAACGCACCCACATCCAGCCCCACCCCCACATTCCCAACCTCATACGGCCGCTCCACCCTCATCGACTCTTTATCTTTGGTGCGGTTCTTGGCGGGCACGATATACACGACCCACCCCGCCGCGTCCCGCGCGCGGCTGAGGGCGTAGTGGAGGAGGAGGGATGATTTTTTGCTACTTGCGGGACCTATGAGGAGTGCGCCGTCAGAGGCAATGTCGGCGGGAGGTGCAAGGGGGGTGTGGTGTGGGGGGTGCAGGTTGAATGCGTCGGCTAGCATGCTCGAGCTGATGCGCCTACTTCGTAACTTGAAAGTAGGGAGTGGATTGGGCAAGAGCAAAGACTGGATGGCGGGGGGGGGGGGGGTTACCGTACCGTAACCGTATAGTAACGAAAATGTTGAAGGTTGAATTCAATGAACGGAAATGGAATGGTTCTACCAGAAAGTTTGAGGGCGACATGGAATTTACAGCCACCCTCGTTTTTGGACGCGTTTGCTGCGCGTTTGTGGGGCGGGTATTCGGGCACCACTCGTTCAACGAACTGCATCGCACATCCATCAATATTCCCGCAAACATGACACCCGTTATACCCGTCGAAACGGTGCGCCACCTTGTGAATTTGGCCGAGGTCAACTTCGATATGGGCTCGTTTCCCATCGTCGGCCGTCACTCCCCCACCAGGGATTTTATCTGATTGCCACAAGCGACTTCGCTTCCGGTTCCGTTGTTTTCGCTGAGAGGCCGCTCGTGACCGCCCCCCGCTGATCCGGACCCATCATACTGTTTCTGGTGTTTGCGCGTCAATCCGACTTTCTCGAGCACCGAGCCGATGTTTGGATATCGCAATACATCACGCCATCAAGCAATCGAACGTTGATGGACGCATGGTTATTCGTATCCAGCGTTTGCTCGTTCCTGTTGCGACAAAAGTCTTGGAAGACCAAAAGAACCTTTACAAGATCTCAACTGAACCCCGAAGTCTTGAAGCAGGGTGGACAGAGTTGAAAGGCATTGAGCCTCTGGTGAGGAGCTCTAGCCGGGGCGTCTTTCTGTTATCCGATGTTCTCAATAAGAGCCGCCACCCCGCGTTTGACGAAGAGACCATCGACTTTCGGATCTGTCGCGTCATCGGCAACAACGCTTTCGATGTGTTCCGGGATCAGCTTCCAAACAGAAAGGTCGGCAAAGCGCTGTACCTTATAGGATCCCTCAGCGTGCAATGGAAACGCCTCTTACAGAATATCCGATGGCAGTATATACGTGCATGCGAAAAAAGACATCAAGTTCGGCGAGGACATTACCATTCGGTCCTTCGACTGCATCCGCCTCGACGATGGTACACCGGTTCCAGGCTTCGAACAGACCTCTGCAAGAACTGCATACACACTCGAGAATTACGCATTCAAGTGTCGTTGCGACATGTGCAGGGCATGCGAACACTGTAGCAACCCGTCCGCGTCGAAGGCCTGTGGGCGATGCAAAGCCGTTGTGTACTGTAGCAAGGACTGTCAAACGGCTGCTTGGCCAGCGTACAAGAAATCTTAAACACCGCATCGATCACACCTTCTCAGCGTAACTACATAAACAACGCTTCAACCCGCCGCAAGCACAACACTCTATGCGGTGGTTGTTTAATGACACCTGATAGCCATGCGCTTCCAAAAGTTCTGGTCATACTATGGGAATTCAGCTTGGTGCAAGTTTCTTCTCGTCTACATGCCAATTATCATACAGCAGGCTTGGGACCAGCATATCCTGAATGACAGTTTTTGTGGGCTCATTCTCTTGTTCCTGATTATTAATTTGCGTTTCAGATCACGCTGGTACGTAAAGGTGGTAGCCGCTCCTCACACGTGCGGGGTGGAGATTGAATGCGGCGGCTAGCATGTTGGTAGTGTGTGTGGTGATGGTGCGCAGTCTTTGGTTCTTGAACGTTTACCGTGGGGAGTGCTTTTGGAAGAGGATAACTGGGTGGCCGCGGAGGGGGTTGTATCGTACCGAAATGGAATATGGAAAGCGCCGCCCTGTCGACTTTGAGGAATGGGTTTTACCAAAAAAACGTCTTGACGAGGACGCTATGGCGTTTGAAGGTATAATAACTCGATGCCACTCTGACGTGCAAGCGTGGCTTTTGATACCGAGGTAGCGATCGCGGCTTCAAGGTTCCCGGTAAACGGTTAGGGTGCCCACTGCGCCTACAGCTTTCTCGTTCCGCGTTGGTAAAAAAAAAAAAAAAAAAGGAAAAAAGAGCGGGGCGCACAAAAAGCACACAAACAATTCCCAAAGACGAAGTGGCAGAAGAAAGAGAGACAAAAATAACTCCGTTTTGATATATCTTCTTCACAAACCGCGCTGCGTCCCCTCTTTCCTCATTCTTTCTCCCATCCACTTTTCAGTGTCCCGCAACAGCCATGCGCCAACCCTTGAACCCCAACGACTCCATCCTTGTTGCCGACATCGAGAAGAATGTTGAGTTCCACCAACCCCGCAAGCGCGAGGAGCGTCGCATCTTCTCTGGCGCACGCGGCACGGTTTGTCAAGTCCGGCGACAGGGCGAGGGGGGCCACATACAAGTCGCTGCTCGAAAGAACCTGAAAGCAAAGCTGCAAAGCGCCGCTGTCCCGGGTACAGGCAAGGAGCTTATCGTCGTCGAGATGGAGCTGCTAAAAGCGGCGTCCAAAATGCCGCACATGCCCGAGTTTCTTGGGGCGGCGCAAGCCGACTCGGACGACATGTTGTATCTGTTCTACGAGCCCTGGTGCGATTTCACTCTGGCGCAGTGGCTTAGCGCCCCCAAAGCGACCCACATCGATGGGCCGTCAACCTTTGCAAAGAGAAAGGAGCTGGGGTTGCGGTGGATGGTTTGCCTGGCGTCCGCCCTCTATGGACTCCACGCAGCGAGCGACCCTATCATCCATCGCGACCTCAAGCCCGCCAACATCTGCATCACCAGCGCCGGCCACCTCTACTTTGTCGACTTTGGCGTGGGCAGGCTCTGCACCGACGACACGGTGTGCTCGACCTATGTCGGAACCGAGGAGTACATGGCTCCGGAAGTAAGCCGCGCCCACTATGGCCGCACCTCCGAAGTCTTCTCCCTTGCCGGCATCTACAGCGAAATCTTGACGGTCGTCGCGGGCTTCGACGTGGACAGCGGTCTCCGAGTGCGTCGCAAGAACCAGCCCTACTCGCGGAGTGTCAAGAAAACGCTGACCTTCCTAAAGAAAATCAATTCGGCGGATGGGTTGCTTGATCAGTACAGCGCATTGGTGGAAGGGATGTTTGCTATCAAGCCACTCGACCGGCCCACCCTTTGGGAGGTACACGGGAAGCTTCTCGATATCGCTGGCGCCCTCAGACTCGACCTCAACTGCTGCGCGGAAGCACTGGGTTACGAGGATGACAAAATAAGTGACATCTCGACGCCGCCCTCAGATGACCTCATTGACGACGATTTCTTGGCCCGATGCAGGATCGAATGACCCGGGCAAGCCGATAGGCCTGGCCCCCCTTCGGTGTTTGATTTGTTTATTTCAATGACCCGGGCAAGCCGATAGGCCTGGCCCCGCTTCGGTGTTTGATTTGTTTATTTCCATTATTAAAAAAAAAAAACACAGAATTTTACTTTTTCAGGCCCGAATCCCAACTCCACTCCCCTCGCAAACCCTCACCCCCCACTTTTCCATTTCTCAAAACGCGCTCACGACCAGACCGCCCAGCTGTGCGACCAGGATGGTCGGGAGGGTGCAGACGCGCCACAGGATCCAGACGCCGGTGGCGACGAGGCGGCGGGCGAGGGTGGTGAGGAGGGCGCCGCGGTCGCGCCACGTGTCAATCCATCCGCGGCCGCCAAAAAAAGAAACGGCGTCAGACTCAGAGTCAGAGGCAGAGCATGTGTCGTCGCTGCGAGGTGGGAGCGCGGTAGGCGTGGTGGTGTTGGTGGTGGTGCCGGCGCGGTCGCTATTCGGGGTCGCGGGTGGGGTGGCTCGGACGATTTGCACGAGGCAGAGGAGGTGGCGGGACGGGTCGTGTGGGTCCGGCGTGTCGTTGCCGGGTGTCGGGCACGGGCCGACGGTAAAGTGGACCCAGGTGGGTGGTGGTGGTGGTGCGGGGGTGGTGGGTGCGGATACAGGTGATGATGAGGCGTTGTTGTTGTTGGGGTTGGTTAATGAGGTCGAGGAGGTGGTGTGCCGCGGAAGGTGGGTTTGGTGTTGTGGGTTGAGGGGTAACTCGGTGATGCTTTGGCGGCGGGAGAGGGCGGCTGGTGGTGGACGGTTGAGTTGGTGGTGTTGTTGTTGTTGTTGGGTGGTGAGAGGCGGTTCGGGATCAAGGGATGAGGTGCTGGAAGACGGGAACAGGATTGTGCCGCTGCTGGGACTGATGGTGCCTTCGGGGTTGCTGGTTGGCAACGGGAAGAATGCTGTTTCGGAGGAGGAAGCCAGGGATCCGCGTCTCGAGTTTACTCTCGACGCAATATACGCCTCAATCTCTGCCAAATGCTCGTCATGGCCCGGCTGGATCACCGGTTCCGCATCATCGCGTGTCATGTCATCATCATCATCATGCGTGGTGGCCTGCTCGTCGTCCGAAATCGTATATTCCGCAGTCCTAGTGTCGTCGTCCGCGTCCGAATGGGGTTGTTCATATTTATGGCCGGATTGCAGAGTGGTGGTTGTGTCTAGCTCCATCTCGTCTCCACTCGCCGTTGAAGCATCCGCAGCCGAATCATCGCCGTCGTCGTCGTCACCCTCGGCCTCCATCCACCCGGTCCACGTCCACCGGACCATAAACACCGCATATCCGAACGGCCGGCAGGCGCGACTCAGGCCGCGACACAGTTCGGGGACATCCTCCTGCACGACGAACCGCATGATGAACCGGTTCAGGAGCGACTGCGTCGTGTTCCCCAGAAACGAGGTCATGGGGAACGACTGCAGGATCCTCCCAAATGTGTTGAGACGGATTACAATCGTCTGCGTTTCTCCCGGTGCGTGGGTCGGTGAGTCGGTGGTGTGCGGTGGTGGTGACGACGACGTGTCATGTGCAGTGCTGGTGCTGGTGCTGTTATGGCTATGCTTGCTGCTGCTGCTGGTTGTTGTTGGCGCATGGGCGTCAACTTCAACCGCTTTAGAGAGGTCCCGGACATGCGTCACGTCGTCCAGAAACCACAGCACATACAGCGGACTCCCGTCATCGTCCTCAATGCCGTGCCCGCATGCTTGAAGGTACCTGCAGTCCGGCTGGTGGTGGTGGTGGTGGTGGTCGTGGTGGTGGGTAGAGTGGCGCTCTTCACCACCCAGTGCCTCCTCGTCCTCCTCCCTTTCGTCTTCCTCCTCCTCCTCTTCCCCATTATCTCCCGAATTCAAAATCCGCAACAACATCACTTGCTCCAGACTCGCATCATGCGGTTCCTGTTTTTGTTGCTGCTGCTGCTGCTGCTGTTGCAATTCCGCCCCACCCGTCTCCACCTTCACCACCAACTCATCCCACGTCCGCCCCACCAAACTCCTACCGCGCACCGGCGGCGGCGTCGCATTCCTACAGCGCAGCACACGGTGCGCAGCCTCCGACGCCGACAACACCCTCCCCGTCACCCGGTCCGTCAACACTATCGCGTGCGTCGAGACTGGACACGACGCAATGGAATGCGGAAAGGCGGAGCTGGACATGATGATGGCCCGTGGTGTCTGTATGTATGGCCCCCGACTCGCGAGCACGTGCGCGCACGCGAACAGGATCCTTTGCAGTAAAAAGGGGGCGCGCGAATGCGGGAATGCGATGACGGGCTCGCGGGGACGGGTTGTGGAAGAACAGATGGAGGGGAAGAGCGGTATGTAGTGTCGTGTAGTGCAGTGGAGCGAAAGCGGGTATTACTGTAGTTTTACTACGGGAAATGTGAAAAAGCAGAGTGTGGCGAGTCTAATCCGCAAGGTGCGAGTTTATATGAGAAGAATGGTGTGAAAAAATCCCACATTGGAAAGAAGGGGAAACAAGAACGCATGGGAGTGCTGACGCAACGCGTTGCAGGCGTCGTCGCCTGACTCGTCGAACAAAAAACATAACACATTGCTTCCCACACTCCCACACCCACACCCACAATGGTCAACGTCGACCAAGAAATCGAGCTCCTCAAGCGGGAAATCACGCGGATGGGCACAAAGGACCCCGCTACAGGCACCACAAGCGTCAAATTCGGCAAACTGGTCCGCGATGACGATTGCGCAAACATCTGTGAGTTGGCGTCTACAAAACCCCAGAAACCGTCCCCGCCAAACAGGAAATGCGTTTTTACTTTGTAGTATAGAGAGTGGTACTGTTGTGGCGCGGCGCGACCTAGGAATTTGGAGTCTCAATTCAAAGTGTTTGTTTTGGAAAACTCATGCATTCTTGTTTGCGCGCGACCCTATGACGTTTTGGTCAGTCGAAGCGATTGTAGGGACACTGAGGGCGGCCAAGAAGCGCAAAGTCGTGGCGTTTGACGGGGAAATCCTGATGCAGGGACCGCATGACAATGTAGATGTAGTGTTGTTGCAACCCGCAGCGTCGAGTTGATGAAATGTGTGAGTTGGAATGGGCCAAGAACAATACACATGTATGCAGTCGTAGAGGTGCACCAGATTCAGATTTGGAATACGAGAGATTTGGGAGACAAAATTGCTTTGTTTGATTACAGCACACATCAGGCAGGGTATGATGATGCCCTACATGCGACCAACATATATATACAGTACAAGAAAGGGAAGGGGGGAAGGGGGACGAGTGGAACAAACTTTCAATAATGGAAACTGCCTTTTTTTACAGTTCCGTGTTCCTGATGCCGCCAATGGCGGCCGCGCCGAGACTGGCAGGGGCGATGGCGGGCACCTGCTTTCCTTCGCCCTTCTTCTCGATATCGACGGCCCACAGGGCGGCACCGACGGTCGACGTGGCAGTAAAGAAGATGGAGACGACGGGAATGAGCTGGAGCAGGAGGGCGACGGCGCCAAACGCCGTGTACGCGCCCTTGCGGGGTTCCTCGAACGCATGCACATCCTCTGCGGTCCATCCCTTGAGCTGGAAGAATCGGGCGTGGAAGGATTGACCCATCTTGCGTCCATTGATGAGGAAGAAGATGGCTGGGCCGACGACGGGGACAAACGTGAGGGGCAGGGTGATGAGGTATTGGGCAATCGCAGCGGGGGAAAAGCGGTCGAGGGATTTCTTGACGGCGGCGGAGACGCGGTTGCCCTTCTTGGGGGCGTTTTCAACGAGGTGCTTCAAGCCGTGGTCAATGAGGACCCGGTCAAACAGATCGTCCTGGAGAGGACCGAGAAAGACGCTCTTGACAACGACGTTGATGACCAGCCATGATTCTATCAGCACAAGCACGATGGCGGCGGGGATGCCCAGGAAGGGGGTGACGATCAAGCTCAGCACGGCCATTTGCGGGAGGTACTATCAGGAGAGGAGGGCGACAGTGAATTAGAAATCAGAAACTTGCTGTTGAGTTGTGTCGTTGACCTACGACTGCGCCATCATACATAAAACACTCACTGTAAAGAAGAACATGGCCACCGTAATTGCCAGCGAGGCCAACGCGCCCTTGACGAGGGTTCCGCCAATCGGTTTGTACAGTTGCGGGTGGTTCAAAAAGTAGTACAGTCCGGTCAGCGGGTACATGTAAGCGCCGCGGGACGAGGACCAAGCGCCCGAGACCTGGTCGACGACTTCTGTGCCGACTTCCTTTGCGAATCCTTTGGGGTTCTGCTTGAACTCGCTGCCGCGTTGGCGCAGCTCGGCGACGGTCGCTTTTGTTTCGGTAAAGACCATGTTGTATGATATGATGCTGGACTGTAGAGAGAAGGGTTGACAGGTGGATAGGTAAACCTGGTATATATAGGAGTTATGGGGGGGATGCTGTTTTGTGGGAACGAGATGAGAGAAAGCAAAGCTGGTCGAATGCCCCGAGGGTATCGCTTTATTTATTTTGGGGGGGGGGGGAAGGCAGGGGAGAGCGAGTGTTCATGTAAAGTGTGCTGTGACGTCAAGCAATGCATCATAAGTGCCAACGCTGTCATTTCTTGTCACTCAGTCATCGTCAGTCATAGTCAGTCATATCGATATAGTCAGTCACGATGTCATTCTCGTTGAGCTTCCCCTTTGAGTGCTCTCCTCCCGTCATTATGTCATGTGACGCGACTCTACTGACTCTGCGCTGATTCTAGGTCGCTGCCATTCTCAGTCAAAGCCACGTGTTGCACAGACAAGGCAAGCAAGAAGGCGAGACAGGTGGGTGGGCGTGGCCTGAGCGAGCGGATATCGATGCACCACCAGCGCTGTGTTGTCAGTCATTTGAACTCTCACGCCAACTGACTGACTGTCTTTGTCTTTGTCTTTGCCGCCTCAATTTGGGATGAACCTATATGTTACCCCTCTGTCTATATCTATCTGTGCAGCTGAGATAATCATCACGGGGGGAAGATGCGACGCGTTTCATCCCATCGTCCACTAGGGGCTAATTAAAAAATAATAACCCAGAAACGGCGGTGCGTGTTTCATGATCCCTTTCACCGCACGCCTAAATGATTAACAAGTGCATCCATTGGCTGATAGTTAATAGTGAAATCATCTTTATTTCATTTGGGGGGGAAATGATGATTAGACAGACTAGTCTTGTACGCTCTCTCTCTCTCTCTCTCTCTCTCTCTCTCTCTGTCGAAACGCGGGAGTGATGAATGGATGGGTTGATTGAGTTGAGTTGCAGACAAAACGCGTGTCAAACTCCTAAACTAGACTAGAGTCTTTAAACTAACACGGGTGTCGAAGAGAGACGGACTTCCCCCCATCCATCGTCTGTCTCACTGACTGACTGACTGACTGACGGACTGATAGCTGCGGAGCTGTGCAAACGGGCTTCTTCTTCTTCTTCTTCTTCTTGTTCGTCTCCCATTCACCATCCCCTCATCTCTCCAATTCACACTTTTTTGCTCTCTCATCGCAACAACACTTCTTCTACATACACGGACGGGCAACCCAGCTACGCACTTCTGTCGGTCCATCCCATAGACAGTCAGTCCCCCGCCAACATGAAGCCCACCTACGTCTTCACCGCAACCCTCGCCGTCCTCGCAACATTCGCCTCGGCCGCCCCCATCGTCATCCTGCCCCCGTCAGACTACCCCGTCGCCATCGCATCCACAGTCAACAGCACCCCCGGTGACAACGCTGCCGTAGAGGTCGTCGTGGCCGCGGGAGGTGATGCTCCGGCTACAGTAGAGCCCGCAGCAGAGCCGGCCCCCGCTCCTCAAGTCAGCAACACCCAGGTCACGGTCGCGGCGGCTGCGACGGCTATCGTCGTCGGGGGAGTCGAAACGGTGCCTGTAGAAGCAACTACCGCCCCAGCCGCACCTGCGCCCACCACCCCCGTAGAACAGCGGACGGCCTCCCCAGCCCAAACCGCTGCCCCTACTCCTCCTCCTCAAGAGGCTCCCCAGGCACCCCCGCAGGCACCACCTCCCGCAGCAACACCACCTCCCGCAGCAACACCACCTCCCGCAGCAACACCACCTCCGCAGGCCGGCGGTGTCCGCACCGTAACCTTTGTCGCCGGCGGCAACGGCGCCGCCACCCCCGTCACCGTGCAAGCGACCGGCGTCCCCGGCGGTCAGGAAGGCACCACGACCCTCGCCCGCACCGTCACCTTCACCACCATCGTCAGTCAAGTCGTCACGGTCGCGAACGGAGGAGGTGCCGCCGGTGGAGCAACAGCAGCTTCCAAAACCGTCACGTTCACCACGGGCGCCGCAACCGACACACCACCACCCCAACACGAGACGGTCGTCATTGCCACGGCTGCTCCACCGACCCCTTGCATGACCTCTGCCGCCGTAACAATTCAAACAGCGACTGCCACCCCCCCTCCCCCTGCTGCCACCGCGACGACCGCGACCCCGCCACCACCACCCAAAAAGGGAAAAGGGAAAGCTAAAGGCAACGGGCAACAAAAGGCAATGAAGACCAACAAAGGTGGAGCTGCAAAAAATACGGCCACCCCGGCACCGCAGCAGCAGAAGGAAGAGACACCGACCGCTGCGCCCCCTGCCCCAGCAACGACTACGACCCCTGCTGCCGAGACCAAGGCGACCGAAACGGCGACTGTCCCAGCCCCAACCGCTGCTCCCCAGCAACCCGCTGAGAGACCCGCCGAAGCACCCACTCCCCCCGCCACTCCCCCCGCCACTCCTCCTCCCCCCGCCGCCGGCGACTTTACCACCCTCATCACCCTCTCCACCCCACTCTCTCTCCCCCTCTTCACAACCGCCTCCAAACTCCTCTCCCCGCAATTCTCCCTCGGCCCCTTCCTCCAATCCTTCGAAGGCCTCACCGCCCAAGGCGCACCCGCCGCCCTCCCATCCACCCTCATCGCCGCCCTCCGCTTTGCCACAGGCATCACCGTATCCGACGCGCAGGCTACCCAACTCGTCACCGCCCTCGCCGGCAACAATAACAACACGCCCCTCGCGACCGTCGGACCCGCACTCAAGGACTTTGTTCTGGAAATGAGTCGCCTGAAAATCGATTTTGTCAAAGCGGGCGCGGAACTTGAGACCAAGACCGTCGCGGAGGTCGTTGCGGCGCTGTAAACGACAACCCCCAAAACAACAACCCCCCGAAAACAAAAACAAAAAAAAAGTATCATTAACCTACCCCACCCCACGAACGCTACGCTGCTGTATATAGAGAGAGACGTTTTTTTCACGTGTATATAGGCAGAGCTAGACCCTCCCCATTTTTTTCCTGACTCGTAGGCGAAAGGGCGTGCTGGATTCCCCCCCTCGCACCCTCGCGGCGTCGCAAACTTTTTGTGTCTTTGCCTAACTCTTGTAAATAACACTACCACAAAACTCATTATTTCACATTTCTGGGGAACACAAAGCACATCTCTGAAAAAAACTGTAGGCATCATCCCCAAATTGACGCGGCCTGTCACGCATGTGTGTGTGTGTGTGGGTGTATATGTTATTTTTCGTCTACATATGAAAAAGCGTGTGACATGATGAGAAAAAATGCTACATAAAACTATAGACAACGTACACGCGCGCCCAAGGTGGAATATAATATATACGGAAAGGGGAGGCAGATGAAGAGGTAGCTGTAGGGGGGCAGCAGAACGCGCAGGTATGGTGGGGTGCGCAGTTTACAAAGGGCACATTCGCTACGATGAACCGGCAATGTCGGCGGCCGCGACACCGGCTTTCCACTTGTCATGTTGTGCGAGGGTTCCCGCGGGTTCCATTGCGACGACGCCGCGGTGGATCTGTTTGCGGGTTGCTAAAGAGGAACAACGGGCAAGCGGGGGACCGAAAAAAGAAAAAGTGAAAAAAAAGGGTAAGTAAAAGTAAAAAGAGGCGGTTGGGGTAGTAGGGCGCTCTTCGAATTAAGATTGTGAGGAAACGCACCCGCATGCAGGAGCACGGCGCGACAGGTTGCGTCGAGGGCGTGTTTGGCGCGGTCTTGCGGGAGACTGAATATCGAGGCCCTAAAAGAAACCACACACACACACACACATACGCCATCGGTCCGTTAGCCATACGAATATGGAAATCGCCACGGTTCATTCACGCGTCACCCAAGACTTACAGGTTGATCACATCATACACGCCGCGCAGCTCCATCGCCTTCCTCGCGTCGCTGGTCAACAACACGCCCTTCCCGCGCGTTATCCGAACCAGCGCCGCGGCATTGCTGACGAGGTTTTTGCGCGCCGTCGGGTCTCGGATCGCGGCGCTGTACGAGATTTCAAACACGAGGCCGCGTTGCAGCGCGAGGTTGACGGTCGGCGCCTTGAGAAAGAAGGGGAGCCGCGCGCTCATGTCGAGGGAAATGATGTCGCACTCGAGAACGCTGCAGGCGGCTTGGAAGAGTTTTTCCGAGGTGGGTTGGACAGCGATGAGGTCGTAGGTGAGAAGGTGGGCGTTGTTGGAGTTCTGATATGACACAAAAAAAAAAAGCGGTGTCAGGGATCCGTATCCCCATATAGCGGTAACGATTATGACCGACGACTTACGAGTTGGTAATTCGCGGCTATATCATCCACCACAACCGTTAGCCGCGTCAGTTGCTGGAACGGCGCTGGCGGCGGTGGGGATGCGGACACGAGCGCCGACACGCTAGACGTGCACCGCTCGGCGGCCTGCGTCGTCGGAATACCCAGATCGCTGAGTTTGAGGGGCTTGATGGGGTTGGGCTAATAGACGCACAAATCCCATAATGTATTAGTTACTTGGAGCAGAGAGTGCGATAGCGAAGGGGTAATTGAGGAAAGAATTGGGAGGGGGTGGTTTGCAGTATACATGTTACATTACTTTATTGGCGTCTTTTCCCGAGACGGTCACTGTATATGCCGCGCCCGCATACCCAACTACAAAGTAGAAACAACGTAACGTAACGTAAAAAGATAATGAGTTAATTAATTTACTTTGCTGGCTATTGTATTTGGGGGGGTGGGGGATCGAGGAGAACGGTGGGGGCGTGATTTTTTTATTTTACATTGGTGCAGCAGACGAACCGTCTTCTTGAGCTCGGACATGTCCCCGCCATGCGACGGGTACGGGACATTGAGATCGAGGAACATTGGGTATGTGGCGCGTGCGTGTGCGGTGGTGGTGAGAGGGGAGGTGGGATTGGGGGAATGTGTGAGTGGAGTAGGAATGTGTTAAAAAAAAAAAAGAAAGAAAGGATGGAAGGAAGGAAGAACACCGGAGCCTTTTGTCTTTGATAAAATTAAAACGCGATTTCGGCCACGCCGCAGCACCAGCCACAAGCGCCTTTCCACAACGCGACACAATCAGCGACTCACAACAGCCGCTCCGCTTCCGCCTTTCCATTCCCCATCCCAGGGCGACTAGTATTCTTGGCAGTTATTCAAAAGAGTGGTTGCGTGGGTGTTTTTCATACCCATCCCCAGTATCACCAACTCCTAACTACTCACACCCAAGTTCTCATCACGTTACAAGCCATGGGCCTCACATCCTCCAAAATCCCGCTGACGAACCTCACGACGGTCGTGACGGGGTGCGACACGGGGTTCGGGCACGAAACGGCACTGACGCTCGCCGCCACGCACAAAGCCATCGTCTACGCCGGCTGTCTCACCGCCACCGCCGTCGAGGCGTTTGAGCGGATGAAGCAGGACCAGCCGCACCTGTATGCGACCCTGCGCCCCGTGCAGCTGGATGTGACCGATTGGGACGCTGTGCAGCGGTTTGCGACCGTGCTCGAGAGAGAGTGTCCCGAAGGTGTTTTGTAGGTGGTTGGAGTTCTGGTGGTCGGCTGTGAGGGGTGGATTACTGATGAGTGTTTCTTGGGGGTTGGTGCAGCTGCTTGTTGAATAATGCGGGAATCAATATGGGCTCGCTCTTCACCTGGACCACCGTTGAGGAGTTCCGCAAGGTATGCAATTGTCACATCCTCATATTCTACAAAATGTTTTGCCTTAACTGACTTGCTATTTTCCATTGCACACCCACAGGTCATGGACGTCAACCTCATGGGTGCCATGTACATGATGAAAGCCCTCATTCCACTCATGAGACGCTACGTGATCCAGAATCCGACGGGTCACGCGCCGAGGATTGTGAATATCACGTCGATGGCTGGACGGTGAGTTTGGGGATAAGGAGTCGAAGGGGGCATCTGAGAAATTTTTCGGCGAAGATCTGATGGGAGAGTGGGGGTGCGTAATGCACATTTATTTATTATTTATTTAGGACGGTCGCACCGATCCTGTCGGCGTACTGTACCTCCAAATGGGCCCTCGAAGCACTGTCCGACTCGGTTCGTCAGGAATTGCGGCCGTTTGGAATTCGGGTCGCGATTATCGAACCGTGGTTTGCGAGGTAAACAAAATGGTCACCCCAGCGCTCGTGTCTTGCGCCACGACTCTTTTTTTACTTTTTGGGTCGATCCACATGCAGCACCCCACTCGTGGTCGGCAACGTGGAAGGCGAGGTCAAGAAAATCCGCGACCGGTTCGCGGGGCTCGCCAACCGCACCGACTATGGCGACCCGTACCTCGAGGCCGCCCTCGCTACCCGCCACGAACCGCCGGCGTTGACCATGAAACCCGGCCAGGTCATCAATGTTCTGATTGCCACGATCCAGGCCCAGGAGCCAAAGTAAGTCGGACTGACAAATCGATTCCCCCCCGCCGCATGTAGTCGCACACCGCAAAAAACATTGACCATTTCAATTTCTGAAAGGCACCGGCAGATTGTAGGCGCCATTGGCCGCGTCATCGCCTTCCTCTACATGCTCCTCCCCTCCCGCATCATGGACCCCATCTCGGCCAGCAGCTTTGGAAACGTCAAACCCCATGGTGCCGTCCGCAATGGTCGGCAAGGCCTCCTATCATGGCTGTAGAGGCGGGCGTTGTAAAACCCATCCCTCTCCATAGAAAGACCCCAAGGATCTCGAACGAGAATTTGTTTATCAGACTGGGATAGTGTAGTGGGTATACACACCCCACCCCCCGGCTAGGAACTGTTTTTAGGTAGATTGAACTCGGGTCAGATTTCTATAGAAACACTGTGTTTCTTATCGGATTTTTTCCTTTCTGGTTTGGGCTCTGCCCTCCGTCACCCCCGCCCCATCTGTCTGTATGACCCGCACTCAAGCCAGATGCCCGTCCATAACGGGGGTATGTATGTACAGTTTTGGGTGTGCGCCCCCCCCCCCCTGTGGGTGAGTGAGGGGAGAGAGAGTTGCGTCGCGCGCGGGGAAACGGGCGCGGTCGGAGGTGTGTGTCGATCGGCATGCTGCCGTGACGTTCCGCAATGCAATGCAACGCAACGCTTCCGCGCTTTTCGCTCTCTCGTCGTGGGGGGGGGGGGGGGGAGGTTTATTGTAACCCGGTCGCGACCCGGTACCGCCGTGCGCGAAACGGGGGTGGGGGTGTTGATGTGGGTGGTCTAAACCAAAAAAAAAAAACCAAAAGAAAACAGAAAAGGGATACATGAATGAGTTGTCCCAGAAATCAACACGCTGGTTCTTTCGCCCTTTTTTTATTTTCTT
Organism: Powellomyces hirtus; assembly: GCA_025526995.1. Lineage (NCBI taxonomy): Eukaryota > Fungi > Chytridiomycota > Chytridiomycetes > Spizellomycetales > Powellomycetaceae > Powellomyces > Powellomyces hirtus. The sequence continues at coordinate 561,294 of JAHLKG010000002.1, forward strand.
TTCTACGTACCGCGGTATATGCTTAAGCTTAAGCTCCGCCGGCGCCGGCGCACACAAGGGGACGGGTAACGGCGGAAACGTGGGTGGTACGCGGTTGGATGTTTCTGTTTCTGTTTCTTTTTCGATAAACGACGGAATCTGCATAGCTTCCATGGGTGGCGTCGGGGTTTGAGGAGTCGGGGGGCGGCGAGGGAGAGGCTGGGGTGGTTGCGCGTGCGTGACGGCGGGGTTGGGGGGACAGAGGAGGGATGCGTCGATGGATGCGTGCGGAGTGGTGGTGGTGGTGGCGATCGAGGTCGGGGTTTTGCTTTTGGGGGGTGACGGCGTGGGCGTCAGACTTGTACTTGTTTTGGGGCGGGTTGAGGCCGGATATGCCGGTGCTTCCACATCAACCTCCTGCGACGCCGCTCCGTCAAGCGACAGACACCCGCCTCCACCGAGCTCAACAAACACCCGCTCGACAAATGCATAATCGACCCGATCGCCATACTCGAGTGCACTCAAGTACCTCCATAACCGCCCCAACGGCGCCGGGAGTCCCTCGGTAATATGGGCAAAACCACTCCGACCACTTGCATCTGCGCCATCCACATCCGCATCCACAATGCCATGATGCAACTGCTTGATTTCCGCAATCCGACTCTTCTCCCGGCCTTTCCACGGCAACGACCCCGTCACACACTCGACCACGACATAAAACAGGGACCACAGGTCATCCACCGGGCTCAAATCCAGCCCGGCGTGGGCCCGCGGGGACGCGTAGCGCGATGTGCCGCGGAACCCGACTTTGCTCCGCGCGGGCAGGACGGTGTTGTCAGTACTCGACAGGTACCGTCGCGAGAGCCCGAAATCGATAATGTAGATGCGCGCGCAATCAAGTGCCGAGGACGGCGGCGTCGTCGTGCGCGCTGTTTCGAGACAGAAATTCCCGGGCTTGACGTCCCGATGCACGATCCCGACCCCGTGCAGTGTTTCCAGAGCGTGCAGCATCTGGACCGCGAGGTGCGACGTGGCCGCGAGGGAGAAGCGGTGTGTTGGCGTCGTGCGGCGGATGTCGGATAAACTACGAACAGAAAGAAAAAAAAAAACAACGAGAGTTTCATGGCGGCGTTACCGTTAGGGTTCGCAGAGAAAACAAAGTATGACAAAAAGGGAAAACCCCAGTGTGTGTGTTTTTGCCCCCGCACTCACTTTGGTCCCAACAACCGCATCACCAGATAACTATACACCCCGCCGCCCACGCCTCTCTCCCTTCCTCTCGCCGCACTCCTCTCCACCGCGAATTTCCCGGCAGCGATGAAATCCGCGACCCACGGCGACGGGGTCGCGGATGACGACGCTGTGAGTTTTTTCAGCACTGCGATTTCGAGCCGCAGGACTTGTTTCTTGGCGGACGGCGGCTCGATCTTGATCGCGACCTGGGTCTGCGTGTGGGTGTCGAGCGCTGCGTGGACGAGACCAAAGGCGCCTTTGCCTAATAAATGCAGCTGGAGGTCACAGTCAGGATGAGAAAATTAGCATTAGATTGGCTGCTGTGTTTTTGTGTTTTCCTGTTTGTCGGTTCCGGCATTGCTTACGATTCTCCACCGTCGATGCACCACAATCCCCTCCAGGCTCGCACACGGCCCTGTTTCGTTCGTCGTCGTCGTCGTCGCCATCGGACCACCACCCTGCCGTTGTTTCTGAAAATACTGCGGTTTCGGTTTCGGATTCTGGTGTTGACAAGGGTGCTGCTGCAGACTCAATGTCCCGTCCCTCACGGCCGTGAGCATTTCCAAAAAAAAAAAAACAAAACAACAACAACCCTTTTAGCAAAACAGGGCGAGAGTGGTTGGGGGAGGTTGCGCTGGGATTTTTCGATATGTGCGATGCGGAGTTTTGTTTATCGTATCGTATGCGTAATCGTATGCGTTATTGTTGTGCACCCCAGAGCAGGAAAAAGAGTGATTGACACCGCGCACTGTGATGTGTTATGTCAACTGAATAGCAAATACTGGGGCCCGTGTGTGAGGGTGTATGTTCTGTCAACGTTGCGCAGTTACTGAGTACAGCCCTGGAACGCGAGTTGACGACGTGACACGTTTCTCACGCGTCCAAAGCGAGAGTATCTCTTTTTAATTATGTCAGCTGCCCGAAATGAGAAAAGCCGCGTTTCGTCTCGGGGGTTAAAAGGTCGAGTTGCAGCTCCGTTTTTCTCCGCATTGATATGTTATTTGGAGTACCTACCTACCCACGTAACCCGTGGGGAGTGTAGCAGAGTATTTTGAATCTCTAGGCACCCAGTCTCCCGCAGGCTTGTTTTATATGGTTTGCGCAGCAATGTGACTGGTTTGCGCAGCAAGCGTTTACGGAGGGGTTTGTGGGGTTTGATGAACGGGCGTTGATCATAATGAATTTGCCAGAGCAAAGTATATGTGACAGCAAATAAAAAGGATGGGGGGGGGGGGGGGGTGCGCTGGTGCGCATGTGTCGCAGCCTGTGTCTCTACTCCACATACTCGGCAACCTCATCATACGTGAATGTATAGTACTGCAAATCCGCCTCCATCTGTACCACCACGCGTTCCTCCTCCTTGTGGTTCTCCTTCAGTATTCCCAAGTGTCCCACCAGGTTTGGCTCCTTCTCATATTGCACGACACATACGTGTGTATTGGTCGCGGCGGGTATGATGGTTTCGACGTGTTTGGTTCTGACTGCGTCAACGAGGTGCCCGCTGTCGAGGCGGACGACGCATTGGTCGGCGGAAAAGACGTCTTGGATGATCCCCTTTTGGTTGTAGTGGCGCCCGCGGTCGAGGGATTTGGAGATGATGCGGACGCGGATGTGGGGGCGGAGCCAGGAAGAAGAAGAAAATGATGACGATGATGATGATGGAGCGAGCCGTGAGGAGCTGGATTCGCGGGTAGAAGAGGACCGCCGCGGGGTTAGGTCCTCCAACCACACACGGGCAACTTCCCCCATTTTGCTCAGTTCGACTTTCGCGACCGTTCCTGAATCGCGTACTTTGATTTCCGTAATCACCCCACTTTGCCCCTCATGTCGACCCGCCGTCACCGTCACCTTATCGCCTACTCGCAGGACCGCATCCCGTGGTGGTGGTGGTGGCGGGATATCCGTCTTCCCCTTCTCCCTTCGCGTTCGTGGCACATCCGTCGACACCGGTCGCGATGTAACGTCCGCAAGTGGATCCGCTTGTCGCTTCTCTCCCGGTTTAATGTACTTTTTTTGTTTGACTTCCAACACGGGAGCGGGGGTGGCGCCGAGTCCGAGGAGATGCGGGCGGGATTTGAGGGATATGGGTTCGGTCAACCCATTAGGGTTCTTGCCTACCGCTCTGCCCTGCTCCCACCCCATCCCGCGAAGCAGAGCTTTGCCAAACTCTTCAATTGGGACGCGTTCGTAATCATCCATAGTGGATTCGTCGGGGCGCAAGTTGACGTCGTGTCGGTACTTTTCTACTACGTCTTCTAGGCCTTCGAGGCCCGGCACGGCGTTTTCGGCTAGGATGGGTAGGTAGCTGATGCGAGGCCGGCCGTCCTCCTGCTCTTCGGCGGCGTCTCGCAACACTGCTGCTAATGCTTCGTCGTCCACTGTCATGGGTTCAGCGGGCCCTTCATCCGTAACCGTAACTGTTTCCGTCTGTGTGGTTTCGGTTACTGTCGTTGTGGTATCGTCCGTCATCACCACTTTTCGTTTCTTCATTACTTGCAAACCCCACTGTTTTCCGCCCGCGGTCGCACCCTCTGCTGCCACAGTGGTAGTATGGCTCTCCTCCGTGACCGTCTCGGTTGCTGTTGGCGTATTCTCGGGTGAACGCGGTCGACTGCCAGTAACTGATTGGGATGGTGTGCTGACGTCTATCTGCATGTCTTCGGAGCCCGGACTCGAGGCTCCCGAACCGTTGGCGATACCCCGCCATTGGTTCTTCTTGATAAGGGGAATTACCATGGATGCTTTGACTTCGGGACGGCGGGACCTGTACGTAGAGTAAACGTTGAGTGAGTGATTCAATACTTCGGACAGAACATAGTCCGCCATCTTCAAGGCAGCATTTTTGCAACGCTAAACACCCACCCTATAAAATCCGCCCCCGATATCTCGTTCACCAACTCATCCTGCATCCCAGTTCTCTGCTGCCCTGCGTCGTCCTCCCCACCCTCATCCTCAAAAGAGTTAAACGCTCCCTGAAGTCGCCTATTCCCTAACGAAATGCGCGAAAACGCCTGACTGCCCGGGGTGCTCTGCCGTGAGCCTGCTTGTGATGACCGGCCGGTGGTGGACATGATGGATTAAAGATATATGTACAATGTGTGAAACGGGAATGTAAAGGACGAGAAGGAGGGTTTATGCAACTGCGCAGTCGCTAACCGCGCCACAACCTTCTCGTTGGTCTTCCTTCCTGGTCCCCGCCTGCTTTTCACTTACTTTTTTCTGCACATTCGCACACTTTGATCATATCCCCCGTTCAATACCCTCGTCAGCAACGAAAATCCAATGGCAGCCAAAGATTTAGGACGTTTACTGGCAAGTATCCGCTCACAACCCTGCCCACCAATCCACCCATATCCTAATCCGCCGCATTTGTCTATCCCAGGTAGTAGGTCTCGGCAATCACAGCCACCCCCAAACACGGCACAACGTCGGAATGATGGCCCTCGACTACACTGTGAGCAAACTGATTGGCACAGCGCCCGGGACATGGCGGATATCGAAAAGCATTGGAGGGTTCATAACGGAAACGGTCTTGGACGCTGAGAGTGTTAAGGGGATGCCGGAGGGATGGGCCCGCCATGTCATTTTTTTGAAACCGAGGACGTTTATGAATTTCAGTGGAGGACCGGTCGTGAGAGCTAGTATGTTGCAGGCAGGAGAAGACGTATGGCCGTATTTTTTGTGGCTGATGGATGTTGTTATGCTTTTATTTCAGTACGGGAGTTGAGTGTGGCTCCGTCAGATATCATAGTCCTCCACGATGATCTGCAGCGAAAACTTGCGGCGGTCTCCGTCAAGAAGGCTGGAAGTGCAAGGTAACGTCACCCCCTCGCCGACCCCGCCTCATTTCACTCGCTTTTTCCTCATTCGCTCCAACGCCCAAGTGGTCACAACGGTCTGAAATCCATGATAGCGTCTCTGAAATCTGACGTGTGTAAAGACACGTTTGCTGCTTCATTATCTACTCGCCATTAACCACCACTTGCATTTAGGATTTCCAACGAATCCGAATCGGGATTGATCGCCCCGCATCGAAGGATCCGGGTGACGTGGGCGATTACGTCTTACAGCGCTTCAGGGACGCGGAGATTGAGAAGTTGAAAAGTGATGGATATCCGACTTCCCATAAGGCGCTCCTGCAGCTCATCAAGGCTTCAAAAGGCATGGCGAGTTAGGATAATGTTGTCCGTGGAGCAGCCTTCTTCCACATTCCGTCCGCGGCTCTCTGCTGTCTCCACAATTTGAGAGGAACCTCGCGATTTGGTGTCATTGTGCAAGCGGAAGTTTGCAAGCTAGAAGACTGGTGTTGGTGGATAGCGCATCTCCTGGCGCCTCTTTTGATTCTTTTTTTTGGGTGTTCTGTATATAGATTTACTCTAGACTAGATATATACAACATAGCATCTCAGATCCCCTCGTGGATTGGGAATTTTCCAAGTGAGCGGGGCGAGTTACTGCTGCTGACTCGCATATCTGCAATGACCCGTTCTATCTATTCTGCTTTGAAGCAAGTCTTGATCGGCAACTCCTCTGAGCGATCCCGATATTGATGAGATTCCCGTCCGCTGTCCGCCGATTACCGCGCAGCCGAAACGCTGCTTCGATGCGGGAAAGCGACCAGGCTCAGCAATGGCTCGCAATACGAGTGGCGAGCGCTCATGCATCCCATGTTTTTCCCCGCGCATAGGACAGGTGAAGGTGCATCATCGCCAATTAACGTGCGCACCGTTTAGCAAGAGCTGCCATCAGCTCACCAAAGGCCACTTGAAAACCTTGTTCCCAATAACACACGTGACGCAATCCAGCACAACGTGTTCCATCATCAAATCCGGATAAAACTTCTTCAGTCGTTCAATGAAGGTCGTATCCAGTGCATCGCCCAGTGCCCAAGCAAAAGACGCGTGAAATAACGGCGTCTGGCAGAATCGAAGGTGGATATATGGTTAGAGGAACCGGATAGGTGGGGGAATAGTGCAACGACGGAGAATGTGTGCACCTCGTAGAACACCTGTTTTCCGAATTGCTGGATTACGTTATCAACATCTTTCAGAAAGAGTTTCAGCTAGATGGAAAACTTGGTGAGGATAGTACTTCGGGGCTGCGAGGGTAAACGTGGATTCTGACCTGCTGCCCACCAGATCCGACGTCAAGCCCCAGAAACGACCGCGTTTGTTCGTCATTCATGTAATGACCGATCTTTTGGAAGCGCATGGGGAATCTGCGTTGTTAAATTGGAAGAAAATCGTAAATCATCTTTGACCCAGTGATGTTCATGTTCCGCAACAAATAAGCCACACCTCCGTCGGCCCTCCATCCGCTTGCCCAACAGCTGGACAAAGCGGTCAATTTGGAACACTTTGAGGTATATTGTGCGCGACAAACTGACGTGCAGTCCACCCTCTAGCGGATCAACGGCCTGTGCGGTCGGAACGGTTTCTCGTATAACTGTCATCATTCGGTCAAGAAGGTCTTGAAGTTCCGCAGAAGGACGGACTGGCCAAACCCGGTGTGCGTTAGCTTGTGTAAATCCTATTGGGAGATAGGGAACAGGAACTCACAGGCAAAGTAGACGTAGGTAGCCCAGTTCCCTGCAATATGGGGCACGGTTCGGGGAGGTCTTTCTGGGACATTGTCGGCCGGGGACGCAACTGGCGCGGAAGTGACGGTCTTGTCAGGCTGGTCTTTCGACGGACGTACATCCAAAGCTTTCGGCTACCGTCACACATCAGACAGTCAGTCAGATCACGACGCCTCCATGGTCACAGCTCTCCAGACAAGAACCTCTACTGGCTTCAGACTCGCTGCAGGCACCGCACCGTTTTCCTTCTTCAACCTCTTGCATGGCCCAGCACCAACGGAAATTGATCTTTTTCGGTGTTGCGCAAGCGAGGTGCCGTTTAGCCCACCCCCGTCTTCCGCTTCAGCTTCATCTGAGGAGCTCGCATAGTCAACCAATTGCATCTTGGTGGACTGCCTTCCATCTTTGAGGGAGCCAGCATTTTCACAATGTTTGTACGTAAGCGGAAACGCCACCTGTCAATGTTTGAGGCGGTTCCCCAATGCGGAACAATTGACAGGTGGGATAGGATAAGTTAAGCGTAAGTTATTTGATACTGCTCTCCGAACGTTGGGAAGAAACTAGGATCAACTCTATACACAACACACGGAGGTCCCTCGGGACGATAATGGACGATAATAAGCTTGTCTTTGGAGCAGATCATACAATTTGTTATCTGAGGTCGTTTGAGAGCGAGCAGACCTAGTCCCCAATCACCCACGCCATTTACAGCGCTATGCAGTTGCCGAGATTTGGTACCTTGACACCTCTAATTGATTGTAGAATCTTGGCCGGTGCTTGGTGACGTCCGGGGAGATCCCATTGAGCTGGTCAAAGGCCGCGCCGAAGACTTAGTGGCAGTGCGTTATCCCGCCGACGTTGATACTAGACTCCACAACCTGAAATGGCTTCATCCTAACTCGACATCTCCCTTGTGTGAGATTTTTGACACACCAGCAATTACATATGTCAACGACAAATGCGCATTGTCTCAGACAATAAGATCGATGATCATCTGCTACACCCTGCTCTCCTTCCAGTGTGGGCGGTGCATCTCTCCATTCTTGGCAGGTTTACGTCGACAGTATACTTTCAAAGGAAAAGAATCTGGAACGTTGGCCATGCTAATCACATTGTGCGATGTGTCAGTAACAAATCAAAAACAAAATTCACAAAAAAATGTGGAGTCTGCTGCGCGTCAGCCGAGATTGAGGTCTTAGAACCTGAACTGTGTCGCGGCAGTGCGCGTCATGTGCAATACCGGCCGATCCCTACGACTAAGGAACATGTTTGACTTATGTGTTGCCCTCGACCGTCAAACAAGCAGCATTGACAATTTGATTCAGGAACCGCCAACTCGTGCTAAACAGTATTCGCCACCTTTTTGCAACTTTTTTTTGTATACATACGATTTCTTGTAGTTGTTTCAGTCAATCTGCATGGCAGTGTTCCTGCGGAGATAGAGACATCCCCTTCCGGCTTACGGTCCCTGAAGATATTTTTCGCTTTTGAATATTTTTTTGCGCTAAAACGTGCGGAGTCGTAATCTCACCGGAGACACCACTGCCAACCGATCCCTCAGAGACAAAAAAGATTACTGACTTACATCTCGGTTGAAGTACTTCCCTAGATTTTTCAGTCTTTTTTTTCCATGTGGGCTGGGGCAAAAAAAAAAGACTACTGACTTACATCTCGGTTGAAGTACTTCCCCAGTTTTTTCAGTCTTTTTTTTTCCATGTGGGCTGGGGCACTGCCAATGCCCATGCCAAGCGAGAGAAAAAAAAGACTGTTCGCAGCCAGATGTCAAGGCTGGGCGGGGGAAGATTTCCCGGCTATATAACGGGCACCACTTTCTCTTCCTCCCCGACTTCTCATCATCCTCACAGCTCACCAGATCTTCTCAACCTACCTTCTCTACTCTCACAACTCTCACATCACTCTTCAACTCTATCTTTCCAATCTTTCCTCGCACTTCAAAATCATCATGAAGGTTACACTTTTCCTCCTCGCTGTTGCTGCTCCTTTCCTCGGGGCGGTCTCCGCTGCTCCCGCAGCTGATGTGGCCACCGCGGTAAGTGTTGGAGTCTGAAGTTGCTCTTTCGCTTTGGGTATCTCGTTTTGCTCATGGACTTTTCTTCAGGCCGCTCCCGCTGTCCAGGTTGCCGGAGGCAAGGACGGTATCGGCTACGGTGGCTACGGTATCGGTGGCGGCCTCGGTCGCTTCGGTCTACGCGAGGGCCTCGGCTTCGGTCGCTTCGGTCTACGCAAGGGTCTCGGCTTCGGTCGCAAGGGTCTACGCAAGGGTCTCGGCTTCGGCTTCGGCGGCTTCGACAACAAGTACTACTTGGCCCGTCGAAGCTACGATGACGGCTACGGCCGCTGGGGTTACGGTCGCCGCCACCGTCACCACCGTCACGGCCACGACGATTACGACGATGACAAGAAGTACGATGATTACGACGATGACAAGTACGACGATTACGACGATGACAAGAAGTACGACGATTACGACGATGACAAGAAGTACGACGATTACGACGATGACAAGAAGTACGACGATTACGACGATGACAAGAAGGACGATTACGACGATGACAAGAAGTACTAGGAAAACCACTCCACTACTAACGGCAAGAAGGACTACCGCAGCCGCTAGTGATGAGAGAGTACATCGTCAGAGAACAGAATTTTCCGCTGGTCTATCGAAATATCCAGTTCAGTTTAGTGATGTGCTTTTGCGAAATGGTTTTGGAATAGTGGTTTGGAATAATAGCACACAAAGTTTACCTCAATGTCAAATGTGTCGGAGTTTGATTACGCAAACATGTCAAAAGCCACGATCGGCGCGACTCCGCTTCTGATTTGCAAAGTGCGCCTTCCGGAGGTGATATTGCTTTCGCCACATCTTGATCGTTTATTTGTTTGCTGTTCTGTCGTTGAATTCCGAGCTCCATCCGCGGTGAGATTAGGACGATGGAGGATCCTTCTCCGGGAGGAGTTCCCATATCAAAAGAGTACTCGACAACTGCCTTCGTTCCTCCGCCAACACCTGGTTTACTAGGCGGACTGGTCGTAGATGCCGGAGCTGGAGGGGGAAGGGCACTCGCAATTACTTTGCTCGATGATGCGGATTTTGATGCATATTCGGACGAAGAACTTGTCCGGCTGCACGATGAATTGACCAAAAAGACAAAGTTCTTGGAAGCGGAAAACACGCTATTTGATAGTTTCCTCAACCGCGTTGGACCCGATTCAACTGCAACTGCCGCCGCGGCGGCAACAAAAACAGCAGGGGCTATGGGGGAAGGAACGGGTTTTACTGATGTCGAGGGACAGGGTGATCCGGGAGCAAGCATAGCGGCTGGGGCTGCAGCGACCGGCGGTCCTGCGCCCATTACCACAGCGCCAGTCGTTGCGCCGGGAGCTCGCACGCGGAAGAAAAAAGGGGAGAAGCCAGAAAAGCAGCAGGCGCCCATCTTATTAACTGCGGAGCAGAAAGCTGAGATTGCCACGCGGGAGCTCGAGGAGCTCAAGGACGAGATTGAAAAGCAGAAGGAAGAGTGGGGCAAAGTGCTGGATAACTACAAAGCGGAGATGGAGGAAATTGACATCCGGATATCAGAAACCAAGAAAGCCATGTACGAGTTCAAGCGGGATATTGTACAAGGCGCGGTGAACGCTCGCACTGGAAAAGTCGTAGCTGAACGCGTGTTGAGGTACTATGAGGACAAGATTCGGGCCAAGGTATGCCCAAACTTCTCAACAAGCGGATTTCTTGAACAGCCGTTGGCGCACTAGTAACACCCGCCTTCCAGGACGCAACCATCAAAAAAACGCGCCTGAAAAACAGTACAATAAAGCTGCAGAAGAACAAGCTCCATCTGCAGCTGAAGCAGAAAGAGGAGATGGGCGAAGTTTTGCACGCTATCGATTTCGACCAGCTGCAGATTGAAAACAAGCAGTATCTGGCCAAGATCGAGGAGCGGAATACGGAGCTGTTGAAACTAAAGATGACGGCGGGAAATACACAGCAGGTTCTGAACTATCACAAGGTACCGTTTCATATGCTTTCGGGAAATCACATTTTTCGAGTAAGTCTCATACGCTCGCGTCCGCTGACTGCCCACATAGCGCAAGTTGCAATCCCTGACGCAAGAATCCGACATTCTGCGACATGAGATTGCGCAGCGTCGGGATATGCTCAGTAAACTCATTGCCGAAGCCGACATTGTGGAGGTTGAACGTGCACATGCGGAAAAAGTCAACCGCAAAATCCGCACGCAGATGGAGGATTATCGGGTGCCTGATGTGAGTAGAGAGATCTTCATATGCAGCTCTGCCAGAAACGCTACTCATCTATGTGCGTTCTCTCTTATTTGCACCAGGTCATGGATTATGTCTCCATCAACGTAAGTGCTGTGCAGTGCGGACGATAATTCGTTCGCTCATCCAAGCTCCATTAATAGGCACAGCAAGAGGAACTTACTGGTAAACTGAAGATGTGGCAGCGGAAAGTGGCAATTGCGTCTATGCAAAGCCAACGGTAGCGTTTCCTGCTTTCAAAGTCCACTTCTACTCATGTGCATCATCCTAACTGCTTCACTCTCTCTGCTAGCCTCAAGAGCATCTGGAAACGGATGTGCATCCATACTCATCCGTCATCACGAGATGAGTTGGCCCCGCTGGATCAAACACGGATACATAGAACACATCACCTGCCACCACTACCGACCTAGCATGTTCTTGTTATCCCCAAAGAAAAGAAAATAGACCAGAACTGAACCAATGTTTGAGGGCAAAGATGAGGTCAGATCGTTGGCTTGGCCTAAAGTTTTTTTGCAGATCCAGTCTCGGTCAATTCGACAGCTCAACCATGTTGTTGCACCCTATGTGGTGGGGTACGATAGAACCACAGGTGTCGTAAAGCAAAGCTTTTCATATCTAAGGGAAGAGTACTGGTGTTTCTCTCTAAAGCTTATGCACATGGCAATGTGCGGGACCTCCTGAACAAGTGCGGGCTTTTCCTTCAGTTCAAAAGATCAAGAACCCACTTCACGCATTCATCATTGGCATCGCTTGGTTCAGCAGTCTTCTCGATCGGTAATCTCTAACGTCCTCTATTGTAAGATTATGCTACACCATTACACAAACGGACTAATATCTACTTTTTCGAAAACCCAAGCCTATTGAAGCGTCGCAGAAGGGCATCGTCCGTATTCTCATTGCCAGCTGAGCTCGCAGAGCTGATGGATCCCGCAGGCGATCCCGGTTTCTCCGGTCTCGGCTCCCACGCCCTGCTCATCCTCTCCACTTGCTCAGCCGGCATCCACCTTCTGGTGACAAGCCAGTGCATTGGTCCGATTCCATTGACAGGATTGCCAACAGGCCCCACATCCCGATCCCAATTTTCTTCGTCCTCTTTGCACATCTCCAGCATTCGCGTCGCGTCACCTGCTTCGGCATGTATTAGAGCGTCAACGACAGGCACGCAGGGTTTCTCCACGTGGTTCAGTTCGTGGCGGTAGCCTTTCCAGCCGTTCGTGGACAAAACAAGGGCCTTGGGTATGTCCGCGTAAATGCCGCGATACTTCTTGCTAACCAGTTTCCAGGTTTTTTTGAGGTCGGCAACTGCGGGCGAAGAAAGCGCGCAGCAGATGGCGTTCGTAGCGTGGAAATCTCGCTGGATGCATAAAGCTTGTGCGACAAGGATCCACCGGACGATAGAACTCGCGCGATCTATGGGCTGGTCATGATCAAGTATGGTCGATTGCACAATGCGGTGCAGGAAGAACGAGAAATCTAAAGCGCGCTTGACGCTATCTGGGACAGCGGTGCTATTCGAAATCGCGTGGGACACGATCTCTGTCGGTTTGATGCCGCGGAACATGTCGACGTCATAGCAGAGGATGGCCTGAGCAAGCTCGGCGGGACTGACTTCGACAAGGGGTTTTCTGTCCCACTCGGATATCGAGCCACTAAGCTGCGCCAGTTTCCGTTTGGCAAGGCCAGTAGTTTCTACCAGTCGACGGACCTGGGAGAGCACACCTGCTGTAGCCGCGCTGGGTCGTCCTGTGTGCTGCGCCTTTTCCAACGCCTGCAACTGAGCTCCGGCGGCATTATATTGCTCCGAAATGAAACGATGTTGGTGGACTAGCGGGGACGTGGGGATGAGCGGGAGGTACGCCGCTGGCCTCTGTAGAGACCGCGTTGGTGGTGTCTCAGATCGTGGTGGCGCAACTACTGGCTGTGGCTGACTAGATAACATGCGATATGGGGGTGGTTGATGCGATGGCGAATTTTCAAACGAAGAAGTGGATGATATTGTTTGCAAGGGGGACGGCGTTTGAGAGGTACTCGGGGGTGCTTTGGGAGCAGCGCCAGCTCCACGTTTTGGTACAGATGGAAAATGCCAGACCAACGACTCTCCCGACATTCGCGGATTGGGTTTGGATGAATCAGCAGCGGTATCTGACGCTGCGAGATGTGGTGACCCTGAGGTTCCGGGTGCCGGCGAACTGCTGGGTGGTGGCGAGTGTGCCCGATTACTGTCCAAAAGCCAATCTGAGTTGAATGGACTCACGTTCTGTAAATAGAATCAGAACAAAAAATCAGCTTAGATCTTGCCTTCAAAGCAGTTAGTAGGCTCTTACGTCTTCCGGAGGGGCGGTACTGGGAGGTCGGAGAGAGGAAGATATGCCAGAGTTTCGAATGGAGTTCCAAGTGCCGCTGCGCTCAAGCGAACGTATAGTATGAGCTCGCGATAACCGGTGCTCACGAAAATCTGCAGCTTTGGATAGTCGCCGTTGAACTGGGGGTGTTTTGCCACCGTCGCCACTGTCAACGACAGACAGCGGTCTGCTTTCCCTTCCTGGCAGAATAGTGGTCGCATTTGCGTCCGCAGTCGGAGCGGTATTCGCAGGCTTCACCTCCTCATCTTCATTTTCATCACTGTCCGCGTTGTACGGTTCAAGGTCATCGAGTGAGACAGTTCCAAACATAATATCCTCAACCTCGGTAAGACAGAGATGCGCAAGACCAAAGAGTCGCTCAACATCGTCAGGGGTTACCGCGACAGAGTTTTTAAAGTGCTTCGTTTGCTGGTCGTCGCGGTCTGCATCTAGTTCGGTTGCGAAGACAGTGTCTGACGAGAATTGAGTGAGAATGAGCCTGAGCGCCCCAAGATAAGCGTCGAAAGCGGCATGTAGGTCGAGATGACCGAGCTGCTTGTCGGCATCAGCAATGGCCACGTCAATATGAGACATGAGAGAGCGGATACTCTATAAGTACTGGGCAATGACAGAAGCGATGTTGACAAAAAAATGACAGTTGGAAAACAGGGGAACACAACGCGCTCGTGGTGACGTTGCGTCAGCCAAACACATCACACCCGCTCCTCGCGCCTTCTTTTCCAACTAGCTTTTTTTTGTTTATTTCTCTCGATAGTTCTGCATATGTATTCACTGCTACTTGTTACACCTTCATAACTTTGCTCACACAACTTCTGCACGAACTGAGATATTGCACCCAACAATGACCATCTACATGAGGTGCGTTTCTGCTAGACCTGTCACTTCGTTTTCCCCCACCAGTGTTTTACCGCTCGCAAATATCCCCTTGCCAAATATGCCTGCGACACTTGGCTTATTACCATTATCTTGTTCCCCTCTCATAGAGAAGATGTGGAGTTTGTCAAATCAAACGCCAGAAAACACCCTCAGCGCTCTAGCATTCAACACTGGTATGAACACGTCACTCCCCGTACCTTGGCGGGCAAGCTTTTCTGATCTGAGGCTTCTGCGTCGATGCCTTGTAGGCAGCTGCGAGATCTGATAGCATGTCCTACAAGACGGCAGGAGTTTCTTTACGTTAACCAAAACAACGTGTATCAATATAACACTGAGCAAAAGCAAGTCACCCCCATTCTCAAAGACCTGACGTTTTCGCCGACATCCATCACCACCGGGTGCGTCCCATCTTCCTCCTCCTCGCTCATCCACATGGAATTGAGGTTCTGCCAGCGGGTCACCAACACGCCTTCGCCCTTTATTTTAGACACGGATTCCTTGCTGCCGGTGGGCAGCGGAGCCAGTTAATGGTTCGCCAGCTATCGAGTAACTGGTGTGCGCATACAACCGTCGGCGGATCCATCAACAACGCAATGTCGATATCTCAGCATCTGGGCGGCACCCGACTGCTTATCTGCAATAACGACGAGACCATCAAAGTGTACTCGCTTCCAGGAATGCAGCGGATACAAACAATATCGCTACCGACCGCCGTCAACTATGCCGCGGTCAGCCCGGACGGGCGGAAAATGGTCGCCGTCGGCGATTCATCGGAGGTTTTTCTGTACGACATATCGGCATCGGACTCATATACCAAGATTGCCACGCTGACAGGTACATGACCAACAAGGACGTACCATAAACTGCGCCATAGAGCTCATGTTTCTGACTTTGCCCCTCATAGGCACAAGCGATGCGGGTTTCTCATGCGCGTGGAACCAGTCTTCTGAACGGTTTGCCGTCGCCAGTCAGGATGGTTTCGTCAGTGTGTGGGACATTCGAAGCACCGAAAAGATCGCAAAGCTTGGGGCCAAACAGGTAACTTTTGAGGACTTCAGACCATTGTTGTTTTTTCTTCTTTGTGCCTCTCGTGCATTTCATCCCGATACTGGATCTCACAGAATCCGCAAATAAAGGGTGCCTGCCGGTCCGTCAAATTCTCGCCCACTGGATCCATAGATTTGTTGCTTTACAGCGAGGTACGTATTCTTATACACGTGTGAATTGATCCGATACCTAATACGCTTGAATGCCTCCAGCATATGTCGTATATCAATGTCGTTGACGCACGAAGCTTCAACGAGCGGCAAACGGTGCGCGTCGCACCGTCATCCAGCGACCAACATATCTCTGGCATAACGTTTTCCCCATGTAGCAAAACCATCTTTGTTGGTAAGCCTTGCCAAACCACTCGCGCTTCAATATTTATGGTGTGTTAACAATTGACACACTTTTCCTCACTTTCAGGCATGGAAAGCAACGTGTGGGAGTTTGGAGTCGACACGATAAACAGGCGGTGCTTCCCCGAAGGGTCCATCATTTGACCAAACTGATATAACGGTTTTACACACGCATGTGGCTACTGCAAGTTTGTATCATTACCTATGACTTTGGCTTTCCCTTGCGCTTTGAGGAGACGAGCCCTCGTGTATATACGTGAAAACAACTGATTCTTCGTTTTTGGTGAACTTTGGCGCTTGATGCGTTGACTGCTGCGCCTCACAACTCCGCGCGTGTTCAAATTCCAGCATGGAACACACTGCATTTCTTTTCTGCTATTTGGTAGTTTCCCAACATTTCTTCATGTGTAAATTGCTCTCTATGGTCGACTCTATCTTTCATATCGTCGTGAAAGAGTGGCAGTTTTACCAATGGACATTTTTTATGTGGGAATTCTGTAACTTTCATGTCCCAAGTCTTGCCAAATCTTGCTTCTGCTGCCCAGCCCAATGTATTTGCACATGAGACTTTATTCAACCCAAAGAGGCTGCTCATACTGGCGGATTCCGGCGCCGAATCATGAATATAATCGGCCATTCATTATGCGGTGTCTCTAAATACGTCACATCCCAAAGAGAGTGAAGGTTAAAGTAAAAGTGCTCAAGTAAGCGAGCGGAGAATGTTCGGGTCACGGTTTCTTCTATGCGGCAATTCATGGAATTTCACTGCTGTTCCAATTAACGGGCGAAATCCAAGAACAAGACGAACGATGCATATTCACTGGTTTCATCTGTTCATAGTAGCAATATGGGTCGCGAGCATAGATGGGTTGATTGTACATAAGCGGGGTAGGTGGTAGGAAGTGCTCCCTTCGCTTTCGTGCTGGGGTGCGGAATATGAGAGACTTTCGCTGACACTACGCATCTCGTGCAGATGAACTGGAAACCATCTTCAACAACTACGAGCGCGTTTCCACGATCGGGCATCGCAGACGCGATTATGATGGCACCGCGGGTCTCGAGATCCGGCTGGTTCTGGGCGACGGCCAAGAGCTCGCCGTGCACGTCACGCCCAACGAGGACCTCGTTGCCAACACTGTTTTCGCCAACCCCGACTCCGACAACACGGATCCTATTGACGCCAGCACGATCCTGCAGGGCATAGTGCGTGGGCAACCGGGCTCGAGCGTGCGTCTCGCGGCGGTCAAACCGGGACTGTACGAAGGACACGCAAAGTACCATAAAGCCAATAGTGATGGGGAGGAATGGACGTATGTGCATTTCGAGGTTGTGCCTTCTGAACACGATCCCAATGAGTTTGATATGATTTCGCACACGGACGAGGACGTTGTTGATCAGTTTGATGGGACACCGACGTGTGGGAACGTTCAGGCGCCCCTCATGGGTGGGGTACCCGATGCATCTTTGGGTGGGATACCTGACCCGTTTTTGGGAGGGATGAACGGCATGGGTGGGATGAATCTCATGGGGGCGGCACTCCCCATGAGTGAAGAAACCGGGGAGCAAGAAGAAGAAAACGAGGAAGTGGATCTGGTTGTGGACAACGAGGATTGTTGGCTGGATGGGAAAGTGTGTCCGCTGATAAAAGCTGAGCAGCCATCAACGTTGGGACGGCGGGCTGCAGCGACACCGAAAGTATCGGGCCGAGGTCGCGATTGTCCTGTTGCCGTTGTCGCGGATATTAAGTTCAGCAACACTTTTGGATCTGATACGGAGATGGCCGTCTTGTCATTATTTAATGATGTGGACAGCATATACAAGGACACGGTAAACGTCCGCACACCCGTCAAGTAAGCAGAGCATCTCTGAACAGGTAAGACTGCGTGACAACTCTGACATCAGATTTTATCCCGTCAGCTACCTATATGTCGTCCGGGACGCCACCGACAAGACTGGTTTCGGGAAGCCAGCGGCTACTGCTAACGGACTCCTGACGCAGGTGTGTGACAATGGCTATGCAGAATGCTACGCAACGGGAGACGGCTAACCACGATCTTGCTGCCGTTCCATGCACAGCTGGTGACCGCGATCCAAGGCGGCAAACTTCCGAACCTTCCAAAATCGACGTGTCTGGTGCATGTTCTGACCGTGCAGGATTTTAATCCGACACTCGGGCTAGCATATGTATGGGTTCCGGCACAGTTCCTTGTCTTCTTTGGCTTTCAATACCATCTCACCTCGGTCTTAGGTCGGCAAAGCTGGGCAGTTAGGTGGAATCTGTTCCGGTATGTAACGCCTGCACCAACGGAGGAGACGTGATCGGTGGGTGCTAACGGGCAAGGCATCTCCTTGCGCAGGGAATGGATACAATGCAGGCATATCGACGCCCGTCTATGCCAGCACGCTCCTTGCTCGCTCGACGTTCATATCAACGGTTACTCATGAGTTGGGTCATGGAATGGGATCGTAAGTTTGTGGCTATCGTTCCAGTAGTTTATTATTTCAATGCTTCTATGCTCATGACGTTGCTATAAATCTGAATAACTCTGGTGCAGGAATCATGGTATGGACCCAATGCTCGCGATATCTCTATAACATCTCACATCAACTCGACACAGATACGGACCACCCAACACCGCCAGGCAACCCCGCGAGCTGCAATCCATCACAAGTAAGCTTCCTTTTCGGCCTACACTTGTCCTCACGCAGCTGACGCCAGATTGCATCTCTCTCTAGCCCTACATCATGTACCCATCCGCGGCCCAATCAAGCAACTGGCGGCGCTTCTCCAACTGCTCGATGTACACGATGAACGCAGCGCTGGATAACATTGCGTCGTGTTTTGTGGCCCGGAATTCGCTATCGGTATGTGGACTTTGTAATGTGTGGATATTGCGCACATGTTCAACTGGTTATCGATCAGGGCTTGCAAAACAAAGCCACCACACCGACCTGGTACACGGAGAAAATCCAATGTGAGGAATTGAACCCAGATGAATCTGCTCTTCGCATAGAGTTTAGAAACTGATACCTCGTTCACACAGTCCAGGACCAATGCAAGAACACACCGGGTCTTACGGCGGCTCCACCAGGCGGGTACACGGACTGCCCATATGCGACGGGATCCAAATTCATATGCACGCTCGTGTGCCAGGTGCGTACTGTATCTCACACTTCGCCTCAGCCTCCTAAGCTCAAGCTTGACATGCTTTGCTCGTTCTGCACAGAACCCAACGCCAGGCGCAAGCGGATGTGTCGTCTTCCCCGACTCCAGGGGGTACAATATGAACAAGACGGATGGGACCATGTGCGGTGGCTTCAATGATCAGTCTACTGTCTGTCTGAAGGGAGTGTGTAAGACGGATACACGCACGAATGTGTGCGATCGGTATGTATCTGAGCGCTGCTTCCCGGAGGTCTTATGTCTGGTGTTCTGGTGGTTGACGAGTTTTTGATTTCTGACAGACGCAAACCATGTTGCGATGCTTACGGAGGTTGGTAGTACACTCCAAATTCTTAGCTACAACAATCTTACAACGAATCTGTTCTGATACAAATTTCTTTTATAGTGCTCCTCCCAAAAAGCAAGCAATGCGGTGCAGCAACATCATGCGCGAGTGCAAGCTACTGCAACGGGCTCTCCGACGCGTGTCCTTCTGCGACCAAGAAAGCATCCGGAACCACATGCGCTCTCAAAACCGGTGCCGTATGTAAAGCCGGTAACACCACCGTGGGGGTCTGCGGAATGTGCGATGCCACCGGGACATGTATTGGGGCGTCGGAAGGTAAGGGGGCCACTCACCGCGAACCACGTCGTGCTAAACTGAGAGCCTGACACGCCCACAGGAGCAGCAGTGCAGGTACCTACCTCCTCGGACGGCACCACCGATAGCAGCTCTGATGCAGACGAGGGTTCTGTGCAGGAAGTCGACGGGACCAGCTTGTCGAGTAGCGCGGAGTCGCCTCTGGCATCTGAAGCTGCTTCCGACGGGACTGTCACGGCATTCGCGCCTTTATTTTCGACAAATATTATACGTCCGGCTGTGATTACGGGCGCGGTTGTGAGTATGGTTTGTGTGATAGCTAGTTGTGGCATGGACTGAAGCGTTTGTGTAGGTTGGGTGCGCTGTTGTGGTCGCAGGTATTGGGATATGCTTCTACAAGAAGAAGTCGGCGGCTCCCAAGATCGTGAAGGTAGCAAGTCATTCGCTATGGCAGCTCGAATGTTAAATATTGGTGGTGACTCTTTTCGCACGTCATTTGTAGGCCCACTCGATCTCAAATGTGACCTAATGGGGTGTTATGACTACCATCGTCTTCGCAACTTCACATATCTATTTTGTTCTTCGGCGTTTTCCTTCTATGATCAATGCATCACATCAAAACAATTGGAGTGGGCACGGCGCCGCCACTGAGTTCACGCCTACTTTCTATTTCATAAATTACAATTATTCAAACGGCAGTGTCCATTGGCCCCAATCAAGCAATTTCCACAATTCTCGACGCCGGGCCCGCCGCAGCCGCTGCAGCCGCCACAGGGGGCTTCGACGCCGCATTTGCTCCCGCTTTTAGCATCTCGCACACTGGTTTGTGCACCTTCCAATTTTCGACTTGACAAGGCCGCGAGCAATACCACTCACTCTTGCACTGCGAACATCGCTGGGTGGCGGTCGGGTGGGTCGCGCGGTTCGGGCATGTCGGGTTGGCGCATTTGGGGGTGTCGGGGAGGAGGGTGGTGAGGGCTGGATGGGTGTACGTGTCGGCGAAGCTGCAAACAAAGGACACGGGAGAGACAAGCAATTAGAAGCTTCGTTTTTTGCTGCCATGATTGTCATGCATGACACACCTCTGCGCGATCTCCTCTCCATTTTGCGGCTTTGACAGCATCTGCGCTGCGCTTTTGATTACTGCATTCAGATCGGTATTGTGGAGTAGCTTGGCCTCCACGCTGGGCAGCTCTTCCACAAATCCCATGAGGGGCTTGGCTGACGGCGCGCCTGAGGTGAACAGCGAGAGCTCCTCGAGGTGTCGGAGGAGAGACGCGAGCGGCGGGATTTGGTCTAGGAGTGCGGGTGTCATGTGTTGACGCAACTGGTAGGGAGTGAAAGGTGGATTAGCAGAGGTCCTGTCTCAGCGCTCGATTTGGGAACGCATGCATACCTTGAGGACTGTGGTGTGGTTGTGTGTGTTGAATTCGTACTGCTTGCGGCATTCTTCGTCCAGTAGCAGAGTGTACAGGGTCAGCCACGCCTAGAAGTCAAGCAATGCGGTTCAGAATCGATTCTACTATCCGCTTAACTAAGATAAGACTGTACCTGCGCCGCCCATCCAACAACCCCCTGCCGTTCCTCCTCATCCACCGCCGTCCACTCCGCATTCTCTCCAAACCGCTCCATCACCCACTTTTTGCCACTTCTCCGACGTCGCTCCCACGGCGTCTTCTCCAACACCCATACCAGGGCAACAATCAAATCATGCTTGTTCAGAATGCGCGTCATGACACTGAATGGCATGGAGCTAAGGTGGGTGGTGATATGACGCATGATCGATAACGTGGACAAGTGTGTGCGGAGTTGCTGGGATGGGTTGTCCAACAGATTTGACATGGCGTTGTCTTTGCCGTCGGCGCTGGTGGTGTCGCTGTTGTCCCATGCGCCGAGCGCGGCGATCTTGCGCGCGCAGTAGTCGATTAAATCAACTACTGCGTCGCCGAGGTTTTCACAAGCTGTCTGGTTGTATAGTACAATCTCCAGCAGGTTTAGGACGGTCGATTCGTGATATAGCTGCGAAGCTCACGGTTAGGTTTGGTTCTGTTTTGAATCCTCCTGGATGCTGCTTGTTCGCTTACTTCGAGCACATACCATGAAATAGACGCGCAGCATGTTCTCCCCATTGATCTTTTTGCGATCGAGCTTGGGCCACACGTGTGTTTTCCACATATCAATCAGCAGAAGATCGTACACAACTGTCTGTATCTATAGTGACACAGAGATCGTAAGTTCAAGAATTCAAATAGTCGTCCATACATCCACGCCGTACCTTCTCCTGATCTACAAGCGAGACAGCCACGAACTCCTCGCACATTTTCATAGTGTTATAATGCGCCTGGATGTTAAGCTTCTCAATAGCCTCATGCTGCTTCATCCAGTTGGGTGTTCCGACGTCGGATAGCTTTAGTTCCTTTAGTGTCGATATGAGGTGCTCGGCCTCAAAGGCACTGAGAAGCGGGCTATGTGGATTGGCGAACCATTGGTTATGCTTCTTTTTGATAATGCGCTTATGGGCAAGCTCCAGAGCAAGATATAGCAACCACTTACGCCTCTTCGTTTGGAGCGTTCATCATCATTGCTAGACAGATGTGCGCAGAGTTGTTGAGTTGGCCCCGACGGGAAAAGAAGAGGGGGGAACAAGTCACACTTCGGACAGGCGAGACAAACAGACGCGACGACGACGCGTTTCTTTTGGAGACGACGTCGAGTTGCTTTTTGGCCATCCTAGATCTGACATCCCCATTCTCTCCGTCTTGCCCACCTCCAAATCTCCGAAATGGACGGCATTCCACCTCCTAATGTCGACAAGCCGCCGCCTCGTAAAAGAGGACGGCCTCCGGCTCAGAAGCTGATGCAGCTTGCCACGTCTCCTGAGGTTTCAAATATGGTAACTCCAGCGTACGATGCCATGAAAGCCCTGTTGAAGGCCGTGCGTGGGCTTCACGAGAAAGGGTATGCTGCGGGTTTGGTCAAAGAGCGGCGGGATAGAGCGTTGAATTTGAGCTAAAAAATGATAATTCCATAGTGGCCGGCAACTTTGCGAATTATTTGAAGAGTTGGTTTCTCGTGAGGAGTATCCTGACTATTACGAGGTCATTCATAAACCTATCGCCCTGGGTATCATACAGGTGTGTTCTAGCCAAGTACATATGTGTGGAGATGATTTTGGGATGAGAGTGTTGAGAGTCAGAGCAATCGGTTCTTGTGCGAAGCTCCTTTTATCGGTTCTAACAGAGATGGCTGTCCCTCTCATTTCAATAGCAAAAAGTAGATCGCAAAGAGTACGCGTCCGTTCTAGAGTTTGTTACCGATTTTGAGCTGCTCACCATCAACGCCAAAACGTACAACCGGAAAGGATCTGGCGTTTTCAAGGATGCTGTTGCGTTGGAGGTGAGCCTTCGTTTTGATGCGAGGATATGATGGACAGCGGGCAGCATTTTTCTCAGACGTGATAGTAGGCAGCATTTGCGGCAGAGCTGACAAATCTTGCAAAACAAACGCCTAAGCCGGACGCAGGGCAGGCCTCCGTAACGGTCGCCGATGATAGCCCTCCCGATCCGGTATGATTGTCAGAAAACAAATTTAGCGTGTCGTTCGTATGGCTTCTGATCTTCTGCGTTAGATGACTGAACAAATGAAACGGGCGCTGGATACCATTCTGGGTCGGCAAACGGACGAGTGAGTCACGATGTCCTCTGATGCCCTCCGCGATCGTGAGGCTAATTTTGTTCAACAGCGGCCGTCAACTGGCCGAAATGTTCCTCGAGCTCCCAGACCGCGAAGAGTATCCCGACTATTACATGGAGGTAAGGTCCGCTTTCTCTAGTAAAAAGACCTTGATAACTGCGCAAAAGAAAGCTGACGTCAAGATTTCCAGATCAAATCACCAATCGCGCTGGACATGATCCGAAGAAAAGTGCGTGACAAGGTTTACAGATCCATGGGCGAATTTGAAAGTGACTTCTCCCTGATGATCGCCAACGCTATGGAATATAACACGGAAGGTTCCGATGTCTATGAAGATGCCATGGCCCTTCAGGTACGCAAACTCACCGGCGTCATAATGCCATTGTGCAAACAATAACCCTCCGATCATCAGGAGTTGTTCACAGAACTCATGCGGGAAGGGGAAGCGGTTGGATCAAATGGAGAGGGCATGATTGCTGAACAATCGCTGGTCTACAATGGCGAGACGTATGAGCCAGGTAAAATTCATCCCGTGCCTGTTCACATGGTATGGGCGAAAACCAGGATACTAAGCTAAAACGGTGTATGTGACAGGCGACTTTGTGTACATCTTCAATCCGAACGATCCGCACAAACCCACGGTAGCCCAGATCATGTCCATTTGGACCAAGACAGTACCGTAAGTTGGTCCCCTGAGCTACAACATGTGTCCGCCCATTTTTATAGTATTGACACAACCGGAACGTTTTATTGACTGTGAACAGTACAAGGCGAGCTGGCATTACTACCTGCTGGTTTCTCCGCCCTGAGCAAACCGTCCACCGCGCCAACACAAAGTTCATGCAGAATGAAGTGTTTAAAACCAACCACATGGAGACTTACTACGCGGACGAGATTGTGGGACGCTGCTGGGTGCTGCATTACCGCGACTACATCCGCGGCCGCCCAAAAGGCGCGCCGGCAAAGGACACATTCATCTGCGAGTCCCGATATAACGAACAAGCCAAACAGTATTCAAAGATTAGGAACTGGGCTTCGTGCATACCCCCCAACGCGAGCAAGGCCCCGCCAGAGTTGGATCTTTTTCCGTCAGTTGTCGTGCCGCCTCGTATCTATCCGGCGTTCCCGGTCCCGGGCGAAGCCACGGTGAAACCAGTTACGCCAGTCGTGCCGACGTTCCAGCCTATCGCCCCACCATCGCCGAAGAAGGTAACCTTTGCTCGTCTCGGCGCCTTGGATATGGTATTGATTCTCTTCTAATGTTTCATATTGCTCATAGATGGCGACCTCGTCAGTCGGGTCCGCACAGTCCTCCGGCGCACACTTGCAGCACCTTGCCCCAACCCTTCCTTCCTCCCTCTCCGAACCGCAACAATTTCAAAGTGTGCCAATGGCACCCCTGTCTCAGCAACTTTCATCATCAGCCCCTCTATCACAAGCCTACGCAACTACGATGGCGTCATATGGAGTCACGGCCACATCGATTCCAGGATTTGCTACCGGACTGCCTACTAGCATGACGTTGCCGCAGCCAGCGTTTAATTCATTTCAAAGCTTGTATGCCCAACAGCAGCAACAACCGCAAGTCAGTCATGAAGGCTTCCAGCTCATACCTACCATCACACGTGAGTAGAGCACGCAAAGTCAGGGCCTGGATGAGTGTTCGAAGACCTTTCGCCCCCCTCTCACATGATCTTACTTTGTTTCATTCCATTCATCCCAAACAGTCGAGAGCTTTGACGCTACCGAAGACAAAAAGATGAAATGGTTCGCCACGCCACCGCTCGACGTGATCGACAACTGGACCGCGGTCAATTCCCTCGAATACCTATACACCAAAGCGGTCGAAAAGCGCAAGGCGTCGGGCGTCCCGGACAAGACGCACAACGCTGGGAGCGGGAAACGGCTCAAGAAGTTGCAGAGTAAGCAACAACCCCTCTTTTCTCAATCTGGCTTCATGTCCCGTGCTATGTATGCAATCAAAATGCTAACGCAAGTCCATCTTTGAAAACGTACTAGTTGAGAAGCAGAAAGCGAGCAGCGACGCCCAGGCCGCGGACAAGACCCGCTCGGCTGCCGCGCCTCTTACCAGCAGCGCGACAACCGAGAATCGGCCCCCTTCACCCTTGCCGTCATCTGCTGCTGCGCCTCCCACGGCTGCTGTAAATGGGGCTCATCCGGACCCGGATCCGATTGCGGCTGCTGCTGATGTCCTTGGAGGTTAGAGACAGATGACGGTTCCAGCTCTGTGAGGGTGCATCTTGTTGTTGACACTTTTTTTTTTTCTTTTTTTTTTTTTTTTGGATGCAGTCCTCGCTGGCACGTGGATCAAGGAGGCTCGCATGCTCGACACTCGGTTTTAGTTTTTTGGTTGCCCATGGGCGGTCAGGACCTCGCGGATGGATGTGATTTGTCTGGTCGATCGGGGACGGGTAGATAGCGTTGAGTCAAAAACATGCGGTTTGGCTACAAGGACTTGCGCGTCCGGGGTTCTATGAGTGCGTGACATCATCATGTGGGGTGGATAACGATGCAGGCGGAGGTGCTCGAATTTGCGGGCAGTGGATGACGTGAAACAGAAACAATACTTGCACATTTGAAAAAAAGGACATACAAAACTCCGACTCACTGACACGTGCAAAAGGTACAAGAGGAAGAACAGTTAAAAAAAAGGGGGGAGGAAAACGTACGCCTATGAACACAACCCAATGTACAAATACGGGGAAAAAAAGAAAAAAGTATCTACAGGAAAAAAAAAAAAAACGCCCCCGATCGCGAAACCGCGGGTTCTTACGACTGCGCCTCGGCGGCCGGCCAAACCACCATCATCACGCCGACATCAGCGGGGGGCAGGAGCAGATCGCTGGTCCATAGGTCCGGCCACGCGAGATAGCCCGCGGGGTTGTGGTGCGGGGCCACGAAGGGGTACTCGCAGTCGGGTGTGATGAGCGGCCAGAAGAAATCTTGGGCGGTGGTGGCGGAGGGCGAGGGTGGGAGGACAGAGGCGGTTGGTGCGAGGTGGGCGTAGTCGTAGTCGTAGGCGGTGGAATTGTCGTAGTAGGAGGGGGGGTTGTGGTTGATGTCGACTGTAGGTGAGGGGTAGAGGAACTCGAGAGGTGTAGTGGTGAGTCCACCCTCTTTGTCTCCCCACTCGTCGTACGCTCCCGCGCGGTGCTCCAGCTCCGCATCCCGCGCCACCGGTGCACGTGTGCCCCGTGTGTGGATCACGGTCGTGTGGTCTGGCTCCGCCGTGGTATGCTCGACGCGGGTGGTGCGCTTGCGGCCTCTGGTTTCGGGGCGTGTGGAGGCGCGGTTGGTTTTTTTTTTTTGTTTTTTCGCGTGGACTTTTTGGTGCCGCGCCAGTTCATCGCTCCGCGCAAACCGCCGGTGGCAGGGGGCGTGCGGGCAGGGGTATGGTTTTTCGCCCGTGTGGATGCGGAGGTGTCGAACGAGGTGTTCGGAGCGGAAGAAGCCTGCGAGAGGGGGAACGTAAAAAGAAGGAAAGATGGAAACGTTTTCGAAACTGTTAAGAGACGGGGTCGGGGGGGCGTGTGGGGGCTGGGTGTGCGCTCTACTTGCCGCGGCCACAGTCCGGACAGGTGTGTCCGCGGTGCTTGGGTTCGCGCCGGCGAGTGGGTGGGTTTGTATTGTTGGTGGGTGGAGGAGGGGTTGGGTTGACGTTGCTTTCCGCTGCTTGTTCGTATTTCATGCTCGTAGAACGCGGTTTTCAATTACTTTGGAGAGACTCTGAAGAAAACGGAGGGCTGCGCGCTAGTGTAGGCATTTAAAAGCAGATACAGCTTTTTGGGGAGTAGATATCGGGGAGGAAGAGCGGGTGGAAACGGGACACAGTGTGCGTACTCTTCCATTTTCTTATGTATGAGTATCATCTCAAACCATCAACGATTTGGGCAGTCCTTCCTTTCCTTTTTTTTGCCAGAGAGATGACAGTTGTGTCAAAGGACATCCGAAGGATTTCGGAGGGCTCGTATGCGGTAGATTTCGGGCGCTGGTGTACACAATTGACGTCTACGCAGGGAAAGGAGCGGCGGCTGTTTTCCAGTCGAGGGTGTGCAGGGGATGGTGGCGGCTGAGGGCTGAAGGGGTATCTACCCTCATTCAGGATTGCCAAAAAAGGGGGCACGATCAGGATTGCGCAAAGGTGAAACCGGGAATGAGTCGAAAGAAAAGCATTGGTTGAGAAATGGCGGCAGAGCGGAGATTAGTCAAGAGATGGCAGCAGGATAGAGCACGAGGGTCAAATCATTTTTTGTTTTTTGCTGACAATACATTCCCTAGTTGTGTGTGTGTACAACAAAATCAGAAACATTCTCTGTTGTGCAACGTGGCCCGGGCTAGAACTCTGGGGGGAATGCCCTCCTGATGTAAGGGGATAAATCCGAGGTGTCAGTAGTGAAAGTGACATGCCCAAGTCCTTTTCAGCAACGGAAGCGCGCGCGCGTTGTGGCGCAGTTCGTGGCGAGAAAAGCGCGTCCCCTTTCCAGTCATCCAGGCATCGCATGGGGTTTCCCTTGCGCGTGCAAGGTCTCACTCGGGCGGCATTGACGTTTCCTTCTCGGGGGAGCTGCTGCGTTTTGTCATCTGAAACAGAAACAGTCTCATACCTTTTGAACCTCCCAAAGTGACGATGAGTGATGAGATTGTTGTGGCAGTGGACGACTGACTGTACACACGCATGTGCTTTGCTTTTGATGCGGGGGCAAAGGATGGGTCATATGCCTACTTGACTGACTGACATGCACGTAGCTATGCAGAGATGGACCTGGGGAGTTGTTCGACGAGTAAACATTTAGCATCCAATCCTTCTCATGGCGACACGTGATCCGTCTGAGAAAGCAGACCAGTTGTGCCATATCTAGTGTACCAAGTCCAGCATGCGTACGCAATCGATCTGAAACAGTGCAACAGGAGACAAGAGACGGGGCAGTGCAAATTTGCTGGAGATGAAACAGAAGATGAAACACCACGCAAAAATTGCAAAGTGGATTTCTTAGTGGACGATGCTATAATTGGGGTGAAACGCGCTTTGTCTCAGTCCTTCATCTAGCATGACTAGTCCACGCGCGCGCGGCCTTCAAATTGGGAAACTTCTTTCGCTTCCAATTGGATTTGCCTTTCGCTTCTCCCCCCACGAAGGACTCCGGGCCTTCTAATCAATGAGACACGGCAGTTAGACGCTTGCAAAGACATGGAGAGGAAACAGTCGGACAAGCGTGGACATCACCCACCTCCTCCTTCTTTTACTTCTTTTTTTTTTCTAGTTGTTCTTTTTGACACTCTTCTTTTTTCACGCGAGAACACCCTCTCGTACGCAACTCACTCACTCACCTACCTATCCCGGGTAACTTGCGCAGCTTGCCTTCTATTACCGCCCCCAACGCGCATGGGGAACAGACGTGTTGTTCGAGAGTTTGGGCCGTGACTATTCTTTTCGCGCGGGAACCAACCCTAGGGCTGGTAGATAGCATTTTCTTTCAAAAGCCCGCACGCTGGCCGTGGGGTTTGTCTCCGTTCAGCTATCGTGTCGCACTCGAGTCTCTCCAGTAAACGAAAACTCTATCCGAAACAAACACCCACAGCAACGAGCAAACGACCAAAAGAAGACGATACACCAGTATTGTGGTCACAATAGGTTTCGCACACAACAACGCACCACCAGCCCCGCAGCAAAGATGTCTTGGGCGGTATCCACTGCTGGGATGTCTATCCAGCTGAGCACCGTGATTCCGCAAAACTCGGCCGCTCTGCCCACGTGGCCGACGCAAGGGCTGGACGCCCTCGTGCTCAACGATGGGGTCGAGGTCGTGTCAGGAGAGCAAGGAAGAGGTGCGGGCTTGTTTCGGCAGGCTGTGGTGAGTCGAGTTGTGTCAGCATTTTCGGTCAATGAGGTGTATTGTGGTGCGTACACGGGTTGACCCCCTGTATGCTTCGTAATCTTAGGGCTTGCTATACGACTTTGGCGACGCCTGCAACCCGATCAACACCGCGGCAACAGTCGCATCCATAACAACCTCCTTCATCGCGCTCCTCGACGGGGGCGGCGGTTCCAGCAGCAACAGCAACCGTCCTTGCAGCCTATCCGACGCGCTCACCAACATCAACAGCACGCTCTTGACGGGCCTTATTATCCAGGTGGCTACCAGCACCATCAACGACATGCCTTTCCTATTCCTGCCGCCGCCTACAGCCCTCCCCACCAGCGCATCCTCTGTTCTCGCGTGTTCGGTCAGCGGCGCTTCGGCAATCGCCATTACGAGTCAGTTGGTTGCCCTGCCACCGGGCCTAGCGCTGCGGGCTACTCTCCTTCCGCAACAGCAGCAGCAGCCAACGGATGTGGTGCCCAGTAATGCGATGATCCAGACGGACCGGCCGGTGATCTGGCAATGGGTGTTGATTGTCGTGGTCGGGATCCTGAGTTTTGCCTTTGTCGCGTCCGTCGTGTTGCATTTTTGGGTGTTTCGACGACGGCGACAACCATTCTGGCGCGCCGGCGGGGATGCGGGTGGTGGTGGTGGTCGTGATATGGATGATGTGAGGTCGTTGGATTCGATATTCATGCTGGCAGATGAGGGAGTGAGGACGTTGCCAGAGACGGTTGTGGCGGCGTTTCCGACAACCGTGTTCAGTGCAGCAGAGGCCAAGGAAAGGAAGAAGACGAATAGAAAGAAGCAGCAGCAGGAGAAGCGGGGGTCGGATGTGTTGGCATGCTCATCGGGGGGCATCCCCGCGCCCCCCGACACCGTTGTGGTTCTCTGCGAGGACCACGCCGTCACTCTTCCTCCCATTACCTCGCCCCTCAGCTCCGTCTTCCTCACCGACAACGACTCGTCGGACCCACTCGAACTCCGGCGTCCCTCGGTCGACTCGTCGCACACGACGCTCTCCTGTCAGACGGTGGCAGGCGGGATTTCGGCGGACACGTGCGCCATCTGTATTGACGAGTACGCCGCCGGCGACGTGTTGCGGCACCTCCCGTGTTGCGAGCACGTGTTTCATACGCAGTGTATTGATAAATGGCTGACGGCCAAATCGGCGCAGTGTCCGCTGTGCAAGCGGGATGCGACCCCGCGCGAGTGGGTCATGGAGATGGAGAAGCGGGGAGCGGGGTTTGGCTTTGGCGTGCAGGATTTTGCGGCGGTGGTGGTGCAGGATGCGGGGGGCCAGCAGGTGGAGGAACGGGATGGCCAGACGGAACCGCATACGACACCCTCCATTCGGGACAATGACAGCAGCAGCAGCAGCGCCCATAACAACCAGCAGCGGAGTCGAGCACCGTGGTACCGCCGCGGCGCCGTGGCCACCCACCCAACGCCCACCACGACCCGTGACGCACCACCGGCCGTCGACGTCCCCGCCCCGACCGTGCTCGTCCCGCCGTGGCATTCGCGCGACCGCACCGTCCGCGTGGGCGCTGCGCGCGGACCCGCGTTGTTTGTGAATCAACGGTTGGTCGAGCGGTTTGTCGCGGTGCGGCCCCAGTCCCCCACCACAACACCGCGGACGCCCCACACGATGGCACCCCTGGGCGTGGACCCTAGTGTTCCTATTGCCGCCGCTGCTGCTACTACTACTACTACTACTACTACTCCCGTGACCCCGTGGGTGACCAATGAGGACGCGGGAACGCAGAATGGATGTGAGAACTTGAACCCCGTGCCGACAGCTGGGGCTGATGAGGTGTCTCTATCGGCAGGTGATGATGCTCCGATATCACCCACACCCGATAAACGCAACAGCGGGGACAAAACATCACTACCACTAACAACAACAACAGCAACAACAACAACAACGACAACGACAACGACAACGACAACAACGACACCTCATCCATCTTTGCCTCCACCATCATGACCCCCCACCCCCCACGCACGCAAATGGAATGGAATGCCCCAGCACACCCCGTCGCGGGACTAAATACAAACATACCACCCCGCACAGCCTCACCACCCACATTCGCGGTCCCCCCTTGTAAATATAGCGTTTTCGGATACCGCCCCCCCCCCCCCCCAAAAAAAACACGCGCCCCCCGCGCCCCCAATCCATGGGGAGTTTCTGTCTCGCTTCTTTGTTTTGTCGCGGGGGTTTTTTTTGTGACATGTTTTTTCATAGTGAGCAAAACGGACATGCGTGAATTGCGTATTTTGTTGGTATGCAAAAACTGGAAAAATAAAGGAGAGAGAGAGAGAGAGGGAGAGTGTGTGCGCCCGCGCGACGCGTTTCTCAATTCTACAATCTACAATTTACAAAGAAAAAGAAAAAGAAAAAGAAAAAGAAAAAATAAATATAAACCCGCGCAACTATGCGTATCGAACAACAGGACCGTGGGGCAGGAGGGATAACACTAAACAAGCAATGTATATAAACATAAACACAGGATGTGGGTCCCCCCAGCGATTTCTTATTTGCGTCAGGGGGTAGTGGTGGGTGTGGGGGTGGGGCGGCCGTTCACCCATGTTGAGAATCAGGCGTCCCCATTTCATGAGCGCGCGCGGGCTGCTGATCGTGCCCCCCCCCCCCCCCCCGCCCCCCGCGCATTTCGCCTCATATTTTTTTATGTGTTCGCTCCCACGTTTTTTCCCACTCTCGCAAACCACCGACTGGGTATGTCCCTCGCCTTCTGGACCTCACAATTTTGCGGTTGTTCCGTTCCCCCTTTGGCCGTGCTTTTGAGACAGGCATCCGTACAGCAGCAGCAGCAGCAGCAGCAGCTCCCGCGGTTGAGCTGCCATCTCACGGGGAGGGTCACACTATTCTATTCTGCTGTTTTTTGGTTGGTGGATTTTTTCGCGCTGGCTGGCTGTTTCTCTCGCCGTGTTTTGCGGTTTTCGGTTTTGGGCCCTAGGGGCGGTTTTGGGCGGCGCGAGGCTACGCGGACCGAGGGCCGGTCGGAAAGGGTCGTGGTGAGGGGCGTGCTGTACCGCGTGATGAGGGTGCGCGGGCGGGAGAAACGGGTGAGGGCGGGGAGGGGGATGGAGATGTGGGCGATGTGGAATTGGCGTTGTGGGGGGGTGCGTGAACGCGACTCGGACCCGTCACTGCGATTGCGCACCGAGAAATGCACGGTCCATTCTGCGTGCCGCACGACATGGGCTGTCGTCGTTGTCGTGGGCGAGTCGGGGTGCAGCGTTGGGGCGGTGAGATCAGTGACGGTGTCAGTGCCGGTTTGAGGGCTCGGCGGGTGCGTCGCTTGGGGGGTGAGGTAAATGACAGTCTTGTCATAGACGTCCTCGTCCGTGCCCGCAAACGTTATGCCGTCCCTACAAACACAATGGGAAAAAGAAAAAACGCATCAGCATTCCACACCTCACTTCACCCCTCACATGCAAAAACACCACCCCCCACTCACCACAACGAATGCCTAACCCACGCCAGCCTCACCTCCTCCGCCTCACCCCTCCACCCACCGTGGGCATTCGCAAACACGACCTGGCCGCCCTGCACGCCTCGCACAGCCCATTTCAACACGCCGACACTATCCCACCTGTGCGTCTTGACATCCACGACCATGCGGCACTCGACCCCGCACGCGCTGAGCAGCCCCGGCAGCAGCTGCGTCGTGAGGGCGTCAAATTCTCGCGACACCCGCCGCAGAATGAGGATGAGACAGGTGGGATGGAAATGGGACAGGATGAGAGACCAGATGGAGGGCGGGAGTGAGGGGATGCAGGCAGGTGGAGGGGGAGGAGGACGCAGCCACCGGTGCGGCCGCGGGCGGATGGGAATGTAGAGGGGTTTGAGGTTGGATGACATGACGGTTCTGGAAATGAGGAAGGGGGGTAAGTCCCGACGCGTGGAGGAACCCGCAGCACGCGTTCTGTACCGGTATTGTTTTTTTCTCCTTCTCTCGCGCGCGCACACTCTGTACAATGCTATGGTTTGGAAATATACATTCGCACGTAAATACATTTTATTTTTGCTTCCAAATTCGCCTCAGCAGAAGATTTGGGCATTTGCGAGTGGGAGAGAGAGATAGTATATATAATTGGTATGTATGTGAGGGTTTGGAGAGACAGCGGGGGAAGGGGGCAGAAAGTCGCCGCAATCCGGGTTTTGTTTCTCGACAATGTGGGATTTAATCGATAAAGAGCATGGCGGCCTCTGGACAGAAATCGAAATGGGTTGATACTCTCACGCCCGCAAACGGTTTATGTATCCCGATATATCTGTCACTCTCTGACCCCTCAATGGCCCACAGTTTCCCCTCCTCGAACGTCGGCATGCGGGCGTCCGGGAAGGTCGCCAAACATTCCGAGTACCAGACGTCTTCGGGGGACTGGCCGCGAGTCCACGTTTGTTTGTCAAGACAGCGCAAGAGTCGGGATTTACGGCGCATGGAGAATCCGCCATTGCCGCCGCGGATGGCGGGGAGATGGGGCCAGGGCGCGCCGATCCAGTCGTAGATAAGGAAGCTGTCAATGGACTGGTCGCTGTTGGAGCAGATCATGGCGTCGAGTTGGAAAAAGAAAATGTGTTCGGCATGTTGGTGCAGTTGGTTCCAGACCCAGCGACGGGTGAGGAATTCGGACACGTCGGCGCCGTTTCTGAGTTGGGTTTCGGGGGGCAATTGCTGGGTTTTCAATTTGCCCGATTTGATATACTTTTGCAGCGCCGTACTTTGCGCCAACAAATGGTTGTTCTCTGCCGAATGCATTAGATGAAAAGGCCAGTCCTCGGGGACCGTCGCCATGTAGTGTAGTAAAATCGGGACGAGGGTGCGGAGGGGTCGGAGTTCGATCAAAAGGGCGACTTTGGTGCGGTTGAGCGGGACGGAGGGGAGAGAGTTGGGGTGCGGCTGGGGTGGGGAGAGCGGGGTGCGGGAGGTGGTGAGGGCGGACATGTCGGTGAGGGCGTAAGTGTAGCCGAGAGTGAGGAGGGCGAGGATGAGGAGGAGAATGAGGAGCGTGGGGCGGTGGTGGGCGCAGCCGCGGACGAGGGCGGACTAGAGGATAGATGGATGTGGAAAGGAAAAAAGAACCAGAGGTAAAAGGTTAGACTCGGCGTGTCACACCGTCCTATCTTTTCTCTCAACGTACCCTTCCGTCTTTCGCGGCCGACATTTTCCTGCGGATCGCGTTCGAGAGTCCCGGTCGAAACACGCCCGTGTTATTACTACTACTACTACTACTGCAGATGGTGTTTGGTAGTGAAGACACGTCGGGGGCGGAGGAAGTGGAGTTGCGGGGTGATTTGTAGTGCAGGGGGAGAGTTGGGTCGTCGTCCGTGTCGGCTCGTGGGGAGGGGAGTGAGGAGGTCATTTGGTGAGGAGGGTTTAGGGGCGAGGGAGCATGGACGAGGTGGGGAGAACCCCTAGGGGCTTGCTTGCGTGAGTTGAAACGAAACTACACGAAAAGGACAGAAGGAACGGCACGACGCCTGCCTGCGCAACGGACAGCCATCCATGCAAACGTTCGATATTGCACGCGCCCCCGGCGGGCTTGTTGGCCACATTTAAGAGTGAGAGTGAGTCATGGCAGTCGATCCTGTATGTGGGATCAGCCCTCCATCCATCCATCGCGAATCTCTCCATCCAATAGATACATGAATCCACCCAGTGCATGAATCACTGAATGAATGAAAGAAAAAATAAGGTCCATTCGGTGGACGAGTGAGTGCAGACTCTTAAG
Source organism: Powellomyces hirtus (assembly GCA_025526995.1). NCBI lineage: Eukaryota > Fungi > Chytridiomycota > Chytridiomycetes > Spizellomycetales > Powellomycetaceae > Powellomyces > Powellomyces hirtus. The sequence goes on from JAHLKG010000002.1 coordinate 596,129, forward strand.
CCTAACCTGGATGTAGGTTGACTTCACCCAGGGCCTCCCTCCCGTGTCAGTCAGTCAGTCAATTGATAGGCAGCATGAGGGATGAGAGAGAGAGAGAGAACTCGGTGTTGAATTCATTCGCCACCATCCATCCCCTCCCGCCACTGGCAATGCCTAGATGTAGGTAGACTGTCGCACGGCCGCATTGGCCCATCCGGATCCATCCATGCGCAACAACATTCCAACTACTTTCACGTCACACAGCTCAACCAAGCCGACTCCCTTCGTGCAGGCGAACAGTAGACAAGACCAACCCTTCATCCTCCGTTCTCCTCCCAAGAAAGCCAAAAGGTCTCAACGACAAGGCATCCAGTCCATACACACAGATACACAGACGGCACTCTCCCTCCCAAGCGCTGGCTGCCTGGCGGGCTGGCTACCATAGACAGACACACTCTTTAGATTCGTTAGACTTTTCATAGACAAGACAGCAGACACGACACTCTGACACGTCATGCTTGCCCGCTTTCCCACCTTCACAGTCAGACCCGCCGTCTGGGCGTTGCTGCTGGTGGTCCTCCTCGCCATGGTCCTGCCCAGCCACAACGTCGTCAATGCCCAGAGACCTGGCGGCACCTGTAAGTATCGCCTGTCCAGACGAGACTGCCTTGGTGTCTTCCCGCCACAGCTTGCTCATATATCTGTCTCTTCTTTTGTTGTTGCTTGGTAGCTGCCGGTGAACCTGGCCCCACACCTCCTCCTACCAGGCCGACTCCAGACGACACTCCTCCCGTCTCAGTTCCTCCGGGTCCCACTCCCACTGCTCGTCCCACTCCTGACCCGCCGGTCGGACCCGTAACTCCACCCGTGGTGTCGCCGACGCTCACACTTCCTTCCGTCACCCTAATCCCATCCGTCACGCTCCCCTCGATCGTCTCCTTGACCTTGACCCCATCACCCACCACCCAACCTGTGGTCCGGGTCTCGCTGACAAAAACCGCACCCTTGCCGTCGCAGTCTCTCCCCACGAACACGGCCGACCCGGTCGCCGGAGCCAAGGCCACCGAAGCTGCAGCAAAAGCCGAGGAGAAGGAAAAGACAAAGCAAAAGGCGATCAAGATCAGCGCCAGTGTTGCTGGAATTGTGGGCGGCGGTATCGCGCTCGCAGTATTGGGAATCTACATTTTCAGAAAGACCAAGTTGTCCCCTTCGGGTGACTTCCGCAAGCGCATGAACGGCACCTACAATGGCGGCAGCTCCACCCTCCGCTCGCAATCCGCCCAACGCCTCAACTCGGTCAGCACCGACGGCTACTACGCGGAACCCATGCCCACCCGCCCGCGGTACAACAACGACGACATGCGCTCGCCGTCCCCCGCGTTCACCCACTACGGCTCGGAATACTCGACGGCCCAACCCCCACATGCCCAAGAGTATGCATATTACCCAACGATCGCCAGCAATGCCACCACCACGTACCCACCCGCGGCATCCTCGGCCGCGGCCCCCTATACACCAGGGTCAGAGTACGGTGGCTATGCGCCTTCAGAGTACGCGGCCTACCCGCCCCCGCCCCCGGTCCCGCCACAGTCGGATTATGGAGCACGGTCAGACTATGGTGGAAGCACGGCGGGCCACTATGATCGCCAGAATTACAACCCCCAACGGCCGTACGGCGGATATTAGAAGAAACAATTACATGCAGAGAAACAAGGGAGGGAGTGGACAGCAAATCGGCCCATCTTACCCTCCTCTCTCGCGCTGTCCTTGTGTGTGTTTGCATATTCTTAGAAAAAAGACCCTTTTTGTACAGTTTTAAACAGTTTTACCCGTAGTTTGCATAAGGTAGAAAATAACTTTGTTTTACCTTTGTTGTTTTCTTTGCATTTATCTTTTCCCCCAACTCCAACGACACTTGTTAGTTATAGCACCCCCAAGCGTAGATAGAAATAGCCAAACCACCCCTGCTACGTACTCCATTCCGCGGTCGCGGGTCCCTGCGGCCGTTGTGCGCGAAAACGGCGGGTTGTTTGGTACGATTTTGCCAAACCCCCCCCCCCCCCTCCCCCCTCCCCCCCGCCGCACGGTCGGTCACCACGCCCAGCAGTAGGGGCGCCCACATATACATGTATGTATATACAAAAAAGTGTCATTTCCGGCCGCACGGACCATGGCCACATATACATTACGCACATCTCATCTAGGTACATATGTGGACGGCGTAACACAGGATCTCTGGAGTCAAGCTTAGGCGATAACGAATCGCAGCGGTGCATCCAGTATTAGTTTGCAGCTCATTATAAAGATATATGATAATGCTTGTTGAATTGCAAAATCTTTTTCCCCAGTTCATTTAAGACAATACTATTCCAAAGAGAACAGTAAGTTCTCGGTGGTTGTATAAAAATCTTAAAAACACTGGCAGTTGGGTATTAGATGGTAAATAAATTAGGTATGTGTCAAATGCGGGCAAGAATATCCACGCACGCGGCGGCGTATCACAATGTCTAGTCAAATGCAACGTCACGATGTTTGACGAAACTCAAGTACGCGTTCCATCCAACATTGACCGAGTTGACCACCACCTTGTGGTCAGAATTGCAAACGGTCAGCATTTGTGTAGGAGGGGTAGATGACGCCACAAAAGAGGGTGATGATGGCGACTCACCGGTTGATATAGCACCGGCACCCATCGAAAGTTGGCCAACTGTATCGGCGACCACACAGCAATGTCGATAGCATATGTCGGTAGAACATCTCGCTTCATCTGTTCCACGCCGGACTCAAATGAAAGGCCGGAGAGCATGTGTGTGCTCAGGAAGAAGAAACACAGGAATGGTGGGTCGAAGATCAACATGTCCGCCAGGACTAGAGGCAAAAGAGGTGGGTAGATGAGTGAGAGAGTCGTTAGTGTCCGATTGAAAAGGGCGTGAGTACCTTTCGTGATCGCGATTTTCCACTTCAGATTCGTCTTTGAAACGTTCAGCGTTGTCGTTTCCTGTATCTTCTTCTTCATCACTCGCTCAAAGTAGGCGACAATTTTTTGATCTAGTAACCGGTACCAGAATGTGTACCTGGATCGCGGGAGAGTGAGCACATCAGCATCCTCATCCTCTTGTGCACGTAAGGAGCTCGCTGTGGATGGCTCACAACTCACATCGGACCCGCAAAGAACACTCCAAAAGACGTCATGGTCGCCACCCGCCGCCAATCAACGCCCTCCATCTTCCATTTGTCCACGTCACCGCTTGGCGGTGGAAATGGCTCCAGTTGTTGGTTGTTGAAGTCCTTTTGGGTGGAAGAAGCGGGTATTGCTTTGCGGTCCACAAATTTTTGACTTATTAGGTCTCCAGCAAACCTATAACAACAAAGTGAGTGCATGCTCCAATCATAACATCCTTCAGCATTCATGCGTACCATAGTGTTCCTGCTGTTGCCATTTGGGATGTATACCGCCTGGGAGGAGCATTGACTGCATTAGCACAAAGTGTTGTCGTACAAATAAGGTAGAAGTGTCCGAAGAGCCCTACCATTTTGTGAGAAACCTGGAATAAGCGCCTATTATTGACGCCATTGCAGGATCTAATGAAATCCCCAAGGCAGCCCGAACCACTACCGGTGAATATACTTGTGTCAAATGACAGACTTGGTGAGAAAGGGAATTTTAGTTTTGGTTCGTGGCATTTTGGGGAAATGCACGCTAGTGTGGCGCAGTAAGGAAAGTTCCGATTCTCTCAGAAGCAGCCCTGTCAGTCGCTTATTCACACCTTAAAACCCCCCCAGTTCCCGCCCTTCTTTTTCTTCTATTCGGTTATTATTTTTATTTTTTTGTTTTGCTGTCGGAGTTTTCGCATAAAAACAGAGCGACGAAACATCATGGACGTGCCCGCCGCTGCAGTCTCCTCGGTCGTGGACCACCAGCAGGCCATTCCAACTCTGGCCGCGTTGCCTGCAAGCTCCACAAACTGGATACCCTCTTCCGTGCTGCTCGTTCTGCGTTCGCTGCTTTCCCTTCCATATCGGTTCTTAGGATTTCTCTCATACACAGTCACGGCAACTGTCACATTCAATTACTGGTCTCTGCTCATAATAGCTACAGTGCTGGTTGTCGTGGGGTATCTGATCCTCCGATACCGCGTTCTAACAACCTACTCGCGACTGCCTCCCCCGACCCCCACGCGCAAAACCACAGGTGTGCCGTTTGACCTCCACCCGGACACGGCTTTTCATGATGACCAGGACCGTGGCAATTACCCCGATGAGCTCATGGGCGCTTTCCTCTCCTCCATCAAAATCTTTGGATACCTTGACCGACCCGTGTTTCATGAGCTGGCGCGACATCTGCGGACACGCAAACTGAAAGCGGGTGAAATCCTGTTCCGCTCCGAAGATGATGTCCGCGACTTCTTCGTTGTTGTCGATGGAACGGTGCAGGTGTTTGTGAAAGGTGCGGAGGAGAAAGACAACGAGCTTTTCTATGAAGGGCCAGACAACGAAGATTCAGAGGATGACTCGGTCGGTCAGGAATGGGCTGGACATCATTTGTTAAACGAAGTCCGTGCTGGAGGAACGGTTTCCAGCTTGTTCAACATTCTTTCAGTTTTCACCGAGAAAATGGAAGACTCCCCCGAGTCAATCAAGGATCCTGTCACCGCTAAAGAAGGATCCGCAACATATCAAGAAGTGTTTCCCAACTTGCGACGTGGCGAGTCTCCAGCCGACTCCCCACCAGCTCCGGTCGAGAGCCCTGGCAGGAAAGCGTCATCTGGTCCGACCATACCTGTGGAACCCAGCGGATTCAACTTTGATGTCCCAGCGGACCCCGCTTCGAAAGAGCAACCCACGCGTCCCAAGCCACATCGCATCTTCACTACTGACAGCCAACGTATTCGCCTTCACCCTAACATCGCCACCCGCGCAGCCACGGACACAACCCTGGCTGTGATCCCTGCTGAAGCATTCCAGCAGCTCACTGAGAAGTTCCCCAAAGCGGCGGCGCACATGGTGCAAGTCATCCTGACGCGTTTCCAACGCGTCACTTTCATGACTCTCTACCGATACCTAGGCCTTTCGAAAGAGCTGCTCAAAATTGAAAAACGCGTCAACGAAATCGCGGGCTTTGGCCTGCCGGAGAACCTCCTGAGTTTGGCCGATTTCCAACGACTCCGAACAAGAGCAAACACCGTCCGCGGTCTGGCCGACGGATCCCTGTCTGATGCAGGCATGCGCCCCGAACTCGGCGGACGACGCGAAAGCAAAAAGTTTGCAACAGAGTACCTCAGCCCTGCGCCGCGGCCACGCCGGCAGCTGTCAAAGCAGTCCCAGAAAGAACGAGTCATCGACGATCACTACGAAGGCGACTTTGAAGATTCAGACCGAGAAAAGTCCGTTGCGGGCACCCCAACTCCGACGCGCGGCAGCAGCGCCGGGAAGAAACTCAAAACGGAAGACTCGAAAGGGCATTTATTGGACACCAACTATGACGACATTGAACTGAAAGAATCTATCTTTGCCTGCATCGCCGAGATCATTGGGATATTCCCGCGCGAAGAGTCATACGCATCCTCGTCAACGACGGGCATGTCTCCCTTGTCCTCGGGACATAGACCCGGCTCCTCGACATTAGGTGGATTCTTGTCGCGTAACCGGTCCTACATGGACGGTCAGCGATCAGCAATGAGTACAAGCAATAGCGATTTTGATGACACAGCGTCCACCTCTTCCCGCGTGTCGGTTGCCAGCTCTGTTGCTAGCGATACGGGGGCGCAGGATCTGCATCTGATGTTCTATGAACGCGGCACGACTCTCATCAGGGAAGGCGAACGCAATTCAGGGCTGTATTTTGTCATTGACGGTATTCTGGAGGCCTCGGTGCGCTCGAACGTCGACCCTTACCTGGCCACACCGGGTGGGCACACGGACCAGGAGCATCATGAAGACAAGAATCGTGCGGGATCACATCGACGAAGTCTGTTCTTGATCAAACCCGGTGGTCTCGCGGGTTATCTCGCGGCTGTCACCGGATACATCTCGTTCGTCAGCATACGCGCCAAAACCGACGTGTACGTTGGATTCCTTCCCAAAGCGGTCCTCGACCGATACATTGAGCGACACCCAAGCGTACTACTCTCGCTCGCCAAACGATTGATCTCGCAGTTATCGCCTCTGGTTTTCCACATCGATGCTGCATTGGGCTGGGACCAGGCAAACGCCGGTCAGATTCTGTGTCGTGAGGGTGAGCCTTCAGACTGCATTTACATTGTCCTCAACGGTCGTTTGCGAAGTATCGTCGAACGCCAGAGTGAAAATGACCAACCCAATGCATTTGAGATTCTTTCCGAGTACGGTCAGGGTGAGTCCGTGGGAGAAATGGAGGTTCTGACCGATGGTAGACGACCTGCAACGGTGCATGCTATTCGAGACACGGAAATTGCAGTCATGCCGAAAACGTTCTTCAACGCTCTCGCTCTCCGCCACCCGGAGATCACGATCGCCATATCCCGAATCATCGCCGCCCGGTCCCGCATGTCCATCAAACGCGGCACACTCGGAGGTGGGGCAAACGATATCCCGCAACCATCATGGGACCCGCCGCGATCCATCTCGTCGGCGAAAAACATGGTCAATGTCAACATGCGCACCGTCGCCATCTTACCCGTCAGCAGCGCCGTGCCCGTCGCGGAGTTTGCCCGCGAGCTCAACAACGCCATGGACCTCGTCGGTGCTTCGGTGGCTGTGCTCAACAACGGAAGCGTCATGAATACTCTGGGAAAACATGCTTTCAGCCGGATCGGACGGCTCAAGCTCATGTCGTGGCTAGCGGACTTGGAAGAGTCCCATCGCATGGTCATTTACGTTGCGGACGGGGGCGTTAACTCGCCTTGGACACAACGGTGTGTGCGCCAAGCAGACTGTATCTTCCTCGTTGGTCTTGGTGATGAGGACCCGGAGATTGGCGACTACGAACGACTCTTGATCGGCATGAAAACCACCGCACGGAAAGAACTCGTGCTTGTGCACAGCCACCGGTCCTGCGTGACGGGATCCACGGCGCAATGGCTGAAGAACCGGGTGTGGATCCACGCCCACCACCATGTTCAGATGCAGCTCAGCGCGCCGCGAATGCTTGCCGAAGCCACGCGCACCAACACCGTCTCGAACCTTCGCTCTCATTTCGCATCATATCCGAGCAACGCGGCCACCGCCGCGGCCACCACCATGAGCGAGAAACTACAGTCGGCTTCCAAGGACAAGAACGTCAGCTCAACGGGGGGTCACTCGAGTACCCACATCCACACGGGGATTCGATCCGACTTTGCCCGCCTGGCACGCCGGCTCCTCTCTCGCTCTGTCGGACTCGTCCTCGGTGGAGGCGGCGCTCGTGGCATCTCGCATATCGGCATCATCCGTGCCCTTGAGGACGCAGGCATACCGATTGACATGGTTGGCGGAACATCCATTGGGTCGTTTGTGGGAGGACTGTATGCGAGAGACAATGATCATGTTAGCGTCTATGGACGCGCGAAAATGTTTGCGGGCCGCTTCGTGTCAAAGTGGAGACAGATTGCCGACTTGACGTACCCGATTACCGCCATGTTTACGGGTCACGAGTTCAATCGCAGCATTTGGAAGGTAGGCAAGATGGTGTGTGACTTTTTTTGCCTCCGCTACCCCTTCCCAATACTTACTGTTGTAATGCAGTGCTTTAAAGAAACTCAGATTGAAGATTGCTGGCTTCCGTATTTTGCCGTCACCACCAACATCACCTGGTCGCGCATGGAAGTGCACCAAACCGGGTACATGTGGCGCTACGTGCGCGCCTCCATGTCACTCTCGGGCTACCTGCCCCCGCTCTGCGACGACGGCAACATGCTGCTCGACGGCGGGTACCTCAACAACCTCCCCGCGGACATCATGCGCTTCCAACAGGGCGCCCACACGATCATCGCGGTCGACGTGGGCTCGGTCGACGACACCAGCCCGGTCACGTACGGCGACTCGCTCTCGGGCTGGTGGGCGCTGGCGCAACGCTACGTCCCTGTCTTTGGCGCGTACCTCGTGCGCAAATACGGGCGCATCCCGTTGATGGCGGACATCCAGTCGCGCCTCACGTACGTGTCGTCGGTCAAGCAGCTCGAGGACGCCAAGAACCTGGACGGGGTGTACTACCTCAACCCGCCCGTGCAGAAATTCGGCACGCTCGAGTTTGACCAGTTTGCGGATATCTTTGATGTCGGCTACCGCTACGGAACCGACACGGTCGACGCGTGGCGCAAAGACGGAACCCTCAAAAATACCTTTGGCGTCAAGGATGCCGCCGACGACGGACACGCCTGGGGCCGACACGCCCGGCGCGCCTCGATTTGACCCATGTAGAAACACACACACACACACACACACTGTGCTCGCGCGTATAGCTGACATTTTGTACATATATATACAACATGGGCCCCCACCGCGGTTACGCAAATTGTGAAAAGCGGGAACTTTTGAATCAAGTGCGTGGGATTGGATCACGCCAAGATGTGTGTGTGTGTGTGTGTGTGTGCCCTTTCATTTGACTATGGACTACTTGTACTCACTCCTCAGGAACGGTTGCGACACATGTTCCAAGCGTGCTTCATCAAACTCTGCGTAGCTAGCGAATGTGTAAAACGCGTGCGGTCTCGCGGTGACTTTTTTTTTTTTTTTTTTTTTCTGAACGCGATGGGTAGGTACTATGCATGTTTTTTCCACCAAAAAAAAAAAAAAAAAAAAAAAACAACAAAAACGAAATCAAAACAAAAAAAAAAACAACATCACAGCGGTCTCGTCAAAACCGGAGAATTCGGGGTGGTAGTACGGTACAGCAGTACGGGTGCGCAACTCCATATCCATATCCATGTCCCTGGCTATACAGTACTACCACACAGCCTGTCTGGTACCCGCCGTCATTCCTTCTACGCCAGGGTTCTCGTGCACGGTCGATGGGCGCAAACGAGGGTGTTTGAACGCGGTGGGTGTGCAGTAGCTGGAGATGTGGAAGCGGATGTGGAAGCGTACAGCAATCCTGTAGCCTCGAGGGAAATATATCCGATTTGAGCAATGAGTTCAAGGCTGTTGCACATCTCTTGTCTTGTTTTACATAGGAAGCAGTGCCTCCCGAACCACGATTTAAGCAGTCTTCGGGGTCACACGAGACCTACTTCTCTTTTAGGACGGAAGGGCCAATGGGCCAAAGGTACATCCCAAGCTGCATAACTGCGTTTCATCTCAATGCAGGAACTCAGAGTGGCCGTCCTGAGCTCACGATTTACTTGTCTGCAGTAGCTGTGTTAGCTAGCTTTCCCTGTTCCTATCAGGTAGGTCCATATTGAGTAGTCGGTGGGTTGGGAAGAGCCGATTTCCTCGGGTTGTATAGGTAGAGACCGTTTGACTGGCCAACTGCCAATGATCAGATGTATTGTTACTTTACGTGAATAATATGCCGCCGTATGGATGATCTACATACACTACGGATAGATATTGGGGATAGTGTAACCTATAATGCGACTTGTAGAGTCGATGGAAAGCCACCAGATTGCCAATGCCTCCGAATCATTTTGTACAACAGATCGAACGCCTCGTTCCTTTCTCTTCTTATCAAATCCTGGCCTTCACAGCAGACGATATCTTCCGGAAAGCAGTCTGCACCGGAACAACCGCCACCCTGGTAAGAGGGACGAAAATGTGTTGAGTCTCGCCATTTATATAGTGATGCGTGTGGTCTGGTGATCATACCTAGCAAACCAAGGTGTGGTGGCCAAGCATAGGCCGATCCTGATGGGCATGGCGGCCTTGACAACTGCATAGCTTGTCGCCATATGCAGCATAGCCTTGCTGTCCTGCTTCATCTCTTCAAATCCAAAGTACTTCAACATGTAGCTCATCCGTTTATTCCCCTCTGCCAGCACGTCCTCTGGAAACGGGATTGGAATGTTGCTGTTGGAGAGCAGGAGATAGACGAGTGGCAGCGGTACTATAGCGGTCAGTTCATGCAGAATAGCGAACGAGACAAGGTGTGATGCCGGATGGGACTTGAAATTCGATGCATATTTCCGCCACCCTTTGACAGCGGGAGATCCCGACGCGTTCGCCTCAGTACTGGAGAGTTGAGAAGTCCGCCGACACAGTGAGTTGGGTAAGCGATATGAGCGGGCAGTTGCAAGAGAATGCCGTACCACTCTGGGTACCAGGAGAAGAGACATTTTTTCAGACGATGAATCCAAATCCAGCGCACAACCCTGCAGCTCGTCCTTCAAAAACTGCATGTGCCACGCATGGTACAACTCGAGGCTCTTTGCCGGGTCGGCTGTTCCGCGGAGCTTGATTCTCAGCATGAGGCCGGGGAAGAGGACGGGGAAGTCCGACACGTCCTGATGAGCTGTGCCTTTCAGCACGCCGAACCGGGACGTGGCGGCGCATTCGCGGTGGGAGAAGAAGGAGCGGAGCGGGTCGAGATTGGCTTTCCATTGGAAGCTCTCGGATTGGATGGAAATGAATGGGGTGGAGACCGGAAGAGAGCCGTCGACCGCGTGCATCCACGGGTCGAGCGCGATGCCCGCTTTGAACTTCATTCCGTTTTTGTCTTGCATCGCTGTGAGGGCTGACGCGGCACCAAACGAGTGGCCCGCGACAACGGCGTTGTCGAAATCCAATCTGCCACGCAGAGAGGATTGGATGTCCGGGGACTCGCGGGTAGCCATTAGATTCTTGATGTCGGCACCGTCGTTAAGATCCCGGAGCAATTGGACGACTTCCTGCACTTCAACTGCTTTGAGAGCTAGTTGGCCGCGACGGAGTTCCAGCAGGTACGAGTCGACAGACTGGCCGGGCTTTAGGTGTTTCTCGTCCGGGACCTTGTACGGGATTTTGTCGGAATGGTTGTTGAGGGCGGACACGGCAGCGGACCCGTCGCGGTGCTCGATCGCGGCAACAACAAAACCTTGCGAGGCGAGGTTGCCACAGAACGTGGAGTAGGTGGTGCGCATGCCTCCCAAGCCGTGAGAGAACACGATCGGTGGTACTTTGGGGGGGAGCGGGGGCAAATGCGGCTGCTGATCATCCGACACAGATCCAGCGGGGTGAAGACTTGCGTTCAAGAATCCTGGCGTCTTTATCCCTGCCAACGCAGGGTAAAACAACCCCATGGACACGACACTGGGCATCTTTGAGAAATTGCCATATCCCAGTGCGTAGAACATGCCTTTTGGCAGCCAGTGTGCGCGCGATCGTTTTCGGGCTTCTGAAACGGTTGTTGGATAGTATAGCCTGACGAGCACGCCTTTGGCACCCGTTTCGGCGTTGGCGGGTGTTTCAATATCGTGTACCCCGACGGGATACGGGCCGAGGTAGTCGGGCAGAGTGGGGAGGAAATTCCGCGAGAACCAGCCTTTGCTTTGTGCAATACCGGAGAGCGATATGGCAGGTGGTGCGCCGGAGCCAGTTGGATTGCCGGACCGGCTGCTGACAGAAATTCCCAAGTCGTCGAGGGACGAAACGGAGGAGGACGTGGACGGTGGTGGGTGGGCGGACATGCTATGAGTTGTGAATGGGCTTACGCTTTGTTTGAGTCAGATGTAATATTCTATGTACTTTTTGTCCAGAGCTGAGCAGTGAAGTAAGGTTCGTTTGAGGGAGACAAACATAAAAAGCTCACGCCCCGACATAAGAACCACGACGACGACGACGACATCGTCGTCCTCACACTTCGTTGATGACGAACGCGTCGGACCGCTTATTTTACCGCAGTCTCCGCCGCGCGGAGTTTCGGCCACCCTAGAATTTATATTAGGGTTAGGGTTAACCCTAAGCTAGTCCTAGGGGGGGGGGGGGGTCCGTTAACTTTTGGCCAAGGACTGCACATATACATGTACAGTAGCCGATTGGATGTCATTTCCCACTCAAACGACTTTACATCCCATCTGCACAGTACATGAGTCCTGCTACCATGTCCTCCGACAACAGATCCGTGGTGCTTGAAACCACCGCCGGCGCCATCACGATTGAGCTGTACTGGAATCATGCGCCGCGGACATGCGAGAACTTTTACCAGCTGGTGTGTGATGTAATACAATGGGGGCGACGTGGACGTGAGCGCTAACCAACAAATGTGTTTCGCTTTGCGGTGGTGTGAGTAGGCAAAGCGTGGCTACTACAACAATGTCAAGGTAAAGAACCAGGGGGTCGTGGTAGCTCTTTTGGGGAGTTTGGACTACCTTGGGCTAATTCAGCTGTTTTTTCCAACATGTAGTTCCACCGAATCATTCCGGTACGTTCTTCTCCGCAACAGCTCTAAATCCCCGGAGCACTCTGCAAAACCAGGAGCGTCGTGGTGGGCTCAACCTGTTTATTCACATTTGGGCATTTTGTGAAGGATTTCATGATACAAGGCGGCGACCCGACTGGCACGGGGCGAGGCGGTACGAGCATTTACGGGTGAGCGGGGCTGACTGGTTGAGTTGCGGAGGATGCATGAGTAGGAGGTGACGGGGTCTGAAGAGTATGTTGGCTTTGCTGCGGAATCACTAATATCGTTGCTGTGACGACCCTTATCAGGGAAAAGTTCCCAGATGAGATCCACCCGGAGCTCAAACACACCGGAGCCGGGATCCTATCCATGGCCAACAGGTATGGGTGACCACCAGTGTTCAATCTACAGAAGATAAAACCCTCACACTCCCTCTCTCTCATTCCCAGCGGACCCAACACCAACGGCTCCCAATTTTTCATCACGCTCGCTCCAACGCCATGGCTCGATGGCAAACACACCATTTTTGGCCGCGTCAGCGCTGGAATGACGGTCGTCAAGCGGATTGGACTCGTGCCCACGGATGCGGCGGATCGGCCGAAAGATGACATTGTGATTTTGAGAACGCAGACCTGAGATGACTGAAAGAGAAAGATACCGCCACCGTGGTGCGCCATTTACCCACGAGCCGGGCACGCGGTTGGTTTGGGCAAACACGATCCAGTGTGCCAGGAAAACAAAGAAGAGAGCCATCTTGATTTGCAACAGATTCAGATTGTGTCTATTTTGATGATGAGAATTTGAATCCAACAGTCTGCTCGACAACATGCTGGACCTTCTTCAGGCCAACATGTTTGTCGCCTCCATCCGTGGATACCTCCACAACGCGTTTCGGAAGTCCCGCAAGGGCAACGAGCTGCGACGGCGCAATGTCTGCATATGTCACCGGTTTGAAGCCTGTAGGGTGGTTGCTCTGGGGCTGGTGTGGCAGGACGTTATTGATGGCGTCCAGGACGGCGTCCGGGAACTTGCCGGGACTCGCTGTAGAGAGGCAAATTGTGTAGGTTGGGCTTGTGGTCGGGGTCCCAGTAAGAATCACTTGCTCGGCAGCAACCACACCGACTGCTGTGTGCGGGTCAAGAACATAGTGTGGTGATGGGTAGGAGGTGAATTGGTGGTGGTAGTATCGATGTATCGCATCTGCAGTGAGTTTGTCCGACGTGCAAAAGGAGGTGAAGAGTTCTTTGCCACGAGCCAGGACATCGTCCGGAACAGTGAAGCCACCTTTCTCTTTCAATTGATTCATCCACAGAGCAATGCTCTCGCTCGCCTTCCGTGCCTTCGCGTCTTCGGCGTCCGGGGTAGCAGCGGTAGGTCCGCTCGACCGACCGTCCCCGCGGACAAGGTACCAGACCAAACGTTCGAAGTTGGAGCTGACAAGGATGTCCATGGCGGGGGAAAGGGTCATCTTGACCTGTTCGTCCCCAGTGGGCGTCTTTTTCTTCTCATACCGACCCGTTTGGAAAAAGCGATGCAAAATATCGTTTTCGTTAGTGGCAATGATGAAGCGATCGATGGGAAGACCCATCCGAACGGCGTAGTAACCAGCCAGCACATCGCCAAAGTTTCCAGTTGGGACGCTGTACTGCACTCTCGCCCCACTCTTCTCGAGGGAGCCAACGCGTTTCTGGACAGCAAAGTACGAATAGAAGTAGTACGATGTCTGCGCCAAGATGCGAGCCCAATTGATCGAGTTCACAGCCGCCAGGTGGAAGCGTCGGCGGAACGGATCATCTGAGAAGGAGGCTTTGACTATATCTTGACAGTCATCGAAGGTTCCTTCCACAGCAATGTTGTGCACATTCGGGTCGAGAACGCTAGTCATCTGTTGTTCCTGAACAGATGATATGCGTCCCTTCGGGTGCAAGATGAATACGTCAACATTCTTCTTGCCGCGCAAGCCGTAGATTGCTGCACCGCCAGTATCTCCGCTTGTCGCTCCAAGCACCGTGATACCGTATGCTTCAGAATCAGCCGGGCGGTTCTGGTTCTTCCGTTGGAGAAAGTACTCAAATAGGTTTCCGAGGACCTGCAGTGCTACGTCCTTGAACGCAAACGTTGGACCGTGGAATAGTTCCAGGACAAACAAGTTGTCCAAGGCTGGGTTGTTTTGCTCGGTAGTAACGTTGGGCAACTTTTCCAGCGGTGTCACTTCCGGGGTGGAGAAGGTCGCAAACGATCTGGCAACGATATCTGCGAGGTGTGCGTCTGGAATCTCGTCCTGAGCAATGAACTTGCGGAATATGTTCGTTGCGATCTCTGGATAAGACAAGGTTGCCCATGATTGTATTTCCGCGGGGTTCAGTTCCGGGATGGAGTGTGGAATGTACAGGCCTCCATCTGTTGCAAGACCCTCAAATACAGCTTCCTCAAATGAGAGGCCAGTCGATTTGCCTCGTGTCGAACGATACTTCATGGCAGGAGCGGAGACGAGCGAGCGAGGGACAGACAGATACAAGGCAAACGTTTGAGCTTGAATACCAATACAGTAGCGGGTTCAATAGACCCGTTTCAGCAGTTGCTCCCTTTAATGGTAGAGTCCTGTTGAAATCGTTTTCAGATCCTATTCGGAATTCCAGAAGGTGGGCAAGTAAATGATTTCAGGAACGCGCAAAGATCAAGTCACTCGGATCTGATCTGATCAATCAGTAAAATCAATCAGTCCATCGCTTGAGTTTAGACTTTTCTTGACATACATGTCGGTCACAGCGCTGTACAAACAAAAAGGTACGACCAGAACTATGTAATATTTTTGGATACTTGTTGCTGCAAAATGAGCCTTTGGACGAATTGGTATTGAGCGTGTCAACATTCGCCGAGCATCCCAACAAATCAGAAGTGACAAAATATGGGATGAAAATAATAACAAAGTCGGGCGATGCAGTGCCCCCGACAAACCATGTTCAGGGCTGGCACTGTTCTCTCGTCAGGGACTTAGCTGCCACTGCTATCACCAAACTGTTTTTGGAGGAAAATTGTGTCCGCTTGGTGGGAGGCATGCGTCGGCTTCGCTAGGAACGTCTTATTCGGAACAATCCAGACCAGGCAATGGATTTCCGGACTCGACTGCATATCCAGGTTCATTTCCTGCGATGGAAATCCTTGATGAAATAATGGCTATCTGCGATCAATGCAGCGATTTACAGTGTTGAGGCTTTGGTTCCGGTAAAGTGGTCAACTTTCGCGTTTTGTTTGACTAGTGAGATGTGTAGCAGGCGTACGGGTGGAAAAGGTTACCTTGATCTCAACCTGGATTTGTCCTCCCCGAACAGCGAAAGCATCAAGGAGTTTAGAGTTTACAAAGGTGGAACATCAACTTGCATAGTACTTCTTAGCGCACTATGAGCACAACCAACATCCTTATTGGTGGGCAACGCTGTCATTTGCATGTCCCGTATCGTCAGTACCCCAACTGACCGGAATGCCGTCAACTAGTCGGAGCAGGGGCCGTAGGAGCCTTCTACGCCTCCCGCCTCCATCAACCGCAAGCCAAAGTCCTCGTCTCTGTCGTCTGCCGATCAAATTTCGTCGCAGTCACCGCCTCGGGCTTCAGAATGCGCACACGGGCGTTCGGCGACTACGAGTTCCGCCCCCACGGCGTGTACAAGTCATGCGAGGCAGCGGTGCAAGAAGGCACATATTATGACTATGTTGTGGTCGCGACGAAAGCTCTACCAGATATTGACGACGAGCCGGCTACCATTGCTCCGGTCGTGGGTCGCGGGACGGTGGTGGTGTTGATACAGAACGGGCTGGGGATTGAAGAACCGTTTCGTGCGAGGTTCTCAGAGAACGCTATATTGTCAGCTGTCACGGTCATCTCGGCGGCGCAAACAGAGCCGGGTGTGATAGTCCAGCACCGCTGGACGCGCATCTCGATTGGCGTCTACAAAACCCCCACCGACACTCCATCATCCATTACTGCTGCGGAAGAAGGTACCCGCCGCCTAATCTCCATCTTCCACGCTGGTGGGATTGCCGACGCGGAACACTGGGATTCCGACGAACTCCAGCGCGTGCGATGGCACAAAATCGCCATCAACGCCACATTCAACCCCTCCGCCGTTCTCTCCGGCGGGTGCGGGAACGCCGAAATGCTCAGCGACCCGCTCCTCAAAGCCCACTGCGTAGCGTGCATGGAGGAAGTCTTTGCGGCCGCCCAACGCATCTTCCCCGATGCGCCCTTCCCGCCACCCCACCTCGCGAGCATTGACGCCATTGTCGCTTCATCCCTCCGCAATACCGCGTCCAAACCCAGCATGCTGCTAGATTGGGAGGCGGGCCGACCCATGGAGCTGGAAGTAATTTTGGGAAATCCCATCAGAATCGCGAAGCGTCATGGTATTGATATGCCGAGGTTGGCCACCATGTATGCCACCTTGCGGAGTATGGCTATCCGGAGAGGTCTCCAGAAACCTCGGGAAGCAAAGCCTTCTGCCAAATCAAGTTCCTCAAAAGAGAGCAGTTTGTAGCACATACATATATGACTCAGCATCAGTAGCACAGCAAATAGCAATGTAAAAGCAGCTTTCGAGCAATCAAGGAGGCACCTCATGATAGGCAGAACAGTATTATATTTCGTTAGACAAATTGAGGAGAGTAACAAAAATGGGAGGTTTCAGAAAACAGTGAGAAGCGAAAATTAGTGTTCCAAATGACATCAAGTGGCCCGCCAACTATGATCCTGCGCCAGACCAGCGGGAACGCGCTTAAGGACGTCAGAGGTCAGTTTTTCAGTTCGGAAACAATGACCGGTAGCACGACAATGCAAGCCGTCCAGATGGCCATGACGCATTTCCACAAATTTGAGGGCAGATCGAGTATACTCGATCTCTTCTTGTCGTTGCTGTGAGGGTCAATGTTGCCGGTGCAGAGCAGGTACACGCCGTAGAAGGCGACCGCGAAAAAGTGGCCAATAAGAGTCAAGGGTTCTGGAATCAGTCTAGAAACAAAGTTAGTTAACAAGGTTGCTGCTGAAACTTGAAGAAAACTAAAGAGTGTTCTCGCTTACCCAGCAAGTAGTCCCACGGGCGTGGACACGCAGCGGCCGCCGCGCTTGAAGTAGGCAAAACAAGCAAGTTGCAGGGTTTTCATATGCGGGTCTATGAGAGACAGATGGACGTGCATAAGAGAAGCAGCCGGTGTTATTTTCAGTTAATCTATACGCTATCTTACCGTTGCCAGCAGAGAAGAGCGAATAGAGGGCCTGCGCCAGGATGTTGACGACAGCCGAAAGGGGTTTCCTGACCCAGTGAAGTTTCTGCACGTTTCTGGTGACCATGGTCGTATCCGACAAATCCGGGACCTTCTCACTCGCCAGCAGTTCATCGATATGGACCACATCCCACAACGCAACCGTCATGCCGCCCCCAGTGAGCGGATGGCGCATGTTCATCGCATCCCCCAATAGCACGAGTCCTTCTTTCTTGTTGGAGCTCGGTGGCAGCCAACTGTTGGGCATGGAGCGCAATCGTTCGGTTTTGAGGGCGGTGTAAAAGGATGTTTGGACGGTCGCGGGGAGTTGCGGGCCAATGTGGTTCTCGAGGTACGCGTGCAGGTCGCCGTTGGATATGCTGGGGAGCTTGCCGGGGATGTCGACCAGGATGCGTGTGTCGTGGGTGCCGATTTGGTAGAGGAGGATGGGCGAGGGGTTTGCGAGAACAACGTGGCCGTGGTTGGGATGGGGGAGTTGGCAGTCGTTCAGGACGAATCTGATGAGAGGACACGTCATGTGAGATGATGGTTCTACTCGTTTGCTCTGGAGCGAGTCATCACGCGGACTTCTATTCATACCCGACAAAGTTGGATTTGCTGGTGACGTCCTTAGTAATGTGCTGTTTCCGGAATTTGGAGAAACATCCATCGGCAACAATCGTGAGAGGTGCGTATACCTAAAAGAACCGAACGAACCGACTTCAAAGACGTGCTCTGCCATTGATAACATTTACTGGTAGAGCAGGGCCTACGTTTCTCGATCGTGTCTCCCCCGATTTGTCCCTGTAAGTATACGAGCACCCAATGATTTGGTCTGTGACGGGACACGGTATCAACGCGCCAGCAGTTCCTTCCACTGGCGTCACATTGGGGCAATTTCTGGCCGCTTTCCGCAAGTTCATGACGAATCGGCCGTGGTGGAAAGAGCATCCGACATTTGGTTGTTTGTCGGCAGGGTATGAAAGAAGGACCTTTTCTGGCGGGTAGAAGACGGCGTAACCATTGCATGGCACCGCGTCGATGCCATTCAAGCAATCTTGTAGTCGCCAACAGCATGAGAGCGTTAGAGAGCCTGATTATGCACGGGCGGCGTCCAAATGCACGATAGATGCTTCCAGGTGTTACCTTCGAGGCCAAGCTCTTGCAGTGCCTTGACACCACCGGGCTGCAGCAGTTCTCCAACAATACGGTCTGGCTCCTTCCAGTCTCGCTCGATGAGAAGAACGTCACGCCCACGCTTTCCAAGCGTCGCCGCTAGCGCCGATCCGAGAATTCCAGCGCCAATGATGATAACCTTCGTTCATGGTGGTTGAGTCAATGCCATTTATGAGTTCCGGAGCTGAAACACAGTCGAAAGTTACAGTCTAACCTCGTATTTAGTCTGCGAAATGGAAGTCGGAGGTTACGAATACTGTTCGATACTACACACCGATCGCGACGTTGCGAGTCCTGCAAGTGCAAGCAGACGGGTACCAGGGATTGCATACCTTTTCCTCCGTAGACAGAGCGTTCAACGGCTCCGCTATCAACGGTCGCGGAATGGGACACATTATGGCAGCTGTCAAACGGTGCGTTCCACACGTATATTGTACAAATAGGATGCTGTAGCTCAACCCGGGGTGTGAGATGTGTCCGCGCCGTGTTTGCTACTCCGTACAAGATACTCAGACAAATATAAGGTAAGGCAAAGGGTTGTCAAATCGGAGACTGGGTATATCAACCCAAGCCCACACTTCAACTTTTGAACTTTTGACGGCAGCCGGTGGGGTGAAGCGTAATCAGACGATATTTTCCGCACGTGAAAGCGAAAGCGCGCTAATCACACACACAGCAGCCCGCTTGCTTCTAAAAGCTTGAAAGCCCCACCATCGTAAAATGGATAACTCAAAACGCATGTTGTGTTTGTTAGCTGTGTAATGGCGTTCTGATCTGGCAGCTCAAATCAGGCGACGCCCGCGGACAGGCTTTTGGCTTTTTACGCGCGTAATGTGCGCTGAATGCGGGCAGCGTGTTTTCTAATGGCCTGATGCGAGTCGGTGTTTGCTGCGCAATTCCTCGCGTTCTCCGCATAATATCGATACTTTGCGCAAATACTGACAGTGGAAGGCTCGTACCTACCCGTCGGGGGTTTCGCAAGTTATGAGTACCGTAAGTGTACAGCCCAGCAGCCCATTGCCACCATGTGTTGTCAATGTGACCGCTTTTGTGCAAACAGAGAAAAACCCCTGCGTGAGAGGAAAGTAATCTGCACAAATCCACAACATCACCGTGTATCATGCCAGAGGAAACAGCTCTTTTTCTTCAGCGAGTTTTGTTTGGAAGTCTAAAGGCAATGGTGTCCTCTTCCATGATAGATCTGGGAGAAGGTGCACTCCCATTCAGCCGTTACATTGGGATGTACAATATGGTACTCGGGAGATGCATTTCCCATCACGCCTTCACAGCGTGACATTGAGGCGATCATATTCGGAGAATAAGCGGGCCTTGAAGCCCGAAGAGTTATTCTTGTTCCACCATTAGAAGCGTGCTTCATATGCTGATATACCTACCCTACTGGGGTCATGCGATGCTCCCAATTCCATTAATTTGTTCTTCTAAATCCCATCCATAATCCCGCTAGAAAGAGCTAAACCACTACTATGTAAGCTAATCTATCGTACTTGTGAATCCAAACAAGAACTTGTGCAGGGGATCCTGATGTCGTGTCTTGCCCTCGATTATCTGCGACCCATTGGTTTTCAGGAATTCGAGCAACATGTTTGCGCGGGCTTCCGAATATCCCGTTCGCTCTTTGGTCTGTCCACAGACCTTGTCCATGAATCCAAATGCCCAATCTCGGGCCCAGTAGTGTCTGAGCTCCATGTGTTTGTACGCGGAAGGGTCCAAAATCTCGGTGGTTGTCCCGTGGACTGCAACCCCGCCCGCCGTCTTGGCTGGCCAGCCCTCGTGGTAGTCGCACACATGGGGACTCCGTATCCATGTGGCGTGCTGCGTGTTGAGGATCGGCTTGATGTGAGAGTTTTGGGGGATAGTTTCGTAGTGGTACTGTTCCAAATGTGTTTTCCCGAAATTGTGGAGGGGGACGCCTCGCGGTGTCATCTGTCGCCATTGCAGGATGAGCGCGCCGAGATCCTGACGGTTGGCAAGAAGTTCTGGCAAACACGAATTGTGCGGTTCATGTATCACAGCAAACTCATCCGTATCGAATATGGCCAGCCAGTCGAAATGCGGACGGTTGATCCTAAGACAATCGTTGAGAGCTTCGTTCTGCCGATACGTGTCGCCTTCGGTGAAATGCCAGTCGATGACGTCCACATATCCCAACTCCACAAACGGCTTGACTGCTCGCCGGAAATGACGGGACGCTGCCGATGCCGGATCCGAGTTGTCGTAGATGAAAAACTTGCTGATTCCAAGAAGGACGTGATGTGAAAGCCATTCTTGGATGTGCGGCCCTGACGAATGCTGAACGCTGCATATGCCGACTTTTGGGAGCGGTTGCCCTGTGGCAACGGCAGTGGTGTTGCCACACAGCTGATACGCGTCGATGCGGCTCTGCAAACCATGGGCGTCCTCTATGGATAGTGGGAGTCGTTCAAGACGAGCATAATACGCGGCTTGACTCCGTTGGTCAAACGAGGAGGCCAGCAGGGTGATGAGATCTTTGACGTTCTGGTCGAGGTCTTTATCGTTTGCGACTGCTTTCTGAATCGTCTCCGAGCAGCTGAGAAGTGTGTCTGGCTTTGGCGTATGTTTAGTGGGTTTGAATGTGGACAGTCTAAAGTCCGGGAATCTCGACTCGGGAGAGTAGCGGAATGTGGGCATGGAGATGGGCGTCTTGGTCCATTTGTAGAAGGCGGTGACGGCAGTTCCGACGAACAGGGCGGCAAAGACTATCAGGGTAAGGGCCCGTGTGTTCCACCTATACCGCGCGCCGAGCGCCATGTCCAGTATTTCGATAAAGATCAAGTATGTAGTGTAGGTTGCGAGCGGGAGTGCGAACGCTGGGTCGTATGAGGTCTGTCTGCTGGGAGGGAAAAGGAAGAATTCACAGAGTGTTCGTTTGTCTACTGTATCGAGAAAAGAACACCAAGGCAAAGACAGGTGAGTATATTATTCTTTTTTGAAGTGTGAAGTTGAGTGGAACGGATGGCCCTTGGTGTTACGTTTCACACCGGAAACAGTACCTCCTGCTTTCGTTCTACTCTACGGAGAGACGTGTGTCACTTTGCGCAGTTGATCCAAAAAGGAGTGTCCATTGAGAGACTGATAGCCTAGATTCAGGGGGTCAGCATTTGAGTCAGTCGCGAGAGAGAGAGGGAGACTGATGGATGATATTGACATGTCTCTCTCCCGTGTACAAGTACTCTTTCCCCTGCGACACAGAGAGATTGATATAGGATATGTAGGATATCGATAGAGAGAGAGAGACTGATAGCGTAGATTCAGGCGACTGTTCGCTGGACTGCGCTGGACTTATTAGGAGTCAGTCGAGAGAAGAGAGACTGGGGATGGCATATATAGAGGATAGCCTAGATGCAGGCGGGTCGTGTGAGAAAGCAAGAATTGCACCATTTCTGTCACACCGTTTCAGAACGAACGCTCCCCTTTCCCTGCACTTTTTTGCACTTGTAGAACCTTGCATTTTGACAGAACAGAATGGTCCTCTGCAAAACTACTATAGGCTGAAAGAAACGCTGACTGGCCGCCGCGCCGTCTGAGCATACATTTGTTTTTGTAGTGGTTTCTGATCGTGGGTGTGTGTGTGTGTGCGTGTGTGACGACCATGGTGAATGCCCAGTGCTCCATTCGCCTGGACCGTGCTGTTACGCTTGGGCCTGCTCCACATGATGTCTCGTTCATTGCCTCCAACCCTTCGGCCCTGTCCCTGGTTCTCAGCGATCGATTTGATGCGTTTCTGGACCCGCCACCAGTTCTTGTGAGTGGCACGGTACGGCTGGAGAACGTTCAAGCCGGTGTGACGAGTATCGACATTACCCTGTTGGGCATGGAAAAGGAGGCCCACCCGGCCAACCCTTTTGTTGAAAAGTATTTGGTCAAGGAAACGGTAGAACTTTGGAAGGGAGACGGAAGGTTGCCGGATGGAAGGTCAGTGTCGACATTCTTTTGCGTCATTAGCAGCATTTGGTTAAAATGTCTCTTGTTTCAACAGCCATGAGTTTCCCTTTTCGATCCCGCTGCCGTCAGACGTCCCACCGACGCTCAAAGTTCAGTACGGAGAGGTCTTTTACAGGCTGACCGTCGCCCTTCACCGAAAGTTTCTACCCCAATTGACTTTCCATCAACAAGTCGATGTTCGCCGATGTTATCCCTCCCGCGCCATGTCCAGGTCTCAGAGTCGGTCAAAGTCTCCAGCGAGCAGGAAAGCCATGTCTCCACAGCCACGATCTCCTATACTCGGTCCGAGATCCATCAGAAGCAACAGCACCGATTCTAGGCGGTCTGGCAGCGCAGATCCACTGTCACCGACATTAGCTCCGCCCGTCATGCTCGAACGCACAAAGGAAACTTTCTCCGGCCCAACGGGCGAACAAGAGTTTACCTACACGGTGTCTCTCACGCGCCCGATTCTTCGCGATGACGTGGAAACGAAAATCGACCTGCATCTGGAAAACAACAAGGAGAAGGTGGGATCCGTGCGCACCGTAGAGTGCACGTTGGTAGAGACCCGATCATTCCGGTCGGATCTCATCTCATTTCATGCTGCCATGCCGACCTACAAGCCGGCCACTGAGGAATGCGTACTCACGAAACCACCCGTCAAGTACAAGCTCTCGCAACATCAGATCATGCAGCAACGCCACACTCTCCCCTTTTCTCTGCTCGTCAGTGAGGCCGCACCGGATGTGGCCACACCAACGCTCGCCATCTGCCACGTGGTGCGCATTGTCATCGAGTACGAACCGGGAGGCAACGCGGAATCCGCGGCACAAGACGACGAGCAGGATCGCGGTCGGAGCTTGTGGCGAGACGTCACTACCCCCAAAGGGTCAGTCAAGAAGCACAAGAAGCATTTGGTGGTGGAAGTTCCGGCGTATATTGCTGACGCGGTGGACGCCGAGGAAGAAGTGGAGGACGAGGAGGACGTGGACAACGCTGCAGAGACACAATCAAAGGCGGCTGCATTGGGAACCGCCATCCCCACCCTATGCCGGAGACAGTCGGATCCCCGCGATGTCAATCGACCCTCGTCCGCCTCTACCTTATTTCTCGATCGCGAATGCAACCAAGAACCAGACGATCTCGAGTTTGATATGTTTATCACTCCCGCCACCCCCGCCTCCCTCATCCTCGCGCAACACGCCACATCATCCAACCCGTTCCTCTCCGCGGCAGCCGCCGGCTCCGAAACTTTACTCCACTCCAATACCCCGCTTCGCCGACGCGATCCGTCCCCAATCCCTCTCCAGCGCTCCTTGACGGACGTGTGCGCTGGCGCAGCCACTGCCGCTGCATCCCCACCGCCGGCTTACATGCTCCACTGCGGGTCTGGCAGCGCCCGCCCAACAGCTAGTCGTGGAAACTCGGTCGAATCCTTAATAGGCCTGCAACGAAGAACCCACTTGGAAGAGAGCGCTGCCAACAAACGAAACAGCTCCATTTTGTAAAATGGGGGCGGATGCAGGGGGATAGTGAAATTTAGTATTATTTCTGTTTTGTTGTGTTGTTACTGACGATTCAATGACTTTTGCGACGGGTCTCGCATCTGTAACTGGTGGTGTGTGTATTATTGATAGTTCTGATAGCCTCTGTTGCCCCACTTGTAGTTCGATAATGTTAATGAAGAACATATTGGCATCTCGAATGATGAGACTAGATCTTAACAATCGTCTTTTATCAGCACCTGCAACGTTCCCCTAATAAAACGTGCCACGCGGCCCCCCACGTGGTTTCAAATTCTCGAGATGGGTTCGCAGTAAAGTGCATATCTTGCACACACTCGTGGCTCAAGCAAGAACGAGAAATGTACGATCCTGCCAGACTAGAATGGTGTGTGGGCTCACCATCGATTTTCTGTCCGTTTCGTGCCGCATTGATTGTAGACAGCAGGCCGTTTACTGTCACATACTCTGCTCTACTGGCTTTCTTCGGAGCAGGGGGGGGGGGGGGGGGCAGTACTGCCCATTCACCTTGCGTCGAAGCACATGCATGGAGCTTTCGAAACAGAGGAGCCACTGGCAGGAGCAAGTGGTGGAGCCACTAGCTACAGTTTGCGGAGTCTGTGGCTCACACGAAAGGTTATATATCGCATTCGGCCATGGCGAGGAAAGCCACTTCCGTTGCGCAAAGCCAAAGCCACCTCAGCCTTGATAGTTATTAGTTTCTAGAACGGTTTTGTGTTTGTCGAGTTGCTGTCACACGTTGTTCAGTGAAGCTGGTGTGGCATCTGTCGCACAGGGCTTGCTCATGTGACCAACCAGCAGCCTCGAAACGACGCATATGGAAAGTGGGGATTGTTGCATTATTCACATTAGTCTTCCCTCTCCTCTTCCCAACTCCTTACTGTGGACGCTCATAATGTAATTTGTGTCCATCATTACAGCACGGCATTTTACCAATACGGTATCAAATTGTCGCAAGTAGCATACATGTTACTGCAGACAGTATAATAGTCCGAGGAAGCCGGCGCAACGGGAGAACATCAGCTGGTTCTGATATGTTGTGTCCCTACCATCGACCATCATCGGTGGGGGGCTGCCTTGTGTAGAAGCGGGATCCAACTGTTCATACAACAAGGCGGTTGGATGCTGGATGGTGCTATATACCCGGGGTGGTTAACTTGGATGGGGAGGATTGAGTTGGGAATCTTGGGATGGGCAGTTGCGAGAACATTTCTTTAGACTTATTTAAACAACACGCTTCGCGACACTCTCGAGTCTTCTGTTTATAGAAAGCGCGATTGTGAGACGAAAAGACAAAGAAAAAAAAAAAAGGAAATCACTCCCTCCGTTTGAATGAATTGAGCGCCTTTCCTCCCAAATGCGATGAGATGATCCCACATTCGAGTGAATCATCAATCATCCAAAGCGCCTTGCCGTCCCGCGCCTCCCGTCCGAAAAAGTCATTTCAGACTGCCCTCCGCGTTTCATGCGCCGGTTGTACACATATTGTGGCCAGAGTTCTGCACACTCTTTTTACATTCAGATGCACTCCCTGCGCGAGGCGTCCAAAGATTTCAAGGTTTGACTTGTTCTTTCTTACTCGGGGGAAAAAGGCGCACGACACCCCCCCAGAAACAGACAGAGGAAACGAGGCTGGACCTATAACCTTAAAGGAGATAAACAACCTCCAGGCTCCGCTAGCCTCCCTTTTGCGAATGTTGCTTTTATTTCTTGGATAGTTTCCTGAACGAGTAATACCATCAGCCAGCACTGAGCACAACACTCCAACTCCGCTTGCCCGGATCCATGCTTCCACCAACACCACCTTCGTCATTGAAAGGGCGACTCCTCCGCCTACTGGTCCTTTCAGTCGCTGCCTCAGTGGTCGTCGCTCAAGGATGCACTCCAGTCACCCTTACTACGAAAGCTTGTGGAATAGTCCTGGATGGCAATATGCCAACCCTGGTCAGTCCGGAAAACAGCACGCGGATCGAGGCGGTTCTGGACACTATGTTCAACAAGTTGAACGCTTTGCAAACCGTCGCCCCGACTTGTTACGGCTATTTGCGGCAACTGTACTGCGCAAGTGCATTCCCAGGATGCATGGACGGTGAGTGGCTCTTGAGGCTTGGGCCTTGCCTAGTGGATTCGCGCCACCTCTCCTTTTGTCTGACGCGTGAAGTGCATTGCTTGCAGGCACACCGGTCCTTCCTTGCGCGACGGCATGCCAGTTTGTGGTGGACGCCTGCACCCCGACTCTCACGGCTCTGGCGCAGGAACAACTTCTGCCCGACTGTGCACTCGGGGTCTCCGTCGGTGCTTCCCGCATTCCCTTCCCGACCACACAATGCATGGGCTCCGATGCTCCGGGAGCTATCGTGAGGCGGATGGCTGCGCAGTCTCAAACCATTGGCGTCGCAAACCCGGCTGACGTTTACAACGAAGGAGGCTTGAGCACGGCTGTCATTATCATTTTGTGTCTATGTAAGTCCCTCCCGTAGATGCACCCGAGAGCAAACGCGACGCTGGAGCCCCGTTTCTCACTATGCTTCTCCCGCCAACGCAGACGTGTTGTCGTTCTTTGGTTTCTTGGACTTGATCATTGCGTTTTCCCGCCTGCGACGATCATACTCGGTCGTCTCGTGGGCAGTGCTCTGGCTCGTTATGATGGGCGTGTACCTGGTCGGCCTGATCATGTTTCAGTGGGACATTCGTCGCGCCTTTGGATCGGACTGGTGCCGCATTCAAGCACTGGTCTTGACATATCTCAACCAGTCCAGCTGGATTTGGCCTTTCTTCTTCACGGCGGACGTCTGGTACGCGGTTGTGAGGAAGAGGATGAGGGCCACCAGTGAGAGCCAGCGATTCCTGTGGAACGCGCCCTTTGCGTTCCTGCTCCCCATCATACCTACCGTCGTCCTAGCAATCAAAGCCAACCCGGTCGGTCTGTCTCCGCCAGCCAATCTGCAACCTGGATATGCACCCCACGTCAGTAAGTACAAAACGAGCGGAAAGAGCTACCTGCTGCAAATGCAAAGCTTGATGTTGACTCTCTCTTTCGCGCAACAGTTTTCTGCACCTTTTCGTACCCTGTGATGGGCTGGGCCATGTCAACCCTGCCTTTCGTTGCCTTCTTTGCCACGCTGTCAATTGGATTTGGTTCGCATGCCGCGTACCACTTGTATAAACAACGACGCGCGTTCAACTCCAGCAACAGCAGCGGAATGCTGAGCGACCCGAGTCGCTCGTCTCCCGGCAATTCGGGAACGCGAGCCCAGCAGCGCGCGCAGAGCCGAATCTCGATTGTGCTCTTTGCTCGCATCCTCTCGGTGACGGTCATCTATCTGTTCATCGCCGTCGCCGCAAACTATCAGCAGGTCCGTGCCGTCGTCAACGGCGCGTATGTCCCGGGCGACAAGGAGCCTGGTTTCAGAGATTACGCTGCGGCATCCATCGGTATTGTTGTCTGGTTTGTCCTTTGCACGTCCTCGGCCACATGGAGCAGGACGATTGCGGGCACTCTGCAAAACGCTGCTTTTGGCGGCAAAGCAAAGAACAGCAACTTGGAAATCTCCACCTCCAGTCATCACAAGTCCAAACGATCCGGACATGAGGACGACGACATGATCGAACTCCGTGCCCCCGGGAGCCTGAAGCGAACCATCACGTCCTCCACCAAAGCATCTGAGATCTCCGGCCCTTACAATGTCGCCACAACGCATACCATGCCCCAGCCGCACCAAGCCACCTTCACCCGGCACGATCCCCAATCGACCAACCCTCTACCGCCGGTGACGGGTGACACGTGGCGACGTGAGCCGGGCGTCCAAAGGTCCAACACCAACACCCGATTACCGTTCCTTGAGCACTCGCACCCTCGACAACTGGAGCGCGAATTCGATCAGGCCCTCGTCGACCCGTACAACACCATCGAGCGATTCGACGCTGCCCAGCCCGCTTGGCCATATCGCAAGAACTCTTCGCGCTCCGAGGCGGGCCGTGAGACACCCAGCGGCTACTGGGACGACGGATTCGAAGGCGCCGCTTTGCCCCGCCGGGAGACCACCCAGCGCTCTTACCAAGACCCCACCGGACCCCGCCGGACCCGATCACAGTCACGATCACGCTCCGCGAGCGTAAATAGCAGAGAGCAGCACCACCGCCCACCCCGCTTCAACGACCAACAAGCCCCACCCGTGCCCCCATTGTCCATCAACACCATTGCCCAAGCCAGAGCCGTGTCGCCCATCACCACCCACGGTTATCGATACACTCAGTACGCTCCCTCCCCCGAACCCAGCTCCGCGGGCGGCGGCGGCGGCGGCACACAGTCGGCGTACCACCACGACGACGACGACAATGTACATGACGCAGTCATCGCCCGGCAACGCTCCGCGCGGCGTTACGAGGAGGACCCGGAAGCACTGAGGTTCCAGTCGTATGACACGCATGCCGATTACCCGATCCGCTCCGTTGCAGTCGATCATGTGTCTGACCGCGTGGCGCAGGGAAAAGCGTGGGATCACGAATAGTCTCCCACCGCTGGACCCCTGAACTAAAGAGAGAAAGAGGAACGAAAAAAAAACAACCAAAAACCATAGTCACAAAGACGTGGACTGCTTGAAAGGACTTGATCCTTTGCCCAAGAGTACAGTAGCTGAGCTACTCATATAGATAGGTGCGATTATATAGCATTGTTAGTATTATAAAAATCTGTTTTTCCCGTAAATAATTAAACACACGCGTAAAATGTGTCACATCCTTTCAAGCGATTTTCAGACCCGTCCATCCATCCGCTTTGGCAAAATGGGTGGTGCGCGTGAAAGAAAACAAGATCCCCTTTTTTGCGGGCTATGCAGCCATACACATGCCCTTCTTTGCAACATACAAAATCTGGTGCATATTCACTCGAATCAGGATATTATGTACACATGGTGGTGTGGGGGTGGGGGGGTCACATTTATTTTTCCCCCAAAAAGAAGGACAAACCGAAAGGCTTAGCTCCATCGCCAATCTACTCTCTCGCAGTGTCCCCATCCGGCGTGTCCAACTGCATGTTTTGCAGCGTCGGGATGATCTGGTCCCATACTTTAAGACCCTAAACATATAAAAAAAAAAAAAACAAGCGTCGCCGAGTGAGTATGGGGTTGTTGGCGTCGGGGTGAAATGGAGGAAGGTAGCCCAAAACCTTTTGGTAAAACTCCATCTGGCTTTCGGTGTAGTCGCGCAGAATGTCTTTGAAATCCTCGACTTTGACGGAATTGAACAGGTCCATTTCTTTGATCACTTCGTGGGAGAACGCGGTGGATATCCGATTACTCTGTTCCACAGCTTCTTCAAGCTAAAGAACCGACACAGACTTTGTTGTCAGGAATATGGAAGCAGAATGTGTGGCGCACAACCCATCATAAGACCAGTCGATGTTCAAAGACGCCACACACCTCGGTAATCTTGACTTCCAGTTTGTCCAGTTTGGCCTTCCGCGCCTGTTCCTGGTTGATGTTCCGGAAATCATTGTACTTGTCTCGGATATATCCCGTGAGACTCCCGTCGCTCCGGCCTGACCGAGTCTTCTCGCGGTCGGCCACGTCTTGACCGAGATATCGCTCCAGCTCCTCAAAGTCTACCTGCTTTTGGTCTCGAACTCGTAGTACTTCTTTCACCGATTGGCAGTACGCGATGTATTCTCGGATGCCGCTGACGAAATCGGCTTCCTCGCGTTGCGACTGTTCATATACAAGAGAATGAGCACTCTCTAGCATAGTTTGTGATACAACCTCCCCCCAATACTGCCAGTCTCTCACCTTTTCCTTCAACAATTTGGCAATCTCGCGTACAGTGTTGCTGAACCCTGTTAATGGTTCGGTGATTTGTGTTTCCATTGACCCCATCGTAAGCAAGCTGCCTTGGAATTCGGTCGTTTCATATTCCAGGTCTGAATATGGCATCATATCAGCACGAGCACAGGGTTCTTCAACATCTCATGTGCTGTCACATACCCGCTTGCTCTTTCAGCAGCTTGACGTGCAACCGTTCCACCGTTTTCAGATTGTCTTCAAACTTGTCAACACTGTCTTTGAACTCCACAAACCGCTCGTCGGGTTTTCGAACTTTGGTGGTCACGTTAAGAATCACATCGCTGATGGCTTCGAAGACGTGGCTATCCCGGTTCTTGGATGCTGCGTCGGCGCCTTGCTGATAGTCCAAGGTAAGGGTGAATATCACACCGCGGATGGCGTTTGAAGCGCAGCGCTTCCTCTCACCAGGTCACCCGTTTCGAGAAACTTCTTCATAGCTACACTTGACTGAAGCGTTGGATGTCGAGTGATGCGATTCATATATGTCTGCAGGGAATGTCTTCGCTTTTCTATGAATTCTGAACTGAACCGGTCACCAGTGATATACTCTATATGTATAGAAGAGTATAAGTCATTCACAACGCCAGATGATACTGTTCGGTTCGTCGGAGACGCGTCATCCACGTACCCATGCGATGCTTTCCCGGTAGAGGCGGAATGATACAAGCCGGGTATTCCTCCGTGAGCGTCCGATGCAGCCACACAAAGTCCTGAAACCGTCTTCTAGTAGACATGGTGGATCGTGGAAACGTCTCCAGTGTCGTCTACAAGGAGATCCCGGCCGGGTCAGCACCACCACGCGTGGTCGTTGGCGGCGCGGTATTTAGTGGCCCTCGCCCGTTACCTTGCTGTTCACAGCATATGTGACAAACGCCCCAGATCCATCTCCATGCTTCTGCGAGTCGCTTATGGCCACTTTGAGCGCATCGTTGGCGTTGAGAGCAAAAGTTGTCAGGGTGGGGTTGTGAGGGAATGTGGATGAGGACGCGCCGTTGGAAAACATGTCCGGGGCAGTGGAACTTGAGGCCTGATGATCAGTTGTGAGAGCGTCAAGGAAAACATCAGCCCTTTGTATTCGACATAGAGCCAAATGAATGTCAACCTACCCGTATGTCAAGACCGGCCGGGGTGGTCTCCCAAGGGACGTCACTGTACTCTTCACTCATGTAAACTTCTTCCATACTTGCAATAGGGACTCAGGACAAGGGGAACAAGACGGCTGACAGGTGGTAGATGGTAATGGCCGTCGGGTCAACGGGTTGACGGCTGTAAAAATAGTATGTTTTCCGGAGCGACGGGGGGCAAATGACCAAACCTTGTTGAGTGAGCGTCTTAGATTTGACAAGCGGCGATCAAAGGAAGGAGGCCAAGACAGCCCCTGCTGACTCACGCGAATCCAGTCTTACATCCCATATCTATCTCGTCGTCACTTTTGCGAATTTGACATTCCCAACAACAAATACAATGATCTCTGCACAAGCTTCAGGCTCATGGCTCCCAACCCTCCAAGACCAGATCCACCACTTCACAACCGGCCAGCATACTCAAGGTAGTGGTCAGACGCAGACAACATCCAAAAACGGGCAGGGACACGTACAATGCTCGCTCCATGCCCAACTCCCGAACTCTGTCCTTCCGAAACTGTTTGAACGATTGGTCGCTCTGTGCGGGAACATAGAGTTTGACTATCAACAAAATTTGTGGGAACATGAGATATGCTATCGGCCAGAAGGTAGCATGGCGTGGAACATCCAAGGTGGAAAACAAGCGCAACGCGACTGATTTGTCTGTGACGTTGTGCAGCGGAAACACCATTTGGAGCTTCACGAAATGAAGACGCTGCTCTGAGGTTGCGGGCCAACGTTCTGAGCTCTGACGGGGAATTCGTGAAATTGCACGACCGCAAATGGTAGGCGCATACCTCCAACATCATGAGTCCACAGTAACTAAATCGATAGCGGCCAGGACGCTGTGCTTCAACGGAGCGCCGGAGCCACCAAAGCCCGGTGACCGCAAGCGGGTAACACAGCGGGTCATTTACGAATCAGGAATAGAGGGCGATGCTTTGAGATATGTGGAAATGCTGGGTTACATGTATGCATATCCCTAATGCTTGCACCGTAAAACTCCAACGTCTGATGCATCAATCCGTCAGATTCAACTTCGAGCTTGTAAGGAAGGGCTATATATTCACCTACAACGACCTCCGGATAACAATATTCAGAGCATATGCGGTAAGCTACCCAAGCCGGCCGAAGCTGTCATATGAACGCCCCCATTCTGATATACAGATTTCTTAGCTGGAGGCACGTCACAAAGTCACCACCGCCGTTCCGATAGACGCGAACAATGATTCTTGGATTGTCCAAGTTACATCTCCGTTTGTACATACCGAGGGCGTTCCAAAAGTAGCGCAGGAACTGCATGCTTTTGCTGAGTATATGGGAGGGTATGTACGAAAACAACAAACCCATCCGAAGTCGAAGAGGGAAGCTCACCTTCTGGATTTCTATCCTGCTAGATTGATAAAACTGATTGTTGTTGATCACACTGTGCTCCGCAATCGCATATATTATCATCAGACATGAAACTATTTCGTCCGTCTGCTGTTACACTATATATCCTTACTTTATCTATTCTAATGAAGCGCCAAGCACGCAAGGAGCGTGACGACACCAATTGACGAGCGCTGACTGTTTACGTGCGGATTTGACCTCGACCGAACGGCGTTCTAGGAGTGTCATCACGTAATGGTCCAGTCGAATATTCGAGCAGATGTTCGTGCAGAACAACATGTATAACCTGCGTGTGTCTCATAGTGTGTTTTCCTACGCTTTCTCTGGCTGGGCGCAACGAAGCGTAACCTGACTGTTCTTAGTTCGATGTGTAAACATCGCTTTCTCGCGGGATGAACGCTGGGACGGTGACAAACATGATTCTGCGGTGTTCTGGTGACTGCCGAAGCGTGGAGATAGAGCTATCGAGAGAAGCGTCGTTTGGAAATGCCCCGGATGATCTATATTTTGAACTTGGATGGCTATATTCTATCACCAGCCCACCGGACCACCTCCTCATATATCGTCCACGTGATAGCTGCACTGACGGTCTTTCGCAACAGGCGCGGCAGCATTCCCGCAAAGAATCCAGACGCGCGTTCCTCTGTAATGATCTTCCAAGCGGTCCGCGGCATTGATGGATTTTCCCGCGGATTGAGCTGCATGCGCGTTTTCACGACATCAAATGGATTCGTGACGACGGTGGCCGCGACCCCACTCACGCATGCCGAAGTTGTGTGTATCAGAGTGTTGTTGTTAGACGAGCTGTTCAACGATCGGGGGAATGCCGCCTTCAGGATGTCCTTCGAATGTTCGTAAAAGAACACATAAAGTCCCGCATGCGGTGCGTCTCTTAATATCGTCGCCCCAGAACCCGCAAACAACCCACGAATGCCGTGCTCTCTCACAATCCCCCGTGTCGCAGCCAGGACGCTAGTATAGCGGTACATATTGCTTTCATATCGAACCTTAATGACCGTTATCGGCATCATCAACATCCCCACCATGACCCGCGACGTCGCACCAGATATCAAATTGATCGTCCCGGGGGTTATCGTGACTGGAGCCCCGACGATATTTACTGCTCGCAGGGCCCGTCGCGTTTGTTCAAGACACGCAAAGTAAAGAGCGCTTCCCGGAACGTTGCGCAGAATCGTCGGCCATGTCCCCCGCCAAAGACCCGACACTGAATCCGTCGCAACGACGCCAGATGCCACTGACCACAACGTGACTCTTCGTAGACCCTGACCGCCTCCAGCAACCGATTTGAACAAAGTGTGAGTTTCCTGTTGCAGTCGCGTTTTAACGAGATCGAGCGGTTGTAGGACTACGCAGGACGCGAGGCCTGAGACTCCTCCGCCGAGCAGATGCATTTGCGGCGACACGTGCGACTGTGTTGGCATTTTGCTAACTTCTTTTTATTTGGAAATTGGCGGTTGTAGGATAAACGGAACGTGTCATGTGCTGAATGAACGTGAAGAAATGCAGTCGGACAGATCGTATGTGTTTAAGCCTAGTTGTCGAAACAGTACGGAAACTTCGGAAGTATGTATTTGGTCGAACGTGATAGTAACGAGACTCCTGGTGATGTTTGGAAATGGAAGGAAACGTTTTACCCGCAAAAGTTCCGCCTCGGAAATTCACAAACGCGGTCGCCAAAAACAACACGTCGCGCAGCGTGAGTACAAAAGTTTACAAAAAGCAACGCGCGTCCCGTTTGGCGTCCTCAACTGTCAGAGACTTGCCCACAGACTTGCCGCTATTCAGCACTGCCCCACAGAATGAACGTGTCCCAGAAGGGAAGTATAAAAGGATGGGGTTGGGGGCCTTCCCCTCTCCAGCCACCCGCATCCCATAGGCGCTGTCTTGTTAGCTACTCAACACCAAAGCAACAGTGAGAATGCCAGCAACCACAGAAGGCCAGACCATACTCACGCTTTGCACGTCAGAAACCTTCCCGGCCTTTCTCGACTTTGTCGCCAAGCATAATGCGGACCCAAGTCAGTGGTGTCTGATGTTCGATGACACGCCGGAAAAGATAAAAGGCGACCTGGTGTTCTATGGAACAGACCCATTCAAAGACTGGTGGGGATATTACGACCCGGTTACTGGCAACCTGGCCGGTGTTGGCGGGCTCGAAGTGCACCTTGCGAATAAACGGGCGGAAATCCATGGACCATGGGGAGTAGACGCCAAGGCTCAGGAAATTGTGCTACGCGAACTTGTGGAGGCGCTGGCGCCTGTGGAGGTTGAATCGTTTGACTGTTGGCACAACGTCCTTGCCACCAGTGTCTCTGCGGTTCTCAAAAAATATGGATTCGTCGCCGATGGTTTTGGGACGTTCTTGACCATGAAGAAGCCATTGGAAGCGTCCGCTGCTCCGCGACCTGCGGACTCTACATGCACCGTTTCTCTCATCCCCCCCACGGATAAGGTCAACGTGCCCCTCGCAGTAAACCTTCACAAGGCGTGTTTCAAGAAATTGCAATTCGGCATGGATCAATTTTTGACCCTTGACGGCAATCCACCGGGCGACGGAACCGGCGGCTGGCTCTTTGGATGCTTCGATCACACCGTCGACGCCTCGAGGCCTGTTTTCTGCGGATACTCAGTCGTCCGCCCGAATAACACACCTGACTCTGTTTACATTGACTACGTGGGCATTTGCCCCGAATTTCGCGCAAAGGGTAAAGGGACGGCCTTGTTGAACGCAATCAAGGACTGGTTTATGGCGGACGACTCGAAGATCGAGCTGACCCTCACAGTCAATGGAGACAATACTCATGCGAAACGACTCTACACCAATATTGGCTTTGTGGTCAAAGAGGAAGGCATGGGCCACCGTTTTGTGAGGGGAAAAGCTGCGAAGGAGATGGCAGCGCAGGAAAAGAAGACAGCGGAAGACAAGATAGCGGAAGAGGTCGCCCAGGATGTGGCGGAGCTCAAGAAGTAACCTTGAACAGACACAGAGAATCTTGATCCCTTCCATTGCGATTCTTTCCCAATTCTTTATTCCATAATATTATATCTGTTGTTGTGGCTCTTTCATATCTCCGCTGCATGGGCATGAAAAGCCCTCCATGCTTACATATACATGCACGCTTCTGGATGTTCCGCGCTGGCAAAAGTCCGGAGGCGCCACGCGCTCAGCCACCAACTACACGACACCTAGCATCTCATGCTGACACGCCAACCTCACATCTCTTCCCTCAACGGAATCCTCACCGAAAATCTCACAGATCTACGATGCCGCTTCTGCCAAACATCCTACTCGGGGTTCTGGGCGGCCAGCTCATGACTCGCGCGGTCTACGACCACATCTGGTGGAGCCACCTGGGTGCTGACCCATCCACTCTCAAGTCCAAAGTGACGGCAATGCAGAGACAGGAGTCGCTGGTAAGTCGTTTGTTCAGACAAACGTTCACGGTCCCAGTCTGATTTCGTAAATTTTGCAGTCTTTCTACCGACACGTTGCGCAACAACCTTCCAACTTCACGTATCTCACCATCGTCATCGTCTCATTGATCTTGATATCCACTTTGGGCCAAACTATTGTCAACCAGCGCCGCCGGGTCATGAACCTGCTCTCATTCCTCACATTCAGCGGCTGCGTTATCGTCTATGCCGCTTTTGTGCTCCCGATCTTCCAAGCGATCACCAAACATGTCAGTTTCCGAGCGAAAGCGGACGTGGAAGCAAAGTGGTTGTACGATATCGCTTTTTACCATGGCTTGATTGCGGTGGGATGGATGGTTACGCTGTTCTTGCAGTCGTCGGTGGCTGAGGAGGAGGAACAGCGGACTGTCAAGAAGTCTTTGAAGAAGACGTCTTGAACATGGACCGCACGTCGGCCGGCTTGGCGGGCTTGCATAGAGGAGTTTTGCATTACCACTGCAGCACATCCAGTTTCTGTCACGTTTAATTACACTCGAGAGGTTTCACGCCTGTTCTGAAAATAGACCTCCCGTCGCTTAACAATTTCATCAGTTTTGAAACAAAAGTCATAATGGTATATACACGCCGGTGGGTTGCCGGTTGACTGTGGTATTTAAGTACATAGAGGCGAGAATGCGGGAATTGGCACGCTAGTGACAGATTTTCTAAATATTATTTTGTAGCTGGCTGGCAACCATCCTCAGGATACCTTCCGTGCCGAGACCAATGTTCCTCAGATCCTTAGCGACAGCTTGCCACTTCTCTCCGTGGGAGGGCTCTGCAGCGATGCATTTGGCGACGACGTCGGCGCGCTGCTCCTCCGTGCCATGCATCATCTCAAATTTCAGATACCAAGCCCACGAGTCGCCCAGGTCTGGATTGGTTTTGACGGCTCGGTTGAACCAGTTGCGTGCCTTGTCAACCTTGCGCTCGGCCCAGAACAGGCGCGCGACTGTGACAACGACCAGCGGGTCGTTCTCGCATTTCTTGAGCGCGTCGGCAGAGCGCGCTTTGCGGTGAGGACGTGATTCCATTAAGATCGCCTCCGACCACAGGAGTCCGGACGAAGGGCATTCCTGCAATGCTTTGGCCATCAGAGCTTTCGCCATGGGCGTATTTTGCGCCCGGTTTTCCACGCGCACCGCTTCGCACCACAGCTCTGGGATTTTCGAGTTCATGATGCGAGCCTTTTCCAGTGTCGCGCGGGCTTTGATCTGCATATCGGCGGCTTCTTCCAGGCGGGAGGCAAGCAGCCAAAGTGTCGCGTTTTTCGGGTTCTGCTTGATGGCACGCGTGTATGTGTCCCGCGCGGCTGGAATGTTGTTTTTGTCGAACTGGAGAATCTGGCCCTGCATCATCCACAGCTTGGCAAAGTCGGGGAAGCGCTTGATGGCTTCGTTAAGCAGCTTGAGAGCCTCGTCGGGCATTTCAAGTTGTCGCTCGAGCTGGGCGGATTTCATCCATACGCGTTGCGTATTTGCCTTTTCCCGAGCAGAAGCAAGCAGAATTCGCGCACGCTCGTATTCTCCTGTTTCGACTTCGAGTTTAATCGCGGCAAGCCAGATCTGTTCTGAGTTCGAGTTTGCCGCAAAAGCCGCTTCCAGAATACCCTTGGCAGCCGCAATGTCCCCCGCAAGCCATTTTTCTTTTGCGCCCATGAGCCACAATACCTCGGCTTGCGGGCAATATCGGACGGCTCGTTGCAAGATCTCCTCCAGCGATTCTCGTGTTCCATGCGATTTCTCGAGGAACGCCGCACGTCGCCAGATGGACTTTTTGTGAGGGAACTCTTTAAGCGAGTGAGCATATATGGCGCGGGCCGTGGCGGTAGATCCGTGCGCGATGCAGCTCTCTGCATCTTCCATCCATGTGCTTTTCCTGTCTTCTTCCTCGACGCCCATTCCGATAGTTTTGCGAACGATCGCCTGACATGTGATGATGTAACCCTCCTTTTCAGCTTTTTCAGCTTCTTGTATCCACTGATCGCGATTCAGCGTCGAACCCTTCTTCTGCAATATGTCAACACCACGACTTATGATCGTTTCAGCCATGTTGTCATTGTTGTTGGCTTCTTCCAGCTTGGCACCGGCAATCCAGACGTCGTGGCTGGTGGGATTTTGCGCCTTTGCCTTGTTGATGACAATTCGCGCATTGGCGTGGTTCTCGAGACGGGCGAGTGCCAGCCACAGCTCGACGGCGAGTGGTATGCATTCCACTGCACGCGACAGGAGAATCCGAGCATCTTCGGGATCCTCTTCTAACGATACCGCTGCTTTCCAGATCTTAACCGAGTTGGGGATGAACTCCAACGCTCGACGTAATACACGCTTCTTCCCTTTAACATCAGTCTCAAGATCGCACGCTTTTGTCCATATTTTGACAGACTGCGGTACATGTCGAATGGCTTGTGCCAAAATGACTTTTGCATTTTCGATTGTGTTGAGACGCGCAGATTCCAACCACACGTCTTCGCTCGTCGGGCATTCCTCGCAACCTTTCGCAATGGTTTCTCGTGCCGCACCCTGTTTGCCGGCGACCTCTTCCAGACGTGCGGCAGCAATCCAGCCCGGTGCGTGCTTGGGATTGGTGGTGATGACAGACTTGAGAAGAGTACGAGCTTTTTTGATGTCGCTGATTTCGGCGTCGCTTTTGACTACTATGCTGTTGAGATCTGTGAGATAGCCTTTGGGATCAACAATACTTTGGCCAGCCACCGAGTCCGAAATTTGGTCCAGTTTCAATCCAAGCACCTTGTCTCGAGCCTGGCCGAATTGTACGAAGTCTGTCATGGTGCCATCTGTATTTGCTGGAGTCGCGAAACCTCCAATCAGCTGCTGCTTGGCGTCGAGGGTGTGAGAGAGCTCAGATTGACTTGATGCACCCAGCAGCACCGAATCTGGAACTGCAGTGTATTTGTCCGCAAACTTCTTTTGCCGTTTTCCTTTCCGCACAAGGTCTCCGACCTCTGGTATAGACGCCCATTCGTCCTCGGAAACGATCGCCAATCCTCGTTTCAGATCCGCAAACTGCTGTTGAATCTTCGGCCGCTCCTTTCGGTACTTTTCCAGCTCTTCGCGCTCTCGAGCTTCTCTTCGTACCCTTCGCCTCTCATCCATTTTTGCGTCCACCTCCTCATAAATCCGATCTGCCTCCTCGTCGTCCGCTTCATACGGAGCCGCGTTGAAGAGACCTGTCTCATTATCGGGGTCCTGAAACCGCTCGTCGTCGTCATCATCATCTCCTCGAGGCCCCTTTCCCTCCGCAGCAGCCTTCGCTTTCTCTAGTGCAGCATTGTCTGGTCCCTCCCGCGCAGGTCCAATATCGGACCGAGTGGTAAATCCAGTTGCACCTCGCCCGAGACCGGCAATGTAGTTCGGCGGGGCCTTTTTATTCAAAAAATCTGGAACGACGAGTTGCTTAAATTGATACATATTCTATGTGGGCAAACTCAGAGCCAATTGCCTGGGTATAGTTGACAGTTGAACCCACGGATGATCAATTCACAGATCTGTTCTTGGAGGAAATGGGAGGTCAAATCCGCAGTCGCCGTCAAGTGAGCTGTCAAGTGACACTCACATGACTTCATCTGGAGTACCGTGAATTAACAGCACCGCCACAGGCTGTGGAATGGTCTGTTACTCCGACCTTTGCCTTATGTTGAGTTCTCATGGTTAAACCAAGGGTTGCACACCACTGACTGTAACCCGGGACGTTCAGCATTATGAAACATAACGTGGATGAAATTCGCTTTCCTCTTTCTGTTCACAACCCCGTGGGAACAATGAGAACGGATGCCTCCTCGTCGGCAGCCACCGATTTAGAAGCCCGTGAACAGCAAGATGTTCTTTTAGAGCTTGGCCGGATGAGAAAACGGAGCACGGAGCTGATCACAAAACTTTCGACGGTTGACAAGAAAAGAGGCGAGCTGCCGTTGCCTGGAAATTCGCCAGAACGACCATCCTCTGAAGACGCCTCCGCATGGCCTGCGCCAACGTCTTTCTTTCATGATCGCATTTTTAAACCACTCAAGGAGCAACTAACCTGGGACCTGGTCCAAACGTGCACCAAAGCGGTCTTTGCATACTACGTTACTTGTTTGTTCGTTCTCATTTCCCCTATCGCCGAAGCGTTTGGCCCCACCGTGTTTCTTGCACCTATAGCTGTCCTGCTTTTTCCGCCAGGTATGCGTTTGGCCCCGTATCTGACATTTTAAGTCGGCAACACCAACATCATTTATGAATACCACTAGTAAGACCCTTTGGCGCAATTATTGAGACCATACTGATGGGGCTCGTCGGCATCGGGTTTGGTTCCGCCATTTCTGCTCTCGCCCTTTTCTTCTCCGTCATGTACATGGAATCGGTCAATGAGCTCGAGACGACTGGACACGGAAGTGATCTCATACAAGTGGCATTTCTGCTGGTCGCTGTTTTCATCCTAGGCTATGTGCGAGCATCTTTTCCTCGCTTGTATGCTGCAACCGTGCTATCGTGCTTGATGCTCGCGTTTCCTCTGACGACCCCTATCAGTGCGAGAACGCTGATTTGGGAGACTGTTTCCAGAGTGCTCAAACCTCTGATAGCGGGCGCGATCGTATGCGTGGTAGCAGATTTGTTATTGTTCCCAAAGTTTAGTGGCAAAATACTCAAGAGGTATCGCGCACTCGCTGTAATTAGAGTCAATCCACCACTAATCCTTCATTAGTTCTATCAAAAAGACGGTCACAGAAAGCAAAGAACTTATGAATCTGCTTGTGCAGTCATTCTTGCTGGTGAATCCTGAAAATCCGATACCTTTAGAAAAGATTCTTGCTAAACAAACGCAAGTCCGCGATGCTATTGCAAAAACAAAAGCGGCCCGACGCGAGTGTCGTTATGAGATAACATATGACCGTTATTCTCCTGATGACTACAAGCTTCTTGTTCAGCCGCTGCAAGAAATGATGAAATACCTCAGCGGCATGGTGGCATGCGTTAAGCTAGAAAAGGACCTTGTCGACATGATGGAAAGTGAAGACAGCCCCGAAGTGGTTAGTGCGGAAGTCCAGAAGGAGATTTTGAAAGCTATGTCGAAAGTCGAGGACAGGCATTCTCTCCATGTAGTGACGGGACTTCAACGTCCACGCCTGCATGCCATGGAAAATAACAACCAGACGGTCCGCTCTCTCAATCATCTCACTACAAGGTCTCTCCGCTCGCTCAAAGCTGCGAGTGTGGACCTCCAAGCAGAGATTGCCGAAGGACACCACGTGCAACTATCGGGTCGTGAAATCACGGGAGGAATGTTCGGCGGGTCCAAGAAGCTTCTGAAGAAATACCTTGCAGCTTTGAGCTCGGCGATGACAGACCTCTGCGCCGTTTGCGTAGAGTGTCTTGAATACAGCGATGCTAACATGTTGCGGTTCGAAGACAAGACCGGAATTACGAGTAATTCTCCCATCGGTTTAGTGAAGGCAGGCTTTCTTGCGTTTACCGGAGGTCTCGGACATCGATCTTCAGCAGGACATGAGACCCTAGGTTCCATGGGTAATGTCAGCACCAATTCCATACCGATGACTGGATCGTTTACCTCACCAAAGCCAAAGCTGCAGGCAGCTATGAAAGCTTTTGAAGAGAGGGAGTGGAAGGTCATGACCCAAGTATCTCGTCAAATTGATCCGATGGCTTCATTTGAAGACCTGCCCTCCCCAGTTCAGCCGGAGAACCATTGGAACGCCGCAAACCTCTTCAGAGAAGAGTACTTTCTGGCCAGTTTCTTCGTCTTCAACATGAAGGAATGTGCGAGCAAAGTAGTCAAGTTTGAAGAAGCGGTCCAATCTCTCAGACAAAAACGTCTATTGAAGCACCGCTTTTGGCTTCCACGTATGAAATTGGCACAATGGCTTAAAGGCGGCGACAGTCAGATGTCAGTTAAACCGGGCAATAGTGAGAGTGAGTAACGCGGCATGTTGCGTGCTCTTAGCACTTGTGCGGTTCGCTAATTATCCGGGTTTCAGCACCCGATATTCCGTTGTACACGGAAGGAAAGGAAACCTTTCTCGCCCCGGGAAGACTTGGCCAGTTGCGCTGGTCATTGTGGAAAGCCTCGAAGCATTTGCAGAGTAGAGAGACACTATTTGCAACGAAAATGGCTTTGACGTGTCTGATACTGGTCTGGCCAGCATATATTTGGCAGGATTGGTGAGTTTCAATCATACTTATCGAATGTTCCTGTGTTGTCCGGATCACTTACAACGTTCCGTTTCGTCAAGGTGGAACAAATGGAAATGCACGTGGGCT
This sequence comes from Powellomyces hirtus, assembly GCA_025526995.1. Lineage (NCBI taxonomy): Eukaryota > Fungi > Chytridiomycota > Chytridiomycetes > Spizellomycetales > Powellomycetaceae > Powellomyces > Powellomyces hirtus. The sequence goes on from JAHLKG010000002.1 coordinate 638,399, forward strand.
TTAGTGACTGTAAGATCGCCAAGTGTCTCCGAATTGCAAGATCGCTCCGAATTGACTAGTTTTTCATTGCGTAGATGCTCATTGTGATTTCCCCAACAGTGGGTACTTCAAACATTGTGGGATTGTATCGTATCATCGGAACGATTGCGGGAGGTTTTTGGGGTTATGTCACATGGATCATTGCGCCTCAAAATCCTTACTCAATCTCCGTGATGACGATTATCTTTGCCTATCCATGCCTGTACCTATTCGTTAAAACACCACATGCGCGTCTTGGTACGGCAGCCCTCGTAACATATACGGTCATTGTGATGTCGACCTACGCGACCTTCGAAGATCCGAAAGTACAGGATACCATCTTGGCCTTGGCGGCCAAACGAATGATCACGATCACGGTCGGCGTCCTGGCAGCTGTCATTGTCACAAGTTACGTATGGCCTTTTGTGGCCCGGACGGAGCTTCGTAAAGGCCTGTCGAACAGTTTATACTTGATATCGGTGTTGTATTCCCATCTGGCCGCCATTGTTGCTAACGATGAGGTCGATATGAATCCGTCGCATTACACTATGGCAAAACACAACCGAGCGCGACTGGAGATCCGACGGCTTGAGCACACGCTGATGAAGGGTGTTACGAAACACCAGGAGCTCTTAGAGCTAACTCATAACGAGCCGCGCCTGAAAGGACCGTTCCCATATGCAGTATTTGCCGAGATGGTCGCTGTGGAGCAGAACATCGTCGAGCGACTGGGAAATGTGAGGAGGATCGTCGATGGCGAATATACAGATGTGGTCCCCGGAGCCCCCGCTCGAACATCAACAACAATCACTGGGTTTGCCCCATTCGTCAAACGCGAAATCGTCATCCCAGTCGAAAAATACCGGATCGACATGGTAAAGTATCTGGTTTTTGGGTAAGCATTCCATCATGCTAATTCCTCTTCGTTTGGTATGCAGTTTGCTTCTCTCCTCCTATATCTTCACACCCTTTCGCACAGCCTTCACTCGAAACTTCCGCTACCGCCATTTCTTCCCCCTGCACGCGCTGCACGCCTGCGTTTGTTCAGTAAGATCCGCGCCCTTCCGGCTCTCAGAGACCGCGTACTATCCGATCGCAGAGATGAGAGCGAGGGCTATATCCGATTCATGGTATATTCTCTTGCCATGGAAGATCTGATTGAGAACATTGAGGAGCTCGGCGCCCTCGTGCGACGTCTGTACGGGCAAGGGGTTATTGGGGAAAGATGACCAGTCAACTTGCTGATATATAGATTGAGATAAGCTTCACCAGACCTACTACATAAATCTTATTCCATCCCTCTCACGTATTGCACATGTAGCTGGGGCATGCAGGGTTTATGTGGTGCCATTTTACGCGGACGCGTTTGTTACGTAAGGAAGGGGTTACGCGTTTTGACAGGGTTCCACAAATTGTCGTGCCATGCATGTTCAGCTGCACCACTTTAGAAAATCTACGATAGCGTTATTCTAACACAATGGCAGTAAGTGACTAGCCCCGGATAATTTGAACTCTGAACCTGAGGTCCTGACCACTTGGCTCTGTTCCTCCTTTCTTACGCTACAGGCTGATCATAAGAAAGAAGATTTCTGAAAGTACCTCGAAAAGAATGGAATAATTGACGCACTCACCAAAGGTATATGACATGTCAGCCAAATTCACTACACTACCTCTAATGGTGTCGATGTAAATTAGTGCTAGTTGGCCTGTATGAAGAGCCAACCTGGGCCAACCAACAGCTGCTGGCAGCGAAGCGCTTGCGATGTGATTTCTCCTTCCTCCTACTACCCTGCTATCTTATGGCACGCCAGGAATGCCCGCGTCCTGCTCAGCACTTTTGGGCATGGTTACTGTGTACATTTTCAGCGAGACACGATTTAAAGATTATGTGAAGACTTCGTGCATTGCGTTCAACCATGGTCGACAAAGACTGCAGATAGGTGACACCAGGATGCCGTCAATGTATCGCTTGCTTAGTCATGGTGTCAATGCGGACCTTGTGACCTTCGGTGAACAAGTAAACAAAGCATTGATTTGGTAACTTGGCCCGCGAGGCAGGCTTTCTCGGTTAGCTTCGCAACACATCACAGCTTACAACATACCTACACCAATCTCATTTTATTCATCACCATGTCAAAGTATGCACAAAGTTTGGATGAAACTCTTGTTCGCAAGACATCGATTGAGTAGACGCTAATCAGCTTGTTTAAACTGCTTCTGACAGGGCACACGACACCGAGCAGCCAGGCAGTGTCGGAACATCCGGCGAATCAATGATGGCCGCAGATGATTCTCACCATGAGGCGATTCGACGCGAAGCATCTGGAAATGCGTTGACCATGAGCCAGCTTTTTGCTGGCGGAGCTGCTGGTCAAGCTGTCCCGGATCCTCATCCTAGTGTAGCTACTAGCCGTCCGAACAACACTTCGGATATCGAGTCATATAACGCGGTGATGGAAGGGAAGACTGGTCCCAGGGGCCTTTGAGTGTCTTTATGTCTCTGATATGGCTTGTTCAAGCTTGTTCAATGTAAATGCATGGATTCATTCCTTTCATCTCTGGTTGTTTCACCAAGACATTTGCTTCGCCACTGCTCCTCATTGGCCAATTGATAGCGGGAGATTGTATAAGACTTCAGTTAAGACAAGAACTCCCTTGTAACTTGCGTGGGGCAGAGACAGTTGATTGCACACTTCCGATGGTCTTTCCCAAACATGCTTTGAAGTGTGCTCGAAATTGAGCGAAGAGCATGACAGCCGATTTGGTAATACAAGTATTCGTTCACCGATTAGAAGGCTTCGAGTGCGTGTATTGATTGAGAACCCTTCCGTACGGTAAAATGCATTGACTCCTTCGAACACGAGGCAAGAGACGCGAGGTGTGCGAAGCGTGGCCACCCACATATTGAATGCATTTGACATTCTGATTATAGATAGCGCAAGTAAAAAGAATATTTATGTGAAATATCCAGAAGAGTCATACATCCATGCTTCATTAGCCATGCCGCTCTGAACTAGGGTATATGCGGGTTAGGCAGCCAGCGTGGTGCTAACGCGTACGCGACAGGACTGATTCGGACATGTGTGATGCTGCCGGACATGCTTTTCCCAACTGGTTGAGCTGACAGAATTTGCCTTCATTTGATAACGGTTGGACAAGAGTCTACGAGACAGACAGTTAGTCCGCTGACCTCTCACCAGGAGCAAGTCATACTGAGCGTCTTCGATCAAAAAGTTGGAGCACACTTGCCTATAGGCATCGCGCTTCTTCGCGACAATCTGCCTCTCGCTTGGAAGGCTTGAAATATAGAGCCAGCCTTTTGCGTATCGGTTTCTAGCAGAAAATATGAATGGGGGAAGCAGGCTTCCTTCTTCCGGACAGTCTCAGGGCTATGGAATGTCACGCATGTCTTCCATTGGCATAGGAAGTGCCAGGCAATCGCTCGGACCTCCGAGAATGTCCCTTGCGCCGAGGGGTGGACCAGGCGGCGGTATTGGGGGAATGGCAGGGCTGGCGGACGGAATGAACGGGATGTCGCTGGGGCAAGGCAGAAACTCAGATGTCAGAATGTCGGGTATAGGAAGAAGTATGGGAAATATGTCAAGGTAGGACCCGCTCCCCATGACGAGAAAACTCGGAAAGACTGCTCACGTTCACATGTAGGAGGAGCAGCCAATACGCGGGTCGGCCTTCCACCATTGGAGCTGCGGGGATGTCCGCCAAGTTGACCAAGGATCCCCGTCCCATCCGGGAAAAGTCATGGCAAGGCAACGCCATAAGAGGCCTGATCGGATTTCTGGTCGAACGCGGATACAATCAACCTTTAAGCGTAAAAGCTCTCCAAGCTCCGTCCGCCACCGCTTTCGAAAGCATTTTCAAATTCCTCTACGGCCAGTTGGATCCGGACTTCGTCTTCCAAAAGAAGTTTGAAGAAGAGGTTCCCGGAATACTAAAGGGTCTTCGGTGAGATACAATGCAGTGTTATACAGTGTACCATACAGATTATACAACAGTGTTTCGAGACTGAGACCCGGCGTATTTCAGGTATCCGTATGCCGACAGCATCAAACAGTCGCAGCTACATTCTGTCGGCTCCATGCACACATGGCCAACTGTACTGGCTATGTTGACATGGATCACTGAACTGATACACGTAAGGCACCCCTGCTGTCGGGCGTCTGTCATTTCATATGAATCACATTCTGATCTTTGCTCCTAGTGCTGTGAAGTGATGGACGACGAAAATGACATCGATGATGGCACGGGTCTCCAAGAGGATCTTCATCCCGAGAAGATTTTTTTCAACTACGTTACCGAAGCATATTCAGTATTCCTCCAGGGAGATGACAACTATGATGCCATGGACAGGCAGTTAATGGACAGATTTGGTATGTCTTGGAAGGGCGGCCACGCGAGTCCACATACTCTGATCAACTACATTTCTACTGCATAGATCGGAAGTTTGACAAAGACGTGCGGGCACTGGAAAAGCTAGAGGATGAGCGTTGTGCTCTAGAGAAAGAATGGACACATCTCACGGAAAGTGAGGTAGGTATTCATGTGTAAACGCTTGATCGGGCACCTGGTAGCTGATCCTGTAACACTAGTGTCCAGTGATAGTGCTGGAAAAAGAGGGGAAGATCTTGAAGGAGGACAAGGAAAAGTTCATACAATATATCCGTCACGTCGAAAACAAAATACAAAAGCTGAAGGATGCGGTGCTGGCATTGAAAGAAGATCTTGAAATCAAAGGTAAGCCATTCAAGGACCTTGTGAATTCCTGTACCAATACCAACCGCTCTCGGATTCATAGAAAAGGAAGCGGAACAGCTAGGCGAAGAGAAAGCTTCTTTACAGCGCACAGTTGACGCACAGGAGATATCGCCTGCAGATGTCGACAGGATGACGGCGGAGCGTGAGCAGCTCAATCAGACGCTGCAGGCGGTAGCGGCGAAAATGGACGTTGCAAATAAGCTCCTGTGGGAGAAAGAGATCTCACATCAGAAGAATATGGACGGGGTATGAGAGACAGCTTTGTCTGATACAGACATTCGGAATAAAGTTATCTCATCAGCGTTCTCTTCCAGTTGGAAAAAGTTATTCAGGAGTACAACGCGCTCGCCTACCAGCTTGGATTGCTGGGCGCTGACGCTGTTGATCCAGCTCTTTCTGTGGAGCTCGAGCTCCGGGTGCACGCCTCGCGACCCGACCAAATGGTCTCGATAGACTTGCGCTCCAAAGCGAAGGTGTGTTTTGAGGTCGCATGCGTCAAGCCCAAGGGACACCAATCTCATCATGTCCTGCCTTATGTAGCCTGCTTTGATGGAATTACGCACTCGCTTCAACAATGTACATCACCGAGCGCAAAACGAACTGATTGCACTGCAGGAAAGCTTGGACAACTTGGCCTGGGCTCATGCACAGAAGAAGGAAGAACTGGTGGAAATGGAGGCGAAGGTCAAGCAATTGACGGATCGTTACAAGGAAGAGCAGGACGTAAGCTATAAAAATTGGAAGCAAACGTTGAATCGGCATGAAAGCTTACTATGTCTCGCAGCAAATCGGAATTGCCAACACCGCGAGTAATGAAGAGATTCAGCAATATGAGCGCAACATTCAACGCATCAAGATTGAGTCCAATGGTGCCTTGATACAATCCCAGCAACAGATGCAAAAAGCCGTGGTCGAGTAAGTGTCTGCAAATGTGTTCTACTTTAATGAAGCACAATAGCCCAACCGTCAACGACAGATATGACCAGCTGTCTCGGAAATGCACAGCGCATCGCGAACGACAACTGAACGACCTTGCCCAGTCGCTTGTGGACGTTTTCAATTTCCACCAGCATGTCCGCACCAAACTTGAAGAGCTGCATAAGGAAACAGAAAGCCACTACCAAGATGCTATCGAAAGCTGTTGAATCACGTCACACGAAAGGTCATATGTAATTAGTTCCACTCCCCAGAGGCAACAATAATAGAAAACTACAATCACCATATGCTATGTCGGCTATGTAGCTAACAGAAGCAGAGCATGGTTTTGATTTCATTTGAAAAGCTTTTCAAGTTGATACCGTCCAGAAAATGGAATGTGTGAGCGCGTTTTACACTGCTGGAGACAGTTTCACTCGAACACAGAAATGCCAGTATGCCTCTCACTGTTTCGTCTTCCTTTGCGTCCGCTCCTTGTCAGCGTGCTCTGCTGTCGGCTCCCTGCATCCTTCCGCTACTATGCCACCTCACCATCAGAGGCATCTCCTCGCGTACACCGCTGAAGATTGAGAAATCCGTGGGAAACGTCTCTCAAGAACTAGTAAATCCTCGACCGCAGATCCGATGGACCCCTGAGCACTTAGAAATCCTGAGAACCCTGCGCACAGAAAAGCTCAGCTGGCACGAGTGCACACAGAAGTTTCGCGAACAAACTGGGTACGACGTCTCTCAAGCGGCGGTGCAGAATTCTTACCATTACAACTTCTTGGCTTTTGCTGAAAATCGGAGGACAAATCTGCCCAAGAATTGGACCAGTTCAGAAATAGCCACCTTGAGGGGGTACAAGGCAGATGGGCTCTCGCGGCACGAAATAAGCAAACGGTTGAACCGATCGATGGCCAGCATCGCAACTCAACTGTCCAAGCTTGGAACTGCCCAAGACTTGCGCAAAGGCATTTTTGGCAAGACAGAGATCGAAGTTTTAATGAGCGAGGCGCAAATTTACATCAATCAAGGAAAAAGACCGAATTGGACCGAAATTGGAAAGTTGATGAAAAGACATCCGCCCACTCTTCACCGTGCATGGGAAAATCGTATTGGTGCAGTAAAGACGGGTGCGTGGGCTGATGAGGAAGATAAGAAACTCCTCGGCCTTGTTGGCACTCATAAGGATCCTTCAGTACCCTGGCGGACCTTTGCGCTCGAAATGAATCGGTCAGTTCCAAGTGTTGGCAACCGATGGAAGTACCTTAAGCAACACGGCAGGGTCAAAGACAGCGCTACATAAATCCAATATCACCACATCAGCAAAGTCTTGACGCTTTGCCTCATGCGATTGACCGTGCGGCGTTGTACTACACATAGCTGGGAGCCCAGAGAGGAAGTTCTCGGTATTGGCGTGGCATAACGATGAGGATTGTGTCTGGCGCAGAGATGACCAAACTTCACTCGATCTCAATAACAGAGGGTATTCTTTGGTTCACAGTATTGTTCCGCAGCTATGCATATGTCGTGCAGATTCGCAAACGTATGCATGAGATTGACAAGTTCTGTAGTTCTTAACACGTTAAATAATGGTGAAACCCTACAAGCTCGCTCATTCAGAAGCATTCAGAAGCAGAACACGGAATTGATTTGAAAAGCCTATGATACATACAGTATCGGCTTTTATCACTATTCCAGACGCCCTGACATGCTCAACGGCTGCCACTACGCCATTAGGAATGATGCTATGAAGATGATGGATGTGCTTTAAACAGTCGGATGTAAACGTCCTTATGCTCGATTGACCCATTCAGTGTTACCCTTTTCGGTCACAATTTCGTAGAGCGCACCATTGGTGACCACTTCCTTTCCGCTGGCCCAGTCCGCCAGTTTCCTTGAAATGGGAATTTGAGATTAGAGGTCTTTGGATAAGCCTCGTCCAGTGCACGTACTCTGCGACAGTTTCCAAGGGAGTCCAAGTTGAATGATCGGCATCAGGCATGAATTTGCGGTTCATGGGTGTGTCCAGCGTTATGCTAATATGGAAGGGGTAAGGTACAGAAGAGTGCTTAAGGCCAAAGAGCTGCAGAACTCACGGCATGATTCTATAACCAACGGATAAAGAAAGAATATGTGAGAATAACATACGTCCACGTTGGAATATTCACGGACTTACGCGACAGCGCGAGTGTTGGAAGGCAACCCGCTGCCAGGTGCGGCAGCAGATTGGATGAGCTGATGAACCGCGGCTTTGGTAGCGCCATAAGCAACCTATAGCAGGGGATCACCGATAAGACTTGCTGTGACCGGGTGTAGGTCGCGGGATGACCAACCATTCCTGCATTTCTATGTCAGTCTCAGTCAAGTGAATCCATGGTATGGAGGGCAGGGTTCCTTACCGGGGGTACCCTCCAGAGCTGCTGCTGCACCAACAACTGCCAATAATCCACCTCTTTTCGAAAGGCACCGTTTGCATCAGTAAAAGGCAAGACTTCATTGGCTTTTCTCTCACATCCTGACGCGAACGTACTCTCTCAGATGTTTTGCAGCCAATCGCGCAGAGATGACAGACGTGTTCATGCTCTGGGACATCATCAGAGTGACGTTCTTGTACAGAGCATCGTCCTTGAAATTGCCACCAGCCCATCCGCCTGCTACGTTCACGACCGCGCTAAGGTTTGACGAGCCTTCGCTCCCTTTCCAGGCGTCAAGCACGCGCGACTCGACATCGAGTCCTGACTTCTCCAGATCAGACGCCATACTCTGATCAAGGATCACATTGTGCGTAGCATCGGCGTTAGGCGAAAAATCTACAGACGTCACCGTCTATAAGGAAAATATGAAGGGTTTGAAGATGCTACGGCTTGATAGCATGCATTGGTAGCGAACCCATTGAGATTTGCGGAAGCGGCCAACGACTGCGCGTCCGAGAGCGCCCGCTCCACCATAGACCAGTGCGTGCGCAGACATTTCGTATTATATGTTGTGAGTTCGGTACCCTTCTTGTGTAGAGTATGGAACTTCAAGTAGCATGGTGTAGGTTTGTCTTTGAATTTTGACAGGCGCGGAGTGTGGCAGTGCGCAGCAAAAAGCGCGACGCTGTTAATGTATTTCTTTTTGTTTTGACAAGCAAGAAGAGCCCTCCCGTCTCCCCAACACCTTGACCTCCCTTCTTGTACTCAACACAAACGACATGCCACCATCAGCAAAAGACTCAAAGCGACGGAAGACGTACAAGGGCACTGCCTCTGACAAAAACCCTCCCCGAGCTAAACCGTATTCTCGACCCAACAAGAGCGCTGGAAGTCTACCAGGGAAACCCCGACCGGCCGCCGCAGGCAGAACCGCCTCCAAACTCGCAGCACTTGGACTCTCGTCCATAGGAGCACCAGTAACCGGAGCAGAAATCATTACACCTGCTCCTCGGGCACCAACCAAGTCTCAGCAAATAAGTCAGAAAATGAAGGACGAGGATTTGCTGGACAGCCTGGATGCGGAGTTGGGCACGGTAGTGGCGGCGCTGAACGAACGCTGTGCTGAAAAGTCGCAAGGAAAAGCAAATAAACTGAGGAAGAAGCAAGAAGCGAAGCTGAATGCTGAGCTGAAGCAACAAGAATATGAGAAGCTGGAAGAGGACTTTGACGCCACATTGGGACTGATGAAAACGCTGTAATCATAGTTTCCCGCATCCCTGATTAATATTGCTTAAATTCCCTTTGTACAAATAAATTTCCCCATCACGGCCGCTTAGCTCTAAACGCGGTCCACTTTATACATATGAACTTCCAAAAATTGTGAAGCTTCTGTTGCTTACAGGGTCAGACCGCCCACTCCCCGAGAATGTTGGTCAAGATACCCGCACCCTTGTGGCTCATGGCGAATTGTTTGGCCCTTGCCTGGATCGCACGCAAGTTGGCATCGGGCCGTTTCGGCGACACGACTCTTGGCGTTCTTCGAGCCGGCGATGGTCCCGGTTCATCAACAGGAACGCTATGCATGGTGTGTGCTCCGGCCGGCAGTTGAAGATCCTGCATCAAAAGTAAGCAAGTGCCAAGACAATCGTATCATATCGAACACAAATTTTCCTACCCAGTTCTTTTCATCCACTATCTGTAAGAACTCGCCGAACAAGGCTGTACCGCGCAATGTGGACTTCGATCCAAAAATTACAAGCTTCTTCTTTGCGCGAGTGAAGGCTACATTGATTCTACGCCAGTCACGCAGTAGATCTCCTACCTATAATCACATCTGGTAAGAACGCCACTCAATAGCAAGCAAGCAGAAGCCTTTATTGCGCTTACATTTTGATTCGCGTTGGATCGGACCAAAGAGACCAATACGCAGTTCTTGTCACTTCCTTGAAACTTGTCGACTGTGTGAACTGCGACGAGCGGTCGCCGTTTCAGCGAGTGCCCTATGATTTTGAGTTGCGATCGGTACGGTGAAATTACTCCGATGTCGGTTTCATCGATACCACAGGCAAGGAAGGCTTCAACACACTAAGAATCAGATCAGATACATTTCGTGATGATGACGGAGAGATGTTGTACCAACATACCTGGTGAACCAATGTAGCCTCGGCATCGTTCTGTACTAGATCTCCAGGCCGTGAATCCGGGGCTGGGACTTCATCCGTATTCACAAAGATCACTCGTCGACTAACAAAATTGCTGTCAGAAGACGAATTCATTATGTGTGCATTTGATTGTGCAAATTCACCTTGGTTCGAGTAGCTGGCGGATCCAACAACTAGAGAGCTTAGCACCTTGTTTGTATGCAAGGCAGAGAGACATCCCTCGCGCGGCATGCATATGTTCCATGCCATCTTCTAGATGTGGCAGCTCGAGCATCGACTGTGCAACGGCCGACGTCCCACAGCGCAAACGGTGATTGTAAATCAGCGAGTTTGACAAAAGCATAATATCCTCATTCATCCGGTACTGATGTTCGAGGTAAACCACAGCTTCTGGATGCGCTTCGCTCAGAATCTTGAAAAGAGAAGCAGTCAAACCCATTTCCTTCGCTTCCGGGTTGCGAACCAGCGGTGGCAATTGATAGTGATCTCCAACGAGAATGAATGTTTTTGCGAAACGAAGAGGCCCGAGACACACAGGTAAAGTAAGCTGGGAAGCTTCATCGACAATGCAGTAGTCGAACTGGCGTTTGTTGAACACCACATGATTGATGCCCAAGCAGGTCGTCGCCACCACTGCTTTGGAAGAATAGAATTTTTCCAGGCCTGCGACAGTGGTAATGCCTGCGGCGCTAAGCGTGTACGAACCGATGGCCGGATGGATCTTTTGCACGTTGCCCAACCGCAAGAAATCAAATCCTTCTTCCCGCAATTTTAGCAGAACGTTGTCTACAGCGGTATGTGTGTACGATGTCAAGAGCACCGATTTGCCGCGTTTGACCAGCGACTGGATGATATACGCAATCGTCGTCGTTTTACCCGTCCCTGGCATCCCGAGAATGAGCCCATAGTCCTGTGCGGCCATGACCATCTCGACCGCTCGTTGTTGGTCAGTGTTTAGCGACGGATCCGGTTCCACTGGAGAGTCGACCTCATAATGGAAGGTCGGTGTTTCTAGATCAACAATGAGTCTTCTTCTCTTCTCATCTCCGTCCTCGGTGAATATAGATATAAGATTCGCCCGCACCAGGCCCATGCCATTTGTCAGTTCATCTTTGTCCAATCTATACACGGTCTTGTCAACTCCGTCAGGGTCCTGATCCGTGTCTCTATATTGACCCGATGTTCCCGGCGTATCCATAATGCCTACAAACCCCTGGTTGCTTTTCTCATCGAAGTTATCCACGCGTTTCGGGGACCCGCGAATGGTTCGTTCAACCACCACAGTGACAACATTCGGTTGGATTTCAGTGACAAAGCCCATTGACAAAGCAATGTGACCCGCTTCTGTTGATATTACGATAGGATCCCCGACGGTTATGTGGGAGTTTAGAAACGAATGCGCTGCGGCGGAGGAGCTGCCATCAGTGGCTCGAGCAAACCGATATTGCAGTGGTGCTGCACCCGAAGGTGCAAATGTTTGGGTAGCCTTTTGGGGAATGATCTGCAATCGACTGAAGCATCTTTGGAGAAAACGATGGGTTAGTTGACAAAAACCACTGTGTGCGATTGCCGGAGGCGAAACAAACCTGCGCATTTTCTCTCGCTCTGTTCCTAGGAGTGTCCATATCTCTTTGCGCAACCGATACAAGTCTCCCTCCTCCATAGTAATCAGCCGCTCCCATTTCTCGAAAAATTCCAAATGAGCTGACTTCAGGTGTCCAGTCTTTTTGTCAAACAAGGATCCCAGTGCACTGGTTTCGGGAGTGCCATTTTCTACCGCCTGTAAATCAACGGACATCATGAGAATGGGGGAGGTTTCCCAAGTGAGGACAACCCAGCTCTATGAACTTGTCTCCCAACCTTGTGATAAATGAGGCACCTGTCAAGCGCGTAGCAACGTTGACAGGCGTTCAAGTTCTGGATCATCGGCGGTAGCTTTGTTCGAACGTTCAGGTAACAAGCCATCGAATTACGTGCGATGATCAAACCACGAATCTCATCGCTTATGGAGGGAACCTGGACCATGTCGCCAGCCCTCATGTAGTATAATATACCCATCGACACATCAACGTCTGAGAAGCAAGAGTGGATGAGCCCAGGAAACGCCTCATGGCTGGGACCTCGACGCTCACCATATCGGTCGGACATCATCAACGTGTAAAGCGTCGTCTGCGCGCGATGAGACACGAGAGTGCTGTTCTTTCCTGTTTTCAATTCAAGAGGGGCGGCAAGTGTCTGAATCCTGCCAAACCCTTGTCGAACTTTCAGCTGCACTGTCGCGTCAATCATCCCTTTGAAACCATACATCGGTGACCAGATATTTTCTTCGATATCTAACACTTTGCTGATGCAGACCGTTGTTTTTTGATTCGTCTGATTGCGATGATGCTGGACTACTGCCTCGGACTTGATATCCGTCAAAGCGTGAGGACAACTGTACATGATGGTCTAGCGGATCAGTATGAACACACCTTTGGCATCTGACCCACAAAGCGTTCCGCCCATTGTTGCAGCACAGGCACAAACTCCAGCATATGAGTCATAGCCATGGCCTCGGTTTCACCGATGGCATACAAGTCCTCGATACTGTCCACAACCAATGTCTCTATCTGTTTCTTGATGGTACTCGCAGAGAAATCGTCCTCTCGCAAAGAATTTTGCAATAAGCAGTGCAGCAGCTTTCCATAGACCAGCGGAGGGGTCATTTCCCCAAAGCTCCTGACCCTATCCTGCAAGATTGACTTTCGAAGGCATTGAAAGCTCTCGGAGAGGTGTGTTGCCGACACCAAACAATCTGGGTGCAGAATAATGAGAGTTTTCTTGTTGTCGGCTATGCAGCGATTGAGCACAGGGTCGAACTCTCCAATGACATGTATATAGTCACCTAAGAAGCCAAAGGATCAGTGTGGATACGGACGGCAAGAGATAGGGTCCAACGTGCCATACCGACGTTGACATCGGTTTGCCACCAGTCCTCTCGCAGATGCAGATATCTCTCATTGGCAGCTGCTTCATCAAATAATCGCAAAACCTGTCGAAATTTTGTGGGTTAAGTACTTTGGACCGTCTGTTTCAAAAGCAAACGGTGTCTACAAACCTTCTCGGGACTTCGTCCTCCTGTCGCATAACCGTATTCACTCCACGACACCTCCAGGACTAGGAACCGCAAATAACGCTTCTTGGGAACCTCGTTGTCCTAATCAAACGATTACGGATTGACACATAGCGACGAAAGCATACAACGCATTACCTGCTGAGATATTGCGGGCACAGGGATGGTTTCCTGAGGTATTGCAACGTACTCAGAATGAGCTTGTTCAGGTGCCTGCGAATCGCAACCCGCCAGAACAGCATTCAAAGCAGCGGAGTACAATAAGTCATCATCATCTCTGTGGAACTTGAATCGATCTTCAGGCAACTTTTTATTGACGACCCGCTCGTTGTCTTTATCAAGTTTGAGTGTCCTCTCGCCGATCATTGGGGCTTCGGGCGCAAAGGATGCCGGAGTAGCCACCTTTTCTTTGTGGCTTCCCAGGTTCAGATGTGCTCCGCGTTTTTCGCTTGTTTTGTTCACTATTTCTGACGGCGATGCTGCCACGGCACGAGTTGTCACTCTCGTCCGTCGACCAGGAGTATTCATCCCAGCGTGATGATCATGGCTCGAACGCACTGATGTTGATGGTTGCAGATTCCATGACGGTGCGATATTTTCTTTGAAGTTATCAGAGTCCAACTCCAAATTAAGTGCGTGAAGTCCCTTCTTCCCCTTTGATGGCAGACGCTTTCCTTGACGGATCGGGGAGCTCGTGAACGACGGGAGGGATACTGAGCGTTCTAAGCGTGGCTTGCTGGCACTCTCTGGTGTTTTCGGGACAGTATGGATACACTCTTGCAGGCTGTTTGAGTCGACAGTCTCCTTTTCAGGGTTTGAGTTGATGATGAGGTTTTGGTACCCCTTTCGCGAAGTGGGCTGCTCGGTAAGCCTCGTAACGCAATCCAGACCTCTCCAATGCGTCGTGCGCGGGCGTTTATGCTGTCTTGATCCACTGGGGTGTTTGGGTGGTGAAGTTGCGATGTTGGCGAAGCTGAATGAGCGTTTGTAAGGTGGTCTCTCGTCATTCATGCCTCTCCCTTGAAGCCTGCCGAGAGAGGCCTCAACAGAAGATTCGTCATTGCCTGGAAAGAAAGAGTCAAAATCATGTTCTAGACTATAGCAAACTTGAAGCTCACTCTGAGCCTTGAGGGCGATCACTTCCGCGGAGGGCCTGGATGCCGTCCTGGTGACTGTGGCCGCCTCCTCGCCCTTGTGCTTTGGAGACTCTTCGGTCAAGGGGATCACTGACTTCCCATTCCCGCTGTTTTGATGACCAGTATGTTTGGAAATCTCCGCATTCTCTCCATAACCTGAGTCTACCGGTCTCAGACGCGATGCTCTAGTATTCACATCAGAAGTATCTTTTGCTTTTTCTTCAATGCAAACAAGATCAGTTTTAACAGACATTTGGACGCTAATAAGAGTTGACATATTACCAGTAGAGCTGCCGGGAGATGGTTCCATGGCTGTCTCTGCTCCACAACTGATCAGAATTTCAAACACAGGGACGACATCAGAGACGGAACTCACCCGAACTTTGTCGCTTGGGATCCGCGTGCGCCTCTTCGGGCGTAGATTGGAAGTGAAGAACAGAAGTCAGAGTTTGCTTCTTTCGTGAGACAGGCGTCTCGTTGGCCGAGTTCATCTCGCTGAAGGCTTTCCTTGCAACAGGTGGCTCGGCCGTCTGTCCGAGGACTTGACCCTTTTTCTTCAATTTAGGGACAGCATTCTCAGCGCTCTCATCGTTCGACACCAGGCTGAGTGCCGGTGACTCCCTTGATTTGGTAGGCGCTAAAAAGCGTCTAATCCCTTGAGAAGAATCTGACTTCTGGGCTGGAGTCAAGGCGCGGCCGCGGACGCCCTATACGCAACTCGTAAGTGAGTTGAAACAAGCCTTAATATGGATAATCAGTAGGATTTACCTTGCTGACCACCGGAGGGACCTTCGAGGGTTTCTGAACACTGTTTGCCTTCTTTGGTGTTGTAGTCATGTCTAGGAAGGTCTGAGCCAAGGACTGGTGCTCTGCAGGCGCCCGAGCCTCCGCCCGAATACAAATGGTTTCGTCGTCGACTTCAACTATGCTATTGCACAAACACAATGAAAAGAATCGATGGGTCAACAAAGATGCTGCTGTGGTTTTGGTTTTCCGTGTCACAAAAAATAGTGTGAAGCGCTTCGGTGTCAAGAGGTGGGAGATAGAGGATTTCCGACGCGAGACGCGACCAACACGTCCTAGCATCCGGACAAAACGAGCGTTCAATAATCCATCCACTGAGCGCACCGCAGGAACCACTAACAGTGTCAACTCAACGTTCCGCATATCACATATCAATCAAACATTTTGAGGCTCAAGAAATTAGCAAGGCCCATGCCGTCTCTGGGAATGTTGGCCAGCTCAGAAGACCAGGGCACGTCTTCATTTGGAATGGACGCTCTCTTTGGGTCTTCCGCCTCCTTTCTCCGCCGCGCAATTGATACGTCCGCTGCTCAGGCACCTGGGATAGTCCCAGTATCTCCCTCCCGCAACCATGAATCCGATGTCAGTTTATCGCTTGACACGAAGTCTACCTGGACGATAGATAAAACAGAAGAAGCGTACAAAGGTATGACAGGGCATTCATATTTGTACCGCTGACCCCGCGCCAACTCTGAAGTTTTGCAGCGGCGACTGCACAGGAAGCTCTGGAACACGTCAATCAAATGGTCGAGCGCTTGGATCAGGATGCTTGGATGTATGAGAAACCGCGGACGGCGGCGCCTCCTCGGGAACGGCGCAAGCACAATCCGGCACAGGAAGGGCTTCCAATTGGCCAGGAAATCCAGAGCTGGCTGAGCCAGAACCCTCCACCAGGATTTGAGGGAACCAAACATGAACAGTCATGAAACAGGGCAACATCAGGGCGGCATGTGGGGTGCGTTCATCGACGCCAATATGATTAAAATAACCAAACTGCGTAGCTCGCCAACCGAGCATTGAACAGAAACCATGCCATTCTTCGCAAAGAATCGTTGAAGCTTTCAAACTTAGTTGGCAAAGAGTGGTGGTCGACTGAAATATCCTTAATTATGAACAAGCGAAGACGATGACATGATGGTGTTTCTTCTACTATATTTGATGATACCCAGCTCCTAAGCGCTGCCTACAGCGTTGCCAACTTTCGCAAATCCGAGTGGCGACTCCACTTTAGCAGGAATTTCGTTCACAAGTCGCACAGCCACTAATTCTCGTAACTTCAATATCTGCCCAGCGTGCCTTGCGCTCACTGGCCGCCAGACAACCTGGTGTCTTCCGGTGAGGCCGATTGCGCTGGCGACCTTCTTAACTGTCGCCGGCAGCCCATTGAGGGAGCGTCGGAGTGAGATTTCGTAGTATTTATAGGGGAAAGGATTCGTCGCAGTTATGGGAAGTGGCGTTGACGGTATCTGAGGGCGGACGAGATCAGCTCGTGAGGTTACACCGGCGGGAAACGTTGTGGGGAGCGGTATGGCGGTGTCCGTGTCGGTAATAAATCTGCGAGAAGGGCGCGGGCGGGCCATTCTGATGTGAATCGGTACTGTTCGCTTGTAGTGAGGTGTGGTGAACTTCTGTGTGGTGGGTGGTGCGGCGAGCTGCTCGGATGTGGGTCGGACCGGTGAAAATTTCGGTGTAGGTTTGCGCGGATACAGCGCTGCTGAGGAAGTAGAGATAGAACATCTCTGGATAGCCCGAGCGGGCTGTGCGAACCATTGAGTAAAGCTCATTTTGCTCTTGACAAGTATCGACGAAAATCTCCAATTTGCTTTCGTCGATGTCAAAGTTTTTGCCAACGGAACTTTCCAAGGTCTTTTCCAGGAGGTCTCCAGGTCACGTGATTCTGGGTGGGCGACGACGCGAGGCTCTGGTGATGAGCTCCTTGTTGAGCTGGAGGCGGAAACTCATACGTCACGTAGAGGCACACACACATCCCATATCACAATCTTCCCCTCGTACACTGCGAGATACACATATAACCGTCTGCAAACATGGTGCGTATGCAATGGATTCATGCTCCTGACAGAGCAGGCGACGGTGACGATTCGACGCGGTGCTTGCTGTTTGAGAAGGACTGGTGGCGATTTTTGGTGATGGCGCCGCCAGGACTGACGATGAAGCAGAGAGCTCACGAAATTTCTTCATGTCTTTACCTCTGATAGGCGGGAGCAATGGAAAACGCCCAGAAGCTGGCAAAAATCCGCGACTCTGAGGAAGAGAGCGCCTTTGGATTTGTTTACTCCGTCTCTGGTCCTGGTATGTGATCCCGTGTCTGCCGAGCAATTGTGGAATGGACTTGTGCTGATCCCAGCCCTGCAGTCGTTGTTGCGGAGCAGATGATAGGATGTGCTATGTACGAATTGGTATGTTCCCAAAGGCTGTAAATGGCTTGGTCGGAGTCGGGACAGTTTTGATTTATCTCCGTGATTCAGGTTCGCGTAGGTCACTACGAGCTTGTAGGAGAGGTCATTCGCATCGATGGTGACAAAGCCACACTTCAAGTTTACGAAGACACATGTATGCTTTATTGCCTATTCTACAAATCTGTCTCAGCAGTCTTATGGAATCGATGTCTGTTACAGCCGGCGTTACCGTTGGTGACCCTGTCCTCAAGACTGGAAAGCCGCTGTCCGTCGAGTTGGGACCGGGTAATGCTATGATACGCACCCGCCGTCTCTCCTCCGCCTTTCTTCTTACCCCCTTGTTCAGGTATCTGCAGTAACATCTTCGATGGAATTCAGCGACCGTTGCAGGCGATTCAGGACATTTCGCAGAGTATCTACATTCCGCGTGGAATCAACACCCCAGCACTGAGCAAGTCCTTGATGTGGGACTTCGAGCCTGTCAACTACAAGGTTGGTAGGGAATACATGCGGAAATTTTGTGCAAACGTGATGCTCATCGAATGCGCAGGTTGGAGACCACATTACCGGAGGCGACATCTATGGCAAAGTATACGAAAACAGTTTCATCACCAACCACGGTATCATGTTGCCGCCCAAGGCCGCCGGAACAATCACATACATCGCCCCGAAGGGATCTTACAACCTAACAGTAAGAAAACCAAGCAGATAGCATGTCAATCACCGCTAGTGAGCCTAATCAATCCCTCTCTAGGACACCGTCTTGGAAATTGAGTTCAACGGCGAGAAGTCCAAGTACACCATGCTGCAGACATGGCCCGTCCGAAGTCCTCGTCCAGTAACCGACAAGTTGGCCGCCGACTATCCCCTACTTACCGGTCAACGTGTTCTCGATGCCCTCTTCCCGTGAGTCCCGGACTATACATTGACAGATAAAAAAATTAAAACACATGGATCTGACCCATTGCTTGGACAGCTGTGTGCAAGGTGGAACCACTGCCATTCCAGGAGCCTTCGGTTGTGGAAAGACCGTCATTTCTCAAGCGTTGTCGAAATACTCTAACTCGGACGTCATTATATACGTGGGTTGTGGTGAACGTGGAAACGAGATGGCGGAAGTCTTGATGGATTTCCCCGAGGTATGCATCATGTTGCTTTGTGTTCTGATCGGAGACTCTCTGACAGTATGTATGACATTGTCAATTCCCTCTACAGCTTTCGATTGAGATTGAAGGAAGGAAAGAGCCCATCATGAAGCGTACAGCCCTCGTGGCAAACACGTCAAATATGCCTGTCGCCGCTCGAGAAGCGTCCATCTACACTGGAATTACGCTGTCCGAATACTTCCGTGACCAGGGTAAAAACGTCGCCATGATGGCTGACTCCACGTCTCGGTGGGCTGAAGCATTGCGAGAAATCTCGGGTCGTCTGGCTGAAATGCCCGCTGGTAAGATGACTGGCGGTCTAAAGTTGACTGAAGTGTGAGTTAACCAACGATCTCTCCACAGATTCTGGGTACCCCGCCTACCTTGGTGCCAAACTTGCCTCCTTCTACGAACGTGCCGGAAAGGTCGTCTGCTTAGGAAACCCACGAAGGCAAGGAAGTGTCAGCATTGTCGGAGCGTAAGTACCAAGGACTATTGTTGCCGGAAGATGATGGGCTGTAACTTATGGCATCGTTCTAGTGTGTCCCCACCCGGAGGAGATTTCTCCGATCCCGTGACGCTAGCCACTCTCGGTATCGTGCAGGTCTTCTGGGGATTGGATAAGAAATTGGCGCAACGAAAACATTTCCCATCTGTGAACTGGTCCGTCAGTTATTCCAAGTACATGAAGGCTCTGGATCCTTACTACGAGAGCTTCGATCCCGAGTTCACCGGCATCCGTACCAAAGTGAAAGAAGTCCTGCAATCCGAAGAGGACCTTTCCGAAATTGTGCAGCTTGTCGGAAAGGTATGCTTCGCATATTCGTGTTTTCTTATCGATATTGTTCGTGCACTGACTTTTCCATCTACAGAGTGCTCTGGCCGAGTCTGACAAGATCACGCTCGAGGTGGCAAAAATTCTCAAAGATGACTTCCTGCAGCAAAATGGATATTCCGCATACGACCGATACTGCCCCTTCTACAAGACCGCTGGCATGTTGAAGAACATGATGGGTTTCTACGACATGGCGCGGCACACAGTGGAAGCTTCCTCAAACCAGGTCACGTGGGCCAAGATTCGTGACCAAATGGGAGACATTATCTACAAGCTCAGCTCTATGAAATTCGAGGTATGCTGGTGATTTTCATGTCATGATTCAGATTGGTAACCGACGACTGATTCCGGATACTAGGACCCGGCGGACGGAGAAGACACCATTAAGGAACGATATGCAACGCTGCACAAGGAGATGGAGGAGCGCTTCAGAGCTCTCCTAGACTAAAGTAGCAAAAATATCTGTGCCTTTGTTGTTCGGTAGCGGTTCCTTTCCGTAATTTCTGTGTTTGAAATATAATTGATTGGACGATGATGACTTTCCACCATTGCTAGCTAGACTGGATGTCGATTCGCTGCTACGTAAATGTGTAAACTAAGGGAGTTTCTGTCTACGCTTGAAGCTATGTACATGTGCAGTGCGAGACTCATCAAAGCTTGCTGTTTCGTGCTCTAGCTGCTGCTGTGTATCATGTTTTCAATATCATCGTCTACGAGTCAATTGCATGCCACCAAACATTACCATTTCGTTTCATAAGCTTGGTGAACGCGATGGCTGGCTCTCCCGACATGTATCTCTCCGTCAGCGCATCCGTCTCATGCATCAGAGTCTTGTACTGCTGTTCCTGGAAGGCGGAGCGGATGAGGCGCTTCGTGACGACAAGGGATTGCGGGTGGCATGTTTTGACGGCGGTTTGCAAAATTTTGGCTGTTTCGGCTGCGAATTCTTCGTTGCGGAAAGTTTTGCTGGGTGAGGAATGTGAAAGTTAGGGCCATGTTGAATGATATGATATGAATGTACGGAGAGGCGCCCAGTACTTGACAAAACCAAGTGTCTCAAGTTCTCGACCCGTGAGCTTCTTTCCGAAAAGCTAAGGAATCACAGAATAGTCAGATGCATGCGGCGCAATGCTTGCCAAGACAAGACCTTACCAGTGCATCATTGGCGGCACTTAATCCCATCCTTTGGACGAACGCGTGCGATGAATTTCCTTCGGCGCAAAGAGCCAGTGCCGAGAACGGGCATTGCAGGTACGCGCTCTCGGTAGCGTAGATAATATCCGCATTTGCAATGAACCCAGCAGGGTACCCGATGACGGGGCCTGCCACAAAACTTTGTCGTGAGGACTGTGCGCTTGTCTGTGTGTCAGGCAGTTCGGTCCTCACCATTGAGGAGCACGACAAGCGGTTTGGGGTGATCGATAACCGCACGCGTGACGGCCGCGGTCGCAAACTCCAACACAGAACGGAACTTGACCCATGCATCGTGACGGTCTTTGGGGGCTTCTCGTTCTTCGGTTATGTCTGCACCGCTATTCGCAAGGCCGGGGTGTCAGATACTTTACGAGTCCCAAAGTGGGTACTGGCAGCTACCTGCTGAAGAATTTTCCCTTTCCGGTCAAAACAGTGATGGACACATCGTCCCGAGCAGCGAGACCGTCCAACGCTTGCTTGAGCTCGGTGTAGGTTCGCTGTCTGAAGCTGTTGAATTTCTGAACATCGAGGGTCAGACACGCCCCGGGCATCAAAGCACACACGCGGGGTTTGTTTAGTACCTCCTCCCGGGAGAGAGTAATGTACCCAAGCCCATCCTTGACGGAGACCTCTAGATCTTGGAAAGACATGTTGTGCTAAAGTGGATGGGTGAAGTGGAAGGAATTGGGCAAAACAGGACGGGGTGGGAGAGCCGGGCAAAACTAATGCCGCGCGCGCGATGGCCGCGTGTGCCCGCGTGTGGCTGCCTGTGGGACGTCAAGACAAACACGTGCCCAATAAGTATGCTTAAATGCTCTTTGTCGGAAAGTTCTTGGTAATTTCGAAAAAAGGAAGAAATAAAAGCATAATGGCAAAGAAAGCGGCTGGTGGAGCAAAGGGCGGAAAGGGAAAAGGCGGAGGTGGCGATGGTGCGGTGTTAGTGTTTGTGTGTGCCAACTGGAATTTGGCAATATTTAGCTTCTATTCTGAACAGACGGGAGTGGAGGCAAGGCGACGAAATTGAAGGCTGCGAACGCTCTGAAGGTCAGACCCTTTTTCAAAATAATGAAACCGCCAGGATTCTGCTTATTGTCTATGATGACTCAAAAGGTCCGCCACATATTATGTGAAAAGCACTCGAAGGTACAATAGCTGGAGTCTGCTTCTACCAACCAACCAAGATGTAATTTACCATTTTGCGGATAGTGCATGGAGGCTATGGGCAAGCTGAAGGAGAAAGTGTCTTTCGACAAAGTATGATCGATAGCCAAAGTTCGAATTCTGTTTATATCACACAAAATTGAGCATGTTATAGGTGGCGGAACAGTTCTCTGAAGACAAGGCCAAGGCCGGGGGTTCGCTGGTGAGCTTCTAACGCGCTCATAAACCCTTTTTGACTCCCATATCTGGCTTACTTCTCCATGGGGTGCAGGGGTGGATGGTACGAGGGTCCATGGTCGGTGCATTTCAGGATGCTGCATTTGCACTCCAGCCATCAACAGTAGGAAACCCGATATATACTGATCCCCCGGTCAAGACAAATTTCGGGTATCATATCATCATGGTCGAAGAAAGGAAATAGTATTGTTCACTTAAAAAGTAACAAGACATCTGATCCCTGGCAGTGCCAGTCCAGTCCGTCTCTACCTATGATGTCCGCGAGCAAGGAAATAGTAACTTTGCTGTCGTTTACATCGCTATCTATCGATTGATGAGTCCGGCGTACAGCTAGACGGGGCGACGTGCTGCGGATTGATGTAGAATCGAGGAATACTACACATGCTAACTACGCAATGCTATATTATCGTTCTGCTCTAAAAGTTCGGCTCTATGCTATATCAACTGTATCTAATGTGCTGTGCATGTTCTATATGCTCTGAAGTTTACTCAAAATCAACGCCGATGGTTTCCGTGACTTCTTTGGAGCTGAACTTCTCTTTCTTGATGCCCTGGTAGTCTTCTATGATCTCCAGAACGGCCTCATTAAAGGCCATGTATACCTCCCCACTGAAATGAAGCGCGTCCCAATACAGCTCGTCGATATTTCGATCTCCGAACGTCTCATTAAAAAGCTTGCGGGTGTCCAGGACTTTCAGCAGGGGGTCCGGCCGAGGGAGAGACAGTATCTTATGATCGTCTTTGAAGCCCATCGGCCTTTTCGTAGGTGTTGTCGTTTTCCAGATCAGCAATGGCAGCTGCTGATCTTTGCTCGCTTCAACTCGACGAGTTTCGAACTCTCCGAGAATGGTGTTGAAAGTTGAGTTGGAGAACGGTTCGTGGAGGCCACAATTGAGAATAAGGGTGAATGGCTGTTTAGTCTGCTTCTGTTGTTCAATCAGACTTTGCGTGAACGACGAGAGTGTGAAACAGTAGTCGGGTTTGGGAATTTTGTCGGAACCCTCTCCATAGTCCGGAATCGCTGGGGTAAGTCGGCCGCGGATGGAGCATGTCCCGACATCTTTAAAATACTGATGGAACACTATTCGCACGTCGCCGTTTACGTATTCACGGTTTTCTATCATCTGCTCAAATATCGCGCCTTTGTCATCCCTGCGGAAACAATCGCACGTCAATGATTTCTTGTTCGACTTCTTGACGTAATCGGTGGTGCCGTGATAGTACTTCGGCCAGCTGGCCCAAGTCTTTTCATTACACGGATCGTGTGTTCCGTTGATGAGCGTCTCTGGCTTGTCTCGGTGAGGAATCAGGCCTGTTTCCAGATAGTAGACTAACTGGTTGAACTGATATCGTGTGACCGAGTCACCAATGAAGTGGAGGGTCTGTCCAGAGAGTCGTTCAAGCAGTTCCTCGTGCGGCCGCAGCGGTGGGCGGATAAGTCGAGTGTTGTCCAGGTTGAAAAAGGAAAGCAGTAGGTAAACGCAGGCAACGATCATAGTAGTCCCCAAAACGACGAGTTGACGCCGGGTTGGCGTTTGGCAGCCGGGCCCGGGCTCGGACGTGAGCTTCTGGTATGCGTGACGCAGCATCGTAAACAGCAGTCTATGAGGGTCAGGCTGACAGCTACAGAATGGGAATTGACGCTGGTCAAGATGGGGAAACCTTTAGAATTGCTTTTCGAACGAGCCTTGTTCTGCGGCACGCTGACCATGATGGGGTGAAAATCTATCACTGCCAGTGTGGCACCAAGCCGCTCGGGGGCTTAGCCGCGCGACCAAAACAAGGTTCGAGGTTTTGTATCACCCACTGTTTGGGTTTGAGTTTAAATGATCTTCGTGTGACTACCGGCAAAATTCACTTTTAACAGGTCGGCGTCCAAATTGCGAGGATCGGATGAATTATCTAGCACCTGGGGTGGCTATCGTGCTTTAAGATTTGGGGTCCCCAATCAATTTACTTCAGTCAATAGTTGTCAAAGATTTCGGGTTTCTCCTAGAATTGTATGCAAAAGGGATGTGTGGCCCCAAATCAATTTGCGGCAGCCATCAGTTCTCAAAACCTTAGCATACTTTTCTTCTGCTTCTCGCCATCCACCACTCCCTTTAGCCTACTTTCCTTGTCACGCACAACGGTGGCCCTCCGCTGCAATTCTGCTATTCGATCTCGATATCCTTCAGCAATTTTCTTGTCTTTTGCATTCCGCGCTAGTGCTTCCTGGGCACGAGCAATCTCTTTAGCGAGCTGTGCAGATTGCCGCTGCAAATCCAGGAGAGCAATGTTGTGATTTGGGGGTGTGGTAGATTTTGAGGACTGTGTGATTGGGGTTACTGTTTTTGGGGTTTGAGAGGGCATATGAACGGGAGGGGGCTTGGGCCTGCCCGCATTGAGAGTCGAGTTCAGAAAATCAAACACATCAGCCTTCCCCGGCTCATCGGGCACAGGAGGCCCATGCGGTTTGGACGATGACCAACGTTTGACGCGTCGCGGACGGGTTGGGTCGTCAGATCTGCGTTTCCGCTTCTTCGGTTTGACGATGTGGATTGACTCACACCCTAGCCCTTTGCCCGAGACAAGAATCTCGGCCTCCACAGGCCGCGTTCTGCCCTCAGCATTCTTGCCTAATCCCTCGCCCTACAGATTTCGTAATTGGAATAAGAACTTGCCTGCCCACCAGAGTGTCCGTTCAGCGAAAACTTACAGCCTGATAACCCATTTTTGCAAGCAGACGCGCTCCAATTCCTTTCGTATGTGCTTCCCATCTCCCCATCTGCTCTCCATCGTCATAGTGAAACGTAATCATTTCATCCGCGTACTCGTCGCCCGATCCGTCCGTTCCAGACTCTGCTTCTGACGCCCCGGACTCGCCAGAATCATTGTCGCTAGCACCGTGATGATCTCCATTTGACGTCGTAGGATAAATATCATCTATTCCTATGCCCATCATTGGAAGAATATCACTGTGGCCAAGTTTGACCTTATCATCTCCATAGCCATCGAAGCAGACCCAGAAGATATCTGGCGGTTCTGTCGCAACGACACTAGCACGGAAATAGATACCATCGTACTGCGCCAGAACTTTTGATCCCTCTTTGATGGACGTGGTATCCAGAAGTTGAGTGGGTAGTAGATGACCTGCGTCTACTGTGATTCCATGCGAGCGTCCGCAGTTTACTTTTTGGCAGCGGCCTTCCAGAAACCAATTGCAGGGCCTCGATGCATGGGTCATGGGATTCAATACCAAAACAGTGGCCACCTCCTTTGACCAGCTGAGAATCATGGCTGGCAGAAAGTAAGTAGCTGAGTTAAATTCAAATGGGATCAAGCATTTATCTCCGTCCTGAAACTCAAATGTAGCACATGTCGACGATTGTGCATCCGAAGTGGTCGGCAAGTCGATGGGTGTCCCATCACTCACTGGTGGTGTCTTCGTTTTAAGTTCCGTCTCACATGGTCAGCTTTTGCTTCATACGGTGCCAGGAACGTCCATTATTTCTAACGAAAGAAGCTCACATTGTCGGGTGTGGCTGCGTCAAGCGATTGCTCCAGCATTGCAATCAGGCCTTCAAGGTCTGCAACTAATCCCTGAACCTCCAGACTGTCGGGATCCAGTGCAAGAAGTTGCCGCAGTTCTTCAAGCTGAGTCTTGGAATGCGCTAGATCCATTGACATTTTCGTTTGGTGTTGGGGGTAGACCGATACCGGACGGCATGTAGCAACTTGTATAATCCGTTGACCGCAATTTTGAAAGATGCACACCAGTTTTAACAGAATACTCGAGTCACAAGATAGGCGCGTGTACCGCGGATTTGGTACGAGGTAGTTTGCCAAGAAACGCCAAGAGCTTTTCCCTCATCTGCGCGTCAGTCGTTTTTCTAAAAAATGTGACAGTTACTTTTAGGTGGCTGTCCGAAGACCGTGCCCTCCCAGTTTGTCATAGCCAAGGAAGGCCAAGCTCGAGTAGGCCAAGCTCGGATGAAGAACCTCTTAACTCAAGGTTCATAGATAAAACAGCAACCGCAACTGCAGGAGACGCTATTTTGCTTCAACATTGGCACCTGGAAAGTGGAGAGCTCATGGCAAAATGAAGGAATATCTCACAGCACTTCTCCGCATGCGCGCCTTGCGTATCCGTCGCAGCAGCATCGGCAGCAGCACCACCGACTCGACACGTTCGGAGGATGAGACGACGCCTGAAACGACGCCTGAGACGACGCCGAACCCAACAAATGCTCAGGAGCTTGCAGCGTTCCACCGCCGTCTCCCGCGACTGATTATGTTCCTATTCCACCTCTGCTACCCATCGGCACCCGAGCTGTCCCAAGCTCAGGCTCGCCCACTACTCCGATCTCTCCCGCCGTCCATGTCGCCAAAACAGCTTGTCATTATCCTCATCTCACTCGCTTCTCTGCATCGGAAGAAACCGGACCTGTCCCTTCACGTTGCTGTCGCAGCCGCTATCAAGTCAACAGCTACGAATACTGCAAAACCGGTCTCACGAGCAGAGTTTGCACGAGCTTGTCGACGCGTGACTGACGTTGCTCGTGCGTGGAGAGTAGTTAATATTTAATATTGACGACAGAATCTTCCTTCCTCGTCACTGCAATCGGCCGGTCCCGGTTTGTGACACTTTTCAATTGTGTAAATAATTACAGTGTATTTGAAGAAGAAATTCAGTACCATTGTATTTACAATAAGATTCCTTTTAACAACTTCTGAGTCTAGATGTGGGATTGCTGCGCAGTGGCTGGGGCGTTGCTGCAAAATCCCATTTCAAAGTGTAAATCACGTGACGTGAAAGGTCGCAGCAACGTTGAGGTTTTGTTTCTTTTGTCCGTCTCGACTTTTTTTGGAGAATTGTAACAAACATGTGCGCATTCAAAGGAACAATGGCATCACGCAGCAAACGAATTCGGGATGATGAGGCAGATGCCACACCACGGAAGCGTGCAGAGATTGTCTCAGTAGACCTTGGTGGCGGCAACTCGGGCGACGAGTCCGGCGGCATGGACAGCTTCGACTCTTCAGACGACGGCTCCGACAACGAGATGCACGCTCTCGCAAACATGGGTCGCAAGGAGTTGCTGATGAGAGCTCAGGCCAGCAGCATGGAGTCTGACGAGGACCAGGAGGAAGGCGAAGAGGACGTAGAGGGTGAGGACGATGACGACGAAGAGATCGACGAAGACGATATCGACGCCGAGGTGGTGGAAGGAGAGAGCGAGGAAGAGGAAGAGGAAGAGGAAGAGGAGGTCAAGCCGGTCTTCAAAAGGAACAAGCAGAGAGTTCTACTCCTGTCTTCTCGCGGAATAACGCACAGGTAGGCGTGACCTGCTGACCTCTGCGACGCCAGTAACGCATGGGACAGTCTCCGGAACTTGTCTAACATGAGTGGCATTTGTTAATAGACACCGTCACATGCTGAATGACCTGCAAGCCCTCATGCCTCACTCCAAAAAAGGTGGGGAAGAAGTAGGAGACTGACTTCGTGTTTCCAGGGTACTAACATATCTGGTCATGACTTAGACGCCAAGCTTGACGACAAACACAAACTCCACGTTCTTAACGAGCTTGCCGAACTGAGCAACTGCAACAATTGCATCTATTTTGAAATCAGGAAGCACACCGACTGCTACCTGTGGATGTCCAAAACCCCCAACGGACCGAGCGTCAAGTTCCACGTGCAGAATGGTATGATTCGATTATCATCTCATCCGAATGTGAGAATGTGGGCACTAAATCTAATTCTCCCTCTAGTCCATACCATGGATGAGCTGCGAATGACCGGAAACTGCTTGAAGGGATCACGGCCAATTCTCTCGTTCGACAAGAATTTCGATCTGCAACCACACTACCAGCTTTTGAAGGAAATATTCACACAAACCTTTGGAAGCCCGAGAACGTCGCGTAAACTCAAACCCTTCATTGACCACGTTCTGAGCTTCTCGATTGCCGACGGCAAAATCTGGTTCCGCAACTACCAGATCATCGAGAAGCCCATCGAGAAGACCAAAGAGAAGGAAATCTCTCTGATCGAGATCGGACCGCGATTTGTGCTCAACATCATGAGAATATTCGATGGCAGTTTCGGTGGCTCGACCCTGTTCGAGAATAAAGACTTTGTTGGACCCAACCAGATCAGGCGGGCGAAGCGGGTGGAATTGTCCGACGAGTACAAGCGTCGTGTCGAAGCCGGCAAGAAGAGGGAGGAGAAGATCCGGAACAATCAGCTTCCGGAAGATCCCTTGGCCGATGTTTTCAAATAGGCCTCTGTCGCAACCCTTACACACACACACACACACCCCACATCATATCATTACATCGAATATGTGTTCGCTAAGGTCGCCCAGGTGTGGCATTTCACTCAATGACCGCCTCAGTCCGGTTCCATCTCTTGTAGAGTTAGTCGCGTAGATATTTCTTGTCTATTCTCTAATAGCATCCGAGCATATTCATATAAGTTAAGCATAAATTTCAATCTCTTCGGGAATGCCTTCGCTCGCGCTCGAATCTGGCCACCCTGTCTGGGACAGGTTCTCCCACAATGAATTCGCGCGCAAGCGAATCGTTATGCTCTTTGAACCGGCCTGGGTCGTTTTGGAAATCATACTTGTGACCTAGATTTGACCGAGGTGCTCAGTGTTGGGAACCGCTGAGATAAACGAAGCGAGAGCTACAAGCACCCACCTCCGAAGTTCATATGCGGAGCAACGCTGCCCCTTCGAAGCGGTTCAGCCGCGGCAGCCGCTCCATCATTCGGATCTTCATAGGCATCATCGTCGTAGCCAATGTATCCTTCAGGGGGAGTATAATCCGCTTCTGCCGGGTTGTGGAACTGCACCGGAACACCTCCAGACGGCTTCCGCCTGATTGTATGACGCACCGGTTGCACAGTTTCTGTTCGTAAGCCGGGCATGCTGAAACTGACCGTGCCGGGGACTTCTCGGCGCGGGGCAGCACGAGCCGGACTCTCTTGGCTTTCGTACCCTTGCTCATTGTACCTGAAAGCTGCTTGAACACCCGCAGCGGCTGCTGCTGCGGCCGCAGATGCGATTCGCTCATAGTCTGTGTAGCCGCCCTCAATGTGCGCACCTCGTGCGAGCGACCGGCTCGCCTGGTCCATACGGCGTGCTTCCTCACGTCCGCCGATGCCGCGGCCGTCATGAAGGTCCGCATTATTTGTGTCATTTCCGCGTACCTTCTT
Organism: Powellomyces hirtus; assembly: GCA_025526995.1. Lineage (NCBI taxonomy): Eukaryota > Fungi > Chytridiomycota > Chytridiomycetes > Spizellomycetales > Powellomycetaceae > Powellomyces > Powellomyces hirtus. The sequence goes on from JAHLKG010000002.1 coordinate 667,929, forward strand.
GCCGCTGTCCACAGCCGATTCAGCAAGACTGCTCATGGACATTCGCCGTTGGTCCTCGACCCATCGGGCGATCCTCGAGCTACCCTGGCCACCCTGGGCATGCGCATCATCTGTCGAATGCCGGACTGCACGCGCTTGGCGCGAGCAGGTTCCGTTGTCCTCTCCAACTGCTCGTTCCTTCCCTTTGCTGGTAGTTTTGCGGCTATCGCGCACATGGTTTCGGTCCCCGGTAGGTCCACCACGCCCTTCATCGCGAGCAGGTCGTGAAAACGACGCTTTGCGCAGCTTCTCAGCTTGCAGTTCTTCTTTCTCCACTAGTTCCCTGATCTTCCTCTCCGACTCACGGATTTCAGCCCGCTGCTGTTCGTCGCTAATATCCACGCGCTCGCGCCGCCCCTTCTCCTGGCGGTACAAGTCCTCACGGTGTTTGTCCGTCATCCGCGCATTCCGCTGTTCACGCTGCATCTCGCGCTCGACGTCCTTCTTCCGCTTGTCCTCGCGATCAAGCCGCTCTAGCGCATCCGTCAAACGCAAACGCGCGTCATCCATCTTGCGCTGCGTCCAGCGGCCCATCGAGTCCTCCACCCCGCCCAATCGCATGTTACAACTCTTCAGGATCGTCGCTAACGCCTCGCGCATATCGTTGGCCTTCTGCGTTCGAAGCGCGTCTTGCGACAACATCAGCGCGCGGATCTGCGTGTAAATGTCGTCCATCCGAGATGGGAGATTGGCATCGGGAACTGCGATGGGTAGCATTTCTACCATGTCACCTTCCGGAGATTGGTTGAAATCGTAGTCAGCCAATGATAGTTCAGCGAGGAGTTGATCGTGCGCAGTGGTGTCATCGCCTGTGGCGGGAAGCTCGACGAACGATGGTTGGGAGGCGACCACTGAAGATGCCGCCGACGGCTTTTGGGCGGTACCATTCCTTGGCGGAGTGGCGCCGTTGATTGTGATCACGGGGTTCACATTGGTTGCAGCTGGTGTACGAGGAAGCCCTGACGGACCCGCTTGTTCCTGGTATGGTCGTTCGGTATTCCCCATTGTCCTTGATGCCGTGCTAAACACGCGATTTCCCTCATACGCGGTTGCGTAACTCGATTTCCTGGATTCTGGGTTCAGGGCTTGTGATGAAGCGCCGCCGCCGCCCACCATACTGTTCTGACTATCGCGTTTGACGCCAACGAATCGGAGAATCTGCCTAAGCTTCTCCGCACCCGATGTTCCAACGGATGCGCCAGGCTTGAATGCTGCGGTTTCCGGTTTCTTTCCTTTGACATCCTGCCCCGCAACCGGGGTAGGCTTGATGATCCCCGAGGACGGAAATGCCGGCTTCCTCCTCACCGTTCCGAAATGCGGTTTGTTTCGCTGCGTCGAGTTCAGCGGATGATACGGCGGCTTGTCTACTGGAATTTCGGCAAGCGTGTTCGCATGCTGTTGCGGCACGTTCTTGCTCTGCTGACTCTGGTGCTGAATCTGCTGGATCTGCAGCTGCTCTTGTATGCGGCTCAGGTTCAAGTCACTCTCAGCTTTTTCGATCAGCAGCTGTGCCAACGTCTCTTTCTGGGACTCGAACAGGCACTTCCATTCGTTTTCAAGTCGTTCTACATCGCTGCTTTTGCCGATCTTCAACGGTGGCATGCCCGAAAGTCTGGGTTTATCAGAGCGCTGCTCAGCAGCTTTAGGATGGATCCCGGATGCCGACAATGCGCTCCGGAGTTCTACCAAGCGTGTCAGGCTCGCTGCGGTCGCTACTTCGGGGTTGTATGGTAACGGAGATCCAGCTCGGTCCTTTGCGCTTTGGGCAGACTCGGCACTCAATCCCATCGAATTCTCGTGCAGGAGTTGGCTGAAGAGTGGGTCACGCTGTACACCTTCTGGTGGTGGTCGGATCTCCAACCCGTTGGAGTCGCCGCTGCCTGGAGCTTCGGGAGGATCGCGCGGCAATGTCAAAAAGCGCACGAGGAGCCGACAACTGTCTTCACGGACCTTGAGGCCACGCTGCGTATTTCACATACGTGGTTAGAGCTGCAACAACCGGAGAATATGACCTATAGATGAATACCTGGAGTTCGTCTTCCAGCTTCGTCCTCCACTCTCTGTATCGACTCATAGCCGTCAGTAGTTTCTCAATGACTTGCCGAGAACGGGTTGCGTCCATGCGGCCCTGTGAAGAGATCGTGATTACACTTGACAAATGCTAGACCGACCAACAATATTCAGCAACTCGAGTGGTGGACAAGCATTTCAAGCTTCGTAGCTACCTCTGCTTTGTTCAACAGATTGTCCTTCTCCCTCCGAACCATTTTCAGCGCCTCCTCGACGACTCGCAGCTGCTCATGGCGAGACTGGATCGCCGAGTGCACATCAATGCTAATTGCGGTCGATGTCGCATTGCTTTCGTCTATGGAGTGCAAAGTGTCAGCATATTCGCATGATAGTGCTTCGTTTGAGGAAATGACCGGACAGCTTGCCTGGTCGGTTCAGTCGCTCTATGTCCGTAATGTGCTCCTCACACATTCGTCTCAGACCTTCCAATTTTCGTAGCACCATATCCCGCTCTTTCCTCGCGGCTTCGATATGGGGTTGATCGTCCTGGTCCGGTTGAAGAAGACCAGTTAATCCGAAAGGCAGGATGTTCCTGATTTCGTCCTACATGGAACAATCAAGAAAGGCATAAATGCAACGCAAGGAGCAAAGTTGAAGATGCATTTTGGAACGTACCTCCGTGTATGCAGCCACATCGCCAATTCCACTTTCCCATTTGCGTTTGAGGTCAGCTAGATGCGCTGATGACTCCATCACCCGTGTGTTGCAGCTGATTGCTATAGTCCTCAAAGCACTGACGTGAGAGGACGTTGCCGAAGATGGAAGATGGTTCAGAATATCAAACGACTACAGATAATTAGCGTCTGTCAGTATTGAGTCTTCGCGGCAAAACTTTTCGTGCAATTTACCTCTTTCACGTTCCCTTCCGCGATCGTCACCAGTTTGTTGAAGCAGTTTATCATGTCTCCACCCGAAAACGCATCCTCATCACTCGTGCACGAGCGCATCTCGTCCAGAAAGAAATTTGCTCGCGATTGGAGCTCGTGCGAGGATAAGCCTGCTGAGGTGGGGCCCGTGTCGGCAGGGTCGGCCGCCGTCGAGGTTCCAGTCGCGAAGCTGAGTCCCAGGGTTGCAAGTTTGCTACTCACAACTCTCTTAGCATTTGCCACCTGCGCTTTTCGAATTCGCTGCATGCGCCTACCAATCAATGTCCACGACACAGCTCATCAGCTCACTACGCCCAGTCTCAATCTTTCCGCCGCAATCGTCCAGGATCTGTTTGACGCCGACGTGATTTGTTGGTGACATGATCGCATAGAAGATGTCCGTAAAGCTTCGAGGGTCAGTGATCGACTGTTCCAAGGGGATCGCGTTCACCAGAGACTCCAACGGCCGTCGCAATGGCGGCAGCAATCTGTCGTCATAGGTTGGATGGTGATGCCGTTCAAAGTTGGCGTGGACCAAGAAGGAATGTGCTGTGGTTATAATTTTTGTATGGCCCTGTATGATGTACGATGAGATTTCAGTGTGACTATGCGGAGGACTCCGTAGGCAAATATACCTGGACCAGCTCGTGCAGCGGTCCCCCGTTTTCTTTGCTGCATTTTGCCGCCTTTTCAGCCAGCTCCCTTGCTACCGACACTCGCGCAATTCGCTCTCCAACGGCTGCTTCCGCTGCTGAAGCCGGAGCCGTATGCATATGAGCGATTGCGCTGAAAAGATAGGTCTTCGCTTTGATGTGGTTTGTCCATCTCTGCAATTACGCTGTCAAACTCAAAAATGCATTCAAATCCAGGTCACTTCATACATATACCAACCTCCGGAAAGCGATAATTTCCAATCTTGGTAGGCTGCTTTGCCGCACGTGCAGCCACTTCGTAGAAATCTGACGTTTGCGCCGCGATCTTGGCCGTCACTGCAGAGCTAGCCCTGGCTAATGATGCTTTTAGTTCACCCCTCAAACAAAGCATGTATTCTGCTATTCACTCACTGTCGGTTGCCTTCTCGTAGAAGCACTCCATCGCTTGTGCCAGCATGATCTCCGCGGCAGCCGTTAAAGTGGGTTCACTCAGATCACTTCCCTTGTCGAGCTTTGGCTTGAAGCGGGCACACAGCCTGTCGCGGATGTGCAGGAGTACACCAGCTCCTTTCTGATTCACAGAAAGCATGTAAGAAACAATATTTCAAGAGGTCAGCTGCTCCATGGGCCATGCCTGAAAGTAACCAGCTGCTTTCTTCTTTCCGTCGGGAGTCCATAGGCTCTGCGATGTGGCGAGCGTCGTATACACAGCGGCGACATTGAAGAGAACAGCTGCCTTCTCGTACTGTATGCAGTTGGTCACAACTGTACGCATTATGCACCTGTTAGTGAATCCCGTCCTGACCAGCCTGAAGCAAGTCATATACCTTTCCGGTCCGGGAAAAATCCTTCGTACCACAAGAAGTTCATTTGTATCTAATGCAAATCACACGTCAGCAATCTACGCATTGTGACACATCTATCCGTAACCTATACCGGGGTACCTCATCTGTTTCGAAAGGAAATTTGGGTTCTAGGTGAAGAAGTTGGGCATAATAGCTATATGCAGCAGTTAGAGGTCAGCATAGCCCACTTTGTGCACCTCAAGGCTTACTGTGAGAGCCTCTCGATGCCGCTTTCCGATCTCTCCGGAGCGCCTGCGTGTATTCGCAGCTCATTCAACAGATACCACTGTGTCTCCGTCGGAAGCAGGAGGCCTGTGGCCCGAAGCAATTGACCAAGGACCCGCTCCTCCTCTCGTTCCGCCTCATTTCCAGCAAGATGGTTGCTCGCAGTCTCGTCAGCATCATCAAGGCCGGTGGCTATCAATTCGGGTAAAGCGACAGGGCTGGTATGAAGGTCCAACTCCGCCCGGCTTCTTTGTTGACTAACGCTGCGGCTCTGCGGGCGACTGGGATTGCCGATCTCCGAAATTTTGTCGACATCTGAACCCGGGAGCCTTTCATTGCGTATCTCCGGGTGCATGTTGCGAACAGCTGCCAGCATCGACGGCAACAATGCGCGCTTGAAATCGAGGTATCGCATGGATGTTGTTTTTAGCCCACCCACAGGTCCTCCCGGTCCGGGATTTTTGCCCATTGTCCTCAGGAGTGACATGAAGGTCCCTGGAGCGGCCGGGTTCCCGATGTTTGACGACAGAAGTCGATCATTTCTTTTAACCGGGACAGCAATGAAAGTGGAGACTTCACCGTTGAACGATATCTCTGGGCCATCTTGGAACGGAATATGGTCCGAGTACGGTGCTTCGAAAAATCGAGAAAAGGAGGGGTGAATCACGGATTCTATGGTTGCGTTGTCGCTTCTTAGCATCTCTATGCTGGCAAATAATAATAAAAAATAATGATACACTCAGTGGTTGAAGAACAAGCTAATCGCAGCTTTATTTGGAAAACTACGCCCTTGGCGGGCCATTTGTGCCAACAGCATTCCCAATACCAGTCTGTGTAGTTACATGGAAACTAACTAACACAGTGAGCGGGAAAACCCAATTCACGCAGCATGTGGCAGTCAATTCTTTCCTAGGGGTCTATAGAGCGGACCGCTCATAGGTTTATTGATATGGACAGGGCATGCCCCAACAGCTGCAATAACGATGGCAAGGATGTTACAGAAGAAGAAAAAACAGTGCGAACTGGGTCGTACGAGACTAGGGTTTCGCAACCTAGCTGAGAGGCTTGGAGTTGCGAAGTGGAGACCTGGAACGAATCCTTTACAAAAAGCGCAATTCCCTGATGAAACAAAAAGCCCAAGAGTTGCAACTCCGCCGCGCAACGTCCCGTGTGCAATTCTGCTGTCGACAATGTTCCCACAAGGGGATTGACCTGCTATGCGACGAGATCACATTATGCAAACACTCGAATGGAGAAGGAGGCCTTACGCTGCTCTTCGAACCAGTGCCTTCCGTGGGACATAACTCAGGGATATGACGCTTGTTATCCTTGACGCTCCGCATGAAAGTGAACTTGCAGTGATATACCATCAACGCAACAATCGACGCCATTAATGGCCACCCAGGGAAAGGAAGTGCGGCGAGGATCACTGCACTGGATATGGTCTTTGGCAATCGCAGCGCATTGCCTTCTGCAAATGCTCGCTGAAGGCCACCCTTTGACCTGGCAAAGGGACAAGACGCGTCTCGCTTGGCCTCCTCCCAGTTACGTGGCAAACACAAAAGTAGCGAGCACGCAAGGCGACATCTACAAATTCCGTCTGCCAATTCCCCAAGGCGTCCAACACTTTTCCTTTCATATAAGCACAACAGACCGGATGGCTGCCGTTCCCACTGACGACCGCAGAGCCAAGGTGCTCGGTGACTACAGGAAGCAACTGCTGCAGCACCGCGAACTGGAGGCCAAGGTCAAAGAACGTGCGTAAAACGACACGTCGTCAATCATACACACCCAGGGGACTCCCATTTGGCTCAACCCTTGTCCGGAGATTGCAGTAGTTGCATGTGGTACTCACTCAACTCTTGTCCATGTGTTGCTGTTTCACTGCAGTCCGACTAGGCCTGAGATCGCTCGAAAAAGATTACGACAAAACTGAAGATGACATCAAGGCTCTGCAAAGTGTCGGCCAAATAATCGGAGAAGTTCTCAAACAGCTGGATGAAGAGAGATGTACGTATTTGGATTGAGATGCTTTTAGTTGGGAATTGGGGACAGTGCAGCAAGGCATTGCTTGGAAACTGGGGACTCAACGGCGAAATGGGCTTTGAACATGACAAGTGTGTTCACATGGAAGCCTTGCTATGATTCACTTTCGGAAACAACACCACGGCTGGTGGTAGACGCTCGTGTGGAATGCAAATATGTGTAGCGTTTACCTTGGCTCAAGTTGACAAATATTTTTGGCATTGCAGTTATCGTGAAAGCATCCAGCGGCCCGCGCTACGTTGTTGGGTGCCGTGAGAGAGTACCAAAAGATAAACTAAAGCAGGGAACTCGGGTCTCTCTCGACATGACCACACTGACGATCATGCGAATATTGCCGAGGGAGGTCGACCCTCTGGTGTACAATATGTCCACTGAGGATCCCGGAGACATCACCTTCGCCGGAATTGGAGGACTTGGAGATCAGATTAGAGAACTGCGAGAGGTGCGTTTGGTTCATTTTTCGAACGCTGCTGGACTTTACGCTAATCTTCATTGCATGGCAGGTTATTGAGCTTCCACTTCTAAACCCCGAGCTCTTCTTGCGAGTAGGTATCAAGCCACCCAAGGGCGTTCTGCTGTACGGACCGCCAGGAACTGGTAAAACTCTTCTGGCTCGTGCTGTCGCGAGTACCCTGGAATGCAATTTCCTGAAGGTCGTGTCGAGTGCTATTGTCGACAAGTACATCGGAGAGAGTGCTCGATTGATTCGTGAGATGTTTGGTTAGTCTCGGCGTGAACAGTCCCAGCACCATCTGAGTGTTGACATTCTGTCCCATCATTAGGATATGCTAAGGAACACGAGCCTTGTATTATCTTTATGGACGAGATCGATGCCATTGGAGGACGGCGTTTCTCTGAGGGAACATCTGCGGATCGAGAAATCCAGCGGACACTCATGGAGCTCCTCAACCAGATGGACGGATTTGACTACCTGGGACAAACAAAGCTCATCATGGCGACAAACCGACCCGATACCCTTGATCCTGCCTTACTTCGACCTGGTCGTCTGGACAGGAAGGTTGAGATTCCCTTGCCAAATGAGCAGGGTCGAATGGAAATTCTCAAAATTCACGCCAGTGGTATCACCAAACATGGGGAGCTAGGTAACACCGATGAAAGGCGTACAAGAATTACGCAGTTTCTCATGATTACTTCTTCGTCCAATCAGACTACGAAGCTGTTGTGAAGCTTTCGGATGGATTCAACGGAGCCGATCTGCGAAACGTTTGTACGGAAGCCGGCATGTTTGCCATTCGCGACGAACGAGACTACTGCATTCAGGATGATTTCATGAAAGCGGTCAGAAAGGTCGCAGAATCTAAGAAGCTCGAATCCAAGATGGATTGTAAGTTCTCAAGTTTCCCACAATCTTTAGTCTACCCTACTCGTTCCCGATTGCCGAGGCTGATTTTCTTGTTTTTCTTCGCGTAGACGAGAAAGTGTAAATAGTTATTGTTCGATGCTCAGTAATAAAGCAGTCATTGAAAATTCGAAACTGAGTACAAGAAGCTGTATCGACAATATTAACACTTTGCAGACCGTGTACCCGGCTGTGGTGCGTCAAAGAATCATTGGTTTCACTGGTTTCAAACCCCATATTCAGGTGCCCACCGCGATAGTCGGCGATGAGCTCGACGATGAGTGTAGAAACCTGTCGCCCTTTGAGTAGTTGGTGGCTCCGTGGTGAAGGATATTAGCATGAAACAGTGAAAATGATCCACAGTGCTGCACGAGACGAATATGCCCATCGGAGAAGTCCAAATCGCCTCCATCTTCCCAGCCCCCCAAAGAGATGTTGAGCAGTGAATCTGGTATCTTCCACATCAACCACTGATCCTCGCCAGCAGTGAGTGTGGATTGTCCATGAGTCATCGGTGGCAGATGCTGTTTTGATGCTTTCCAGAGGCCCCGAACTAGGTCCCGATTGCAATAGTACTGCTCAGGGTCAACCACCCATAAGGTCAAATGGATAATAGTGCTGATGTTTTTTCCACAGTTGTTTGTCCCTTCGACATTCCAAACCCCGAGTGCTGATCAAGAGAGCTCGGATGATCGAGAATCTCGAATCCAGGCCTGGTTTTCCAATGGTCGGTAGACCCTTTTCATTTTTCGCATTTGCTCTTTGTCAAAAGCATCAGACATGTGGATGGCAAGAGGGATAATTCGACCTACATCATCATCGCCAAGCACCAACGCATTGTGATTGATGTCAAGCAGAGGAAAACGTGGCACACCTGACTGTTGGTGAGTGCAGTGCCAACATTCCGATCGTCGCTCCCCAAATTTATCTCCAACGATGTATGTGCTTTTCTCAACAAGCCATTTCAGCGCCCGAGGTGATTCCATATGTGCGAGCTCGATCATCTATTGCTGGCGATCGCGGTGGTGGGATGGTATCAACAATGGTACGACAAAGCAGTTGTCGGTCTGCCATACTGGCTTTGCTCTCCTCGGTAAACCAGGCACCCCGCTCTCTGTGCTTTTTGTCCCAAGCATTCTCAAGGTTCTCCCTCCACGTAAGCCCCCGTGGCCCACCAGTGTCTTTCGCTTTCGCGTTTTTTTTTTTTGAGGGGGCAATCCCACCCCCGGCAGAGGCAAAGTCCTCGGCCTGCACATCGGGTGCAAGAGTGCTTGTGATTCCAAGGCCCTTCCATGTAGCCCCCCCCCCCTCCTCTCTCAAAGATGCGCACCCCTGTTTCGGCTCCCCCAGGCAAGCACATGTTGCCCTCATCTCTCCCTGGCAAGCGCCCTCGTTTTTGGCAGGAAATCGTTGCCTCTGGCGCTCCCGGTAACCGACATGCTTCCTGTATTCCTGTAAGTGCACAGTTATATAATAAGGCACAGGTAGAGCTAGATGTGCCAGTAGGCGGAGGCCATGCCTTGACACAACAGCATTTTAATCAAGTTTTGGGGTCGTCGGTTTCCCATTCTGCTTCCCTACACACTACACACTGGCCTCCTGGTGTCGCCATGGTTGTCACTACGCTTGCCGCTTATAGAAGGGTGCACCGCTCACACAGGTCAGTTAAAGATGTACGGAAAATGGAAAACAGTCAAGGCCGCGCGTCATCTCAAGTTCCATGCCGTTTTGGCTGCCGAAGGCGCTGGGCTGGGGGAGCAGATTCAGTTACGTCTGCCGCAGGCGCTGGCCTCGTCCAGTCTAAGGAAGAAAAAATGACCATGAGCACGGATAGCCCTCTGCGTGGAAGCATGGCTTTCCTAAGGAGCCATCTTCGTGCGAACATTGCGCGAGATGGCGCGTTGTGAATGTGCATGTAGGGATATCGCAGGAAAAACGCACGTTCCTAGCCGATGGATTGAATAGTCAGGGGGACATCTTTGTGCAGATGGCAGTTCCCATACTTACCCCCGTGAAGCAGATTCATTACCGTCTCGTATTCGTTTTGTTCAAAGGTGTGTTGCTTGATTGCTTTGGATGTCGCAAGTTAGTTCCGGCGGCGCTCAGGGGGTAGGCTGCGCTAGAATTGACGAGAAAAAACATCTATACAATATGATACTGCTGAGCTGGAGGAGTGAGTCCTTCAGGACGGCGCTAGGTGGAGGAGCAGTACCGCGACGGTTTTGGGGCGGGGCTCAGCGCCTTCTCAACGTCAGCCGGTCTGCTCCCGGCGAATTGGCGGGAAGAAACAGTACACGAAGCACGATTATCTAGATAATTTCCACGCGTATTCGTTCGCCCACAAATATTAAGAATTATACTCAAGTGCGGCTATTCCGAAAGGAAACGAACACTATGAACATGATTCAGGGAGAATCTCTGTGTTACAAGAAAATTGCGATCCCTTTTCTCAAATTTCCCACAGATTCCAGCTGGTCTGCACATTGCGAAGTTCGTTGTGTGCTCGCTGGGGATCTACATCCACTTATACCTCGGGGTCCTCAGATTTACTTTCTCCATCAAATTGGAGCCAGGAGCTCTTTCGGACACATCATTCAGTGGTTCTTAAAAGCTGACGCGTTGACGCGCTGTCAAACCCAAACAGCAAAGTCTCACGGAGCGGCGGAGCGTACGTACACCTTTGTGCTTCTGTGCCGAAGTAAGGCGGGCAAAATATTTGCTGCTTCGAACCTAGGTCCCAGCGATCCAGTATTAAGATTGGTCAACTGCCTATTGTTCCTTGCTTGCGGAACCCCCACTACTGAAGATTTCTTTGCAGTACGGACCCTGCGCTCTCCGAACTCCTTTGACGTCGCTCCTTCTAGTCTTGCTTCTGAACCCCTTTCGGCCTGCAGCGGTCCCAGTCAGGTCATGTCACCGAAGAGGGGAAATATCAGCGGCAGAAGCAACGGCGAGACTTATGTGCCACTCGCTTCAGTCTCGGGCGACCACATTTCGGCGGCCCACGGCGCGGACCGGGACCACCATGACCCTCTCTTATCCGACACGTTCTCTGATGCAAACTCCATATCACCACCATCGACACTACGGCGTCCTTCCAATCTCAGCATATCAGTACCACGTCCGCATCATCTACACCATCATGACCACCACCCGACGCAGGATGAGGATGACGACGAGCACCAGGTCGTGGTGTCTCTTCTGGCGACGAGACAGCCGTCTTCGCTGGGGAGTGCAGCAGATCATGCCGGATTAGCACTGAGCAGCCACTCGCCGTCATTTCTAAAGCCCACAACAATCCCAGAACAAGACTTTTTGTCGTTGATATTACATCAAAGCAATCTTGATGACGCGCAGGAACTGTGTCGGGCGAGACTGGATTACCTTTATGAGAACGACGATGCAAGAAAGATGCAGAGGTACGTGCGAACGCGACGTCAAACCGGGTCATGCGGATGTTACTCCCTGCGCGCCTCAATTAAATGGGGTTCAATGTGCCTGATCTCCTTACGGTGCTTTTTGCGCTTTCCAGGACTCCATTCTACAAGATCGCACTATACAGATTCCCCGCGATTCTCCTGACGCTCTGTCTTGAACTCATCGTGGCCGCCATCATTGACCGATACAGCTCCATCCGCACCTCATATCCGCTGCTATCTGCCTTCTTTCCCGTGCTGTCCAGTATATCAGGTACGCACATTTCAGCTGACACCTAACATTGGGCCTTAAATTGACATTGCGATTTCTCTACTTTTCAGGCAACGTGGGGTTACAAGCATCCACCACAACCCTGCGCGCTCTCGCCACTGGACACGCCTCACACTCAAACACCCAAGACGTGATCCGCCTCATTATTAAAGAGTTCCTGTCGGCCCTCGTCATCGCCTCCGTCGCATCAGTTGCGCTAACACTGATCGCAAACGCATGGAGCGGAGGAAACCTCGCCTTCGGACTTGTGACTGGAGGAGCCATATTTGTCGCTTCTAGTTTGGGCGGGATCATCGGATCCACAGGACCTTTGCTGTTTAAGAAACTTGGTATCGACCCAGCTTTAACTGCCGGGCCTTTTGAGACGGCCGTTCAGGACATGATCGGTGTCGCAGTCTATTTGAGCCTTGCGACCAGCGTACTGGGCACGCGCTAGATACTATATCCCCCACTGCACTGGGCTCCTTGATGCATAGACTGCGTTTCTGCTCCTCAGTCCCGCCGAAATTAGATATAGGTGCGCTGCTGCGTAGGAGGCCCGGTCTTGCTCAGACCCATCATCCTTCCAAAGAGGCGCATTCAAAGGATAATCCCCCCTTTAGACAAGCATCACACGCATCCCTGCCACAATCCCCGCCATACATGTAGATACGTAAGCGATTTTTGGTTTTCTTTTCCCGCCCCAGCTGTGCAGCCTTCTTTTATAGATGCATGCCTTCGCGTGGTGAGCGGAAAGACAACGCAGCTGCTCTGCAAAGGTAAAAGTGGGACATACGAATAGCCTGTAGTTTTGCTCTGGGCTCCTCATCGAGATCCATTTATTGAAGGCCATAGTGCTTGACACACGTCCTCCGCAAACGCCCCAAACTTGTCCATGATTTCTCCACGAACGTCGTCCGCTGGATCTGACAGCATCGCATCTTCGTCGGCAGCGGCGGCAGCTTCGGTGGCGGCTTGACGCTCGGCCAGCAATTGCCGGGCATATGTCGTCGTGATTTCCTATGAGAAAACGGCCATTGTTCAGCGCACAGCACACGTAACTTCACATCAAAACAGTTTCACCTACCACTATTGCATCCTTGCACATCTGCGCCTCCTCTTTGCGTCCTGCACGTCCTTCCTCATCCATCTCATCCATAACAGCTGCCAGTCGTTCCCCAAACCCTATCAAATTCGGTACAAGCAGGACCTTCACAGCCTCTTCCCCAAGCGCCTTAATACCAACAATACCACCATAAGCCGTGCTCAGTGGTTTCACTGGGTCCAGGAATGCGCGCAGTAGGGTTTTGGTAACGCGGGGCTGGAGGGACTGGTATGTCGCGCCGTAAGTTGTGCATATGTACGAAACCAAGAGGGACGCGTAACGACGGAGCGCCCAGTGGTCCTGCGATGCGGGGTCGTCGCAGAGACGTTTGGCAACCATGCAGGTCAGAATGTTGGGGATCAGCTGGTGGAGCTGTGTATGTGCGTGTTAATGAATTTTAAAGGCTCTTTAACAAAGGAAGATCCGCTATGCACACGTACGTAGGGTTCGACAAAGAGGTTTGGGTTGTCTAGGACCGCGCGCGTTAACCGCATCATGGCATGAGTTATATGCAGTTTACGCATATTTTGCGTAACCTATTGGGAACAATAAGCATCAAAGCACGGGAGAAAGCACATTACGGTGTAGGCATACTTGTTCCGCAATAAACTGGATCAAGTAGGGCAGAAGTGGCTGTATTCCCGGATCTTTCGTGATGCTCTGTACAGCCAACGACCTGAGCTCCTCGGACGAGCTGGTCAAAGCTTCTGTGATCTTCTCGTAGTACATCTGCAGTTCCTTTGTCAGAACAGTCTTGACGAGAGTCTCGGATGATTGTTGTGGCTGTTGCGAATGATGTCCGTTGGTGAGCGTGCTGGGGGTGCTGGTGGTGGAGGAGGCGACGGTCAGGTGTGCGGGCACTGTAAAGTTTTGTTGCCGAATCTCTGCAATCAAATCATCAGTGCGCGTTACAACAACTGAGAGGCGGTGATTCTGTTTACGTACCAGCAGCGGACGGATTCTGGACAATGGCTGGCTGTACACCTTCGATCGCCAACCAATGGGCAGTGTACGTGACATCTAGGGGCACTGGTGGTAACGGACCGTTCAATATGTCATCCAGATCAAGCTCCTGTTCATCTACATAGTAGATCTGCTGCGTCCCCTGCGTTATCAGGTTGAATTTGGCACTTTTCCCCGATGTCCAGCCATACATCGGCTGCAGGATTGATGTACATGATTAGTGCCTAATAGAGCAGTCTTGGCTCTTTAACGAATATATATGGCTCAGTACCTCGACATTACGGACTCGTAGTGCATGATTGATGTCTTCTGATATCAGTCTCTGTCGTTTCGAATGCCGCATGAACTTTCCTGCTTCCTGCAACAAAACATGTCAACTAAATCACTTCATACGCTCCAATGCTTGTAATGCCGTTCCGTGCTCACATGAACTATTTCCCGCAGCCGATACTCTATGTCTTGTGTTATGGCATTCAAAACGTCGTCTTTGAGACTTATCCCCGCTGTGTCTGCGATTGCCTATCAATTGCAAAGATACCACGAAATGTTGAGATACTGTAAATGGCTTGCCACAGGAATTCAAGGAAAGCTTACAGTCACCGAGTCCTTCGTGAATATACTCATGGGGCTCTGTTCTCAGTGTTTTCTTCTCAAGACTCTGCAGGCAGTGAAAACTAATTTGGAATTTCGGGTAATGGGAAAGATCTCTGGAACGATTGAAAGCGTAAGCGCACGTGACACACATTAGCCTTGACAGCTTCTGACTATGTCGCATTGACAGGACCGCGTTCGCGCTTGCCCATCGGGTTGCGGCGCTTGACGGCACCGCCTGCGCATATCGTGGGTGTAACTATGATTGCATATATTTGGCAAGAGGAAACATGTGAAGCATGGCCTGATTGCTGTACAAAAACGGGACGCTGCAAGGAACGCAGGCCGGTCAACGCGTGGGAACACGTCAGTCGCTGAGAAACTGACGGAACAACATGTGTCACTGCACATTGAGTTCGTAATGAGAGGTCATTTGTGACTGAACAACAAGGGCAGTGATGGGAAGACCGGTTAACGCGTGGAAACACGTCCGTCGCGGAGATTTCGCCCCTTCTTGCGCGAAATGCGGATGCAAACCAAGGAAAACATAGATCACACAAAAAGAACCTCATTGAGAGATACAGTGTGAAAAATAGATACATTTACGCTCTTGAGTCCTGACGTTCGCTTGGCCTTGGTTACCCATGTCTTTGTGCTGCGCACGGACATTCCCATGAAAGAAATGGGGAAGACACGGCTATATCACAGCACTAGATAACAGAGAGGGCAAGGGGTGCCATTCGCTTTTTCAATTCCAAACATCATGCACAAAGTTGTCAAAAAATGTGTTATTCTGGAGCTTCTCCTGCACGAGGTACCACCTCGCTTGTATGTTGACGATCATGTCACATCACAGGCCCCCTCACAGAATCCCGTCTCGCATTGCCCGGATCCTCAGAAGGTCGGAGCAGGTCATCGGCTGGGTTGTTGACAGTGTCCTACTGCGGTTCTCCGTGCCCATAGATGCTCTCACACGATTCGTTTGAGGTTGCATTAGGGATACAGAGAATGTTCAGAGTGCTGTCCAGCCCCGAGTACTAAGGTACCGGGGAACTCCCGTTCAAACAGCAGCGAAAAGGGCCGGTCCGCAATGCCGGTGGGTACGGAATGGTTCCAGCCAAGACCACCTGTTAGCGTTGTGCTGGTCTGTCGCTGCCATCACGGATTGCCACGTGGGATTTTGTTCAAAATCCAGTGTCGATGGTTTCTGTGCGACGCGGTTTGTGTAGAAGTCGGCACAAAGGGGATAGCACGATGTGTGCGCGACGCGTCCGAATGCGCTGATCCGGAAGCGAGGGGTTGGACGGCGGGCAGCACTACGACATGCGAGTCTTCGGGCCAAGGACTCCATAAAACTGTCTGTCGAAAATAAATCTTTTTTGCTTTCTACTGGAAAACTTTACACACGACCGAAAGAGGCGTAAGGCCTGAAAAATCAAGATGAAGAAATTAGGGTGTGCCGAAAAAGAACTATATGGAGGTTTGGTGAGGACGAAGGCGTAGCGGTGAGAGAATACGAGGTGTGGCGCTGGTGCGACAGATGATTGAGACGAAATTGCAGCTAAAACTCAGTTCTCATTTCTTGGTTCCTGGATGAGCAACAAAACGGGCATTAGATGACGCTCGCGAAGCCAGTTGCACCTGGTGGGCAGCTGAAAAGACTTCTCTTACCAAAGTATACAGCTAGCGCTACAGCTACGATCAACATCAGCAGACAGCAAATGATGACCATCATCTTCTTGCGCGCCTTCTTCTGTAGTTTGATGGCTTTACTCAGCGCCTGATTTCCAGCTTCTGTATGCTCTACCGCATTTCCGACATTCGTTTCAATGTTGTTCAGCATCTCTCCCTGGGCGCTGACAAGCACCGCCATGTCCATAAACAGTTGTTGGAGTTCCTATGCGGCATGCAAGGTTGCTCAGCTTCACTAAACAATATGCAGTGTATGCTATCATTACGTACGATGATGCTTTGCTCTATCCGAATGATATCAGCGTGTCGGTTCTGAATATCCTGCAGGGCGCGCCGCGCTTCACCCCTTTGGCCCGTATTCATGATCTGCTGTGCAAAGACCGGGCCTTGCTCGCCATCCATCATCTGCTTGATCTCGCTTGGCGTGGCTTGTGGCTTTACGATCAGGAATTGGCGTTGGAGGCGTTGCTTGTATTTGTCCTGGTATTTTGTCTGTATTCCCTGGTACTCTTGCATCACGTCAAGAAACTTCTTTGTCACGGATTGGTGCTACAGTGATATGATCGACCAGATCAGACATCGATTCGTCGAGAACGGTTTGTTCCCGCTGTAAGCCCACCTGACTGATCCGAATCCGCGCATCACTCTCTTGCCCAGCAACCTTCGTCAACGCCCGATTATCATTGTCCATGCTTTTCAATTTCCCTCTCAGTCCCGCCGACAGCTTATTGGTCCGATCCATCATTCGATCGAGCTCCTTGTGGTTTGCAGCAACCTCCTCCTCGCTGATGCTGTTGAGTGATTTCTGATGCAGCGCTTCGATGTCATCAATGCTGCGCTTTATTGACGCAATCTGGTCTTTCATGGTCGATATGTCATCAAAGTACGCTTTCATCGCGGGGCTTTCGCCATCGACCTGCGCACTGCTGCCCTGCTTTGAAGGCTGTCCAGCTTCGAGGTCCCCATCGTGGAAGGTGTTGCCCTTTTTCTTCTCCTTCTTTGGGCTTTCCCCCCCTTCCTTGCCCTTCTTGGGAATCGGTGATGCGGCTTCCTCGGTTTCGCGACGGGATCGGGAGGAGGAAGGGGCAGGCGGCGGTGGATCATTATTACCTCCTGCCGGCTATAGCGCTTCTATTAGATTAATGACATCTTCGAAGCGCAGTCTTTCCACCACATATCCAAAGCACGACGATGAGGCAGATCTAATACCTTGAGATCATTCATTCGATCACGCATGATGGGTTATTTGTGCGCGTAAACTCTTACGGGCAATGTCTATGAACACGAGCAGGAAAAGATAGGAGACAGCGCCAAGGAAAGTTCAAGACGTGCACCGCGGAAAGCCGAGCAGGCTGAACAGCTCTAGATGGGCGGAAAGCGTATATTCTGCTGTTCCGCGCGCTGACCAAGCAAAGCGTCGCGCTCTTGATGTTCTACAAGTGTGGCTTGGCCCTTGATTGAGATCGATCCGACTGATGAGCCCCATTCATGCTAGATATAGACTGCGCTCAAATGGGGTCTCACACGTCAGTACTCCTTGGCCCCGCTCATCCTTGCCTTTCATCGTTCCCGCTCAGCTCGAGATTTCTCATTTTGGAGGCCAATCCCAACTATACACGACAGTCGGTTCTTGAGCTGATACGTCAAGAACTCTCCCAATCTCACATTCCGTGTCCCCACTTTCTCGTCCTTCAGACGCATAATGGCCTCTCCTGCGAAGGTAGGAGATCTGTGAGCGGTCGGTGCACGGGACTTTGTCTCTGTTTCCTCGACAACTGACAGGGCCACTTCCTGTCTGATTGTTTTTGCCTAACTTTTCTTTCCCACCAGGTCCGCAAAGTGGCCGTGCTAGGGTCCCGCGCCGTAGGCAAGTCCTCGCTGACGGTCCAATTTGTCGAAAACCACTTCGCCGAGACGTACTACCCCACGATTGAAAACACCTTCACCAAACCGATACGACACCCAACAACGCACCACGAGTACATGCTTGAGATCTATGACACGGCCGGCCAGGACGAGTACTCGATCCTGAACTCAAAGCACGCTCTTGGCATCCACGGGTACATGCTCGTCTACTCGGTCGCCTCCCGGGCCAGTCTGGAAATGTGCGCCGTGGTCAGAGACAAGATCCTGAATTATACCGGGATGGAATGGGTCCCGCTCGTGTTGGTGGGAAACAAGCTCGATCTGCATCAGAGCAGACAGGTGTCGACTGAGGAGGCGCAAAAGTTGGCCAAGGAGTGGAACTGTGCGGCCGTGGAGTGTTCGGCAAAGCTGAATCAGGGCGTGGCAAAGGCGTTTGAAGCAATGCTGATGGAGATTGAGAAGCAGACTGGCGGCGACTCGGAACCTCCAAAGAAAGGTTGCGTGATCCAATGATTGTTTTGTTTTCCCGATTTTTCCCCTTTCTCACGGCCTGTTCGCCGTCTGTATCTGTCTCCCAAATGTACATACACACTGTCCCTCTTATCCCTCCCCAACCCCTTCCCGTACATGTAGTGGTATGTCAAATACATTGGTGTCTGTTTTGTCTTTCTGTTATGCATGTAAGTTTTGGTAAGATGCAAGTGTACGGTACTCTAAATTTACTTTCTACATGCGTATTGCTACAGATTATTTACCAAGCGGAGTCGCTGATCCGCCGAGCTACTGCTTTTCGCCGAAGTAGAAGCATTCCATGGCGGAGTGACGTGAACATGTAACGGTGTATCGTTCGTGTCGATGAACGTTTTCGCTTCACCGCCGGAACGCGCGCTGGGCATCGGGAGCCCCAGAGACGTGCCGAATGCGAGTCATGGGCAGTGTCGAGTGGTGCGGCGGCAGCGGCAGCGCTGCGCAGGGCCCGAAAGGTTGGGCAGGATATGGGCTTATCCACGAGCGGCTCAATTCTCTTTATCGTCCACCCTTCCTGGGCCCCTTCTTCTTCCCGCCTTTTGCGCTCTCCTTATCAGCTTGAGCGAGGACAACTTTCACTTTACCAAGCAGCGAGTTCATCATCTCCATGTCTGGTATTCCCTTGACGAGCTCCCTCTCCCTTTTCGCCGCCTCATCGTGGGCAGTCTGTTCCGCCACATCCGCATCATCCATCAGGAGCGCGGCATCTTTACGGCGCGGGGCGGCGGGTGCTGGCGGGGCCGAGCAGAACGCCGTGAGGAGCGTCTTGATAGCTTTCCCCTTTTTGGCGGCACCGGGGACGAGCTTGGCTTTGTATTTGTATTTGGTCAGTGCAGACCAAGGCGCACAGACGGGAACGGCGTGGAGGAGGATGTCAGTGTGATGCGGGACGCCCGTCAAATTGTCGAGGTACGAGGTGTCGGTTACGTCGTCCGGGAGCGGAGCAATGTTCTCTTCTGCGAGAAGGCGGTTGATTTCTTCGGCTTGCGAGTCTCGTCGTGTCGCCGTCGCGGGTGCTGTTGTGGGAGGCTGTGCGTCATTTGTGGACGCAGAAGCATCATCGGCGTCTAGAGCGAATATAGATGGATTGCGAGGAGGTTTGCTGGCGTTTGCATCACTGGCTCCGCCCTTACTACCGCCCTTTTTGGACTGTGGGTTGGCAGGACCAGCGGAGGTGGGTCTGCTGTCGGCGGCAGAAGATGATTTGGCACCGCGACTTCCCAGCAGCGAGAGCATAAGCTCACGATCCTCGTCATCTTGTTCTGCGTACTTTGTCTTGAGCTTCTTCATCTTGCCGCGTTTTCCACGGACAGGTTGCTGCTGCTGTGGGGCATGGATGTTCTCTTCGGACTTCTCCTTCTGCTTGCCTTTGGATTTCGCCGGCTGAGCCTGTGGCTCGCCACCGGCGGCTCTCGCTTTCCGCATTTCCCTCCTCTCCTTCGCTGTCACGCGTTTCTTGGTACCCGGGGGTGAAGAGTCTCCATCTCGAAGTACGCTGGACCCGAGGAGTGCGTCTACTTTGTCCTCGTCGTTCACATCGTCTTCGAAAGCGTACTTGTCCGCGTCCTTCGGCAAATTGTCTTCTTCCTGCTCATTGGCATCCTGCTCTTCGGGAACGTCTAGATCCTCGGCATCGCCATTAGGTTGCTCCGCCTTGAGCTGAACAAGGCTGTCGGTGCTCTCGTGAGCCTCGTCCTCATCTCCGTTCAGTTCGTTATTTGCTTCTTCCTCATCGTCCTCATCATCTTGTTGGCTCACTTCCGCCGCAGGTTCTTCCTCGGCAGTGGCAGCCTCGCCTTCCGTGATCGCTGCAGTGTTGACATCGCGACGCCACGGCCTGCGTTCCCAGTAATGTCTGCCCGCACAGCTCTCGTCGACCCTGAAAAGAATCGCGAATCCATATACGAGCTGGACAGGAGGTAACCAGTTCTTCTTTCCACGAATCATGAAACTTCCCGTTGTAAGGTACTCTCCAGTCGGTGCTGTCTTGCTGACCTGCGTGTCATCAACCCACCATGCGCTCGTGACAATCTTCGCGTCCCACGCGCGAGACTGGCATACGGACATGGTTCCAGCCTGGTGCAGTGTTGTTGGCGGAATGGCCGGAGGCGCATCCGGATCGGAGATGTTCTTGATAATAACGCTCGCAGCACCGTGCAGATCGGCGTGGACGTAGATGTCTCCTTTTTTGAGGTATCGCTTGACGAGCACCTCATTCTGAGTGGCATCCCGACCACCGACTACGAGATAGTTTTCACTCGAGATGAACCAAATGAACTTCTCAAACCAGTATGGTTTCCGCATCTTGACGATTGCGGGTGCTGTCTGTTGGGTTGCTTTCAGATCTGTTCCAATCTTGCGTTCTGCTGATTTGTACGCCTTTTCAGCAGCTTGAAGAGTCTTATCCTGCTTCACCGCTGCGACCTTCTTGGTATCATAATACCTTCGTGCATTCGCATATGCGGAAGAGTAGATATCGAGGTCTACAGATATGGTAGTTGGAACCCGTGGGGGTGGCTTGCTGAACCGCTTCCCCTTCTGTTTTGAATCAGCATCATCCTCGTCTTCGGATTCCTCTTCAGAATCCGTCTCGACAGCATCTTCCTCGTCATCGCTGTCAACCCAATCCGTATCGCGGAGCTGGATAGTAACCATGCCAACATCCAATCGCAGCTTCGTTACAACACTGGCCACGGGATTTCCTTTCTTCTTCTCCTCTTTAACCAAATCCTCCAGATCGGTCCAGTCCATGCCAGAAGCAATGAAGCTACGGAAAGTGTTGATGATGCTTTCAACAAGGGACAAGTTGACTTCGATGGCTTGCGCGGTTTTTGCGCTCTGTTCTTGCAGAACGTTCAAGCCACGCACTTGATTCTCGTGACCGGTTTTAACGCTCTCAAGCTTCTTGACCGCATTCAGCTCGGCTTGACGCGCGCGAACCTGCAGCTTTTGGGCTTCTAACTTGGAGTAGAACTCGTCGACGCATTTGTCGAATGATGGGTATTCCAAAACGCGTTCTTTCTTCTGTCCGGACGTATCGGTCTCTTCGTGCACGAATTGTTGGAATAGGAACGGGTGAAACTCATCGTACGCAATAAACTCCAATGCCTTTTCTCCCTCTTCACTCTCCGGTCGCGAAGCCTTGGTCATTCCCTCCGCATCCAGATCTCTCAGTGTGATCCATCCTTTCTGCGGTGATTCAAAGCATGATCGCACGATCGCGTCGCCTTCACGGAACCCTGTCAAAAGTGCTTTGATGGTCTCAGATCCGGTGCTAATGTCCAACTCGTCTCCAACCTTGACATTCACGTCCAGCCCTGAACGTAGAAGGCAGTGGTCAACCAGCGCAGGTCCATAGTCGTAACCAAGCTTATCGCGGATAAGTTTGCGCAAGGTTTGGTCTTTAGCTTTCTTCTTATCCTTGCCAGATTTCTTGAGTGCGACCGGCTTCTTCTTTCCCCCTTTGATCTTTCCACCTGTCTTCTTCTCTTCCTCTTCTTCTGGCTCATCGACCGATTTGGATGCGGCAGCCTTGGCTTCCGCCACGGCGGTCTCCAACAGACTCTGGAGCTTATTTTCTGTGATTTCCTCAAACGGTCGTGCCAGCGTGACATCGTATATTTCACCAACAGCAAACTTTGCGTCACCATCGTTCTTCGTCGCCTGTTCAGTGCCTGCAGCCGGAGCTGAGGCCGGTGTTGCACCAGCAGAAGCCGCTCCTTCAATTTCAACCACACGCAGCAGCGCCAAAATGCGATACTCATGGTCCGTCAAGATAATGTTTCCGGACGCGTAGAATTCGAGAATGAGATGGTATGCGTGTTCGCCTTCTCCGAACCGCAAATCTACGACGCGATCGGCACCGAGCTGATCCACTCCTGTCAGCCTTCGTGTCCGCAAGTGCTTTCGAATCTTCATGCAGAAATGTGAAGGTGTGTTGAACTTGTCCCGAGCGAAATCAGTCGAGTGCATGCGGACTCCGGACTCTACCAACAGCATCTCCTTAAAATCGGGCTTGGAGAATTTGAAAAGGTACGTTCGTGCATTGATGTCGTACACTATGACGAAGGAGATGATTGTCAGTAACATGCTTTTCTTAGTCCCCACCAAACTATGGAAGCTCAATGACAATGAGTTGAGGTGGAGTGCCTGAAAAGCTTACCATTCTGCATTCGCAGACCCACAAGTCTTGGCCTCAATTCGGCGACTTGTGCTGAAACATCGAGGGCTGAAAACCGTTGCTTCATTCTGTGGTATGGTTAGCGACAAAAAATTGCTCTTCTTTCGTGCAATTGGAAGATGAGTCTGTCCAAAAAAAAGTAATCTCGAGCGGAGTGTAAGGGACAAAACTCTCAGTTCAATAAATTAAATCCAAGCTTCCGTGGGATAGTCACGTCATGGTTTCCCAAAGGAAATCAAACCAAGAACCGCGCCTCCGGGAATTGAACCTCCGAAATTTAACAATTGCTGGATTAAGATTATGCTATGATCATCATCCTCTCCAGTGAGACCGGCAAAGAGCAGGGCAAAGAGACCGGCAAAGATGGTCATGGGAAGACTTCGGCTGAGAAGCAAAATCTTGAGAGTCAAGTAGCTGCCCTCACTTGGCACTTTGCAAAGTGTCGTGATGCAATGCTGAGGGGCAACATAGATGACCTAGATTGATTGTTCATCTGCATTCACGGAAGCAATGGAAATCACGTATAGATGTGGCAGCTTTTTGATAATCAATTTCTCGAGCGATACCAAAAAAACGTGAGCAGAGAAAGGTAAAGGAGGGCTGTAGAAGTTCCACAGTGCGACCATGCTACTTGTAAATGACGGCCATAATCCGCGTCGCGTGGTCACGTAATCAGAACAGAACTCCCCATTCTGTAACGACGCTGTCAGTCTTTTCAACCCATTGCGTCCGGCGCTAAGGGCAAAACGAAATCCGACAGTTTTCAGTGAGAAAAATGGCTTCCAAACCCAACATCCCACCTAACGAAGATGCCGTTGCACGGTCAGTACACTTTACATGCAAGTCCTCTCTTTCATGGCAAGATTGGAAGACACATGAACCCGCCCTCTTCTGGTTCTTCGAACGACACTTCAAGGCGCACACATGCACAATCAAACTGACGTCGGATGAGAAAGTCTTCCTGGTCTCCATGGATGTGCCAAATGACTCTGTTGGAAAACTGGAGCGGGGAATCAAGGACGGTGTACTGGCGGTTGAGATTGACAAGATCCACGGAATCGACCCGGCTTTGAGTGCGGGAAGGCGAGATGTAGGTAGTTCCACATTTGCTCCAATCATTGTGCAAAAAGTGCAGAGGGGGTTTCTGGGATGGCATAGGATGAGAGCAGATAAGCTCATAACGCTTGTCAGCAAGAGATCGTAATGAACGGTCCTCCCAGCGGGACACGGCCGTGAGACAGGAGCAGTTGGCCGAATGGATATCATGGGCACATGATGTCGTCATTCTACCGCCCAGGGGTTCAATCTCGGCACTCACAGAACTCGCGATACTAGGTCAAGATTTCTAAGTTCCAAGTGTCCCTTGCCCCAGCTCAACCGCAAAATCTCAAGGTGAAAGGCACCATTCAAGATCTTGAACAACGACTTCTCGAGCTTGAATTGCGCGAGCGAGCACGGTCTATTGATTTACGAGGTACGAGCGATGGAAAGAATGCAGCGATATCCAACATTTGCTAAGATCGCATCCATTCATTTGCACTTTGTAGTCATCATGGACCGATTGCAGGTTTTCCAAGTGGATATCTACAAACGCCTAGAAACAATGGAGAAGAAGGTTGACGAGACGTTGCTGGGGTTGGCCACAAAATGCGATCGAATGGAAAAAGTCGTGGCGCGGTATAAAAAATGATAACATGTGTATATTCCTTTGGTGCGGGATTGCAATATATGCGACACCAACCGCGTAGGGAATCAAGTGAAGTGGAAACCCTGCGATAAAGACCCATGTTCTTGTCAAGGCCGCAAAGGCAGTCTGGAACATCCCTTCTCGATAGACCAGCGTCCATTGCCGAAGATATATTATAGTTGGGCTCACCCAACTGCAAGTTTTGTCACGAAATGGTGGAGGCGCGGTGCAATGACTCATCTGGCTGCGCTTGGCTTTTTGACCCGCGATCTTGAAATCTTCGGAAGGTCAACTACATACAAAGCATTTGCTTTCCAGCTAAGCTAAGAAGGCCAGATAGAACCGCACACAGAAGCCAATATTGTGTTCTTCAGATAAGACTGCTGCCGAGCTGGCCACCCATTAGGCGTCGTCTTGCTGGTAAACGGCTCAGCTGAGGTGCATCTTCGGTATTAGAGCTGACCAGTCAGTATCGGGAATCCAGGCATGGACGAGGTCAAGGAAGAAACAGGATTGCCGGGTGGAGCTGGCGCCGTGGAACCCACCATCTTCCTTCGTCATGTAGAACGTCTACTGCCGTTAATTTTGGACTCGGACCCAAACGAGACAAACATTCTACTGAGCTCCCCTGAAGCGGTCGAGAGGGCTGTGCGGTTTTGTGGGGACTCACAGGTTCAAGTCCTCTATGTTGTGAAAGAGAGAGCTCAGACTGGAGACAAGAATGACGGTACATGTCTCGAAAACACCAACGCGGGACCACGTCGTTGAATTCATGCTGATCTCTGGTCCTGGTCGCCCAATAGGCGAAGACTTGCAGCGAAACTATACCATCACCGTCCGACTGGACGTCACCTACAACAGCCGATTGACTGCGTCTCTTGCGATTATTAAGAGATTTCCCGTTGTGGAGTCAACCCGCCCGCTGCAACAACAATTGCAGATAATCAACCTTCCAGGACCGGGTGAAGGAGGGAACCCCTATGAGGCCTTGCATTCGTATATTCACAATGCAGTCTCCCCGTTCTTTGACGCCTTTGCTGCTGCAAAAGGGGCCAACGCGTCATCGAATGACCGATCCGCTCGGGATGACAAGGATGGCAAAACAGGTGCGAACTCAGAGGAGCGGGCAGCCGAAGATGAGGGCATAGTAACTGATTGTCGTGTTTGATCAGGTATCCCAATGGCAAAGAAGAAGATTGCAGAGCTGGAACTTTCCCTTCTTCAGTTGCAGCAAAACGTTGACATACCAGATGTGATATTAAACTTCAACCCGATGGTGCAACGGACGATTGAATCGTGTCGCGAGCATGGAAGACGCGTAAATGCAGATGCCGTGGGCGATGCTGTCAACGACTCCGCGCTGCTAAATAAGTTGCAAGCTGATGTGAATGGTTGGATCAAGGAGATTCAGAAGGTCACGAAGCTTACGCGAGATCCGTCCTCGGGGACTGCCAGTCAAGAGATCAGCTTCTGGCTCAACATGGAGAGGGGCCTTGCGTCCATTGAAGAGCAATTACGCAGCGATCAGGTTGTGCTGACATTAGATATCTTGAAACATGCCAAGCGTTTCCATGCCACCGTCAGTTTCTTAGCTGACACTGGACTGAAGGAGGCAGTCGAGAAAGTTCAGAAGTACAACATCCTGATGAAGGATTTTCCTCTGAACGAACTGTTGGCGGCTACGGACATTCGAAAGATATCGGATTCCCTGACCATGATCTTTGGGCATTTGACGAAAAAGCTCAAGCTTTCGCCGTATCCGATTCGTCGCGCGTTGCCACTGGTAGAAGGAATCTCGCGTGACTTGAACGAACAGCTCTTACGCGTGCTAGGCAGCCGACGACTGATGTTCATGGAGTATTCCGAGTTTGACAAAGCCACAGCGGGATGTGAGGATGTGTTCCGCACTTGGGACGACCAGGTGAAGGAATTCACGAACGTAGCTCGAGACGTTACTAGAAAGCGATCGGAGAAATTCCTGCCGATCAAGATCAATCCTGTTCATGGCAAACTTCAGGAGCGCATATCGTTCTTGCGCGCTTTCCGAAAGCAGCATGAGCAATTACATGACACTATCCTCAAGGTTATGCGCACCG
The DNA here is from genome assembly GCA_025526995.1 of Powellomyces hirtus. Lineage (NCBI taxonomy): Eukaryota > Fungi > Chytridiomycota > Chytridiomycetes > Spizellomycetales > Powellomycetaceae > Powellomyces > Powellomyces hirtus. The sequence continues at coordinate 694,428 of JAHLKG010000002.1, forward strand.
AAAAAGGCCCAGCTATCGCCAGTGCTGGTGGCGGGCAAAGCGCCAACTTATCCGATGTGAACGCGCTCGACGACATCAAGATCGCATATGAGAGTGTCAAGAGCGTTGACGTATTGGATGTCAGCCCAGGTTAGTGTTTTGTGCCGCAAACACGCGATGTTATCCGTTCTCATTTCTTGCGCTGCATGTAGAGGGGACCGAGATCTGGATTGCAGCGGAGGGCGCTTACAACGAGCGAGTTTCACGCGTAGAGAACCAGATTATCGCTCGTCTGCGAGACAGGCTCGGAACGGCAAAGAATGCGAACGAAATGTTCCGTGTATTCTCCAAATTCAATGCTCTATTTGTGCGACCTAAGATTCGGGGTGCCATTCAGGAGTATCAGACGCAGCTGATAGAAAGTGTCAAAGAAGATATCAAAAAGCTGCATGACAAGTTTAAAGTGCAATACAGGAACTCTGAAGCCAATCGAATGAGCCAAATCCGTGACACGCCTCCTGTTGCTGGCGCAATCATTTGGGCAAGGCAAATCGAGCGGCAACTTGGACACTACATGAAACGCGTCGAAGACGTCCTGGGAAAAGGCTGGGAGCTCTACGCTGAGGGGCAAAAGCTACAGACGGAGAGCAATTCCTTCAAAAAGAAGCTCGAAACGCGCCCAATTTACGATGCTTGGCTTGCAGAGATGATGAAGAAGGATCTCTCCGTGACTGGACGCATATTTCAAATAACGCGGAATCGAGCTCAAGGGAACGTTCTTCAACTGAGTATTAATTTTGAGGCTCAGACCATTACGTTGTTTAAAGAGGTCCGCAACTTGCTATCCCTCAACTTCCAAGTGCCACATACTATCTCCAACACGGCCAAAGACGCCAAGCGTGTTTATCCGTTTGCCGTTTCCTTGACGGAAACGGTCCGAACCTACACTCAAACTGTACATAAGATCGAGCGGAATAAGGAGGTTGCTACGCTGGTGGTTGGCTATAGGAGAGATGTTCAATCTCTGATTTCACGAGGCATCCAACTGCGCTGGGATTACTTCGTCAACGCATATGATGCCAGGCCGTCGATGCCCCCGTTCAATGAGAGCCGCGAAAACCGCCATGTGGTCTTCGTCCGCGAATTTGCCTTAGCTGTCACCACTTTCCAGGATAAAGTAACCACAGCAACTTCAGTCGGGGACGAAATCAAGCAGATAGTAGATCAACTGGAAAGCTGTGCCTTTAACCGCGACGTCTTTCAAGAGCTGTTAGGGAGGATCCAGAAACTTATCGATCGACTGAACATTGAGGGGTTTTCGAATCTCGCTCCGTGGACTGCTCAGCTGAACCACCGCATCGAATCGGTATTGGCGGTGCGGCTTCAGACAGCAATCAAGGAATGGATCGCCGAATTCACCAATCAGAAAGTTGAGGCGGAACAAGGAGAACACAAAAAACGCGCCGCCCGCAAAGCTGCCGTATCCGCAATTCGGGAGCATGGAGACGCTGTTGCTGAGAAGACGAACGAGTGCAGACCACAGCTCGATGTGATGGTCCACGAGATCATCCTGAAGAATCAAATCATGTACTTGAGCCCACCAGTAGAAGAAGCGCGCAAGAACTGGTATTTTCAACTCCATCGATGGTTAGCGAACATCTGCTCTTGGACCCCTATCGTGAGCTCCAGTTATGAAATGACCGTGGGACCTTCCGCCAAGGATCAGCGATCATTCGCATCGCTTCTCACGCGCGTGTCTCCAGCACTTGAACGCTGCTATGAAATCATCGAGCAAAAAACGAAAGAAGTTCGGGACTACAGCGAGATTTGGCTCCGATATCAGTCGCTGTGGGATCTGGAGTCTTTCTACGTGTACGATCAGCTTGGAGACAACCTCCCACTGTGGCAACAGCTTGTGCTTGAGATCAAAAAAGCTCGATCGACCTTCGACAACTCCGAGAGCGAGAAATCATTTGGTCGCCTCATCGTGGATTACAAACAGGTCCAGTCCAAGGTCAACGCCAAGTACGATCAATGGCAGCGTGAAATTCTGAACCGATTTGGCGGGAAGCTTGGAGTCAGCATGCGAGCGTTTCACACAGAAGTTTCGAAGGCTCGAACGGATCTGGAGCAACAATCTGTGAATGGAACGTCCACGACGGAGGCTGTCGCTTTTATTACTTTTGTCCAATCTCTACGCAGGAAGCTCAACGCATGGGGAGAGGAAGTGCAAGTCTTCAAGTCTAGCCAGAAGGTCCTTGAAAGACAACGCTACCAGTTCCCAAGCGACTGGCTCTACTTCGACAACGTTGAAGGAGAATGGGGTGCGTTCAATGAAATCCTTACACGGAAAAACAAAAGCATTCAGGAGCAGACTGGTAAGTTCCCTGCTTCTATATTTGTAACTGTGAATGTAACTCAAATCTATGTATACAGCTGGCCTACAGGTCAAGATCGTAGCCGAAGACGCGGTCGTCGAACAGAAAATCAAGGATATCGCCATCGAATGGGAGAAAGGCAAGCCACTGCAAGGTGACATCCGCCCGGCCGATGCGATGGCTGCTCTCAACATCTTTGAGGGTCGTCTTGTCCGCTTGAAAGAAGACTACGATCTTGTGTGCCGAGCGAAAGAGGCTCTTGATTTGGATCGCAAAGTTAACACCAAGCTCGATCCCATTCTGGACGAGTTGCGAGACCTGAAAGGCGTATGGAGCGCTCTTTCTGGTCTATGGACTGGCATCAATGAGATCCGGGAGACCTCGTGGGCATCAGTCGCCCCACGCAAAGTACGCCAGCAACTCGATCAGCTCTTGCAGTCCATGAAGACCATGAACAGTCGCATGCGTCAGTACGCCGCATTCGATTACGCCCAAGAAATCCTGAAGGGATACCTCAAACTCACCGCAATGGTCACTGATCTCAAATCGGAAGCGGTGAAGGAGCGACATTGGAAGCAGCTGTTTAAAGGGCTGGGTCTCGAGAACAAGGTCTCTCTCAGCGATTTGACCATGGGTCACCTCTGGGATGCCGATCTCCGAAAGAACGAAATGGCCGTCAAAGAAGTGCTCACAGTAGCCCAAGGAGAAATGGCTTTGGAGGAGTTCCTGAAGCAGGTGAAGGAGACATGGACAAGCTTCTCTTTGGATCTCGTCATCTATCAGAACAAATGTCGTCTGATCAAGGGCTGGGACGAACTCTTCACCAAGAGTTCGGAAAACCTGAACTCGCTTACGGCTATGAAGCATTCCCCGTACTTCCGAGTGTTCGAGGAGGACGCGCTGAGTTGGGAGGACAAACTCAATCGAATTCACGTATTGTTTGACATCTGGATTGATGTGCAAAGACAGTGGGTGTACCTGGAAGGGATCTTTTCCGTTAGCGTGGACATCAAGCATCTTTTGCCCGTTGAGAGCGCCCGATTCCAGAGCATCAATGCAGAGTTCATGTCGCTGATGAAGAAAGTCTACAAATCCCCTTCCGTCTTGGACATCTTGAATATCCCTGGGATTCAGAAGTCGATGGAACGATTGTCGGATCTTCTGACCAAAATCCAGAGAGCGCTTGGAGAATACCTGGAGCGGGAACGGTCCGTGTTCCCGCGGTTTTACTTTGTCGGTGATGAGGATCTGCTTGAGCTCATTGGCAACAGCAAAGACATCGCGCGAACTCAGAAACATCTCAAGAAGATGTTTGCGGGGATATCCAGCCTCGTACTCACAGAGGACGCCACAATTATTGAAGGATTCGTGTCAAAGGAAGGGGAGATAGTCATCTTGAAACAAACAATCTCCGTCCAAGAGCATCCGCGCATCAACGAATGGCTTACTCTCCTAGAAAAGGAGATGCGCACCACTTTAGCCGTCCTGCTATCTGAGGCCGTAGCTGATATGGCTTCCTTCCAGAAAGGTGCTACTCTGGACACCAACGCCTTCCTTGCCTGGATGGACCGATATCCCGACCAACTGGTCTTTGTGGCGATGCAGATTTTGTGGACTCAGCTTGTCGAAAGCGCTCTATCCACGTCCAAGCCGTTGGATGGAGCTTTGGCATTGGTTGAAACAGGTCTGAACATCCTTGCCGATTTGGTCTTGCAAGATCTCCAGCCGATTCGACGCCGAAAATCTGAACATCTGATTACGGAGCTTGTTCACCAGCGAGATGTCATTCGCAAGCTGATGGAAGACCAGGTGGTGTCGAAGGACGACTTCCAGTGGCTGTACCAGATGCGCTTCTACTTTGAGGCTGGGACACCCGGACCGATGGACAGACTGTCTATTAGAATGGCGAACGCGACATTCCACTACGGATTCGAATACCTTGGGATCGCTGATCGCTTGGTCCAAACCCCGCTTACCGATCGCTGCTATCTGACGTTGACTCAGGCATTGGAAGCACGCTTAGGAGGAAGTCCGTTCGGTCCCGCGGGCACTGGCAAGACTGAAAGTGTGAAAGCTTTGGGTGCACATCTTGGACGCTTCACCCTCGTGTTCTGTTGTGACGAGAACTTCGATTTCCAGGCCATGGGACGTATCTTCATTGGCTTGTGCCGAGTGGGAGCGTGGGGATGCTTCGATGAGTTCAATCGACTGGAGGAGAGAATCCTCTCCGCCGTCTCGCAGCAAGTCCAGACAATCCAGATGGGGCTCAAGACTGGAAAGGACATCGAGCTGGTTAATAAGCAGTTCAAGGTCAACCCCACCACCGGCATCTTCATTACCATGAATCCGGGCTATGCGGGACGCTCCAATTTGCCAGACAATTTGAAGAAGCTTTTCAGAAGTGTTGCAATGACAAGACCAGATCGCGAGCTAATTGCGCAGGTTATGCTGTACTCCCAAGGTTTCCGCGCGGCAGAAACTCTAGCTTCTAAGGTGGTACCACTTTTCATTTTGTGCGAGGAGCAATTGTCTCCACAGGATCACTACGACTTTGGGTTGCGATCGCTCAAGAGCGTTCTAGTCAGTGCTGGAAATCTGAAGCGCGAAGTTCTTCAAACACTTCGTAGTGGAGATGCTTCCACGCCAAGCGATGATAAGATGTCCGACTCCACCTCGGAACAGCAGTTGATGATTAGAAGTGTCCGAGAGACTGTGATACCGAAGCTTGTTGCAGAAGATATTCCTCTGCTTCAAAGGTAAGCTTAATTTCAATCATAGCTTCACAATCCTCGAGGGTTTCTAAATTTTTTGCTGTAGCCTTCTGGATGATGTTTTCCCCGGAGTCGAATACACTGCGGTGAACATCGAGACGCTGAAGCACGCAATCAAGATTGCGTGCGCTCGGAGACGCCTAGTGGTGGACGGCCCGTGGTTGGACAAGGTCGTCCAGCTGTACCAGATTCAAAGCATTCATCACGGTTTGATGATGGTGGGCCCCTCAGGTTCGGGAAAGACAATGGCGCATCAAGTGCTTCTAGAAGCTTTGCATCATCTGGAGGGAGTTGAGGGCGTCTCTTACATCATCGACCCAAAGGCTATGTCAAAGGAAGCTTTGTATGGACACATGGATTCAACGACTCGCGAGTGGCAGGACGGACTCTTTACTCACATTCTGAGGAAGATTGTGGACAATGTGCGTGGCGAAGGAAGTAAGCGCCACTGGATCATCTTCGATGGTGATGTCGATCCCGAATGGGTAGAAAATCTAAATGCGGTGTTGGACGACAACAAACTGCTTACACTGCCTAACGGGGAAAGGTTGAATCTACCTCCAAATGTCAGAATCATGTTCGAAGTCGAAGATCTGAAGGAAGCGACTTTGGCTACCGTCAGTCGATGTGGAATGGTCTGGTTTAGTGACATGACTGTCACGATAGATGTAGCCATCAAACACTATCTAGACACTCTCCGCGAAGTGCCTCTATCCGACAGTGGGGATGAGTCGACTTTCTCACAGCCAGACAACGTAGAAGGCACCCCACCTGCTCTTGAAACTCAGCGGGTCATTGCAGACATTTTGGCTGGACACCTGAAAGCCGGAGGCATGGTACTTCGAGCTTTGGACTTTGCAGAGGGATTAGATCACATCATGGATTTCACGAAAATCCGAGCCTTCACGGCATTGTGTACTCTCTTGAACAGTGCCATCCGAAACATCCTCGAGTACAACTCCTCCCACATCGATTTTCCCATGACTATGCAAGCAATCGACGATTACCTCTCGAAACGCTTGCTGCTGGCCATCATCTGGAGTTTCACTGGAGATTCGAAGCTTGAGGTTCGAGGACGCCTGGCGGAGCATTTGCAAAGCGTATCGTCGGTCGATTTCCCGGAATCCGGCTCCCCCCTCCTCGATTACGATGTCAACATCGCGACCGGTGACTGGGTCGCTTGGCAGTCAAAAGTTCCATCAATCGAGATTGAGACACACAACGTTGCAGCGGCGGATGTTGTTATCCCTACGATCGACACTGTCCGTCATGAGGAGGTTCTGTATTCCTGGCTTTCGGAACACAAACCGCTCATTCTTTGCGGACCTCCGGGATCCGGAAAGGTAAGACAAATATCGTGAAACGCTTTTGGGAAACTAGTCTGATGTATACAAAATACAGACCATGACACTGTTCTCGGCTTTGCGAAAATTGCCAGAAATGGAAGTCGCAGGTCTCAATTTCTCTAGCGCGACGACGCCTGACCTCATTTTGCAAACCTTCGACCAGTATTGTGAGTATCGCAAAACACCCAATGGCGTGGTTCTGGCTCCTCAAGCAGTGAACCGCTGGTTGGTTTTGTTCTGCGATGAGATCAATCTTCCATCGACCGATAAGTACGGAACCCAGCGGGTTATATCATTCATTCGACAGTTGGTCGAACATGGTGGGTTCTGGCGGAAATCGGATCAAGCTTGGGTACGTCTTGAGCGGATCCAGTTTGTTGGGGCATGCAACCCGCCAACAGACCCTGGTCGCGTACCACTATCACACCGGTTCCTGCGCCATGCGCCAGTTGTGATGGTCGACTACCCTGGAGAAACCTCGTTGCACCAAATCTATGGAACATTCAACACGGCGATGCTCAAAGTCGTTCCATCTCTCAGAGGGTATGCCAGCCCTTTGACTGCCGCCATGGTGGAGTTTTACTTGGCATCTCAGAGGAAGTTCACCACCGACATGCAAGCACACTACTTGTATTCGCCTCGTGAGCTCACCCGCTGGATTCGAGGAATTTTCGAAGCCATTAAACCGCTCGAAGGCTTAGCTGTGGAAGGACTAGTCAGGATATGGGCGCATGAAGCATTGAGACTCTTCCAAGACCGTTTGGTTGGGCAAGACGAACGTGATTGGACCAGCGCTACGATTGATGCTACAGCGCTCAAGCACTTCCCAAGCATCAGCGTTGATAAAGCGCTCTCTCGGCCAATCCTATACTCCAACTGGTTGTCCAAAAATTACACCGATGTGAATCGAGCCGATTTACGAGAGTTTGTCAGAGCGCGCTTGAAGGTCTTCTACGAAGAAGAGCTGGATGTTCCACTGGTCCTGTTCAACGATGTCTTGGAACATGTCCTACGCATTGACCGGGTCTACCGTCAAATGCAGGGCCATCTGCTCCTCATTGGTGTCAGCGGCGCAGGAAAGACCACCTTGGCGCGATTTGTTGCGTGGATGAATGGGCTTAGTGTTTTTCAGATCAAAGTACACAAGAAGTACACAGCGGCGGACTTTGACGAAGATCTTCGCACCGTCTTGCGACGCGCCAGTTGCAAAGGGGAGAAGATTTGTTTCATCATGGACGAGTCAAATGTCCTCGACTCTGGTTTCCTGGAGAAGATGAACACTCTTTTAGCGAATGCTGAAGTTCCTGGGTTATTCGAAGGCGACGAGCTCACGTCGCTGATGAGCGGATGTAAAGAAGCCGCTCAACGAGAAGGGAAAATACTTGATTCGGCAGAGGAGCTATACAAATGGTTCACCCATCAAATCATGAAGAACCTTCATGTGGTCTTCACGATGAACCCCCCACAGGGTGGCTTGGCTTCCCGTGCAGCAACTTCCCCCGCACTGTTCAATCGATGTGTCTTGGACTGGTTCGGCGACTGGTCCGACCAAGCCCTGTTCCAAGTGGGCAAAGAGTTCACACAAACAATCGATTTGGACCTGCAAAACTACAGGGCACCCGTGGAGTTCCCTACCGTGTACGAGAATCTTCCTCTTCCACCCACGTACCGCGACGCAGTCTTGAATGCGTTTGTGTTCGTGCACAAGTCCCTTCATGCCGTCAACGACAAGCTGTACAAACGTCAGGGCAGACTGAACCACGTCACGCCGCGACATTACCTGGACTTCATTAATCATTATGTTAGGTTGTTTAATGAGAAACGGGATGACTTGGAAGACCGACAGCGTCACCTCAATGTCGGTTTGGACAAGCTGAAGGAGACAGTCGTCAAAGTGGAAGAGTTGCGCAAGAGTCTTGCCATCAAAAGAAACGAACTCGAGGCTAAAAACAGCGAAGCAAATGAGAAACTAAAGAAAATGGTAGCCGAGCAACAGGAAGCTGAGCAGAAGAAACACACGTCTCTAGAGCTTCAGCAGGAGATTGCGAAGCAGAATGTTGAGATTGCTCAGCGCAGGGACGTGGTACTCGAAGATTTGGCAGAAGCTGAACCGGCCGTCATTGAAGCTCAAAACAGTGTCAGTAGCATTAAGAAGCAACATCTTCAAGAGGTGCGAACGATGACAAACCCTCCGGAAGCGGTGAAACTTGCTATGGAATCCGTATGTATTCTTCTTGGACACAAAGTGGATTCCTGGAAAACAGTTCAGTCGATCATCCGAAAAGAAGATTTCATTTCGAGCATCGTGAACTACAATACTGACAACATGAGCGGAAGAGTGCGCGAGGAAGTCACCGCATCATACATGAGCAATCCAAAGTACAACTTCGAGAGCGTTAATCGAGCATCGCAAGCCTGCGGGCCGCTTGTAAAGTGGGTCATGGCGCAGGTCAAGTACTCTGGTATTCTGGAGAGGGTTGGACCACTGCGACAAGAGGTCCAGGAACTTGAAGCGAGTGCGGAAGTTGCCAAGGAACGCGCAGTGTCCATCGAAGCCATGATCCAGGAGCTTGAAAGCAGTATTGCGAGATATAAAGAAGAATATGCTGTTTTAATCAGTGAAACGCAATCCTTGAAGTCGGAGATGGAGACGGTGCAGACGAGGGTGGAGCGAAGTTTACGCCTGCTCGACAATCTCGCCTCAGAGAAGGAGCGTTGGGAAACTGGAAGCCAGTCCTTTGAGACTCAGATGGCCACTATCGTTGGAGACGTGCTTCTTTCAGCCGCATTCATGGCGTACGCTGGTTACTTCAGCCAAGAATACCGGGAGATTCTGGTCCATCACTGGATAGCTCATCTCAAAGCTGCATCCATCAAGTTCAAGCCAGACCTTTCCATCCCTGACTACCTCTCTATTGCGGACGAGCGAATGGCATGGCAGGCAAACTCGCTACCGGCAGACAAACACTGCATCGAGAACGCAATCATGCTCAAACGGTTTAACCGATACCCACTCCTTGTCGACCCTTCAGGACAGGCCACAACGTTCTTGATGGAAGAGTACAAGGATCGCAAGATCACCACAACCAGCTTCTTGGACGATTCTTTCCTCAAAGTCCTGGAAAGTGCCCTGCGATTCGGCAATCCGCTCTTGGTGCAGGACGTTGAGCATCTTGATCCAATTTTGAATGCGGTGTTGAACAAAGAGCTGCGACGCACCGGAGGTCGTGTGTTGATCAGACTAGGAAATCAAGATATTGACTTCTCGCCTTCCTTCACTCTGTTCTTATCTACTCGAGACCCATCCGTCGACTTTGCACCCGACTTGTGCAGTCGTGTCACCTTCGTGAACTTCACAGTCACAAGAGAGAGTCTGCAAAGTCAATGTCTCCACCAAGTGCTGAAAGCAGAAAGACCGGACACGGATCGCAAGCGAACAGACCTCATTAAACTGCAGGGAGAATTCCAATTGCGATTGCGTCACCTGGAACAGTCTTTGCTGCAAGCTCTCAACAGCTCCAAAGGTAACATCTTGGACGATGACAACATCATCTCCACCCTAGAGACGTTGAAACAGGATGCTGCGGAGGTCACACGAAAGGTTGAGGAAACCGATTTGGTCATGCAAGAGGTTGAGAGCGTCACGGCGCTCTACACGCCACTGGCACAATCGTGCAGCGCAATCTTCTTTGTGATGGAGCAGTTGAGCACTCTGCACCGATTCTACCAATTCTCTCTCAACTTCTTCCTCGAGATCTTCCAGCATATTCTCCATGGGAATGCCAATCTGAAGACCGTGCGAGATCCAGGCCAAAGACTGAAGCTTCTGGAACGCGATCTTTTCTATGTTTCCTTCCGCAGAATCTCACGAGCATTGCTGCATGAGGATCAGCTAACCCTGGCGATACTCCTCAGTCGAATCAAAGCCCAGCAGAAGAGTAACCTGCGGGAATACGAGTATCTTGTCGGCATCGGGGCCGATAGGATCGGGCAAGCCAAGCCATCTGCGAAGCTAGTCGAAGCTTATGGCGAAGACATTGCGGCAAAAATGACCAATATCGGTCGCTTGCAAAAATTGAAGACATTGCCAGCTCATATGGAGGCCAACGTGCAGCAATGGAAGCAGTTTTTAACCGACCGTGCTCCCGAATTGGCAGTTCCCTCATGGAGTAGCGAATCAGCTGATACTGGTGAGTACTGAACTGATATAGTCGTTTGTCTACCGACACGTCTCTTACCCTTTTTGCATTTTCAGTGGAAGAAGCTTTCCGGACTTTGCTCATTGTTAAAGATCTGCGACCAGATAGGTTAATCCCTGCGGCGACCCTTTACGTGCAGACGGTGTTTGATGGGTCTTACATTATGAGCGGAGAACTCGACCTTCAGTCTGTCGTTGACGAAGTCATAACCCCGGTTCCTATCGCATTATGTTCTGGAGCAGGGTACGATGCCAGCAACCGCATCGAGGATTTTGCAGAGAAGACGTCGACACCAATGACGTCGATCGCTATGGGATCGCCTGAAGGCTTCACATTAGCTGAGACTGCGATTTCGGCGGCGATCAAGAACGGCACCTGGGTGCTACTAAAGAACGTGCATCTTGCGCCTGCTTGGCTTGGTCAGCTGGAAAAGAAATTGCACAACCTGAAAGCAAGTCCCACTTTCAGACTGTTCCTCACAACGGAGACAAACCCGAAGGTGCCTGTCAACCTACTCCGTTTATCCCGCATTCTCATGATCGAGCCGTTGCCTGGAATCAAAGCCAACCTGCACGAATCGCTGAAAGTCATATCGTCTTCTCGCTCGAAAGGTCCTACAGAGCGTGTCCGGCTGCACTTCCTGTTGGCCTGGTTCCATGCCGTTGTGCAGGAACGCCTGCGGTACACGCCTCTCGGATGGTCAAAGACCTACGAGTTCAATGACTCGGACCAGTCAATGGCGCTCATGGTCATAGACAAATGGATAGATTCGGCCTCGCAAGGGCGTGCGAACATTGCTCCGGAGAAGATTCCGTGGAATGCGATCAAGACTTTGATCAAGCAGACCGTGTATGGCGGGAAAATCGACAACGAGTTCGATCAGAAATTGCTGGATAGCTTTGTAGATCGATTGTTCACTGCGGAAAGTTACGACACGACCTTCTCGTTGGTAGAAGCGCAGGACGGCCAGCCTGCGGTTGCGATACCCGATGGTATTCGATTGGAACAGCTCCTGGAGTGGGTCGATAAGCTTCCTGAACAGCAGCCGCCTACATGGTTGGGTTTGCCGGACAACGCGGAAATGATTCGAATGGCACTCAAAGGTACAGCTCTCAGCAGGTCCCCTGACAGATTGAACGAAGAGGCTGATACCCACTTTTTCCTTGTTCAATTTTCCAGGAAATGCTATGCTTGCTAGTGTTAGGAAAATGGGTGTCACTGCGGATGACGACAGCTCTGCCGCGGGTACCACGTTACACCCGGCACAAGAGGCCGGAGCTTTCCAGCAACCGGCGTGGATGCGGTCCTTGCTTGTGACCATCAACGAATGGTCCAAATCGTTACCTGAGGTTCGTCTCCGTGCTTTGCGTCGAAACATGCTGAGGGCGTGAACCTCACCCTATTACTATCTCGATTTCAGAAATTACACGAGATGAAACATTCCGAGAGCCAGGTCAAGAATCCATTGTTTCGCTTCTTCCAGCGGGAAGCGGAAATTGCTCAGAACTTGCTCAAGACCATACGGCATGACCTGTTAGAACTCAAGAAGATGTGCGACGGCAAACAGAGGCAGACGAATCATCTTCGCTCGCTTTCGAAGTCTTTGACCACAGGACTCATTCCCACGGACTGGCGGCGCTACAAGGTGCCCGCCCGCTTCACGGTTCATCAATGGATGGTTGATTTCGTCCAGCGGCTCGACCAGCTCGATGTAATCTCCAAAAGCGGGCGTTACGACCACCAACTCCCCCCGGTCTGGGCCGGTGGTTTGTTCATCCCCGAAGCCTTCATAACGGCCACCCGGCAAGCCGTGGCGCACATCCGCAAATGCTCGTTAGAAGAGTTGCTTCTTGATGTCTCAATTGCGGAAGCGGGTGCCTCAGCGGCCAATGAAGAGTTCAATATGACAGGTAAACACCGTTATTCGCATTTCCGAAAAAGTATAGCACTAAGACATGTGTATTCGTTTCTTTCTTCAATAGGATTGCGACTTGAGGGAGCCGAATGGGCAGAAGGCGGTCTGGTCTTGTCCTCCACCTTACATAACATGCCTCTGCAGCTTGTCGTGCGGTGGGAGCAGAGAAAGGCCGGCAAGAATGCGGCATCGACAACAAATACCATGGCGCCTCTCCCGATTTACCTGAACGAAGACCGGCAGGACATCCTTTTCACCGCCTACCTCAGACCGAAGAACCCAACCGACTCGCTGAAGATGGTCCAGCGATCAGTCGCTATCATTGCCACATGATGTCTCAGCAAATCGGATACCGCCCGATTGATTCTTTGATTTTCCGCTACCTCATTGTATCTTCTTCTTGTTTTTTTTTTTATGCATGATTATCATTATTGAATAGACGACTAGGTGGAGCCGTTTGGGGACCAGGTGAAGCGAAAACAATCAAAACCATGCATGCAGTACACACAACCATATACCACCCTTCTTTGCTGCAAACTTCTTTACGGATTGTCGTACGCGTGGCAAGGTCATCAATGAATCCGTGAGCATATGATCATTTTCTACAATTGATCCACCTCTCCCGGGAATTCCGTAAGTTTCCCAGTATTCAGCAGCTGCGAGTACGCCGTGAAGAGACCCAAAACCGCGAATCTGAATACACGCAACGGAAGTCAGCGTATCAGCATTTGCATGGACTTCCATAGAGATACAAAGGACACTCACGACACCATGCTGGTAGGCGGCCCACTGCTCTGTCCACCTGCGCTAAGATTGCACATTGATATGATGCATGTCACAAATGCCGCCCATGAGAACCATTGATTCTGAAAATTGATGTTGTGAGCCAGCAGTCGCGGAACGATTTTTGGAAGTACTTCGAACGGAAATTTTACTTTAAGGAACATTCCAGCGACACCTGGAAAACAGACCTCAGTCAGACAACCCGGAATTCTGCTAGAGAATGAAAGGGTACTTTACCAAACCCGATAGAGGCAAAGCTCAGCAGGTCCGACACAGCGGCCTCGTCGTCTGGAAGCTCTTGGAACTTGAACGCTTCGACGCCTTCCGGTTTGGTAGCAGAAGTCGTGAGCTGAATTTTGTCAGACTGACCGGTTCAACAACATGTACCTTCTGGCCTCCGTGGATCTGCGTATTTGACAAGACGTGGCATTCTGTGAGGAGAAATGTGGATGCGTTGAGAAGCCGAGAGGGCAGAAACGCGTGAGATAACTTCGAATTGGTGCAAAACCGCGTGTGGCTTTTTCGTCGCCTTCAAGATTGAGGTGCAAATGCACTCATGATTGCCCACCCGCGAACGGGACCCACGCCGCCGCGCACCCTTTTTGTCGGTGACAGACGAAGCGGACCCGTGTGGACTACAAGCGAATGGAGAAATGTTCTGGCCGGTGTGAATAGGAAAGGGTAAGAAAAGGATTTGCGACCTGTGCCATGTGCGTGGTGTTGCGATTACGAACGGGGCCGGAGGCCGATTGCTTCTCCAGTGGGACCGCTGGATGCTTGCCAAAATATTCAGAAAATATCTGTAACCAGCTTGCCGATATCTGACGTGCAAAGGTTTTTTCCAGGTCCATTCTACGCGTGCACAATGAGCTCTCGCCGCAACTCCGCAAGGGCACCGTCGCGCCGCGAAACATAGTATTCACCCGGGTTTGCTTCAGCAAGGAGATGAGAGTACCTTCGGAAAAGACGCGGAAGCACACCACCTATGCGGTTGTGATGGCTGCAGTGGATCAGCGCGGCGGAATATTTGTCTTTGATTTCATGAAGAACAAGTGAGTTAGAAATAGGCCGATAGTTCAGCGTGAGGATTCCAGCTGATTGGGGATGACTAGATTTTGGCTGGTGGCCAAGTCGGGAGTGTCGGGATCATGCTTGACGTTCAATCCGGTCCGCCGTCGAGAGCTTATTGTAGGCTTATCCGACAACACGATTGTGTGCTACAATATCGGTGAGTTCTCGAAGGTGCTTGAGACCGCTTGGATGATGTCGATCGTCCTGTCCTCTTATTCATAGAAGCCTGTTGCAGACTCATGCCAGCAGATCTGCAAGCTGCCCGCATATCACACAATGCGGACGCACACCCTCTCCGCCCACCCATTGCAGCCACTCCTGATATCAACAAGTCAAAGCGAGTCGATCTTGTGGGACACAGAGTCATGGGAGCGCAAAAGGCTGCTCGTTGGGGCTCAATCTGGCATTCAAAACGCATGCTTCTCTTCAACTGGGTCGTCGATCATCACGGCTTTCATTGATGGCAAGATTCTTGTGTGGAGCGCCGATACCTTTATCACTCAGTGGCATATCGACCTCGGAGTTATCCTTGGGGAGACCATCTCGGTGGGACTCAACAAAGAAAACTGCTTGAGCTTGTCCCGAAATGGGGAGCTGATGGTCTATGCCGCCTACTCGTCAAAACTCTATGTCTGGAATATGGTCGAACGCAGGTTGATCCATGAAGTCACTATTCCGGCTCTTGAGGGGACCGACATTGTGCAGCTTGAATTCCTGGGATCTTCAAATGTAGGCCTATTTGCTCTAAAGACGTGGGTTTGTGCAGACACCTTCCCGAAGCCCTTGCTCATCCTCCTTGGCCTTTGGATGGCAGGTCACAGCTGTACTCTCGAATGCGGGCGATATGGTGTTCATCGAAGTCTCGGAAGCACGATTCGTTGGGCAAGTTGAGGGTGGCCACAAGGTAAGATCATTACAACGCTCGCATCGGCTGATCCTCCGTTCACAAGGAAGCTCCATCAGTTTAGATACTTTACATCCTCCCCCGACGGACGGATTCTATCTACAATTTTCCGAGACAAGGGGTCCGTGTTAGGCGTGGTCAGAGTTGACAGCGTGCTTGACACTCCATCTTCCCTGGAGAACAATGGTGCTGAAGTCTCCATCATTTTGGACCAACCTCCGGTACGCCCGCTCAAACCTTTCTTCCCTCGCATTCATGGGTTGGAACATGGTCTCTTCTGCCCGCTCTTACTCTGTGTTCGTGTGTTTCAGGAAGAAGACTCTGGTGAACTGTATCAATCCCCGACACGTCAAATGGCGCTGCCGACCGCCACGACGAAAACTTTGTATGAGTTGATGGATATGAAGGTGCATGTCAATGTTCATCGCGGATGCGCGAGACAAAAGCTCATGGATGACTTTCGATTGCTTTGAAGGAAGGAGCGTTGCCTCTAAATAAAGTAAAGCTCAGGAAGTTTCTGATGTTCTACGGAAGCTATCCGGACAAGTACCGCACGCTGATATGGCGCGTTCTTGCGGTGTTGCCCGAGAATAGGTCTAGCTACGAAGCCCTATTAGAAGGCGGGGCGCACCGCGTTTGGAAAGACTTCCGCACACAGTTCCCGGTTGGGAGCGAGCGCGTGGCTCAAAGTATGGAGCGAGTGCTATCCGCCTTGGCATTTTGGGCACCCGTATTCTCTGGAATGGAATTGCTGCCCGCGCTGGTGTTCCCGTTTGTCAAAGTCTACCTGAGCGACATGTTTGCCGGATTCGAGATTATCGCCACTGTCTTGCGTAAGTAGCCCCAAGCGCAAGCTATGTTGCGCCGCGGTATACTGACATGTTGCCTGCTATAGTCAACTGGTGCCAGAAATGGTGGGAATACCATCCCAATCCGCCAATTGAATGTCTCGCATGCGTCGAAGATCTCTTGGAATTCCATGACAAGGAACTGCTGGACCATTTCCTTCGCCACAAAATCACTAGTCAGGTATGTGTGGTTAGTGGCCACATTTGTGCTCTGAGAAGCCCGCGGTTAAATCTAATCATTATGGTTGTACCTGCAGATGTATGCGTGGACCATGATGCAACCGCTCTTTTCGTCAATATTTCACAAAGATGACTGGTTGACACTTTGGGATCACTTGCTCACTAATCCTCCGTGGTTCATGTATTTATTTGTGGTTTCATATCTGAAATCGCATCGGATCGCGCTACTGCGTCTCACGAAGCCGGAGGACTTTCAGGTATCCGCAATGCTTTCCAGTAAACACTTTGTTTGGCAAATCTGCTTTTGTCGATTACCTGGGACTTACATCCAACATCACGTTTTCTCCGCAGTTCTTCTTCACGAGACCGAACCGAACTGTCCCACTAGCAACAATCATAACCAGCGCATATGGCATTGGCCCGATAACGCCCGCCGTCCTTCATCCCCGTACCTTTTTTGAACCGTTTAAACCCCTTCCGGTAGGCGAATACCCAGTTGTCAATCAAGCCCCGAGCTACATGGTCAACTACCAATCAAGAATGCGAGAACGCATTGCTCGTGAGGAGGAAGAACGATTTGCACAGAAGCAAAGGAATCTAGGGCGGGAGCAGCATGGCGGCCAACCCGGCCCGCAAACACACCAGCAAGGTTCCACCGCCACCGGCATAGTCGATGCATGGTGGACGCGCATGGTGGAAGATGAGAAGCATGCATATGCGGCTCGCCAGAGTCCGATGGATGCCGGGAAGCCCTATGGCGAGGCGCGCCGCGGCTTTTTGCGCGCACAAATGGACAAACCTGAGCATGCTGACCCGCAAGGAGCCCAGACTGATGCGCATGCAAACAAACCCAAAGAGGCTGATGTTGATGAAAATGATGAGTGGGCGAAACTGGGGCGGGAAACGCAAATGTCAAGAGATACAGTGCTGCGCGGTGGAGCACCTGAGAAACCATCGTATATGGAATGGTCGGCTTCAGATTCGGGGTTTCATTTGCGCGAAGATGCCAGAGAGGCTACGACTCCCGAGGATGAAGGCCCATCCACATCGCAGCATTCTGTAAGGGAATGATCTCATTGGAACGCCCATGTTGGTCAAGAATGGCTGGGTGAGCGCACCCGCCATGCGTCGAAAGTTCTGTAATGCTGGTCGTGTTTTCTCATAATTTTTAAATATGTACAAATTATTGTGGGGTCAGCACTGTGATATCTAGTCCCAATCGTCATCATCCGAATCAGTTTTGGCTGCACGACGGATGTTGAACCCGGAGCGCGGCTTATCCTCCTCGTCGTCACTGTCGCGATTGGCTCTGCCAGCAGTCAGCGGGGAGTCTTCTATAGCTCCAATCTGTTTCAGCATCTTTTCGATGTGATCCACAGTAGTGTTGTTTCCGCCCAATTGCTCAATTCCGATAATATTCCGCTTCAAGTCTCCATTTCCATACACCAGCAGGGTGGGAGTGTTG
Source organism: Powellomyces hirtus (assembly GCA_025526995.1). Lineage (NCBI taxonomy): Eukaryota > Fungi > Chytridiomycota > Chytridiomycetes > Spizellomycetales > Powellomycetaceae > Powellomyces > Powellomyces hirtus. Next base: position 712,267 of record JAHLKG010000002.1, read on the forward strand.
CGGTCCGGATAATTCGGGATACATTGATCGGCGACGATTTTGAGGAACTTTGTCGCGCGGTAGCGAGCTGCCAATCGATCCAGGATTCCATTGACGAGCTTGCATGCGGGGACAGAGTTCTGGAACAGGTGGACTACCACCCATGTGTTGGCGCTGGCTTCGGTCACTTCGACGGTATAGTCCGGTTTGCTGATTTGAGTCACGGTGCCGTACTTTTCTAACCGCGAGGCGGCGTGTATCTCGGCCATGCGTTGTCGACGATATGATCTGCAGAAGTTGCAACCCTATCAGTCACCGACTGATCTCAAGATGAAAGACAAGTGATTTTGAGTTTGACATACTCCAAAACTCGGTCATCTTCCTCGTCCTCCAATTCATCAAGCTCGTCCAACGTGCGATCCTCAATATCCTTTTCGCCGTATTTGGACGATATCACTTTGTCCATCATCTCGTTGATCTGGTCTTCCGTGATCTCAGCCTCCTTGGGCTCGATAATCCCTTGCGCCCGTAAAGCATCGTTCCATTCTGCCCGAAAAAGAAAATAACAGAATCAGTCAGACGAGCTGGTCCAACAATCTCGGAATTGAGCGTTGTCATGAATAATGAGAAACGTACCATTGTCTTCTGCCATTTTGCACGAGCTGTTTGACGTTCGGATTGGACGAAGGATCGCTGACAGTCTGCGCCGTAAAGGTCATTGCGCAGCACAAGTGGCTTGCGCGTCTCCGATCGCCGTCGCTGACTAATTCACACTCTCGCCCTCGGCTTCCATCTCGGAACTCAATCTTCCTCGTCAAAGATATCGTTATTGGCCACCTCCCCACGGCCACCACAGGCTTTCACTGGGAGCTTGCATCCCGACCATCTTGACCGTCTCGGAGTCTATACCTGAAGCAATGGCGTCTGCTGTACCGACCACCCCGCCTCGACCGCGACGCATCATACTGGCTGCTACTGGCAGCGTCGCCAGCATCAAAATGCCTTTACTGGTGCAGAGAGTAAAAGAAGCTTATAAGGTATGTCGTACTGGCGGCAGGTAAGAAAAGTGGACGGAACTCCGTGTGCCCGGTGCAGGTTACCCAGGTCGGGGTGAATGGTCGCGTACGCCAATCCCTGACTCTCATGACACTGTTGGCCTCTGTAGGACGTGGTAGAGTTGAAAATCGTGTCCACAAACAATGCTTTGCATTTCTTTGACCGGAACAATGTGGGAGATGTCCACGTACTGACAGATGCCGAAGAGTGGAGCACATGGACCTGGATATCGGATCCGGTACTGCATATTGAGGTAAGACTCTGATCAACTCGCATGAACTGGGGAATGGACACCCATTATTTACCTCCTTCCATCACAGCTACGGAGCTGGGCAGATGCCATTGTGATTGCGCCGCTGGACGCCAACACGCTCGCCAAGTTAGCGACAGGATTAGCCGACAACCTTCTCACCTGCATACTCCGCGCCTGGGACACAACCAAACCCGTCATATTATGTCCCGCCATGAATACTTTCATGTGGCAACACCCTTTCACCAAAAAGCACCTGGACGTGTGTGTAGAACTCGGGTACATGGTGATAGAACCCATTGTGAAAACACTGGCGTGCGGGGATACGGGGGTAGGAGCAATGGCCGAACCGGAGTTTATTGCTAATGTAGTGCGAGAGACCATACCCAATGTAGAATGATATATATGAAATGCTCATGGTTTTGCGATAACATGATACACAAGCTAGGCTACGCTGAATGCTCCCAACGAGGTTTGATGGCTACCATATTCAACCGTTGCTTTTCCCCCATGGATCAATCTCGACGAAGGGGCCGTAATTGTTTTTGAATCCTTCCGTCCTGTGTAAGGGTTTGCGGGGGCCTCTGGGGATGAACCTGTTCGACAGGCAAAGCTTCATTTTTGTATCCAAGACAGCCATTTGTTTGATGTCCTTGCTGGCGACTTGGAAATTGCTAGTCAATGCCGCATCGTTATCAGTCGGGGAGGATGACTGCTGTTTCGTGGTGGCAGTCAATGTTGAGAAGCGCTCAGAGAGAGTGATTGAAGGCATGATGGTAACTGGTTGGTTGCCGTCGTCGTCGAAGTTGCAGCCCCTTAGTCTCTTTTTGTGGAAGGACGTTGGAGGAAGAGTTAAGCTTTTTTGACCACCGAAAGCCTCGCGCGCGATCGAGGGGAGGGCGCAGCAGCTTTGTCAGCACCTCGGTACGGAGCCGACCGCTTGCATTGAAACCCGCAGACTTACATATTGACGTATTGAGACAGGAACCACCAGTTGACATTTGACATTTTTCCCAAGTACTTCGTATTTGAACAGCAAGCTCTACAGTTCTCCCTTGGTCTCACTGCTCCCCAAAACTTCTTCATATTCGCCTCGAAATGACACCGCAAGAACACCCTCCAACGTCCTCCTACCACGCCAACGGTCGACTGGTCGTCCGCATCAACCGAAATTACAACACACCCAACACCACGCAATTCGTCACCGTGCCACCCCCGGAACTTGAAGGGAAGATTGGCGCATTGATTCTGAAAGATACTGTGGGGACGATAAATGCCATTCTGAGGGACGCGGGCAAAGTCAGTGCCCGGACGATATTCGGCAATTTGGTCTCGTGTTTGACGTGCTATACTGTCGATTTGTGCACGAGTTCGAAGATGGAATTGGTATGAAATCCTCAGACGGTTCTGCCGGCTGGCTGCCTTTTTACTATGTTGAGATGGAACTTGGAAACTGCGAGACTTGCCGTAGCGCTAAACGAGAACCTTTGTCTTCATTCCAGGCTATGCAACGTATATCCACGTTTGTGGAAACGGAGAACCAAGCGCACTACATGCCCGCTGGGCTTGAAATACTGGTACGACATCTCGCATGAACCAGAGCCCTTCCGTCATATCTTTTATTCATAGAATTTTGGTCGTGCAGGATCCGAGGAGCACCGGATTATTGCATGTAAGTGGAGCCATGATCACTTTCTCATCGCTCGAAGATGCAGTTGCTGATGTCAAACTACAGTTGGACATAGTTGTACGATAGCGACCGAACATCTTGTTGCAATCAAATCTGCGAACCCTCATCCATAGCTCGATGATGCGACCCGTAATCTGCGCGAGCAGGTTCTCACATAGCGATTCGCACAAAATCATCACAGTACCAACAGGCTACATCATGTCAAGCGCTTTTTTGATATCTCCACCGAGGAACCGATCTCGTCGTTCCCAGTAGGCGACGCACGTAGCCTCGTGACCTGCATTCTCTATCACCGTCCGACAAATCATGCACATACGACCTATATTTTACATCATCTTGCGGGGTCGTCTGCACACGTCACTAATGAAAGCTAATAATTACACAGTCTCAACCGCACTCTAACCAATGCCCCAGAGTTTCATGGACAAGGGTTCAACCTATTCGTTCATACATGGAGAATGATAGCAGATAGATGGAACTCTTTAAATACAAAATGGGGAACATCTCTAAAAGAACATCTGCACGACCGCAATGTACATGAAGTATGTTCATTTGTGGCATTTACAATAGTAGCAGCCAAAAAGGGTGGAGAGTGTGGGGGTAAGAGAAACATCCGTTACGGGTGGCCACACGTGCTCTTCTACAAAAGGCGTTCTGGACAACGGGTCCTTCTCCGTTCACAAGACGCAGAAGTGTGTGACGTTGGTCAGACAGCTGTACAACTCCCTGCACCCACATTCGCTCTGCGGAGACAATGGCTTGACCGAATTGGGGGGAGAGTTTGAGGGGAGTACTTTCTGGAACTCTCACATCGCCGGCCGTTCATTGTCCAGCTCCGTGCACGGACAACAGGCCAGAGAGATCAATGGATGTCCCTTCTTGCTCCTGCAACAATACATTTCAGCAAATGACGAGATCAGCAGAACGAGAGGACGGATGAGTAAAGACCAAGTCCGAGACTCGTTACCTGCTTATAACTCAGCATCAGATCCTTGAACGCGTCAAAATCTGCTAGGCTGCCCAACACGTCAAACACGTCGCCTTCCAGAGATTCCTTTCTGCCTCTGTGGTACAAAAGCGAGCGAAAGCAAATTGTGAGTCCACCTATTGACGTGTCAGCAGCGCCTTCACCGTATGTACTTTATCATCTGCAGGAATGCAGCCATGGAAAACCACTCGAGGCGCGCCCTCAGCCTTTTCTCAATGAACTTTTCCACCAGCTTGACCTTTTTTCAGAGTTCCGGGTCAATCCACGCGACTTCGCTTCTTCCTGACGCCAAGATCGTTTCGCTTACATATTCCTGAAATATCTCGGTATACACAAGCTTGTTCTCCTCATCATCCGTAAACTCTTTGCAGTGTTTAGCAAGGTAGGAATCGTGCAGTTCATTGAAGTATGGGTCTAATAGAATGTTGCGAGAGCGTTGGTGTGGGCTCCTGAAAAGCCGTGCCCGCCATGCCCTTTGGACATTTCGCGCGTTCTCTGCTCTTGCTATCTTACCCATAAGCATATCCTCAAGCTCACCAACTACGGCATCGAATTTGATGTCGTCCGCGCTGGCCTTACTGTTTATGAAGTCACGAACGAGACGCAATGAGCCTGGCTTATTGGGTATGCTAGTTTTGCATAGGGACTGCAACTTCATACCTGCCATTGTCGATATCCTCGTCAACTTGCGGTTCCATTGGAAGATCTGCGGCCCCATTAAACGGTTATTACAGTGAATGACTGGTCGTGTGACGGTCCAGGCATGTTTGAACACACCAATATGACGGTGGGCTGTGGCTGCCATGAAAGTGGAACTGTTTGCTCAGAAATGGCGGACCGAAAAGAAAATAACTGCTCTTCAACTAGTGACTCGGGTAGCTTGGGCCGGGGAGGAAACTCCAATAAAGACCTTTGTGTGTATGTGTGACTTTCGAAGCTCACAAGTTGTTTTTGGGAGAGTTGGACGACACTACAAAAGAATACCGAAAACGCGACGCGACGCGAGCAAAGCTGAGTCAGCAGGTCATCAAACAGTGTCACCTTGTGAGATAATGAGAAAACAGTTTCTATCGACACGCTATGATAAAGAATGAGACAAGTTCTATGTTGCTACCCTACAGTTTCGCCTTGAGTTCAGGGGTAGCTTCTTTTTCGGCAGCAAGTTCAGCGTACAGAGCGGTCAACTCATCACGGTATTTCTCCTTTGTACGATAAAGACATTCGCATGAGAAAGGCATTCAGGCCAATGAAAAAGATTAAGAGAAAACATACCGCAGCTTCATTGCGCTTCAGTTTGAATGTAGGCGTCATCATGCCGTTGTCCACGCCCCAGACGACAGTCTCGAGATGGATTGCTCGCACAAACTCAAAGCCTCGCAACTTGTCTTCCTTGCCCAGCCTGTTCAAGTCCTTTTGAATGGCTTTTCGGAATTTGGGGTTCTTGCAAAGTTCAATCATAGCAGGGCTTGGTGGTTGGTTGGGGGCCAATGGTGTTCCGGCTGGAGTTTTGGGAGGGAGCAAGCCGTGCTCCTTGGCCCATTGGATGGAATACTCGGGGTCAGGAACAACGACACCGACGAGCTCGCTCTGCAAACTGTCCCCGTGCACATACATCTGAGCTACAAAGTTGCTGCGAATGTATGTGTTTTCGATCTGGAATCAAAAGATTTAGGATTGCATTTTGCGCAAATAGAAGACCCAAGCGGGGAGGCGTTACCTTCTCAGGAGCGCAGTACTCTCCTTGAGCAAGCTTGAAGATGTTCTTCTTGCGATCGATGATTCCCAGTCGTCCTCGGCTGTCCACAGAGCCAATGTCTCCCGTCATATACCAGCCATCGTCTGTGAGAGCCTCCTTTGTCTTCTTTTCGTCTTTGAGATAGCCCTGGAAAATGTTGGGTCCGCGAATCCAGATTTCTCCCTTGTTGTCCTTTGCGAAATAATTCATCTCCGGAACCGACACCAGTTTCAACTCCGAGCTAAGAGCGCCCCATGTCAGCAAGAGCATTTGTTAAGGAGATCATCTGATTTGCTGCTTACCAAGCGATCACCGGTCCGCAATGACCAACCGTGTAGTCGCCCGGCCATGAGATGGCAGCTCCAGCCATAGTTTCAGTACAACCATAGCCCTCGGAGATCTGGAATCCCATTGCTGCGCGAAGGAAGAGGAGGATGTCCTTGCCGAGAGGCGCAGAACCAGAGAGCAGAAACTCCATGCGGCCACCGAGTACCGCCTTCACTTTGTTGAAAACGAGAGGATCGTAGATCGGATGGGTAATTTTGCCATTCTTGAGACCATCAAGTTTCGAGTTCACGGCCATGCGGAAGAGGCCAGCCTTCACTGCACCGCCGCCAGTGGCACCTTGGTTGATTTTGTCGTAAATGCGGTTCAGCAGACGAGGAACGGAGGGGAAGAGTGTTGGCTTCAAGACAGCGAAATCTTCCATCAACAAGGCAACATCGCCACGGAAGGAACCAATAGCACCGCCAGCCGCGAGTGTGCCGTTAACAGACGCTTTTTCGAAAACGTGCGCAAGCGGCAAGTAGCTGCATTGCACAGACTCGGAGTCCAAGGTCATGAGAGGCTGAACACCACGCTGAACGGCCAAGGCGTTCATGTGGGTCAAAATGGCGCCCTTGGGCATGCCAGTTGTTCCTGGAACCACAAATTTAGTATCAAATGAAGCCCGCGCGATATGGAAGAGTATCACCGTACCAGACGTGTAACAGATGCACCAGACATCTTCGGGCGTAGGGGGGCGAACAGGACGAGGATTGGCTTTTCCGAGCTCTTCCACTTCCTCAAAACCGTACACTGCTATTCCTTTCTCCAGTGCCCACTCCTTGAAAACGGCAATGGTGGCGGGACCACTGGTTGAGTCAGCCAGCATATCTTTCATCACAACGATGGCCTTGAGGTTCGGAATTTGTGGTGCCAGCTTCAGAAGAATCGGAACCTTGTCGGCGCTGGTAACAACAATAGGAACCTCGGCATGGTTGAGGATGAATTCCGAAGTCTCCGGGCCGAGAGTGTCGTAGAGAGCAACTGTGGCGTTCGAGTACGCGTCAGCAGCCCAGTCAGCAATGAGCCATTCCGGACGGTTGATCTAATGCAGCGACGCATGAGAATCACAACCTCAGGATCAATTTATCCACGAGTTCTCTGAACATACCGAGTAGATACCCAGGTTATATTTTTCGTCAACTGCTCCACCAAGAACGTCTTCAAAGATATACTGCAGACCCGCGCCGAGATTCAAACGTCGCTCGCCAACAGTTTTGTAGTTTTGCCATTTGTAGTCACTCCATCGCAGAGCTCCGTTCTTGTCCCGTCCAATGACCTCACGGTGCCCCAGACAGTTTCCTTTGGGATGATGCTTGATGGTGTTTTCCAAAAGGTCGTAGATGGTCTTGACGGTGGGGTAGTCTTTGACCAGCTCTTCCGGAGAAAGCGCGCTGCGGAAGATTCCTATGACAATGGCCCCTAAGTCTGCCGAACTCACAACAACGTTGGCCAGGCCTGCGCAGTGCTCACCAGTTTCCGAGCCGTCTTCGGGGCGAGTGCCGGGCAGCTCGACGGCTTGCTTCTTGAACTTTTTCAAGTCGTCGACGTCATATTGTTTGACGCCGTCCAAGAAAGATTTGTTCTTGCCGAGGATAGTCATTTTCTGCTGCTGCTGGGGAGAGTGGGTGGTGATGTTTGGGAAGAATGGAATATGTGTGTGCGTGTGAAGATGCGGCGCTGAAGAGGGGTGCCGGTACCTACTACTGGTAATAACAGTTCAGTCCGGGGGGGGGGGGGGGGGGTCTGACTGGAATCAGCCGGGAGTGCGCGAGGTCACGTTCTCATCAGGAAGGCTGCAGGAAGCGCGTGCAAGCGGCCAAATGTCATGAATCACAAAGTAGCACAAACGTCCTGTTTCCCTCAAGTTTCTCATCTCGTGAATGGATCTCACATCATATCTAATTGTACAAAGCGTATACGTTGTGGAAACAAGGTATGGTTGTTGTGTCGATAGCACTGAAAGCATCAATTTTGATTTGCTGCTTTCCGAGGCTATACAGTACACATACATGTGGGGTCGGCGACCGGCTCATTCCCGGAAAGACAGGCTTCGGCACTGAGGCAGATGATATTCTGGAGTCGTGGTTGACGAATAAACTGCACGCGGTGCAAATGATCAATGAAGGAGACGAGACAGTGGAAGTCTGAGAATATAATAACGTTAGTCATTTTTGTTCAAGGTATTCATAAGATCATAGGAGTAGAATGGGAGTATGTTGGCCCAATCCGTCCGTATAAAGCAGTGGACTTTGTAAGTCATCTAGCAGAACAATTTGACTGCTTCATAGACGACCAAGCTGGAACGCATTGGATGTGCACAAAGCTACTCGGTCCTCGTCTGACACCGTCGACCACCCCGTGCAATATCACCCAGTCTGTTTCCTGCCCTTCTCAACGAAACTATCGATATATAGAGTTGACTCTCAGCACTTTTCATGTCGTTGACAAGTCGAGATTGGCCATCCTGTTCCTAGCATCCCGTCGCCGTCGGCCGTGGCGTTCGTTGTCGCGTTTCAGCACATGTTTACCGACTCCTCCGACCCCGCCGACCTTCTTTCAACCACCAGCCCTCCGCGAAATGAACTCCCAAGGTAAGCCCAAATACTCGTTACTTGTTAGCGCTGTATAGGTACTGAACGACTTCGACGCCCAGCTCCGACGCCCGCTGCTCAAGAGCCCATTGTCTCTGCGGGCTCTTTGCTCAAGCCGTCCGCATCGGAGGGAAGCACGACTCCATCCATCGTGTCAACCGCCGCTGCCAATGCCTCGGAAATCTCCATGGTTTGTAACGTTTGTAAATAGCATGAGCCTGTGTATTGATCATCTGCTGAAAATCTTGGCTTCTTCCAGGCGACGGCGCTGGGTGCATGTTCCGGCTATGCCACCAAGAAGCTCGCCAAGACTGGAGGTCTGATTGTTGGACTTGGTTTCATCGGAGTCCAGGTTTGAGCTTCATATGATGCAACAGCAGTCGTGTTATTTTGCTCACGCACTCCATACCCGCCAGGCTTTGGTCCATGCTGACGTTCTCAAAGTGAACTGGCCAAAAGTTGAGGGACTTCTGATCGGCCGAGTGGATCAGGATGGTGACGGCAAATTGACACACAAAGACATGCAAATAGCAACAGGAAGACTCCTCCGAAATCTCGTGGAAGATGTGCCATCTTCCACCGGGTTTGCCGCTGCTTTCTTTTTGGGGTTCAGATACGGATAAAGAAACTAGGTAGAAACATATAGTCAATAGGAAGAGTAGCCTAATTGCTATTATTAATGCCCGACACAACATCTTCAATCCACGACATGGTCATTGAAAGAACAAGTCTTCTAGAATATCTTCAACCTTAATCCCCGACCAAGTCTTCGCAAGTGGCTGTGGTTTACTGCGCGCCGTGTCTTGCTGGTTGCTTACTTTCGGTTGCGATGGCTGACTGCTTCCGGCAAGTTTTGCAATTGGTCTCAGAATCGACTGCTCGTCCTCATCTGAGGTAGCTGATGAGCTGCTGAGGGCTGATGTTTGATGCACCATTGGCTCCTCGTCTTCTGTCTCTGATGAGCTGCAAAGGGCCGAACTATGATGCACCCCTGGCTCCTCGTCTTCTGTCTCTGAGCTGACCAGCAGTTGAGACCTACTAAGGGGGTACATCACAGCGCTTTTCGATGTCGTAACGGTAAGAGACTGAGCGTATGTAACTTCATCTCCCGTTTCCGAGTCTGAATCAGCCAGGAATGTTCCTGTTCTGCTGCTAGGCGCTCTGGCCTTCAGTTTGTCAGCCTGCTTTGCGCCGCCATCCGATGCAGCTTTGGCTGGTATCAGTGCGGCACCCAAGTTCTCCATGAAACTGTCATCGTGGCGGCCGCCACTTCGTCGCACGGTTTTTGTTTTGGCGCTCTTCTGCTTTTGCTCGATCATGTGCCAGAAATCAGGGTTTCTCAGAGGCGGGTTCGTGGGCTCCTCTGCGCGCTCGGCCCCAGCATCCTCAGCCTCTTCCAGTTCTCGGAGTCTCTTCAATCGAGATGGGCGCAGAAACTTTTTGATGGTCTCCGAAAGCTCATCTTCGGTCTGAATATATACAGTCACGGGCTGCTTGGTGCGTTTCGGTGCCTTTGGCGACTCCGCGGCAGCGGCATCAGTGGCCAGTATGTCACCAAGCGACACCCCGGTTCCCGTACCGTCCGGTGCAGCGCTTTTTTGATCGGCGATTTCCGCGGGGCTAGACCAGGGCAGCCTGCGTTTTCGGCGTTGCGGCTCTGGCGCTAACTCCATGATTTGCACTTAATGAGACGAGGATGGAAAGACCTGATACGGAGGACCGCGTGCCATTCTACCCATTTCCTGTATCTACTACCAGTCCGAATCAAATGGATGCGATAGTGTCTAATCCGAGTGAGAGAGAGAAAGAGCGAGAGCCGTAAAGTTATCGTGGTGTTGGGAAACCCTGAAAGGATTGCGACGGGTGAAAATATTCTTTGGCTACCGTCGCGCTTCTGCACGGTCTACCATAGCGGTTTAACGTTGACGATCCCTGAAAGTAAACCTTGGCCGCATCTTCGCAACGGCAACGAATAATATAAGCCAATCCTTGACCCCATAGTCCACAGTGTTGATTTTGGCATTTAAACCACTGGTCAGGAAGATAAGATCCAGAATCATATACCCCGAGCGCCCAAACGTTCACCGACGTGCAATTGTAAATCTCACGGCCCAAACCCTTCCAATCACGCCAACGTTTACCACATAGTCCGCTTGTTCAACATGAGCGATGCGGGACCGGGGTCAACATCTCCTACGGATACAATAGCTGTGGACCAATCTCAGTCAGAAACTGCGGCGCCGACTCGGATAACAACCGGGCTGTCGCATTGGGAGCAACGACGTGCGGCCTGGATTCAGGGGCACAAACCATATACCCAAAATCCTGCACCGGCAGCTGACGACTGGTGCAAAGACAATCCGGCACTTGCCGAGGTGGACTCGACTCATTTCGACGCGATATATCGATCTCTGGTGGATGGGCGGCGGTTTGCCAAGGCGGTACCATTACCATTTGTAGTGGCGGTTCTGGTATGTCTAGGCTCCCTGGACATCGTATAGAACCTTTCCTCATTCTCTGCTATCATTCAGGTGCATGGTTGGAAGAAAGAAGGTCTCTGGTCCCCGGCGACGGGAATAGGGTCTGCGTATCCAAATGAGCAACCTGAGCGGTCATCGAACAACAATGATTGGGATCCTACGAAAGGGTGATACGCAGATTTCCCAGATTCTTATGGAAATCCGTCCGATCGCAGCACCGCGGGACGGTCACGGCGATCGCATTTTGTCAATAGATGTGCATAGCAGGCAGGGGAGAACTACGGTGATATATTCGGTGTGAGTCCGGAACTTGTGCCAGACAAGGCCATGCTCGACGCTTTGAGGAACCCAAACCTCAAATAGAAGCTAATCAATGAAGGGGCCAATGCGCAACCCTGGATGAAAGATATGGCGTGTTGACACTGGTGTGAAGATGTCCATACCCTGCCGCCTGTGGTGCGAAGGATAGATTCTGTATTTGCAACTATATGTAGAGATTTTGACAAATGCGTCATGCCCATGCGCTATAATGATCACTGGTGCCATCCGCTGTGCATGGAATCCTATCCACCAGCGATTGCATTTCCGTCTCCTCATCATCGGATTCCTTTCTCGTCTCCTCTTTCATCGGTCTCGAGTCTCGCACCGGCAACCCTTTGCCTTTGTCAGACGTCTCTGCCGCCGGGGCAGATGGCTCGGGGTCCACCAATGTGGCCGGGAAGCCGTTTGGCCGGACTCTGATGTGCCGTGTACCTCGCGGCGTATGTTTAGGCGATGTCAAGGGCGATTGACCCACGCGATGGGATCGCGGAGATGCCGCTGGTGGATACAGCGGGATTTTGCCAGTCGGAACGGTGGAGGGCGGAGGAGGAATAGCCATGGGAAGCTTGAATAGCGCAGATTTTACATCGGCGTCGATCTGATTGAGGAGTTGGGTCACGCTAGCAGATGAAGTTCCGCTATGTGATGGTTGTGATGATGGCGGATTCGAAACGCTACTGTCAATGATAGGTCCGGGCGTTTCGTGTCTGCTGGGCTTGCTGTCATCTGACCCTTCGCTTTTCGCCGCCGACGAAATCTCGACCGCTTTCCGCAGGAATATCTCGTCGGCGTTCCATATTCGGTTTGTCCGCTTGATCTCCGCCACACTCACTCCGTAGAGCAATGCAATCTTTTCTAACGTGTCGCCGGGTTTGACAATGTGTTTGATCTTTGGGCTGCCGGCGGCTGTGGTGCCCGATGCCTCTGCCAGATCATGTGCGGTACGAGGTATCAAGCTATTGGCAGATTTTGGTTTAACGGGTTCTGAGCTACATCTCCGCCGCCATGATCGGACTCCGGGATGAGTGTATTCGATGTAATCATGGGTGAAAGCCAACGGATGGTCTGTAGTGGGATTTCGAACTACAGGTTTCATTTTGATAAAATTGGTTCCATGCTCGTGTTTTTTGCGAGTGGCCGCGGGCAGGAATGGACGAAAACGCTCCGAATCGCGGGTGCAAGCCTGTCCATTTTTAGAACCGAGGATCCTTCGATCAACCGCGACCTTCTTTCGGAGGTATGACTACGGACAGAATCTTAGTTTAAATATAGAAGGTGATTGCTAACGATGAAATATGTAATAAAAAAAATGATGAATACAACGCTATGCTACGGATACGAAGTTTGTGCGGCGACTACTGCCCCAAAACCGAAAGAGCCAACTCTATCTGGTCCACTGTCTGCCATCAGACCCCTTGCGTCCACCATCGCCAGCGAGTGCACCTTTGTTATACATTTCCTTCTTATCCGAGCTTCTCTGGTTCTGGTATCCAGCGGTGAAGGCGCCTCCGTTTCTCCGAACCTTGCGGTCGGTTTTCCCGCTGGCCCCAATGATCAGGTTAACGCTTGGTGGGACGGTGAAACCGTATGCACGTGCAACCTTTTGCAAGTCCAGCACATTGACGTCAAAAATCTTCTTGAGCGAGTGGGATGCATAGGCCTGTAGATACGATCGGTAGCCGTCCTTTGCGGATCGGTTCAAGTAGTAGTTCTTCTCAACGAGACGTTCGAGCTGGGATTGGACGTTGGCGATTTTCGATGCGGGAAATTGATATTCGTTGAGCGGTACTTTGGCGTGCTTCAGGAAACGAAGGAAGCCGAGCTCGGAAGGAAGCAGGAACAGAAGGGCACGTCCTCGGCCTCCGGCACGAGCAGTACGACCGACACGGTGAATGTATTCCTAAGAGACAATCATGGGTCAATCGGCAATTTCTATATGCATAAATATCCTAACAATGTGCTTACTCTCGGGTCATCTGGGGGGTCGAACTGGATGATCCAGTCAACGGCCGGAATGTCCAATCCACGGGCCGCAACGTCGGTACAGAGCAGAATACCGCTGTCCGCGTTAACAAACTCGAAGAATGTATTTGTGCGCTTCTGCTGCTTTTGTTTGCCGTGAAGATCGAGGACCGGGATGTCGATGTAGTTGAGCAGCTCCGCGTGGTACTTGACAGAGTTGCAAGACGAGAGGAAAACAATAACCTTCTTCTTCAGGTTCTTTTTCAGGAAGGTGAACAGCAGAAGGAATCGGTTCTCGCTGGGGCAGACGACGTAGCCCTGTTCCAGGCCTTCTGCGGTCGCGGCGTCCTTGTTCTCGTCCACATTGATGTACAGAGGAGCCTTCTTCAAGGAGACTCTGGCGAGATCCTCGACTTTCGTGGTTTGTGTGGCGGAGAACAACATGGTTTGGCGTTCTGCCGAGAAAAAGCGTACGAGTCAGACATGATACTGCCTGTCGTGGAAGACCTTCGGGTGAGCCTCCCCGGGTCCCAGGCAATGATTAAAATGCTCACCTCGCGGCAGCAATTTGATGATTTGATGCATTTCTTCCTCGAAACCGACTTCCAGAATTCGGTCCGCTTCATCGATGACCAGACATTTCAAGTTCTTCACAATGAAGCCCTTCGTGTTTTGCAGATGATCCAACAATCGTCCGGGAGTCGCAATCAGAACGTTAACTCCCTTTCCAAGTTTGTCCGCTTCAGCCTTTCGGTTGGCACCTCCCATCACAATACCAAAGGTCTGGTGATGGTACTTCATGAGCTCCTTTGCCACTCCAAAGATCTGCAGCGCCAGTTCACGAGTTGGTGATATAACAACGACACCGGTTCCTAGAGCGGACAGACAAAGACCATATTAGTCACTTTAACACGCGACTGGAGATTCTCTCAATGCATTCTTGGTTCACACCATTTCTGGGCTTGAACTTCATGCGAACGAGTGCTTCGATTGCCGGGATCAAGAAAGCCAGGGTCTTTCCACTTCCTGTTTTGGCAGCTCCCAGGATATCCCGTCCGGTCATGGCAGCCGGAATACTCCGCGCCTGGACCTCCGTCATCGTTGTGAAGCCCATGTCAGTGATGGATTTGGCGGTCTGCTCCGAGACCTTGAGTGATGCGAACGCAGTGTTGACCTCGTCCGTGACAGAAGTCGATCCTACAACATAATGCCCAGGTCAGCATCGCCAGGACTTCAAAAGTGAGTGGAAGCGGTTTACGCACTGTCAAGCTCGATTGGGTCTTGTGGTCCCGGCAGAATGACATTGTCGCCGTCTACTTGCTCATCCTCGTCGTCCGAGCGAGGTCGCTTTGTTCCGGCTTGAGCAGGCTCATCCTCTTCTTCTGAATCATCGCTGTCTTCTTCCTCGTCTTCTTCCACGTCTTCATTTTCGTCTTCACTTATGTCATTGTCGCTAACCTCCACCGACTCCGCCACGACTTCCTCCTCTTCTACTTCTTCTTCCACCGGTTCAACGACCTTTGCCTTCTTTGCCGGAGGCTGTCCGGTGCGCTTTTTGGCTCCTCGTTGCTTTGCCATTGTGAATGTGCTCAGTGTTCTTGGTCGCCAGTGAGGAACTTCCAATTTCTTGAGAGGGACAAAAGAAGTCGTCAAAAAGAAAAATGTAAGGTCAGAAATGGAGAATGACTAAGCCTTGCAGGGTTACAAGTGAGACGCTGGATATGGGATGCAGTTTCTAGTAGTGACATCAAGTAATTCAAGCAAAAAGGAATGGTTTCTACCAGGTTCGAACTGGTGCCCTTCTGTGTGTTAGACAGATGTGATAACCAACTACACCAAGAAACCGCGATGTATGAGCCTTGGGTTCTATCATCCATGTCTAATTATGGTTCAATAACCGTCCCACCCCCCGTCATTACATAGCACTCTAACAGAATTCCATGCTTTGTAACATCTGAATTTATCAATGACTGTCGGAATGGATTAATGCACATCCTCGTCGGGAGAGTGTCTTCGGGTTGGTTGGCAGCAGGTTTGTTATGTAAATGATGACGGGTCAAGCTTCGTAGTGGTGAGTAGACGAGATGAAACGAACGTAGTTAAATCAAAATGACGAGGACATTCCTGAGACGGATGATTCCGGGTACATCTATGTATCGGCAGGATGCGCTTTGTCTTATTTCAATTCAATGGACACCAGTTCAACCCTGGTAGAAACCAGAGCGAGCGCAAATATAATACTATTTGGGGCGCTCCCTTTGTCCTCGAATGAGCAAAAGGACGGCACAAGGGGTCCCGTTACCCAGTCGTAGATTTAGATGAATGCGGCAAAGGTTGAGCACATGCGGCTTTGAACAAGAAATGTAATTATTGCAGTTGGGGATTCTGGATGATGTGCAGCATTCAGTGATGACAAGGCAATAATGTTTGACCCAGATGCCAGTCTATTTCCATTTTGGTTTCGTGCATCCATCATCACTGCCGCTTCCTGGACTTTGGCTAGAGGTGCTTGACAATTCAGCCAAGCGCTTGGTTGAAGAGCGAGTTTGGATACTGCTGGGGATCGCGCTTGCGCGCCGGGCACGGGAGGCCACCTTGTCAGCGCCTGTTTCCATGGGAGGCTTCGCCGACGGGGCTAAAGAAAATCGGGGTCGCACTAGCCGTTTGGCGGCGGTCGTATCCTTCTGCGCCCGCTTCGAATTGTTCGAAAGGCTCGCCGAGTCAAGGTCCTGGTTCAAGCCGGTGTTCTCTTTGGTATCCTGAGAGTGGTGAAGGTTATCAGATGTGCCTGAAGGACTGCGTCTGATGGCTACTCGTTGAGCCCGCTGCCCGTTGGAAGTGGCTGGCGGGCTGCGAGACGATGCAGATGGTGCCGTGGGGATCATTGTAGATGGTTTCACCCCTCTGGCGAACCCAAGGCCAATACCAAGACTCATGGGTGTTGGCAACATGCTCTCCCGTCTATTGCCTCCAGGGTTACGAATGGGTATGAGGGACTGGCGGGCTACTCTTCTCGAAGACCTGCGCACAGGGCTGGTCCGTGAAGATTTCGAGCCTCCAACGGGGGACATAGCTGAAGCTTCCGGCGATGCAGGCGCAGCTGGAGGTTTCATTTGAGCAGTGATGCGACTGCGGGGCCTTGGCTTTGCCAGCGGAGTCGCATCCGCATCTAAGGCAACGAGATTACGACGCTGCTTCGTCGGTGTGCCAGTCTCGCCATCCTCATCTGATTCTGTGTTGCTCATACGACGCGTTTTGCGCGCTGATTTGCCATACGGCCGAACCTTCTTTGCCGTGCATTCAACCTCTGGGCTGGCTTGTCTCTTTTGTCTCGGAGGAGTTTTCGCCCCATCCTCAAATGTGTCCATGTGTACGCCTCGCCTTTGATGAACTTTGACAGCGGTGGCTGGAGCAGAGCTTTCATCACTCGTCCGATGAGGGGTCTGCGGAGAAATCTCGTCCTGTTCCTCTTCGCCTTCAGCCTCTGCGGGTGCTGGAGTATATGATCGAGCCATCGTTTCCATTTCTTGCTGCAAAAACGAGCCCCTGCTTCGGGTGCCTCTTGATTCAGACACATCCGACTCGCTTGCGTCAGAGTCGGACAGGTCTGACACATCGGAAGCTTCGGAAGCTTCGGAGCCAGTGTCCCAGTTGACCTCGACCGCCGCATGGACCACATTGTCCTCTACAGACTCTCCAAGTGATCGTGCGCTGAGGGCCAAATTCCGTTCCACCATCGCGACAACCTCTTCCCCGACCAGATCTTCCGTCCGGGCAAGATGAACGAGTTTGACTAGCTGCTGGATGTCTTTGCCGCTCTTGTCGACCGTGTCTTGCAGTGCCTGAGCCTCTACCTCCAGGTTTCGCTGGCAGATTTCCACTTGCTTCATCAGGAGAGCGTTCTGCGATCCAAGTTTCATCAACTGCATCTCTACTCTCAAGCGGTTTCGCTGTTCATCTGACAGCTTTTCGCTCACAGGCCCGGTTTGTATTTTTTCCGCCTCTGTATTCAGCCTCAGGAGGGCCAGTCGTGCCTGGTTGGCATTGTGGCGTAGCCTCACATTCTCTGTATGTGTGTCTTCAATGATTGCAACAAGTTCATCTACGCGCGTGGTGATGAATTCCGGCGCTTCTCCATCGTGTGTGTCTTGTGGAACCAGTGCGGCAACTGCTCGTTTCAACACGCCGAGCTTGCGTTCGTTCTTTTCCACCTCGGCCAGAGCTTCGCATTTCTCTATCTCGCGAAGATCAGCTTTTTCAAATATGCGGCGCACTTTACGAATCAGCATGTCAAACGAGTCTTCTCTCATTCCCAGGCCGACCGTTGCGGGACGTTCGACAGGCGTCGGGACTTGCTTTGTCGCCAGTTGGCCTCTCAGAAGTTCCACCTCGGATTTCAGGTCAGCGATCAATTGCGGGTAGTGGGCCATATGTGCAGCCACATCAATCGTGTTTTGTTCCACTTTGGTTTTGATGTTTTTCGCGCGGTTGGCGTATTTCAATGTATTGTGTGTTTCATCAAAATGGATGCTGGATGCGCTTATGGCAGTGATCATTACCACGCGACAGTTGCCGCCCAGCGAGTACTTGAGCAGGCGAGTCAGTTTCGAATCCCTGGAAACCACGCCCCAGCCGAGACATGAGTGACAATCCCCACATTTGCAGCCTTGATCTGACGTTCTCACCTGTATGGAATGTGATTCGGTCTGTCACTGCAGAGTGCATTGATGCAGTTGCCAAGGGCCAACAATGATCTGATGGGACATGATCATCAGTCCGATGGATGTGTGACCCGCCTTTGTTTCTTTTCAAAGACAAACCTGTTGATGTTGGCCCCTTCAAGCAGCCGTTTCCCTTGATTCTTTGTGACCGATGCTCGCTGTGATGACGAACACTGGTAAGAATATCTCTCATCAGCTCGAGCCTATGAACGGCGATCCCCACCTCACTCCCGGCCAGGTCGATGATGCTCAGTGTTGCCATTTTGACATTGCTGGTGACCCCCACAGCCCGGTCCTTTTGCCGCACATGAATCTGCAACACAGCATGGCTGCGGGAGCTAACCGCATTCGCTTCTGTCGGAGCACGCGTTCGATTGTTGTTTCCCTCAATCAGCATTCGCATAACATGATTCACATCGCGAGGCTTGTGTTCGCTCAATCCTGCCACGACCACCCGAGTGTTGACATCGTCTTCTCTCAAATCCAGAGATTCGTTCGATGTGATATTGAGCAAGTCTCGGATGGCCTCGTTGTAGACCTCAAGGTAGGAGACGTGGGTTTCGATGGTCTGGTCGGCGGATGCAGTTTCAATCCGTTCAAAGAGCTCGCGCATAGTCAAGAAAATAATGCCGGGGTCTTGCGTCGTTCCTGTGATTGTATGGGTTTTGCCACAGCCGGTCGCTCCATAGGCAAAGACGGTGGCATTGTAACCATTCAGCACCCCATCAATGAGGGGCTTGGCAGTGCCTTCATAGACTTGCTGCTGTGTTGCATCCTCGTTGAAGACTCGATCAAAGGCATATTGAATCTCTTTGTGGCGTCGAGCGCCATGGACGTACGTCCGACGGCGGTTGCGCTTGTTGGGGTCGGCAGGGTCTAGCCAAAAGCGAGAGTGAGTTTCACAGAGAGATATGTGATTGATGCAGGGCGTAAACGCAATCTTAAATGGCCTCTCCTACGCGCCAGGCGCTCTTGTTGACCTACCAAAGACGAGGACCTGCTCGTCGACGACATGAATGATTTTCTTGACCCCGCCGTCACCTGCGGCCGAGTCTGGGGAGGGAGCGGGACCCACGAACGGTCGAACCCGAACCGCAACAGTGATGGCCGCAGTCGCGCTTTCCGGGTTCTGCAGCATGTCTGAATGTGAATCGACGAACGGCGAGGACCACCAAGACCTAGCGCGAGTTTGACATCTTGAAAAGGTGACCACCTGTCCGGACGCGTTTGGCGAGTCCGATATCACGTTGTCACCTCCACTTCCCGACATTCCATCCGCCTGCATTACCACCACCACCATCTCTTTCCGAGACCGAGGGCAATCCTGTTACGCATGACATCCCTGGAACACGAACATGATCGCTATAGTGCATCACTTTAATGGAACCGCTTTAATGACTCGCTTGACACCAAGTGATGAAATCCCAGCCATTCACGTGCGCACATGGCTCAACAGAAACGATTACAACAACTTGGCGTCGCCAGAATACATCTTTCTCGAGAAAGTCACAACGACAACTTGGCGCCAGCAGAATACATCCTCTTCAGAATACATCCTCTCCAGAAAAAGCCAAAAAAGGAATCTCATCCTCGCTCGAATAGCACCACCAGGTTTCGATCCTGGGGCCTCAGGGTTATGAGCCCTGCGCGCTTCCTCTGCGCTATGGTGCTTGCTTTTTCCAAAGGCCCCAGTCCCCTCCTTGGGTCATATTCCAAGAATTCAACCGGCGTTCACTTCCCAACCGGCGTTCACTTCCACCATACGCACTTTAATCAGGGAACTCTTTCACCTACAGTATATGCGCTTTGCTTCTTTCACAGCACGCACATTGCCAAAACTGGTTTACCAGTCACACACCATTCACTTTAATAATGCACCCCCCTTTCGCTATCTCATCACCAGACCCATTCAACCCCGTTTTTAAGTTTTTCGCAACATGCCCGTCATTCAGGCAGTAGACAATTTTGGGGTGGTGGATAAGATTTTGTTTTATTCATCCACAGAAACCAGTGTTCATTGACAGATTCGCTATTCGCCACGCCGCCAAGCTACTATACTAATTGGGTTGGAAAATCAAATCTGCTCAACAAACGTGGATGCGCCCGCTCACATCCCTCCACGCAAGCGCAGTACAAGGTGGAGAGTGGACTCCTTTTGAATATTATAGTCGGACAGGGTACGGCCGTCCTCGAGTTGTTTGCCGGCAAAGATCAATCGCTGCTGATCCGGCGGGATGCCCTCCTTGTCCTGAATCTTGGCCTTGACATTCTCGATGGTGTCCGAGGATTCCACCTCCAAAGTGATGGTCTTGCCGGTAAGAGTTTTGACAAAGATTTGCATGTTGGTCGTTGGTGTAGAGAGTGAACGAGGGGTTTAGTTGTGTGTGCTGAGGGTGATAATCGTGCAGTGTTGGGGTGTGTATTGGAGTTTAAAGAAAACGAAATGGGTGCGGGAGGGAGTATTTATAAGGGGAGAGAGATGGGGGCCCAAGTGAGCGACTGCGTGACTGTCCACCGCCATTCCATTTACGCGCGTCAGACATCATCACGCATGCATTACGTGGGCCATGCGGCACAGTCAGTATCTGGTGGACCAGCGCCAAGCGTTTGTCGTCACGGTGCACACATTCACAAGAGCGCCGCCATTTATTGCACCGTCCGATGCGCCAACTCGGTCAGTGTGTTCCCTTCTATCACAATGATCCCGAAGGAGGATGTTAGGCGGGGGGGGGGGGGGGGGGAGGGGGTTCAACTACTGGACCAGTTTTAATTCATAGAACTTGGATCCCGCTTTATTCCCGACGGAAGCGCCGAGGACATGCGGCCCCCCGCCGACACTCGAAGCCGCTTCATGCCTGTTCTGTGTCCCCAACCTGTCCTGCACCTGAACAGAAGAACCTCTCCGAACATCCGCACTAATAGCATGTCAGCGCTTTGATGGTTTTTGCGTCCTTTGACTGTTTCATTAGGCAGGTCATTAGCGAAGGAGCGCGATTGGAAACGGCATGGCACGTGCAACGTCACGTGCCACTACAACTGTGCAAAAGCGTGCGCGTTATTTGCGTAAGCCGATCAGAAAACCCCGCATTGGAAATAATAATACTTTCAGGAGGGCAACGCGCCTCATCATGGCTTGCTGACACAGCAACAGATCATTTCTGGCACAACAACCCCAACCCCCAACCCGCAAACCCCATCCCACTCCGCACCTCATACACTTGATGAGAGTTGCAAAGTCCCCATGGTTGCTGCCCTCTCACAGACATGTCAATCACCACCATTCATGAAATACGTGTCACTTAATAGGACCATTCTCCTGACGTGGACTTCCTTTGATGCTCTTTTTCATCACCCATCAGATTTCGGTCGGAAACTGTCTAAGCATTCGTAAACATGCACGAAATGGCTTAAATGTCCTGAATGCCTCGCGCTTTAGGTAAATGACGTAAATTGATACAGGCCGGCATCAACCCTCAAGCACTGCCTGCATTCCATAGTTGGCAAGCATGAATGCATACGCTGCTACCCAACCGATTCTGCCCAAGGCTGCATATCGACAAAAGCACATAGATACGCGATTGGTTGAACAAAGCTGTCCACATCCAGTATAGTTGTCTTCCAAAAGCCAGCGCATTCGCGCGTAGATATAAAAGCTGACTTGCAATGACTCTGACGTTGCTTTCGTCACTACTGTTGCTGGGTTTAAATCGCGGTGCATCCAAATTTAGTCACCGGCGCCTCCAATACACACATATGCACGCTCACATCATATCACTAGAGATAAACGGGTTCCCCCTACAGCTGTAGGAAAATACGTTAGTCCATTGGGGTAAAAAGCACAGGACAAACACTGAAGAGCCAGCCTGCACAGGTAGTCGTGTATGTGTGCCTCTTTCTTCTTTCTCTTGTCAGTCGCGAAAGGGAACCTGCGCCACACGCCAGAAACCGCGTATAACATCACACCGCCGAAGCAAATCCATTCTTGCCTCCCCAATATTGTTCGCAAATAACCTCCGCAATCTCACAAGCAACCCTGCTACCCTTATCTTCTCTCTTACACCTTCATACTTGCTATTTGAGCAGCGAACTTAGGTGTGTATTTGTGTACTGCATTCCGCGCAAGCTGTTTGCGGAGCGGTTTTGCCCACCCGCAGAGCCGCCTTGTCGCCTGCTGACAGTGCCCAAGCCTGTCCTTTTTTGATTTGTTTAGACATCCCTGAGATTTGCTCAATAACCTGAATAGCCACTTGGATTGCCCGCATTGGTATCTTCTCGTTGATCCAAACATGGCCGCAAGCGCAAAGCCGACCGACCGGCTCAACCTGGAAACTGTCGGCACATATTATTCCCCCGAGCCCGAGGCGGGGGATCAGCATATTGGGATCAGAACTAGGAGACGAAGCACAACCGAGCCGGCATCTTCGGAGGCCCAAAAATCAGCAACAACATCCCCTCAGAATATCAGCTCCGTGACAAATCCGGAGCGATCAAATTCATCACAGCGTCTGCGGAGTTCAGCCTCCAACCACAAACGCAAAGCCGATCAGGAATCCACTCAACCCTCTTTCTCATCTGCAACTTCTCCCATTGACCGATTAATAAAGAATCCAATACACCGCATGGTGATAGACGCCCCACCATCTTCACAAGGACCATCGCAAGAATCATTACAGCCCATTACGCCGCTGAAACGCGAGGATCCGGTACACTTGGCTCCAAACCCATCAGCGAAATCGCCCTCTAGCACAGCATCTCAACCTAGCAAGCGCAGAAGATCACGCGGATCTGCCGACAGCACCGAACAGGAGCGGAGCATCGTTTCGCTACCCAGCACAGCAAAGCCCGAAACCCCAGCTACAGCCTCAATTGTCCCGCCCACCGATGTCCAGCAATCACAGCGGCTTAACGCCGAGCAATTGTCCCCATTTTCCCGACCACCATCACCTCATGATACACCCGACGGCTCAACAGGCCAATCTTCGTCTCTGCAGCTTAATGAACTGACCCCTCCGGATAACGACAAAAGTAACAAAGGTACGCCTTCGGGATCGCTGTTTCTAAAGGGTTTTTTCTAAATGCGCTTTCCTGCTTCCCCGCAGGCACTGCAGAGGAGCCATTGGCTCATGCCGGCGCAAAGCGCAAATCATCACGAACCCCGTCGGATGAGGCCATCCCAACGCCGTCTAAGCCACCCACCCGAACATCAGGTTAGCTGTAGAAAATATGTGAAGGCGTGTCCAACGTTCCGCTAATCAGCATCTCAACCTTTCAGCACGTGCAAAGAAACCTGTATTGCCGCCTGCGGAACCAGTCCATGAGCACAACACTCGCCGGAAAGGCAAAACCGCCACGCCACCAGCTCCCTCAGCACAGTCGCACACATCTACATCGCGCAAGGGAGTCTCACACAAGAGAGGCGCTGGGAAGTCGGCAAATGGCAAGGGCGGCAGCCACAGGGTCGTTGAAACGGAGGAAACAAAGCGGAGAGCCAGCGAATCTGATGAGCTCACGGTCCAGAACCGTAAGTGCGCCCTGCTTTGCCCTCGACTAATTGATCTATAGTCTCATACGTCTTGGGATGACGAATGTAGTTCTTGGTTATGATGCAACCCCAAAGGAGGGTGATGATGAGTTGCTCCTTGAGAAGAAGTTGCTCATTGCAAAAGCCAAGAATGATCTCCTGGAAATTGGGCAGGACAAGCCTAAATTGAAAGCTCGGTATGTAACGCGCTTGGTGAACTGTGTAGACAACCGGCGCAGGTACTCAAGAAACCATTGATTAAACCAACAGATGCGGAAAGCTAGCTATGGATGTCATAAACTTGGAAGAACAAGCTGTCATCAATGGTAAGCGCGTTACCTCTCGTCTCACCCCACCCGAACTCATTACTGATTGAACATTACTCACTACCAGGCACCCACTCATGCTTTGAGGATCTCACAAGAAAGCATGAGGAACGCTTGCGCATAAACGAAGCCAGCAAACGCTTGAAAATGGAGTGGTTCCAGACAGAGTGCGAGGCAAAGATTCAACAGGCCGAAAACGACTTCATTGTACGCCATTTTGATCCGATCCGTTGCAATCAAAGTGTTCCTGATGCTGACTTTCCCGGGTTTGCTGCAGCTGCGACGAGCCGACGAACGTCAAAGTCTCCTGCAAGAATACCAGGATCTCATTTGGAGACTGAAAGACGAGAAACGCATGTCTGACGATGCAGAAATATGGGGTGATGGTACGTCAGCAATACTATTTCAAGTGTTTATCTCATCGGACACTCTTTGTTGACTTTTTCCCGCGTCCTCCGCAGAAATCACCGTCGACGTTAAAGTCCGGCGCAAACAAGCCGAGATTGAAGAATTGAGAAGATCAGCGTCTGGAGTGCCTCCTTACGCGGATGACTTCCCAGAGTATGTCAAAGATAAGCTTCAAGACAACCGACGACGAGGTGGGCGGGTGGTAAGTTTTCCCGTTTTCCAGTTGGATGGAAATTGCTCGTTGTGTCCAGCGTCTCTCTGACCCTGCGCGATGCTTTTTAGATTGTACCGCCGACATTATGCCGAGGATTGAGGAAGTCCGAGATAGACATGGACATGGATATAATACGAGCGGCTGCAAGCGCTTCAGAGCAGTGAGGTATGATCGTTCTTGTTCGCGCTTGGTCTACTCTCCCTTTTCTCACGTAAACCTGTTCCAGCCCTTCAGCCACCATACCATTATCACGTCCACGCTGCTTTTTTTTGTCACAAATCATCTTTTTGTTCTCCATCACGTATTTTGTCATTTCATCCAATGAACCTTTAATCACCATGTCAATCTCATCAACGATGAGAGCCAAATCTTGTTCTCCTAAAGGATTTTATGTACAAGGATGTACAAGGAAATCAAATCTAGACTCTGGAATTCTTGGCCATTTCAGCCTAGCAATATAAACTATGGCTTCCTATTGGAAGAAATTTACACTTTTATACACGCGCCCCTTACACCTTTCCGAAACAATCTCACTTCCATCGCCATTGGCAGCGCACCACCGTCCAATGTCCCATCTCGTCCATCCCCAGCCCTCCTTAATCTCTGGTTTCTTGCCCGGTGCAATAATCAGTAGCCACTCTGCTCGGGTGCTTAGCTCCCACAACAAGGAGAAGATTTCGCTGGGATCTGTCAACAAATGCAGCGCAAACGAGCATATTACATGGGTGTACGGCGTGGGGGTTTCTGGAAGTAATCCATTGGAGATGTCGGAAAAGGAAAGCGGTAAACAGGGAAGAGAGGTGCGGGTGGTATATGCGGGGCCAGTATATGGATCAGTCGCGGTGATCTGCAGCAAAAGAGGTGGGGGAGGTGGCGAGGGTATCTGTGGTCCCGGTCTATTTCTTCTTCCTTTGGTGCCTGATGTTCTCCGTTTTGTCCAAATATCGAGAGCCTCTGTCACTTCTCCGCTGCCAGCAGCCAAGTCAAGTATCCGCACGCCCCGCGGGTCACTGGCGGGTCCTTCCCTTTTCAGGTCTTCCGGTTGGGATGGAGCGTGATGGGCTGCCCATGTATCCATCCAACCAGCAACAACATTCCGGACTCCCTCCGCGTGTGGGTTGCGATACGTCTCGGCAACATTGGCATAGTAATTCTCAACACCATATGTGGAGTAGTTGGAACGCATTGAGTGTGAAGAGGCAAACTGCGCCGCTTGTGGCAGTGGATTTTCGGGCATTTTTCTCGAAAGTCTAAGTCGTCCGGAAGTCGTTAGTGATGATAGTCTCCCTTGTATACAAAACGTTCACTTCTCACAAAAAAAAAAAACAAGAAAAAAGAAAGGAAGAAATAAGATTTAGCTTGTTACTGTTACGTTAGCAAGGAGACACGTGATACTCTACAGTAGTCGTGGTCGTTGGGCTGTGGCTTGGACGGGGCGCGAAGGAAGGCGTAAACGCGCTTTTTGGTCTTACTTTTGGATTTGGTGGCACAGTCTTCCAAAAAGAAATAACGGCAATGAATGGCCTAGCAAAAGGCTCGGAGATATCCAGCCAGTCATTTCATTTATTATTATCGACGACGACGACGACTTTCGTTCCCACGTACGACGGCCGCAAATCTCAAAATCCTCGTTCACTCCTTTGTTTCCCACAGTACATCCACCTCCCCACCATGCTTCGCAACATGTCAAGGGCCACCCGCCCTGCCTCCGCCTGCCTGCGCGCTGCTGCCAGCCGCTCTATGGTATGTCGAGATGTCTCTGATTCATTTCAATGTATCACAAAGATGTGCTCACATCTGCGTCCCTGTTCCCTCAATTTAGGCCGCCCCCGTGAGAGCTTTTGGCACTGTGGAGACCAAGACTGCTCTGCCCCCACCGGACGCTGTAAGTCATGGACAATCACGTCACAGATGCATGGAGACGCTCATGTCCTATCGGCATTTGTAGAAATTCGCCCCTGGAACCGTGTACGGTGGTCAGCACACCATCACCTTGATTCCCGGTGATGGTATCGGTATGGAGATGGCCACGGCCGTCAAGACCATCTTCAAAGCTGCATCTGTGCCTGTGGAGTGGGAGCAGTTCGACCTGAGCGGATACACCAAGAAGGATGAGGGTCTTCTGAAGGAGGCCATGGACTCCATCCGAAGAAATAAGGTCGCCTTGAAGGGTACGTACTATCAGAGGCACTCCTCACTTGCATTCTTAGTTATAATCAATTCACCAAAAATCCTTGGGCGCTTAGGTATTCTGTACACCCCTGTGTCGCGGTTGGGACACAGCTCTCTCAATGTGTTCTTGCGTAAGGACCTCGACATCTACGCGTCGACCTCCATCATTGAGAACCTCCCCGGAGCATGGCCGACTCGCCACAAGAATGTGAACTTTGCCATCATCCGTGAAAACACCGAGGGTGAATACTCTGGTCTTGAGCACACTGTACGTCTTGGGGAATCTGATTCAAAATTTTTCTCGACAAAGTCAGCTCATCTCGTCAACTTTCTGTAGCCCGTTCCAGGTGTTGTCGAATCCCTGAAGGTTGTGACCCGCTACAAGACCGAGCGTATCGCCAAATACGCCTTTGACTTCGCCTTGAAGAACGGACGCAAGAAGGTCACCGCCATTCACAAGGCCAACATCATGAAGCTTGGAGACGGTCTTTTCCTCAACGTCTGCCGTGAGGTCGCCAAGAAGTACGAGAGCTCTGGCATCCAGTTCAATGACATGATTGTCGACAACGCTTCTATGCAGCTGGTTTCTAAGCCCAGCCAATTCGATGTGATCGTTTGCGGAAACTTGTACGGTAACATTCTGTCCAACGTTGGAGCTGCCATCGTCGGAGGACCTGGTATCGTTCCCGGTGCCAACTTTGGTGCCAACTACGCCGTGTTTGAGCCTGGATGCCGTCACGTCGGAAAGGACATCCAGGGTCACAACTCTGCCAACCCCACCGCTCTTCTTTTGAGCTCCATTCACATGTTGCGTCACCTTGGTCTGGACGAGCACGCCAACCGTATTTCTCATGCCCTGATGAAGGTCATCAAGGAGAGCAAAGTGCTGACACCTGACCTGGGCGGTAGTCACAGCACCACCGACTTCACCCTGGCCGTCATGTGCGTATACCAATATCTCTCGTAGTAGATGTTGACATCACATGTGCTGACAATATCTTTCTTTTCTCTAGTGGCAACCTGTAAATCAGTGTTCGCTGATTTATCTATCTTCGTTGTGGCGCACAGTAGGCGTCAAGCCTCTCTCTAAGGGGTCACAATCTTCTATTTATCACATCGGGGTGCTTCCCCTTCCCTCTTATCTGTTTTCGATATCATCATGTTTACTCCCCTCCATCTTAATAAGACATTTCTGCAATAGAAATGTCATGGAGGTTTTCCAAGTTTTGTTATCAGATGCTAGAAATGTGCATTTTTGACAGGAATGCTCCTGCCGACAGATTGTACTCCTACTCAAAGGAGGCAAACGCGACCAGTAAAATGGAGATGAGTCAGACAAATCTAAATAGTTCTATTTGGACGAGGATCGCATATTCCATCGCGCGCAGTCTTTAATGTCCCCTTGGGAACAAGCTCGCTTTGGGTCGGGCGTCAGAGAATAGGTAGGTGCACACTTGCTCTACCGCCCAGGCACCACCGAAATCCAGCGCCATGGTTGCAATCAGTTTGTACCGGAACTATAAATGGGAAGAAGGAAAAGGACCGCAATGAGCATCAAAGAGACGCGAAGGGATTGAAAGCCTGCCATGAATTGCCTTACCTCGTCTGGGAACGGGACCAGTTGCATCCATTCGTTAAGGGCATCGGAGAATTCTGAAGCCGCAAGGACAGCGATTCCGCCAACAGCAACCAGCGAGTTGTATAGCGCCTTGTTGTTGAAGATGCTCTCCCGGAAGGGCAGTCCCTGGTAGTTGATCGCAAAAGTCGAGATCTGCATGATCAAAGAGACCAGGTAGACACCGCTGTTGAGGAGGTTGGGCTGGAACTCTGCGTCAAGCTTGATATCCTCCTCTAGATCCTCTGCATACTCGTGGGCCTGCTGCTGGATGTACATGAGGGAGGCTACGTGGCAGGCGGCTTGTCCGAGGACCGAGATGATGACGTAGTGGTTGAAGACGTTGGACTGGGGTCGCTGTCGCGAGAGTTCTTCAAGGGCGGTGGATTTGGCAATTCCAAAGAAACACACCGTGATCATCATTCCGGCGATAGTCGCTTGCCAATCGCCTTGCTTGATGCCGGACAGGTAGAGGACACTCATGGAGAAAGCCGAGATGAGACAGTTGAGGGCGAGGATTTTGTACATTTGAACCATGGCGACGAGGGTGGCGCGGCCTTGGCGAACAATGTTGACGACGCTCATCACGCTGGAGATCTTGGACGTGAACGGGGCAGCCACGGAGGCGTCACCGAATTTGATTTTCGGGACATCACCTTCGACATCATCCATGGCTTCCATGGCGGCCGACAAGGATTCTTGTAGCCCTGGCTGCTTCTTTCGTGGCGACTTTGCGGCCTTGTTCTCTTCTGGCTTGCCCTTGTCCTCCACCTTCTCCGCTTTCTTCGCATCGGCCGCATCGGCGACCTTCTTGTGCGGCGCCGGTTGTCCTTCCAAAGGAGGAAGTCCCCATCGCTCGCGAAGCTTGGCCTGTTGCTCCAAAATGGCCTTTTGCTTCTTCTCGCGCATCCGCGCATTGAGTTTCTCAATCTTCTCTACGTCTCCATCGAGAAGCGCAATTCCCACGTGCGCTTGCTTGAGCGCACCAACGTCGTTGGTACCATCTCCGCACATGAGCGTGGTGTAGCCGGCTAGCTTCAGTTCGGTCAAAATGGATTCTTTCTGACCTGGGGAAACTCGGGCGTACACCCAGATTCGTGGCAGAAGCGCGGCAAAAGCGGGTGTTCCCATGATGGCACTCAGACCTTTTCCAGTGCAGCAAAGATCGTACTCGTCAAGTCGCATGTCGAATGCTTTCTGCTCGAGTTTGGGCTCGATGGCGATCGTCTCGTCAACAGACTTCCAAGCCAATTTCTCATCTTCCCACACATCGGCGATGAGAACCTGCCGGCTCACAATCTCGACTTCCTGGGCGACGTGACAAGCCGTCAGAGCATTGTCACCGGTAATCATCACTGTCCTATGGGAGGATCTGTTGAGCATGCGAACAGCCTTGACGGCGTCGGACTTGAGTGGGCATCCAAAGACCAAGAACCCGGCAAAGACGAGCTTGCTCTCCGCCTCATCACGATGCAGATCACGTGCACGAGCGACGTCGTACTCTTCAGGCAACACTTTGTAACCTAGAGACAGCATACGCTTTCCCCGTCTCGCCCAGGTTTTGTAGTGCTCATCGTAACCCTCGGGTACTGTGACCAACATATCTTTGATGGTTTCGGGAGCTCCTTTCACCGCCACGAAGATTCTTTCCCGTCCTTGCTCTTGGCGAGCGGACACTGTTGACATTCGCTTAAGAGATGAGGAAAACTGGAAGCGCCGTATGATTCGCATCGCATCCTTCGCTTGGCCGTCCTTCTTCGGGTGCAGAACATCACTTTTCGTCAGCGTCCAGTCAATGGATTCCAGAGTGTTCTTTTCCATTGGGTCGCCGATGATTCCATCGTCAAGCATGACTAGCGCATGAGCCGCCGCCAATACCTGTGTTGTTCGTTCGGGCGCATTTGTGGGCTTCAACAGAGCATCAAGGCCCCCATCCAGTCCGGTGATACCTTCCACGATGAGGTTTTCTGCTGTTAGAGTACCAGTCTTATCGAAACATGCTACGTCAACTTTGCCAGCAAAGGGGATGCGGAAAGGTTCCGTGCAGTAGATATATGACTTGGCCAAGCCAATGAGTGAGTTGTTGACGGCGAGGGAGAGCTCCATTGGGAGTTCCGGGGGAACAACGGCAGTGATAATAAGGATGCAGTCCAACAGAACCTTGGATCGGTTTCTCTCTTCATTTTTGGTCCCCTCGATCCACACGTAAGCTGAGGCTGCAATGGCGAATACAAGCAAGAACAAGATGAAGAGGAGAGATTCCAGGTTGTTCGCGGTAATGCGCTCAGTACTGTAAATGATCGTCTGTACGAGCTTTCCCTGCTGAGTGGCGAAGCCTGTCCGCACTACATATGCAACTGCTCCGTTATCAGGAGGAACGAGCGACTGCTCTCTAGCGGGTGGCGTAACTTGCAGAACTTTTGTTCCTCCGAAGAGCATGTTGTTCCTGTCTTCGACGTAATTGAAAACCTCGCCACCATCGCGGCCAGAGACCGCTTCTTTCAGTTGTGGAGTTGATTCTCCTGACAGCATGGCCTCATTGGCAATGCAAGAACCATCTAAGACCACCATGTCGCCGGGGACGGGTGAATCGTCTTTTTGGCGCACTATGGAAACGATGTCACCAGGCAGCAGGTCATCCGTCTGGATGATCGACCACTTCTTGTTGCGATACGCGTTGATGGGATATGGCTTAATTGACATGGAACGGAACTCTTGCAGGTTCCGCAGGCGCTGAAACACCACCGTTGATTCGAACAGGAACAACATCGCCAGAGTGAAAAGCGAGTAGTACCACATATCGTCCAAGAACCAGAGCGCAACGCAAAACAACTGAAAGACGAAGAAAGGGGCCATCAGATGCTCCTTGAACAGCTCCCCAAACTTCGGAATGGGGATGTCAAACCTGAAGCAGTCGAATAATCAGTGATGAAGACGGTGTACCCGAAACTTGTTGAAGCATACTTGTTTGGTCCATATTTCTCTCGGCAAAAGTCGACTTCCGCGTCGGACACAAGGCCTCTCCAGTTGATGTAGTCCTGGATAGTGTAGCCATGGTTGGTAGGGTAATCGAGTTTCTCGAAGAGCTTCGTCTCATCATTGTAAATGAACTTCTTTTGTTGGAAGAAGAAATGCAGACGCGTTTGCTTCGTCTTGGCGTCCTTTGTACGAATAATGTTGCACAAGGCGCCGGCTCCATTGTGGGCAGTTGGAATGACCTTGACTACTTCGGCCTTATACGGATCCTCGGCCTACAAGCGCCATACGTAGATGACGAGGTGAGCAAGCACATCGGGCGCGACAACGAGATGCAACATTCAAAAGAAGATGACCGGGGTCGACGATGTACCTTCTTGCAGGTTAGCTTAACATTGGCTTTGACACTCCATTGGCACACAAGGAACGTCAAGGCGTGGGCAGCGCCGACGAATATGAAAGCAAGTCTTCCAACTTCAGGGCTTCCGAACAGGTTGTCGTCAATGAAGTGAAAGTAGAACCACACGGCATAGAGCGGAGCAAATGGAAATCCATAGATGTGCCATTCTTTCGGCGTTCGAATATGCAGTGAAGCGTCGGCTACATTTCTCGCAGCTATCAACGATCTAGAGCCAAATGCAGGTGAGTATGACCCGTAAGTAGGGTTACAAGAGATATTCCGGTATCGGGCCTTACTGAGTTGGCCCCTGAGTGGCGGCAGCTTGGGTACTCATTGTATGCCTTTCCTACACACTCAAGTGCTTTCGGAACCGAGTGGTAATCGAGTCAGGGGAAGCGGGAAATAGGGATTTGGGATTGAAAGCCCGAAATCCGTGACGACAAGCCAAATCGAGGCGAGCCGCCACGTCAAACGTCGATCCCCTTCCCCAGCGAGAGTCACGTGCATTGCGTTTTGGCTGCATTTGCACTTTTGTTCAAGATCTTGTACAGGAGACATTAAAGTAAAGAATTCGAAAGGAAAGATAGATCTCGGTCAGGCTTCAATCTCAGCTCATTAATTCCGCTCTGAACGACTGCAAGTACCTTCAGCCTTTCTCCTCCACGTTAGTTTCTCCCGCGATATTTTTATAAAGTTACGACCACCACACAAACGCCAGAATGGTGAAGGATATAGCACCGAGCGAGAATGAGAAAGAGTTCGTGCTATCCGCACTTCTCAAAAGTCAACGAGTGGATTCAAGAGGACCACATGATGTCCGCACGACGCGTATAAATCTTGGCCCACAGTTTGGCCATGCGGAAGTGCGACTGGGGAAGACTCGAGTAACAGCGAACGTCTCGTGCGAAATCATTCGACCGCGGCCGAGCGCGCCCACGGAGGGCAATATCATATTCAATACGGACTTTTCTCCAATGGCATCCCCATCATTTGGTGATAGCAGCATGCCTTCATCTTCAGAAGTGTTGATCAGTCGACTGCTGGACAAGGCGTTACGACAGTCGCGTGCGGTGGACACAGAGGGCCTCTGTATCCTCGCTGGGGAGAAAGTGTGGCAGCTGCGAGTAGATGTTCGCGTCCTCGATCACGAGGGCAACATTGTAGACTGCGCCTGCATCGCGGCTGTTGCCGCGTTGCTGCATTTCAGACGTCCGGATGTCACAGTACTGGGCGAAGCTGTCACAATTGTAGGTGTCTGGTGCGGAGTAGCAGATGCAGAGGATTTGTCGAACCTGTTGCCAAACGGCACGATGCTTACGAGCTGACACTCTCATTGGGGCGGCATCGCATCGACGCGCATAGATATGTTACGCTTTATTAACCGCAATGCATTATCTCAACAGCACACGGTCGAAGAGCGCAATCCGATCCCACTGAGTGTGCATCACATCCCAATCTGCGTCACGTTTGCGTTCTTCCACAACGGGGAGAAGCAGGTGGTGGACCCAACTCTCCTCGAAGAGCAGGTCCAGGAAGGAGACATGACGTTTGTCGTCAACAAGCACGGAGATGTGTGCACGCTGTCCAAAGCGGGTGGTGTCGCTGTGGATGTCCAGCAAGTCATCCATTGTGCACGCATCGCTGCTGCAAAGGCCGAAGATATTACAGCTCTTATCAAGGAAGCATTGGCCAAGCACCAGCCGCGAAAAACAGATATCGTATAGTCACACCCCACTGTACCTTACATACTCTCCCGATCCGGTTGGAGCCCCTGTATATATATATATATTTCAGATGAATACCACTCACATATTTAACGGTAGCAAAGAAAGCTCATTGAATCTGCCCAGCCAAAGTTGACGGACTTGGTGATTCATGCGTTGGGGCTTAGATTGCTCGCTCACGTACACATCACAAGGGTCGCTTGGCGCCTCGCAAAGCCCTGGACAGGGCAGGTTTTGGCGTTCTCTATGAACGACGCCCCATTGAACGGAAGGGATCATCGAAATTTTCCGTCTGTCACCTGATTCAGGAAGATACATGGTTGGAGTTCCTAAGTCGTTGGCCTTCTTCCTTTACCCCGAAATGTCGGACGATACCGAAAGAGACAAGAACTACTCCATCTACAATCCCGACCAAGTGCGCGTTACATGGGGACTGATTGTGGTGGCAACGGCTCTCTCGCTCATCTGCGACATCATACTCCTTTGGAAGTATCGCGGCCGACGACAAAAGTTCCACATCAGAACCATTTTTCATTTCTGTCTCGCAAACGCCCTGTTCAGTGGCCCGTGCTTTGTGTATTGTCTTCTGCATGTCGTCGGCACATACATGCCAGAGTCGGGGTTTTTCTGTCAGGTGAATGTTGGATTGCATGTGTGGGTATGAGGATGGCATGGCGTGGCTTTCAAAACCCGTTGTTCCCCTCACCAGACGCAAGGCCCGATCCTCTTCATAACAATAATGGCTTGCACTACCTTCCTTGCCCTGGAAAGCATACATCGCTACTTGTCGATAGGGCACGGGTGGACAGTGTCAACTCGCACCGAGTGAGCGGCTTTGATGGACTCTTTTCTTTTTCTGCGGTCCCTGACCTTCCTGTTCCGCAGGGACAACATGATCATCGGGGCCTGGACATGGGCGATAACATCGATCGCAGTTGCTCGCCTGGTTTCCTGGATCAAACCAGGGATGTACGATTGGGGCTACAAAAACGAAATGTGGTGTGGGATCCGACACGACTCCCAGCCCGCACTGGCCGCTCTCATCGGCGTCATGGTCATCCCTCCTCTACTCATCCTGGTTTTCTGCTACACCTCGATCTATTTGCATGTCCGCAAAGTGCTCAAGGACGAGGCCTCTATCCTCACCGGGCGCCGTAAATACCAATACAAATGTGCGAAGACGATGGGCGCGTACGTCGCCACCTTTCTGGCAAGTTGGAGCGGAATCATGCTGCTGTGGGTGGTATGTGGACTAACTGGGAAAGAACCACTGTGGTGGCAAGAGACGGCGGTAACCACCCTCGCGCACCTGAGTGGTGTCTTTGTAAGTTTGTCCTCCGTCTTCCCCCAACGTCCCATCCTCATGATTCTCAGCCCTGTGGTCTCTTCCTCCCATCCAGAGCTTTATCCAAGTCACGATAGCTAACTGGGATCGTGCTGGATCTCCCGACGCACTCACCTTTCCGCTTACGTAACTTACACGTCGGGAAACACGAGCGCGTCAGCGCGACGGTGGAGCAAAAGGCCACAATTCAGAGAGACACCTCGCTACCTTCCAATTCCAGTGATTCTATGAACCGACGAGCCTCCGCCATGTCGTCGTTGCGCATCCTTGTATCCCATGTCTAGATCACCTCTGTATTATTATTATCATCATCATCATCATCATCATCATTGTTCTTTACTCGCATCGGGCATGTCGTGATTCCTGCGCGAATCGCACCGTGTT
This sequence comes from Powellomyces hirtus, assembly GCA_025526995.1. Taxonomy (NCBI): domain Eukaryota; kingdom Fungi; phylum Chytridiomycota; class Chytridiomycetes; order Spizellomycetales; family Powellomycetaceae; genus Powellomyces; species Powellomyces hirtus. The sequence continues at coordinate 747,452 of JAHLKG010000002.1, forward strand.
TACGCTTGGAACTCTCACTCTCTCATACCGGCTTCCTTTGTCCACCCATTCCACGAACACGTCCTGGAGTTTCAAGATCCACTTGCCGTTGAAGTCTGCTTCGTGCACCGCGCGTTGAGGGAGCTATCGGAAGCCGCGCCGCAATGCAACCCTTTTGTTCATCGACAACAGAGATCGGAAACTTCCCTCTTAGCTTTAATTGTAAAGAAGACCTGACGACGAGATCACATGACCGCCGCCGCCGAGTTTGTGAGGGTTACGTTAGCGAAGCTCTGCCACGAAGCAAAGCGGTACCAATTCTATTCTTCTGGAGGTTACAAACAGTTGCGACTCTATCGATATGTGCAGATACATAAGGATCGTACAAGGACCATGCCTCCGATGGAGGGGTCATGGGTTACCAAAAATCTCGGCCCGACAACGCATCTTCCCGAAAGACGTGCTGAGTACATCAGCCGTTATGCTCATTTTGGTTCTAGGCGGCAGAGGACTTGTAGGCCCTGCTCTCGAACACGTTTCGAACACTCAAGAGATTCAAAAGCAACCCAACGAAAAACGACGCAGATCTAAGGTAGTTCGGGTAGTCTTCCATCAGCAGCAGAAACACGAACAGGAGTCGTGTGACAAAAAAGCCAGTTGGAAAGGCGCTGAGCTTCACCACCCCGTTGACCCTGGTGGATTGCATACAGAAAGGAGTTGTCTGTATGCAAGTAGCTCAGATTGCTCGGCGAATCCAGTTTGAGCCGCGGTTGGGAACGGGAATGCAAGGGACGCAGCTGGAGTTACAGTTGTGGACGCAGTTGGAGACACAGTTGGGAATGGAGAGCACGCAGTTGCAAGTCCAGTTGGCGTGAGTTAGAACTCGACCTGCAGTGGTTAAAGATGCAGTTGGTGTGAGTCTAGAGGTCGGGGTCAAGCACCCTGCCGACAAAGGAGAGCGAGGCTGACTCCCCCATTATAGCTATTGCTGAGAAAAAGCTCTGTTGTTATATATAAGATATCCCGGATGTGATAGGTCTCTTTCACGATTCAGGTACATCGAGTGACATATGCGGCGGCCATTGAACATGGTTGAGGGTATAGTGAGCCTCCAGCGTCTGTCTCCCGTCGCGGTCTGCAACCAAGCCGCGCAGGAACCAAATTTCGCGGATCATGCGATTCATATTTTCCGAGAGAGCGTCGACTTTGGTAGTCATCGTGGTGGCAACCTGTTCCAGCGTTTGTTCGCGTAGCCGTTTCTTTGCGCGAGAGCGTGCGGATGGCGTTTTCCCCGCGAGAAGGGTGGGCGAGAGTGGAGGTATTTCGATGTCCAGGACGGTGGAGGTGGAGTCGGAGGGCCGTGAAGGTGGTGGTGGTGGTGGTGGTGGTGGGTGAACCCGGTGGTGCATTTTCGGCGGATGGCAGTTTCTGCTTCTTTGCAGAAGGCTCCTCTACCGGGCTAGTATGATTGGCACGCTCGTTGCGAGAAGCTGTCGGTGTGGCATCCCATGGCAATGGTGAGTATTGAGGCTCTGCCTGTCCCGAAGCAGTATCGTCGTAGTATGCGGAGTCAACTGTTGTGACGGTCGCTGGGATGGGAAAGTCGTGCGTTCCCGTCGGCGCCATCACGCCTGCTGATGGCATGTCTGCCGCATCGGTGAACGCCCTATTAAGCTGGCGCATAAACGTGGGGTTCATGGGGCGATTAATGCGGTGTGCAGAGGACTGGAACGAAGAAGAAGAAGATATTGATGTTTGCGCGGGATAGTCTGTCACTATATGTTTCACAACGTTAGAAATGAAACAATGGAAGAAGTATCAGGCGTTCAGAGCTGCCACGTCAACACTCACGACTGGTTACCGAGCTCAAGTCTCCAAAAGGACTATCTGATAAACCCACACCATTCGCGGTCGCCGTTCCCGTTGCAAGAGCATTTACCAGCGAAGCCAGTAGCATTGGATCCAACTCGGGCAGAGGACCATTTTTCTGTGCTTCGATGGCTGTTTTGAGAAGGACTTCTTTCGAGACAAGTGCAAAGGAAAGTCTCGTAGAGCTGTTGTTGCCATTCCCAGGCAGAATGAGAGGGAGAGCAAGTGTGTCTGTCTGGTTGTGCTGATGTGCAAATTGAGGATGCTGGTGTTGAGGAAGCGGCGGCGGTGGAGCAGGCCCGCCAATGTGATGATGTCGATGGGCCATGGCAGTTGCGCTGTTGTCAAAAAATGTGCGAGACTGATATCGAATACCCATCCGACGACTTGATGGGTGAAAAGGAGGTCAGCGGCGTATTAATGCCGAACTGAAGGGTTCTATTTTGTGACATCAACTATATATGCGATAGGACTGAAGTAATAGGCACAAACGGATTGGCACACGGACGGTTGCGTAAGAACTGGTCGTAGAATCGACTTCTTCCATGGAACGCAGCCACGACTGTTCTCATCGCTCATTCTCGATCACATATTCCTCATTCCAACAACTGGTTCGTGCATTCATTCATTCACCGGAGAGCACGCACGCACACTTGGCACACTTGGCACACTTCACACTCGCGATCAGGAAAACGCGTTCACACCACACGCGTCTCCCATGGCGCAATCCGTCACGTGACAAGCGCGTCCGTTTTCGGTCAACATTCTAGATCTGATCTCCTCTCCTAAAAGGAACGAATTCTCTATTCGACGACAGACGTACGATCTTGGCAGCATCGATAGCACCAACGCAGGCTCATGCGTGTGAGAATGTACCAAGTGATACGCAAAATATTACGCATCACTGCTGTACGGTAACCGGGGTAAGGTCAAGAATCAACGATCCGAACGCTTGTAACACGATCCGCATGATAGTCGTCACAGTAGTGTTGAGATAAGCTTCGGTAGAATCGCCGCCGGAGGTGACGCGCCGCCTGCCCGCCTCCCCTCGCGACGTTTTACCCACCGCTTAACAGATAACTATCCCTCTTTTTTTCCCATTGCTCAACTGTGCACGCACCTCGCATCACAGACGTCCTCGCCGTGATAACTCCATTCTACCACTCCCACTCCTGTTTGTGCATTTGCTCTACTCTCGGGCTCTGTCCCCTTCCCCTCGTTTCCACAGCTTACCAGTGACATTGGTCCATCCGCTGACCCATTGAAACAACCTTGTCGTCCCAGTTTTGAACCATGGCACCCAAAAGCCCAGAGATTCCAAAGACCCTTCCGATTATTCCGACTAGGAACAATCGGGTTCTTTTGCCGGGGATAGTGCTGCGTCTGCAGATTGGGAGAAAGGACACCACACATTTGATGGACCAGCTGTGGTTGCAGCACGCAAAGAATCCCAATATTATCGTAGGATGTGTGCCTTTGAAGCCCAGTTCAAACGAAGATCAACAGAAGGGCCCTGGGAAAGACACCGTGCTGCTGCCTAATGCGCCACGGGCAATCCGTCATTCCCGGACTGCGAGCAATGTCGACGATGGACGAAAACCTATCGATCAAAATGAGCTTTTTGGCTGGGGAGTGGCAGCTCGTATCATCAACTTCAAAAAGAACAGCGCCAGCGAGACCAAACTTACCCGCGCCAGTTACACCGTCACGTTGGAAGGTACATTGATCTTGCAGCTCTCGGTGCAAAATTATTGAGGCTCATATGCTCACACTTTCTGAACAAACAGGAATATCGCGATTCAAGATCGACAAATTCCTGAAGACAAGCCCTTTCTTCGAAGCCTCAATCATTGTTCATCCGGAGCAAGATTTCGAAAAAGATGACACAGAATTGCAGGCCATCATCCTCAATCTACGTACAAGCGGGCATGGTAGGTTCACCCAGTGACGTTTATGGTAATGGCGAATCCCTCACGCGCATAGTGTTTTTTTAGAGCTCGCAAACGTCCTCTCGCAGCTACAATTACCGCCAACGGTTCTCAGTCAACTTCGTCAAATGCTGGATTCCACCTCTCCAGGACAACTTGCAGATCTGTTCGCTAGTATGATTGATCTCAGCATGGACGAAAAACTGCAAATACTGGAAACAACCGACGTGAAAACGCGGATAACGCGGACCCTTGAGCTATTGACTCGGCAAATTCAAGTTCTCAAAATCTCACAGAAGCTTCAATCTACCGTTGAAAGCAAACTCGGGAAGAAGCAACGGGAATTCTTCCTGCGTCAACAGCTGGATGCCATCAAGAAAGAGCTTGGAGAGGAGGAAGATGGGGAAGAGGATGAGGTTGCCGATCTGGGCACAAGAATAGCGGATGCCAAGCTGCCTGAGGAGGCCAGCAAAGCGGCAGGGCGTGAGATTCGTCGCTTGAAGCGCATGCATCCCAGCATGGCAGAGTACCAAGTTGTGCGAACCTACTTGGAATGGCTATCCGAACTGCCGTGGGAAAAGCAGTCTGAGGATGTCATGGACATTGCTCGAGCACGTCAACAGTTGGACGATGACCACTTTGGTCTCGAGAAAGTAAAGACCCGAATTTTGGAATACCTGGCAGTGCGCAAGCTGAAGAAGGATTTGAAAGGCCCCATTCTATGCTTCCTGGGACCTCCAGGTGTGGGAAAGACTAGTTTGGGTAAATCACTAGCAAATGCGCTTGGCAGAAAATTTCACCGCATCTCTCTCGGTGGTGTTCGTGATGAAGCAGAAATCCGCGGTCATCGACGAACGTACATTGGAGCTTTGCCCGGTAGAATCGTTCAAGGTCTGCGCCGTTGCGGCGTGAACAATCCTGTTATTCTTCTGGATGAGATTGACAAGTTGGGACGCGATTCCCGAGGGGACCCTTCTTCTGCTTTGCTTGAAGTCCTTGATCCGGAACAGAACTCGACCTTTACCGATCACTACTTGAACGTGGCTTTTGATCTTTCCAATGTGCTCTTTGTGGCGACTGCCAACGATGGTGATACCATCCCAGGCCCGCTGCTCGACAGAATGGTAAGCAGCATTTCCTTACTACCGCTCTCCTGTCCTACATGTCATCTCTGATCACGATCAAATCTTTGCGGGATTTTAAGGAAGTTATCCGCATACCAGGATACACGTTTGATGAAAAGCTGCACATTGCCGAACGCCACCTTCTCCCAAAACAAATCAAAGGGCATGGTCTTAGCCCGGAAGAAATCCAGATCGACGAGAACGTGCTGTTGAAGATTGCGACGGGTTACACCAGGGAAGCCGGTGTACGAAATTTGGAACGGGAAGTCGGAGCCTTGTGCCGGGCAATGGCAGTCGAGTACGCCGATGCAAAGGAGAAGAACGAGAGGTTTGACGGACGTGTTACGGTGGAAAGACTCGAGAAGATCTTGGGGCCGGAGCGGTATGACGATGAAGTCGCGGAACGTACGTCCATCCCAGGCGTTGTAACTGGGCTGGCATGGACCGCCAGCGGCGCGGGTGGATTGTTGTTTATTGAGGCCACTCAGATGGCAGGCCGGGGAGTGCTGCTTTTGACAGGTGAGATAACGCTAACATGTTCCTGATGGCGTAGGATTGGTCTGGTCAACTGACTTCCGTTCATCCTCGCTGGCAACAGGAAAACTCGGTGATGTCATCAAAGAGTCGGCCCAAATCAGTCTGACCTGGGTTCGATCCAACGCGATGCGGCTGGGGCTGTCCAAAGTGGCCAACGCCAATGTCCTCGAAGGTCTTGACGTGCACATTCACCTGCCGGCAGGCGCCATTCCCAAAGACGGTCCCAGCGCTGGCGTCACGATCGTGACTGCGCTCGTCTCTCTGTTCACTCAGAAGTCGGTTCGCGATCACACGGCCATGACGGGCGAAATCACCCTCCGAGGCCAGGTGCTTCCCGTCGGTGGCATCAAGGAAAAAGTCCTTGCTGCGCATCGGGGAGGCATCAAACGCATCATCATGCCGTTTCGAAATGCCAACGATTTGAGCGAGGTGCCCGCCAATGTCCGTAGCGACATTGAGTTCATTTTCGCAAAGACAGTGGACGAGGTCTTGCGTGCCGCATTTGACGACACCACCGCTTCCGCAAATCAAGACGCCATTGTTGCGGTCCCACCGGATCCAGTCAACCAGGTCTACCTACAAAGCAATCTATAGGGTGGTATAGTGTTTAACAGTGTATCAAATATATAATGTGTACTTTTTTTGAAAAATCTATGTCACACGTTTTCTCTCTAGGCCAGGTTACTTGGAGCTGGGGGCACCGACGGACGCAAGGTACTCTGCATGAAGCTTGCCCTGCGTGGCAAATTCCTTCTCCACTTTCTTTCGTCTGGACTTGCTCAGTGGTTCTCCTGCGGCATCCTTTGTTGGAATGCCCTGATGAAGAGAAAACAAACGTTAGCATATGGATGCGCTCGCAGGGCACATGGCCTTGAGAACCTGCTAACCTCTTGATCCCATTCGGAGTACTCTTTCCGCTGCTCTTCTGTTTTAAACATTTCGGAAGGAGCCACTTTGCCTTTGGCGAGTTTCTCGGCGCGCTTCGCAGCCTCAGCTTTCAACCTCGCCTCCTTCTCCTTCAACTTGGCAGCCTCGCGCTGTGATTGGGGTAAGAGAGTTTCCAGATGTTGGTCGTCGAAAATTCGATCTTCAGTCATTTGCCTTTTTCATAAATTTTGACCGTACCTGTCGCTTTTCGTCACGCTGCTTGATCAGCAACTCCTTGTCAACGAGCTTGACCAGAGCTTTTCCGTCCTCACGGTCATCCAGAACAACACCCAGCTCAACAAGGTCCTCGTCCCGCAGTTTATCGCTCAATTTCAAAAGCTCTTTGTAGTCTCCTTGGTTCTGCGCAAGGTCACGGACGGTATCGCGGAACGACGACAGTACGCGGAGGTATGGCAGCAGCGAGTCCTCCAGGGACTTGCCATCGGCCAGTGCCCCGGTGGAGTGCCCAATGACTGCGTTCGTGTCCGTGAAGACGCCAAACGTGCGCATCATGTGTGTGACGTACTTTGCTATCTTGCCGAGCATCTCTGCGTTGGGGAGTTCCTTGGTCTTGGCCTTGTCCTGGTAGTAAGCGTTGGCGATTGAAATCAGGTCGCGGATCTCGTTCATTGCTGCTGGAGTGTTGAAAGAGTCGCAGAGTGATGCATGTATGGCATCCTGCTTCTCGCGGAACCTGTTCATCAGGGCCTTCTCGGCTACCCGGTAGTTGTGCGCCCCCGTGAAGGCTTGTTCGCCAGACTGCTCCTGTACCACGGCTTTGACATTGGCGAGGAAGTTGTGAATGGCGGTCTCGATATTCTTGGCTTCCGTCAGAGATCCAGAGCTGAAGTCGAGCACAGAGTCCCAATGGTGCAGCAAGAACATCAACCGGATTTGAGCGGGCGTGTACTGCAGAAGCGCTTCCTGAATTGTGACAAAGTTCTTCAAGCTCTTCGACATCTTCTGTCCTTCGATGTGCAGGTGTCCAGCATGAATGAAGTAGTTCACCCATTGACTGCAATTGTAATGAGCCTAAGAGCGGATACGTCCAAGAATCAGTTTAAGTTGCAAAGCGAGGTGTGAATGCGGATTCAACGACAATATGTATGTATGGGCATTGGATACGAGCCGAAGCAAAAAAGTATTGTCTTCGGTCAGAGAGTTCCCACCGACGCCTTCAAACCAACACCCCGGGAGGTGATGGAGTTCAGGATCATAACTTTTGAAAGCCGAATGAATGAGCCGACACCATTTCTGGGTGCAGTCACACAACAGTCATGTTCTGCTTTCTTCTTCAAACATGGATCCCATGAAACATACCTCAGACTGCGCCAATTCGTTATCATGATGCGGGAAAGCCAAGTCGATCCCGCCAGTGTGAATGTCAAGACTATCACCCAGCACTTCACTGGCCATGACACTGCACTCAATGTGCCACCCAGGACGACCCTAGATCATGACGAGAAAACAGTGACGATTAGCTGTTTTAAGTACGCGACGATCCAGGAATTTAGCGCTCTACCTCGCCCCACTTCGATGGCCACGCGGGCTCACCAGCCTTGGATTTCTTCCAAAGGGCGAAGTCCGCCGGATGCTTCTTGCCCTTGACCTCTCCAGTAAGATCCCCTAAAACGGATGGGTTATTCTCTGCCAGTTGCTGCGGCGCAACAAGGGAAAAGGCGAGTACCTTCTCCTTCTTGCACAAGCTTGGTGTTTCCAGCAGACCATGGTTCGAGTTTCGCATAATTATGATTTGGGTGCTTGCCGAAACCAACAGAGTCAAAGTACACTGATCCGTCTGCCTCGTATCTATGAAAGGTATCTCCTTAGCATTTGTAGCCACAACGGTCGCATAAAGCACCGACTCTTACGCGAATCCATTCTCCACAATCTTTTCTATGTAGGTGGCGATTTCTGGCACATATTCACTGACACGGGTCAGGATGTCCGGGCGGCGAATCTGTTGATGGCGCTATTCAATCTTCGGCTTCAGCCAATGCCATATTCGTTTCGGAACGTACATTCAAGGCGTCCATGTCAACAAAGTACTGCTCTTCCCAATATGCCGCAAAGTCTCGGAACACCTTGGGGTCAGTCACTGTTTGTCCGTCCTAAGAGAATCAGATGAGTCTCCATAGCAGCGCGGGCACTGAAAGTAACAACATACCTTGGAGTCTAGCGCCGCCGCTACAATATCCTTGCTCTGGTCAAGAAGAGCGTGGGCAGAATCTTGAGACGCCGTACCCTTTTCAAGTTCTGCTCGCGCAGTCTTGATTGCGGCCACGGTGCGAGTCTGTGATCTTTGATGAGACCATGTCCAGGTCTGTTGAGACGCTCAGGAAACTTACGGCGGTTTTGACGAATAGATCGTATTTGAGCTCTTCAGCGGCCTCGGCGATACCACCGCTTTGATACTTGTTCGCAAATGTCTCAAAGTCCTCAAGTGATTTGGGGGCGTGTGATTTGAACTTGGCATTGACGTATGCTTGCCATGCTTCTTGAACATCGTTTAGCAGTTCCGCTGACAAAGAGGTGGTCTTTGTCTTCAGGCTATCGAAAAGGTACTTGTAACGGGCTTCTCTGATGATCTAAGACGGTACAGGTCAATCTGAGAGCCTCTCCCAACATGCGTCCTCGATCAGCTAGGCACCTTGTCATCAATGTCGGTGATATTCATTACATAGAGGACGTCATACTTGAAATAGTCCTCCATGATTCGACGCAGAATGTCAAATGTGATGTATGCTCTAGGATACAACCCATGTCAACCTCGCTGCCAGCCTTGACTAAAGCACTGCCTCCACATTTTCGCACCTGGCATGTCCCATGTGTGATTTATCATATACAGTCGGTCCGCAGGAGTACCAGCCTACTTGCTTCTTGTCGATGGGAATGAATTCTTCCTGAATACAACAAAGGAAGCACCGCAGAGAACGAATTGAGCAAAGGTCAAGTTGACGGTCCCCGCAATTGCAGGGCAAACCTTTGATCTCGTCATGGAGTTTTGGATGCGCAGGACAGGTGCAGGGCTTCCCGCTGGCTTTTGCCAGTCTGGCTGTTTTATGGGAGCGGACATTGTTGCGTGGGTTCGAAGAGTGAATTGGGTCTTGACGAAAAGGCGGACCAGAGCCGAGGAGAGGAGTAGAGATCGCAGGCCTGAGTGACAAGTAGTGCTACGTATGAGTAGTCCCAATGCCATGCACGTTCCGTCTGTCCTTTTTATATGTGAAGGACTGGGATCTGCAAATGTTCGACCCCACTGGGGACTACAGTAGTACTGCAGATAATGCTGAGTTGTGAGTTTTTGTGAGTCGGATGAGTCAGGGCAGGGCGGTCTGAATATAGCATGGCGAAGTGGGTGTAACCAGAGGTAGCACAGACCATGAATTGCTGCGCTTTCTCTTCTTCACAAACAAACAATCCCCACCTCCTTTTCGCCGCAGATGCCAAGAGAAGGGACGACTACAAGTGCATTAGACAGACTATTGCTAGTAGTACCGGTGGATGATGCAAAGGCCCAGGCTATATTTACGCTCAATGTATGATTTGGCGTGGAAGGGTCACGTGTCTCCATCCGTTCTCTCGCAAGGACATGTACATACTGTATATAGTACATACAGAGCACTGCGTCAAACAGCGACCAATGGAGTCGAACCAATGGAGTCGAACCAATGGAGTCTAACTGAGTATCAGTTGATCGAGGCCACAGTGAGTGCTGTAAGCAGTGAAATACCTAAGGTATTAATTAGAGCTTTTCTTACATAAAAGGGTGGTGAATTATCTAGTTTAAATACCTGGGTTGCGGTGAGTTCCACTGGCGATGTGGCTCGCGACCAAAGCGCGTCCGCTGTCGCTCGCGTGTTCGCGTTTGCGCAGCTGCGAGAGAAGGTTCCCCTCCGACAAAGAACCTTTTTGTCCTCACAGAAGGGCGGGAGCGAGACTCTTGCTTCGTCGTTCAAGTTGACTGGTACTACGGTCAACACATTGCGCTTATTTATGGTGCGTTCACCATGCTGGCCCCTCGACCTGTTTGTTCACTCACTCACACCCTCGTATTTCGCCGACAGCTTCCGCGCGTTCCACTGATCTGTTATTTGTTTGAACAGTATTTATTCCTTGGAGTGTCTGTGACATCCCGCGCAACGGTGTAATCTGGTACCGCGATATCTTGGTCAACCATCATGGGCGTTGCAAGTCACTCGGATGCCGATATGGTTCTCCGCGTCAAGGACGCGGACTTGCAGGACGACACGGATGCCACGCTATCTTGGAACTCTGAGAACTCGTCTGGATCCTCAACGCCTCGAACTCCCAGATCCAAGAATGCGTCGACCTTCAAAAATGGCGGTGGAAGGGTCAGCCAAGTGATAGGCACAACGTCCCCTGCGCTTCTATTCTCCATCATCGTCTGCGTCTCCGTCTTGTCGGTTCTCTCAGTTCTGGCATACACCAATATCACTCCTGCATCGCTGCAAGAGCTCCACGAGACAGTCACTGCAAAGAAGCTGCTGTGGTGGGACGCCTGGTATCATGGACGCGTTACTGAGGAGCAAATCAAATCGCTGCCGAAACAATGCTTGGACTATCGGTTGAGCGTCTACCACTCAGTTACCAATCGCATCGTTGCTGATGATACCGAAAAGTCCTACGCTCCCGTTAATTTGAGCACATCCGAGGCTTATCCAAATAAAGGTCGGATTCCGGCAACGTCCGAACTGTCTATGGACGATGCCATACCAAAGAACATATACTTTTTGCACTTCAATCCCGTGTTTACGATGTACCGATACGTTTGTTCAATCGAGTCTGCGGCGAGGCTCAATCCGAATCACATCATCACCGTGTTCGCCAAGAACGTCACTGATTTGGACAGAACACTGGACAAATGGAGAGCCGTCGTGGGAGATCAAATGGGGTCGCGCGTGAAAGTGAAACGGATCGATTATACAACATACTTCCAGGAGACCCCTCTGGAGCCATGGTGGAAAGAAGGAAGATGGCGCCAAAGCCATTGGGTTGGCCAGAATCTTGGGAACGCGCTTCGATTAGCTATTGTATACAAAGAAGGCGGTGTGTACCTCGACATGGACATCATATCGCTGAATCCATTGGACAATATCGGGAGGTCCATTGCTAGAGAAGAACAAGATCGCATCAACAATGCTGCGATCAGCTTCCCCAGGCGCGATCCGCTGGTCTGGGCGCTCATGGAAGAGTTCCTGGATGGTTGGAACGGCTGGTTATGGTAGATGTTACCACGACGGTTCTCATGGAAGGTGCATCATAGTTGACCAAGTCTTATTTCTCAGGGCCAACAATGGACCGTATTCGGTGACAAGGATGTTCCAGAAACGTTGTCAAAAGACTTGTCTTGGCATTGGTTTGATCCCAAAGGCGAATCCCAATGATCCTCCTCCGCGACCAAAGCCCAAGCCCGTTGAGGCGAAGCCTGATGGGACGAAGCCTACGGAGTCGAAACCTGACGAAGTGAAGCCTGATGAATCGAAGCCTGCTCAATCGAAGCCTGATCAATCGAAGTCTGATGAGTCAAAGCCTGATGAATCGAAGCCTGACACAACGAAGCCTGACGAGTCGAAGCCTGAAGAAACGAAGCCTGATGAATCGCAGCCTGACGAATCAACGCTTGATGAATCGAAGCCTGCTCAATCGAAGCCTGATGAGTCAAAGCCTGATGAATCGAAGCCTAACGAATCGAAGCCTGACGAGTCGAAGCCTGACGAAACAAAGCCTGATGAATCGCAGCCTGACGAATCAACGCCTGATGAATCGAAGCCTGACGAATCGAAGCCTGACGAGTCAAAGCCTGATGAATCGAAGCCTGACGCAACGAAGCCTGACGAAACAAAGCCTGATGAATCGCAGCCTGATGAGACGAAGCCTGACGAGCGAAAGCCTGATGAGACGAAGCCTCAAGCCTTGCAGACTGACGAATCGAAGGCTGACGAGTCAAAGGCTGACGAAGCAAAGGCTGATGAATCGAAAGCTGATGGTTCGAAGCCTGATGAATCAAGGCCTGTGACCGAGACTACCACTGGGAACATCCCTCCGCAAACAAATCCAACTGCTCCCACAACGCCTGCGACGGACCAAGCACGTGTTCACGGTACTTCAGAGCATTCGCACATTCCTGCTCAGGATGTCGGCTCTGCTGCGCTGATCCCAATTCTCCAGAATTCTCCTTCTAACAAGGATAATCAGAAATCGCAGGATAACCCGACCGATCAAGCTTCGGAAGATTCTTCATCTCAAATTACCGGTGCGACCACCGGCAAGAGTGATTCTCAGAATCAATCCGGTACTAAAGGAGAAACGAATGAAAATCCAGATGCCACGACAGACCAGTCGAAGGCCGGCGAAAAGCAGGACAATCCGCCGCAGGACGGTGAATCACAAAAGGAGAAGGCTGCAGCGAACAGTCCGAATGAAATGGAGCAGCAAGGCCTCTCGCTTCCTGTCAAGGAAGGCGCAGCGCCAGCCACGAGCCAGACGAGCTCGTCCTCATCAGAAGTGAGCAGTCAATCTGCCGAGGCGCGCGAGTCCAGTAGCGATGCAACCTCATCGCAAGACGCAAGTGTTTCAGCTTCGGATGAACCTGAGGGCAAGGGAGCTACGGAGAAGATAGATACTGCCGACCAACACAAAGCCGAAGAAAAGAAAGTGGCGAGGGGCCACCCACTAGAGACTCACCTGGATGGCTTCCAGAAGCTAACACGCAAAAACGACAATGTAAGACGTCGCCGTCGAGCTTTCACGGTTTCACATATCGAACGTCGCGAAGAGGGAGAGGAAAGACCACGATTTGGACTGTTACATAGCGACTATGACGATCCGGACCTGTTGAAGGACGAGTCTTTCTGCGAGAACGTGCACGTGTTCCAGCCGTCGCGATTCTATCCCATTCATTACTCGAATCGTGCAGCCTTGATCGACTCCTGGGAAAAGCAATGCCCACGCTTGCACGACCTTAAGCAAAAGAGTATCGGCCTGCATTGGTGGAACAAGATTGTGGGAAACGAGAGCAAACTCTCGAAGGACAGTTTGCTTGCCGTCATCATGCAAACGCAGGCCCCGGGAGTCATCGAGGCATACGGGTTAGATGCTTTGCAGATTGAATGAATGAGAGCGTGCAACTGAGTGTTTCTGTATTTATTGAATGGGGATGGGAATGAGAGATTTCTTTTTTGGTATATCTTGTTAAAATGAAAATAGTCGTAACTAAAAGAACTTGCTTCTGTTGTTGGGCTGAGGGACGCAAGCCCTGAAAGCCATTATATATTGCATGGGTGGGAACTAAGTGTACATGGTATGTATGTATTCGGAGGTGCACCTGTCCTACCGATCGTCCCGTCGAGCAAAGCCGGTCCTGGATCGTTGTTCATCCATGCTGTTCGAGAACCATTTCAGTCCCGGATCTGTCCCCTCTACAAATCCTTCGGACAGCCGAGATGGCTTGGCGACTACGTCATTTATGATATCTACTGTGCTCCCTATTTCTGAACTGGTCCCTCTAGAGCTAGCGGACGCATCTCGGTTTCGCCCAAAGAAGTTTGCAATGCTGAATGGCTTTCGTCTCCGTTTTTCAGGCTGCGGACCGCCTCCGAGCGCAATGATCGGGTCAACTCCATACCATCGGCCGATCACGACTTTAGCGGCGCCCTCTCCAAATCCATAGAACATTCCTTGAAAGAAAGGAGTGATGACAAGGCTCACGAAGCTCTTGAAGTTGAGATATTTCATCAGAGTGTACTGATGAGGAAGCAAGTCGGTGGCATTGGGCGGCAACTCGTTGTCCTCAATGTCGATATCGTCACCTTCTACCCCAGCTCCGCCTAAGCGATGTTCCTTGGCAAGGGGAGAGGATGCCGCCAGTTGCGCCGGAATGACAGGCGTGTTGTTGGGAGCGGACGGGTTGGGAGACTCGGAACCTGCTGCGTTTCCAGTCAGCGGCGACACTGGCGTGTTGGGAGGGACCTGCTGGCGAGGGGAGGTTGACAGCACAGCCGAGGGGAAGCGCGCCGTTTCTATGGGGAGTGTATGGACAGTCATTGCCGGGTTCCTCTCCTGCTGCAGGGTGGATTAAAGTCCGTGGAGCGCACGTTATGAAGGATTCTTTGGATGCCGATTGTTGGTTGAACAACAGGGCGAACGGGAGTGACGAAGGCATGATGGCTTATGACAATAGTGCTGACTGTGCGGTCGACCAGCGCGCCCATCCGCCAATACGGTAAGCCCCCCAATTTGCTCCCAACCGTCAAACCGGAGACGTTCCCAACCAGCATCAATCCATTTCCAGGACGGAGCAGAATCTTCGGTGCACATAGTCTTTTAAACAAGTGCTTGCTTGTTTCTTTTCTGTGGGTTGCTTCCTTCTGTGTGACCCTGTTGGTGGACGCCAATCTCAGGTTCTTTCATTTGGTGAGTTTTTGATCTCCGTGGGAACAGTAGAAGTCACACGAGACCGCTTCTTACCCTTTCCTTGAATAGACGGCAAATCTTTGAGACGTCCCTACAAAGTTAAACGTCTTGTACTGCAGTGAAACTAGCGGTAAAATTTTCGGGTAAGAAGCTTCAGTGCAGGTTAGAAAATGCGGCATTGGTTTCATGCGATTAACTCTTTCCGTTATTTTCGTTCTGGCTGTGCAGTAGGTTCTCGTTTGGTACACACTTCCTTCCACCTCCCATCCCCTCCCTTTCCTTACCCCGCACCTTCACCTTCCCTCGATACTTTTAAAACGACTAAGTCTTGACACGATGAGCAAGAAGCCCTCAGATCCCCCTTCGCCCGACCGCAAGCGCTCTTTGGAGGCCGAAACATCGTCTGACGAGGATGAGGAGAGAGGCGGTCGCCACAAGCGACAAGCAATTAGCCTCGATACAACCACAAAGCGCGGAACTGTGTCAAAGACAGCCGATCCGACCTCCCCAACAATCAGGCTGAGCCCCACGGACGAGAATGTCCAGGAACATGAACTCCTCGAAACTCAGGAAGCTACAGGAACACAATCTCCGGCACCAGCAGCCGCTCAGACACCCCCAGAGGCTTATCGCCAGCCGGTTGAAGACAAGGACTTCCGTATGCGTGCCCTAATTACTTCCGCCGAGGCGGGGATTATCATTGGCAAGCAAGGCAGAAGTATCAGCGAGATCCGACTTCTGTCTGGCGCAAAAGTACAGATCTCAGACCACCTTCCTCATGCCCAAGATCGAATTCTCATGATATCTGGCATGATGGATCAAATCTCGAAGGCTTTTTCCTTGGTCGCCGCCAAAATGGTACGCGAACTGCAACCAGGGAACGACCTGCCAATTCCCCAAAGAGTCGCAGAAGTCCGGGTGTTGGTACCGAACCAACTAATGGGATGGTTTCTGGGACGTCAAGGAGGAGGAAAATCCAAGCTGAAGGAGATTATGATGAATTCGAGCGCACAAATAACATCTGCCGGCGGCGTACTTCCCAGCAGTACCGAGCGCGTCTTGATCGTCATGGGGGTTGTGGACGCCATTCACCTCGCCACATATCACATTGGAACAAATTTGCAGAGCCAGCGCCAAGATATCCGCGGATTTGTCCCGTATCAGCCAATTGCCATTCCGGCTGGTTACGGAGATGCTCGAGGTGGAATGCTTCCTGGATACGGTGCCCCGGGCTACTTCCCACAAGGTCAATACATGGGACATCCGGGGCACCATCAGCAAATGCAGCAATACGGCTACCAAGGCATGGGTCCTCCGGGCACATCGCCAGTGCCAAGTCAAATGGTGCAGATGTACATTCCAAACGACATGGTTGGCGCTGTCATCGGCAAGTCTGGAGCGAACATCAACGAAATTCGACAGGCCAGTGGCTGCAAGATCAAGATCATGAGCGCAGACCGGACCAGTGCCGAAACATTGGTGACGGTCACTGGAAGCCCGGAAGCCAATCAGATGGCGCTATACATGCTTTACTCACGATTGGAAGCAGAGCGTGCCAGAGCGCATATGCGTTGAAGCAAGCGCCGTTATTTTTCGATCGTTAACGGAGGGGAGGGAACCCAGGAGGCAGATATGTGGAAGTGAAAGCACTTGTGTATATGCTCGAGGAATATCTTGTGTTCTCTAATTGGGTTATGACAACTGCTAGCACCTGTCGATCTCACGAGTGCCGACTCGAGAATTAAGATGTTTTTAGCACGGGTGGCTCAATTAGGAAGAATACTATTGCTTGAATCTGCACTACCAAAATTTACTATAGACTCTTCCTCTATAACTTCCTCTGACTCCGACTCCTCGTCATTATACACGGCCTGTCCTGTATCGAAATCACATTCCTCGAGTGGCACCAGCTGGGTTTTGTGCTTGCACTTGTAAAAAACAAAGAGGCCAATGAACATTGGTAGGCCCACTGGCAAAAGAATCAGGATCAGATTAGGCTGCTCATATGAAACATGGTGCAAACATAACCATTGACTTACGGTAAACTGACAGAACGTTCTGCCATCTGAACGGCCTTGTCGCAAACGCTGCGTATCCCTGCCCGACGATGATCACGCAGGCCAGGAACACAGACAGATATTGTCCATACGGAAAGAACGGGGCGCAATATGGCAAATCCTCCAGCCGGCGGTTTTGCGCCACGTATGCAGCACGAAACCGGAGATGGATTAGCGTTATGGAAAGCCAGGTGAGAATCCCAGACATGCCTGTTAGGTGAAGCAGCCAGCTAAACAGCACCCCGTCTGTATCACGCCAATGAATCAAGATCAGTAACAGGTGAGTTGGTCGAGCGATGAGTTGGCTTCCTGATACTGACCCCCGAATATGATGCCCATGAATGCCAAGCACCCAACAGCGGTTGTCACACCCAAACTCCACAATGGCACACCATTAGCAGCAACTTTGCCCAGCAATTGCGGTGCTCTCCCTTCAATGGCCATGGTCATCAACGTTCGGGACGCTGCGTAGATAGCGCTGTTGCCGGCGCTCACCACCGCGGTGAAGATGACGCCGTTCATAAGGTGTGCTGCGGCTCTCAAGCCAGCTTTTTCAAACACGCGGGTGAAGGGCGCGATTTTGATGTCTTCGGAATTCGCGGATTCGAGTAGGGATGGGTCGTCGTTACGTATTATGAGGCCGATAATGAAGACGGACATGACATAGAATAGGCTAAGGACGTTACGATAAAGTGTCAGGACACAAATAGATACTTTGAGTAAACGCCCACGAAACCCCACGTACAGAATTCTCCAGAAGGTTTGGTTGATGGCTCTGAGGAGAACAGTAAGCATCAATGGTTTTTCGGCGACAGATGATTGATCAGAAGGTGGTGACATACTTTGGTACGTTTTTCCGCGGATTCTTAACTTCTCCGGCGGTGATCCCGACAAGTTCTGCATAGTTCCCAAAAGATCTCCACGTCAGTGGACAAAGCGATCGTCTGCCACAACGACATCATGTCACGTTACCAGTGCCGCCAAATCCGAAGAATGCAATGACAAACACATTGAAAATGCCTAGAATTCCATTCTTTGACAAAAGGGTGAAGAGATGATGAGGGACACTAACCGAAGGGGCGCGCTTACTCGCCTACTGACCTTGAATGGGGCGCCGGGTATAGTCCAATAGCTGAATCCCAAAGCTTCATCTGAGCCGAGCAGTCCAACATCCAGCGCAACGCCAACAATGATGAATACTGCAAAGGATTTGAGAGGTATCAGCTCTACCGTATGGTGAGTGGGTCATCGCGGGGCCAGCGTGTGACATACCAATGACTGCGACAACTTTGACCGCCGCCATCCAGTATTCACTCTCTCCAAAACTTTTCACGCTGATGACGTTAACAGTCACCAGTAATGACAGAACGGAGGCGGACCATATCCAGCTCGGAACTCCTGGCGTCCTGTCATAGAGGGGGATGGAGATGAACATACGATTAAGCATACTCCACCATCCTTCCTTCGCTCACCAGAAGCTGACTATTATGCCCAGTGCACTGAGTTCGGACGCTGGAGTGATACATGCGTTAGAAACGGCAATCTTCTGTGTGAGGTCCTGCTGTATGTCACTCACGCAATGTAACGGCCCACTGTGCCCAATCTACACGGCGGATGTTATGTAAGCCTTTTGCCAAGTGTGCAAAGGACCGCATATCATACTAACAGTTCCATCTGAATGGTAATGATTAGGTGATTGATATTGTTGGGGACGATATGAACCTCCTTTGCGTGACATACCCCAGTGTAAATGAGTACGCTGTCGACGTACGTCAACACAGATATATGGCGATCAGCATGCGATCTTTCGAATCAGATTCTTCGACTTCACATACCAGGATCAACTGTACAGGCAAAGTAGATTAATAAGAGTCAAAGGGCTTGAAAGACGTTCCGGATGGCTCTACTTGCCGAAACGCGCCGCATACGTGGTAAATGACCCAGACACCGGTATGAGGGTTGCCATCTCGCCCAAACTTGAGGTGGTGAAGAATACCATCGTTCCCACTAACGATACAGTATCGCAGTCGTGATGAGACAACGGAATGTCCTTAAGCTGTGTGCGCTTGCGACTATACCAATGATAAAAGCCACGAGAGCCCCAACTGGCCCCGCCAAAGCTATGGTTGCGCCGGAACCGATAAACAGCCCCGTGCCTAGAAAATCATCTCGCATGTAAGAGTGCCATTCCGGTCTTCAAGGGGTCCTCGGGATTTCCGCGCAGCACTGACCAATTGTTCCTCCAATGGCAATCATTTGCAGATGCCGGGCTTCCAACTTCCGTTGTACTTTCCGGACCTTTGGCGGTTCCGGAGGCAGCAGGCCGCCCCCCGTAAGCGACACATATTCAGACATAACTTGTTGCAGCGTTGAGAAATGTGAATGGAACGGCGAGGTCAAACTCCGCAGGTCATTATCTGGGTCATGCTGAATTCAGAACGCGAGATTAATATTACAATAGTCGGTGACGCCAGCGATTGCGCAAACTCTCTCACTTTTTGCTGCGCCCATGTGACTGCGAGCGCGATTGGCTCATCACCTACATTCAGGTGGTCCAGCTTTCAGTGGCTTAGTAGACAGTCGGGGCAGGCGCCCTTGGATGATGAACTTGTCCATCCATTCTTGTCGACCCCTTTCAGCAAAACGGACACGACAGCCATGGTGAGCAGCGAACCTACGATTCTGGGGGAGATTATATGCGACAGCGGGAGGGGTTTATGATGAACGGGGATGGATGAATGGCGACGCTAGACGAGTGTGATGGATGGATGGATGGATGAACAGAAAACCGAGCCGGAATGCCTCAACGAAGAACTCAGCTGTCGGTCCATGAGACATGACCTATCTTCGACAAACCACTAAATGCCGCCGGAGCGAGTTTCGCTGATGGGCGATATCACTGGAAGAGAGTGTGGGCTTTTGCGCCGTCCACGTTGGGAATTGTCGGCGTAAAGCATTTGACATTTGATTGCTTGGACGAAAACCGTGGAGAACTGCGAGCGATGTCAGCCAGGGCGAGGGCGATGGCTGCGGAGATGCATATAGCTAGCACGACCGGCACAACTGTTTGCTAACGAAACCTTTGACTGATCTTCCCAGGCCGACAGCGTCACTATCCGCACCCGTAAATTCCTGACCAACCCGCTTCTGCAGCGTAAGCAGATGGTCGTGGATGTCCTCCACCCCGGCCGCGCTAATGTGAGCAAGAAGGAGCTCGGTGAGAAGCTCGCCAAGCTGTACAAGGCGGACCCTGAGGTGAGTTGTGGTACAAAGTTCTGGCGCGAAAGTGCCTCTTGCTAAAGATGGTCATGTCCGTCCAGTGCATCTTCGCTTTCGGTTTCCGCACCCAGTTCGGTGGAGGCAAGTCGACCGGATTCGCCCTGATCTACAACTCCCTTGACTCTGCCAAGAAGTTCGAGCCCAAGTACCGTCTTGTGCGAGCTGGTATGGCCGAGGTCCAGAAGACTGCCCGCAAGCAGCGCAAGGAGCGCAAGAACAGGTCGAAGAAGTTCCGTGGAACCAAGAAGGCCAAGGCTGCCAAGGCTTCCAAATAGAGTATGTTGATCATACGATATTCCTGGTCGCAATCTGATACCAATCTGTCATCTTTTTTTCTAGTTATTTCATATTTCCCTTTCTTTTATCGGATGGGTTCTCAGGAAGCTTCTTTGTTGGGTTGATTATCGGCGGAAGGGCCCGGAGACGTCCCTTCTGGGGCAAGCAGACTCTTGCTTTGTACACAGTTTCTGCGAGATGTAATAACCCTTCAATTACATTTTCGTATTGCGGACTTGTCCTTGCATTTGCTGAGAGAAACAATCTGGTTCATGGGAGGCTACTCATGTTTGAGGAAATCGTGCTCGTGGACTCTTTTTAAGACCTCATATTTGGGATTTGGTCATGGAACGAATTGGGCACGGACCCCAACAGAATCAATTCATCGTATCCTATTTAGCCCACAAACACTCCCCCTCCCTGGTCCAGTAAAAGAAATCGGTTTGTGACCAACTTTAGTAACATCATGTCTCGGCCGGTATTCGTCTTTTACGTTAAGAGAAATCGATCGACGGCAGAAAGCTCGGTGGTTGTTTCCTTCGAGTGGCTTTGGAATTTAGAACATTTTGAGCTGTTGTTCTATGCAGCACGTGACTTTCGAAATAGAGTTTGACCGAACTGATGACGTAGCGCGGCAAAGTTGAGTCGAAAATGACGTGTCCGTTCTCTCATTGTGACTGTCATGTGTGAAATGTTTAGCGCGTCATCGGAGGAATCTATCTCACCTTTTCAGATTCACGAGCTAAATAAGGAGAAGCCTCGCCGCCTCCCCTCTCACGTTCAAACAGAACCTCCTACATCCATTCATTTTCATCGTAACAACACCCACACTCTTTCTCATACTCTTATACCGGCGTAAAAACAACAAAACTCACCGCTATGTTGTCCGGACCCAACAGCCCAGTCGATGGGCCACATTCAACTTCAACTTTGGGTCGCACTCCCACTCAGTTCATCGCACAACCCCATTCTCCCTCCGGCTCAGGGAGCGACGGGGGCCACCTGCCTCCCTCGCCGGCCGAGCTCATTCTCACTCGATGCGGAGGATGGCTGTCTCTGTTGCGTGTCTTGATCCAGCAATTCGATGACCAGACGTCTTTGGAGAAACACATGGCTCAATCACACGCAAAAACTCTAACCACTTGGACCCAACACCCGTCGCACGAACGAGAGGCTGCTTTCAGCACCTCCACCGGCGTGCAAGACCTCATGAAAAATCTTCGCGAGACCTGCGGGAAGCTTGCTGCCGAGCACGAAGCCGTGTATTCAGTACTGTCCGCTCAAACTCTACCGGCACTGAAGAGCCTCGAGAAGGAGGTCCACGGAAAGATGACTGGAATGATGCAGGAAGAGAAGGAGAGAAGAAAGGAGAGAGACAAGGACGAGGTCAAACTGAGACATCTCATCAAGGAGCTTAAGCAGGCTCTGGTTGCTGCGAGCAACACAGGCGAAGTTTCGCCTTGGACTGCTGGAGACCCATGGTTGTTCAACATTGGTACGTACGGCTGGCCAGAACTCTTTCTGTTGAAGGCCACTACCGTGCAAATGACATCGAATTAATGTTCTACCGCTGTTCCGTAGCTATCAAGCGCCACATCCACGAGACCACATTGAAGCAACAGAATCACACATCCAGTCTGGATAGGCTCGAAAACACTTTCGGCGTTTGGGAGAAGAACTTGATCAAGAATATGAAATCAGCTCTCCTCGCCTACACTGGTCTGACCTCTGTTTCCGCTTCCTCGCATGGAGCAACTGCTCTTCTCGAGCAAGCCCTCCAGAAACTGGACCCCGAGCATGAATGGGAGACTTACCGCACCACACAACTGGTGCACAGCTTCCCTCCTTCTGGATCTTCCGCTAACCTCTTGGATGATTATCCCGGGGCTAACGACCCTCTCGTCAATCTCGTCAAGGAAGGATACTTGCTGCGCAAGTCAAAGATCATGAAGAAATGGCACGAGAACTGGTACTGCCTTACAGCTGCCGGTTGGTTGCATGAGTTTGCCGAACGCCCGAGGCTTGACATTTCGGATGGAAGCGCGCACCTGCAGCCAGCCAAGAGTCTCTGGCTCAGGTCATGCTACATCAGCGAATTGGGCGTTCTGGGTCGAGGAAGTGCGTCAGAGTTCCACATAACGCACATCAACACTCATGCCGTTCTGTCAAAAAAGAAGCATGTTTTCAAATTCTCTAGCAACTCGATGTCGGAATCCGAGGCGTGGTTTGCTGCCATCTCGCAATTTGTTCCTGCAGGCCACGGATCGCATGCTGGCACACCAAGCATCTCCCCTTCAACATCTGCTTCTGGCCTTCCCGCCAGTGGTGACAGTGCCGATGGGCGACGCCTGTCCAGTGCGTCCACTGCATCTTCCACCTCTATGATTGGAAGCGCGGGAGGTGTGGCCCACCCTATGACTCAACCGATCCTGCCCGAATCTCACCAGCGTGCCGAAGAGGCGCCTCGTTCGGCAGAAACTCTGAGTCGTGAACCTTCTCTGCGCCGTGAGGACCAGCCTCTACCCGATCAGCCTCTGCCTGCTCAATCAGCCAGTACCGGAATCTACTCCAGTGCCACCACTTCCGTCGCCCCTCCCCCCGCCCCCGTGGATTTCGTGCCTCCCCCCTCTCTGCACGATAATCCTGCCGTGAACACTTCCAGACCGGTCTCTCACGGTCCGGATATCCCCGTGCAATCACCGGCTGCAGCTGCGCACGATACTCCCGCTGCTGCTCCCATCAACCCTGACGTTGGACCCATGCAGACCACTGCCACCGGAGAAGAACCCATCCAGCCTACTATCCAGCCAACGGTCGCAAGGGAAGAGGCCGCCCCTCAAAAAGGGAACCCCGTCACGAACATGTTCCGACATGCGTTCGGGGGTAAATAAACGTGATTATCGAGTTTGAGACTGGGATTGGAGAAGGTGACGGAATCTCACGATGACATCCCCCGTCCCATATTTTCCCTCTATCAGAGAGCGACGAAATTCCCTCTTCACCAAAGCGAAGTCGGCGTGCCCATCGGTCTAAAAAGGATCGGGGCCGTGCTTTGTCTGGACGAGAGCGATCTTCAACTCACAGGAAAAAATCACTAAAACAAAAAATCCGCGATGGTGTTCATATTTTTCACGCAGATGATAGGGAGGTGGAAAAAGGCGAGGCTGTTGCCAAGTCGGCCGAGGCAGAGGTGGAACGAGAAGCGGGCAGTGTTGGGACATTAGCCAGGATGGCACATCGCACCAAGACCATGGTGAAGATAGCATCTGTGAGCCGACCAGTCAGCTTCTACTATGTGAGCGCTTTGCTATATAGGAGAGCCGCGAAATTCGTCGACGCCCGCCACGTTCACAGGAGGATCAGTATGGAACAGATCTTTCTGTGGTGTACAGCAATATGTGGGATCGTAGCAGGGATTGCGCTCAGTAAATATTGTTGCAGTTATTAGTTTTCGTACATGTCACTCGTCAATATCATTCTTTCACGTCATAAGTAACCTGTGTTATTCAATGTATCTACAAGCAAGTGTGATCTTTCGGAGAAGGTCTCACTTATTTTCAAGTAAGTTAGCCGGCAAGGTGGCAATTTCCCAATCACAAGAAAGTCCGCAATGCAGCGACGATTCGTTTGGCCCTGCTGACAATAACAGGGTTGATGGTGCTTTTTTTCGATCCTTCCGCTCCTTCATCGTTCTCCTCCTCTTCCTTTTCCTCTACTTTTTCTTCGTCCTCATCCTCATCATCAGATTCGGAAAATTTGATTTTGTTTCCTTCCACCACACCCTTTTTTGTTGTACCAACGGTGGGATCCGATAACAGGACAATTTCCTTGGCCTCTTCGATGGTTTCCTTGAGGAGAGCGAATGTGAGAAAACTGAACGAGAAGACACATTATCGACGATTTGTGGCCACCCACCTGTCGCGCTTGATGACTCAGACCCTTGCAATAGTCCAGTGCCATGTCGAACTCGCTGTCACTCAGCTGAATGAGCAACCGAGAGGTCAGCTGCTGAAACTCTAGCGCAAATGATAACGTTCTGGTGCCGACGTACCTGATGTGTGTACCACAGATTTCTCAGAATCCACACTTGTTGCACTTTCTTGAACTTCCACTCGGTACGGTTGTTCACGTACACATTGAGGTACTCAACAGCCGCTTTCCGCTTTTTAGCTTCGCCCGGAGCCGACACTGGCGTTTGAAGCAGATCTTTTCGCACAGGTTTGGCTGTTGAGTCGTCCGCGGCGGGCGCGGGTGCGGCTTCAGGCTCCCCTTCTGGCATGGCGTTCTCTGACGAGGTTGGTTTTGCTGATAAGCTAGACTCGGCGGCTAACTTCTTTGTCCGCATTAGTTCACGTTGTTTGAGCTTTTGCAGTGCAGTTAGCTTTTTCTTTGGGCGCGGTTTGCCCGTTTTCGGTCGTTTTCGTTTTTTGGCTGAGGATGTGGTTGGTGGTGCGGTGTCGGTGGACGCTTCAGGTACGGCAGCGGCAGCGGGCGAGTCTTTTGAGTCCTCTCCCTCGCTTTGTTTCCGTTTCTTCGCTGGTGTCGGTGGGGTGGCCGTAGACTCCTGAGTCACCGTTGGTTTCTGCTCCTCTAAAGAAATTGTTTTCCGCTTGTTGCTCTTCTTTTCATTGTGCTCTACAGCGGGCTTTGGTTGGGAGCTCCAGTCGTTTGTCGATACTTGTACCAGAGGTGCTGGTGTTGGGACTTTTCTGACCTTAGGCTCTTTCGGTTTGCCCTTATTCGCCTTTTTCAGCCTCTTCGCCTCTTTCACTCTAGCCCATTTGTCCGTTGCGACGTTCTCTGCTGGGGACTCCATTGTATCCTCCGAAGGCATTTTGTTGTTCTCGTCCTGTGAACGAATGCCCCTGCTCAACTTCAAAAGTGCTACTGGAAGCGGGAAGCGCAGCACGAAAGGAACCAAAAAGTTTAAGCAAATCCAGCCAAAAGTAGCCAGCTGTGGCTTGAAGGAGTGTCACGCGTCGCGTAAGCCACACCTTCCGCTCAGCCTGAATCTGGCATTGCGCCGCCTTCGCGCCTCAGGCATTCCCCCTTCCCGTCCTCGGCATTCCACCCATCGCTAAACAGCGAACTCAGAAAACTAAGATCCTCCATAATGATGAAATCAAGGCCCCTCGGTGGGATGATGTGAAGGCTTATGTTTCCGGAAGATTTTGCTGTAGCAGCTTACGGTTTACGCGCGGCGTTTTGCAGATTTGAGCGACACCAATATTGCCGGTCTCGGGACGGACCTCGAAAAGAAAGTCCGACTCGATGCTGCACAGACTGAGAAGGCCTGGGAAGGCGCCGGAAAAGCAACGTAGGTTAACAACCTCATTCTCGTGGAAGTAAATTCCCATGCTTACCAGAACCACACTTCAGCGGGCTCAAGATTTGGAGGATCGAGCAGTTCAAAGTTGTTCCGTGGCCAGAGAAGGATTACGGCAAATTCCACGCTGGTGACTCGTACATTGTGATAAACGTAGGATAAAGTTGTTTATGGCAGAAATGCTGTTAGGGCATAAGTGGCTGACATCTTCAAATTCGAACCCCAGACATACAAGCAGCCGAACACAGATAAACTGCTCCATGATATTCACTTCTGGCTCGGACTTGAGACTACGCAGGATGAAGCTGGAACTGCCGCTTACAAAACGGTTGAACTGGACGATTGTAAGTGTCATCTTATGATGATCTCCTCGCGGTTTCCAACGGATGACCACGCGGGGTTAACACTCATGCGATTATAGATCTTGGAACGTCTCCTGTTCAGCATCGTGAGGTAGATACATTTGCTACCGAATCGACCTGTTGACCTTTACATTGGCCTGATAAGACTCTGCTCCGTTTATTAGGTACAAGGCTTTGAGTCCATGCTCTTCTTATCATACTTCAAGAGCTTCACCATCCTCGAAGGAGGAACTGCCACCGGCTTCCGCCATGTGGAGGAGAAGGAAAAGTTTACTCCTCGGTTGCTCCACATCTACAGTCTGCCCACCAACACACCGCGTCTCCCCAAACGCAAACTCGTCACCACGCTCATGGTCAAGCAAGTCGAGGCCAAAGTGGACAGTCTCAACTCTGGGGACGTGTTTGTGCTCGACCTCGGCAAAGAGATCATACAGTGGAACGGCTCAGGAGCCAGTGGGATGGAAAAGAACAAGGCCGCAGAGTATGTCAGGAAATTGGACGATGAGAGGAAAGACGCAAAAGTCACGGTGTACGGTGCGTACTTTCTCCGAAGCATGCAGCCGGGTTCAATGTCTCAAGCGAATCCGCCTTTGTTTCCAGAGGAGAGCGATTCCGACGTTTCCAAATTTTACGAATCTCTTGGTGGCAAGACCGGGCCCATCGCCACTGCCGCAGAAGGCGCTGCGCGCGCCGCGGAGCAACACAAGCCGCTCACCGTGGAAAAATCGCTTTACAAACTGTCCAACGCTGGCGGAGCGTTGCACTTCAGCGAGGAGGCCAAGGGCACCGTCAAAAAGGACAAACTGGACGGAAACGACGTGTTTGTCTACGACTGCGGCATTGAGGTCTTTGTATGGGTCGGAAAGCAGGCTGATGCTGAAGAACGCAAGAAGGCCATGTACTTTGCTCTGGTACGTGCCGCTATATATCTCATTGCTTTCATTTGACAAAGTATGCTCAAGCTGAATGCCGCCTCTTATAGGAATACATCAAGCAAAACAACCGTCCGCTTGAGCTTCCGGTAACCCGATTGCTTGAAGGAGCTGAGAATCAGGTCTTCTTGGACGCTTTTGACATTTAGTTTGTTGAACTTTCTTTTTGAGTACCAGCAGTATTGATGTTTGTTTGCGTGGGTTACGGACACTACATGCAGAATGATACTAAATGCAAAGATTATGGATTTCTGTGCGATCACGTATCGGCGTTCGGTGCTCATTCTACGAATATGCTATCTAATGAAGGCCGCTGCACCGGCATGCGGAGGGGATCCACATGCTCGCTCCGGCGGAGTGCTGCGGCGGTCATCCGATTGAAGTCGAGTCAAATCCGCTCTTGAACTTGCGTGGAGAACCCAGACAAATCGAGACAAACAGTCTTTTCTCATGAACGCAAGCGATCCGCATAGGACAAGAGGCTCTGTGAAAAGTCTTGATGACACATGGTGGTCAGCCGTTCATTATTCGCCGTCTGAGTCGCCTCCATCCTGATCCAGCTGGTCCTGATGCTGCGCCCGGATCTCTGCCTCCCTCTCTTCGGTTCGCTTCTTCTTTGCCTTGATCTTGGCTTGCAGGTCATTGGCGGGCTTGAAAAGTCCTTGCGTAGCCGTTCCGCAGATGAAACACTTGACGCTCTTGGCGTGTTGCTTGAGCGCGCAGGATTCACAAAAGTAGTGATTACATCTGTCCAAAGAAATAACAAGTAGTTGAACACTGGGATGACGCTAACGACAAACGTGACAAATGTAGGATGTTGATTTCTTACCTGGTCACTATCGGATCCTTAAACTCGTTTCGACAAATCACACAAGCAAACGGCAAATCATCATCACTGCCCTCCTCCTCCTCATCATTCTCATTGTCGCTCGTAATCAAAAACCGATTCGGGTCGTTGTTCCCCTTCTGTTTCTCCTCCCACTCTTTATCCAGCTGCCACCCCGTCTTGTAGTCGCCTCGGTCGTGCATGAAGATACACGAATCGCCATACCCGCAGTACCCGGTTTCTTTGTAGTCCTTGCAGATATCGGGTTGGTAGTCGAAGCGTGTGCTGAGACGGACGTTGGTGGCGCCGCGTAATGGGCCCGCGCGGATGCGGGATGCGTTAGACTGGGTGACGGAATCGGTCCGTTTGTTGACGTATTCCTTATAAGCTGACATGCCACGGTAGATGTTGTCGGCTGATTCAGCTGCATCGCCCGCAAGGACTTTTGGTGGTGGTGGTTGCGGCGCTCCTTCGGCACCTTCTGTCCCGTCGACATCAAGCGTTCGAGTTGCAGAATCCACCCCAAGATTTGCCGCGGTCCCGCTCGTCGCATACGACACGTCCAGCTTCGACAAACCGGCAGCGTCAGCACTCTCGGCCTCTGCTGCAGCTTCTTTCCGTCGTTTGGCCCCGCCGCCCGTTGACGATGTGAAAGCTCCTGACGGTTTCCCTCGCAATTTCTTCGCTACTGACGCTGCGTCCGTCAACACACCAATGCTTTCGTCGTCATCGTCTTCATCGGAATCAAGGAGCCGTGTTCGCTTAGCCTGTTGTGGCCGCTTCCCTCGCTTAAACACTACCACTGGTTCTTTCGTTTCTCCGGACATTCTATCGTGTTGGTGGACAGGGATTTAGAGGACGGTGCGAAAAATCGCAAAGCGTGTTGAAATTGCGCAGCACTGGTGACTGCGCACGCTGATTTCAAAGACGAGGCCACGATCAGCGTCAACTACAAAAACCCATCAACCTGTACGCAGTCTAGAACGAAAATTGAACGTATTGCCCTTAAGCAATTCAACAAGACGAAAAACGAACAGAACAACCCTAAATCGCCATCATGCCAACAGCAAATACGCTGACCGCGCAACAACTCCAAACGCCCTTGCGAACCGAGTTCGCCGTCGACATGCACTGCGACTCCTGTTCCCAAACCGTCACATCCGCCCTCTCCCGCATCACCGGCATCACCAACCTCTCCATCTCCATCCCCTCCAAAACCGTAACGATCGAATCCACCGCTCCCCCATCCCTCCTGTTCAAAGCGCTGCGTTCCACGGGGCTCAACACGGTGCTGCGGGGTCAATCCACCACGGGTTCGCATTCGCACCTAGGTGCCGCCGTGTGTATTTTCGAATCCTTCCGCGGCGCCAAAGGGTGGGCCCAGCACAACAACAAGGGTTTGGCAAGACTCGTGCAAGTGGACGGCGAGACGTGCCTGGTGGACGTGACGATTGATGGGGTGACCCCCGGCGAACATGTGGTCTCGATCCACGAGTGTGGGGATATCAGTGGCGGGTGTGAGAGTACGGGCAAGGCGTTGACCGAGTTGGGGAAGGTGATGGTAGATGCGAGTGGGAGAGGGGATTTGGTCGTAGAAAAGCGGGATGTGAAAGTGTGGGATATTATTGGAAGGTCGATTGTGATTGATGCTGCAAACCAGAAGGCGACTGCAGAGGCGGGGAAAGATGCGGTGTGTGGGATCATTGCGAGGTCGGCGGGCGTGTTTGAGAATCCAAAGAGCGTGTGTTCCTGTGACGGGAAGACGCTGTGGGAGGAAGCCAACACGAACCCTTCCAAGATGTGAATGCGCAACGCTATGGTTTTTGGATTCTCGGCTGGCTTTGTCGAGCAACCCGTAGTTATAGAATCGCATATTTTGTACATATAGGATAGCACTCCTTAAGTAGATTACACACAGCATGATTCAGATGTGAAGAGATGCAAGGGGGCAAAATGTGAATACTAGGAGTGATCTGACCCAATCTGGACACCCTGCCCCTCGCTGCAAATACTCGTGTACGAAGTCGAATTATGAATGCGATGTACAAACGCAGTAATCAGGTGCCAGTGGAACTTGGAAGTCTATATGTATATGGTTCCTCCTCGTGGAAATGTGGCCCCTCCTCGCTTCACGGCAATGACATTGAAGTTGTCGACCAGCTGCGGGTAGAACGTGAGAGCATTGGTAAGATTGGGGTTACAGTCAACTCTTCGCGTACGGCAAGGTTTACTCACGTCATTGAGGGCATTGGCTCCTTTTGTAATTGTCGCCAGATATGACATTAAAAGTACGTCATTGTAGTCCTGTTTGTAAAGCAGATATAAGCCGTCGTGACGAAAGGCGGTGGATATAACGCGTGCGAAAATCACACAAACTAACCGTGAGAAACTCTTCCCGGAATTCTGGGTTATCTACTGTCGGTAAACGGTTGCATAGACTAGAGATTTGACGCATGATGTTGTGGTCTCGAGGAACCAGTCCTGTGAGGTTCAACACGGAATCGTCAGCTTATAGTTAAGTTTGGACGCGAAACTCCCGCTACCTTTTTGCGCATCGGATACGTATGCATGTAGTATCCGCGTACGTGAATGTAGCATTGTAATCGCGTTCCGCTGACTCACAAGATGGGTTATCACTAGTAGGCCATCACGGCTTTAGCAGTGTTATCCAAAGGAGCTTCGAATCAGGTCCAGCTCTCGCAGAAGAAAAGGGTACTCACATGCGGAACCTTTCCCAGCGGTAGCATTAGTGGCATGTGCAACGTGGTCTACAGCAATGCGTTCCGCTTCTCCAGTCTCGATCTTGTATTCGGATTTCAGGAACAGTAGTTGCGCCTGCCCTCCTACAATATCCATTATTGATTCGTAAATGCTGATCGGGAAATCCTTAGCATCGGGCGGAGAAGTTGGGTCGAGCTGGAGGAATAGCGGGCTTTCGTTGTGTTCTATCATCTAATGTTAAAAGACGTCAGCTTGACCAATGCCTTGCTGTAGTAAGGCGGGAAATATAAACTTGCCTGCTGGTGCAAATGTAGGTCTCGTGCGGTGGGCTGAGTACCTGTGGAGTACCATCCCAGGCAGTCATACTTCGGAAAGACTTGCTTCACTGCCAAAGAAAGGGAAATCAGCAAAAGTCCTACTAGAAATTAGAACCTCCGTAACATTCACAAATACAGCCAGGGCCAGCCATGGCGTCCTGTGTCCCATTGTATTTGATGAAGCAACAGTACACGCGACAGTTGTATGAGCCGCCGGTTCTGAGGCTCACCTTTCTCCAACTTGTCGACAAAGTAAGCCTTATTCAGGAGACATTGTCCTCCATTAGGTTCGTACGTCGTCGCTCCGCTGGCACTTGTAAATGGTACTTCAAATGAATCGAAGATCTCGATTTTTCTTCCCGTTTGTATTCCCAACAAAGCACCGAGGACTATGTTAGACAGAAAAAATGTAAGACTGTCATCCTCATGCGAACGGGAGCCCAGGACTCCATTGGTCGTAAACAAATACCGAGTGGGTTTCCGACAGACAGCTGCATTTTGGTCCGCGTCCATTGGTCAGAAATGTTGGTTATGACAAGAGGATGTCTAGAACATTTTGTGAAAAGCATAAGCCAAGGATAGGACTCGTGGAGTGAAGCGTGCTTGACAGAAGAGATACTTGCAAAGTGATGAGAAGGCCGGACGCAGCCGGGGCATCGCTCACGACCTTGACTCCTAAAGTGTCGTCCATGTCCATAGGAGTGGCCATTTCAATCAGTAATCGGTCAGATAAATCACAAGAGCTGTGCTGAGCTCTGATTGGAGTCCAAATTGATAGTGGTGTAGATATGATTGAGTGACAGAATGAAATGAAGCCTTAATGTTGTTTCAGAAAGACCTGGAAGCCAGACGCGTGGACGTCACGAATTTGGAAGGGTTGGTCGTTTTCTCACGAAGGCTCACTAAGGAATGCAAACCTCGGAAACTTCTGTCAATTTTTTTTTTTTGTATTTTTCACGATTTCATTTTCAAGAGATTCAGTTTTTGAATGACAAAAATGGCCTCAATTGCAAAAATGATAAACTTGTGTGCATCACAGAATTCGTTTTAATGAGATCATCAGTCCATATTGAAGATTGAGTAGTGTAAAAAGCAAAAAAAAAAAACAGTAAATCATATAAGAATATTGGAATGTCGAGCATATTCTACCGCCTATTACACATGCTCCGTGGGTCCGGTTGGCAGCGTGTGTAACGGAACTTTGGTAGTCAAGGCGTAGAGTTGCCCCTTCGGATGAAGCAGCTTCTTTAGCGTGAAGACTGGTCCCGCTCCTCTCTGCGTGTCGCTGCTCCCACTCATTTCATGAAATCGTGGATTTGAGGACCATTAGATTGGGAACCTGTGGCTAGGGAAAGCGGCACAGGAGCCAGGCCGGCTTCTTGCAGTGCTCTTACTTATTGTTTCTTTTACTCGGGTCACCAAGCAATGTACTGGGACCACAAACCAATCGTTGAAGATTAATGTTGGTGCTCAAGCAAGCGAAAGAAGTCATGTTTCTATACATATCGGCGACCTCGCGCAGGCCACCGGTAATCGGGCCACCCAGCAATCGTTGAATATTAATGTTAGCACTCAAACAAGCGGAAGAAGTCATGTTTCTATACATCGCGCAGGCCACCGGCAAAATAACCCATCGGAACAATGCCAGAAACCATCACCCACCCGATTCTCCTGCTACAAACCATCACGCACCTGATTCTCCTGCTACAACCGCACCTCTCCTCAGATATCTGCTGGAAGGAAGGCTACTTGAACGCCCGCTCCTAACAAGAAGGCGCATGCAAGCGTAAGGCCACTTGTCATAATCATGAGAACTACCCCGCGCTGTTTTTTCTTGCATTTAGGGCTCACAGCACCGTCCTCTGGCAAGTCCTTGGTCTCCTCCTGACGTGAAATGTCAATGATGAGACGAAGTTTCCCGCAAGCGCCTGCTCCGGCCACGACAACAGCGTCCTCAAGGTCCTTGTCGTCAGCCAAGGGCAGACAATCACTCTCATCATCAATGTATAAAAGATTCGAGGCAACCGAAAGCTGGCAGATGGAGTTTTGTGGCAATGAATTGCTGGAGCGCGGCAAGGGAGTCAAAGGGGGATGTGAAGCGGTGCGCTTGATGTGTTCGTGGATGACTGATCTTAAAAGCATACAAGTGAAGAGGCAGTGCCGATATACTGATGGAAGTACCAAGCGCCGAGGAGGGAGTAGCGGTGTTGGCCGGCGGCGGTGTGGAGTTCTTGTAGCGGGTAGGGAGCATGCTTGCCGAATCATTAGGCGCGACTGTGCTGTCGTCGGCAAATTGCTCTTGTTCTTCACCGAATACAGCTCAGAGCTTCCGCCCCGTGGTCTGATTGATAAGCCATGCATGACTCACCTGTCAATTTCCCAATTGACAGTCACATGGCTTAGCAGATGATTGTCCATTTGTGTAAGCGTGGTGTGAGCTTGAGAACATCGACCATTCCTCAATAACGCCTGATTCGTCCACGACGGGTAGATGAAGATAACGTCCAGCATGCATCTCTCTGAGTGCATCTACCACAGGTGTACTGGGTGTGACGATGTCAGGGTGGGGCGTCATGACGCGAGAGACAACGGTTGTAGCGGGATCCTCCACCAGAAGTAAGTCTGGAAGAAGGTCGACTGACATTGGACCCCGCTGGTGTTGTACCCGGTGTACCAACAGCAGACCCTCGATGGACCAGCAACGCTCAGTTTCGACCACTGGCGGATGCCTAAATTGACCAGCAATCACTTTGTTGAGAGCGTCATTTGATGTGCTCGTCGTACTGACGCTCACAGGATTCGCCGTCATGGCCTTGGACACGGCAGTCGTCGGTGAGAATATCTGCGGTCGACAATCAAAACTGCGGTCTTGGCGCTTCGCAGCCATGTATGCAGCGACTTCAAAGACTTTGGCAGATGCCACGGCAGTTCCGGGAACGGCAGGGCGAGATGAGACGGGAGTGCGCGGTGGCGTTGTTGACGGCGTGTCCCTGTCCCGCCTTGCTTTGCCACTGGGCCAAAGAGGGCGTTGATTTCGGTTTGCGTACTGCTCTATTCGGCAGGGCAGTTCCGGACGACGACGGTTGTTTGGCGTGCTTTTCGCAACAGATTTCCCAATCGATGCGGTTCTGGTGGGCGCTGTGCGTGGCGAACTGCGGACCTTGGCGGCCTCGAGCTCTGCGTTCTTACGCATGGTCTCCTCTCTTCTACGGCAGGAGGCGGTTGGAGCGGCCGCACCCATTCCATCGTCGGAAGTGAAGCTGGTCTGTTTTCGGACAGGCCGGTTGTCAGAGACGGGGGGCGTGCTGGGGTTGGTGTTGCGAGAGCTCATAATTGCCGTACTGTTCAATGCGGTTCCTTCCGAAGCGATGTCCGTAGAACTAAGATATGAGCGATAGGACTACGTTTCTCATGGGGATAAATAGGTGTTGTTCGAAAGGAACCCGCTCAGGAACAATAGACTACTGCCAGCTGGTGGCGGACAATAGTGACGGGGAGTAAGTAGGAGGATACCGTACGGTGAGCCTGAGGACCAACTGCAGGTCCAACTCGCATGCCGTCAGTTTGCCGGTCCAAATTCCATCCCGTGAACCAGCGTGTGCGTTTTGTTCGTGAAATCTCACACGCTCCCAGATAAAGGATGACAGTTTTTTGCCCTCCGCTGAGAGTTACCCGATTCCGGGACTGTGGTACGTGGCGCTGAACCCAAGCCCTGGAACTCCCTGAATATAGGCGGGACCGTTACTCTCAAATTCTGACACACAGCCGCAAAAAGGCAAAGGGAAAGTCAACGAACCTCCTGATGTTTATTTTTTGCATTTGCCCATTATCATTATTATCCATCCCGCAGTTTGACATTTTCTCAGGCTCCCCGTGCATAGCCCACGAAGCAGTTTTTGGGAGTTGACAGCCACTCACTCTCATTTCCATTTCACCGGAACGTCCACCGGAACCGTTGAATTCCAACGACTGGCCTCAACAACATGAAGTTCTTGGCGGTGCTCAAGGCCGTGCTGCAGGTTGTGGCATTGACCGCCGTACTGCTCACTTGGTCCTCCGTAGGTATGTAAAATGCCCCGGGTCAAACTCCGACCAACTGCATGTCCCTGTAAAGTGGCTTTTGGTAATTCCGCTGACCCCGACCCTCTTTCCATTCAGGCCGCTTCTTTGAAGCTGTGACCACCAAGACCAATTCACTTCATGTATGGTTCGGGCCTCCCACAACGCCAAAGGAGATTCACATCGGCGAGATATATAACGTCACAATTGAATGGACGAGCAAATTGGCGACTCGGAAAACGTACCTGAATGTTTCGATGGACCTGGGTCTTGTCTGCTCCAGTGGAAGTGAGAGCGCTCGATACAAGGTAGACCCTTTGGTGGTCCAGACGAGAGCCGGTAAGGATCCCGTGCTTGATGGAAAACTTCCAAAGAATAGCGAGATTTACCTGGTGCTTCTTGTACAGGAAAAGTATTTCTGGACTTTCCCTTGACATCAGAAGACCTGCGTCCCGACGTGCAAGGCTCATTATGTCACCTGAATCTTGCGTATTCGTACTGGGCCAACACTGCAACTCCTGGCGAAGCAAAACTCATTATTGAGGACAACGAGAACTCGGATGTTTTCAAACTTGTCCGCGAGCCACGATTGCGGCCTCTTCCTCTTGCAAATGCAACCATCCTCGACCCTGCCGACCGTCGCCTGAGCTGGCAACTCCGCGTAGATGAAATACTATCACACGCCGGAACGGCGTCTGTACGATCACTGACTTTCAAGTACCCGGAAGTACGACAGTACTTTTACACCGCAGTATCTATATGGCCTGAGGATGACCCGGAATGGTCCATGGACCAGTCGATATCCTTGTTTACATGGTTGAAGTGGGTTCTTGCTTTGACGCTGCTCTATACCGTCCGAGTCAATGAGCGGGCACGGGCCATTGCTGGTAGTCCATGGCGCAAGCTTGCAGGGTGGTGGGGCAACGACATTGAGGTTCGTGCAATCGTCTTACTCTGATTTTCTCTTGAAACACTTGGCTGACATCGATCGTATCTATTGTCTCAATAGGACCCACTAGCCCCTCGCAAGACGGTGCGATCGCGTCGGCGCAGCATTCTCCGAGACCATATCCCCATGCACGGGGCATAAATAGCTCCAGGCCTCATTAATTGTCACATCTATTGTATTTATCATAAATTTTATTATGCGCTCTTTTGCTCGAAAGCATCTCAAGCAGATCGGATCACATGTCGGGAAATCAAGGAACGTATTAGGTAGTTCTCATTTTGTGTGATGAGTTCCCCGCAAACGTCTCAAGAAATGCATCATGCCTCTTCAGTGGTAGAGTCAAAGACGTTCGTGGGCACTGGGCTCGTTGGGTTTTTAGGGTCCGTGATACTGCCGACATCAAATTTGGATCGTCCTGACTGTTCCCCATCCAGTTTGGATCGGCTCAACACCGGTCCACTCTTCTGCGTTTTGCTTTTATTGGGACCGGACTTCTGACGGATTGACTTCAGATTCAGGCCATAGGTAAGATTCGTCTGAGCCCGGAAGACGAGCGTCATGTTGCTGATCTGGGAATCGAAGAGCACTGGGTAGTTCTGATAGATCAAGATCTGGTTTTGTGGTTCACAGAATTTCCATTATGGTTGAGTTGCACCGTTAAGCAGAAGTCGAAACACTCAAGCCGTGCGTCTTACCTTGATGAGGACATCGAACACGACAGACAACCAGATCAAGACATACTCCTTGATCAGTTCCGTAGATACAGTCTGGCGATTGATGCCTGATTTGCTTCCCATGTCCTCTGGCATCATCGAGGCAGCCGCCATCCTTAGCAGCACCACATCGCTGACAGTCGCCAGAATCTGCGTGCCAACGACGAGTGCAATGTTCAGCGGTTTGTACACCTCCTTGTTGATCGTCGAGGCATTGACAGCTTTGCCTGTGCCCGCGACTTGCGTGAATCCAATATAGATCGGGATCAAGACGAGTATGACTAGTGGATATATTAGTAGACATCGTCTTGAGATTTGCAGGATAGTCGCTCCGCCTCGTCGATTCAAAGCCAAGTAACCACGAACAATGGTATTGTGGATGACACAACACAGGCCAAGCTAACATCATATTCCAGAGAACAATCCAAAGATCCTGTCAGCGTTACATTCGATGAAAATACCACACTTGGTCGCCTACCTGGATTCCCAGAAAAATAATCATGATGCAAACATCATTCAGAATGTACAATTGCCCGGTCTGATTGAGACCAATGGATATGATTCCCGCTGTGGCCACAATGAGACCAATCAGATTCAGAGCCTTTTGCCGATTGTTGTCGGTGATGAGATTCAGCGAAACACCATGTTTGTTGATGTTTATGATGCATATTGTGAGGACAATGCCGGCTATCAAGGTCCCACCCTGTTATGGAAAGGATTGCAGCATTTTTGACCAGAGTGTCAGAAAAGGAACAATGTAGGAGGTATTAGACACCAGCGGCGCCAAGTACCTGCATAGGGATTGCATTGGCAACCGGAATAACCATCAGGGTCAATTTGGATGAGGTAGTACGGTGTGGAAGGACAAGTAGCACGATTTACAAGAAGGCTTTGACAAAATGTAAAGACAAAAGTGAAATGGTACAATTTTAGAACCCTGGCCGGAGGAGCATTATCTTTTCTCATCTTTTAAAGACTCTATTGAC
This sequence comes from Powellomyces hirtus, assembly GCA_025526995.1. Taxonomy (NCBI): domain Eukaryota; kingdom Fungi; phylum Chytridiomycota; class Chytridiomycetes; order Spizellomycetales; family Powellomycetaceae; genus Powellomyces; species Powellomyces hirtus. The sequence continues at coordinate 785,055 of JAHLKG010000002.1, forward strand.
TGACTTAGCAAGTAATACGATATTTTTGGGAACAACGTTACGTCAGGTGCACGCCTTGTACCTATGCCAGAGATACATATGCCGACCCTTACAATGCGAATGATTCATAAGCCAGAACAAAAGGCACGATGGACTTCGAAACTCCGACAAACGGCAGTCATCAGCGGCAATGTTACTATTTTTGACACTCACGAGTCTATATCGAAAAAGAAGGCCTGGACGGCGCCTCACACGCAAATTCCCGTAAACAAAAGTAAACAAAGGCTCTGACATGTAGAAAGAAAAGATCAGCCGGTCTTACCTCCGGATGCAAAAGAAATTACCCATCACGACATATATATTCCTCGCGCCCATTCCCCTTCCTGCCCTGTTCTGTTCCTCTGTACCTACACCTCAAGTGCCAAAAAAAAAGCATCAAGTCGTCCTCCCGCCGCCTTCCCTCCCTCCCCCTCTTCTCCCAGCCTCTTGTACATTACTGTAGATTAGATCCCCCTCCGTATATATTCATTCCATGGCCCCTTTCCGCGCCCTCGCGCTCCTCTTCCTGGTCTCCTCTGCCAGTGCTTCCAATCTCTACCAACGTCAGGCTGCCAATGCCACTGCTGCTCCAGCCCCTACCGAGACACGTATTGTTGTCCCATCCACAGCTGCTCCGCCAGTTGTAACTCCTCCAGTGGTCATTCCAATCATTACGACACCCGTTGTCCCGGCTACCACTCCGATTCTCCCGGTCGTCACCTCCGTCGTGCCCGCCACAACCGCCCCAGTCGTTCCTGCGACCACACCTGTTGCTGTAACAGCCACTCCTGTCGCGCCAGTTTCTCAGCCGGCTGGCACCACCAGCAGACCGCGTCCCGCTGCGACCACGGGGCCGGTCACCTCAACCCAGCCAGCATCCGAGACCAAAACCCCTTTGGCCGGCGGACAGATCTCGGGTGTTGACCCTACTAGTGAGCCCTACACCGGAGTCTCAAAGACCTTGGTGATTGTGCTTGCTGCCGCTGGTTCTGCCATCGTACTTGCTGCCATTGGAATCTTCCTCTTCCGCCGCTTCGGTGTGCCCTCCTCTGAAAAGTTCAAGAAGCGCATGTCCGATGCTGGCGGTTCCACTGCTTTCCTCCACCGCAGATCCCCATCCAGTCAAATGGAGCTTGGTGATGTATCTGGCAACATGATCGAACACCCAACCTTCGGACCCCGCCGCACATCTTCCGAAGCGTCCGCCGCTCCATCAAGCGAATCCTTGGCGCCCATGACGATGCTGCCCAGCAACTCCATCGAAGAAGACTTCCTCGGATCTATGGCCCGGAGGTCCGTCAAGCCCCTGCGCTGTGCTCCTACAGTCAGTTCTGTCTCGTCGGACCCTGCGCAAGCCCCTGACGCGTTCTACGACCAATACACATCCGCGTACTACGAGCAACAGTATGACGTGACCTCCCAGTACGCTCAACCTCAGTCATCTCAGGGGTACCCTAGGCCTTACCACCAGCAATACTCCGTGTATACACCGCACCAGCCCCAGCATTTGGGCTACGAGTACGGTGTTCACCAGGAAGGCCAACACTACGACGGTCCTCACTACGGGCACCAATAGATAAAATGATATTTGCGGCGTAGTAGCATAGATGAGAAACCCGCGTACTCCTCGCTTCTTCTGTGTACAGTAAGGTAGTAGATAGATCATGTAGACAGCAATGAATATAGATATTGCTGACGATCAACGGCCTCACTCCTTGAGAGACTCTATACAAAACTCCGACACGCGTAATCACAGCTGCGCCACAACCCAACCTCCCATTCCACAACTCCGCCGAGTCGGGGACTTTCCTACCGGGTATGTATCCGGCCCCATAAGAACAAACATTAAGAGCACAAAGGGCTATCCACCGAATAAAACGAAAAGGTATAATGACATAAGTTTTAGAAACGCAGGCGCATAATGTGTTTTTGGTTCGATCGCGGATGTGTTGTCAATGGATATTCTGATTCCATTCATCCTTCACAAAACCCTGACTTAGATAAGCTAAGGAGTATCTGTTGATTAAAGCTTCTATGACTTCTATCAGAAATTCATTCCCATTCTTAGATGGACGTTTTTGACTGCTTTGCTTGCATTAATCTATTTCGCCCGTCTCGTTTGTGAAACCTACATACGTTCCCGCCGCATAGTTGGAAGGTCTGCTATCATAAAAATGCCACCACCTGCCAAAGCCGGTGATGCTGCAGCGGCGCCAAACCCATTGGCAGAGTCGATCGCTCTGGTCGCCACGTCAGGGAACCATACAGTCAAATTAACACTTGAATGCCACTACGCCCTCGAAAAAGGTCTCTGGTCTCCGACATCGTTTCGGATATACCCTTACACCAAAAAGATGTCCAAACTGACGTAAAAGGATGTTGTTATTAGAGCCTCCAGCAATTCAACCGGTGACCCACCAGCGCAAAGCGCGTGGAGCCGGTGGTGGCGTGCCGGAAAAGCCTCGCAAGAGCCCTATGGATGATTATCGGAAGTTTTACTTGGTTTGGTCCATTGCAGGCGTGTACGAGGGCAAGGTGGGAAGGGCTGAGAACACATGTTGAACAAAGCCCTTGTGCTTTTCGTCAACTCTCTGCTCACTATGTATGATCTTGCAGACTGATATCCTGCTGTGGGATGGTGCGCCATGGACGTGGTCACACGACGTTCAAGTCAAATCTGTGAGCACCTCGGCCGTTATCTACCTCCACCCAGCTTGCATGAGGTCTCGTTCTTTCTAACCAACACATTCTCAGTCGTTCCTTGCCGACTTGTACGACAAACCCACCACAGTCCAAGTGTTTGAGATTGTCAAACCGGCCGAACGAGGCAACAGCGGCGGTGCTAGCGGCACGCTCAACTCGCTTCCCCGACATGTTGCTGCCAACGGCGGAGAAGATTCCATTACATTGGGCAGGGCCGGAGGACTAATAGGGTCGCGTCTTCGGATGGGTGGGCAACTCACAGCGAATGATCGACGCATGTCCATGTCCGCGCTTGCGAAGCGACAGATTACCCTAGCCAACGCTCAATTACCCGTGCGTGAAAGGCATAATCTTGTACAACGGGCTTCGGCAATTGGATATGGAATTCAAGAAGTTGTTTTTGAACCCGCGGGCGTGCCAAGTAACGAAACTGACGATCCTAGCGCGGCCTTGAGGAGAAAAATCACGACATGGCAGGACTCTTCAGATGATGAGGACGATACGATGCTGAAAAAGAAGAAAGAAAAAACAACAAATAATGAGCTTGCGCCGCCTCTGCAACGTCCCAACTCCGGAGGCTCCCGCGCATCATCACCCCGGAGACGCGTCTTCGAAAATCCAGATGGCACCACACTTCGCGAAGCACCCCAACCCCACCACTATGACCGTCCCGACCGTCACCTATCCGCTTCGGCCCGGAGTCGAGAGCTCGAATACGCACGTACATCTCCAGAACCCGGCGGACAGCAGCCCCCGCAAACACCGCCGACGTTGCGGCCGCCGGTTCCAACAGAGCGCCCGAAGAGCAGATCTCCCGTGCCCAAAGGGCGCACTTTGACCGATCGTCGCGTGATACCGCCTCCAGGACCGCCACCCGTTCAGCGCAAATCCCTTGACAAACGTCCTCCTGTCGCGGCTTCTAGAAACGCGTCTGCACGCCCGAGGAAGAACGAAATCAAACATGAGCTTCGTGCCCGTATTGACATCGATATCTCAGACTTGTTTTGGGGTGCTTTGAACGTCACCGCAGAGTAAGCAAATACTTCAATGTCAGCAAAGGATCCGCAGCATTCTCGCTCATGAATATCCTTCCAATTTCCTCAGAACTACATCGCGCGTTGAGGGGATGAACTATTGCCGAATGAATATGGCCCTTAACACACCCCTGCTGTCCAAGCAGCAGGAAGAAAGGTGCGCAATCCAACAACCTTGATGTCATTCTTGGATCTTGGGCGACCTCACATTTTACATTTATCCTGGCAGTCTCAATCCGCTTTCAATTACTGTTCTCCGTGCAGACGGGATGCCAGATAAGCCCATAAACTACTCGGAGCTCAACAAGCTCTGCAGTCCTGTGTAAGCATGCTAAAGCAGTTAAGCTCATCAGCTCTTGAATTCCTAACGCGCGGGCTTTGTTCATCTCAGGTTTACGCGGTTCAATTTCTTCTCTGACCCACATACGCACCAGTCTCTAAGCAGCCAGCGGCATGAACCTCGCGTTGCGTTCAATACTAGGCATCTGGTGCTTGCGGGATTGATTGATGAAGACGTTCTGAAAGAGGATTTAATGAGGAGGAAGCTGGTGATTGAGGTTTGTAGTCCGTTCTCACAAGATGTAGCGTCTATTATTATCTGCATGGAGCTGGTTTCTCACTTCACGGTTCGCCATCCAGATACATGACCGAGAGCTGAAGAAATCCCCTGACATGCTAAAATTAGAGCAAGGTTGGCATTCACTGGATTACTTTGAGTTGAAGCGCTTCTTCTAACCCGCAAGGGATGCCAGAGCTTGGTGTCGAAGAGAGCGATGAGACAGCGCATACGGGCCCGTTCGGCATTGCGACTTTCGGTATACATTGTTTCAAAACACGCAATCAGCGTTGAGAGCATTCATGCTAACGGCGCTGGGCGTATTTTCAGCCTTGAATGATCTTGCCACGGGCTCTATGCTCGTGGAGATGGTGAGCCCAGTCCTACCTGGACGTGGAGGGCATCCGGGTAAGTTTTCCACTGAAGGGCTAGCACCAGGTCAGCTGCGATGCGCTTGGGGCTCATGTCGACTTTCTTCGGGCAGGGAAAGGTGGATTGCAAGGCCGGCCGCTCCCGCCCGCTCACTGGCTAGAGGCAGGGACGACGATCGCAATCCGCGTGGAATCAAAGTATCCCGTCCTCGCAGCCAGCAGCTTGCTTGCTGGTGGTGTGTTCCGCCGAGTTGTGATAACCACGAGGTAATTGTTCCAGCAATTTGCTTCAGACCTTCCAGTACTGACTAGATACGCTTCCACATTCTCAGCGCTCAAGATGAAGCCACCCCGCTGCTGGTTCAGCTGGCGGTTGAGAACTGCAACGCTCGCGCACTTGGGATTCGACCATCGACCGTTGGCAACACGTCGGATGAAAGCAATGAAACTGCGCTCGTCGCTAGAAGATTGGCCCTGCAGAATCATGTCCTGACGGAAGACGAAGCTGGAAACGCAGAGCTGGTATACTCGTATTCTGCATGTCCTTACTTCCCTCGAAGTGCACTCAATGTTTTAAACTTGGGAAGGATATCATAACGGGGCACCATATCTTTGACGGGGAGGTTCGTATCATACTTCTGGAAGGAATCGTGGACAGCGCCGGTCTCGGAGCATTGCTGGCATCTCTGCCAAGGTAAAAAACCTGCGATGCGAGCTCTCGACGCAGCCACATTGTTTACCTCTGCGATGAATCTGCCAGCACTCCGTCTGTGCAGGTTCACGACGAGACAAGCCGCACGTACAATCAGCGGCTATGGACATCCTTCAGCACGCTCATGCATACATTCCTCGCTCGCCCAATAAAGGAACTTTTGGGGCGCACGGAGATGTATCTGAGGATGAGGACGAGTGAAGCATGTCTTACGGGACTTCAATCCTTGCAGAAAGTGGGTTGTGGCTGCGTCTTGCTACTGCTTTTTGTTTTAATCATACTTTGACGTTTAGATGTTGGATATGCATGGCGGATCCATCGACGTCTTCCCCACCATGGACATGATTCGCACTCTCACTAACTCGTATGGAGAGAATATGGACGCGGATTACGTTCTCGCAGGTTTCGCTCCAATCATTCCATCCCATCAAAACGAGGCAGCGACGGCCGCAGAAACCCTGACTAGAGCGGAAGGCGCTGATGTTGGCGATACTTCTGCGAAGGTATGTGTGGGCACCGCTTATAAAGTCTCTTCATAATGCTCAACATTGTCGACTCTGGTGTCATTTATCTACTAGTCATCGACATTGACATTGGATGAAGATGGAACTCCCTCAGGAATGCGCCATTCACGATCCCGCCGTCTTCGACGTGAAAAGCGCGTGGACGATACCAATGATCTGTTTGAGCAGTTGATTGCTCACCGTGTTTTCCGACAACCAAATTTCGTTGCGATCAACATCAAGGTAAGTCAATATCGAACCAATCACTGCGCCTGATCTCATACAATGTGCCCGTTGCTGCACAGTTGGGGCCTTCGTCTTCGCTAGCAGTCCCTTACGAACGGAGCTATGACCATGGGATCTACAACTACTCTATACAAAGATGCTCAACCACAGCTGAGCAAATGGAGGAGCTTCGGTTCAAGATGTCCCAGGTATTCACACGGAAACGTCGCCGATCTGTTCCTACCGCAACCTGATACTAAGGCTACACTGGTTTTCTCGGCCAGGATCAAAACCACGTGTATTCATACGGCGGTACTTACCTGTCCCAGCTTATTCCGCGGGTAGATTATGAGGCAGAGTTGCGGAAACGAGAATGGCAGGAAAGACGGAAGTGGCAGACAGAGAGTGGATTCACGGTGGCCTCGTGAGTTGCTAAGCTGAGATTACGGGACCACATTTCGTTCCTTCGTGCAGGTTATTAAGGAGCTGACAGCCCCTTTTACTATTATCCAGATATGCCGTGCCGAACAGAAAACGCATTGGCCCAGCCTTGTCGAGTTTGTGATGATAGGGACGTCACAGAGCAGAGGGGAGCAGTCTAGGTTGCACTTGATAGACCACATAGGCTTATCGATAGGGGTTGCGACTTTGTAGAGTACACATATCATAAAGCGGGTTTCGCCATGTGGTAAATTGGCCTACTATCTGAGGTTTCCTGCGATTGTTGGGGCGGGTAGGTCCGCCAGAGCGGAGTTTGTCGAGAACGAGTTCACTTGACCATTTTGGGCGTACGCGTCACGTGCGGTGATAAGTGGGCTGTAAAAGCCCAGCCTACATTATCGCGAGCCGAAGCGCATGGCTGTTGATTGACCTTGAGCTCGCTGCGAAGCACATCCCGTTGAACCCTGGAAACGACAATGTCCAAGGAAAGAGACGCGGACGGCGACAGCTATGTCAAAGAAGAACGAAGGCAGTCCTCTGACGACGCCGGTTCGCACGGGGGCGACAACCGGGGCAGGAGCGATGAGAGGGGCAATGACCGCGGCGGTCGTGGCGACCGAGGGGGAGATCGGCGCCAGAAGAATGGGGAGGAGGAAGTCCGTTCTTTGTTTGTTCGTGGTCTTTCAGACGGAACTAGGTTCGTTCGGTGGATCATTCTGAATTGCTAGGGACAACCTTTGTAATCAGTACTTTCTTTGTAGGTCTGAGGATTTAATGGACGCTTTCCAGGTATGATCTTAGTACGTGGCGCTGGGGAGCTATTTCTGATTGCGCGACACAGAACTACGGAAATGTGATGGATTGCTACCTTCCAATGGACTACTACTCGGGAAAGGCTCGTGGCTTTGCATACATTCAGTACGTACCCTTGAAGATGGTGGTTCAGCTATAGTTCGAGCATCCACCACAGGAGGACGTTGGCACGTCTATAATGGCAAATAGACTTGCCGGATGGTTATCAGAGTGCTGTTGAAAGCGTATGGGAATCTGCATTATGCATCAATTGATGAACCCTGGTTTGATATCTGCAGGTTTGCTACTCAGGAAGAAGCGGACAAAGCATTCCAGAAGATCGAATATATTACAATCAACGGTCGCACGCTAACCATTGAGTGGGCAGCTGGCAGGCGGAAAAGTAAGTCACCTGTCGCTACAAAGGGTCATGGAATTTGCCACTGATGAGGGATGTGCAATCAGCACCGGTGGAAATGCGTGGCCGTGGTCCGAAACACGGCGGAAATGACCGAGGGGGCGACCGAGGCGGCGACAGAGGCGGAAACCGGTATGACATTGCAGACTACGCGCTGAACATTATGTAGATTATTGACTGAACCTCTTTGGATGTACACAGCCGACGTCGGTCCCGATCTCCGGATCGTTACAGGCCGCGAGACCGGTACGTGTTTGTTGTCTCACACATGGCGAAAGCGTATTAACTCCAGTTATAATACTTCCTACAGTCGGTCGCGATCACCTCCTCGCCGTCGAAGGTCTAGATCCCGGTCGCGAAGTCGATCTCCTCGACGGGACCGTGGACGTCGGGACAGGCAACGCGATACGTCGCGATCGCGCTCCCCTCGGCGAGACCGCCACGCCAACAAAGTGGAGCCGCCTGTGGAACGCCGAAGAAGCGCTAGTCCCCGCTCCGGATCTCCATACCGCTAAACAGAAGGGAATGATGGGTAACTGCTGAGATGACATACTTCAGTGCAGCAGGGATAAGTTTCTCAACATTGAATATCGAGAAAAGAGATAGCCGCTGCGTTACATCAAACTTTGCTCGTTGACTCCGTGTGACAGGAGCTGTATTGTGCCACCTTTTTGCCCTCGTAGTCGTAGGGACAAGGCCGAAAAAATCAGATTATTGAACAATGTGTGATGATAGGGAAATGCTATTGGGCGGATCCAATATATTATACAAGCGCCAGGATGAGACTGAGCACTCTTTAAACGACAGTTCCCGAAGAGGAGGCAATCTTGGGCCACAAGTCAGCGCACTCCTTTCCGACGGGTCCGGTGATGGCAGATCCCTTCATCTCTCCCTTGGGGTTCACAATCACACCGGCATTGTCTGAGATAGTGATACGATTAGCAATCAGAGCATTTCTGGAACGTCTGAACATAAGTTTCCGTCTGCTTACCCTCGAAGTAAAGGTAGATGCCATCCCTCCTCCTCCACGGCTTGCGCTGACGGATGACGACGGCGGGCATGACTATGAAAAGTCAAAAAAGCTGTTAGTCTCCGTGCTCCTTCATGGCGCCTCTCCTCCCATCGGCAAAACTGTCCAACGAATCGTACCCTTCTTCCTCAGGTCAGGCTTTCCCTTCTTGACGGTGGCGAGAACCATGTCTCCGACACCGGCAGCGGGAAGACGGTTAAGACGTCCCTTAATGCCCTTGACGGAGATGATGTACAAGTTCTTGGCTCCCGAGTTGTCGGCGCAGTTCATCACCGCTCCAACGGGGAGACCAAGGGTCATCCGGAACTTGTTGCCGGAGGCTAGTAAAGACCCAGCGTTAGCGCAAAACGCTCCTCATTCAAATTCCCAACGGCCCCAAATGTAAAATCCCCATGGTACACACCTCCAGAACGTCCTGAGAGAGGCGAGAAAAAGACACAAAGGCAGCAAGGGGAGAGAGAAGTGTTTGATTAGTGTCGTTTCGAGATAGCGTCCGGCCATCGTGTGTCGGTCGGCATGCGTCGCCAAGTTTCCAAGGTCATCCATCCATCCATCCATCGTTCGATCTTCCATCGTTGTCGTTTCCACTCATCGATTCTGTTCGTGCAGCACTTCGTTCCCCCCTTCTACGATCGGTGACAATTACCTCTTTTAGACATTTTCGAGGGATTTCTTGCTCACCGGGATGAATCGGTATGGCGGATGGGGTGGTCAAAGCCTTGCCCGCGACTGCCAAACCTGCTTGACGGCACCGACTGCCGAGGCGCTCGCCTAATGGGCGGCACAGCCACGGAGATGGCACAGCCATGGACTTCAGACTACATCTAGGCTGGGACCGCTGAACGTTAGTCGCAAAAGGCTCTAATCAAAATGGTTCAGCCATACTTCCCAGTTTGCCTAATGACCAGATTAGAATTTGAGTCGGCACGCAAGCTGCCACGCATGTTGGGATACCCCACTTCACAACCCCACCTTCCACCACATCTTTCACACGCGGCGGAAGAACCAACGACGATTCATTGCACACATTTCACACACAGGATTCAAACGGCAGGACATTTTTTGGCAACGTGTACGAAACAGCACAAATTCCGCATCGCATCCTTCCCGATTTCGGATCAATTTTAACCACGTTATTTTTTGGCAGACCCTTCGTTCTGCTCTGAATTGGACAAGGCAAGATGTTTTCCGTCAGCCGGGCAGCTCGCTCCTTGAATGTGATTGCCGGAAGGCCGCAGATTTCTCTGCTCAACACTAGACTCGCCGCATCGGTATTTCCAACAGGTGGGGATTGCAGCCTTGTTCGTGGATCAAATTTGGGTGAACAGGGGCGTCTGTTGATTTCACATTCCGATAATCAGGAGTCCGCTACACACACCGTTCGTCTGGAGACACCGTTACCGTCCGCGCTCGCCGAGAACAGCGCCTGAATGAAGATCCAGAAAAGCTCATGGTGCAGCCGGTCTTGGACCGGGCTGCTCAGGAAATGTTCTTCACAGAGATTGTCAGGACAATGTGGCTTGTCCTTGAGCAAATGTTCAAGCCGCCTTATACCATCATGTATCCGAACGAGAAGGGTCCCATCAGCCCCAGGTTCCGAGGAGAGCACGCATTGAGAAGATACCCCACTGGTGAGGAAATCGGATGGAACACGCACGGGATATTGGTTGGCGGAGCGTCAGTTTTGACCGTCGTTTGTTGGGGGGTTGGTAGGTGAGGAGCGATGCATTGCTTGCAAACTGTGCGAGGCCATCTGCCCTGCGCAAGCTATCACCATTGAAGCGGAGCCACGAGAGGACGGATCTCGCCGCACCACTCGTTACGACATTGACATGACGAAGGTACGCTACAAATGCGCTTTTCAATTAGTGAACTCTTCGTGGACTTGTAACACTTTGGTTATGTTTTTTCTAGTGCATCTACTGCGGTTTCTGTCAGGAAGCCTGCCCGGTAGACGCCATTGTCGAATCTCAGAACTTTGAATTCACAACCGAGACCCGTGAAGAGCTGCTGTACAACAAGGAGAAGCTTCTGGCCAATGGAGACAAATGGGAGGCCGAGCTTGCTCGCAACTTGAAGGCAGACCACTTGTACCGTTAAAGGAACAAACTATTCACCACGGCGAATTTCTGAATTTTACATTCCTCATCATACGAGAAACACTATTTTGCGGCCCATCTCTTTGCCATTTGGTTGTCACTTTCTGATGTTCATAGGTTTATGCCCAAAATCTTATATGATATGTACTATGTACTATGACATCGGAGACATCGGAGAATTGGCCATTTGAAATTGTCTCAATCGCTCCTTCTCTGCATATTTCCCTTCGTCCTCATCCTCCTCGGTGTCTCCGTCGCCGTGTAGTGGCGAGCTTCGTCTATCTCGTGGAACTAATGAAGAAAGGCAAAACCTGGTCAGTTACTAGTACGTGTAACGCTTGGAAGTGGAACTAGGACACATACGTCCTATACTGGAAGCGCTCTTGGCTCGATTCCGCAAGCCTGTTGTGAGCGAATGAAATGACGATGACAGTTTCCGTATCCGATCACGGAGCTTGCTCTATGCGCCGGTGCGATTGAGCAAATGACTATGTAAATGGTGACAGTACTTACGCAATCGCATACCATTATCGTGAGAGCGCCGCGGACATCTTCATCGGTGACTTGAACAGGCGCCCCGTATTGTAAAGAAGGGTCCGTATCCTGCAGCCACTCATCACGTTGCGCTGCGTCCATGTTGCCCGTCGTCCATGGATGAAGCTACATGATCGCAAAAATGCGTTAGCTGGTCGATGTACCAAAAGAACGCCAGAAGGAGCTCTCACACCTTTATGCCCTCTAATGTTATCCGTGTCAGTGGGTTCTTGTCCAACAGTTTTTGAAGAAGATCTTGCAAATCCTCGTCTATCGGATGATTCGCGGGAAACTCTAATTGTTTCCGACTTATGACGTTGAACAGCTCGTATTCTGATTCGGCAATGAACGGAACCCGGCCAAACACCAAGCAATATAGCGTCACGCCCATGGCCCATATATCTATCGCCTTCCCTATTGGAGCATCTGACGGCAGATTCGATACGGATTCGTCGTCGGCGGGTCCGCACATCTCCGGCGCGAAGAAGGCCGGTGTTCCAGCTGTTTTGGCCAGTTCCAGCTCGTGCGTCCGTCCGGCGTCATCGGGGAGGTTTGGATGTTCGGGAGACAGTTCCGGATGAACTACCACACTGACCCCAAAGTCGGATATCTTCACTCGCCCTTCCGTTGTCCACAGCAGGTTTGCTGGTTTTATATCCCGATGCACAATGCCTTGATAATGCACTGCGGGTTTGGTCTTAGGATCGTCTCAACAATGTCTAGTGGAAGTGAAATTTTATACTTACGATACTCAACCCCACACACGACATCCTGAAATATCCCTCTCGCGGCATCTACGGACAGAAGCGGTGATTCTGGATCTTCTCTATTTTGCCATTTGATGTCGCCACCAGCCAGATATTCCAACACTGAGATCCTTACGGAGAAGGCAAGATTGGGACCAACATTTTAGCTACTTTGTCCAGTCAGCATTGCGGTAATGGAGGCGACCTACCAAGGTAGATCTTCTCAGAAGCCGGATCGTCAATCACCTCTCTTAAGCCTACGACGTGCGGGTGTTTGCACTTCTTCAGTATCGCTATTTCACGCATGATCTTTTCCAGTTCAGGGTTGACCGGCTGGCCTCCCGTGCTTGGATGTCCTGAACGGCCTGAATGGAGCCGACTTTGGAACCTTGGTCGTGACTTCTTTGGAACAATTTTCAAAGCCTGTAATTTATGGTGTCAAAAAGACCATGGGTAAAGTCAACCGGGCCGCTGAACGCAGGGCATACCCATTCTTCGCCCGTTTCTGTGTCCACGCAGAGTTTTACTTTCCCATGACACCCTCGGCCGACTTCGCGTACAATCATGTACTTGTTGATGCATTTATTCCCCGTATGCGGATCCACCTCTCGTATCATGACATTGGTCTCTTTCACAGGTTCTCCATAGTTTGAGGACGATCTTCGGCTCGGGGAATCGATCGATTTGCTCGCAGACGGGGAGCGAGACATCATACTGTATCGCGAGGGCGACCGCGACGGCGATCCCACGAGTTCTCCAAAAGATCCATTCGATCGATTGGTATGGATGGGCATCCCGCGAAAGTTACTCGCGTCGCTGCCCGAGGAGCTAGGTGGTTCAACACTCGAAGATGTACCAGGGCTGCCTGGGCCAGGACTCATGGGCGGTGACCGCACCCTCGGAGATTGACTTTTGGAACGTCTTGACGGAGTGTCCAAGTCACCTGCGCGTAAATCTTGTGAGAAGGAGTACATAGAGGTCTCCTCCCGGGTGAGTTCAAAACTATACCTGCCGAGTGCGGCTTTTTGTTGCGCAGCTTGGAAAGGGCTAGCTGTAATTGGCCCTGCTTCGTTGGCATTTCCTGTATGCAATTTGGTGGAGAAGGTGTTGAGGTGGTCAAGTGGGTTTCAGGCGAGATATTTGACGTGGGAGCAAAGTGTGAACTCCGCAGATGCCGAGTTTATTTACAGAGCACTTCGGTATTTGGCAATCTCAGGCATGTTGATGTGATCGCCGCTGGGTTGCTGACTGATGATGACTAATAATCCAAACGCCACATGCCGACACGCATCACCCGCGTGGCAGCGACAATAACTATCGATATCCCCTTTGCGTTGCGCGTTTTTGACAACTATGAGATGCTGCGCCAATGTTGATTGCTGTAGTCGCCCGAATTACAATGCAGCCGTTAAAGACTGGATGGAACTGTCACAAAGGAAAATGCAACAAAGGTTAACTCTCTGAAAATTAACACCAAGAGAAGGAGAAGGGGAAGTTATGTACAGGGAAGCCCAGGCCAGACCAAAAGATATCAGCTTAAAGCATCCCTACTTTCCCGCGTCGTCCCACATAAGCGAGAGGGTGTCCAAAGACACCTGTGATCTCGACTCAAAACATCTTGAATTGAACCAAAACAAACTCTTTTTTCTCCCCATCCCTCGTACGCTTTCTTGGGCGGGAGGAAGGCAATGTGCTCACGCCCTCTTGGCAGCACGAGCAGCACGAGCCTTGTCCGCTTGAGCCGTGTCTTTCTTGGCGATCGGGGTAGGAGCCATTTTGGGGGTCGTCCTCTTCTTTGTGGCAGTCTTCTTCTTGGGGGACTTGACCGCGGCCTTCTTGGCCCCAGCCGACTTAACCGCCTTCTTGGTGGCGACTTTCCGAGCAGTGGTGACTTTTGTCTTTGCAGCAGCGGCGGTCTTCTTGCCGGCAGATGTCGCAGATTTCTTGCCAGATATTTTGCGGGCAGCGGCAGGTTTGGCAGCCGTCTTTTTGACAACTTTCTTGTCCTCGCCGTGAGACGCGCGGTTGATCTTAACCGGTCCGCTGGGGCCCTTGGGCTGAGTGAAGTCTCCAGATGTGACACCGCTCTTGATGGCTTTGTTGATGTATCCACCTACTGTGTCGTTGTTCAACCCCTGAAGAAAATCCACCGAGGACACGTTAGCGGAGGTAACAAGCACATATCGTTTCATCAGACATTGAATACAGCAGACGAGCACTACCAGGTACTGGCTCAAAATATCCCGCTCATGCCTCCTCCATTGAGACTGTAAAATAGCCCAAAATGGAATTCATCTCAATTTCCTCAACTGCTCCTTCGCGCGCAGCGTCAATTTCGAATTTATATGACTTTCGGTGCCCCTTTCAGGTTTCATTAAATTCCGCGCGCCAGTGCATCCATTAGAGTTTCTCTATTTTCTCATACACATGAACCGCCTTCCCACCCAATGAAAAACGCATCCCGCGGTTGCCAAAGGCCATTGGCCACTAGGAAACTCACCTTGTAGTTGGACTCGATGTACTTCTTAATTTGCTGACGGGTGGATCCTGTGCGTTCTTTCTATTTGTTTAATAAAGCGAAAACGCGTGGGAACACGAAAGAGGAACGACGAAAAGAGGAAACACGGTTTACGTCAATGAAAAAATTCGGAATTGTGAAGGACCGTTGAGCGGGAGAAATAGCTCCGCACTTTTTCAAATGCCGTCATACCATGTCTGTAATAGCGGAATGAACCATGTCTTTGAAGCTCGGGTGGATAGCCGCCTTCTTGGGGCCGGATGCCGTCTTCGAAGATGCTGCTGCGGGCATTGCTTTATGCACAAACGAGGAACTGAGTAGACAGGAGTTGAGAAGGGGCGATAAGAGAAGCTGGGTGATGCGACTGTTTTTCTTCTCGATATTCGAGAGGAGGATTTGACGGAGGGGGGTGGGGGAGGCGGCGAAGAGGGACGCTTTTATATGTAAAACGCGTGGGAGGTTTTAGGAAGAACAAAGGGAGGGAAATGGGCGACACATGAATGGACAAAGGGCCAGACGCGTTGCAAGTTTAACTACTGTACTGTACCGTAAGTCAAGTCAGTAGGCAGATGAGACTCGTGAAATACTATTACGGCAAAAAAAACCAAACAGTCTAGCTCTGCCAAACAAAAGCCAGATCAGACCAGAACCCATTATTGCTACGGTACCTGCTGTCATGCATGCGAACGCACACTCTTTTTTTTGCATATCAGAACAGAATCCCCTTCATCTGGCAATACCGATAGCACAAACGACAAGGTGTCAATGGCAAGTAGACGCATACAGGCTACTCGAAGTGTTTAAACGCTCAGACGCAGTCATGGGCCTTTGGAAGTCCATCATGGCTCAGATCATCTCACAGACTGATATGATATGATAGATAATCCATCCATCCCATGGTTCTGCTGCACAAATTTTATACTCTTGTAGTACACCACACACCAATTGTAGTTTTTTGACTATCGATATCACGGCCATCAAATCAACTTTGCAGTCAGTCGACTAGTCAGTCAGTCGGTCGGGTGGGTGGCGAATTAACGTTTTTATCTTTCAACTGAACGCGTTCATTTGTGCTGCGGCAAGGCGACCGACTGGCGGCGAACGACGTGCTTCATCATCTCCGTCCCGCCTACTGAACGTCCCCCCCCTCCCCCCATGCACATGAACATAACCTCAAATCCTTTTCTTTTTTCATAACTGCACCCTCAAGCCCCAAGTTCGCTCCCAAACACAGATCACACAGGATCATCCGATTTGAAAGTTACCAGAACTAGGTCGCAGTTCAGAATTCCACCCCCGCGCCTCGACTTTGTAGATCCCCTGACGCTACCCCCGTCACCGCTGAGGGGCGTGCTCTGGGATAATGGTTTTGCCCATATTAGCGGCTTGTACCACGAGGATAGCTAGCTTCTCCATTTTGTTTCTGTGGCTGTCCATCCAGTTCTCGTTTGTCAACGCCGCCTTTGAGCTTTCGTCCCTCGTACTCCTGAAATCCGGAGGCACACAATGCACCGCCTCTTCCGAGCCCGCTCCCCGTGAAACCGCCCAGCAGCAGGCCTGTGATCCCCTCAAACCGATAGCAATCCAACCTGGAGCGCCAGCCACGGTGGCGTGGAGTTGGAACGCGCCTACGTCCGAGGGTGCATTAGGCGTGGACCTGTTCTTGGACGACTCAACCCAACGCATTGTCGTCGCACGCAATATCACACCTTCGCTTCTGGAAAGCACATTTGTCGTTCCCATTGCAGCTATCCTGACACCCCTTTCAATCGGTGCTACGCAAAACGGAACTTCTGTCCTCATAGTCTCGTCTGTTACTGCTCTCCGTGCTGAGAGTGAAGTCAACAGCAGCCCAATTTCTCGAATCGCCCTCATCCTCGGTCTCTGTTCCGTATTCGGCCTTGCTCTACTTATCTTTTCTTTCTTTGCCTGGCGAAAATGGATCCGCGGCCGCCCGGGTTACGAACGCCGGAAAATGCAGCGGAAAAAAGGCGTATCAACTGTAGTGGCAGACCGCTTCAAACATCTGTGGACAGATAGTCTGAAGCGGTCTCAAAATAGTCTGAAGCGGTCTTGGGGAAGGGCCCCTTCCAATCATCCCACCCATGATACCAACTCGCCATCGAGTCAGGACAATGGCTCTGACGGCGACCAATTAAAATCAATGCATCACCAGAGCATCGCGATACAGCCACCGCGCCCCTGCTTCCGCCCTTCGACGGACGTACTGCCTCCGCGACTCTGCAAAACGTACACCTGGCAGGAAACCGAGTCAGACCAACCGTCATCTCCCCTGCGTGATGTTGCTTTCAGTGAGGGTTTCGATGGCGAGGATCGAATGTTGCTTTCGGATTACCCTGTCACATCGTCCTCCAATTCCCTTCCCATGGGATGGGATGAAAAAGCTCGCCCCACAATACCCCAAGCGCATCCGACGAATTTTGCACATAGACAGTAAATGAAATGTGCTCTGTATAATAGTATGTTTTGTGATCCGACCAGTCGCACATATTTCCACTACATAATCGAAATCACGTCGCAATGACCGCCACTGCGCCTAAGGCCATGTGGTCGAGAACATCGATCTGCTGCAACCCGCGGAGATGTCCGAGTCTGCTTGTGAGGGATCGGCGGCAAGAAGCAGCTGTGTTGAGCCTGTTCGTCGATAAACCTGCCGATGCCGTGTCTTCCCTATCGCAAGCGGAGTGTGGACTGTTGTCTGCTCCATTGTGTGTTTTCAACCATGGAGTTGGCTTCAATTCGCGGATCTTTCAGGGACCGCCGACTCTGCCGATGGGGCATCAACATCCATCATATCCGCGGGCGGTTGCCTTCGCTCCAATGAAACCCGCGTAAACTTCGCTCTGACAGTAGACTGTCCGACGAAGGTCATATCGATCCCTGGGCGGTTGAGATCTGTAGAAAGAGGTAGCGGTCCTCGTGGTGCGCCTTCAACAGGGAACAAGTCAGAACACCCATGCTGCCTCGGCCGCTCTTCCAAGTGACATTACGTTGTGGACGAGCATCATCATGCTTGGATGTTGCAAATATCAGGTCCGTTCCCAGGGTTCGATCCAGCGTGCCTCTAAACACGAGATTCCCGACCCGCAAATGCGGAGCACTCGAATCCAAACCCTACCAGCCAGACTGTCAATGGACGTTTGCACCCTCAATAGAATCAGAAATGAGCAGGTGGAAGATGTACCACAATAGAAACTCCTTCGTGACTTGCTGCTGCTGCCTGGACTGTTTCCGAGGTGACTTCAGTCCCAAGATCGAGAACTATATATCGGGTCTGCGTTGACAGCAGTCGTCAGGAGCCATTTGAAGAAGGAGGCACACACAATGTTACCAACCTCTTCTTCCCATTCATCTTCGTCAGAGTCCTTTGACTCATTGGCTGTATGCTCAGAAGGCTGTTCCGCATCGGCTTCCGCTATTGCCTCTTGCATTACGACATCGCAGCGAGAAGGGGTCTGGTGTCGATCAAGAGGCTTTTGTCAAGGCTCCGAGCCAAGAGTCGCGCTTGTTGCTGCGCTTACGTGCTTCAAAGTCCCGCTCAGATCAAACATCCCCCCGTGACATTTGACATTTTGCGACTGTTGCTCATTCTTCACGAGAGTTTGCATATAAAGTGACTAGCTTGTGAGAACCGTTTTTGGGTGATGAGTAACAGGCTCGGTGGGATGGTAGCTGCGGGAAACCGAGGTGAGGAAGGCATCTATTGGGACCTTCTGTCCTTGGTGATCTCCCTCGCACTGTGACTGAACATGTGGACAACTAGGCCCATCCCGCAACCCAGTTGATCCCAGCCAAATCCCAGACGAGTTTTATGGACTGAAAGATGAAAATCTTGTGCTGAAGCGCAGAGTCAATGATCAAGATGAGAAGACGAAACAGTAAGCACGATGGCAAAAAACGCGTGCTCTCGAGGCTTTCGAGACCATGTCGAGTGTGTGCGCCTCCAGAGGCTTTTTTGACGACAAGCGCCATGTTGATATGTGGTTCAGGACACTCACGATGGTGAACATGTCCCACGCAGACTCATTACAAAGGTCCAACGGTTGACGGAAGACCTGAGGCGCGCAAAGGAGCCGACGGGGATGGATGCCAGTAGGCCGGCCGCAGCCGCTACCCGGGGTATGGTAGTTTGAGTGTCGTTGCATCATGTCTTCTCCGATTCTTTTTCGCTCACCGATGTAGTGTTATCAGCGAGTATCAACCGACGAGAAGCGGCAGAGGTGGACAGCATGGTTGCGGATCTTCGTGACCAACTACGGAATTTGGCAAAGGATAACTCCCAGCTAAAGAACAAGGTGCTTGATTAGCCTTTTGATATGTAGAGATAACTAACTGGGATTTATGACTGATGCTGTCGCCAACATCTGATTCCCTCTTCGTCGTCCGCCACAGATGAACTTTTTCAAATCGCTGCACGAAGCTGAGAGTCGCAAGGGAATGCGATATGACCACATTCCGCCGCGTATCAACTCGGTATGCAACCTCGCGTCTTCGCGGTCTAGCGAAGCCTTATCACTCATTCTGCTTTGGATCTTCCATATAGGGCGTGAAGAAGCTACATCCGGCTCTTACAGTTCGCGGGTAAGTCTATTCACATTATGCCCATGTTGTTGACGCGGGAATGAAGTAGCTAACACCAATCCTGGCTCTTTGTAGGCGAACTCGAGATCGGGGCGCTGAGTCAAGTGTCATTTCGTAAGGTGAAAGTGTTGCCTGGCAAGGCTCTTCGTGTGGGACTCACCTTTTTACATGCTTAGTGGCGGGGATGATCATGTTTGTCCGACAGAAGACGTAGCGAAATTGTAAGTGCAAACCCACTAGATCCTTAGCACGCCAGGTATTCCCGGTTGTTTCTCACCGAATTCGATGTCCGCCCACAGAGAAGAGATTGTGACCATGCTGCGCGGAAAGTTGGTTGATGCCGAGAGAGATGCCGAGAATGCCAGAGCGGAGAACAAACAATTGTTGGACGCGCGAGAAAGGTTCGAATTGCACCGACTTGTTTCATCTTGTTGTATGACCGATACATATGAACGGTTTCATTTAGCCAGGACCAGCAACACGACATAGACAAGCTAACCTATCAACGTACGGTTGCTGATTTACAAAAACGTCTACATGAAGCCCAATCCAAAACGGACGCATTGGATGAAAAGAATCGCGGCTTGACTGAATCATACAATGACGCGCTGCATACCGTCGAGACGCTGACGGAGGACCTCAAAGAAGAGCGGCGTCGAAGGGCGGAAATTGAAGCAAGGATCGGGCTCAGCGACGGGACGGCGAAGCGGATTGAAGAGGTGCGCCGTCTTATAATCTGCAACTCAATCTTGCACATTGCAACGTAGCTGACATGCGCGCCGCAGCTGAACATCATCATCACGGATCTCCGCGCTGAGAAGAAGCTGTTAGAGGATGAGCAGGCTCGTCTTCTGGCAGCTCAGTTCAGCACCCGGCAAGAGGATGAGTGGGACGCTGAACGCAAGAAGTTGCAGCTTTCCATCACAGACCTGGAAAAGCGCCTTGCGGACAGTCTAAGGGAAGCGGTCGATCTTCATGCACTTGTTAATGAGCTTAGAGGTATGGTTCCTCCAACGTATTTCAGCTGGAGTCGCGTTCTGCTAATGTCTGGAGCTCTCAAACTTTCGCACAGGGCAGCTCACTGCTGCACTGAACGAAAAGCGGCAAGCCGAGATCGAGACGTACAACGTCCGGCACGAGCTGGACGAGCTGAAACGCGCCATCGCCTTCCTAATAAAAGACTCTGTCGATGGCAAAGTGGACTGGGACATGGTTCGAGACGCTGTGAATTTGTGGCGAAAACGGAATGGAGGCAACATACCCGGCCGAGCTGATGATCTTGAAGCGGAAAAGAGGTTGCTGCAAGATTTGCGCATACAATACGCACGCTGCATTGAGGACTTGGAACGCACGAAAAAGCTTCTGGCATTACAAGAGGAGATTAACAAAGACTACAAATCAGAGATCAAGCAACTGATGGCGCGTCTAGAGGCGCTCAAGAATGAATACGAAATGCGAATAGAAGAGAATTGTCGACTACTAGATCTGCGCGCGAATCGCATAGCGGTGCTGGAAGCCCAGCTGAAGAATTTTGCATACGGACCAGGCATCATAGTTCCCGATCTGGATGATGACGACAATGTCAAGCTCGAAAAGGGACAGAACCTGATAACAATCAGCATGAACGCGGCGCTGATCACGCCGGAAGGATACGACCTTCTCGACCGACTTCACGCGCGTGCCCTCCCAACAACCGCAGCCGGCAACGTCACAACAACCATGATGGCCAAACGGTCCCGCGAAACGTTCACAACGTTCCTGTATTTTGACTTCTTCGATCACGAGACGGCTGTCAGTCCCGTGATGAAAGGCGTCTGTCCCGGCTACGCCTTCCGAGCGAAATACAAGCTGTTCATTGATGACTTTTGCCTCATGTACCTGCAAAGCCAGCCGGTAGTCGTTTATCTTTGCCGGTCGGATGGCTTGGATTTCGTTGAAATTGCCAAATGCACGATCCGGTTTCGAGATCTCACCACCTCGACGCGGACAGATGCGATGCAGTACTATGGAGATCTGGTCAGCACGCATGACCACAAAACAATTGTGGGTCGCCTGGACTACACACTTGGCGTTCGTCTCCCCATGGCGCAGTCTATCCGCGCCTTCAAGGAAAGAACTGTTGCCTTGAATCTCATGAGTGTTGGAGACGAGGGAATTGATTCCGGAAACCGGTTTGGATCGCGCGGTGCCGTCAACGAACTGATCGTCTCGGTTGACAAGTGCACAAACCTGGACGTGGCAAAACGACGCGAAGCACTTGGCGATAATTGTGGCGATCCGGCTGTCTACCTAGCCTTCAAGGTACTCAACCACGATCACGTCGTTACCAACACGGTGAAAGGGACACCTGACCCAGTGTTCGATTACCTGCGCACCTTCCGCATGAACATGAATGCGGACACTGATCGAAGGCTCAGAACGAGCGTGCTGTCCATCATTGTCCTTGACGATTCAGACCACGATTACATGTATGGAACGGTCAAAATTCCGCTGAATGATCTGGCTCTTGGTCAGCCGATCGAAGGGCAATTTGGTGTTGTGGACGCTGATGGAAAGATGGCTGGCCATCTGCACACGCGGATAACTTGGGAAAAGCCATACAAGCTGGATGTCACACCCATGGTGTCGCATTTGGAAGATGCACCCACTGCCGCAGAGTTCCGTATTGAAGAACGCATAAAACCTCATTCTCCGGAGGAGAAGGACAAAGTTGTAAAAGTACCAGGAAGTCCTACCATGCATCCACCACTACCCAAACCGCTCTCGAAGGGGGAGTTGCTACCAAAGCGGCGGCGTGGTAAACACTTTGCCCCATCCTTATCATCGTCAGTGGGCGACCTCGGCGCAGCAAGTCCTGGCGAAGCTCTCTCCCGCCGAGAAAGCTCTGCGAGACTGAATCCCGAGACCGCTGATCAAGCAACTGACTCATCGGCATGGTCAGAAGGAGGGGATGACAGTGCTTCAGAGCTAGCGGTTGATTTCTCTATGGAGGATATACAACCGAAGCAAGAAGAACAAGGCAAGGATTCGGACCATGAGAGCGCCCCAAGCTCTTTGTCGCCCTCTCACCACTCACAGTCACCGCCGGTAAGGGAATCACATGCGGTCGACGATGCACGATGATGGCTTTTGCATCTTCCCGAAGCTTCTGTTGTACATCACACATATACATACATTATAAACAGGTGTTTCTGTGGTGGTTTCAACTGTTTGGGACGCTTTTTGATGGGAACCGCGTGACGTGATGTGCAAGACTATTGTAGAGAATTTGGATTTTGCCTGACTGTGCTTGTCCTACCAAAGGACAAAATACCGCAATACCATGGTCCCGGGTTTCTGCGGGGCAGGGAAACCAGGTGCTCGCTTGTCCGACACCACTCGCTGCACACGAGCTCGTAATAGGAGGTTTGTGCAGCACCATCATTATTTTGGGCGGTAATAACGTGGATCAAAAAACAAAAGTTCTTCTATCGGCATGCAACTGAATGGAAGAATGAATGCACAAGGCATTGGTTTGTTAGCCTCCCCCTGCTGGCTGGAGTGGTTGGGGCGCGCACGCTAATCCCCCTTTCTTGGGCATTCATGGTGATACAACACATACGACATCTTATTCAATTCATTACATACACATTTTTCTGGCCCTGTCTTGTCCAATCAGCATGCATCATCCCCCTTCCTTCTCGCATATCAGTCAAAGAAACATAACGCGGGGGGTTGAAGTCGCGCGCGCGTGTGTTAAGTTTCTGCGGAGACGGTGCCGGTTGGAATTTTGACTGGAGTGGATTTGTGTCGGACATTCCTTTCCTTCGTCTGTTTTCGACGTCGTCGCGCTTGTTTCCTTCTCACCGTGAAATAATGTCCAGGTCCGTGAAGTCCGACACTCAACAACACTGCCGCGCTTTGATCCCTTTTCCTCACACTTGATGATCCTTCCTTCTTGCTTTTGCTGACGTCTGCACTTCGCACTCGGACTGTCTGTCACTCGCCTCCTCGTTCCTTCTTTCCCTTGCAAAGCACTCTTTCACTCCATCCCACTCCATCCCTCATCCCCCTTTCCCCAAAACGACTCTCATAGCAAGACCATAGCATAACAGCACTGGGCGTCCGACCCTACGCTGTTTCCACTGCTTTCTCTGCATTCTCTCCTCGGACATCTGTCCGCTTGCGCTCACTGCCTGTCCTCTCCGACACTCTGAGCCGCCAACAGGCAAACGGACACGCAAGGCCAAATTGTTTTGGTTCAAGAAACGGGAACGTGCTTTTCCCAAACCTACCGCCACGGTGGTCCGCATTCAAGGTTGAGCCAGTGATCATTCTGTCCTCGGACATTTCGCTGCGTCTCGTAGCGCTTGCGCGTTCGCCCTGCTTGAAACGCAGTGCTCAAGAACCGACTCGCACGGTGTTGTGAGTCCCGATATACCCTCTTTGACGATACCCACTTCAAGATGATGTCCATGGACATTGACGGGCGATCTCCGCTGCCAACAGCGAAATCGCCCGCGGATACCCTCAAGCGCCCCAATACCCTTTCGGCGACGTATGCGTCCATTTTCAACCGTCCTGAACTCTATACCCGTCCTCAATACCTGGCGTTGCGAGAACAGTCCTCGACTCCGGCTCCCTTGCGGAGGAGCGACACGGCAAGCACCACCCACTCTTGTTCCTCGGCGGTTGCATCTCCGGACCCGTCCTGGAACGGAGACAGTCAAGAACGAGATGCAGTTGATGGCGTCGTCGACAACGTTGCAAGATTTCTATCTCGCTCTCACTTGGCAGAACCGTCTCAAGAGGGTCTTTGGGCCATGGACGACGACAACGTCGAGTCTCCGTACTTGTCGCCGGAATCGTTGTTGTCCGAGCACAAATCGCCCGAGCCTTTCCTCGAAACGTCCCCAGTACCTACTAGATCTCTCCTCTCGGCACTCGACACACCAACCACCAAAAGCACCACGAACAAACGACCTACATTGACTCGGAAAAAAAGCAAGATTGAAGACAATGGTAACACTATCACACAGGTACGCTGACGATCCAACTTCATATATCGCAGCCTTTGATCCAATTCCTTCCTCTAACATTCTTTCTCTTTCTCTACCCAGTACTTTAGCAAGGTGCCTATTGGGTCATCGCCGCATCAGCCGCTCGTGGCACAAGCGCTTACTTCCAAACACGTCAATACTCTTTCAAATGTTCCCCGACGGCAGACCAACAAGAACGGCAACCTTGACTTTGCCATCACAAAGACAACGGTCGTACGACAGAAGCGCAAGAGCAACGACCTCTGCAGCACCCCGGCGATGCCTGCGGGTGACAACAAGGTGATCAAGGTCTCAGCAAGGACAATCACAGTCACGGCAACGGCTGGTGGCAGGACCACCTCCACTTCAGCCACGACTGTCGCCACGGAGCGCAAGATTCCTACTCTCAAGAATAACATCGCCTCCTCAGCAGCAACATCAGCGAACATGCAAAACGACGGACGACCCAACCTTGCAAGAATGATGTCCACCGAAACAATGTCCACTTGGCAGCGCAACATCACCGCTTCTAGTGCACGCGCACAGCCACGTCCCTATCCCTTGGCCCGCTCTCAAACAAGCGAAATGTCCAATCCGAGAAAAGCTCAAGTTCAAGCCATCGAACGCGTCAGTCTCGAATTGTGCACTGACGATTCGGACGAGGACGATGAGGAGGATGACGCGCTTTGCGACGCGTCTCCGACGCGTTCGCGTCGCTCTTGTTACACGCGTTCATCAACCGTTCCGATCATCAACGTGTGCTCCCCTCCGACCCTCAACAAATTCCCAGCATCGGCCCAAGATGACAGTCACATCACCGTCAAGACTCACCCCACGCACATGCGAACTCCGTCTCCTGCTCGCACGCGCGGCCGCTCCAACCTCTCCCGTCCAATCGACATGCCCGACAGGAAGGGCAGACTCATGCGACCTGTGCCCATGGCGCTCATCAAGGGAACCGATATGGCGGCTTCGCCCGACAGCGTCCAGCTCCTGGCCGCTCTGAACTGTGGATACAGCGCGGCCGCTTTCAAGCAGCCGGATCGAAACGTAAGTTTTACCATTGCTCTCTCCGCTGAACAATCGTGTCGCCCTTTGCTAAGACTTCTCGCTGTCCCTCCAGCCCTTCTTGTGATTTGTTGAACATTCCATGAAGACGGACAATTTTCTTTTGTGATATAGCTTTTGGACAATTTGACAGACCATTCGGGCACAATGGAGTTTTCTTTGGGCGGACTGGAGTTTTCTTTTGTTTTTATTTGCGATGAGACGTTGGGTATTACGTATTACGGAGTGGGACTTTATTTGAAATACACATCTATTTATACCAGAAACATTGGGTTATGCCACTGTTTTGCCTTTGGGTCTTAGGGCCGACATGGAGATTGGAACTACAACGCCCTAAAGTAGAAGCACGGCACGCTGGCAGATTGTCTTGAATAATGAAGCAGCTATGTTTTATTGATGTTTTGCAGAAACTGATGGTCATGAGATATGTTTAAAGGGAACCGTTGGATCCCAGCTCAGTGAAGCCTTGCTGCACACGCTTGATCATGCTCTTCTCGGCCTCGCGGACCCAGACACGAGGGTCGTAGTATTTCTTGTTGGGCTTGTCTTCACCTTCGGGGTTACCAATCTGTGTTTGCAAGTAAGCCTTCTTCGACTCGTAGAAGTTGCGCAGACCGTCCCAGTAAGCCCACTGGGTGTCAGTGTCAATGTTCATCTGATGAGAGAAAGTCGCATGGTTAGTATATGTGAATGGTGTTCCATGATCTCGCCATCCGGTATTATCTTGGTACCTTGACACAGCCGTGACCGACAGCCGTCTTGATCTCGTGAGCGCTGGAGCCAGATCCACCGTGGAAGACGAACCAGACGGGCTTCTCAACCTTGCTCTTCAGTTGCTCACGGACGTAAATTTGGTGCTTGCCGAGGAGCTCGGGGTGGAGCTTGACGTTTCCTGGCTTGTACACACCGTGCACGTTACCGAACGCAGCGGCAATGGTGAAGAGATCGGTGATCTCGCTGAACTCGCGGTAGATGTCCCAGATGTCCTCGGGCTGAGTGTAAAGAGACGCGTTGTCAACGTCCTCGTTGTTGACACCGTCCTCCTCACCACCAGTGATTCCGATCTCCATCTCGAGCAAGCATCCCATAGGAGCCATACGTTTGAGGTACTTTTTGCAGATCTCAATGTTCTCCTCCTTGCTCTCCTCGCTGAGGTCGAGCATGTGAGAAGAGAAGAGGGGCTCGTTGTGAGCCTTGAAGTACTCCTCATCGGCCTTGAGCATTCCATCGAACCAAGGCAGGAGCTTCTTGGCGCAGTGGTCACTGTGAACTGATGGCAAGACGTGTCAATCAACGCTGGGCTTGTAAAAGACTGTATTAGGGAGACCTAGCCGAACGTACTCATGACGGGGATGCCGTAGGCCTTGGCAACTTCGCGGATGTATTTGGCACCGGCAACAGCTCCAAGAATGGAGGCTTCCTGGTTCTTGTTGTCAAGACCCTTTCCGGCAACAAAGGCGGAACCACCCTGAGAGAACTGGATGATGACTGGAGATTTGGCATCACGAGCAGCCTCAAGAGCTGCGTTGATGGTGGAGGTGGAGGTGCAGTTCACCGCTGGGATGGCGAACTGGTGCTCGCGAGCGTAGTTGAATACTTTCCTATTGGTCCAAGAAGGTAAGTGGATTTGTCCCCACGCCATCATAGTGAGGTGATCAGGAATCAGAACACTTTGCATGGAACACCAACCTGACGTTGTCACCGGTAATGACACCGGCGGGGACAATGGAGAGAAGACCGGAAGACATGATGTTATGGATGAGGGTTGGGAATGCTTAACGTGCAGCAGATGGGACAACAGATGTTCACTCTCAGATAAAGAACGTGGGGGAAGTGGGCAATCGATTACGACCGCCCTAATCCATCCATCCATCCATCCAAGTCACAACAAGTCATGAAGTCACAAGCCGCGAGGGGCCGCACGTGTTTTTCCCCTCCGGAAATGGCCGATCCGTAATCCCAGATGTAGTATGCTCAGCGGCGGCTACATTGGATCAATCCTGGCTGGGCACGTGCTAAGTGGACCCTAGATGTAGAAGCTGCCCCGCGCAGGGCGTGAGCGATGACTCTCCCTTTGAGGTTCGCGTCTCACGATAAAGGCGCCTTATCCCCTCGTCGACATCCACCTCCCCGACCTTTAGGAAACAATCATGTCCAAGCCCACCGTGTACGTCGTCATCTACTCAACCTGGGGCCATGTCCTCAAGCTCGCCGAGAGCGTCATGAAGGGTCTGAACGAGGCCGGAAACGTCACGGCGACTCTGTACCAAGTCAAGGAGACTCTTCCCCAGGAAGTCCTGGACAAGATGCACGCCGCCAAATTCGACCACATCCCCATCTTGGAGCCAAAGGACCTTGCCAACGCGGACGCATTCCTGTTCGGTATTCCGACGCGTTACGGTTCCCCGGCCGCTCAGGTCAAAGCATTTTGGGATGCCACCGGTGGGCTCTGGCAGTCTGGTGCGTTAGTTGGCAAGTACGCTGGTGTCTTCACTTCCACTGCCTCCCAGCACGGCGGCATGGAGACCACTATATACACCTTCCTCCCTCATCTGGCCCACCACGGTATCATCTACGTTCCCCTTGGTAAGTCGGTCATTTGTGTGCGTGTCATAACGCGTGTCTCTGGCCCTGACGCGTCGCGAACTCTCTACAGGCTACCAAAGCCAGGTTCTGTTCGACAACTCCGAAGTCATTGGCGGGTCTCCGTGGGGCGCCGGCACCATCGCTAACGGCGACGGCTCTCGCCAGCCCAGCGAGAAGGAACTGTCAATCGCTGAGACCCAGGGCAAGACCTTCGCCGCCACGGTTGCGAAGGCACACAAGTAGTCCGCTCCTGAAAGAATCAATATCCAAAAACTATATTCGCTTTACCACTTCTGGCATTTCCGATCCTCCTTGCACTGTAAAATCAAATACATAAAAATTGCCACCAAAAGGGAACACGTCCCTTGCAATCTATGATCCAACGCAAAACTTGCTGATATGTGTATATGATACATAAAACGTGGTCTCCTAAAAACAAAAAATTGGCCGTGGTCCAAGACCTCCCAGCTCTAGTCATCTCCTCCATCCAGTTTGTACCCTTCCTTCACAATGGCTCCCAGTCTCGACCTGGCAGCCATCAGCTCGTTCTCCTTCTCCAGGATCTTGACCTTCTGCTCCATTTCTGCAACCTTGAGCTGGTGACGATTCAGTTTGCGGACATCGTCTTGAGCGTTGGACTCCACGCTACGCTTGGAGGCTTCTTTGGCAGCCTTGACCAGCAACTCGGTCGCTTTCCGGACGGCAACGGCGGCGTCTTCCAGTTTGATTTGCGTTTTGGAGAAGGGGATGGATTTGACACGAGATGCTGCAACCAACTGAGTGGTAGCGACCGATACCTCTTGCGCAGCAACCACAAGTTGTTCGTACGAGTGGGATCCAGAGAGCAAGCCATCGGCCGATTCTACCAACATGGTCGTCGCAGAGGCCACTGCGTGCGCAGCCGAGATAAGACCCTCAGTCCACTTGTTGTTCTTTTTATAAAACTGCCCCGTTGTGGTAGATCCCCTTCCGTGGGCGACAATTTCCTGCTGGGTTTCCGTGGCACGTTTGATGAGCATCGCAATGGCACTCGTGATCGCGATAGCGGACTGAAGGATCGCAGAATGAACATCAAGGTCTGCTCCTTCGCGAGGTTTGTTGAGTAACGCCTCCAATCGTCGCGCAGCCTCCTCAATTGCTTGGGCAGCGCTCTTCATCGATTTCTCAACCTCGTCCTCGAGGTTATCCTTCTTCTCGTCAAGTTTGTTCACAACCAGCTTTTCGATCATAGTAGACATTCGACCAAGTTGGTGCTGTGTCTCCTTGGACAGACCGACAATGTGTTCTGGTCTCCGGGAAGCATCGATGGTGTCCAGAGAGGTAGACTTGACTTGATCAAAGAACAGACGACCTCCCAGTGCCCCCATCTTCACATTGCGGATGATTTCTTCCAACTCCTCATCCTCGGCAGCTAAACGCGTGACACCCTTGGCATTGTCGAGAAGCTGCGCTATTGAATGCGCGAAACCGGTGGATGACGCGATGGCATCTTTGTGGTCACCGGTCTGAACAGAAGTGATGAGCAGTCATATCCTTGGCGAACCGAAAGGCGCTGATGGTGGGGACATACCTGCACAAGTTTCACGAAACTGATGCCAAATTCGCTGCACATTCCTTGTGCTCTCTCAAGCAGAGAAAGGACATACTCTGGAGATGCAGTTTGATTACCCATGTTGGCGGGGCTCTCGATCTTGTATATCGCCTCATCAACGGTTGCAATACAGGACTGGAGCAGATTGTCTGTTGAAAGGTATTAGAAGGCTAGACTTCCATTGAGCGAGCAAATCCCTGGGACAATTACCCATGTTGCTGTTGAGCTGGCGTAGATGATCTGATCGCAGGCCATTGAGCTGGGCCACTGCGTCATCCCATCCCTTCTGTGCATCTTGTGCAAGCTATCAGCAGTCCTTTTAGCTTCCTGAGTATGGCATCATTCAACAGAATGAAAATCGCGCGGCCTACCTTTTGTTGGGCTGCCAAAGCAAGAAGAGTTTGGTCCAAGCCAGCTGTGAGAACAGCGGCATCTTCGTCTTGCGCCTGTTTGTTATCCGTGACGGTCAGTATAAGTATTTCTTCAAACTCTCAAGGAGAAGCATACCGATCGCGCGCGTTGTAGATCCGCAGATTTCTGGTCGAGTTCTTTCCTCATCGAGTCCAATTCCTGTTGTTTGGACTTTGAGGAACTGGTGAGCTTTGTGCACGGTCAAGTTCTATGAATGTGCTTGGTATTTACTTACGCGCTCCATTCCATCCAACTGGTGCTGTTTTGACTACAAGACGGAGTGGAATAAGTCCTTCTTGCAAACGAAACGTAACAACTGGCATATGCGTTCATCCACTCACTCGGACGAGATCTTCCAATTCGCGCTTCTCAGACTCGAACCTGCCCAAAATGTTCTGCATCTCTGCACCTTTCGAGTTTGACAAGTCACTGAGCGAGGCTTTGGCGTCCTGCAGCTCATGACGCAGTCGGCCCATTTCCTCGTCGTATTGGGAGCGAACCCGTTTTATCTGGTCCTCGTACTGAGCGCGAACCCTGTCCACCTCTCCTTGCAGACGATCCCGTTCAATGAGCAGTTCGGTGTTTTCCGTACTTTTCGTCTGCATATGGTATTTTTCGTCAGATGATCCCGATTCTTGCACACGCGTGGAAAAGTCCTCACCTTGTAATCGGCACGGGCTTTCTCCACCTCTTTACGAGCTTGCTCGGTTTGACGATTGGCACCGTCTCGGACATCCTTGAACTTTGTGAGAAGATCCAGGTGCTCTTTTCGAAGTTGAGCATACAGCTTTGCGAGAGCTTCGTACTTTTGTTTCCACTGAGCCAGCTCATCCTGCAATCTACGAATCAGCTCGTCCTTGGCACTGTCCATGTCACGTGTTCCCACCGACATTTGCGAGAGCTGCTGTTCAAGAGCTCGTACTTTTTGATCATATTGAAAACATTGACTTCTGTATTGCTCAAGCTCGTTTTGCGCATTGATGAGTCGCTGCTGGTTCATTTGATTCTCCATGTGAGCGTTTGCTGCATTGGTTTGTTGCTGCATACGCATTCGCTCTTGTTCAAGTCTTTGACGTTCCGCTTCCTGCTGACGCATGAATTCTTCTTGTGCCCGCTGCGCTTCCAGCATTTGTCGCTGTTGTTCATCGTGCATTTGCTGTTGCTGTCGCTGACGCGCCATTTCCAGCTCCCTCTCCGCTTGCAGGCGTTGCTGCTCGCGTTCGTGATCTTCCAGAAGTTGCTTTTCCAGGCGGTTCTGCTCCTCATTGAAACGATCGATCTCGGATTGCGATTGCTTCTTCGGGCTTTCGCTCCTCGGTGGCACGGTCGGTGGTCCGCGTGCAAGGAAGTCAGGTGGATCTTGCGAGAGCCTGGGCACGCTGATCAGGGAAGTGAGATATTTCAGGGTTGAGCATTCATGGTAGAAGCGGAACAAGGCGTAGTGTCCGGCATTGAACTTTTCTCGGAGGGGGGCCAGCACTTCAACGGAACCGATGATTTGATGCATTGCCGTGAGCATGGTGACGAGGAACTGATATATTCCGTGACTTTCCTCTACGAGGGGAACCAACGCGGCGATACGCGCCTCGTTGTTTGAGCTCGGTCGGAAGTTCACAAAGATGAGTTTCTGCAAAGAGTCCAGTTTGTCGAGGAGAACCAAAAGATCGTTGATGGTCTCGAAACCCTCGTTCGGGTCGTCTACGCCCTTGAGGGTGACATACTCCTCATAGTCGAAAGTGCCGCTGAATTCCGGGTGCAACCGATGAAATTCCAACTTGGCTTGAATAAACTGAACGTAGGCTCGAATGAGCACGCCGTAGCCCCGGTGACTGTGCGGAGGGACATTTCGAGAGAGGTTGTCGAACCAAGAGCTTTGTGAGATGGCATCTCTGAGGCAGTTGGGGTGGCCTTCACGCATGACTTTATGAACAGTGAGGAGGGCTTTAAAAGTGACGAGCTCATCGCCCAACATTGGGAACGTTTGGATGGCCAACCAGAAGCTGCCAGAGCCCTGGAGATCCCACGTATACAGAAAACATGCTCGGACATGCTTCTGTTTTGGAGCGGTTTCTTCCGGGGAGAGGGCCTTTTTGATGTGGAGAGCTAGTTCCTCCTCAGTCTTGCTGGTCTGCCAATTTGGACGCGAGGTGGCAGGCGAGCCGAGCGGGTAAGAGCGGGTTGTCGTGCTGGAACTAGTTCCATAAGGCTGGTGAACATTGTCCTGGTAGTAAGACTGCGTATATGACATGGCGACGGCGGCAATTCCCCAGGTGAGTATGTTGTCGTTGATAGCTACTGATGCCTAGGCATAGTCAAGACGAGGTAACGCCTCTTGGCAGTTGCGCATGCATGAGTCATGCATGGTATGCCGTAAGTTCTTAGCATATGCTGACGCAAGCAGGTGGTGCGTTGCGATCGAACGATCATGTGATGCGCCATTTGTAGTATCATCCTGTAGGAAAGACCAAGCTTGAGCACACTTCCAATGTAAAAACCTCGGGCAACAAGCAAGCAGGGAGCCAGGCGGGCGATATCAGGAGCCAAAGCTCATCGTGAAATGCTAACATCCTTCCAGATACCCTAACCACAACCCACAGCACACACAACCAGTCATACATTGTAGAATCTGTCGGACGACCCTCACCCGACCGCCGCTCGGCCAATTTCCGCTCAATCTCCTCAGTCTCCTCTTATTCTTCCAGGTCCAGCCCTTCCTCCTCATGCACCTCAACGCCGATGTCATCCATATCGTTCCCCAAGATATTGAGATGGTACCCAACCGCTTGCACGAAGTGTGCTTGGACAATAGATGGATGTGGGAAGAGGTCACGATAGTGGGTGGTTTGAAGAGTGGTTTGATATCCGGCACCAGTAGGTTGCTGCCATGTTCCAGGCCAGCGACGGGTCTCAATGAGACGAACAAACCTGCGTCAGTCTATGTCAAGAGCGCCGCAGATCTCACCTTTCCATCTTTCGGGAATATCGCAAACCCGAAGGTTTCAAAGCACTCATGCAAAACCAGCGTCAAGCATGAACCCATTCCTGCAATCCATGTAAGGATAGTAACGTCCCGCGAGCACCGGTTTCTGCGACAAAATCTGCCCCTTGGTCGCCTTGGAGAACTGTCACAAGATAGATCGGTCTCCTCGAGCGCAATGCAAGAAAAACCGGGACCTTGCTAAACGCAAAACTTACCCATTCTCACGGAGTCGGAAACGGGTTGGGAGCCTTCACGAGGTGAGGATTCGGCATTACTTTTCCGGGATTTCCTTTCGGGGTTGCACCCCTTCTTGCGGAAAGCGCTGTGGCGCCGAGTCCTCACCTCGTGAGAGCGATTTCGCAACATTCTGTTATCTACCAACATGCGCTCTCCGAGGTCGACATTTTGTGTACTGTTTAAGGGAACGTGGATAACTAAGCCCCGCCGCTCTTCTGGGGCTGTTCCGAAGCTTTCTGCATCATATTCGGATGCTTGTTGAGGGTTGTCAGAGTCGACTGACAGGGCGAAAGGTGTGCAACGAGCGTAGGGAATTTGGGCCACGACTTGACGGTTGGCATCAACAATGGTGAGGTATATGACCAGTGTTGGGCCAAGTGGGGCAAGTCCTGGGGCCAGTCACATCAGCCGTCGCATGATGCGGGCATGACATCCCTAAACAACCCGCTGCTTACCCATCCTACATATGGGAGTCATTCGCGAACCCAAAAACAGGCGACCAGAAAGACATCCGACGAACGAACGAACGAAGCCAAAGAAAGGAACTAGATATAATATCGATATTTGGATGTTGGGATCATGCTTTTGCCGAACAATGGGTAAACGGAACCTGATTCTTTAGGGCTCCTCCTGACTCATTCATGTCTGGCCATGTCCTCGACGAGATCATCATTCCGATAAAGCACACTGGTTCCGTCGTTGCTGCCCCCTCCTGTGCACCTTTGAATGCACCGCATACAGGCTACTCTCAACCATTTGAAAGGTCCAGACTCATCCTCCTCACCACCTACCACACCCACCACACCTTCTTCTCAGACCAACAACAGCAACATGGTGCAAAACGACAGAGGTTGGAAACGACAACTCTCTTGCGCGTAACCGTCTCTCCCTTGACTGACTTGGTTGTTTGTCCCGCAGAGGTTTACATTGCCGCGGCCGTCCGCACCCCGATGGGAAGCTTCGGAGGATCTCTTGCCTCCCTTTCTGCAGTACAACTCGGGTCCATCGCCATCAAAGGCGCGCTTGAGAAGGCCAACATTCCGGCAGCAAAAGTCGACGAGGTGTTCTTCGGCAATGTGCTTTCAGCTGGCCTGGGTCAGAACCCAGCACGACAAGCCGCCCTTGGCGCCGGCCTTCCCAACACCGTTCCATGCACAACCGTAAACAAAGTGTGTGCGTCTGGCATGAAGGCTGTGATCTTTGCCGCTCAGTCGATCCTCCTCGGAAACGCTGACATGGTCGTCGCCGGAGGAATGGAGAGCATGTCCAACACGCCTTACTACCTGCCCCAACAGCGCTTCGGTTCCAAATACGGCAACCAGCAGATCCTCGACGGTATCGTCAAGGACGGTTTGACCGACCCGTATGACCAGACCCTGATGGGAGTCGCTGCCGAACTCTGCGCAAAGGAGCACAACATCTCCCGCGAGGCGCAAGACGACTACGCGATTCAATCCTATACAAAAGCACAGGAGGCAACCCAGTCCGGCGCTTTCGCCAACGAGATCATCCCCGTACAGATTCCCGGTGCGCGCGGAAAGCCAGGCAAGACCGTTACCGTTGACGACGAGCAAGCCAATCTCAACGTTGAAAAGTTGCGTGCTATGAAGCCCGCGTTCCAGCCTGTGGGCGGAACCGTCACGGCTCCCAACTCGAGCCCTCTCAATGACGGTGCTGCGTGCATCATCCTCGTCAGTGGAACACTCCTTGCTGAACTCAACCTCACCCCGCTTGCCCGAATCCGCGGTTGGGGAGACGCTGCTCGCGAACCTGAGCGATTCACCATTGCTCCAACTCTGGCTATTCCCAAGGCGATCAAACACGCTGGACTTTCTATCGACGACATTGACACATTCGAGATCAACGAGGCATTCTCGGTTGTTGCCATTGCCAACCAACGGAATCTCAAGATCGAGCCCTCCAAGATCAACCGCTTTGGAGGCGCTGTTGCTCTCGGACACCCACTAGGATGCTCCGGTGCTCGCATCATTGCCACCCTCATCAATTCCCTGAAACAAAACGGTGGCAAGCTTGGATGTGCGGGAATCTGCAATGGGGGCGGAGGCGCCAGTGCTTTGGTTATCGAAAACTGCTAGAAGCTTTTTCTTTTCCATTCTTTCACTCTCTGATTATGTATAATAGATATCATCTACACTTGAAGTTGCGCGAGCTTCTCAGCTCCCAAATCGTCCTGACTCTGTGACTGTCCAGCTACGGTACTAGCTTTTGTTTCCTCATCTCCCCGCAAGTCAAAATCGCACGAGAAGTCAAGCGTCGATGAATTGAACATCGCGAACCCTCCTGCCGGCTTTTGCCAGGATAGGATGTATTTGCCAGGAAGTACTGGAATCTGCGACTGTATCGTCTCTTTCTGGCTCTCGTAGTTTGCGGATGGGACAACGACAGTTTCCTCCCCAGCTTCATTCTGATGCCTGACTTCAAACTGGACACCCTTTTTCGATGTCTTGAACTTGTAGTGCAGATCCACTTGTGCCCCTTCCATGTCTTCTTTGGCAATGGCCATGGTGTGCTCAAATACCGTGGATCCCAGAGACGCGGTGTGTAAAAAGTTATCGCCTCCTCCAGTTGCTTTCTTGCTCTCCAAGTATGGCGACGGGACACATCCACCGGGCATGTGACTGCATTTGCAAGTTCCTCCCAGAAACTCGGGAAGGTTCTCTGGGTCGATATGCTGCAGAAGCACATCTTGGTAGTTTGAATCGAGGATAAAGATCTTTTCCAAAATTCGCTTGTCAAGCCACCGTTTGACAATGTTCCACGCACGCGTGAATATTCCTATAACGACGCATGGGTTCATTAGCGGTGCAGAACAGATACGCCAAGACGCTCACCGGGCGTACCTGGCGTGTTGACGATAAACAGCCTGGACAGCCGTTCCGGGTACATTTTCGAGTCCAGATCCGAGACCGCTTTGAGCAGGTGCAGCCCCGTCATGTCAAACTGCCACATCCCAGAATTGGTGAGGTCGAAAATGACGATATGCTTTTCAATCAATTTGCCGGTTCGCTCTGACACTTCCGGCATCAGCACGTTGAATATCATCTCGTTGTTTCGAATGTGCCAGTCCAGCATGGTGGCTGGGGTGCATTTCACTGCTAGTCCCTTCACGTCGTGGTACCCGGTGCGTTCAATGAAAATGATCTGGCCGTCCTTATCGACTTTGTGGAAACAGCCTCCTCCTACAAGAAATCTCCTCAAGTTAGAACGTTGGCTGCTGGATCGAAGGGTGCTTGGTCCATGACCAGAGGAATGTGGACGTACCCATGCAAGGACCAAACTTCTTGTACTCTTCCGGCATCCCGGGTGCGTTAAAGTCCCAATTCGCGTCGGGTATCGACTTGAAGCCACGTGTGGTCTGCTGCACTGGGTTGCCGTTGATGCCGGGCATAGGCAGTTCATCGATACCGTCCTTGCGTCGCCATTCCACATACCCAAGAAGCATATCCTTTGCCCGGTGCGCATCCATTTGGCGCGCAATCAGGAACCGAAGGAGCTCCTGCAAGGACCATTTCCCCTCAGTTTGCAAGTCGCTTCATGGTTTTGCCGACCAATCGGAACGTACGTGATCATCATGCTTCTCTGACTCGGCACTCAAGAGACCTCGCAATTCTGCGATGGATTTCGTTTTCTGATCGTCGGTGAGCGCGTCCAAATCCAATTTACTGCTCGACATTGTGTGTTTTGTTGAAATTGTTCCCTCAAAGATGCATGTCCTCGCCAAGACTTCTAGCATTTTGACAGGACGTGACAAGCCCCAGCCATGATTACGTCATGAGCTGAGTTTGAATCCTAAGGCCGAGGACTGCCGCGGCATGCTGTCATTCGATCCGGCCTACTGAAATGTATATTGCGCAAAGCCTTCCATAGTATACAATGAATCACAGGGCTTCTTCAGAAACTGGACGCTCTGATGCCGATGGGATTAGCATGACGAGATCTCCCAGTCTTTCCTCATCATCATCAGTCAAGAGTTATCGTCACAAGTGGTCGGCAAGGAAGCAACCGTTGAGCACGGTCAGATCAAGCAGCAACCTTCCAAGTCCAAGTCCCGACAGCAATTTGGGATCGGCGGAAGGATTTGATGTGTATGGTTCTGATGCGTCCGTTAGCTATGAAGGAAACCCGATGGCCAATGCGCGGGCCGCGTTGGTGCAGCTTCAGGACCGAGTTCGTTCGGCATATACATCCGGAATGCTGACAGAACCGTTTGATACGGATTTAATTGATGAACTCTTTGAGCTAGCCCTGGAAGCTGTAAGACCGTAACTCAAAACTGGCCGAGGCATCGGTTCCACTCTTATGCGGCATTGCTTCTTTCCATTAGGAGCATGGACATCTGGGCGACATTCAGAAGGATGCTATGCGAAAGATATCACCAGAAGGCAAACTTCACGTTATTTCATCAGTGGCGGTAAGCTGGGAGTGTGGTTTTTGGATCTTGGATTTGGGCATTGTTTCATTCATTTGCGTCCTCTTAGTCCAGACAAGAACCCAAGCATTTGACCGATGGGGACAAACAGCCCTTATATTATATCGAGTTCATCAACCAAGCTGCAGCAGACACAGTGCATGGCAAGAAACGTGCTCAGCAGCTGGTTGGGCTCGTCACACGGTTATCGTCAGGCAGTGGTGGAAAGCAGCCGCATTTGAAAGATGTTCTGGAAGAGCTCAAAGTGCAGTGTTCCTGCCAATCACTAAGGTCAGTGGCAAGCGCTGTGAAGCAATTATTAATAGGTGCTAACACTCCAATCTGTAGCTGGGTGCTGAATTTCCTCGATCTTGGTGGGCTCCCAGCTCTGTTTACCTTGCTTCATGCAATGCACCGAAAGCATGACAGGTATGCCATCAATTTGTTGAAAACCTTCCGACCTCAAGGCACCTCAAGCTGATCACACTCGCCCACATTTCCTTTAGCAAATTGAAGCACTTTGAGATCGAGTCAGAGATATTGAAAATTCTGAAGATTGTGGTCAATCAAAATGTGAGACAGCGGTAGTACACGCTCACGATTGTATACCTCCCCAAACGCTAACACAAGCCATGATAGAGAGGAATCACGGAGCTGCTTAACAACTCAAGATACCTGAGCATCATTGTGTTATCCCTGGACTCCCCTTTGCTTTCCGCGCGAACGTCAGCTGCTGATTTCCTGCTCGCTCTGGTGACAATCGAATACCCACGAGGCCACAAGCTCGTGATGGGCGCCTTTGAACATTTCCGGGCAGCGCACGATGACTTGCACACGTTCCAACGGTTGGTTTCGGCCCTTGATAGCCTTGTTCAGACACGGGGCGTGTTTGGAACCACGGTCGGGTCAAGGTCCGAGAACTCGCTCTTACATTTCGGGGATAAGAACCGCGAGCAGACGCAGCGGGATATCAAGGATTTTTTGGTCTGGCTTTACACACCGCTCTCTGCAGGATGTTGACGCTCGCTGACATCCGGTTTTGGCTTTCTGCTAGATATCAACCGTGACGTTACTTCGATTGGTAGTAGATGTCCCGCCAGAACTGGAATATCGAATTCATCTGCGGAATGAGCTGATGGCATCCGGCTTTGGAAAGATTTTGAAGGTTCGCATAAGAATATACCGCGCCCGCCAAAGCTATGGGTGAACTGACCATCGGTGCCCCACTCCTCAACAGACGCTGCGAACATGGGCATCACAAGAATTTGCAGAGATCCTCACCCATGTCGATGCTTTCGAGTATCGAGCGGCGGCCGATCATCAGGACTTTGCCGATGACTTGGAGAGTCTCACGGGGATAGATCTGGATGATCCAAATGGACTGCTCGAAGGGTTGCTGGGATCTTTTGCTGAGGGAGATGGCGGAAAGGACTACGTGCTGTCTATCCTGCAGCATTTGCTGATACCTGCGCGACTGATTGATGGACCGTCAAAGTGAGGATACGCAAAGTTGTTGGGACAATGTTCTCAGTGTGTTTTTTTTTTCTGGACGATCTCTGAAGGTGCTCCCTTTATGATTGTAGAGCCAAAGTCTTTAGACTTCTGGACCTTATGGTGGCCCAAGTAGTGCTGGACCGAAATGGGCTCGATCCTGGCTTCACGGATATGTACAAGATATCTGTTGAGGAGGTGATGGAAGGCATCTCCGAGGAAGTTGCAGCCGAGAACGAGCTATTGCGAGCAAAGGTCATCTTCAACGAGGCAGTTCGGAAACCATGTATGTCAAGCGTGATGAAATGCGGTTGTCAATAGGTATAGATAGGCATTGGAACGGCTCATGGATTACGACTTTAGCATCAGCCAATTTCTGGGGATCCGGGACGCAGGAAGATGCACTTCATGCACTGCAAAAGAAACTTGATGCCGCGAATCTCGAGCATCAGAAGGCGCTTGAACAACACCGTGAGGTGCGTTGACGTTCAAGAAAGGACCTCTATCGTTGAGCAAGCGCTGATTGTCCGCTTGGTATGCTGCTCGTTTCCGTTCACAGGAATTAAGCGAGATCCTCCATGCGGTACGGAACCGTCCCCCAGGAGGTGGGTCCGGTGGTAAGGAGGATATGGAAGCCAGGAGGACGCAGACGGCGCTCGAACCCGGACCGATCCTTGCACCAGGAGTTCTTCCCGCCCCTCCAGCGCCTTTATTAGCCAGCGCCAGTGAGCCTGCTTTCTTCCCTCCATCCACGAGCGAGAGCGAGATATCCAATGTACCACCAGTCCCACCAAGTCCGGGTCTCGGGGGTCCTCCACCACCACCTCCACCTCCGTTTACCGGGGGCGGTCCCCCTCCCCCGCCTCCACCGATGATGGGTGGGCCCCCTCCCCCTCCGCCGATGATGGGAGGACCGCCACCTCCTCCTGGAGCCATTTCGCTTGGTACGGTCGTCGTCCGCGTGATCAAGCAATATACCTATCGAATTTGAGACATTTTGTTTAACTCGTTTCCACTATTTAGGACCCGTGTTGCGACCGCAGAAATTCCGACCAGCAGTCCACGTCCGCAAATTCGCATGGGAAAAGGTCAACGACATGCAAGCCAAAGAAACCATTTGGGGGAAAAAATTGCAGATCAAAACCAAGCTGGAGAGTGTCGACGACTCGGAAAACGACAAAGATATGGAAAACCAGGCACAAAAGCTGGGGGTTTTCGAAGAAGTCGATGTGCTGTTTGCTGTCAAACCACCGAAAGTTGAAGAAGTGGATACGAATGCCAAGAGCAACAAGGAGGTGACATTGATTGATCCAAAGAAGGCGCAAAATATTGGTACGGGGTCGAACTTCTTTCCTGTTTGAGTATGTACAATTTTCTTATGGGCGCTACATGTATTCTCTAGGCATTTTCTTGGCCAACAGCAAACATAAGCACCTGACACCTCGAGATTGGCGTGCAGCCGTGCTAGCGGCCGATGAGGGAATGCTGACAGATGCAGTGACAGGGCAGCTCCTGGCTTATGCACCCAGCAGAGAAGATGTACGTGTGGCCCCATGCGTCCTGGCATAGATCTTATTCATTGATCCGCGCAATCTAGGTTGCGATGCTGATGAGCCATGCGAAGAGTGATGGGCCACCGCTGGCCAAGGCAGACCAGTTTCTCTTTGAGGTACGTTACACTTGGAGAGCGATAACCCAACTCAGCGCATCCTGATGTTACGCCTGATTAGATGAGCAAAATCAATCGCCTCGAAGAGCGCTTGACTGCCATAAACTTTCGCGCTGGCTTCCAAGAGCGATGCAATAAATTAAAAGAGGTATATATCGCAAAAGAGGCAAAATTTCGGGCATCCTGCACGCCTCTCACAATTCCACATAGGATATATCAACAGCTTATACTGCATTCGAGGCTCTCCAAACATCGGATGCATTTGCCGGAGTTCTGGAGGTAAGCTGAATGTGACATCATACCGATCATTGACATCAGAGTCCTCACTGTCATGCTAACTCGACCCATAGTTGATCTTGACCGTAGGCAACTATCTCAACACGGGCAGCTTGTCCGGCGGTGCTCATGGGTTCCGAATTGCAAACATCAACCGGGTACGTTGGCGATCATTCTCAAATAGTGTCCTCTGCACCTGTTGCTCATCATATATATTCCAACTCATAGCTAGCGAGTACGAAAGCAGTGACCAAAACATCACTCTTACGCTTCATTGCCGGTACAATTGACACAAAATTCCCAGAGATGGAGTCGTTCATGGATGACTTCCGGGGAGTCTATCCAGCTGTGCGCAGTACGTAAACCACGAATTAATCGCTTCTAAATCATCAGAAGACTGACGATCTTTTCTTTGTGTTTTAGTATGCTACGATGAGCTGCAAGACGAACTAGATGCTATACGGGAGAACATCACCCAAGTCCGTTCCGAACTGCGAGCACAGAAGGACCAACAAGGGCAAACCCACATCCAAAACGATCCAGATATGAAAGATTGCTTCGTGGCACAGATGGAGGTGTTCCTCGCCAAGGCAAACGACGAGTACACCCACATCAAAGCCAAGCATTCAGATATGTGGAAGGCGTTTGAGGAGTGCGTGGTGTTTTACGGGGAGGAGACTGCGCGGACGAAACCTGAGGAATTCTTGTCCATATTCACGACTTTTATGGACTCGTACACGGTAGGTTTGGTTTGCGCGGTTCAAGTCATTTTGGTCTTTCCGTTTGGCAAAGGCAAACGTGGATGATTTACATTGCCAATCGCTTGCAGGCGGCTGCGGCGGAAAACAAGGTGGAGCGAGCGCGAAAGGACAGGGAAGAAAAGCGTCAGAAAGCAAGAGAGGTAAATCTATCGCACACAAAGGTTAAATTTTGCGGCTACAAATTCTGATTGGAAGAGCTCCAGGAACGTGACGCCAAACGGCGGAA
This sequence comes from Powellomyces hirtus, assembly GCA_025526995.1. NCBI lineage: Eukaryota > Fungi > Chytridiomycota > Chytridiomycetes > Spizellomycetales > Powellomycetaceae > Powellomyces > Powellomyces hirtus. The sequence continues at coordinate 827,100 of JAHLKG010000002.1, forward strand.
TACACAAGAAAAGAACATATACGCAATCCCTGCTATCACCCTACCTACTGTCGACAAGGATGGCAGTGGCGGTCTCGCCATGGATGATCTTCTAGCATCATTGAAGCGAGGCAACTCCAGTGCTGGACCCCTGAGAACTAAGCGATATCCGATCACAGTGGCAGCAGAATCGGACAGGAAAGCATCAACCGCTAGCATCGGGAACAGGGCCATGGAGCTCCTCGGCAGACTGAGAGAACAGGAAATTTAATGCATCTATGAACTGTATTTACAGCCTCGTTGATGGGCAATCATCATCGCCCACAAAATTTTCTATTGTGTAATTAAACATAAATTAAAATGTATATATCTATCTAGAAGTGACCACCATCTTGTTCTCCCCCGCCTCCGCTATGGTGACCGTTGGCTCCTGGCCCATCGTCTAGCGCTCCACTAGCAAGTCCTTTGAAATAATCTTTGGGAGGCTTGTTCGCAGTTGGTATATGGGACAGCGAGGTCTCCTCGGATAGTGGTCGAGCCACACTCAATGGAATATTTTTCAAAGGTTCTCTCGGGGCTGCATGGTCAGAAGCATCCTTCCCACTGTCCTTTCGTTCCATGGAGGCTGGCCATGGGTCGTTGAAAACTTCGATTCGGCGCCTGACAATTGCATGTGGCCATCTCTTTGCCACGGCCTCAATAATCTTCTCTCGAATATGGCATCGGAGATCGAACGCCGCGGATGGATCCTTCGCAGAAGCCAGGAAACGGATCTGCAGTTCGCCATCACTGGTAACGTCGGTAACAGCGCAGTTTGCCACTTTGCCGTCCCATAAGCCTCCAGATGATGGCAGCACATGATCCATGAACAAAGCGCGGACCTCAGCCACGGGGACCGAAGAGTCAAAGTACACAAAAGCACTTCCAATTTTCCAAGGCGAACGGCGCGACCAGTTCTCGAATGTCGATGAGAATATTCGAGAAAGAGGAATGATGAGTCGCCTCGCGTCCCATGTTCGCACAACGATGAACATGGACTGGATGGCTTCCACACGGCCGTATTCTCCATCAATAATGACCTCGTCATCAATCAAGATTGGCCTGGTGATGGCGATGATGAATGAAGAAAGAGAATTCTCGACCATTGGCTTTGCTGCTATTCCGATTATGATTCCCATGACACCGGCAGAAGCCAGCAAAGAGGCGCCAATCTAGACATGAAGACGTGTAAGAACTAGTTACAGACGAGTCGGCAAAAGAGCATCCGGGGACTCACCTGCCAAGCCGTTGGAAATGCGAATACGATGCAAGCCGCAGAAATGACTCCAATAAATCCATAGCATAGCCTTTTGAAAACCTGGATCTGCGTGTGTGCGATACGAGCATGCAGATTGTTCTCCGACTCCACGTTGTGTGTTCGGAGAAGGGTGACCGCAGCGAGCCTAACCATGTTACACGCAAAGTAACCGATCCCAATGATCAGGAGCACTATGAACGCACGCCGCACGTCCACGTAGGTGCTCGGAGTCAAGTTGATTCGGTCCAAAGTGATAAGGATGCCAATGATCGGTAGTAAGACGAAAAGAGGCCATTTGCTGTTGGGTACCGAGTCAGTTTTGGTCAGTTACTACAGACGGTCGCATGTGAAGGCGGAGTTGCATACCTGAAGGTGACCAGGTCGTCGTCAAAGGGCCATGGCGTCTTGCGGGCTGCCCATCGCATAGCGACGAACACGCCAATGTGCACTATCCATGCTATCAAGACAGCACCAATTGGTATGAGTATCTTCTGCCACTCTTCCGTAATTTCGACCATGGCGGCGGAGTCAAGCAAGAAAGCGGTGGACGCAATATGAAGATGTGTCGAAAAGGCCCCAGTTCTAATAAACTCTGGGTCCCTGCTGGGAACTTGGTTTGAATAGCGGGCGGGTGTTAAGTGGCTATTGAAATGTGTTGGGGACCGAAATGAAGGAGTGGGGATTGTTGCTCTCCCGAGCCTTTATCTGTTGATCGTCCGGGAGACGTCGGCTCGCCCCACCGTCATGATTGGATCTAAGCCTACCGCCATTATTAGTTTGGTAAACAGTGCATGTTGCAGTAAAAATAGTTGGTCCTGTCAGACATGCGCGCGCGCGTCGGCTTTTTTTTTTTTTCTTCTTCTGGCGGGCGAGGAAAGTGTCAACGGGAAAACATCATAATTCTGAGTCGCGGCGTATCATCATCATATGGTGTGTTGATCATTGATTGAACTGATTCAAGTCTGATTCTGATGATAGTGATCTGGAAAAAATTTGATAGGACGCGCTAAAGAAAGGGGGGGGGCATCGATGCGGTCACTTCCTATTACCGTCCTAACGATAGGCTTAGCTAGGAACTGTTTTGCACCCACAGGTTCTAGAAACGGGGCTTGCCAGATTGCGCTTTGTCAGCGCGCGAAAGGGATGGGATGGGATGCCTTATTGGGCCACGTCATCATTGTGGTTTCAACGGCGACGGCACATGCAAAACCGCCATAAATTAAGGATCGTCGGCAGGAAACATGGGATGGGCGAGGATGATCATATTCAAGTTCTATTCTCCAAGAAGACAGTCCCCCGCGGCTCAACAGGCGGCCCATGACAGGCGACATTGGTGGTTGTTGTGCAAACTGTGTTACGTTGTTTGTTTCTCACTGGCAGAATACAGCATCCTTTGTGCTACAACAATACGTATTTGCAACGCAGCTTGCTCGAACCTACTTCCCCCCGCCTGTATCCAGTTGGGATCACACGCATGCATGTGAAGATTATTATACGTGTATGTTATCCCACCGACGCGATGTGCATGCGGCATGTATCCACGTGTAAACGGACATTGTGAGTTGCGGTGAGTAGTTTGGGTTACGTGAGACCCACATGCTCCTGGTCCTGGGCGGCCTCCGAAAAATATCTATGCACTATTTGCTTGAGCGGATGCGCCACCGCCCAGTCACCCAGTCAAGGTCAGTACTCCTAACTCAGAAGCAAATGTACAATGAACGGGTTGATGTAGCACGCAGAGAAACCTTCACGCATATCATATTACCACTGAGACGTCTTATCTGCAAGGACAGCTAACTTGTGGAATGCGGAGGTAATAATGACCTCTAGGCCTTTGACGGAATCGTGCTTCTGGGTTCGATCATGAGGCCATGTATTGTCGACCGATCATACATTGTCCTCCGCGATGGTATTGTGTATCGGCGGTTGGTCAGGCTGCGATTCGTTGATCTTTACCTTACCCATATCGATATTTTCTACAACTCTTTCTCGAACGCTACTCGTGATGCGTTAGGGCTAACCTTTGATTCACACTCCAACCCAACCGCGAGCCGTGGCGCTCTCCTGCGCCATCCATTTGCCCTGTTTGGGCCGAGTACCTTTGGGTGGACTTTCGTACTTCGACCGCATCCGTGCATCAACCCCTGTTCCTTGCCATCCATCTACCTCCCCCATCTCGACGAACAAGAAGTCCATACAATGGCCGCCGTCTACTCTCAGAAACTGACCAGTCTCTCCAGCTGGGCGAACCTCCTGCAGTCCGCCGCCGTGCAAGTCGTTGCTCTGGGCATCGTCCGCCGCGGCGCGAATTTCATCTTGCCAACAGGCTCGGCCCACTTTGCGGTTGCCTCCCCATCGACCTTCAATTTTGGGTACTCGTCTGAGGCCGTTTACGCCTCGCTGGATGCCCTGGGGGCATTCTCGTGCCTGCTTTTGACTATTGTTGTGTTGGCCAACTTTGTGTAAGTACCTTATGTGAGATCCTATCTTTAACACTTTGCTGACAGCTATTCTCCCAGTCTCATTGCTTCCAACGCATTCAATCTGTCCGCTCTTACCTCCATCGGTCTGAAAGCCGTCGGGTTATCCACGCCCCCAGCATCCCAGCTCAACCTGCTTCCTCTTGCCGCTGCTGGAGCGCACATTGTCGAGAACCTGCTTTTCCTACTGATCGTTGCCACCGGCGTCCACAGCAATGCGCTAGCTGGTCTAGCGGGCACCATCTCCATTGTCCGGGACGTTCTCGGCGCCGCCAGTGTTGCCGTCGTTGCCGGAACTCTCCCGGTCTTCCTTTGCGAGTGGGCGAAAAGCATCGGTCGTGATGGGAGACAGCGAGTGAACCATGTTCAGATGCAGAAAGTAGAATAGAAGGCACCCGTCGAGTAGAGTACTCCCCTTATTTACGTTCACAGTGGGCGCGAGACCTTTAAATTAAGACGGGATCGCCGATGGGCGACCTTTGTGGGGATGTCTTATTCACTAGCAACTCAAATGATTCTGCTTACTCGAACATCCGTTAAATTACACTTCTACGCTACTTACAATCAAATTACAGTCCACACACGAAAGGGTACAGGTCACAGTAAGCAAGGTCAGGCATCAACATTCAAGGGTCCAGTTCCATACACTTGCATAATGCTGAGCGAAAAACGGGTTGGCGAAAAGATCGGCAAATCTGGCGTACATTTAATTGCGCATACCTGGGAATCACCGAATTGGCTTTCAGCAGCATCTCATCAAACTCTTCCTGTGGATCTGAGAGTGCAACAATCGCTCCACCAGCACCAACCGAGATTTCTAAATGGAAACGTGAATCTGAGTAGGAGTGACACATGAAATCGACGCGGTAAACCTTTTTACATACCATTCGCGCTGCAAACAGCAGTCCGGATGATCACGCTGAACTCGGCAGCCCCATTCAATGAAAAATAGCCCAGGACGCCAGAATACGGCCCACGAGGCGCGTTCTCCAACGTCTCCAGAATCTCCACAGTTCGGAGTTTCGGAGCTCCAGTCATGGAGCCGGGCGGAAATGAGTGCATGATGGCGTCCACGGCATTCAATCCTCGTCGGAGCTTTCCCTCCACTGTGGTAACCAATTGATGCACGGTAGCGTAGGATTCGACGACCATGAGTGCAGGCACACAGACGCTGCGCGGTTCTGAAATCATGTTAAGGTCGTTGCGGATCAGGTCTACGATCTGTGTTTGGAAGCGGGAGGAACGCCCAAGGATATCAATCACTGATGATGTTAGCGATTTAGGCCCACCACCACATGGTCGTACCATCAAGTTTTCCGCTCTGTTTTTCTCGTCATTCTCCAGAGCCACTCTCCGCCGCTCATCTTCCAGCCGCAACTCTTCGTCCGTTTCCCCCTTGGTCCGCGCAGCTCTCGGCAACGTGCCTTTGATTGGTTTCATGCTCATGAGCCCATCGGGTTCCACGCGCATGAATCGTTCCGGGGAAGAGCTCGCCAGGGCCACCGCTTGGCCAAACCGCAAGAACGCTCCATAGGGCGCTGGATTCCGTTTGCGCAGATGCTTGTACAGCTCGAACGCATCGGGTGCGTCTTTGGGTATTTGGGCGGTGATGCGGGTCGTCAGACACACTTCGTACGTCTCCCCATCGCCAATGTTTTGTAGTGAGGTTTTGACATCGGCTAGATATTGTTGCTGTGAAGAAGCAAGTTTTAAATGCTTGCCCTTGGAGGATGGCTTGTGTGAAATAGAGCTGGGTATCGATGGTGTGGGTGTTCCAGCAGTGCGTGGATGGTTTGCCGAGTTGTTATTTAGCGGGGCCAGCACGCGCTGAGCTTCAATTTCAGGTGTCTTCTTTCCGAGGGTTTCCAGGTGCGCCTGCATGTCACGCATCCACTCCTCGACCTCCTGCTCCTCCTGGGATTCTGCCTGCAGTCCCATCAAATACATTGACTGCTCAATGTGATCAAAAACGACCACCCGATCAGCCAATACAAAACTCGCATCAGGCGTGGTTGTCCCCGAATCCACGATATGGAAATGCTGCTCCCCGTCGCATTTCGTTTTGGATTGGGTGTCGGACCCCAAACTCTCTTCTTTCATCTCGTATCCAAAAAATCCAACCATTCCGCAGTTGAAATTAAAGGACAGTGGATCGGTGCTGCCCTCATGCTGAATCTGCAGCTTCTGTAATCCATGCTCTTTCAGTGTGCGCGACATCCACATGAAGAATGTATCGTGAGGATCTAGCGTGAAACACTCGGATGTCGTCGAGAAAGGCCTTGTCGCTGCCCGGTTTTTGGACAACCGAGTTATTCGTATTGTTCGCTTATTTGCGTAATAGTTGACTGCGAAACTCCGAGGAGTGGACATGGAGCCCATGTACGAAAACCTGCTCAGGTTTTGTTCCACCTAGAAGGATACGGTAAGATAGCTGCGTGCCACGTGCCAAACAAGGCACATGTATAGTACTACCTTTGCAGAATCCAGCCAGAACGAGACTTCATCCTGTGAAAACATAGCCGCAAAAACGGACTGCGCATCCACCCAGGTATCCGCAAGCTTTCGCACCCGCACTACGCTTTCTGCCGTGCTGATCGAGTCTTGCCATATCAATGACCCTGGAACGACAGACAGCTCCATGATCGATGAAGGCATTGCTCCCTCAGTTCTTATCCGCCCTCGCGATTTGAGGTATTGCGTGGCCAGCGTGAAGAAGTTGTCGATTATTTGCTTCCCGCCTTCTGTGCAAATCGACTTGATGCCGGAGGTTGAATGACGGACACCAGTGATGCCTGTGAATTCTTGCAATCGCATACCTCTGGATGGAACTGAACACCCCATATTGGCTTCTTACGATGCTCCAACCCCTGGACAATGTTGTCCCCGGCGGGATCTTCCGTCCACGCAGTAACTCGCAAATCAGGCGGGATATCTGGAGAATACGCGTGTTCAGCTTTGGGACATGAGTCAGTATCATGCATAGGCTTTGTAGCTAACCGTGTGGAGAAACAACCAGCGAGTGATATCGAACTACTTTGAAAGGGTTGGGCAGTTGATCAAATAACCCAATTGGTCGATCGTGGGTCGTCACCGGCTCGAGGTATGTGACGGGACTTAATCGCCCATGAATGGGTTCCCGCGCGTGTTGGACCTACAGAGCTTCCACATATCAGACGAAGATCCCATGGCATCACGCAACCATATCAACGACCGTACTTTGCCGCCAAACACTGTAGCAAGTCCTTGATGACCAAGGCACACGCCCAATATCGGAAGGTCCCCGTACCGCAAGATATCTCCACATGCGCCAAAATCCTAACGTTTTCCCCCGGAATGCGTTACTTGCGAGAATGGTGCGTTATGAATGGAAGATGCATCTACATACGCTTTCCCGCTCGGGTCTTCCCGGGCCAGGCGAAATCACCACGCAATCGAAATGCGGAAGGATGCGATCTCGAATTTCGTCCCTGATATAGATAGCGGATAAATGAGCCGCTTGCCCAAAATAGCAAGTGCTCTCGGCACTCATACCAGGAAAATTGGTTGTTTCTAATGACCACCGGAATGTGCCCTCCAGCTGGGCAGCAATATTGGTATAGGTTGAATGTATACGAGTCGTAGTTGTCCACAATCAGCGTGCGGAGGCCAGTGGGACTGGCGCGGGGGGCCATGTCTTGTGAACGTACAGCGCGATATAGGTGATTCGAGCTATGCTAAATAGGATATGTGGAGTATGCTGCCGACGAAATGGGGCATGCAAGGGCGCTAACAAAATTCGGAGGACAATCTCTGGGGCAATGCTTACTCAGAAAGCCGTTGCTGCTACCTTGGTTTCGTTTTAGCTACCACAATCCTGGTTGGCGAGTTTTTTGAGACTGTAACACAGTGGCTTGGCTCTTGGAAGCGGAATATTCCATTATTCAGTCATTGAAGCATAGACTGGCCCCAATGCAGGGGAAGGAAAAGGAAGTGCCCCGTGGTATTGACCTAAACAAGGCTACTTAAAATGACTGCAGATGGCTCATCAAAATGGGTAGATCGGTAGGTCTTTGATAACAATCTCAGCGTGGCACAATAGGGACAAACATGACAACATTATCCAGCTCGAAATTCGTTTGTGTTCCACATGTCCTTATGCCAAGGTCACGTTGTGTCCACCCTGCTGTTGAGAGTAGATGGCAACATCTACCATCTCCCACAATGCTGGGCCGACAAAGGTCGCGTGACAGAAACGCCCCGAGTTTAAATCCTTCGATATCTCGTATGGCGATTTGAGATCGTGCCAGTTTTTTTGTTGACCATCGCACAGTCTTATGTGGGTCAAGACATTTTTGAGTAAGCACAAACTACACACGGCATTACGCTGTCACGTATTTCAAGGTGCTAATTCTTTCACTTAACACAACCGCATGATCACTCATCCGAAACCACGCCATCACTGAGGACATCAATCAACGCTATCTACACTGACAATGGAAAGGAACGATTCTAGAATGAACCGGTCGGCCATGATTGCCTCCTCTTGATCTTTGATATCCATAGTTTCTATCACAGATCCATACGTTGAAAATCGTTTGGCTAAAGATCCTCGGGGTTCCTCAGGCATTGTGCGTTTGATAGTAACGACAGTCTCCTAAGCTCCTGCGTGAAACCACGTCCACAATAGTATTCCCCCAACGACAAAACAGATGGTGGCTGGCCAACATCCAAGTCCGGCAGCCCCGATGGATTGACACAGAGAAAACAAACTGCCGGCGGCGACCGCACCGCCGTAACAGACAGACTGAACGCCCGCAGCAACCGACCCTGCCACCACGCCGCCTCCGCCGAATCCGAGACAAGCTACCATCGCCAGTACAATGATAAGGGCGACGAGACCGCCGAGAATGAAGTGGAACGCAGGAGACGACATGACTTGGTCAAAGGTGGGGAGTGTGACGTTCCAGTGAGGCAAGGTGATGTTGTGCAGGGCATCGGGAAGAGTTACATTTGGAAAAGTGATGTTTGGGAAGGTAATGTTTGGCCAACTGGCGTCAGAGAAGCTGGTGTTGGAGTGGTTAAAGTCTAAGAGTAGTGGGATCTGGTAGGGCGCCATTATTGGTCCCTGAAGGGCTGAAAGCCAAGGCTGTTATGGGGAATGAGCTGATTGTATTGATGATTGGCAGTCACAGTGGACGGAGACCTCCGGCAAGGACAGGGAGTCTATGTTGCTATGTAAACTCTAAGTGCGCACCGGAGAGGCTCAAGACTTTGAATCAGTGTGGCGCAGCATACCAAGTCTCATGTCATTCCCGACTCTCCCCAACAACAGGCCGGATATCTTTCAATCAATCCACAGTCCCCAATTGTTATAAGGACAAACAACATTTCACCTATGGACGGGGTTAGTGATTCTTCCATGAGAAATCCACTTCCTCAGGGTATACTCAGGTTATACTCAGGTTATACTCAGGCTAGCTCTTGCAAGCAGGCGAGAAGGCTCTTTGATTGATGGACTCGAATCTGAATTCGGCATGTTGTTGTTGGCACAGCCACTTTTCGCAGCCACTGCGGCTTTGCGGCCATTTGTTGTCTTTTCTCTTCTTTCTTCATGCGGCTCGCGTCTCTTTCGATTTACGCGTTCTGTGACTGTGCCATCCGTCCATCTCCTCTCTCTCTCTCTCTCTCTCTTTGCTCAGCCCGCCCGCTGCCTTGATGTGTTGCAACATGGAAGATGTTCACCTGAGAGGTTGAAGCTGTCGTGTCTTTCGCGCTGAGCCATTTCGCCCCCCCTTTGCCCCTGCGCAGCAATGTCCATACCAGCCTTGTTTGACCTTAGTAGAAAAGCTCTCATATAAGGATAATATGCTGCTCACACACCCACCCATGTCCACACGCAAAGAACCTAATTCGCAATGGTCAAACTGACCAACCTCCTCACCCTCCTGCTGCTCGCTGCCACGGCAACTTTGGTCAATGCTCAAGACCCGGACGGAGACCAACCCCGTGAGGACCGAAACAGAGACGACCGCCCAACGCGCAATAACGAACGCAATAACGACCGCAATAACGACCGCAATAACGACCGCAACAATGACCGTAACGAACGCACCGGAATTCGCCCAGGCTCCTCGGGCTCCCCTTCTTCTCAGCGTCTGTCCAACCTTGGCCAGTGCACGGCGCCCAAGGTTCGCAGAGAGTTCCGCGAAATGCCTGATGGCGAAAAGCAGGCGTATATCGATGCAACCCTGTGCCTCAGAGACCCCCAGAGAAATCCCTCCGTTTTGAACATTGGTAGTCCATCCATGTATGACGACTTGGTCTACGTTCACGCAGAAGGGTCTCGGACAATGCACAACACGGCATCCTTCCTCCCCTGGCACCGGCAATTCCTCGGCGTCTTTGAATACTGGTTGAGTTCGCGCTGCAATTACACCGCCGGGATTCCCTACTGGGACTGGAGCACAGATTCTCAGGCACCGGAGCGTTCTCAAATTCTGGACCAGAGGTGGTTCGGTGGCAACGGTAGACGTGGCGATCGTTGCATTACGACAGGCCAGTACAAAGATGTCGAGATTGCTTTCCCGCCAGAGCGATCGTCAAGATGCATTACTCGAGAGTACAACGATAACGGGAATGCTGGTCGACTGCCCAGCTTCCCGTCCTACCAGGCCATCACAGAAATCTTGGAACTATCTCAGGACTCGTACGACGAATTCCGCATTAGGTTGGAGCAGGTGCCGCACAATGTTGTGCACACTTCAATCGGTGGCGATATGAACGCAGTCCGATACTCTACCAATGACCCGCTATTCTGGCTTCATCACTGCAATGTGAGTCTTGTGTATACATATATCTTGATGCGTGATATCTCTACTTACAAGTCCTTATGACACAGATCGATCGCCTATGGGCCGTATGGCAGGTAGAGCACCCTGAAATTGCCAACACTTTCAATGGCCCTCTCACTCGCGGTTCGACCGACCATGGTGCCACCTCGGACGATCTGATGCAATTCTTCAACATATATCCGGATGTCGCTGTTCGCACTGCGCTCTCCACAACGGGCGGTGATATCATGTGCTACACGTACAGCAACAGTATCGTTCCGGACTCTGTTCAATCTCGCCGTGTTCAATCACGGAGCAACCATCTGAGCTTTGCAGCTTGGCGGGCAAGCAGGGGCCCTCACCGCTCCAGTGCTCAGTTCACACCCAACGAAGAGGAACCCGAGTCTGGCTATCGCGGCTCACCTGAGGACCCTCGTACGCCCGACACGTACGACCGAAAGGACATGTACAACTTGCGACACGTACCCCCCATTCCAACAGACTTTCTTCGCACCATGCACTATTCTGACGAGCAGATTGCGGATGTGCGCGAGAACGAAGCGCTCTACCGTGACTTTATCGATTACGTCAACGCCGCTGCTGGCTTTATTTCAGACAACGCGTTGGAGTACATCGAATCCGCCAGCGGCTACCGCAGTGCCACGGCAGATGAGGCTGCTCTCCGGGCAACACTGACGAAGATGTTGTGCAAAGCAGCAAATGCTGTGCTCCGTAAATTCCACGTGAAATTGGACAAGGTCGTCAGCATCTTTGATGCGATCCGCGATGCTGTTGATGACGACGATGAGGAGGATGACGACAAGGTCCCGGGCAGACAAACTAGATTGGGGGGGCTTCGAATGATTGCAAGACCGATTGCAAACGCGTACAAGATGCTCCTTTGAGGTTCTCACTTATTGCAAATAGCTTAACTTGTACATTTGCCCGCATTCTTATACTCGACTGATTTTCCATATGATTGTATATACATTTCATCAAAGCCAATTGCTCGTGCTTTTCACCTTCGACTACCCATCCCCTTGTTCCGAGGCTGCACCGGGTGAGGACTAATTAGCGAAGGCGGGGTAGTAGGATCCCCCTATGTAACCTCGGAATGAGAAAGCAGCATCAGGTATTTACATTGCCGCTTTGCTCTTGGAAGGGCAAGTGCTAGCATGCTCTGAAATCGCTGCCAGAAGGTTCTCCGCGCACGGCTTCAGCGCCTCAGCTTTGACAACCTCCCCCATCTCCACTAATCTCCCAGTTGTAGTGGGACCTATGGTCGCAAAGCGGAACTTTCTATAATGCTTGCTTTCACATAGCACCGGCAATGCAATGTCTACGCCCGACGGACTGAAAAACACAACATACGGCTCCACGTTCTGCTTCTCGCCATGGTGGTAGCCCTCCTCAAAAATCATCTGCAGGCATGCCGCCAAATCCTGTGGGAACGCATTTGATTGGCGGGTGCCGTAGACTATCATCTTCTCCAGCGGAAAGCCAGCATCTTTCAGACGGGTTGGAAGTACGTCCCGAGCTTTATCGCCTGCCAAGAAGAGGAACGAAGCGGGATGATCAACATCCCCACTTTTGCGTTGCGCATGATGAGCGATGATCATGTCTGAGAGAGTTTCGGCATCGCCAGCACTCTCGCCATGCACATTGGCGAAGCCCAATTCGCGCGCAGCGGATCCTGTTGCTTTGCCGACAACCCAGATCGGTTTCGCGCGCCATAATAATATCCGATTTTCATGCTCGGCGTTGGGGAATGCCGGATTCACATCGTGGGTCATATCCGCAAAAGCATCCCGTAACGCCGCTATCCCACGAGCGCTGGTCACTAGGATGCTATGAAAATCCTGCTCCCGTGTTTGCAAGAGTGACGCGAGTGGCGTGGGCGTTCTTTGGAACGACGGTGAGGTGACGGAAGGTGGTGAGATAGCTTCGGATGGAGATGGGAGGGACGCATTGACACGTCCATCTGTGGTGGTCAGAACTGGAACAAAGTACGGAATGAACCCCGCGGCGTGAAAGGTCTGCGCGTAATCAGAGTCCGGAGAGGCTTTTGCAATGGTTGAGTTCTTGGCTCGGAGTAATATGACCGGAATCCCCCGAGGAGCTGATGTGTGCGTGTCGGTGCTTTTTGTCATCGCTCGCAGTTTTGCATGACTTTATGACGGTCGCGAGTCGCAACAACTAGGAGCGGATGATACTGTCAATGCAAACGAGTGACGGCATCACCGAATGGTCGGAATGTTCCCAGAATTTCGGTACCGGTTGGTGAGTCATTCAATCGGGGGAGATCCTTTTGACATTTGACATTTCCAAACTGTCGCTCGAACACCCTGTTCTCTCGGGATAGGTAGCAGAGTAGAGTGGTTACATGCGATGAGCGTAGTTAAACGACTGCTCAAAAGCGCCCGCGAGGAAATCGGCAAGAAGGACTTTGAACTCGCCAAAGACTACTGTCAGCAAATTTTGGACATTGAAGAAGAGAACTACAACGCCCTGGTGTTTCTCGGGCTTGCGGAACAACATTTGAACCACCCCACAGACAGTGAGAAAGCTTACAGCCGAGCGGTAAAGCTCAGTCCTAGCAACCCGCTTGCGCTTCAGGTAGATTGAACTTCTGTCGCTGCTTTCAATGTTTGGGCGGAGCAGCTGATAAGGAAGCTGGGGATCAGGGGTTGGCCAACTTGTACACGCAGGGTAATGATGAGAGTCTTGCGCGAACATGGGAAGCGCTTTGTGATTTATATAATGAGAGGTATCCTTGTTAAACGCGCGGAATGGTGAATGCAACCGTAAGTCGGCTTAACGAAGTTTGCCACGCAGCAAGGACGGTGCGAAAGTCTTGGACCTCATCAACAAGTTGACTGAGCTCTTTGAAAAGAACGGTCAGCTTTTCAAGGTCAGTATCAGCGCTTGGTCTTCCTTGTGCAGCATCGCCTAAACCGTCTGTCTCTCGCAGGCAGTCAATGTCCTGAAGGCACTGGCCCCAGGAGGAAAGTACCACGATGTGTGCTCGACATTAGCACTACCACCGCTGGAGCTGTGGCGACGCATTGCAGCATTGCAGGAGAAACATAATGAAACAACTCAAGCAAAGGAGGTTGAGGCTCGGCGACGGAGACTTGGTGCAGATACCGTCGATGTGATCCGAGAGAAGGTGGAACGAGAGGTGTTATTGGCATCCGAGGTGAATAGAAGATTACCAATCAGAAAACGATTCCTTAATAGCCGTTAGGATGCTAACGCTGCTGTCAGCTTGATAGCACGTACGAGCAAATTCTACTGTCAATTGACGAGGATTCTGCAGACATGGCGCTGAAGTATCTGGAATACCTTGACCGGAAAATATTATATGTGGAACTTGAGGAGCGGAGCAAGGTATGTTTCGGAGCCGGACGTGCCAGCGCTTCTCTTTGTGCTCATATAACCTTCCAGATTCATACCCGGATGGTATCTTTGGCAGAATCACTCCATTCTCAAAATGTGAAATCCCCTGTGGCTCTGGATGTTCTATTGAATAGCCAAGATGTCTCCATCGGTATGTCTACTTTGCGAAACGCGCGCGGACAATTGACGCTGTTCTGATATGAGTGATGTAGGCGATTATGATGTTGATCTGCTTACAACTGTCCGCGATGCTTCGTGTGGGAGCATTTCCGATTTCGCCGATGCTTACCTCAAGTGGCGGCTGGATGGGGATCGTGCTGGTGCTCTAACAGAGCTGCGTGTAAGATGCTCAATGCTAACGATGCTCGAATGTTCGTCAAGTCGCTCATTTGGGTTATAGGCAGATCCTGCGAAGCATGCCACATCTTTCATTGCGCAATGGCTATTGGGAGAAATATATCTGGACCTTCGCGACTATACTTCTGCTGCAACCGTGTTTTCGAGAGCTGTGCACCTAAACACGCTGTACAGCGAACGAACTGGACATCAGCGAGTGGCGTAAGTCATATGCAGCGGCAGCTACTTGTCGCACGAGCTGATCGTCTCGAAATTAGTGTGACAGCATCGCTGAATCTGAGCTTGGCGCGGGCGTATCATATGGCTGGAACCCGCACGTTGCCCGAGGCGCTATCTCTCTACAAGGCGGTGGTGCAACAAAATTTCAAGAGTGACGAGGGATTGCTCGGCTTAGGATCGGTTCTGCGCGACATGGGGAAATTCGATGAGGCGATCCGGTGCCTTGAAAAGCTGGTGCCGACGGAACGCTTTTCTCATGCTGCCAAGTCAGAGCTGGGATGGGTCCACTTTAAGAAAGGGGAATATCAGCAAGCCATTGACCTGTTACAGGATGCGGTGGATAAGAAGGCCGATGCTACAAATCTCTTTCGACTGGGGAGGGCGTATTGGGCTTGGAATGGTACGTGTACACTGACGCAGGAGTACAGGATATCACGTATTTACAGATATTCCTTTACCCCTCAGGCACATATCGTAGTAACAAGCAGTACTGCCACGCGGCTTGGCTGCGTGCCGCCAAACTCGACCCCGACAACGCGCCCGTGTTTGCGTTCCTTGGCCATTTCTATGCCGAGGTCGAAAAAGACCAGGTCCGTGCGATTCGCTGCTATACCCGGGCTACATCGATCGATCCCGGCAACGAAGATGCAGCGCGGGCATTGAGTACGATTTGGCTGGAGAATAACGAGCGTGCGTCGGCCGAAAATGTGTTGAATGCATATCTCGCGCGACAACCGAGGTCGTCGTGGGGTTGGAGATTGCTGGGATCGTTGTCTTTGGTATGAACCGTCAATCATGACGACTGCTGAATGGCGAAAGACAATCTAATCGTGCCGATTACCAGGTAAATGAAAACAACGTTGCAGCCATAAGTCACCTGCAAGCTGCGCTGCGCATAGATCCAAAAGACACTCGATGTTGGGAAGCTTTGGGCGAAGCATACACATTGGAAGGCAAATTCGCTGCGGCGCTAAAAGCATACGGTCGAGCCATCGACCATGAGCCGGACTCGGCGAGTCTTTACTATCAAGTCGGCATTCTGAAACAGAAGCTCGGGCTTTTTGGTGATGCGATTGAAAGTTTCCGCCACGCTCTCTCGTTGACTGCAACCGCCGCCAATTCCAACAATCGTCACTTGCCTACCATCCAAGGCCTGTGCGCCAGTCAGCTTTCAGAAGCGAAGCGGTTGTTTGAAGAAGGGGCACATGGACAATGTGCACAGCTGTTGGGGGAAGCGCTCGAGTACACTGTACAGGCATTGAAGGAAAACAAGATCCATTCGTTTGCAAAGATATTGGGAGATATCTGTCTGGCCTACAGAACCCTGGTTCCTGCGCATGCCGAACGGGTGGACAAGAGCGCTATTCAGGGCGCCCTGGTGGTGCTCAACTCGGTCGTCGAGATTCCAGAGAGCGATCCAGAATTGTCGGCTGACGCAAAAACGTACGAAAGTCTTGATTTGATCCTGTGTTGTTCCACAACGGCATACAAGGTTGCACTTTCGCTGTGCGGACCAGTGAAATCGGACAATATAGCAACGGTGGCAGCTGGGTATTGGAATGACCTGGGGCTTGCGTACTTTTATCGGTCAGAGTCCCGATTTCTTGACGACGACGCTTCCAAGGCCCTGAAGAAGAAACTGTCGGATCATGCGATCGCGTGTGCCAAGATGGCCATTCAGAAAGAGCCGCGGAGTGAGCTGTACTGGAACGCCCTTGCCGTGTATCACCTTCGGACTAATGCACGGTTGAGTCAGCACGCACTGATCAAAGCGATCGAGATCAATCCTTCTGTAAGTGTTTATGAATCACCTTTACCTGGTTTCGCATTCTGACCAATTTCCTGCTGACACGTGTAGAGCGCCCCGTTATGGACCAATCTTGGATTCTTGTATTTGAGGGAAAAAGACCTGGACCTGGCCCAGCAGGCATTCTCAAGAGCCCAGTTTGTCGATCCAGAATGGGGACTGGGATGGCTGGGTCATGGACTGGTGGCTGAAGGCTCTGGCAAAGATGCCTTGGAGTACTTCGAACAAGCATTTGACCTGGGTACGCACATCGCATTGGAAATCAATTACGCCTATCCGAGGGCTCTGCACCGCCACGCTGTGGTGTCAGGGCAATCTACTCCGGGGACAGCTTCTCTGTGCCTGTACAAATACACTCAACAGCGCCCGTTGGACTGGGCTGCTCTCAATCTCCTTGGCCTTTGTCTGGAAAGGGAGAAGCAGTACGGCCGTGCAGCAGAAAGTTTCACGAAAGCACTGCGAGCCCTGGATTTGACAACTGTGCCCGCGGAAGGCAAAGCATCACATTGTCACAACATCACCGAAAATCTGGCCCGTGTACTGTGTTCGGCGGGGCACTACGCGCAAGCCACCGAGTGCTATGGACTGCTGGCATCGTTGGGCGCTGGCGACACCTACACCCATTTGAGCAACGGACTTGCGCTGTCGTTTGAAGGCCGGTTGCAAGAAGGGTTGGCCGTTTTCGAAAAAGCTCTCGAGACGGCAGCTTCAGCTCCAGCTTCTGAGGATGCAACCAAGGTCGCATTGCTGAATGACGTGACGTTCACCCTGGCGCAGGTCTTGTATGCACTTGCGAGCGAACAGCATCAGGATTTGGCTAAACAGCAGCTCCTGGCTTGTATCACGAGAACACCCCAGCATATCAAGGCGCTGATGGCGTTGTGTGCTTTTGGGCTTGTTCGGCAGGACGGAAATCTTGCTCAGAGCGCTGCTGCGCAGATATTGAAGCTGACGCCGGAAGCTCTGGGTGATCATGATGCGGATGCTGATCGTTTGTTGAGTGCGTTGTTTGCAATCCAGGTAATAATGACTTACTTCGACCCAACTCACCACTAGAGTTTTGGCGAGGGAACCATAATGACACATGTTCGTCCGTAGGGCAATATGGCGGCAGCCAAGGGCTTCATTAGCAAGTCATTACACCGTAGTCCATGGAAAGCAGAGCGATGGCAGCGTCTAGCTGAATTCCTCTACCAGTATGTCAACCGTCAGAAATCACCTCATCTTCGCGACCGCATACTGACATCTGATAAATAGGCGATCGCCCGATGGAACTGCTGCTTTGACGACTGCAGAGTCGGCCTTGCGTCTTACGTTCGCAGGCGCGGAAAGCACCGATCTTCGGGCAAACGTGCTCATCACGTCCGGGATGGCAGAGTTGGCGGTCGGTTCTCTGCGCACGCGTAGCATGAGGAGATCCGCGCGGAGTAGGAAGTATTGCATACAGAAAGCTGTTCGAACGTCACCAAGCGACCCGGCTGCGTGGATGGCGCTAGGAATTCAGACGAGGTCTGAGCTGGCATCTGTGACCACTGGTTCGGAGCTGAAGAGTGATACCAGTCGAAAGCTCAACCACATCTCAAAACGAGTGGGGGAAGCAACAGCTGCTGTTGCCGGGTCTAAACAGAAGCAGATGCAGTCAGGCAGCTACGTCAGCACCAAGCAAAAGAATCGAGCCTCGACAGCGATGGGTTGGGCGAATCTCTTGATTGCAGACTCGCTGGTTGTGGAGGCGCAGCTGTCCCAGGCTGAGAAACCCGATGTCGAACGGGTGCGCACCGCAAGCGCTTTAGTCTCATCTGTTCTGGAGCTGAAAGACCCGTTGCTGCACGGATACGCATATAATGTGTTGGGTAGAGGCTTGCGTGTAGCAGGCGACATACAGGGTGCCGCCCAGGCTTTCAAGCAGGCGTTGGCTTTAGGATTTGGATTCGAGGTAAGGATGATGAGACATTGCATCGCCGGCACGTGTGTGTCAGACTGACCGTTGCCATCAACAGGACCTTGCGGCATTGTACAAAACGCTCGGTCTGGACCGCGCCAGCGAGATGTGTCTGCGGCATGCGCTGACTGCCAAGTCCTACGTCCACGCTCGTCAAAAGAGCCCGGTACTCCTCCGGCTGGCGATGCTCGCGTTCTCAGAAGCCAACATGGCTCTTGTCAATGAGGCTGTCAACGAAGGGCTGAAATTGAATCCTGGATCCACAGCAGGACGCTGTTTGCAAGCGTTGACCAATGCCCGCGCCAGAGACCATGCGAAAGCACTCAAAATTCTCCGTAGTTTACCAGCCGATCCGTACGTTGCAGAAATGATTGAAATTGTATCGAAATAGATGGGTGTATATACATGAAAACACGCTACGCAAGACTAAATCTGGGGGATCGATGTTGAGAGTGTGCGGCCCCCACACTCGATCGCGAATGTACAAGTTGGAAGTTTAAGCGACCTTGATGATCTGCTTGCCCGTGTTGGCTCCCTTGAGCAGGCCGACGAAAGCCGAGGGAGCATTCTCGATGCCCTCAACAATGTGCTCCTTGTAAACGATTTTGCCTTCCTTGACCAAGGCAACGACGTCCTTGGTGAAATTTTTCACGAGCTCCTGGTCGCCGTACAGATCGGTGGATAGGAATCCCTGGATCTTGATCCGCTTGATTACAGTCTGCATCAGGTTCTTGACGCCGTATTGCTCGGAGGCGTTGTATTGGGAGATGGCGCCGCTGTTGTCAAGGAGATGCGTAACAAAGAATCAGTAACCTGCGAGTAGAGCAGGAAAATCTGCCCACGAATACTAACCAGACTGGGATTCGGGAGTGCACGTTCATGTGAGTGAGAGCCACGTCCAGCATCTCTCCGCCAACATTGTCAAAGTAAATATCAATGCCTTTGGGACAGTGCTCCTTGAAGGCCGCATCCAGGGACTTTACAGTTTTGTAGTTGAAGGCCGCGTCATAACCAGCCTCTTCCAGAAGAACCTTGACCTTGTCGTCCGTTCCCGCAGACCCCACCACGCGGCATCCCCGAAGTCGAGCTAGCTGGCCCACTAAAAGACCGACTGCCCCTAGTTGCGTTCAATAGTTTTAGCATTTTTCTAATTTCACATAGCAAACTATTATCATATTATTCTATTTCATACCTGCCGCTCCGCTGACGTAGACCGTCTCGCCCTCCTTGGGCTCACCAATCTTCATCAGACCTCCGTAAGCGGTGATACCGGGCATACCAAGCACGCCGAGGTTGTACGAAATGGGGACACCGTCGAATGTTTCGAGTTTCTTCAGGCCCTTTTCCGCAGCCACGAACCACTGGGCCCATTCAACGAATCCGAGAACTAGATCGCCCGTCTTGAGTGTTGTGCCTTTGCCGACGCGGTACACTTCTCCGATTCCCCCGGCTTGCAGCGGCTTGCCAATCTCGAACGGCGCAGAGTATGATTTGGCCTTTGTCTGCATGCGTCCTCGCTGCACAAGAAAGAAATCATGAGAGTGAGCGGAGAGATTCGCAGCAGGGCAGAAACCTGGTAGACTGTTGATGCCCTTCTGCTTGCTTGCTTACCATGTAGGGGTCCAGAGAAAGGTACTTGATCTTCAACAACACCTCACCCTCCTTCAACTCGACGGCATCGGCGTTAAAGTCCTGCTTGGTGACCTCCATGTGCTTCTCCTCAACCCAGCCTCGTCCAGGGTCCTCTTTGAAGAGCACGACAGTGTTTGTGGTGGTGGACATTTTTGAAATGTGTATGAGTGACGATGAACTGTGCGGAGGGTATGTATTTGATTTTCGTTGGTCTGTGTTGAGGTGGGGGACTTTCAGGAAGCAGTTCCGCCTTTTATAGTTTGGCGGCGGCATTTTGGAAAATCCCGCACGCCTTTCGTCGGCCTGTACGTCACGCGTGGGGCCGAGACGCGTGCCTCAGTCGTGACGCTTCGGCGGCAAGTTCTCCCTTACCTCCGAAGTCCTCGCACCACACGCATCGATGGTCCAATACCGGAATACGAACCCAGTGTCGTACCAGCTGCTCTCGACATTTCAAATGGGCACAGAACAAAATACTCAGAATGAGGCTTACAAACGCTTTTGGAAAATCTGCGAACACCCTGGAACGCCACTATATTCGAGTTATCGATATCAGTCGAGGCCGCATCTGAGCGGCTTTGACTGAGAGTATACTGGAGATTCATCGACGATGAACCACGACGATAAACGACGCCCGCAACACCACAACAGGAATCATTCCAGACGTTATTTGAGCAACTGTGCAGAAAGCGCAGCGACCGTTACAGCATGCTATATTTGGCCTTCTTCTGCGATCGCTGAGTAAGCGATATGGTAAGCGACAAGAACAAGCGCAACTCTCCTTCCTAAACTGCTGCTCACTGAAACTGAAACATTAGCATTGATCACACGAACAAATGCCTGAAATTCCGCAATTCAACGTTGTGACCAGACACAATCTGGTCACTATGCAGCTGGCTATACGCCATGTCCTCGATCGTGCTCACCACATTGCCATTGACTGTGAATTCACGGGCCTCGGCGCAAACAAGCATACCAAGGCCTCGTAAGTTCCCATTGCGCGAAAGTATGCCCTGAACGTCTCTGACGGTCATAAGAACATGATGGATTTGCTGATCGCAGTCACACCCTGGCTTTGGTTTCTTAGAAATATTGAGGAGCGCTATAAGGCATTGGTAGAGGTTGCGTCTACCCACGCCATCGTGTCTTTTGGGCTTTCAGTGTTTGAGCTCAACGACACCGCTGCCGACATCTCTGCTGACACGGCTGGTCGTGCGAATCAGTATACTGTCCACAATTTTGAATTTTTGATGCTCAGTAAAACCGCCTTCACGGTGGCACCGGACAGCATGATTTTCTTGGTCGACAACGGATTCGATTTCAATCGACAATACGCTGACGGAATATTCTATCAGCCTGGGAACGATGTGGTAATTCCATCTCTTCTACCAATGAATCGACTGCTTACTGACAAGAGTTCAACTTAATGATCACTCCAGGAGGGAGAAGACGGCTCGGACACAAACTCTGTAATGCGGAGCATATTCCTGCATATGCTATCCCGGAACGTTCCGATCGTAGTTCACAACGGACTGTTGGATCTCCTTTTCATATATCACTCCTTCTACGCTGATCTCCCGAAAACACTGGAAAATTTCGTGGCAGATGTGACCGACATGTTCCCGGCTGGAATCTACGATACCAAATATGTTTCTGATTACGTGGACAAGGAAAAGGCTAGCTATCTTGCCTATCTCTTCCGCAAATAGTGAGTATCCGGGGCGCATCGAGGTTTACTCGACTTGATCGTCTGGACTTACGTCTACCTCTCATGGCACTAGCGAACGCGAACAAGCTGCGAGACAGGAGATTGGGGAAGGAAACTACCTCATGTGCAGCATCAAAGACCGGATGGCTACAACACACAAAGAATGGAAACCGCTACCGGTCGCTCCTAAGGATGGGAAACGGAAACGGAAAGCGTATCCTGACACCGGCAAACCGTATTGCGAACAATATGCCGTAAGTATACTTGTCTCGATGCTATTGGATCAAATTGAGTATCCGTTCTAATCTGCTATCGCTGTTGCCGAATCGTTAGGCTCATGGATACTGCATCAACGGACGTTATTGTTTGAGAAGTCATGATCTTGATATCATTCTCGATATGGAACAAGAGGAAGCGGGTGTGGCGGGCTCCAAGAAGCGCAGAAAGAAGGATTCAACGAGTGCGCTGAAAGGAGCGCAAGAAGCTTCTAAACATACGGCCAAGCCTGGACCGGGCGAGCAGTCAACTTCTATGGAGACGACACCTATCACAACTCGCTATCAACCGCAACACCGACCCGATATTAGCAAACCTCCAGCATCCCGCTTTGAAAACTATCACTCTGCTTGCTTCGATGCGTACATGACAGGTTTCATTTTCGCGCGACAACTAATACAACATTGTCCGGACAACACAGAAAGACTAGAATTACTTGGCAACAAGTTGTACCTCATGGGAAAGCCGATGCCTCTGCTGATCCAGAGGAGCAGGTTTGCTAAAGCAAGTCATGCGCATCGCGTCAAAAGGGACAGGATCTTGGCAGCAGAAACTGAACCACGGACGCGCCAACCTCCTTTGGCAGGACGAGATGTGGAGAGCGGGGCTTAACTCTGGATAATTGAGAGCGGACTTCGTTGTAGCTTTTTAATGAGGAGGGGAAGCAAATCTCTTTGTGCGCGCATAGCAACTTGCATTGACAATAATATACAACAGGAAGATTGCGGCCAGTCTTGCCCTTGGAGCATATCTTGATGCGGGACATTGTCCGGTGTACGCCGGACTGTTCATTAGCCTTGCGGACGTGTTCCCAGACGTAGAACGAGGTAGCCGAGTTCTTGGGCATGACGGGGAGGTGAGACATAGAGCCTTTTGTGACCCAAATCCGCCGTAGTAGATGGTACCTGTTTTCATTTCACGGACATTCTTACGGGCACCCTTGACGTCGAACAAGGTCGGGATCGGCGTTGTAGATGGAACCGTAGATAGATGGGATCGTCCTCATCGCAGTGGATCAATTTCTTGGACTTTACCCATTCGCCAATAGGCACCATATCCGAACGCTTCTTCCAGGATGCCGAGAGAATGACCAATTTAGAACCATCCTTGTACCCGTTGACGGTGCTTTGCTTTGAAAAATAAGCTGACCCTATCTCAAATCCAATGCCGTAGTCACCAAGCCCCTCAGCTCGACCGCTCTAGTCTTGCCTTTGCCATCATTAGATGAGGGATCAGACGTTCACTTATGAGTTGCTTCAGAGAGTGGCCCATGCCACGCAGATTACCAAGGCGTGGTCCCCTACGCATTGGCATCCGGGCAAGGAGTTGTTTCTTAATTTTTACTCCACGTCTTCGGCGCGACATGGTGCTTATTCAGATTGGTTGTGGTAAAGGTAGAACTCTAGCCAGACCAAAATCCGACGTCCTTTCGCAAAATTGTTTTCCGTTGAGAAGCTCGCTTGTTGTTGACTGCTAAGTGATCACTATGTGACACTTATGTTACTTCCGATGGTACAAACAGTTGGAATGCAGCCATTTATGGCCTGCATGCATTGGAACTCGGCATTGTTGAGGGCTGACTTGTGTAGACTACCAGAGATTTCCGCAAGTTTAGTGGCTCGATATGTCAGAATTTGTCAGGTATGCATACATCATAAGTCTGGCTTTTCCGTATACTGTTACTACATGCCACAGTATTACAGCAGCAACTTGGAACATTGCTCCCAATGACACGCCCGGTACTCCTAATGCCGCAGCAAAAGACCTGATGAATTTGAAAATTGAAGCGTGGAAGAACAGGACAAATTCAGCTCTTTTCTTGTACCAAGAAGCAACTGCCGGAACTCTCCCTGATCTGAAGAAACGCATTTCCCGCACTAGATGACCCTCGCTACCACGATATTTCCAAGTCCACCTTTCTCTGTGGTGGCGCAAACATGTGGATTGTATGGGATACCACCGAGCTGGATCCCATTTATCTCTGGGCCCACCACGGTAGAAAGGTGCGATCATGTACTCAGGCCTAGAGATGGTTCTGTTCTAAGCCAGATCCACTCTCATAGACAGAAGACTATTGCCGTATTAACCACTGGATCAATAGAGTAATGAAAAGAATCCTCGCGAGTTTATATTGCTATTTGCTATACATGGCCCCAATTCGCCAGACGCAGCTAACAAGTGAAAGGCACTGCCACCAGGTAGGCACATGGATGAGCATGGGAAGACACAGATTAAATTTGAAGCATATCTGATTCATAATGCTTTACAGCAAATAAATTCTTCGCTAGATGACCTTTTTTTCTCACCGCCAGCGAATACCCATTCTCTTTGGAGGAGACTTTAATGCCAACCTGCTACCACAAAGGGGTGGGCCCATCAAATTTGAACCAAAAGGACGATATCGACTATTTGGGCGTGACTACCCTATCAGGCCAAGTTGCTGCATCAAGGGGTGGGGAGCCGTTACCTGATATTATACTGGCAGTTCGTTTAGAAGTTATCCGATCGACAAGATTATTTCCAAGATTCTTGGGGCTGGTACTTTCCACCCGCTCATCATATGCAACCTATGGATACCCCCTCCATCGCGCGGCGAAGTCCCTCCGCAGAGAGAGAGAAGCAATATCCAGCAGCCAACAGCGAAACGGAATCATCTGATGTTGGTACGGCAGTGTCCGGAAGGATGGATTGATTGAACCGCTGGTGATGTCGAAATATACATACCGGACGGGACGCGTCGCGGCCTCAGTTGGCAAAGCCACACACCTTTGATTCCAGCGTGATGATGTGATGACTCCCAGCCAAAAAGTGCATTTATGTCGAGCCTGTTGACAGCATCATTGACAACTGGAGCCTACCAGAGCAGGCAAAGTAGAGTGCACAGTTAACCGTGCAGGCACATGCCCGCCACGCAGCCTTCATCCGCGGGTCAGTCGAATGCTGGGGATGTCCCACCCCGGCCCGGGGATTTGGAGTTGCAAATGGAAGCCGTAGATAGTCCAAATACCGGCGAAGCCGCCGTCTCCGAGAGTCTCATCAATATTGTCACTGCCGGAGAGGAAGCATTGAAAAATGAGCCCACCTCTACGGCTCTTGAAACAAACTCGAATCGCAAAGAAACAGTAGTGGAACGAGCTCAAGAGCTGCCTGCTGTGTCATTTCCCAAGATCACCAAAGCGGGTGTCCAGCCTCCCGCGAATACAAATGACCTGAAGAGCAAGCAAGGAAGTGGAGGTCAAACCGCCCCGGCTTCCAAAACAGAATCGAACTCTGAAAGTCACGAAGAAGGGAGTCATACGTACTCTGTTCCCGCTCCTGAAGAGCGAACGATGCAACAAACTACCGACAACGGCAAGGAAACAGAACAGGGTTCGAGTGTCGATCATGAGAATGAAGTCACAGATGATGCTGGAGAGGATGAGGATGACAGTGACGATGACGACGATGATGACGCGGAAGAGGAGGGTGAGGAGGACGAGGTTGTCGAAACGAAAGACGATGAAGAAGAGGATGAAGACGAGGATGAAGAAGAGGATGAAGAAGATGAATCGGGGCCGGTGAACGAAGAAGAGGAAGAGGAGGAGGAGGAGGAGGAGGAGGAAGAGCCCAAATTGAAATACCAACGGCTTGCCAGTACTTTGGGTGAAACCCTCAAGAAGGATGCCGTCAGTACTATGGCAGTGTCAGATAGATTTTTGGTAATTTCTGCGCAGATTTTGGGATACCCACGAAAGAGATTCTCAAGCATTCGGCACTTTTCACTACGTATAGGCTCTGGGGACCCATTGGGGACTCGTGCACATCCTAGATCTCATAGGGACTGATGTGAAGCGATTCCAGTCTCATTCTGCAACCGTCAACGCCTTGAGCATTGACTCAAACGGCGAGTACGTTGCAAGTGCGTCCGACGATGGTACGCGATGTCGTCAATGCATTCGGCAGCGTGACTCCCAGTTGCTGATTTGTATGAACGCGTTACTCAGGCAAAGTCGTGATCAATAGCTTGTACTCCAATGAAGTACAGATGGTCAATTACAAACGGCCGGTTAAAGCTGTATCTTTGGAGCCTGATTACAGTCGAAAGACTACACGTCAGTTTGTTTCTGGTGGAATGGCGGAAGTATTGACGATGACGGGCAAAGGATGGTTCGGTAACAAGGACGTCACAATAAGCTCGGGAGAAGGACCTATCTATACCGTGCAATGGCGCGGGAACTACATCGCCTGGGCGAATGAAGCTGTAAGAGCAGCTTTGACGGTTGTCACTGATGAACATTGCTAAAGGTTTGAGATAGGGTGTTAAAATCTACGATATGACTAGTCAGCAAAGGATTGCCTTCGTTGACCGGCCGCCGAACAGCCCCAGGGCAGACTTGTTTCGATGCAATCTTGTCTGGAAATCGGATTCGCAACTCCTCATCGGCTGGGCTGACAGCGTCAAGCTGTGCGTTATCAAGGTGAGGGGATGTTTCGTGCGTGATTGGGGAATGTCGACTTATCGTCACGCAACAGGAACGTTCGAAAATGGATGTTTCATCAGGGCTCCCGTCCCGCTACGTCGAAATTGTCTGCCAGTAAGCGAATAACACTCGCTGAGCGACGAATGTTTTTGTCTTGATCAAGATCCTGATCTTGCAGGTTTCGAACTGATTTCATCGTGAGCGGTATCGCTCCTCTCGACGCGGACATCGTCCTTCTGTCTTATATGACTGATCTGGCCGTTTTTAAGAATGTCGATGTCATTCAATCGGGGCCTGCCAAGCGAGCAGTAAGTCCCGAAACCGTACCAGTGCATTTTACTTGTTGTTGACGTCTCTTTACCGTCATTCATAGAAATCAAAACCATCAGAGGTGCATATAGTGACCACCGCCGGCCAATCGGTGGCGACTGATGTTTTATCGTTGTTTGGATTCGAACATTATAATGCGAACGATTACCGGCTAGGTATGTTCAAGCTGGTGGTTGCAACCTCACACGATGCTGATCGATATTCGATAGAATACCTGCCAGCGGATAATCCGGCAGAAAATACTTTCTACATCGTCTCTCCCAAGGATATAGTAGTAGCGAAGCCAAGGAACTTGAGTGATCATGTGGAATGGCTGGTAGAACGGAAGCGCTATGAGGAAGCTTTGAGCGCTGCTGAAAGCGCGGGCCCGCATGATGAAGGACAAATGCACGTGCACTCCATCGTCGACATTGGGCAGAAATACATGGGAACATTGCTCGAAGAAGGTTGGACAACTCTGTCACTGGTTGCTTTGATTGTTGATTCTTGACAGTGCTTTTACTCGCAAGGTCGATTTGAGGAGACCGCTGCTATATGTTCCAAGATCTTGAGAGCCGATGGAAAATTGTGGGAGGAGTGGATTAGCAAATTTGCCGACCTGAAGCAGTTGACGGTTCTCGCATTCCGCGTTAAGCCACTCATATCTCACATCAAACTGATCCTTCTTTTTATTACAGGCACTGTATAAATACATACCAACTGCAAACCCGCAGCTAAGCTCAGAGACTTACGATCTTGTTCTGAACACGTTGCTGCAGAGTGATCTGATGGTAAGATGCACAGCAAAGTATCCAATGACGCTTGATTCTGAGTTGTAGTCTTTCAGATGTTCAAAGAAACGGTAGAGAGATGGCCATCAACTATCTATGACCTGAAGGCCAAGATTTCATCCGTGGAAACACGGCTCAATGCAGATCCCAACAATGACGTGCTAAAAAATGTGGCAATGCATCTGTGAGTGCTCGCCCCATCCCTGCCAGTAGATCGATTAAGTCCTGATTAAGGTCTTTCTCCGCAGCCATACACTCGACAAAAAGTACGATCGAGCTTTGTTCTACGCTCTGGTCATCCGTGAGAAGAATGCGTTGGATGCCGTGGCGAAATACAATCTTTACGCATTCGTCGAGAGTCACGCGTTACTCGTCATGGAATATGATGATCATGTTTTGAATGCGGATGAGAAAATCGCGAGGGAGATCGAGAAAGCGGTGTTGTCCAGCTCCGAGACCTCTGGGCTTTTGGGAGAAATTGGCGGTAACGCTGTTTTGGGAAAAGTCCGAGCAGCTATTCATCAGAAGGGAGTGCAGATTTTGGTCAATCATCCAGACCGAGTATCGGTTAGAACAGTTGATCGTTTCGCCTACCCTTTCTTTGCAACTAATATGCCGCTGTTCTAGATGGATCGCGTGGTAAAGCAGCTGAGCACACGGCCGAAGTTCCTTCATATTTTTCTGGATGCCCTGTTCAGGAAAGATCCACTCGAATGTGCCGCCTTCCATCCATTGCAGGTAAGCAAATGCACCAGGAAGTCACTGACGTCTACGTGCCCGAACTCATTCCTGACGCTGTAGGTCGAGCTGTACGCCGAGTACGATTATCTCCAGTTGATGGACTTCTTGCGCGTGAGCAATTCATACTCCGTACAAAAGGTTTGCTGCGCAAATATTGGTTGTATGCCCGAGCGACATGAGCTAACACTTATGACAAGGCCTATGAAGTGTGTGAGATGAGGGATCTTGTTCCCGAGATGGTCTTCCTACTTGGGAAGATGGGCGACAACCGGCGAGCGTTGAACCTCATCATTGAACGACTCGGGGACGTGAAACGGGTAAAGCGTGATCCCAATGCCAGGGAGTATATGTAGCGCTCACAATCTTTCGTCTTCGCAGGCTATTGAGTTCGCCAAGGAACAGAATGATGACGAATTATGGGAGGATTTGCTTAAATACTCCATGGACAAGCCGTGTACGCAGTGGTGGTAACTTTGAAATCATTGGTCGTGGCTGTTCTGATAATGTTTCTCTCTGCAGCTTTCATTGTCGGCATGCTTGAAAACCTCGGAGCGCACATAAATCCTGTTCGGGTCGTGGAGCGAATACCTAACGGTCTTGAAATCATCGGCTTAAAGGATGCCTTGATAAAAATCATGACGGACTATGGAATACAGGTGCGTGAGTCAATGATTCTCTTTCCCTACTATGACATGTTGCTTAATTAGAACACCAGTTGTCTTTGAGGGAAGGCTGTGAAAAGATTCTTGTCAGTGATACGGTTGAGCTGCTAGAGACCTTATACCGAGCACAGCGCCGTGGGCTGACCTTTGCCAGTAAGTTCTAGGTCTTGTTTGCCAGCTCATTCACCATTGTGGGTAAGGGTCAAGATCAATGATAATGCTCTTCTAGATGATGTATCCTGTTCAATATGTGCAGTTCAGCTCGAACAAAATGGTATCTCCCGTTTCCGACGTGATGCGCGACCACAATACCAACTAATCACTCCACTGTAGCGAGCGCCGACATGATTATCTTTTTCTGTCGCCATGCTTATCACGACCAATGTCTCACTCCGGTGGAGGAGACCGTGACGAGCCCAGGCTCTCCCTCGCTGATGCGCGGAGCAGCCTCGTCTGCCCTTTCTTCGTCTGTTGAGAATGCCATTCGCCACGTTTATGAGCGCCCTAACCGTATGCCTGGAAATGGTTCGACTTCAATCGCGCCGGCGCTGCCCCCCACTGGGAGGGTCATAACGTTGCGTCCTAAGCCGAAGAAACAGCTTGCTTGTCCCATCTGCCGAAGCACCAAGAAGAAGGAAAAACCAAAGGCGCGTGACGGGGATGCGGCACTTTCTTGAGTGCATAGTAGACTGATCCTCATAGATCTGTGAGATATCATTTCCATCTCATGTGTTTCTTCATCTGTACATACATATTACTCTGCAGCAACTCTATCATCCTTCTATATTTACAATGACTTTTTCTACTACTCGTTCTGGGAACGGTGTCGCATACGAAATTTCAGCTGACGGAATTTGTACTGTAGTCAAGCTGCTGCTGCTGATCTTCCGACAGCCTTGTCGCTCGGCAAGAGTGAAACTGAATGCGAAACTGAACTTCCCGCAACCATAGTGTATGTAGATCAAGGTCGGTCCAGGCCATATTACTTTGCAAAGGCTATGGTAGGGAACAGCTTCTGAGCTAATGGGACTATGTCAGCAAAGCGCAGCTCTGCAACAATAGGCCAGGAACCGTCCCCTAACCTGACGGGCCATAGCAGGGAACATAGGTCATCATATCCGGGCGATGCACCAAAAGGCGAGAAAACGTTACGCCCAGACCGGCATACGAGGGGATCAAGCGTCCAGCACTGTAGGTGGCAAAGAGTCCCCACCATTTCAGGCCACCAACAAGTTCCGTCTTCCTCGGACTCGTGCGCTTGCCCAGGCTTGCCTCTGACTCCAGGATCCAGCTGGGAATCTTTGCCAACACCTCCGGGACACTGCCAAGGCTGCGGGTTGTTCTTCTCTCGCTTAACTCCCTTCCGAAACAGGTGCTGAAACATCAGACCGCAGCGACATCGCAAGGAGTGAATACCGTATGAGAACTTGCTCTCATTGACACCATTTGTAATGCAGATACATTAGATTTCGACGTGTCGGACTTGTCGGACTTTGCGTAGCTACGCGTATGTTCCCACGCGCTTTTACACTACGACACGGCATGGGACGCTATGAAATTTGAGGTATTGCAGTAATTGTTTTCTTACTACAAAAAGCCAAGGCGTATGCGTTGCTCTCTACATGCAGCCATATAGGACACTGTTTCTCTTTAAGACATCTCCAGCACCGGCATCGTTCTGCGCGGCTTGCGAGACTTTAGCCAATTTTCCACCCCTTGGACTGCGTTCCGCTGAACATGAATGGCAGCAAACGTGACCAAGGGCGATAGATAAGGAGGATTAGCCAAGCACGACTACGGGCGACTGCGGGTGTGGCGGGGGCGACCACCTCCTTCAAAACTCTATAAAACGCGCATGATCCTCGCCTCTCCCTCACTTTTCCTTCATACCTACTCTTCAAACCTATTCTGCTCCCCGTCGCTGCGTGATTCCGGGGGTTCTGTATAGTAGTGCTGTGAGTGGGCATACGTTAGTTTTGGAGCTGGGCTGTGTAGCGACGTGGGAGCCGGCCCAAGATGGTCTAATTTTTCGCACATTATGAACTTTGGTCCACCCTACAAAAAAAAGGAAGAACACACTATGAATGTGATGATAACTGCATGTTGCGGTTGTTGGCAGCCCCCCATCAAATAGTTGAGTCGATGACGCGTGCGCGGCTGTCCGATAGTCCGAACTTCATCAAGTACAGTACGTCCCTCCCATTCAGCTTCGAAGGCAAAGGCATTCATTCATTTCTAGGAAGACATGCGGGTTAACGAAATACCCACAAGTGATTTCTTCTCCGATGACACTCGGGCGGAGGATAATTCACACGATGTGTCGTCCCCGACAACGCCACGTCGCTGCGGCCTCCCGGACTTTCCACCTTTCTCGCCAACATGTTCCCACCTCGGGATAATGAGCGACAGTGGAAACTGTGACGAGCTCGTAGAACTTTTGGAAGAGGACGATGTGAAAGATGCGCTGAATTTGTCGGAAGTTGAAGAGGACACTGCGGCTTCTCCGCCTCCGGAGCAAGACCCGATTTTGTTGGAGAAGCAGGCATGGGTTAAACGAATGCGTCTCATGTTTTGCGTCAGAGAAGACTTGGAAATAACCAAGAATATCATACACGAGGATGGAACACTAAACCAAGAGTAGGTGCACAATGAGGCCCAAGAATGAATTTTTCTATGCTTAATACGCAAGATTTTCCAGATACTTCCGACCACCAAAAGGCATCAAACTCATGGGCGAGGAGGGCAAAAAATGGACAGAAAAAGAACGCGGCTTGCTGGTGAAAGGAATTGAAACCTACGGCATCGGTCACTTTAGAGAAATATCGGAAGCCCTTCTGCCTGATTGGGTATGTGCGTTTACTGCGACCTGAACCATAACGTGCCCGACCATTTGACGTTTGCGCTCGGTATCCAGCAACCAAATGACTTGCGGGTGAAGTCCATGCGCTTGGTGGGACGCCAGAATCTACAAGAATACAAGGACTGGAGGGGAGACGAGGAGGCAATCAAGGCAGAGTTTGAGCGTAACAAGGACATTGGAACGCGATTAGGGTGCTGGAAGAGTGGTGTCCTAGTATATGATGACGATGGGAAAGTTGATGCCGAAATCAAGGCCAATCCTGTCAAAAGGGGTGCCGACATAAAAGGGGTACATATTTGCTTCGATCTGTTGCTTCGAGACGGGTATATATTTATCAGCATCTCCTCTGGTATGACAGGGCTTGGAGCGAAGCGACAAAAAGCGGAGACGAGTCTGAACCGAAAGCTGAGGCAGATTGTCTAGCTGAAGCTTCGCGGACCTGGGGAATCGCCTACCCCTTCAGCGAGATTCATCTTCTCCGAGCTTCTCGCGCATGTATTCAACCTCTGCCAGGACATCATCTTAGAAGCAAGTGACACTTTGTTAGACTTCATCTGGCCGAGAAGTCTCGCGCATGAACCGTCGGACGATCGTCCCGCACCTTACTCACCCATCTTTCCGCGATAGCCGTTATAAAGATCGATGAGATCAAAGATCTTCAGCTTTAGCCTAGAACATAGCAGCAAGATTGGATTAGACCTTTCATGTGCACGCTTCTATTGGTATATACAAACCTTTGCGCAAATACAACACATGTTTCCTTCTGCTCCAAGGTCAATAGACCCTCCATATCATCCCCCGGGTGTGGAGCAAGAAATTCCCTTGTGAGCTCCCCCTCGCGCTCGAGATAATCCAAAAAGCTGGACAGGAGATCAGAATACTGCAAGGAATTATGAATGTGATGTTTAAGATTCCATCTGGAATGAAAACCAAACACATGATATTGACACATACGAAAGGCTGCTGTATCGTCATCTTTGTTTCCTTTATAAGCTCAGTGTCGTCGCCCGGCTCGATAGGTGTATCATCAGCATTGTCTTCTGCAGATTGCTGGATGGACGTTGATACAACATGAGATTCGTCTGGAGGGTATATGGTACTGAGGGAAGACTCGAGAGTCGGGGCCGAAAGGAAAGATTTTGTATCCCGTCCTAATGTAAACCGGGTCTTGGGGCTGGATGCCGATAACACGCCTTTCCGAGGCAGGTCTGATTGATACGGTTTCAATGAGGGAGAACTGCTGTTCTCGGTTTTCTTAGATGTTGATCTTGGCCCATCGCCGAGTGAGATCTGCGGTCGACGGTGTCCCGATGGCTTGACGCTCTTCTCCCGGCCACACGTGCACTCTTTCTTCACTCGCTCTACTTCAATTAACGGATCCTTGTTTACAGTCGGTCTTTGGCGCAGCAAGCCCGCCATTGAACGTCTCTTGGAGATGTTTTGCACCGCCTCCGATGCAATAACGTCTGCCACAGGTGGTGGTCCCAAGAGCATCTCAGTGTGCTCAAAAAGCAATCGCTCTAAAGTCCGTCGACGTCGCGCAACTCTATTCAGTGCCTCCTGTGTTCGCTTCTCTACGATATTGTAATCTTCTGATTGGCGTAACCGAAACTCTGCCGACCTGCGCTGCAGCTTGTGTGTCTCTCGAACCAAGTTCGGTGACCATTTCTGCGTAGCCAGAGATGCCCTTCTGATGGAGCCTGTGCTTGGAGCAGTATCAAGTCTGTTGGTATCCTGGAGGATACCAGTTTTTCGAAGGTTCCCGTTTTTGGTGGTATCCTTGCTCGAAGGTCCATCGTAATGTGCTGGATCTTTTGCAAAACCATTAACCCGTTCTGACTTTGCAGATATGAGCTTCGATCGCTCTTCCTGTGTATTTTTGATTCTGACCGGTGAGACGGCTGTAAAGGGCATAGCACTTCGTGATGTATTCGCTTGCTCAAAAGTGCAACAGAATGAACGACGCGACGCGCGTGGAGCGCGTTACTACTACTCGACAATGGTTTCCTTCACAGTATCACCGAGTCTCTCGTATATCAATCGCTTGAAGCACACTCTAGCACTGGAAACGGATCCAAGCGTAAAGGTTGGACAGGCAAAAACAATGCCAGTTTTTCTGCGCACCGTGCGCGCCAGCCGGTCAGAAGGAAGAACAAAACATAGTCCGGCCACCCAGGATCGAACTGGGGACACCCAGATAGCTTTTATTTTACAGTCTGATGCTCTTCCAGCTGAGCTATGGCCGGTGATGTTGAGGTCATTTTCAGCATCTTCTAACACCTCGCAAAGTGAAGTCGCTTCGTTGAATGCGCAACAGAGAAGGAAATGTATACGGTACCGCATTCATTGTTTGTAAATTATGTTGGAGCGGATTCTCGCATCAATAATGTTGATAGAATTAATAACAACCGGCCTTAGCTCAGCTGCACGAGCATCAGACTTCCCTCTTCGAGCTGAGCTTTGGCCATTTGTTGTGCCAGAGATATGTTGAAAATGAGTTCCTTTTGAGGTTAAACTGTCTGCAAGCGTGAGAAACGTTGTGTGTACTGTACGCGACACTTGTTTGGCTTTTCGATCATCATCCCACTTTTCCACCGAAAATGCATCTCGCTATCCGTTCCCAACTGTTACTTGTGATCTGCTCGCTGGCGGTGATTCTGCTCGCTGCCGGCCCCGCGGTGGCCGAAAAGGCCAAGCGGGAGCCTCCCAAGCAGCTCCAAATCGGTGTGAAGAAGCACATTGCGGCAGAAAACTGCCCAGAGAAAAGTGCTGCCGGAGGTATATTGGACATAGCGCACCTTTGAGAGCAACCTACATGCAAAACTAACCGGTCTCAATGCCAGACACTCTCTCGATGCACTACACGGGAACGCTCTTTGAAACTGGAGAAAAGTTTGACAGCTCTTTGGGTATGGCGGTCTACGGCAAGTCTGTCGCTCAGGGTTTGACTAATGTTTATGACGATTTTCGCAGACCGCGGCCAGCCTTTCGAGTTTACTGTCGGTGCTGGCCAAGTCATCAAGGGATGGGATCAAGGACTGTTGGGCATGTGTGTTGGCGAGAAGCGCAAGCTTGTCATTCCCTCCCACTTGGGTACGTACCCCTCATGAGAACGTATCCATATCACCCGTTCAACGAGGGACGTTCCTCACACTTTTTTCATACTGTCAGGCTACGGTGAACGGGGTCAGGGAGGCAAGATCCCCGGCGGTTCCACCTTGGTTTTCGAGACGGAGCTCCTCGCAATTAAGAACCGTCCCCGTGCGGACTTGTGAATCAAAAACATTTCTACGGAACACTAGACAGCCAGTGTCAGGATGTGGCTAAGGGCCCTTTGGTGCCCCTTTGCATAATTTCTTTTGTTTAATTTACAGATGCATTCTACACTTTGCGAATCATTGTGCCGGCCCGGTATGCTTCTTCTATTTACAATTTCCTTCTCCGTTTCGGGACAGCCTTGGCCCGGGTATTTGGTTCAGTGTCCAAAGGTTCAGTGTCCACAGGCGCCTCTGCTACTTTTTTTCGTTTTCGGGCCGGTGATGGTGATGGCTGTACAGTATCATTCGGCGCCGTATCATCGGACGCTTTGGTCCGCTGTCTTTTGCGGGGTTGGCGAACAGGCCTCTCCTCTGACCTCTCGCGGGTATCTTCCTCCTCAGTCGCGCTATCGCGACTCCTCTTCCCACCACTGGCTTTCCAGCCCTGTACAATGGTGTTTACGCGGCTGCTCTTGTGGGTTTTCCCACCAGCCGCTGGCGTCACGGGTGCAAAGAACTTGTCGAGGCTGCTTTGCACCGAAGTCACGTTCTGAGCACCCGACTTGCGTTTCTCGCGCTCTCGCAAAACCGGAATCAGAATTTGATCCACCTTGGCTTGGCTCCAGCCGGCCTTTTCTTCCATAAAATCACGGAGCTCGTCAATGTTTGGTTCGCCCCATTCGAATGGGGTCAGCTCCGTGTCCACCTGCGGGTGGTAGTATGCGTCCCACACCCGCTCATCGGGGAATAATGGAGGGATTGGCCTCGTTTTCAAAATCTTTCGCTGGAGAGATGGCGTTAGGAATTTCACAGTCGGTTGATGGCGTCAAACAAAAACTTACCAACTTCCTTTGCGCTGGAGTATCTTCTTTCGCTCCCGCCAGCGGGTCGATCAATATCCCCTGCCACCACTCTTTGAACTTTTGCAGTGGTTCTAGGCCAGGTCCTCTCCACAGATTCAACACCTCCATACCCAGGGTGGGCCCGATGCCTTGGATACCGGGGGTATAATCGCTGCCCAGAAGGTACGCGAGCTGAACCAGCTTCTCTCTGTCGAGAGCCATCATTTCCGTGACTCTCTCTATGGAATACTCTTCTACGTATTTCTGTTGGTTGAAAATGTTCTTGAGGAGTTTGGTTGCACCAAAGAGCCAGACATCGGAATCTTCAGACACGATTCCATCGACGAGGCCCTTCTCCAGCAAAAACGCGCACTGCGCTTCCGCCTCCATCGGCGCCGTGATGAATGGGACACCGCATATCCTCGATAGTGTCTGTGTCACAATGTATTAACAAACCAATCCATGACGTTTGACAAACTCCCATGATCGCCGTTACCTTCAGATCTTTTATCGTGTCCGTGCTGACTTCAATAGCATTAGCGGCATGCTTTCGCTTTTCTTTCGCTAACGACAGCATATCATTCTCAAGAGTCTGCGCCATATCGTGAGAGTCTTGGTTCGTGAGCTGCGCGAAAAATCGTGCGTTTTCTTCGCGCTCGGAATTCAACTCCATCGACACATCAATGTTTGTGTCGGGTTCTTCAAGGACAAAGGTTGCTGGCGTTTCCTCAACTTCCTCATCATCGCTGAAAGTCATGGAAGGATCTTCTAAAGCCATGGAAGAATCTTCTTGTCCCGGGAACGAGTCTTGCTGCTTTTCATGCATTCGACCAACCACTGATTCTTTGCCTGGTTCTTCTTGGACCACAATCTGCTCGACCAGCACTTTCTCCGCTGGTGCCACTTCTACGAATGGTTCCTGGACTTCCTTCACCTCACCCAATGGCTCGTTGACTGGTGGCAGCTCTGGTAGAGGCTCTTCAACTGGCTCCACCTCACCCGGTGGCTTGTCAAGCGTTGGGTACTTAGAAAAGGGCTCCGCGGTTACTTTTGAGTGGTCCGATGGCTTGTCAACCGGTGATAGCTCAGGTAACGGCTCCGCGATTGAGACAAGTCCACCCGATGGCTTCTTCTCCGACACCTCCTCCACTAACGGTTCCGCAACCGATGGGCTCTCATCTGGATCCTCGTCCACCACCGATTCGTCCACCACCTCCTCCTCGTACGGGGCTTCCTCAGCCAGAGATTCGTCAATCTCGGGTCCAAAGCCAACGAAATAATAACCTTGGTCATCAGCATCCCCGATGTCTTCCTCCACGCTAAACAACAGTTCCGAAGCGTCAGCTGCCTCTTCATCTTCACTCAAGGCCGTCAGGACGCGGTCTTCGGGACTGTCTCCGGTGTGAATGACCTTAAAGACCTTCAGACGCCGCGACAAAGTCCGGGCTTTCTGCGTCGCGAGATTGAAGGGTGATTCGCTCCCACTTCCGTTCAACTGTGGCGAGGGGTGATGTTCGTGCAGCATCCTTTGCTTTGCGACATCCTGCTTTTGCACTACTTTGGCCTCCTCCGGATTCGTTTCTGCCTGTGGGGTCGCAGAAGTTTCTTCTTTAGAGATGTTCCGAGCCTTTCTCCATTCTAGAGCGGTATCCAGGATTTTGGTCCATGTGATCTGTGCGAGAGCAAGCGGCGTTCCTTCCCTTTGCTTTCCCGACAGTCGATCCATATGGATGAGCTCTAGTTGCAGCTTCTTATCGCTCCACTCCAGAAAGACTTCGCGGATGAGCCGTTCGTGGTCGGGGTAAACCTGAACAAACTCAGGACTCACGACACCCTCCCAGAGAGAGCAGGCTTGCTCTGCCGATGTAGCCTTTGCTACAGACACTGCGACCTTCTCTAGAATCTTGTAAAGTCTAGAGGTTGGTGTTTCCACAGGGTTCGATTCCTGGGGAACCTTCTCGGGTTCCTTTCTCGGTTCTGGCGGCGCGTTGATACCGCTAGCTTCGCCGTTATATGGTTCTTCTTCCTCGTCGAGATCTTCCCCTGTCAAACCATTTTGTACCATTATCATACATTCGGCTGGAGTAATGTACTCTGGCACGTAGTCCCGCACGTCGGAAACATAGACGCGCGGCTTGTGCGGTCGTCCAAGCGGCCGATGGTATACGTGCTCGTGAATCTCGTCCACCGCCATCGGATCGAAAGGTAGTGCGGCCTGATATAGGAGAGTTTAATATGCATGCAACAGTTCGACTGCCAGATAACAATTTACCTCGTCCGTGATGTCCATCTCGACCGGTTCAAACTCTTCTTCCTCTTCCTCTGAATCATTCGAGCTACTGTCAGTTTCCATAGGATCCGAGTTTTCCTCGTCATCATCGTTAACTTCCATCGGAATTGCACGGTTTCCTGCTGTAAAACAACATTTCAGTCATGCCTTTCGAGATCATGCCAGATTGCATGCCATCAACTTTACCATCTGACTCCTGTTCTGCTAACGCGAATGCGGCCTCAATTTCTTCAACGGATGCTTCATCAGTCACCCAAGCGCGGCTATCAGCCAATAGAGATCCTGAAACATTCTGCTCCTGGGCACGTGCGTCCTGCTCCTCGGCTAGAAGGGGAAAATATATGTTGAGTTGACTGCTCACGGACCGCATTATCCAACTGAAGGCAGACGTACACAGGTCGTGCAATATCGGCTCCCAAAAATCTTCATCGAGGTCCTCAGTTAGTTCTTGTTCTTCGGTACGGTCGTCGACCTCTGCTTGTTGTCCTGTGAGTTGGTTGGCACCCTCTCTTAGAATTCCCGTAGTGACCGACGCTAGAGTAATACCATCGGTAAGTGGGATTTCGGCGGTGATTATAATCGACATGTGAACTGCAAACTTACCCTCCGGAGCAACAGCGCCCAGTTCATGGTCACTACTGCTATCCAAATCGATTGGACCTTCTTCTGACATTTCTGGTGGTTCCACTGTAGACGTTCTACCGGCATGGGTAGACCTAATGGTGTACCCTGTTTCGGCAGGGTTTTGCACCAGCACGTATTCCCGCGCCCTTTCGCTGGCAATACGCAAAGGCTTGCTTTCCTTTCTTTTCTTTGGACTTGAATCAGAGGTCCCAGGGGTCTTGGCAAGGCTGAATAACTTTTCTGTCAACTTGTTGCGATGCATCAGGTGCTTGATTTGCATCGCTGAGAATGCCAAGGGGTCATTCTCGGCTGCATAAGCCATCTTGGCCAAACGGCCAGAGTTGGCTTGCCTCGATCTGTTCTTCAGCTCTGTGACGATGTCATGCTGCCTCTCTATGGGCAGAACTTGGAATGACGCATCGTCCAGATCAATCAGAGACAGATCGAGCTTCTTCTTCTGACTCTTGATAAAACTTCGCATCTCTTCTTCGGTGATGAGGCGGGGGTCGGCTGTCGACGGGTCGATCCTAAGGCGTGCCGGGAATGAATTCGTTCACTATTACGTCGGCCGGAATGGCACATTCATATCACTTACTCTGATGCAACATCTCGGAGTTCGAATTCGTCGACCTCGCGTGGCTTCTTCCGCTTTTGAACACTCTCCTTCCCCGAGGCTTTGTGGCTTGTGGCTGAACGCTCCACTGTTCGGTGGATGCCGTCCATGTAGACAAAGTCTTCAGGGAGCTCTTGAAGCGCATCACTGTTTGTTGGTTTCCTGGGCACAGATCTACATTGGGAATAATATGGATGGCGTTAGCGCAAATAAATAAAGTGACGAAACAGACTGTGCGACATACTTGGAAGCGGCAGCATCTGATTTTTTGAGCAGATTCAGCTGCATCGTCTTTCGCAAAATTTGTGCCGCAACCTTTTGCGCTGCGTTCTCGGCCGTTGCTCTTCTGGCCCTGCGTTCGGCCTATGAACAAATTGATGATGTAGCAAGTCAGTGGAATAGGGCAGATGCAGATGCAGATGCTTCCATTCCATCCAGAGCTGTATCCGGTTGCTTACCGTAGTCTTCAGCTTCATCGACGGCGTCGCACCGTCAAAGACAAAAACAGGTGCAATGCCCCAGTGCATCAGCTTTGCCACGCGCATTAGGCATCCAGCTATTGGAGCCCCGGGAATTGGCTGGCCGTCCTTGTCCGTCATTGCTTTGTTGAACTGATTTATCCAAATACTCACATGTAAATAGACGAGGCCAAAGATAAGTTGAACGGTCAGACGAGCAGACATTATCAAAAGTGGTACATATCTACTGCGAGTTTGTTCCCTGCCAGAGTCTCGAGCAACTTTGCTTGCGCCGTAGGCGACAAAAGGCTCCAGAGTCCAGAAACTCCCATGATGTAGCTTGATTGATTTGAGAGGCTTGATCGCAGAAATTCTAATGATTCAAAAACGAATGCAGGCTGGTCGACAGCAGCTGCAGAGACGAGCTCAAGAAGGAACGACGGACAGAATTGTTTGGCACTTGTGGAACAGGGCAGTGAACGTCTTCAGCAAAAAGGCGAGAAGTTCTGTAGGGAGAACGTGAACTTTTTATCTGAAAAGGCATCGGGCGACAAGGGGAAAACAGCAGAGGTCCGACTGAACCCCGACATTTATATAGTTCAAGCGATCGGAGCGGAGTTTTTTTTGTCCCCACTTTGTTCGCTCAGAAGGGGTTTCTCCAACCGGGCCAGGCAAAGGCAACGTCAAAGGAGGGGGGTCCCGAGTCCTCTCTCTTCCAACTACTCTCCAAGCGACTGCGTGAGAGACTGGATTGATTGACGGATTGATTAAAGTAAATCTAATCTGAGGGTCCATCCAAGAAAAAACCGAAAGAAAGGAAAGAGAAAAGACCCTCAAGTCGAGTGTGAGTCACCGAGTCAGACGTGACGTTTTCTAGACGAGTGGAAGACTCTTCTATCATCAAACGTGCATGTCAACTATAGTACGGGCAAGGCATTGTTGCTCTGACTCAGCTGTACGTCATCAACAAAGTCACGTGGCGTGTACCGTTAACCGACGTGTCGGTCTGGCATCTTCAGAGTTTGTGGGCTTTGACAGTATTTGTCCTTCCTAGTGGGATAACAGACGTCAAAGGTCTCAGGCTATCCTCCAGCAGACCCCGTCGTCTGATGATCAACAAGTGCTTTAAGCTGGAGAGTAGATTCATTTACGTCTTGGATTAAACAAAGCCCTCCTCCCCTGGTCCATTTCGTTCGACTGTGCAGCCATGGTAAGCAACTCGCGCCCTGTGAGCCCCGCAATTGAGTTCATACATGCTCCCGGTTCATACATACATGCCCCGCTAACGTCGGTTCAACACAGCCGTGCATTCTCAAAGTGAGGATCGTTGCTGCTCGGAATCTGCCAATCATGGACAGGGCTACTGAACTGACTGGTAAGAGGATCTATCTCTTGGCTTCTCCTGGAGCTGTATTGCGACGCGTGCTCGGCACCACCAGGAGCAATGTGGACAAAGGCCTCTACGAGTTAAAACAAGAGGTTCACACGAGTTCTTACCATTTCAACCACCAGATGCATTTGTGGAAGTCAAGTTTGCTGACTATGAGGAGTATCGCAGTCAAATCTGTCGGCGCACTCTGAATCCCGTCTGGAACGAAGACTTTAGATTTGTATGGGCCGCTTGTGGTGCAGGAATTCAAAAGTTCCCTCACCAAACAACTATCTTCACGTCAGGAAGTTAGCGACGATGCTGATCTTCAAAATGAGCCACTTGTGCTTAAAGTCATGGACTACGATCAAATCACATACAACGACTCGATCGGTAGCGTCTTTGTGGACCTCAACCCGCTGCTTACGTGGGACTCCAAGACGCAGATAGCGGGATGGATTCCAATGTACTGCCTGATCCCCACCCGTTTTCACGGCTGGCCTAGTGTGAACTAACATAAGCTGTACAGATTCGATACTTTACGCGGAGCAAGGGGGGAGTTAAATGTTCAAGTCCGACTACAGTTTTTTGGAGACGTAAATCCTTTCAAAGGTGACAACAACATCTCTGCTCATGGTTCTTGCCAACAACTCACAATGCGCTGTCCCTTCAGACAGCTCTGCGGGTGTCCAGTTTTATACCATGACATCCCTGCCACCGAGCCTCAATGTGACGGCGGTGCTTGGATTTGTGTCCGCCTTAGACACCGAGGATGACCCGGAATACGTAAGACTCAAATTTGTTGTTTTCAGCGATATATGGGAAGATGTAGAATACTAACAGCGAGATCTGAGTAGCATTGGAGTGATAACTTCCGCACTCCGCGCACATCAAACGAGTCGCGCACTCGTGTCATGTATAGACTTAGTGGACAGCTTCGACGTCAATTGGGCAAGAAAGTGCTTGAACTGAATGGCAATGCAGTAATCGGCTACAAGCAATACTTTGACATCGAGAGCGAGGAACGAGCAATCACCGCTCGGGCAATTGGAACCGCCGTCAGATTGGTGCTCCCAGATCAGGTCACGCTGGACCGTGGCCAATCTTGGTCTTCTATGGCCCCACACTCTCCAGGATCCTCTCCATTGGGGGGAACCCCATTCAGCGAATCTCTTCCTGCCATCATTGCGAACCCATCTTCGACAAAAACAGGTCGTTTGCCGGAAGACTTTACCTCCGAAGACGGGTCGTCCTTGCATATTGACCAGCCCGCAGCCATGCTCTTGCCAACTGCGGCGACGGGCTATAAATCCGCAGAGCATGTGACATTTACTCTGCACAACTTCCCCCCGGGCGCTATATTAGGCATTGGCGGTCTAGTCAGTGCCACCTCCGTAAAAGTCATCGAAAACGATAAACCGGAAGTGAGGGAAGCGTGGTGGGCTGAGCTGCGCGACGAGATCAAAACCCATGCTAGATCATTAGGATGCCCCTTTGTCATTGGCTATACCGAAAACAGCTCCGTAAGCAGCGACCTGGCTGTGCTTCATTGTAGCGGTACTGCAGCCATAATGGACATATCGATGATGGGGAGTAGCGGTGATGCGCCCGGTACACAATCACAACCAAACAGCCGCATGAACTCGGTGTTTGGAGCATGGGAGTCCGGTAAAGTAGACGAGAATGTGTCGCAGTCATCTCTGTCACAACCAAGAGCTTCCCTCACCGGAAGTGATTTCCGAGAGAACTTCATGGAGGTATTCGCCAAACGCAGGAGACGAAGGAAACGAGCTAAAGGTAATCCCGCCATCAAGTACGTTGGATGCATGTCCGTCTAATCAACCTTTTGTTTCAAGGATGTCAGGCATGTCATATAACCTACCGGAGAGATGAATCCCCTTTTCCCATGTCATACGCAAAGTGTGCGCTTTGTAAGAAGAAATATGTCCCGGAAGTGCTCTTGACCACCATAGATCCGCCTTCGGATTTGACAACAATTGGAAATGGCACATTGATGGAAGCTCACGGTTAGTGAAATCAGTTAACGATGCCATACCTGCCATGGCTCGAGCTCAGTTTTTATCTATGCAGTGTGTCGCTATCGTAAAACGCATGGAGATTCTCGGCCAAGCATAATCTCCGAGGCGATTCCATTTGCACAATACGATATTCACCGACAGCT
The DNA here is from genome assembly GCA_025526995.1 of Powellomyces hirtus. NCBI lineage: Eukaryota > Fungi > Chytridiomycota > Chytridiomycetes > Spizellomycetales > Powellomycetaceae > Powellomyces > Powellomyces hirtus. The sequence goes on from JAHLKG010000002.1 coordinate 870,463, forward strand.
CATGTATAAATTGCGGATATATGGGCTCAATGCAGTGTTTGGTCTCAAAATTCAGTTCAGCGTAGGAGAATCAATGATGACGGCTGTCGCCACAGGGACTGCATGCTACGTGCGAGCGTTACCGGCTCCGCCTCCGTTGAAGGTGTTTAGAAATCTGGACGTTGTTGATGATGAAGACCAGAAGCTCTTTGAAATTCAGCAAGGGATTATGGCGCGGAGCGAAGAAAACCGTTGCAAAATAGAAATGGCACTGGCGCTCGTCGAAACGGAGTCTGTTGCAGAACAGGCTTCTCTCACCAGCAGCATGGATCCTGACTCCCTTCTCGCACCAGATGCTGCTATCGCCGAGGTGGATGTTGACTCGGAATCAGGAAGTGATTCCGAGTCCGATTCCGATGATGAGCAAGAGATGACGCGGCGCCATCGTAGCATCATTGTGCAAATTGACGACGAACAAGACGAGGACCTTGTGTTGCTGCAATCCCCATCTTTCCCACCAAATTTTCAAATCTGCAACACATCCATTTCACCGTCGTCCGACTCATTATTTACTCCTTCCGGATTGGACACCATACAGAACATTACGATGATCAAGCATGCGACTATCAGCGGCGTCAATCATCATCCAAATCGACAACTTGCCGGATTATTCCGGTTGCTATATGAGGAAATGGTTCTGCAGCTTGGAGGATACTTCGAGAGATGTGTCGTTGCCGGCTTGGACTACTCCGTTATGGTCATCAACGAGTGCGAGATTCAAATAGTCGTCACTGGAGTTGCGATGGGACCTCTCATTCAGAGTGTGGCGGATGATTCAGAGGAGTCAATACTTGACGTGAATGATATCTTGGACGAACTTCGCGGTGCCAGTGGAAACGGCAGTAGCAGTCAACTAAGTCTAAATATGAGCCGTGCTACCGACGAGGGCGTAAGAAAAGTCTCCTCCGCCCTTCCGCTATTCGCAAGAGAACTAAGCAAATTTTCTCTTGGACGAGAGCTCACAAAACTGTCATTGGGTGGCAGTATCACAAGCTTGGATGAAGAAGTCAAGTCTGCTATTGAAGAAGAGGAGGAACTCCCAGGCCTCGTCTCTGGATCGCTTTCTGGCACCCCAGCAAGCACGATCCCTTCAACACCGCTCACTGCGAATACGCCAGGCACCCGACCAATGACCATCCCTCATTTCCCGACCCAGACACTCCCACTGGATATCACTCCTTTGTGGTATATACCATCGCGGCCCACTCACACGCACCTTGGGCGGATATCCCATCATTTTGTAAAAGAGTCCACCATGACGTTCGATACGCCGCAAGGTGGGATGGGCGGATTCACTCATATGTTCTTGTATGAGATTTACGCAGTGCTTCGTGCGCACGCCCGGGCGCTGGGCGGCAATGCTTTGGTGGGACTGTGCGTCGATCTATGTGTGGTTGAGGAAAGCTTGAAAGGCGGTACGGCTTATTCATTGGTCAGTGTTGGCGGGGATGTGGTCGTGGTGGAGGAAACCGGAGCAGTTGTTGAAGGTGGATTCACCAGCATTGGAGGGAAATAAGCATGCATCAACGACAAAATGAAATTTTATGTATATAAAGGTTGTAAAATACAATGGAGCCCAGGAGCACAGTTTTGCGATCATGTCGATCAAAGGTTCAGCAGTCACATTACTCAGCATGGACCCCCAGGTTTCGTAAGAGCACGCTTATTCGGGCTTGCATCCGATTTAGGTTTGCCAGCCCACGTTGATTCTCGATGCTTTCGCAGATGATATCGGATTTTAGCGTATGGCGCCCTTTGACCCGCTTGATGCGTGGAGATATGGGACCGGTCGGGAACCTGCACAATGGCGGCTGGGGCACACGGCCTTGATGTGGTTTGAGTTTCGCTGTCAGTGGCTCTGATGCTGGTGCTGTGGACTTTTGCACGTGCTCGGCGATCTGGCGGATTTCGAGCTCTGCTGCCATTGCCACCTGTGCCGGGACGACGCGAGTCTCCCAGTGCCCCACTCCATCCGTTTCATCCCATCTCGCTATTTGAGCGCCGCCAGTGCCAACTGAGGCAGATGGGATCCCTGTTGAATGATTGTCGGTGTAGTCCCGGAGCGTCATGACAGATGGTCCACCCATCAGATGCGACAGCATCTTCTCACTATCCTCCAATTTGTGGCAGGACGAGACGTCCCGGTGTGTTGCCCGCAACACTGCCGATAGTTCCACTTGTGTCGTTTCAGAGATGACTTCCATATCAAAGGTTTCGAGACTATCGCACTCGGGTGTAGGCGTGTAAGGACGGAACGCCACACTCGAATACTGGACTGAAGAGGTAAGCATGGTTTCGGTTGTTGGTCGTCCTAAAGCCAGCTTTGTGGACCACTCGCTTAGCTCCTGACGGGATGAAACTAGAAGGGGTGATTGCATAAAAGGTCAGACAAGAAACGCAGTAGGAAATCGAACGATAAACTTGAAACGGACCCTCAAAAACTCGCTGCACCATGGTCTCTTCTGCAGTCCCCGAATTGTCGCTCAGAATGAACCGGCAGCGTCCCGATGCGGAGACCCTCAACAACGCAAACCCAATGTAATCTCTAGCAATAGATGCCAGCAGTTGACCTCTGGAGCCATCCTCCAACAGCAAATACTCGCACACATGCGACCTGGTGATGTCGAGGCGTACGGCGATTTTGCGCGATTTGATGCCACATCGGAGGGTCCTCGGAGCGATCAGCTTCGCGAATGCCGTCAGCTGGTTGTAAGCGGTGACGGAAAGAAGGGTTCCGGTATATACAAGTGTGTCGTCCGTGGCTTCGGCTATTGGACTGTTGTGCATGGCGCTTTGCATGGCAGCCGGAGCCACTTGGAGCGTTGATGGTGATCGCCTGGTGAGGCTGTTCCGCATGGTGCGTGCAGAATCGTGTGAGAGCCGCTGGCTTCGTCTGGGCCGGGATGAAGGGAAGGTAAAAGGGTTTGACCACCTTCGAGCCATGGTTTGCTTCTGTGTGTCTGTATTTCGAGGGTCTTGGTTCTTTTGCTTCCGGGAACAGACCCTAGGGTCCTGAGCGGGAAGGTGGGCGGAGTTTACGTAAGATGTGGCGCAGATAGATTGACAGTTCCGAGACGGGCGCGCGCCACTGAAGAGATTGAACTGTTGTGTTCTCGAGGGACGCAATGGAATCTGTGGTGACTATCTTCTCAAATGTGGTCCCGCCACGGAGGGCATTAAGTCTCCACATTGTCATATTGAAGAATGCTCATTGGCAATGATCAGGCATTCGAGCCGTTGAAGGGAAACATCATCTTATGGTATAGATTAGTGTTGCCCTGCATGCAGATGTGAAAATAAATATGCAATTAAAAAAGCCTGTGTGGCTACAAGGTAAATAGCGACAGAAAGCCCATGTGATATATACAGCAATCTCCTGGGGCCTGGCCGTCAGCTCTCGCTCCTAACCCGTCCAGTTTCCACTAATGATTCATACAGCTCTTGTATGGTAAGTGGCTTTGTCATGTAGGCGCACATTCCCAGATCAAGGCACTTGTTTCTGTCTTCGACGGACGCATTGGCTGTCAAAGCTATGATCCGAGGTGCAGTTTTGATCTCCGGGTGGGCGACCAGGAACTCCTTCACTTTGGTAGCTGTTGTGTAACCATCCATTCTGAAAAGAAGGCTGTGTTAGAAGGGCGAGCCGGGCAGAAAGCAGGCAGAATGCAAACACATACTCTGGCATGAATATGTCACAGAACAGTACGTCAAACATCCAGCCTTCCTCTGCTGCTTTTCTAACAGCTTCTAGAACCTCCACCCCATTGACCGCATGAGTCACCGCAGTATATCCAAACTTTCCAAACATGGATTTTGCTATGCGGGCGTTCAGCATGTCGTCCTCCGCCAGCAGTATCTTTAAAGGCAGGCGTTCGGCCAATGTTCGATCCCAAGACTTTTGACCATTCGAGGACGATGTTTCCGAGTTTGATGCCCGACTGCTTGAAGAGAGACGCATAGACCGCGGGAGACTTGTAAACTCTGAGTGGATAAGTTCTGGGATCGGGACAATATGCGTGCGTATGGTGAAGGCAATTGTGGTTCCAATTGTTGGTGATGGCGAACCAGGCGGTGGAACCTTCAACCAGATTCGGCCGCCCATGAGATGCACAAGGTGTTGAGCTATAGTGAGTCCCAAACCGCTGATGATGTAATGTATTGTGAGTTTACTTGGCTACCTATGATCTTGTTATAGAATATCACAATCTCACCTGCCCTGTGAATGCTGTCCGCGGGTCGTGTCCAGTTGCACGAACGGCTTGAAAAGATCCTCAGCTTTCTCCGCCGGAACTCCAGGTCCTGTATCTTGCACCTCGAACTGAAGGACAATTTCCTCCCGTGGTTTCGTAGCAGTCTGGGACTCGTCCGGCCCGTTGCTCATCTGATGTGGGGCATCGGTTGTGGCCGGATTCGCAGCTGCCGGTGGGTCATTCATCGAGGTGCCGTTTACCTGCTTGGCTTCCGCGTGATCGGCAGCATCGGACAAGCAACATCGGGCAATAACATGCCCAGTATCGGTGAATTTGTATGCATTGGCAAGTAAGTTGATCAAAATTTGTCGGAGCCTTCCACGATCCCCTTCAATGAATTTTGGAACATCGTGCCCGACTTCCCACTTGATCTCCACTCGTTTGCGTGAAGGACCGCAGCTGTCGCTGCGTCCACACGCATCAGTCTGACAGTCCGGTTCAGCGCGACTGGAAAGATTTTGCGAGCCATCTGACTTCTGCCGCTCAATGAGCTTATAGTCAGCAAACCCAGGCTCTCGGGCTGGCGAAAGCGTACGGGCTGAATCCTGAGAATGGCTGGTGCGGCCTCGGGCGGCGGGACTGGAGTCTGGTTCTGGCTTGACCCGCGGGTTCGTTACAGCGGGAGACGTTGATCGAGAGCCAGCGCCTCTTTGCATTGCAGAAATGCCCACGTCGCTTGGCCTGATCATCTTCACCACCTCATCCAAGATCATTGCCACCTCTAGTGGTTCATTGCAGAGAGTAACGCTGCCCAACTCAATCTTTGTCAGGTCCAACACGTTGTTGATGACGGACAGCAGGTGGGCTCCAGAGGACCGCAATGTGGTGACCAACTCCCGCTGAGATTCATTCAATGACGTGTCGTCGAGCAGCTCCGCCATTCCAATCACTGCATTCATCGGCGTCCTCAGTTCATGATTCAAATGATTCATGTACTGCGATTTGGATTCATTTGCCTTTACAGCGTCCTCGCGGGCGTATCTTATCGCCTCTTCCATCCGCATCCGTTTCAATTCTGCGCCAACTCGCTCCGCGAAAACTCGCAACCCAATCTTGACATGCTCGGGAGAGCCGACAAGACCTTCTAGTCCCGCCTGGGTGTCCATCATTCCAACATTCCCAAGATAATCTCCAGATTCGGTGTCGAGCACGGCCATGGCAATGTACGAGGTAGGAAGGGGGTTCAAGACTTTCCAGAAGGGATTGTCGGGGAATAGCTTTTGCACGTTTTCCGGAATGGCCACCACTGCAAGATGGAAATCAGTCAGCATGACCATACCGTCGCAGCAAGAACACAATAAAGAATGGTTTTTACCGTTGTCTGTTAATGTCAAAGAACATGGCGAGTCTGAGGCGTTGTATTCCACGCCTCTGCTATCCGGCATATACCCATTGTCCTTATGCCAGAACCCCAAAATCCGCAGCTTGACATCCTTCTGCAAGTCCTTTTCCTTGCTGGGGACTTCTTGCCTCGGGATTACGACAGATATCCAGCTGTAGTAGAATCCTGCCCTAAAGCAACATCCTCCCGTTAGTCCCCCAAGAAATCGCGAGGACTGAACTGAGAAATGCTGGAGATGCGCACCAATTACAAATACTCTCCAGGACCTTTTTGAAAAAGTCATGTCCAATAGCGGCGCAAGCTCCCATGTACACCTTTTGTAGCCGAGCTTCGAAATCTGCACTGGTGGCATCATGCGCCAGGGAACTCATCGATGCTCCGCTGCTTGGTTGCGACCGCAGTGAGTGCGATTTGTTGATGGGGTAGACCGGATGTATCCACAGCAGGAGTCCAGGAATTGTTGGTGCCGTCGAAGTAGGGCTTTGGTAGCGAATCAAATGGACGTCGGTATTAGATGGCAGAAGCGTCCCATTCTGGTCGAGAAGATTGAACACCAGGTAAGCCATGCGGCCTTTGAACTGCATTGAAAGAATCACTCCTTTGTCGAGTATTTCCGGTATTATGTACCTGGCATTGATAGTAGATGACCTTTTCTTCAGCCCCTCGCTCGCGGTCAATGAGATCCGGATTAGCTATTCTATCTGAAATCCAATCAATCATGGCTCTTTTCTCCATATCCTTAGTATCGCGACCGGCGATAAGGGTTTCCAACAGTTTCGCATCCATCATCTTAAGTTCCTGAAAGCCATAGCCAAGGACGCGAAGTGCCGCTTGATTGGCATAGGCAATCATCACTCTGACCTTCTGCTCTTTGCGGTCAAATGGCGGGTCTGATGGTTCTCGCATGTCCAGCGGTAGATTTTGTGGGAGTGTGCAGCCCGTGCCCCTTCCGGCATTTCCCGCCCATGGTACGATCGTGATGCATGGATTACTGGAGTCTCTGATGAGCGATAGCAGTAAGGAGTTGTTGGCGGAATGGAGAACGCATTGTGAATAGCACTCCACTTGCGTGGACGTCCCCTCAGAGTCGAAGTCATCAGTGTGAGTTGCAGACATGTGTCGTTTCTACAGCTGCGTCGAGCTGCGAGGGGTTTGATATGGAAATGTAAGCGTCTGGTGCTCCGACGTGGTCAGAATAAAAGATCGGTGTATTGCAGTAAAATATTAAAAATGGAAAGCGTGGTGACCCATTTCCCCGGGTTGCATGAGCCGGGCTGAACTCCGCTCCCGTCGACGCGTTTGTGCGGCGCAGTTGCTGGCAATTATCATGTCACGGAAGAACACAAAATTGCATATCGGCAAACTGGTGGGGGCCAGGGCACCATGCAGTTCAATTCTCTCACGTACTGTTCGATTCGTATTTTAAGCCCTGATCAGGGTGGAATTCAGGCATGCAAGGGTTGAACACCAAGGAAATAAATAGAAGTAAATTTGAGAATTAAAAGGTCTATAGGAAATCCTTTTAACACACTATGCAGAGCGGTGAAGGGGGAACGACACAATAATCCACTTGGGTAATAGTACAACTTGGGGTCTGAGCGCGCCGAACTACGCCGTGGAAGCTGTGAGCTTGGATTTCTTACGATCACCGGTTTCCTTCGCTTCTTTCCGTCGCTTCCCTGCTTTCGACGGGGCATCAGATCCTTGTTGTGGTAATTGACCTTTTTCTCGATTGATCTTCCGGCGTTGTCCAAAGTCATTGTCGGACAAGTGCTTTCCAACACAACAGGAGAGTTTGCGTCAGGGTTTCTTCCGTTTGCTTATTGTTCACTCGTGACATACCATGTTGGCGACCCGTTGAGCTAAGGCGACTTCGTTCAAGATTTCCAAAACCTCATTTTCCACCACAGGCAGCTCTTGCATCTTTTTTTGCATCTTCTTCTCGATGTTGAGCAGAACATTTATGTCGTGTTGGGTTACTAAAGATACAGACATACCACCTCGCCCTGCATCCAGACTATTTAGAGGAAGGTGACGAATTGAAATGTTCATGGATGAACTCACCTGCTCGAGCGGTACGACCGACCCTGTGAATGTAATCGGTGGCATCTGCTGGCAACTCGTAATTCATTACCACCTGTACCGTTGGAATATCCAGTCCACTACGAAAGCAATCCCACAGTCAGCAGTTAAGTCGGCATCAGAGTGCAGTTGTCGGCAAACGTACCGACTGCCAACGTCCGTGGCCAGTAAAATGGGAACTATTCCACCTTTGAACTTTGCTAATGATCCTAACCGATCAGATTGAGACATCTGAGCATGTAATGCGGTGGACTTCAATCCCAACTCTCGTAGCATAACTCGTAGCCGTTCACATGTCCTGAACCGATAGACGAATCCAAGAATGAGTAATTGGCGATGACATCCATAATCAAGATCAAATCTATACCTGCATTTCCCGGTAAATATTATCATTGTCTTGCCTTCGAAATTTGTCTTTACCAGATGCGCCAGATACGCGTCTCTGACTGTGGAGGAGATGAAAACGTAACGCTGATCGAGTTTCTCGACTGTGTCGAATCTGATGTGAGTGGGAAACTGAGCGTAAGAAAACATCAAGGACTCTACAAGAATTTAAGATGTGCTTTACCGAGAGTTGCACTGATACGTAAAGGGCTTGGAGCTTGATGAGAAGTTCAGCGATTTAATCTCCTCCGTCATTGTGGCACTGAAGAGCAGGGTTTGCCGCTTTTTCGGCAATTGATCCAAAATCACAGCGAGATCATCTGCGAACGTGTCATCCAGAAGGCGATCAGCCTCGTCAAACACAAGGAACTTCAGTCGCTTCAAGTTGACTGCATCGGTGCTGCTGTTGATATGGTCGACCAGGCGACCAGGAGTGGCAACAATGACGTGTGGCCGACGAGATAGCTCCAGCGCCTGAGTCATCATATCTAAATAAGTCCAGCATTATGAATACCCAGCAATGCCAAGCACGCAAATCAAGGGGAAACCGACCTAGTCCACCCACCACTACTGACTGCTTCAGGTTGACGCCGGCGCCCAGTACTCTGAATTGTTCTGCAATTTGGAAAGCCAACTCCCTATAGACAAACGGAATTTCAAGTATTAATAAATCAATGGAGAATTCTTGAACACAACCAGTTTCCTACGAGACCGACCTCGTGGGCGTCACCACTAATGCAAATATGCCGAATGGGTCTTCGGCAAGCTTTTGCAAAATGGGCAAAGCAAACGCAGCTGTCTTGCCGCTTCCCGTAGTGGCGCTACCAATCACGTCCCTCCCTGTGTTTCTTTTTTAGATATTGACCCTAAGGTTGACCTCCATTCGCAGAGGCAACGTACCCGCCAGAATTTCGGGAATGCAAGCTTGCTGAATTTCACTGGGCTCCTTGATGGAGAGCGACCTAAGAGCGTCTTCAAGCCAGGAATCTAATCCTAGCTCTCGAAACGAACGTTTTGGCATTTGCGGAGCGTCAGCCATTATCGAATTATCGAATGAAATGTATATGTCGTGTGTGCGAGGGTCAAGAATGGAACGAGTATTTTTTGTCAATTGTCAAAACGTGGGAGTCAGCGTTTGGTGATACTGAATATAGCATATTACGAAATCCGCTGTTTTTGGCGCGACCGATTTGGAAATTCAATTCCCAGCAGCAATCGCAGGTTGCTATTCGTATGGAACCTATGAATGTTGCCACATAGCGTGAACGATGATGCGAGGGCGGACGTCATTTGACGTTGCGGTTGGGATGCTGTACTAGCTGGCCATCGATATGGAGCATTGGCTCTCCATCAGAGATGCTATAACTTCCCCAGTTCCGCACGTCGCCAATTGACTTTATCGACAAGTGGCGATTTTCATAAATGAGGAGCATGGAATATTTGCAACATTGTTCACTATCGAAGTTTCTATGTGTTATGGTGCTCGCATGGTCACTCAGTTTAAACCTGTCCACAGTCCACACTATACGATGCGTGCGAGTATTGTAGGCTAATAATAACAATGCCATCTAAGCCCGGTCCAGCCCTCCGCTAGAGTACGTTGCCGATCACACTGGCCATCCGGCCTCCCGGTACTCAGAAAATTCCATTCGTCAATTTCATGTTTCAACTCTGAAGAGCTAATGACTACTGTAGGTGCCTGCGGATGCCGATGTGGGAGGCAAACTGTCACCGTGACAGTGTGCATTCAAAAGTTTTACACTCTCAAATTCTACGGTCCATTGCTCAGGTTCCATGCCAAACCGAATGACTTATTTCATTTCTGGTGGGACGAAAGTCATTCGCCAGATCTGCCGAGAAACAATCGCTGTGCACCGCTCAAGTTCCCGGCAAAACGCTGCACGGCTGCGAATTGACCCTCGTGACGATTTAAAAATTTGTCGGCGACGCGGCTTCGCGACACGGCTTGGACCGGCCATCATCATTTTCCATTGTAGTAGACTTAGCACAAGGTGGTCCGGCTTACTCGGCTATTTCAACGGACGGTGCAACGGAAGCAACGCACAACGCGTGGGTTGTCCAGCTGTCGCGCTTTCACGCTGCAGAATTATTCGCCAATATGCTGGTGAATTTGAGCCTCGGGAAAGGGCATCTTTTGCGGCTGCTTGCCGCAGGCTCATCAGGTGCCCGCTTTGCGTTTATTGGCGGTGGTGCAGCAGTCGGCTCTCCCGCGCTTCTTCCTTTAAAACCACGCCGGCTGATTTCGCCCGCCGTAATTCCAACTCCGTGCTCCATCTTTCTAACACTACTGCATACTCAGCGCCCCATGTCGTCCCCTGCTGCTACGCCCGCTACGACCCCCGCTCCCACAGCCACCGAGGCTGCTCCTGCTCCTGCTCCTGCTCCTGCTACCACCGCCTCTGCGCCCATTGAGGCTGCTCCTGCTCCCACCGCTGCTGCCCCTACACCAGCCGACCCCGTGCAAACCGTGCAGGTGCAGGAAGTGTCAGCCGACCAAGCGCGTGGCGCAGCAGTACCCACCCCAACCAAACCCAAGAAGCCTTCATTCGCAAAGAGACTGTTCTCCATCCTCAAGAACGGTGCCCCAGTTACCCCTCCTGCCTCGTCATCCACTTCCCCAACCGCTTCCAGGAAATCTTTGGACGTCAACGCAAAAACCATGTCCGCCACGACCGCAAAAACGCCAGAGATTTTCGTCGGTTCCATCGACCAAGGAACCAGCAGCTCGCGGTTCATGATCTTCAACCAGAAGGGGGAAATTGTTACCATGCACCAGATGGAGTTCGAGCAGATATACCCACAGGCCGGTTGGTGCGAACATGACCCCGAGGTCATCATGGACTCGGTCAACCAATGTATCGCCGAGGTTGCCAAGAAGCTCGAGGCTATGGGTCACTCCATTTCGGATATCAAGGCTATTGGAATCACGAACCAGCGCGAAACCACCGTTGTTTGGGATAAGATTACCGGCAAGCCCCTTCACCATGCCATCGTCTGGCTGGATGGCCGTACCAAATCCACTGTCGCCAAGCTTGTCGAGAAATCCGAGTCCAAGACAACCACCCACCTTCAGCAAAAGTGCGGTCTTCCCTTCTCCACCTACTTCTCGGGTGTCAAGCTCCGTTGGTTGCTCGACAACGTCGATGCAGTCAAGAAAGCACACGATGAAGGTCGCCTCGCTTTCGGTACAATTGACTCGTGGTTGATCTACAACCTTACTGGAGGTGTCACCGGTGGCAAACACGTATCGGACGTGACCAACGCATCCCGCACCATGTTTATGAACATCCACACCCTTCAATGGGACGAAGACATCCTCAAGTTCTTCGATGTCAAGAGGGAGATTCTGCCCGAAATCGTCTCCAGCGCCGAGGAATACGGCAAGGTTGTTGGAGGTCCGCTGGCCGGTCTTCCTCTTGCAGGCGTAAGTCGTGACTCAAACTTTTGCCCTTTACAAATATGTTTTGAAGACTTACGAATCGTTTTTCTTTTCAGTGCCTTGGAGACCAGCAGGCTGCTGTTGTTGGTCAGCGCTGCTTCAACCCCGGAGAGGTAAAAAATACCTACGGAACTGGATGCTTTATGTTGTTCAACACTGGAACCGACGCTGTTATCTCCAAACACGGTCTCTTGACCACTGTTGGTTACAAGCTGGGCAAGGACGCCGACGCTGTATACGCTCTTGAAGGATCCGTCGCCATCGCTGGTGCTGCCATCAAGTGGCTCCGCGATAACTTGAAGATGATCGAGTCGGCTGCTGAAATCAACGAGCTCGCCGCCAAGGTTGAAAACACTGGCGGAGTGTACTTTGTTCCTGCCTTCTCTGGTCTCTTTGCTCCTCACTGGCGTGATGATGCCCGCGGATGCATCGTTGGTCTTACGCAGTATGCCACGCGCGAACACATCGCCCGTGCCACTCTCGAGGCTGTCTGCTTCCAAAGCAAGGAGGTTTTGGACGCCATGAATGCCGACGCTGGCACTGATCTTGCAATGCTCAAGGTTGATGGTGGTATGACCAACTCTGACCTTGGTATGCAGATCCAGGCTGATTTGCTGGGAATCTCCGTTGGTAAGTACCTCGCTCTTTACTATCGCATGGCTGCCCTATGATAGGCCTGACTAACTGTCCGTTTATTTCCAGAGCGTCCCGCTATGCGCGAGACAACTGCCCTCGGTGCTGCCTTGGCAGCCGGCCTCACTGTCGGTGTTTGGAAGGATCTGAATGACTTCGCCGCTGGCGAGAAGCCGGATGTCTTTGAGCCCAAGATTGAAGCCAAGGACCGTGCAGACCGGTACGCTGACTGGAAAAAGGCCGTTGAGCGGTCATTGAACTGGGTTTAGGACACTTGAGATTTCGTCATATTGGACCTCCTACCACAATTTTGCCCCACTTTGTCTTTTGCGTTAATTAGTTCTTTACACTACACAGTATATTCTTGAAATCTAAACGTGCACTTCTGCCAAGAGTTCTTTTGCAGCAACAACTTCCTCGCTGGAAGCAGCTTCTGGTGGAGCGTTTTTCTACATAGTAAAGTATCAGTCACTCCCTGTGGATTCGAAAACGAAATGGCATCTGTCTCCAGTACCATGAACTTCTCCAGCAGGTCTGACAAGTCTTTGTGCGCAGTAGCCAGGCGCCTCTTTCCATCCGGCATCATCTGGAACGTTTCTTCCAGAACCTCCTTCTGTTTGCGAATGTCATGTATATCTGCTCCGCTGGCCACCAGCTTATCTATCCGCTCCTGCTGCTTCACAGCCTCAATGTCGTAGTAAGAGAGATCCTTGCTAATACTGTTACAGAACTGGTCCGTGAGTGTCTGGCGCCAAAGAAACAAACCTAACATATCCCATTCCAAGACGCAGAGGATCGCCAAACCTACCGCTTGACAGCCCCAGTCTGAGCTTTCAGCTTTTTGAGAAACTCTGCAGATGGCTATGTGAAAATGGTCAGTACCGAATCAAGAACTATGAATGGTGCTTCTGATCGCTTCCTTCTCAAACTAAATGCAATTTTGATGCCGTTGATAGTCTTCGGAAAGGATACCTTGTTGTTACTGAGCATATCGAGGGACTTCGGACTGAGTAATGGACGGGGATTTCACAACTGATCAAGTAGGAGTGTGGTGAAGGAAACGCGAGGGCGTGATGGTCCAAGCCCAACCCCAAGCCACACTGGGTGTCCCACTGGACGATAGCAGGACAGTCTTACTCGATGGCAGTATTACAAAGTTTACTTGACAGTTCTGCTAACCTGGAGCCTGCTATACGCCACTAAATGAGCAATGAGGGAGGGTCGAACAACGTAACTACTTTCAGAACTCCAAGCTATGTAGCGTGTACTATAAGAAAGCCTATCTTCGTACTGAGCCCCACTTGCCGCGCGACTGTTGCGTTCCAGGATGGAGAAGATTACCATGCTGTCTTGCAAACAACAACCCCACCTGATAATCCAGCGACGAAGCTCTTTTTCAGGTCAGGGACCACTCCTGCTATCGTCATGACAGGTATACGATGGCCATCGTCGGTGAACACGATCGATGTTTTGTACTTTTTGCCAAAGAACAAGTCGTGGTCGGTGTTGTTGGTAATTTTGGTGACCTGTGAGCGTGTGTGCACGGTTTTAGCAAAGGGACCCATACTCGGCACTTTCTTGCAACTTACCGCCCCAGGGCATACAGTGGGCCCATCCATCAAAAAGGCAACCAAACATGAGAAGAATTGGTTCACTCCCGTCACGTAAATGTTCCCAGTACTTGGCTCCACAGATAGGTTATCCGCAGCATGAGGCTGAAATGAAGGTGAGCAGCATCCCAAGACAAGAAACGCAGCTAAAAAGTCTTACAATAGGTATTGTGTCGACCAATCGGAGCCTGTTGGTTCCTCGTCGCTCATACACGAGAACCTGGGCTCTGCTGTTATCGCCAACATATATGTGTTTCTGATCCACTGATGCAGCAATTCCATTGGGGTACTCCACTTTGTCCGCAACAACCCTTTGTATGATGTGATGCCATGTTATGCGCTGTTGTACCGTGCTGATAGGTAGTACTTACTTGGCATTGCCGTCTTTTCCTTTATAAACAATGTGTCCACCTTTCACCCATCCGCTTCTTTCTACTGCCGTCCATAACTTTGATCTCACGTTGCTCCGGTCGTTTGTCGCGAAGAATGAATGCCGATCGAGGAGCAAGACGTCGTTCGGTGCGGGAAGGAGCTTATCGTTGCGAAAGGTTTCCAAGTGCCTGGCAGTAGTTGTTTGCAGAGTGTGCTCAAAAATCTCGACAGATGACCCACTTGCGCCGTGGTTCACGGCAGCAATTAGTAGCTGGTTGGGATCATCCGGGGATGGGACGATGCTGAGACCGTGAGGGTGAAAGGTGGGTGGGAAGTCTTGCAGCTCAAGTCGCGTGACTTTGGATGACTTGGAGAACAGTTAGTGTGACCTTTGTACATGATACTTCCTGGACGTCCGCTGGCACATACTTTGAGATCGAGTCTTACAATTCCACCTTTCGGGTTGAGTGCGGCTTCTGGATCAAATTCCATAACGGCGGGAAACCACTTTTCCCTAACGCTTGTGTCAATCGCACAGGCTTCAGAAGGGATGTCAAGTTAGTCCATATGAAGAAGCGTGGAGCTGAACAGGATATAACCTACCAAAGAAGACTTGACCAGTTGGGTAGTGTACGACGCCTTTCTCACATCCTTGCAACAGCGGGTCTGGTTTTTTTTGTGAAAAAAGACAGCTTGAGTTTGTCGATCATCTGGCTAAATGATGAACATGTCTGTACCATTGAGTACACTGCAGGTATCATGTCTAGGAACAAGCTCGAACTGCTTTTGCTCGTTTCGCACTCGCCATGCAACCTGACCTACAGCGTAATTTCCGTTAGGCGCCGTTCCCCGGTCGTCAGCTGATGTATGCAAAATACCTGCAGGATACAGAAGCCCAGTAAGGATGGCCGCGACGACGCACAGTACGGGCGCAATTGGGACAGTCATTGTGAGAGCCACAATTCTACAATTCAATTCCAACTGGCCGGGGTGTAGGCTTCAAGTTGAATCATCACGATGAGTGTCATGGGGGAGGGTGTCGTTCCACGCGTCTGACAATGATGCCTTATCTAGAAAAGAGGTCACGTGCAGGGGACGTTCCCAAACTTTTGAGAATTCATCGTGTGAAGCGAAGAACAAAAAGAAAAAACAAACGGTTGAGAAAAAGTCATTCGTCATTGCTCAACACCGCTACCTACGAATTCAGCTTGCCTTTCAACATAAGTAGTAGCGGAAGTCGATTCTATCACTGTTGCCTCCAAATAAGCTCGTTTCACCATGAAGCTCGACGCCAAGCAGCTTCGGTACATGTCAAATGACGAGTTCCGGGTGCTGACAGCAGTAGAGATGGGGTCTCGGAATCATGAAGTCGTCCCGACCCAGCTCATTGCCCACATTGCAAAGCTCAAGGCTGGAGGTGTTACGAAGATTCTTAGCGAACTAGCTAGGACCAGTCTGGTCGCCCGAGTTCAGAATGCAAAATACGAGGGCTACCGGTTGACCTACGGAGGGTACGATTACCTTGCTCTGCGGACCCTCTCCAAACGCGGCGCCATCTATTCAGTAGGGAATCAGATTGGAGTTGGAAAGGAGTCGGATATCTACATTGTTGCAGACGATGAAGGCATTCAGCGGGTCCTGAAATTGCATCGTTTGGGACGCACCTCTTTCCGAAATATCAAGGAAAAGCGTGACTATCTGCGGAACCGGAATGCTGGATCATGGCTTTACTTATCTAGACTGTCGGCAATGAAGGAGTACGCCTTTATGAAGGTGTTGCATGAAAACGGCTACCCCGTCCCTGAACCCGTGGATCAGAATCGACATACAATCGTCATGGGACTAATTGACGCCTTTCCGCTGTGTCAGATCTCTGAAGTTGCGCATCCGGGGAAGCTGTACTCTGAGTTGATGGACCTGATCGTCCGCCTCGCCTGCGCTGGCCTAATTCATGGAGATTTTAACGAGTTCAACATCATGATCAACGACAAGGGCGAACCAATTCTCATCGACTTTCCACAAATGGTCTCCACTTCACATCGAAATGCAGAGATGTATTTCAATCGAGATGTAGATTGCATACGAGCATTCTTCAAGAAGCGTTTCCATTACGAAAGCAAGTTGTTTCCAAAATTCAACAGAGACGCGGAACGCGAGTTTTCGTTAGATATTCAGGTGGCGGCCAGTGGCTTCACAAAGCAGCAACAGAAGGAGCTTGAAAAGGTATGCCGCTGCTTGTTTGTTTTATTCCCCATTGTAATTGGCACTGACACGATCCCAAATCGCAGCTGCAGGAAGAGCTGGGCAGCGAAAACGAGGATTCGAGCGATGAGGAAGAAGAAGAGGAAGAGGAGGACGAAGATGAGGCGGAGGAGGTGGAAGAGGCCGAGCTGGACGTGAGCGACAACCCAAGAGGCGTGACGGACGAGCTGGTGGATTCGCTGGGCAACCATATCCGTCCAAGCGAACCTGAACGTGCATCCCATGTGGATTCCACTCCACCAAAACCTTCAAAATCACCGGAGGTCCCTGAGATTGTTGAGGCGCCGGAGGCCTCTGAGATGCCTGCTAAACAACTGGCCGCGCTATCTCTTGAAAGCGAGAACGAGATAAATCAGTCTGCGAATGCCAGTATTCCAGAGCTATCCGCAGAGGAGAGCGAGAGAGAATCAGCGTCAGAGTCAGAAGAGCCCGAGGATCCCGGTAACCGCGCCCGACGCCCTTTCCGGGACGTATCGAGTTCGGCTCGATCCAGTGCTTCCGTCGCGTCGCATGCTTCTACAGCTAGACGGCTGGATGAAAGCGAGATCAAGCAGCGCGTGACAAGCACATTGCGGAAACAGGCTACCGCCAAGAGTAGCATGAAGGGGAACAACAGTACAAAGGGGAGGATCAAGCGCGACATCCGCAACCAGGTCAAGGAGGGCGGTGGTGGCTTCTGGGGTTAGAACTAGATCTAGGTCGCCTTTTTGATAGTTGTAAATATTTCCAAACCTGGAAAATGAAATCGCACCTCCACTGCTACACGTTTTGTTCAACTTTCTGGGTGATCTTGCCATCTTGCACAACGTACACGAAAAGTTAAAGACAAGATTCTCAGGATGCAAAGATTGGCTCCTGGACGGAGATGTGAGGTTGTACTGGATGATCTTCTTGCCGCCGTAGGCGATGTGACGACATGTACCCCAACTGTTGTGGAGCAGATGCATCGATTTTTCGAGCCAGCGCTGGAGAAGGAAAACATGGGAGTTGTCACCAAGCCACGAGCTAGCAGGAGGCCAGGGTCACAAAACATCGAAAACTGTGTTTTGGTGGAAACCAGTAAGCCCGGACGTTCGGGGCGTAGCGCAAAGACGAATGGTACGAAAACTTTGGCCGCGCGGCTCGGCCCTGGTGCGTCAGCGATAGCCCAGCAATGCCTCAAGACGATAGCTACTCTTGTGGCGGCTTCCAGTTCCCTCAAGACTGGCGGCTGTAAGCAAAGCAATGATCCGACGTCGTCCGCTGCTTCGAGCGGACGGCCCTTGCCGTGTTCGGCGGGACCAGTTGTCGGTCAGCGTTCGTTAGAGCGCAAAATCAAAGACAAAACCTGCAGAGCGGAACTTAGCACATCAATTTCAAAGATCAATGACCGTCGGATAGGACGAGTACCCGACATTGATCACGTCGAATTGCTCACGGACTGTTTCGAAAGTGCCCTGGCCGTGCTCTTTGCTATCGAAGGAGAGATAGACGTGACACTATTCGATATGGAAAGAATGGCATGCAAGTTTGCTTCTCGTTTAGTCGAATTGCATAAGGTGGGAATCATTTGAACTGAAAATGCCAGCTTTACTTCGGTCAGTTCGTTGTTTTAATTTCGTAATTGTAGTGTGATAGAGCAGGACGGATCTTAGCATGGATACATGCTCGTCTCTGGCCCAATGTTGATTCATCCGCTACTCCACAAAAGCAGCTCGGTATCCTTCCCGTCCATCGCTCGCGACGGCCAGCAGGGCCGGTCTCGAGTGCAAGACCGTCCAAATCCTCTAGCAAGGCGGAATCACCCAGTCATTTCCTTCTGCGCGCACCTGTTGCGCAAAACACCGGGAGTACCTCGCGTCTGCACTGCGAGTTAACATACATGACTGTAGCCTTGCGATGCTGGCTGGCACACACGGATCGAAGGGACTTCGTGGTAAGTTTCAGCGGTGCGGATTCCGACCCTCTCCGTACAGTAGGAAGCGCCTACGCCAGCGCTGAACAACTCACGTCTCCCCGAACAGAGCGTGGATATCCTTTTGATGCAACCGGGTGGAATATATGACAGATGCAAACTCTTGAAACAGTCGGACGTTGCTGGTGGCAGTCAATTTGCTGAAGTGATCTTCCGCGCACTTTATCGGGCGGCTCTTTCTGATAAAGGTACCTTTATCACCTTCAGCCCGCATGGGAGAACGAATTCGAGACCTAACCCATACTTCGCAGAGAATCCATTTCTTGTCCTGAAATTTCGAACCGCGGCATTACAATTCTTCGTCGAATCACCCATTCTTACGGATTCCGCTTTTGCTGAGCAAGCGCTCAAATTTGGACTGCTCTTTGAGCAAGCTACTTTGAAAGCTGGTAAGGCGTGCTCTATTCTTTTTCCAAGACTGTTTGGACTAACGTTTCACAGATGCAACTAAGCGATATGACGCTCTACTATCTTACTACGCGGTCATCCTGGTCTTGGCGCAGAGCCTTCTCAGGACGGGAAGAAGGCCTAAAGCCAACATGTGCAAATGGTGCGAACACTGCATGTCCATAGCAAGAAAGGTACTGCACTACCCTCATTGTATGCGATAAACAACCATTGACAAGGTTGAAGAGTGATAGAAACGATCTTGTAGCAGCCGCAATGGAATATGTAAAAGTCATTGCCGGATCAAACCCATCGCCAGATATCTGCGATCTCGTTACGACGACATCTTCAAGCTTCACAAATCTCGAGGGGTATATTAGCCAACTCCAGAATTCAGGTAATTCCTGTGAGGCGGATACCACTCCTTAATGCAATCTCTATTTTGACTAGTTTCGGCAGAAAGCGAAGGGTCCTTCAAAAACTCTACCACATCGAGCTTCCAAGCGAGTGTCAACTGCATGCACGCTCAGGCTACGGAAGTTCGCGACTCAAAGTTGGCTGGACCCGCTGTACAAACAATCTTGAGAGCGTTTTCACATACTTCGGGGTTACTGTGGAAAGCAACGGAGGACGTTGCCGTGAAAGAAATCGCAACCGGTGTCAACGATGCCCATGAGGCTTGGCGCCTGATTCTGCTGGTTACGATAGAATTTCATCAGGCATTAAGCATTTCAATCGAGGTAGGATTCTCAATGCAGGCTCCCGTACCTTTCTTGATATAAAAGGCTTAACACTACCTGGCAGCGCATTGAATGCGATGACTTGAAACTAGCGTTTGTGAGGCTTGCTCCTACGATGGTTGCTTTATACAATACACTCGGAAGATTGGAGAACATTCTAAATCCCGGCGATAGCAAGACTTACTTCAACACTCTCGAACGGGCTGTCCAATTATGTGATACTTGTGGACTCACAGATGCTCTCAAATCGACGGGAAACACATTTTTCTTCCTGGGGGGTCTCCAGTACATGAGAAAACAATGGTCACGCGCGAAGAAGGACTTTTCCCGCGCATGCGCCCTTCTTTCCCGCATCGTTGAGTGCTCTTCCCCAGAGCCACCAAGTGCTCAGCATGCTGGAGATGTATTACAACTAAGTAAACGCTATGAATACCTTGCAACCTGTCACTTCAACACTGGAGAACGCCAGGTGCGTGACTATGAGAGTTCGGGCTAGGAATTATCAAATTAATAGCCTTTCGGAAGACAGGATGCTCTCAGTGCGTTGAAGGAAGCGATGTTGGTCCTTTCGAGGCCAGGCTCAGGGTGCCGGAACGGAGACGACTCAGCTTTATCCTCCAATATGCGCATGTTGGTTGACAAACACGTCAAATATCAGATTCTGGGAAGCGACGAAGATTATTTCATCGTGCCAGACCTCCTCGGACTGAAGAATACTATCGAGGACCACGCATATCTAAGTGCCCTTGCATGCTATGAATTGGAAGTGCTGGAAGCGATGGCTTCGCCCAACAAGAGCATCAATGCTAGAATGAGGGTCATCGATTGGCTGCTGGCGGCTTACGAAGAAGTAAGGCATCCCATCAGGAGAGCCAGGATGCTTATTGAGCGCGGAAGACTTCTTCGCTGTTTAAAGAACACATCGCACCCTGGCGAATCAAGTGCCATTTCCTGCTTTCAAACAGCGATAGAGATCTTGACGAGGACTGTAAGTTTTCAGCTACTGCTGGCGAGAAGTCGAAGTTGCCAAACTCTAACAGCAAGCATGATTTGTCAGGCCTCTGAGAGAACGTACGGGGAGGACGCAACGGTGCACTGCCAAAGCGAGAATGACCTGGCAATTGCATACTCGCTCTTGGGAATGTCACTCAACGAAGAGGACCAATTTGAAGTGAAACCGTTTGCATTAGCTTTGAAGTTATGGAAGAAGCTTTTGAAGCGGGTCCCTCTGTTTTCCAGTTGTAAGTGACAGCATTGCATTTCCGCATCCGTTGCGTTGATTAACGTAGTTGTTTAGCGCTCAAGATCACTATAAACGAGCCCAAAGCCAGAGCCTTCTTTCATGATATGAAAGCAACCTTTCAATACATGCGTGAGTTACAGTTTTAAGATGCTAGACGGAGACATGCGCTCATTACACGCATTCTCAGAAACCCTGGCCAACTACTTCAAGATGTTGAAACAATCTCTGAACCTTATCATCTGCTCTCGTCTTCTGTTACGTCTCACAACCTTACTCGCTACTTGCAAGGAGACTACTCAGCGTACGTTTCCCCACGTGAGCTGGAAGGCTGAATCTGATGCTAACATGGATCACGCGTTCAGTGGCGGCGGTGCAGTATGCAGAAATCGGTCTTGCCTACCTGACTATGGGATACACGGGACAAGCTGGCGTAGCTCTGGCGCAAAGCCGGGCGTTGATCAAAGTACAGCAGAGCTCAGATGACAGCGTATACTGTCAGCTCTGTTATTCTTACTACCTTTGTCACATTGGCAACCTGTTGAAATGGTACGTCCTGTCCAAACAATTGAGGAAAGGAGGGTGTCTGATACTGTCTCTAATACTCATGCCTTTTTCAATGACAGTGAAAACATGTTTCAAAGCATTCTACCACCTTCTGTCGATTTGAAAGCCATTCTCGGCACTGATTCGCAGTACACATTTTCGGTTGCTCTCTCGGCCCTTGCTTTCCATATCCGATCGCAACTGTACTTGGGACAGGTGTGGCCGGTTTTGAGGATGCGGGTGCAGAATTTCTGCTGATGTGCTTACTTTGCAGGGCAAATTGGCACTGGCGATCGGCGACGCAGAACGCTCACTCCGCGTCCTAAATCGTATCTGCAAAAAGCTGGGGACGTTATCGAATGATGTGGCGGAGCTCACAACCGCCATGGAACAAGTATCAGTGACAGATTCAAAACTGCAAACGACTCAGCGCGTGGCACCCCAAGCGATTTTGGTAGAATTTGCTCAGTGGCAACTATTGCAGGTAAATTGATTATGTCCATCCTTTCGTTTCGATTCTGTTGCTAATATCCTTCAGTTGCTACTGGACGTATATATGTGGCTCGGTCAAGTGTACGTATACCGAGGGTCCATAATGGAGGCTGAGCACTTTTATAGCCAAGGATTGCAGCTCGCCAATGCCGCCCACTCTGAGATTTATAGCGGAGAGTTCCTGCTGTGTTCGTCAGAGATTGCGTATCGTCAGCAACAACTAACAGAAAGCAAGCTGAAGATCGAGAAAGCCCTCGCTTGTCAACTGAAGGTAACCAATCATTCAGATTTGGACAAAGGCTTTCTAGTCGTCTAATGGCTATCTCAGGTCACCCCAGACATTGCCGTTCGTGATGTCGTCCTGTGCAAACTGCATCGAGGAAATTTGCAACTGCGAGCCGACGAGAATGAGGATGCGCTGACACTTTTTGGGGAGGCCGAGGTCCTCCTGGACGAGGCTATGTCGCAACGTGTTATTGCCCAATTGGAGGAGCGAGACATTGGGTATGCGTGATTGGACGATGAAGATTGCCCTCGCCGAATCGTGTTGATTTTCATGTTGCATGTGATAGGGGCGAAGAGACTCCCCAAGAATCTCGACAAGCTCCTGCGCATGTACCGACAAAGGTGACAAGAAAAACGGTGGTCAAGAAAGTGGCACGTAGTGCACCTACCAAGCGCGCACCCGTGAAGTCTCCTCCTCCCTTGGACAAGCAGGTTCCCTCGGATGAGTTCGAATGCTTCATTCTTTCGGACATCAAAGTTGACGTCTTTTCGGCTACTGGTATTTAACATCTGAGTTGGCCCATGCGGTTAAACTTCTTCGCTAAACCATTTCCGTAGCATCCGGTCTGTGCAAGCTGGGCCGATTCGATGAAGCCGAAAAAAAGCTTGTCGAGGGAAATGCGTTGGAACATACCGGTTCTCACCAGGTGCGAGTTCACCGAATCCTTCCGCTTGTATAACGAGCTAATTTTCTTTTAGATGGAATATGCCGTCACAGCAGCGCAGCTAAAGTTTCACAAATTGATGGCAGCGCTTCGAAGCAATCCTCTCTTATCAATATTCTCTGAATCCGGTACATACTAGCAACGATTTGAATCTACCAATCCGCTTATTAACGCTCTGTTCAGCATTCTCACTACCTTGGAACGTCCCAAAGCGAGTCACTGATAGTCTCAAGCAAACCAAACAGCAGAAGGCCAAAGTCGCTCTTCACAATAGCATCACGAATGTTGTCGAACAGTTCATAGATACATTCGGGATGTTGTTGCCACACGGCTCATCCCATCTTATCCATCAAATATGTCATGGGATAGCGTTTCTGAATGTTGCGCAAGCGTATTTGACATACGGATGCGATGAGAAGGATGCTGAACAATTGGCATGGACATCAATTTCGTATCTCGGTGAGGCTTAAATTGACGTGGCCCGACACATACTTTTGGTTACTTACGCCCTGCATATAGAACTTTCAAAAGGGCTGACCTTTAAGCGTGAAATGCTCGCATACCTTTGTGAAAAGGTGAAACGGCAAGACAGAAAAGCAGATAGCCTGAAGTGGCCATCCAATAACGCAATACCAGACACGAAGGAGGCCCCAGAATCCGTAGAAGAGAAGCTTTATGATCTTCATCTCAGTGACGCGAATGTGTCCCCAGACGAGTACATCCGCAATATTGTTGCAATGCTGCCATCAAATTGGATCGTGTGCAGTATATCACTTGACTTACTACGCGACGACTTGTTCCTGACCCGACTTCAGAAAGGACATGCCCCAGTCATTGTTCGATTACCACTGCAACGTCAAGCGATGCGGAATATGGACGATAGCGGGCTCTCCTACGCGGCTGTGGTTGCAGAGCTGCAGGAAATCCTGGACGCAAGCAATGCTACTACAAGAGATTCTGCAGCTTGTTCATCGAAAGCTGAGAAGAAGCGATGGTGGAAGACAAGACAAGAACTGGACGAGCGAATGAAAGCCTTACTCGCTCAAGTGGAGACGTCCTGGTTAGGAGCTTTCAAGGTATGAGACGTCATCATTTGTATGCATCCAATGATCTTTGTGATAACACATCTTCCCTTAAGGGGTTGCTTGCAACGGACAATTTCAACTCCAACAATGACATCGCGGCTGCCCTGAAATCGTTTGGAGACTCTTTGAAAAAGATTGTCTACGAAGCGGTCGGAAAGAAGTCTTCAAGAGCAAAGCGTCCCGCAATGCTGGAGATCGATCCGGAGCTCTGCCGGATGCTGTTACGTTTGGGACTGGATCCAGAATATGACGACGTAGAAGATGCCTTATTCTACATGATGGACGCCTACCAGTTTAGTGGAGTGGGGATTGATTACGATGAGATAAACCTTGATGGGGTATGTATCAGTCTCGTTTCTTTGCCGCTTTCCGTGCCGCAAGTAATTCATGCCTTGTGTTCCAGTTGGTCGATGAGATGCGCGATGCGCATGCGGAATTCTATCGGGCATACAATCAGCTGAAGAAGCAGGCTGATGAACACGCGGAGTTGCAGCAGCACATTATCTTAATCCCAGATAAGCATCTACTCATGTTCCCATGGGAAAGCATACCCATCCTGCGTAAAGAGGCGGTCTGTCGCCTGCCCTCCATCTTTTTCCTGAAGAACACACTCGCATCTCAGCGATTTGAGGGTGAAGACGGGGAACTTACTGCCGACCGTCAGAACGCATATTACATGCTAAATCCGAGTGGAGACCTCACCAAAACTGAATCCACTTTCAAGCCCTTCGTCACAAGGTACAGCGGACAGGGATCCCAAACGCGAGGGATTGTACTAATGCACATCATATTATTGGTGAAGCCACGAGAGTTGGACCGGGCTGATAGGTGAAGCTCCCACGGAGGATACTTGTGCTCTCGCATTGGAATCCAAAGATTTGTACATGTAAGTTGGACGACAGAATGTTCGCGGTGTTTGGTCTGGGGGCTGACCGAGTATGTGTACACTCTCGCTAGCTATTTCGGACACGGAGGAGGGGAACAATTTATACGCGGACATCGCATACGCGGTTTGAAAAGCTGTGCGGTCGCTCTCCTGCTTGGATGCAGCAGCGGATGTCTCAAACCGGCCGGCGAGTTTGACCCATCCGGGACACCAATAAGTTACATATTGGGTGGAAGGTGCGCCCGACCTGCAATCTAATCGCAATGAGCTGGGTTCCTCACTCTCCTTTCATTTTCTTAGTCGAGCGGTGGTCGCAAACTTGTGGGATGTCACTGACGGGGACATTGATAGATTCAGCCACAAAATGTTCGATGAATGGGACCTGGGCGGAGATAGTGAAGTTGGACCGGGATCTAGGCGATCCATTGACGAGGCGGTCATGCGAAGTCGCGATGTATGCAAGCTGAAGTATTTGACAGGAGCAGCTCCAGTTATCTATGGACTACCGGTGTATTTACGGTGAATGTGAATTGGAATACCAGACGTTACATCTTATTTGGATGGTCAGCAAAGACTACCATTGGAGAGTAAATTGGGGTGCCTGGTCAGTCCTCTGAATGGTTTTTAACTCAGATAGTCCAGAATTTCCTCCGCTCAACTCCTAGTTCCAGCGTCATCTGATCGATCTGACTCCTCAGTCCGGCATCAGATCGCCGACGGTTTTCCACTTCCCTTTCAGCCAAGGCCTCAAGACCCGGCGGGAGCCTGCCCCTCTGTCCAGAGTGAGACGAACAGCTGCAGGTTCTTGACCCCACACACTCTCGCACGTTCTCGGCTATGAAAATTCCCTAATTCAGCAGCAATCAATAAACTCGAAGTCACCACCTTGTTCTGCAGCAGTTAAAGCGGATATATGTGGCCTGCTACCAGGACGCTTCTTTGAATCTGGAATCCTTTGAAACGGCCTTTCTGCAGAATGCCTGCCGCTGCTCGATTGCAGGACCATTGAGGCCGCAAGGTTAATGTCCGGCACAGGATCGAAGGTTAGCTGAAGCGGACAGACGCGTGCGTGCCAACACAACAGACATCCCACATCTAGACCGTCAAGGTTCCCGTCTTTTGACCTTGGCGGCTTGCTTGTCTTGCCACTGTCGCGTTTCTTGTGAAGCGGCTCGCCTAACGTTCGCCGCTCACTCCCCCCCGGCGCCACTACCTACGTGTTGCAAATTGCGCTCAATTCCATATCAGATAGCTGTCTACAGTGCTCCAGTGCTTAGCAGCGTTAAACACCAACCCCTCTGCAACGCCAGGCGTGGCTTTCATCTCTCTGCAGAAGCGCCCCCAAGATGCTTTCCAAATTCGAAACAAAGGTATGTCAATCCCGCAAGTGCCCACTGTCAATGCTCGTGACTTACGAGCCCGTTGCCAGTCGAACCGTGTCAAGGGCCTGGCTTTCCACCCCAAGCGCCCTTGGATTCTCGCCTCGCTACACAATGGGTCGGTTCAACTATGGGACTATAAAATGGGAACCCTCATCGACCGGTTTGATGAGCATGAAGGTGATCGTCAAATTGTTTTACGCGTGCTGGGCCCCACTTTGCCTACGATTCGAGAACATGCGCGAGTCTGCGATTCCCATTTCTAACTGTCGACACAGGTCCCGTCCGAGGAGTCGCGTTCCACCACAGTCAACCCCTATTCGTGTCCGGAGGCGACGACTACAAAATCAAAGTGTGGAACTGGAAGACACGC
The DNA here is from genome assembly GCA_025526995.1 of Powellomyces hirtus. NCBI lineage: Eukaryota > Fungi > Chytridiomycota > Chytridiomycetes > Spizellomycetales > Powellomycetaceae > Powellomyces > Powellomyces hirtus. The sequence continues at coordinate 896,929 of JAHLKG010000002.1, forward strand.
AGATGCCTGTTTACATTGAATGGTCACATTGACTATATTCGAACACTTGCGTTCCACCACGAAAGCCCTTGGATTCTCAGTGCATCCGATGATCAAACCATCCGAATTTGGAACTGGCAATCGAGAAACTGCATATCAATCCTGACTGGCCACAACCACTATGTGATGTCCGCGCAGTTCCACCCAAAGGATGACCTTGTTGTTTCCGCATCACTCGATCAAACCATTCGGGTCTGGGATATCTCTGGTGAGCCACATAGATTCCGGGAAGGTTTGCCTTTTGTTGACATGTGCTGTGTATGCAGGACTGCGGAAAAAGCATGCTGCCGCTCCTGGCAGCGCTCCGGTAGACTACGAGTCGCGCATGGGACCGGGCGGACAAGCGGATCTATTTGGAAACACAGATGCGATGGTGAAATACGTTCTAGAAGGTCACGACAGGGGAGTCAACTGGGCGACATTCCACCCAAATCTGCCCCTTATTGTGTCCAGCTCAGACGATCGTACCATCAAGTTATGGCGCATGAATGGTATATTGTGTTTGTGGATCCCACCTGACCCACAGAATGGGAGTAATCTCAGTTCATTTGGTTTCCGCAGAAACTCGAGCTTGGGAAGTGGACACATGTCGAGGTCATTACAACAACGTGTCCTCAGTGCTGTTCCACCCTCGACAGGATCTCATAATCAGTGACTCGGAGGACAAAACAATCCGTATATGGGATATGACCAAGCGGACTGCGCTCCAGACATTCCGCCGTGAGCACGATCGGTTCTGGATCTTGACTGCGCATCCGGAGCTGAACTTATTTGCTGCTGGTACTTTAACAAATCAAGCATTTAAACATTTTGTACCCACCTGATCACATTGCTCCCTCAGGGCACGACACTGGGCTCATCGTGTTTAAACTGGAACGTGAGCGTCCCGCCCATGCGATTCATCAAAATATGCTCTACTACGTGAAAGACAAGTTCCTCCGGTCATACGACTTTGGCAGTGGAAACGACGTTCCAGTTATCACAATCCGGCGTGGTGTGACAGGGCAATCCGCTCCTCCACGTGCACTTTCGTACAATCCGGCGGAACATTGCGTCCTCATCACATCCGCTCACGATGGTGGCATATATGAGTTATACAATTTGCCTCGAGAACAAGGCTCTGGCGAGTCGGTCGAGTCAAAGAGGGGCAGTGGCCAATCCGCTGTCTTTGTCGCCCGCAACCGATTTGCTGTACTCGACAAACAAACTCAGGTTCTTCTCAGTAGTAACTCGTACCACCATTTGTTTATGTATTCACACAGAGTCCATTCCGCAGCAAATCACGATCAAAGATCTGAAGAATGAGGCGGTCAAGCAGTTCAAACCGAACATGACGGTCCAGGATATATTCTATGCTGGCGCCAAGAACATGATCTTGACCACGGCTACTTCCGTGGTACTCTACGATACGGAGCTGCGCACTTCGGTGGCCGAACTCAGTGTCAACGGTGTGCGATATGTTGTGTGGTCCCCCGATATGTCGATGGTCGCCTTTTTGAGCAAACACAGTAAGAACATCCGTTTATTTATGCTTGTGCAAGCTCTAATTTTTGTCCGAACAGCAATTGTAATCGCAACAAAGGAGTTTGAACAACTTTGTTTGATCCATGAGACCATCAAAATCAAAAGCGGAGCATGGGACGAAATCGGTGTTTTTCTGTACTCCACGTTGAATCACATCAAATATGCCTTGCCCCAAGGGTAAGCGTGCAGAACATGCGGCCGGTTTTCAGCTGCACGCTAACCCCTGTCGGGTTTCAGTGACAACGGAATCATTCGCACAGTCGAACAACCGGTATATCTCACCAAAGTGAAGGGAAAGAACGTACTGTGCCTTGACCGTGACGGGAAAGTGCGAGCGATTGCTATCGACCCCACGGAGTATCGCTTCAAGTTAGCCTTGGTTCGCAAGAATTACAACGAAGTCTTGCACCTGATTCGAACGTCCAACCTGGTCGGTCAATCCATCATTGCGTATCTGCAGAAGAAAGGCTATCCAGAGGTGAGACTACGTGTCTTCCAGGAGATCTTCTTGAATCTTTTTCTCATGTCTGGGTGTCCTTGCAGGTTGCTCTACACTTTGTGAAGGACGCTAAGACAAGATTTGAGCTGGCAATAGAATGCGGCAACCTGTCTGTGGCCGTCGAGACCGCAACTACAATCGATAGAGACGAATCATGGCAAAAATTGGCTCTGGAAGCTCTGAAGCAAGGGAACCATCAGGTCAGTACAGAGATCTGATCGATAGAGACGATGCCGAGATACTAAAGCACGTTCAGGTTCTGGAGATGGCATACCAGCGAGTGAAAAACTTTGAGCGGTTATCATTCCTCTACCTGATCACAGGAAATATCGACAAGCTTAAGAGGATGCTGAAAATCGCCGAAAGAAGGAACGATACTATGTCCCGGTTTCATAATGCATTGTATCTCGGTGACGTTGAAGAGCAGATCACGCTATTGAAAGATGTTGGGCAATGTAAGTATGAGATTTCATTGAAGTAAAACGTTTCGCTCTTTTTACTAAGATTGCGTTCTAGTGCCTCTGGCCTATTTGGCAGCCAAGACTCATGGTCTTCAGGACGAAGCCGCAGCTATCTTAGCACAAGCTGGGTTGGAGACGCCACCAACTCTCCCCAGTAATGGGCAGCTGCTGAAGACTCCCACTCCGCTTCTACGACAAGGAAACTGGCCGCAACTCCCAGTATCACGCGGATTCTTCGAGGAAGGATTGGTCGGAGGAGTACAGATCACAGGGGCACCGACGGAAACGCAAGTCATGCAGGATGTAGGAGGGTGGGCTGACACGGAAGCAGACGACCCTTACACCTCCGAGGACGGACCTCGATCAGCTGGGCTCAACATGCCCGCAGAGCTCGACGTAGGGGATGGACAAGGCTGGGGTTTGGACGATGATTTGGACCTGCCACATGCTCCACAGGCTGTTCATAACGCTTCCACTGAGGCAGCCACCTTCCAGGCCCCTACGCCAGGTACTAATTTCAGTGACGCGTGGGTGCGCAATTCGGCACTGGCTGCCGATCACGCTGCTGCCGGATCTTTCGAATCCGCAATGCAATTGCTTAGCCGCCAAATAGGGGCCACAAACTTTGCACCGTTGCAACCATTGCTCATGCGGGCTTGGCAGGCTTCTCGTGTGTACATGCCTACCAACGCGTCATTGGCACCACTGGCTATTCCACTGCAACGACAAGTAGATCGTTCTCTTCCGCACGCCGCCTTCAAGTTCTCGGGCCTCTTGGCCAAGCTTCAAGAAGCATACGCGGCCACTACTGCCGGGCGGTAAGATTACTCATAACATTCCAGACGTGAGTGGAAAGAGGACTTATCATTCTATTTTGGTCGCAGGTTTTCAGATGCTCTGAATCATTTCAAAGCGATTATCCATCAAATCGTACTGACGGTTGTTGCTCGTGACGACGAAGCGGCTGAGGTGAGATTTTCCGATCCGCGTAGAGATGATAGTCACGCTCAAATCTTGCCTCTCTCTCTCCACTCTCAGGTTCAACAATTAGTGGATTCGTGCCGAGAATACATCATTGCCCTCCGGATGGAACTCAACAAGAGGGATCAGGAGGCGAAGCGAGTGATCGAAATGGCGGTGTATTTCACGCATTGTCAGCTGCAGCCAGCTCATCACCAGCTCAGTCTGATGGCTGCCATGAAGGCCTGCTTCCAATCCAGGAACTTCGTTATGGCATCTCATTTCGCGCAGCGATTGCTTGAAATGAATCCCTCGCCAACTCTCGCGCAAAAGGTATGTCTCCACCTCATTTCAACATGACTTCTCCATCTTGGTTGCTCATCGAAGATCCAGGCACGAGCACTTCAAGAGCGTTGCCAGCAGAATCCGACCGATGCCATACCGGTGGAATATGACCAGTACAATCCATTTGTGATCTGCGGCAGCTCTTTATCCCCTATCTACCGCGGCAGCCCCGCCGTCAAATGCCCTTACTGCCGTTCATCGTTCAAGCCGGAATTCTCTGGAAAACTGTGTCAAGTGTGTGAAATCTCTCAAGTTGGCGCTCCCGGGACTGGATTGAGGAGCTCCATAGAATCCTCATAAACTTGGGAACATGGCATGATACGAAATTGAGATCGATTCTTATTATCAAATGAATATGTTTTTACTGGCAGCTACCCTTCGATACAAAGTTGAGGAAGTGTTTGTCCTGCCACTTGACGTGGACATGCCGGTTCATTTTGACGGCGAGGTGGACAGCGAGAACGTGATGGCAAACCGAGTGCACCCGCTGGTGATTGCACTTACAAAACGGTATCATTGGAAAACAGGAAAAGGTTTGCTTCTGGAAGTCTTCAACCTGAAGAACCTGTCATTATCACAATTTGCAACGGTTAGCAACAGCTCGTAATCCGAACCTGGAAGAACGTCCGACCCGCGGGCCCTTCCACCTGCGTAACTAAGTAGTCTGGTAAATAAGGAAGCACAGGGATCGAGCAAACTACGAGTGCTGATGGCACCTCTTCTGCGGTCTACTAGATTCAAAGCGGCAATAGCTTTTGATGGGCCGAAGAATGTTTCCAGCCTGAAAAACAGCATTAAAAGTTCTGAAAAGATGGGACAAGTTGTCAGATTTGACTCACGCATGGAAATGCTCATCTTGCCAATTGCCGTCACTCGGTAAAGATTCTAGTAATCCTGCTATCGTGAGCATACATAGATGGTGCTGCCCAGCAACCTTGGTGCGGTGTATAAAGCGAAGGGCGACGCGGCTCCATCTTGATTTTTTGAGAGATGCCCAATGTTCCCCCCAAGGTCGCTCAAATGTGAGGCGGATACAGTCTATTCGGTACACAGTTGCTCCCCTGCACGGACGAAACCTGTACCTCTATACGTACCAAGTCATTCGGAAAGCCCAGCTCTGGATCCGGACGAGTTGCCCACAACCGAGAAGCTTTCCGAAGAGAATGAAGATGTTAACCAACAAGTGGGATTGGATGTAGCCGCAGACAGAGAATCCGAGGTATACAAGATTTGTGTCTTGGCACAAAACATGAAATTGGAAAATGACACGATCACTTCAGGAACGCAAGTCGCCAGTTGCTACTCCTGCAGCTGCTGGTCGCCCAGGGAACTTGAAACGAAAGCGATTTCAGGGAGATCCTGGCACGACAGCCGTCATTCTCGAGACTTCCTCTCCTTTAGCCACCATGAAAGGAGTTCCTTCACCTGTTGCGGATGACATGGAAAAGGATCCAATCGGGAAGATGGACGCGCTGACCGCTGAGGAGATAAACGATTTTTATCAAACGTTCCCGGAATTATCCAAGAAATTCAAGATTGTCAGCAAAATTGGAGAAGGTATGCGGGTTTGCTTCCAAAAAGGTCATCAATTGGGAATCGCAGATTGCCAACAGTTATATTTAGGAACGTTCAGTTCCGTGTACGAAGCTGTTGACCTTGAGCACAGCGAATATGAGAATGGATCTTGGCAGCAGCAGACCAAGATCCAACGGCCTGATCAACCTGGGGCATCAGCGCTGCAGTCCAGCAAAGCATCTGTCGCACTCAAGCGAATTTACGTCACCAGCAGCCCTCAGCGAATATACAGTGAGATCAAAATCTTGCACCATTTAAGGTAGCGACGCGATGTCATGGCGGTATTGAGCCGACGGATAATGCAGCAAATCTGATCTGGATATCACCAGTGGTCATCCCAATATCGTGCAACTCATCACAGCCATCCGGCACGAAGATCAGGTACGTGGCAGTCTTGTTACTAAATTCGTCGTATCTCGCAGCCCTTAAGACATCGACATCGTAGGTGGTGGTTGTGTAAGTAACTCACTTGACGAAACCTGACGAACGGCAAATTCTCAATTCATAGTCCCTCTCAGGTTGCCATTGTTTCGCCATCTTGATTTCCGAGTGAGTTGCGTAAAAATGGCCAATTGGAAGATCCTTCTACTGAGTTATTCCAACCGTTGTAGGACTATTATCTGGACATAACTATAGCTGAGATTCGAGACTACATGCGTGCTCTACTTCGGGCGTTGGAACATGTCCATAGTCACAAAATCCTTCATCGCGATGTTAAACCTAGCAACTTTCTGTATGATCCCAAACTTGGAACGGGGGTTCTTTGTGATTTTGGGTTAGCCCAGGTGATTACGGCTAAGAAGAAAAATTCTCTTCTGTATCGCATACTAACGATATGGCTCGATAGAGAGAAGAAAACAGAGAGCACAGGCTAGGTATGGACCTCGGTGTGAAGGGTACGAGCAACCACCTCGTTCGACCGCGAGATCGTCCTCTTGGGTATATTATCAACGATCCGCGGTAAGTCAAAAGGCACTCATGCGTTTTGGGACGTTGCTAGTCACTCATTCCGTGCAGGCCTAGTATACGAGCCTGCCGGGCTGGTACCCGCGGATTTCGCGCCCCCGAAGTTTTGCTGAAAGTCCTTCACCAGACTTGTGGTACGGGATGACGTGCCATATTATTCTTACACTGAGATTAACCTTACGCTCCCAGCGATCGACATTTGGTCAGCTGGCGTGATACTATTGTGCATATTCACCGGTCGGTTCCCTTTTTTCGAGGCGAACGATGACCAGGAAGCCTTTCTGGAAATTGCCCATATATTTGGGAAGGCTGCGATGAAAGAGGTTGCGGCACAATTCGGTTCGTCCGGTGTGCAGTCCGAACACAAGCTTTTGTCCTTCATGTAATCCTTACGTTTGCTTCCCCACTTAGAGCGCCGCTTGGATACAAATATACCCGCTATCAATAAGCCAATCACATTCGAAGACCTTTGCTGGAAGTTGCACAGTAAACGTGCGTTGGATATACCTCCCGAAGGATTCGATCTGCTGCGAAAACTCATGGCATTGAATCCACGTGATCGAATCACCGCCGCTGAAGCGTGCGCTCATCCTTTTCTAAACTAATAAATTACATACTGTACATAGAGAATGTTTGTTGTCACTCATATTATAAAAGAGCGGAGACTGTCTCTGAGTAATCGAATGCGCACGGTTGTCCCACGTCAAGCTCGCCCATTGACACGTCCGACGCACAAACAACAGCTTGTTGTCCATTTGATTCGTGATGGGCAGGTAGCGCATAGTGCGTTTTCTTGATAAATGATCGTGCCGCTTCATGTTTATCGGTCAATTCTGAAGCCTCCCCCCAGCTCCTGTACTCCATTCCTAATTGACCCACTGAATGCTCTTCACGTTGAGTGGAATCCGCACTCGTATCGGTAAGGTCCTGTGAGCCAAAGAGATTCTTGCGGTAAGGCAGATGATATCGCAAAGCCGGTGGCACAGGAGGGATCACGCCATAGCTAGCAATCGCCTCAGATGGCTCGGAATCACTGACATATCCGCAAACCCGCGACGACTCCTTTGCAGGCTTAGGAGGCGCACGCGACATGGCTTCCCCTTCGCTGCATTAAAAAGAAGACCAATCAGTTGAAGATCGATAAGGGGTCAAGATGGACGGCTTTTTACCTGTATAGGTTTGTTAAAATCTCCCCTTCAGACATCAGCACAGACATTGTGGTTATGCCAACCGAACTGATGTCACTGGAACCAAGGGTTGCGGGGCCTGCAGATGGGTAGTCGGAATCTGGACGTCCGAACTCGGTCTGTCGGCATTGGTAGGACTTTGATCCCTGCAGGCAGCAGATTGCTATATGACCACCTGCCGGTACATCTCCTGTTCGTGGATCTGATGCCATAGCGCGCACCGGTTCTATGCACGCATTGCCATTGGTGGCACCGTTGTCAGTATTGTGATCTCGTAGCCCTTGCTTCGCATTCTGCAGCTCTTTGTCTGGAGAACAAGACTGTGCCCGATTGCTCACTGCTACTCTAGAGGCTCGCTTTTCCAGTTGTCCAAGTTCTCGAACACGAGTTTCTTCCGCTTGATCAATATTTGCTTGTCTCTCTGCGTCGTCTTCAAAAGCCGCTTCAGACTTCGGATTTGCCGTTACCGGTTCTAAGAAATCGCTGGACTTCCTTTCAAGCAAGTCAGATATCTCGGCTGCGGGCAAGTTCGCGCTCGTATTCTTCAGCGGAGCCCACTTCTCTACGGGTGCGACATTTACTTTCCGTGCGAGAATGTCCGCCTTTTCGTGCAGCAGACTGTTCAAGCGCGCTTGATAACGATCGTATTCCGCGCTGGTGTCAGCAGAGTCTTGTTCTTTGCGACCTGTAAATTCGAAGAACTTCGACGCGAGATTTCCTGTCTGCCTGTGTTCATCCGGAAATTCCGCACGTCCAGACGCCTCCCTTTCTATGGCAGTCTGCGGAGTGTCAACTCGCAGGCTGTCATTGGCAAAGATTGTCACTGGCGCGATTGCGATCATTGAGCTTTGATGATGTTGATGTGAATCGCGTTGCAATGAATCCTTGAGTTCAGCACGAAGCCGCTCTTCCAAAGCACGCATATTATCGTCTTGTTGTTTTCTCCAGCGACGAGCTTCTTCCACGGATCTACGGGTACCATCCCTGAGCACCTCCTCCCGGAGCGACCGTAATTCAGATAGCAGGGCGCTGTATCGCATCGGGGCTTCCGGTGGTTGGTCGTCGTTCATCTGAGCATCTTGCATCGATTTTGGTGAACTTAGCGGCGCTTGGCGCTTTGTGGATATCAAGTCCACGACAAGAAGTCGAGTCTCTGAGGCAACAGCGTCATCCACAAGAAGCTCCGTTACATATTGAGCATCACACTGCCCACGATCCGCTGTTTCAGCCGAAGGTCGGTATGCTCCCACTTCTAAAGCTACTTTTCTTGTTTCGGCAAAGAGAACTTCGTCAAGTAATCTGTCTGCTGCGTCTACCAAAGTGCTTTCCCTGATCAGTGATCCAACAAACTCCTTTGGAACGACAGGAAAAGGTGATTCTAGAAACAACAAAACCTCTTTAGCAAACGGAAAGACTGGCGTAGGAGAGTTCATACCGGTGGACGCATCAACTGTTAGGACTTTGTCTGCAGGCTTCGATAATGATCTGATCAGAACTTCCGCCTGAACCCACTGAGCGAGACGTTCCTCGAATGTACTCTGGCGCTGAGAGCTTATCAGGCTGCGAGAGAGTCAATCAGAAAGACGTGAATGATGTAACATGAACAATACACATGCCATACTTGTATTCGGGTGAGACATCCTGCGCCCCCTTCCTCTTCGCTAGTTCCTCTTTTACGATAATGCGCATAGCGTGTTTCACAGCCGTTCGAGAGGGTCTGCGCACATTGATATCTCTACGATGCACCCAAGTTTTCTAATTAAATAACGCCAATGATTAGACTGTGAATGGCATAACAAAGCAGAACATTGCTCTGGGATCGAACCATGGTATTACCGTAGCCGCAACATCGAGACAGCATGGCGATACACCGTATCATGGAGACTTACCTGTTTTGAAGTAGGCGATGATGCTTCTATGTCTGACTGTGGACTACATTGAATACTTACATCCTATATGGCCATTCAGCAAAATTTCACGGAGATGATCAAATAATTCAGCTACCTGACATCCCAATGGTGCAACCTCAACCTGAAATCGCGACCTTATGTGAGCGCCAAGACGAGAAGAACGAAAGTCACGCCAAATGGAACTACCATCTTCAATTTTCTTGACGCCTGAGCTCCTATATGGGTCGCTGTAAGCACTTTAGACAATCTCCGTGGGATGACTCGCCACAGCTCTCCTCCTCACTCTTTGTTTGTTTACCAACATCTGAGTCACCACCCGGTACCGCAGTTGATTGCGTACCCTGTTGCAACAAGGTGGGAACTGTCTGAACCGCTTCATCAAAGAAAAGAACTGCAATCGCCGGTCAACATGCGGACCTCTTCACGTTCTTTTCATATCCGCTCTTCCTACCAGGCGCTTTTCGGGAATCGATTGTATGGTGATTTTGTTTGACACCAGGGGCGGCCAGCACTGCCATAGGCTGTGCAACTGTTTTGGCGTGATCGTCACCGGAGCACAGCATTGTACTTTTCTCACCAACAGAGGGCCAGCGGCAAAAATCAGATACTGCATCCAATCATGGGCAATTCGCTCAGACTCTTGGCTTACTGGATGGTTTGAGGTGCCATCGGTATCGGCATGCCTTGACTCTCGCCACTCTTCTTCGAATGTTGCGCGCTCAATGGACTGCTCGTTGTTCGCCTCACAAAGACAGGTGCTTTGGATATTCGCACATCATAAGAGTGCGAAGAGTGTCGTGTCAATTCCGAGCGCTCGCGTGGTCTTTTTACACCAGGATTGGGAAAATGAGCAGTGAGCGTGTTACAGATAGTGGGAGGACGGTTTGGAGAGGGAACAGTGCCGGTTCGGAACTTTGACTTGTGTTCGGCCACATGAACTGGCATGCTAATTGAAAGTAATTAGACAGAGCACCGATGGCGGAACCGATGAGATCTCACGGACTTGCTTAGATTCTGTTTTGTGTTGCCTCCAGTCAGGCGGGACACCGGGGCGACTTTGAAGTTTATAGAGTTGATGGTAGCTAACGCCTTCCTCTTCGTTAGCGACTTTTCCCGGCACGGTTTAATATTTATTCTTGATGCCCGTGGGAGATCCGGTGAGCTGATTATAGTTCTATTTGTTGATAATGGCTGCAATGCTTGATTGAGTACTGATAGAGCTGCATCTATCCGAATCCCTGTGTACCTTTTCGCGCGCTGTTGCAAGAACCTCCCAATCAACCTTGCTTTGAATGTTGCCAATGTACGTTGCACTCCAGCGAGCATTGCTACCGTAATCCGAGGAGCACGTAAAAGTTGGTTGAATCGGAATACACAAGTTGGGTGAACATTCAGGTTTCTCGCCAATAATCTCCGAGGTCTGCTTTCGCAGTTGGCAGAGTTCCTTCGAAATAGCCACGTAATTGAATTTGTGTCTTTCACTCTTCAGAGAGAAAGGAACGCACGTCACATCTTTTGAGGATGTGGTTGAATCGGGTGCCGTGCCCCCACTTCCAGGTTCAGTTGGATCCTCTTGAAAGGGCGTAGTCCAAACCGCATTCAGCAGATGCAGGGCTTCAGGGTTTTCGCGTACTCTGGTTCGATGCAAAAGGGCGGTGGCTTGCAGGAATCTATTTTCCAGGCCTTCATGGGACAAGCTCCTTGAAAAGCCTGTGTCGCCAGCATTCAATGCGTACCATTCCAACATAGACGTCAGTATCGTATCAGTAAGTTCTTGTCTGCGGAGGAACCAGGGAAGATTAGGAACAACACAAAGTGACGCGAGACCGCGCCACTAGTGACGCGTTCAAGCCACGCCAAACGAAGGAGCGTCGGACATGTCCGATTGGACCCCTCTCGTTTTCCTCTTTCCACGGCTACTGCATTGCATTCAACAAGGGATGAAACTTGCACTGCAATGAGGGAGGAAATGCAAAATGAGAACCCATCTAGGGCCACAGCTAGCCTTCTGCGAACTGCTGTTGCGCTGCTCAAAAGACGTGACTTTGCTGCCGCCATAGCTGTCCTGACTCGGGTAGGAATATAGTTAGTCGCCAAAACATCGACACGGGTGTTGATTCACGTACCCATTAGGCTATCTCAGCGGAAACCTCAAACATAGAACTGTATGATCGGCGCGCTCTGGCACGGTTGAATATGGGGGCACTTGAAGAGGCTCTATGCGATGCCGAAAAGATGGTACTATTGGATCCGGCAAATCCCAAGGTACTTGCTTCTCCAAGACTTGACTTCTCCTGATGACTGACAAGTCTCAGGGATATCTGATCGCAGGAAAAGCTTTCCTCATGATGGGAAAGGAAGAGCATGCGCATCGCATCTACAAAATTGCCAGCAGAAAAGTTCCGCCGAGCAATCCCCGCTATCAGGTAAGCAATGGGATTCGGCGTCGAAACGGAGACCCTCCCACTGAGTGTAGTCTTGCTCTTCAGGATATAAGCAAAATGTATCGTGGACTACCTCGCTCTATTTTCAATCTGGTATCCGTAGTCTCGCCCCGCGAGCCAATACAGAAGTTTCCAGAGGACCAAGCGATATCTGCAAAGCGATCCAGACATTCTTCCATGGACCGGACCAATCTCAGGCCTCCGGGGAAAAATCCCAAGGGGACGCTCGAATTCAAGGATCTGCCCGTAGAGATTTTCAACGCTGTTTGCGCGTATCTTCCCCTCCGAATTCTTGTCAGATGCACAGGGGTTTGCAAAGGCTGGCGTACTGGAATTCATTCGAACAAATTGCTCTGGACCGACTTAGACTTCAACGCAGGCGGGCGTCGTGTTACGAATCACGCCATGCACTTGTTGGTCACAATAGCGGGCACGTTGTTGAAAAAGCTTGTGCTTCGAAATTGCCCGGCCATAACCAACTTCGGATTGAAAGAAATTGCAAAGCAGCAGTACGGTTCTTTGTTGAGGTTCGAGCTCAGTGGCAATAGCCAGGTCTCCGGGGCTACGTTCGCGACTATATGCAAGAGCATGGGACCTTCCCTCGTTAAACTAAGCCTGACGTCAACAAAGGCGGACGATGCAACTGTACAATGCATTCTAGAATGCTGTCGGTCTCTGAGACATTTGGATCTTGCCCATTGTTCCAATGTCACAGACATAGGTTTTGAGCGATTCGCGAACTCAAAAACGAAACAGAGATTCTCACTCATCCTTGAAAGTGTGAATCTTACTGGATGCCGTGTCAGCGATCGAACATCCTCCGTTCTAGCTGCATCTTGCCCTGCGTTGCGCAGTTTGCAAGTGATTTCATGCCAAGCGATTACCAAACGGACGGTCGTCAATCTCTCAAACTGTCATAACCTGGAACATCTGGGCTTGACGGGATCTGACATGAGGCAACCGGCTGGAATCACATTGGATGATGCCCTACTAGCCCTGTCAGAGGGATGCCCCTCACTTTCGTCATTCAGCCTCTCTTCATGTCCACAAATCACCGACATCGGGATTTCTTACCTAGCCGGATTCTGCGCTGAACTGCAGGAGATACACTTGACCCAATGCGCACATATTGGCGATTCGGCGCTCATCAGCCTGGGTAAAAGTTGTAGAGCGCTCCGAATTGCACTGTTCGGAACGTGTCAAAAGATCACTGATGAAGGGGTTGTCGCACTGGTGGAAGGCCAATTGACCCTGCATCGCCTCGATATTTCAAACAATCCGAATGTTTCAGACAAGACTGTGAGAGTCCTTGCCCGACGTGGCGTTGCAATGACCGATATCAATTTAAGTTATTGCATCAGAATCACCGGAAGCGCAGTATACGATTTATCGTTCAAGGAGGGCAAGCCTCTGGAAATATTAAAGATAGACAACTGTGCGCGCATCCATTCAGACACTGTCAGCCTGTTGAGAAAAGCGATCCCAACTGCTCGGATCTCGGCATCCTTTCGGTGACAATGCGACATATGATAACACCAACCACACACTGTGTACTCAATATATATGCAATTCAAACAACAAGCGCCTTCAAATGCTTCATCTTTTCGTCCATCTTTTGCTTCTGGCGATTCAGCTCTTCCAGGACAAGGCGCATTTCGCTTTCATGCTGCTCCTTCTAATTAGGATATAGTTCAGTACATTGGACCAAAATATCAAGCAGATTTGTAGATAATCAATAATACATACCATCGCGGACGCCGCTTGTAGCTCGCGCTGCATCTTTTCAAGCGATTGCAACATTGCCTCTCGTTCCCGCTCCAACGCGGCAAGGCGTGAGCATTGTGCCTTAAAGTGAACAAAGTTATCTTCCCGTTTTGATCCCAGGGAAGAAACGTTCCATGTTTACGTCATAAGCGATTTTCATATCCAACCCAGCTTGTTTCTCTGCTTGAATGGCACAGCTTTTTTCTTGTTGCCATTTGTCCTCCTTGGCTTTGAATACGTTGCGAATTCGGGCTACTTCTTCTTCGATGAGGTGGATGCTGTCGTTCCTGTCCTGAAGTTTTTTTGCAAGCTCCGACACATCTCTTCGAAGACTGTTTCGCTCGGCTTTGTAGCCATTCGCCAAGGATTGCAGGTGGTCCAGGAGATGCCTTTGCGACGATATCTAATTCTTAGTTAGATAAACTCGTATATCAGCGGCTGCATTTCATAGGTACCTCTTGCTGCAACTCATCTCTAGCCGCACGTTCTGTTTCAATCCGATCTTCCAGTTCGCCTTTCCGCTTTTCGCATGCAGAAACCAACGATTGATGCTCCCGACACTGATGCGATGGCTCAGCCAGCTGTCAGCGGCAATGGGGCTGATGTCGCATGACTGACCTTGTTATCCAGATTCTGCTTCAGGTGACGTATCGTTTCGTTCTGATCTTCGAGCATCTTGTCCTTAACCCGAACAGTCTGCTGAAAACTATCAGGCGACGAATATGAACGGCGCAATGTGCGCAAGTGCACTATACCCGCTCGTTCGAATCGCGGTCCACCATGATTCTATCGATCTCTGCTTGCAGCTCCTTGGTTCTGTTATGCATTTCCGCGATTTCGTGATTGTAACGCGCCTCCTGAGCAACAGGACTCAGAGCTTTTTTCCACACTGAACTACAAGTCTCACACAAACCTTCTGTTCCGTCTCTGAAAGCATATGTTGCCTTTCCTCCGTCAAGACTGCGACAGCACCTTGTAATCTTGATCTTTCGATCTGCGCGGCTTCGAGGTCGATGCGACACTTTCGAGCAATTTTTGCACGATCCTCCATTTGCCGCATTTTTTCCTTTTTCACAAGGCCGGTAAGTCAATGCAGATCGCCCCTCTCATCTAGCTCATGATGTCGTACCTCGAAGGTAGCGAATGCGGCTTTTTGTTTCTGCGTCAAGTCAGAGATTTGTATTTTATGGTCTTTCAACATCAGAGTGAGCTCTTGTATAACCCGCGCCATTTCTTCTTCCTTGAATCCGGCTCTTTGCAAATCCTGAAAATCACCTGTAAGAGCTTTACGAAGTGACCTTGGACCCAAGATGTCGAACCCGTACCTTGACTTGCTCTGAACATTTGTGGGACAATTCTGTGCACGTTTTCCGCAGCTGGCTTAGCCGGCTTCGCTCCTCTGGGCGGATTGATTAGCGACGGCCGGTGGTTAGTCATAGAGTACGAAATACCTTTCATTCCTTTCCGATATTCATCTTCCAGAAAATTGTATGCGTCTCGCATGCTCATGAGCTGTTTGGAAATTGCTTGTACTTCCTCTTGGTGCTTCTCCATCATCATCGTGGTCGTCGCCTCGACTGCTAATTTCACCTCAGAATTCAAATTCCTTGTAAAGATTTTGTTGTTGGAAAGGCATTAGACGGCGAGTCCAGAGGCGCACGTGACATACCATGATATCTCTCGTAGCTGCTGACGACTGTCACGTCCTGTAGACGCGAGTTGCTGATGCGACGAGCTGACCTCCTTTTGCAACGAGCTGACCTCCTTTTGCAGCTGCCTGATCGTGCCCTTGTATATGTCACTCTCCTTGTGGACCTTCAACTGTAGTGAGCGCGAATGTGACAGAGTTGATCGCTGATTTAGGCTTCAATACCTCAGCAAACTTTACTCTAAACTGCTCTCGTTCCTTGACCAACCGGACGGACAGTCTTGCATTTCCTTCCTCAGCAGCATGCAGTTGCGCCTCCATCTTGTTCAGAGCATTCTTTTTGTAAGGTTAGTAATTGTTTCACGAGAGCGCAGGGTATCAGTGCACAGATCCCTGTTCCCAATTGCGGGGCCTTACGTGATTAGATAAAATCGAGCTTTTTGCGGCTTTCAGGATTTCATCCTGTTCTCTGAGCTGCGTTTGACAGTTTTCCTTTTCCGCAAGCGCTGAATCCAATGATTGCCGAAGGTTCGCAAGATCGTTCTGCCAGTTTGCCTTTTCGGCATGCGCTAGATTCAGTGATTGCCGAGTGTTCGCAAGATCACTCTACGGATATCGCGTCGTCAGACAACCTGTGTTAGACATTCTTTTGGTCATCTTACGTACCACGGCCGTGTCCAGTCTGCTTGTCAAGGTATCGCTTGCCTTTTTCATCTCGTTCATTTGTGCTTCCAATGACTGATTTTCTCTAACCAGATCTTCCAAGCGACTCCGGGTCGTGATAAACTGTTCCAACTAATGGGTTGTAAGACGCCGCACGCCACGAGGAGACAGGCCATAGATGAAAAACCTGGGTTTCCTGCAATTTGCAGATTGCTTCTGATTTTGTCCTTCGCTCTCGCTCAGCGTGGATATCGGCGGACAGGACCTTGATTTGTTCTGTATACTGCTTCTCATCGGTGCGCAAGCGCTCGACCTCGGTTTGTAACGCTTCGAATAAAGCTGCCTTTTCCGAGTAATGCTGATGAGCCTCGTGTTCAGCCAACGAGTTGGCGGTTATGCTACTCCAGCAGAACGGTTGGTTATTACCATGGCCTTCGGGTTGTCAGATACGTGACTTACTGGAGTGCAGTGACGGAAGAACTTTTCGGCCTTGCCGTTGCAATTTTTGGTGATACAGCATGTGACTCGGATAAGGAAGACAAAGAAAGGCGAGCGCGAGGTTCGCCTACCTCCCTAACTCGGGAGCGGGTTTTCTGGCCGGTCCAATGAGCTTTTAAGGCAATCATCAGAAACAATGTGTGTGCCTACCTTTTGCTTCCATTTCCCCGATGAGGTGGAGTCGATCGCTCCGCAGAAGGGGTAATTTTTCAGTTCACCCAGCACTGGAACTGAGAATTTGCGAGGGTGCGCATTCAAAGGACTTGAACATTGTAGCTTTGGGCCGACGATGCCGTGTTCGATGTTCGCCCTGAATTGGGTTACACGAGTAAGTTGATACATCATCAGCATACGGGCGGATCCGACTGTTTTAACCTGCTTCGTGGCATTGGAAGAAGTCGCTGATGGGGAGGTTTGTCGCGAGCTACCGGAACAATATGGTCCCTTTCTATCATCTTTGAATATACAGGCGACTGGTGCCTCAGATTGCAAATGCAGATACCTTGAAACCGCATGGCGTCCCTCGAGTGTCCATCGAGATACTCTAATTGAGGAAGGCATGCAAATATCGAATGCGCTGAATAGGTTTGGGAAGTGCATACAGGATTTCTTTTAGAGAACGTGCTCTGTCCATCCAGAGTGAGCGCGCGCAGTTCCTTTATCAGAAGATTAGTATCCTCAGAGACCCTCAAACATAACCAAGAGTATGAACACTCGTAAAGAAAAAAATGAAGAAAAGCAAAGCTTACTGTGCATTCTTCCAAGCATCTCAGCGTTTCTAGCCCGTTTATCGAATTCCCCTTCAGATCCAAGACTTGCAGACTGTACCGAGGTCCACGCAACTCCTCCAGGCCGTCGAAGGTTCGAATGCAGTTGAATGAGAGATTGAGTTTACGCAGGCGCTGTAATGACTTCATGTTTTGAACTCTAGAGATCTAATAGTTTGAATTGTGAACAAGGGACTCTGGGATGCGAAGGCTGTGAAGGCTGTGACTGTATAATACTTTATTATTTGATAAATTGAGATCTACGAGGTATGGGGCGGCATCAAGTCCTTCGATGTTCTCTATCTATACAGACTGGCCATTTACTAAGGTGTTCTTCTCGTGCTCTACTTCCAGATGATATTTTTTCTCACCAGATTACTGGAAATGTCGAGAACAGTTAGGGATCGGAAGAGGTTTAAGATCGTTCCATCAATTTGGGAAATGCCATTAGAGTGTAATATGATCCCCGTCACGGAGTCAGGATCAAGGACAGATCCAGAGGATGTTTGGCTGGCGTGGTCCAGACGAGCATGAAAATCGTTAAAGGACGACAATGTTCCATCTACCTCAGAGATGAACATCGCAACTGCAGAGGGTTCCAGTCTTTGGCATCAGCGACTTTACAGTAGGAGCGCGTCGCGTCTGCTGGGCTATCATTTGACCGCCATACCCAACATAAGATCTACTGACTTATCCAGTGAATCAGTGATCAGCATGGGGAATCACGACTGACCTACAAATGCATCATTGACTAAAGTGAAAAAAAAAACCCAAAGGAAAGAGAAAGGTATTGAGAATGTCGGGTACGCACCACACATAGCTTTTCCATGTAGAGTGCTATGTTTCATTAGGGGGTTTCAGTTCTGTCGTTTTAGGCCTTAAAACGCGTTGTAACTTTCGGCTTGCAACGAAAAGTTAAAACGTCGACAACTTGAGGGCCAACTTTTGCACTTAGCGCGTTTCGCCAATTTCTACCTCCGAAATACTGGAACAACGGTCCAAAGCCGCTTAAAACGTTTTTCGTTAACTCTGCTCGTTAAGGAACTTACAACATTTTTGTGGTCCTCTTGCACCGTTTCGCAACATCGTAGTTGCTTAGCAACGGTGTTGTACTCATATTTTACCCCTCACTCTCATCCACATTTGATCCATCTGATCCATCTGATCCATCTGCAATTTTTTTTATTTTATTTTTTTTTTGTTGCAACGTCACTCTTACAACGTCGACCTGCAACTTTCGTTTCAAAGCTGAAGTTGCTTACATCAGCTAAACCGCTCGAAAAACGTTGCTCCACTAAAACGAAAAAACACGTTGCTATTTTAGGGATACAACTCAGAACTGAAACCCCCTATTGTTCTGTAGTCTAGTCTCGATGTAAGACTTAGGTGGCATTCCCTGATCTGAAACTTCTGTCATACTAATATTGGAATGTTGAAGATTGCGTACTCAATGTTAGTCCTTACATTAGATCCTAACTTGGAATCCCCACTCAGAATGTGTGACCATCACACCAGTAACGCTAAGTAGCTGAATTGGATCACATGTCGTCATGTGATAGAAAGAAAAAGTATACGGTTTGTGAAAGGGTCCTGGTCGGTTGGGGTTATAGGCATGATATACGCTATACGGCGCCTTGGGTCCCAACGTGACTTTCGAGTGAGTTCGGCTATGTGCCTGGGTGTGCTGGTATGCCTAGCGCTAAGGGCAAGAGTAGAAGTGCTGCTCTGTATGAATACCTCTATCCTTAATACTAGACTACACGCCTCTGCATATAGACCTAGGAGAATTGTCCTCCAGTGTACCGCAGTAGTGGGGGTGTAGACAACTCTGTTCTCTCCCGCAAGGACCCTGGGGTCCGCCTGTTTATATACCCGTGTGTTGCCATAACACAGAAATGCGGCACGGGCAGTCTTATCTCTATACATCCGGCGTCACACACGAGAGAGGTACAAAACACGTGTACCTAACTAACTAACTAACTAAAAGACCCTTAAATACCGTCCCTTTCACATCCTCCCGCCTTTTTGACCTTCCTGCAACCAAGTCCTACGTCTAGTCCTGTAAGATCCTGTCTGCCGTAGTCCGTAGTGCGGTCCTAATGACATTTCTTTCCTCGTCTAGCTCTTCCAATTGCAGGGCGCTCCATCAACTCCATTTCCTCGGGTGCGGGTACTGTGGGAAAGATGCTACTCCGGTTGATTTTGTGCATCTTGGGGACGGCTTTTGGAAGTTTCATTGAGCCGTCAGCGGCGGGGGTCTGGATGCCGCCAATGGGCCCATAGCGTTCGAGGTCTCTCCATTGCCTGAGGCAAAAACCGGTCTTGTGAGCTTTGTAAAATGTCTCCTGCTTGGATACGACTTGAGTGAACCGTTCTTTGCGGGGCAATTCCAACTGTGTCACTTCATGTCGCATTCGTTCAAACCGGACAATGACTAGGTCTCCAGGTCGGGTGCGCACCCGAATCTCTATTGGAATGTTGAGCCCTGCGTACTCAACGTTAGTCCTTACATTAGATCCTAACTTGGAATCTCCGGCTAGAACGCGTGACCGTCATACCGGTAATGCTAAGAGCTGAAGTGGATCACGTGTAGTCACGTGATTGGAGAAAAAGTAGATTAGAACGCTCGGAGTGAAACATTACCAATAAGACTTTAAGACTTTAAGACATTAAATACATTCACATACATTACATCTCCGTGCATCTGACAACGCTACATCGTCAACTGCATCACAGAAGAGCTCTGTAACCCCCTCTTACAAAGCATACTGGAGGCTGCATCGAATTTGGCCAATCCTCTGCATTTCCGATAAAGTACAGGAAACGCCGATATCTCAATAGGTTATGAGCCCTGAGACCGGTTGAATTTGAATCATTCTCCCTTCATAAAACTTGAAAACTACCAGTCTTCCGTCGAATTCAAGTGCCAAGAAAGTACCAAGCACATCGTCAAGATGCCTACTGCAAGATCTCCCATTCAAGGAGTGCAGACCCGCCAACAGGCCCGTCAAGCCACACGAGAAGCCGAACGGGGTCCTGACGCTGAAGGAGACGTTAATATCGATGCCTTGATCTACCATGATTCCCACGACGCAGATGCCGATGTGGATGAGATGAATCATGGAGAAATTCATGCAGACCCGGCAATAGTACCGTCCGGAGTACCGACTGACATTGTCATGGAAACTCTGCAGAGGTTCAAGATGGAAATCGACGAAAAGCTTGACCATTGGATGGACAGGTTGGAGAGGACTTTATTGACTAGTTCGAACCCTCTTGCTACATCAACTTCCCATCAACAACCCGAAAAGTACAAAAAGCCTCATATCGGTGGTCATCCTATGGCCGTTTCACTGATGAGAAGCCCAAAAGTGGGCCATGAGTACCCTTTTCTACATCAACACATTACTCACAGCGAAGTGGAAGCCCCAGTTGCCCCTCACTTTCGTCCGTCTTCCCCAACGGAGAGCACAACAACTACGAGCAGCCGAAAAAGCAAAGACCGTGAAGCCCAGCACACATCATTCACATTCTTTCAATCAACGATCAATGCAGTCCTCACTCTCGACGGAACGGGAAATCTCTCAAAACTTGTCGACTTCGTTGATCAAATTGAAGTGGTCTTTTGTCTCAAATCTGTACCTGGAGAAGAACAGCTTGCATTCATCTTTATCAAGCTCTCTGGCGATGCGAAACAATGGTATCGAAACTACTGCAAAGAGGCCGAAAAGGGGAATGCTGACCCCATCACGAATTGGCAAACTTTCAAGCGACCATTCCTCCGGCATTATCAACCAACTGATCACGAGGAAGTCCTACTCTCTCAACTAGAAAGGTTGCAACAAGGAAGCCATACCATCTCGCAGTACAATACCTCGTTCACGAAGATTACCAGTCAGCTTGTCTCGGACATCCCGTTTCTGGCTCTTAATCTCTAGCCAACTTGTGGAAAACGGGGAGATGATCAGGGGATCTATGGCAGTGTAGCGGCAGTGTAGCTGCATAGTACTGAGACCGCGGGGTATGTTTACAGAGCTGAGACTTGTGGGGAGCTTGCTTATGAGGGATTTGGTAATTGCTTATGAGGCGCATCTGCCTTAACTTGTGATATGGCCTTTTTACAAGCCAAAATAAGTAAATATACATGTATGCCTTTATGGCCATCTTACACCCCCCCTTGCCTCTTGGGCTTTAGGACAGGAGGCATGAGGTTACTGAGTCACAGGTCAAGCTTCCATGCGGCGTCAGTTGCTGGCTTGCCATAGGAGGAGGTCCCATATAGTGTCAGCTCCTGGTGCAGCGCTTAGGCTTACACTGGCTTCAAACTCTCTCCGTCGAGTAGATTGGTGCTTTGAAACCCCATCAGGCTCAGTATTGGTTCGGCTTATAGCCTGGACAGGGAGCGGCTCCTAAACAGCTTTATCCATGTGAACAGGGAGCTATTGCTTTGTTTGCTATCTAAGTGGGAGAGGGGGATTGTTCACTCTCCATATTTCGAACACTTCGGTGTCTTTGAGAGTGGCTTTAAGTTGTCAAGAAGGTTCCTGCCAGCCGATGTATTTGGTCAGGAACTTTTGACGGCGGCTTTGGCCTTGGCCTGTGACTTTTTTGTTAAGAATGGCTTCAACTGGATATTCGAGTTCTCCTTCAATGAGGACTGGCTCTGGTGGTGGTGGTGTCCTATTGCGGAGTGGATGCGTGGGTGGTATATGCTTCCGCAGGATATTGACATGAAAATAGGGCCAGATTGCTTTAAGAACTGTTTGGGAGAGGTTTAGGCAATATGTGTCTGGATGAGATCCTTTGGCTGAGATGGTGAACGGCCTGATCCACTTAGCCGTGAGATTAACGGGTTGAACTTGGTCAAAGTCGATTGTAAGTTGCTCGTGGGTGAGGTCAACAAGGTTGCCTATTTCGAGCGCAATGGAGGTACATCCTTGATTGAAATACTGCTCATAGCGATCTTGTTTGTTGTGAAGAGCTTGTTGGACCATGACATGGATATCTGTGGCACGTTCTTGATACAAACAGACAAGAGCTCAGTTTGGCGGTGTCATTTGAGCAAGTTGTTTGGGGTCGATGTTCCAACTCGGAGGGCGCGGCATTCGGTTGAGCTCAATTTCAAATGGAGCAAGACCATTAAGGTGGCTTTGGGGCATAGAGTTGAGGCAGAATTCAACTAAGGGTAGCAATTTACGCCAGTTTGATCCGCTATAATCGGGGTATTTACGGGTGGTGAATTTGACAACTTTGATGATTTGTTCTACTTGGTGGTCAGTTTGTTGATCGTGCGGTAGCAAATTTTTGTTTGACGCCAGTTAACTTGACAAACGCGGAGAAGAGGTCTGCCAATAACCTAAGTTCTTGGTTGGATATTATGAAGAGGGGTATTCCTGTATGTTTCCAAACTTGGCTTAGGATGAGGGTCATTAATTGTATGTGGAGAGAGTGCTTTTAGCAGGGATAAAGTGCGTTTGACTGGATAGATAATCAACAATGCAAATGATGAACGGGTGCTCGGAACCTCCTTGAGGCCGTGGTAATTTGAAGAGGTCGAATCCATGGGTATGATTAACTGTGAATGGTATCAAAAGTGGTCTTAAGAGGCCATTGCATGGTGGGTGCAAAAATGAGCTGCATTTGGCACAAGTACGGACGAAAAAGCGGATATCCTGCTGCATCCTGGGCCAGAAGTATTGATGCAACATTTTGGCATATGTGACTAATGGTTTTTGATGTCCGCTGTTAAGAAATTCATCGTGGAATTCTCAAAGGACGTGTCGTCTAATAGTGTAAGGGACATAAAGCCATTTGCCTTCATATGTAATGATTCCATCGGGTTGTATGACAAAATTTTGATAGCGACCTGGGTGCTCATGTTCTGGTTTTTCGAGTATTTTGATGATATGAAGGGCGTATTCATCTTGGAGCAGTTTGTGTTTCCATTTTTCAAATCCAAATGTAGCACTCTCATCATTCAAGGCATCTTTGCACAACAAGTTCAACTTGACCAACCAAGGCGAGGCTAACCACTACCTCGGGACGAGAGTTCAATGCGATTATTCACGGCGTGTTATCTATCATCATCAAGAGTCACATGTGAATGACATCTTTGAGCGCTTCAGTATGCAAGAGTGCAAGCCCGTCAAATACTCCAATGAACCAGCCCAAGTTCGAACCCTACAAAGCCATAAATACAAAGACTTTGCCAAACTCACAAAAAGGAGATTATTGCACAATTGTTGGATCTCTCATGTACCTGATGATCTGCACGCACCCTGACATTGCTGTTGCTGTCAGCAAGCTTTCTTGCTTTGCAAGAAACCCCTCACTCCAACAGCTGCAAGCTGCAAAGCGCGTTTTTTGGTAAGGACAAGGGACATTCGCTTACAGCCTTTGCATCAGCGGAAATAACGTTACCCTTCATGGGTTGAGCAACCCTGACTGAGAAAACAACATCATTGATCAACAATCACTCACTGGCTACCTTTTCTATATTGGAAATGTGGGCTCCGTTACATGGGCTTCAAAGCATCAGCCTACCGTTGCTTTCTCATCTACCAAAGCTGAATACATGGCCCTTTCTTTTGCCACTCAAGAAACAATCTGGCTTTGCTCACTCCTACAAGAACTCCGAATCCCTGAGTATCTTGACAAAAATTGTTGACCCACAACAATCTATGAAGACAACCAGTCATGCATTTTGCTGGCAATGAACCCCGTACATCACGCCTGTACCAAGCACATTGACATTGAACCTCACTTCATCCATGATCACGTCAACAAGGAGATACATTTGGAGTTCTTAACCACTGCTGAAATGGTTGCCAACTCACTTACAAAGCCCTTACCGGCTCCGGCATTCAAACACCATCGCGCAAACATGGGCATTAAACACTACAACAACACCATCACACCAATGACAAAAGCATCCATGACGGAGCTCCCGAATGAGTAAAATCCCTTCACCGCGGATCGATTGCTTGGACAGGGGGTGTATTGGAATGTTGAGCCTTGGGTACTCAACGTTAGTCCTTACATTAGATCCTAACTTGGAATCTCCGGCTAGAATGCGTGACCATCATACCGGTAACGCTAAGAGCTGAATTGGATCACGTGTGATCATGTGATTGCAGAAAAAGTAGATTAGAACGCTCGAAGCAAAACATTACCGATAAGACTTAAGACACAAAATACATTCACATACATTACATCTCCGTGCATCTGACAACAATACACCATCATCTGCATCACAGAAGAGCTCTGTAAACCCCCTTTACGAAGTATACTGGAGGCTGCATCCAATTCGGCCAATCCTCTGCATTTCCGATAAAGTACTGGAAACGCCTATATCTCCAATAGCTAAAACCCCTTAGATAGAATATCAACTTGTACTATACACCTTCTGATAATAAGAGAACCACAGTCGAGATATTCTTGGCTGAGCCCCCAAATGTGAAAGGGTCCTGGTCGGTTGGAGTTATAGGCACGATATACGCTATACGGCGCCTCGGGTCCCGACGTGACTTTCAAGTGAGTTCGGCTATGTGTCTGGGTGTGCTGGTATGCCTAGCGCTAAGAGCAAGAGTACAAGTGCTGCTCTGTATGAATACCTCCATCCTTAGTACTAGACTACACGCCTCTGCATATAGACCTAGGAGAATTGTCCTCCAGTGTACCGCAGTAGTGGAGGTGTAGACAACTCTGTTCTCTCCCAGGAGGACCCTGAGGTCCGCCCATTTATATACCCGTGTGTTGCCATAACAGAGAAATGCGGCACGGGCCGTCCTATCTCTATACATCCGGCGTCACACACAAGAGAGGTACAAAACACGTGTACCTAACTAACTAACTAAATAAAAGACCCTTAAATACCGTCCCTTTCACAGGTTTCACTCAACAAGCAAAACCTCACTGAAAAGATTTAAAACATAAAATATACATACCCACACCTACATCTCCATGCATCTGACAGTGTTACATCATCATCTGCATCACAGAAACGCTCTGTAACCCCCTTACGAAGGTGTGAATGGGTTCTGGTCAGGTAAAGTTATAGACACAATATACGCTATACGGTGTCTTAGGTACTGACGTGACTTTTATTGGAGATATCACAGCGTTTCCAGTACTTTATCAAAAATGCAGAGGATTGGCTGAATTTGAGTTACGTTGCTTGTATGGCCTTTGTTAGGGGATTAAGAAGTTCCTCTGTGATGCAGATGACGGTGTAAGGTTGTCAGATGCACGGAGATGTATGTATGGGAATGTATTTCTATGTCTTAGTCTTCTCGGTGATGTCTTGCTTGTCAAGCGGTTTTATCTACTTTTTCTTCAATCATGTGATCACACGTGATCCGATTCAGCTTCTTAGCGTTACTGGTGTGATGGTCACGTGTTCTGAGTGGGGATTCCAAGTTAAAATCTAATGTAAGAACTAGAGTTGAGTACGCAAAGCCTAACATTCCAATACACCCCTTGTCTGAGCAGTCAATCCGCAGTGAAGGGATTTTACTCATTCAGGAGCTGCGTCATGGACACTTTTGTCATTGATGTAATGATGTTGTTGTAGTGTTTAATGCACATGTTTTCGCAATGGTGTTTGAATGCCGGAGCCGGTAAGGGCTTTGTAAGTGAGTTGGCAACCATTTCAGCAGTGGTTAAGAACTCCAAATGTATCTCCTTGTTGACGTGATCATGGATGAAGTGAGGTTTAATGTCAATGTGCTTGGTACAGGCGTGATGTACGGGGTTCATTGCCAGCAAAATGCATGACTGGTTGTCTTCATAGATTGTTGTGGGTCAACAATTTTTGTCGAGATACTCAGGGATTCGGAGTTCTTGTAGGAGTGAGCAAAGCCAGATTGTTTCTTGAGTGGCAAAAGAAAGGGCCATGTATTCAGCTTTGGTAGATGAGAAAGCAACGGTAGGCTGATGCTTTGAAGCCCATGTAACGGAGCCCACATTTCCAATATAGAAAAGGTAGCCAGTGAGTGATCGTTGATCAATGATGTTGTTTTCTCAGTCAGGGTTGCTCAACCCATGAAGGGTAACGTTATTTCCGCTGATGCAAAGGCTGTAAGCGAATGTCCCTTGTCCTTACCAAAAAACGCGCTTTGCAGCTTGCAGCTGTTGGAGTGAGGGGTTTCTTGCAAAGCAAGAAAGCTTGCTGACAGCAACAGCAATGTCAGGGTGCGTGCAGATCATCAGGTACATGAGAGATCCAACAATTGTGCAATAATCTCCTTTTTGTGAGTTTGGCAAAGTCTTTGTATTTATGGCTTTGTAGGGTTCGAGCTTGGGCTGGTTCATTGGAGTATTTGACGGGCTTGCACTCTTGCATACTGAAGCGCTCAAAGATGTCATTCACATGTGACTCTTGATGATGATAGATAACACGCCGTGAATAATCGCATTGAACTCTCGTCCCGAGGTAGTGGTTAGCCTCGCCTTGGTTGGTCAAGTTGAACTTGTTGTGCAAAGATGCCTTGAATGATGAGAGTGCTACATTTGGATTTGAAAAATGGAAACACAAACTGCTCCAAGATGAATACGCCCTTCATATCATCAAAATACTCGAAAAACCAGAACATGAGCACCCAGGTCGCTATCGAAATTTTGTCATACAACCCGATGGAATCATTACATATGAAGGCAAACGGCTTTATGTCCCTTACACTATTAGACGACACGTCCTTTGAGAATTCCACGATGAATTTCTTAACAGTGGACATCAAAAACCATTAGTCACATATGCCAAAATGTTGCATCAATACTTCTGGCCCAGGATGCAGCAGGATATCCGCTTTTTCGTCCGTACTTGTGCCAAATGCAGCTCATTTTTGCACCCACCATGCAATGGCCTCTTAAGACCACTTTTGATACCATTCACAGTTAATCATACCCATGGATTCGACCTCTTCAAATTACCACGGCCTCAAGGAGGTTCCGAGCACCCGTTCATCATTTGCATTGTTGATTATCTATCCAGTCAAACGCACTTTATCCCTGCTAAAAGCGCTCTCTCCACATACAATTAATGACCCTCATCCTAAGCCAAGTTTGGAAACATACAGGAATACCCCTCTTCATAATATCCAACCAAGAACTTAGGTTATTGGCAGACCTCTTCTCCGCGTTTGTCAAGTTAACTGGCGTCAAACAAAAATTTGCTACCGCACGATCAACAAACTGACCACCAAGTAGAACAAATCATCGAAGTTGTCAAATTCACCACCCGTAAATACCCCGATTATAGCGGATCAAACTGGCGTAAATTGCTACCCTTAGTTGAATTCTGCCTCAACTCTATGCCCCAAAGCCACCTTAATGGTCTTGCTCCATTTGAAATTGAGCTCAACCGAATGCCGCGCCCTCCGAGTTGGAACATCGACCCCAAACAACTTGCTCAAATGACACCGCCAAACTGAGCTCTTGTCTGTTTGTATCAAGAACGTGCCACAGATATCCATGTCATGGTCCAACAAGCTCTTCACAACAAACAAGATTGCTATGAGCAGTATTTCAATCAAGGATGTACCTCCATTGCGCTCGAAATAGGCAACCTTGTTGACCTCACCCACGAGCAACTTACAATCGACTTTGACCAAGTTCAACCCGTTAATCTCACGGCTAAGTGGATCAGGCCGTTCACCATCTCAGCCAAAGGATCTCATCCAGACACATATTGCCTAAACCTCTCCCAAACAGTTCTTAAAGCAATCTGGCCCTATTTTCATGTCAATATCCTGCGGAAGCATATACCACCCACGCATCCACTCCGCAATAGGACACCACCACCACCAGAGCCAGTCCTCATTGAAGGAGAACTCGAATATCCAGTTGAAGCCATTCTTAACAAAAAAGTCACAGGCCAAGGCCAAAGCCGCCGTCAAAAGTTCCTGACCAAATACATCGGCTGGCAGGAACCTTCTTGACAACTTAAAGCCACTCTCAAAGACACCGAAGTGTTCGAAATATGGAGAGTGAACAATCCCCCTCTCCCACTTAGATAGCAAACAAAGCAATAGCTCCCTGTTCACATGGATAAAGCTGTTTAGGAGCCGCTCCCTGTCCAGGCTATAAGCCGAACCAATACTGAGCCTGATGGGGTTTCAAAGCACCAATCTACTCGACGGAGAGAGTTTGAAGCCAGTGTAAGCCTAAGCGCTGCACCAGGAGCTGACACTATATGGGACCTCCTCCTATGGCAAGCCAGCAACTGACGCCGCATGGAAGCTTGACCTGTGACTCAGTAACCTCATGCCTCCTGTCCTAAAGCCCAAGAGGCAAGGGGGGGTGTAAGATGGCCATAAAGGCATACATGTATATTTACTTATTTTGGCTTGTAAAAAGGCCATATCACAAGTTAAGGCAGATGCACCTCATAAGCAATTACCAAATCCCTCATAAGCAAGCTCCCCACAAGTCTCAGCTCTGTAAACATACCCCGCGGTCTCAGTACTATGCAGCTACACTGCCGCTACACTGCCATAGATCCCCTGATCATCTCCCCGTTTTCCACAAGTTGGCTAGAGATTAAGAGCCAGAGAACCTCATATATAACAGGAATGAAAGTACCTCCCAACGGGGGATCATCATCCATAATACATCAACATCCTTCATTTGAAAAATATCACTTCTCTTCTCCTCTCCAACTTCTCACTCATTCTCCCACGCTTGAAACATGCTTCTCCCGCCTTGAACATAGGCACCTCACACAAACCGAACTCAACAGCCTGCATGCCAACCACACCTGGGATCTCGTTCCTTTGCCTGCAGGGTGTCAGTCCATCAAGTGCAAGTGGGTCTTCAAGACCAAGAAAACAGCAGATGGCTGGCTCCAGCGCTACAAGGCGCGTCTGGTTACCAAAGGCTTCTCTCAACGAAAGGGAGTTGATTATGGTGAGCCCTTTGCCCTGTGGGCAAATTCGGCTCTGTCAGGATGGTTCTGGCTATTGCAGCCATTGAGGACATGGACCTGGAGCAGATGGATGCTTTGACAGCATTCTTCAACCCTGACATTGAGGAAGAGATCCATATGGAGCAGCTCGAGGGCTTTGTCATTGCTGAGCAGGAGCACCTGGTTTGCAGACTTTGCTGCACCCATAGGTCCCAAGTAGTCATCTTGCAACTGGAATCAGCTTTTTGATGTCCGCCTTAAGCAGCTGGGCATTGTGTAGAGCCAAGCCGACAATTGCATCTACACTCTGCATGCTCAAGACCCCAAGCGTGCCCTGTATCTGCTGGTCTATGTGGACGACATGATTCTGGCATCGAAATCCATGGTGCAGATCAACCACATCAAGACTGAGCTGTCCAAGCAGTTCAAGATGACAGACATGGGTGCTCTGAGCCTGTTTCTCAGAGTCGAGATTGACAGGGACTGCTCCAGCCGTTGCCTGTGGCTCTCTCAGAGGCACCATCTGCAGAAGGTCCTTGCAAGCTTTAGCATGGACAACTGCAAACCAGTCAGCGCACCAATAGAGACCTCCACTCGCTTGATCAATGCCATGGAGCCTCAAAGCAATGAGGAGAGGGTCCAGATGGCAAGCACACCCTACCAAAGTGCCTGATCTATGGCATGCTTGGCACTAGGCTTGCTCTCGCAGCCTATGTGGGCAGTGTGAGCCAGTTCATGGCCAACCCTGTGCCTGAACACTGGCAAGCTGTCAAGCGCATTCTGCGCTTTGTGTCAGGCACTCTGGATTTCGTTCTCGAGCTGGGAAGATCCTTCAGCACAGCCCCAGACCTGGAAGGGTACTCTGACACTGACTGGACTGGCTGCTCAGACTTCAGGTGCTCCACCATTGGCTTTGTCTTAGTGTTTGGAGGCACTGTAGCCTGCCAAAGCATATTGGAGATGTCGACGTTTCCAGTACTTTATCGGAAATGCAGAGGATTGGCCGAATTCGAGGCAGCCTCCAGTATACTTTGTAAAGGGGGTTTACAGAGCTCTTCTGTGATGCAGTAGACGGTGTAGTGTTGTCAGATGCACGGAGATGTAATGTATGTGAATGTATTTTATGTCTTAAGTCTTATTGATAATGTCTCGCTTGTCAAGCGTTCTAATCTACTTTTCTCCAATCATGTGATCACACGTGATCCAATTCAGCTCTTAGCATTAGCGGTATGACAGTCATGCGTTCTAACCAGAGATTCCAAGTTAGGATCTAATGTAAGGACTAACGTTGAGTACGCAAGGCTCAACATTCCAATAAAGCAAGCACCAGCCCACTGTGGCTTTGTCCAGCACTGAGGCAGATAACATGGCACTCACTCAGGCTTGCAAAGAGACAATGTGGCTCAGGCAGCTACTGATTGAGCTAGGCTATCCCCAGGGTTTTCCTTGCAAAATCTATGAGGACAACGAAGGCTGCATTGTGCTTGCCAGGAACCCCACAAGCCAAGCCAGGACCAAGCACATTGACATCAGGCACCACTTCATCCGCAAAGCTATTGCCAATCAACATGTGGACCTAGAGTACTGCCTCATCAAGGACATGGCAGCCGATCTGCTCACCAAGCCATTGCCCAGCCCTCAGTTTGCAAAGCTGTGTGAGATGCTTGGCCTGGGAATCAAGTCTGTTGTCTGAGTGGGAGTGTTGGAGTCTGTATCCCTGCCTGTAGGCACCCGACCCCCAGACTGTGGGCAGCGTTGAATAGCCCGGGTTGTGCAGCAGCCAACAAGCTTTGTTAGAGTTAGATGGAGCCACAGCTGACCCAGTTGTGGCAGGTTACATCCTGAGGCTGTGTTGTTTGAGCTGAGCCTCTGCCAAGGATCTTGGCAATGCTCAGAACAGCCTCAGAGTGCCAATAGAGAACACAGCATTGCTTGGCGCTGCTCAGCCAGGGTCTGCCAAGACCAGACACAGCCATGCCAAGGGACTTGGCATCCTTGGCGTGGTAGAGATAGTCTTCTATAAAAGACCAGTGATTCCTGGCCCCTCCCTTTAAAGTAATAAGACAGTTTCCACACACGATCAACACATTGCAGAGCTTCCTGATCATACCTATTCAACAAGGGCCCAGAGGGCAAGCACTCCCTACTGGAGTGCTGTCGGCTCTTGTGTGTAGGCCCGGTTAAGGTGCAGTACAACAGAAGGAAGCTAGCTCGACACTCTCAATGACAATGGTATTTTGTATTGTGTTATTGTTAAGTGTAAAATGATGGGAAAAAGAGGATCTACGCTAAGAAGAAGAAGAAAAGTGGCTGTGCAAGCTATCTAAGCATACGCGGTTAGATGAATTATACAGTGCGCAGCAGAGGTGGCGTGGAGTCTTGGAGCGCTGTCTATTTGACAAATTTGTCTCACAAGTCCAATCTCAACACTCCCCCGACTTTGGAGACCAGAACATGCAACACGGTCAAGCTCCAAAGCGTCCCATTTGTCTGGACCGAGATGCCAACTTCTGTGGGGACTGCAGGCACCTAGTGTGCTTCCGGTGTTTGAGGTTTTGGTGACACCCGACAACGACACACGCAGATGTGTTATCTGCAGGTGAGGGAGGAGCTCCATTGTGCTGGTTTCAGGGTACTGATATTTCGGATTGCACAGAAAACCATGGGTTAACCTCTTTGAAGGGGAAGAAATGAGAAGGTGGTGTCAGGGGTGTCACACGGTGCAGGACTGTTGAACGCTGCACGCCTGTGGGAGTGATGACCCCTGTTTTCTGTGTGAGAGCTGTTCACGGGGCCTGGTGCATCGGAGTGGAAAAATACGCTGCCCAAAATGCAACAAGTCGGATCATCGATTGAGATGGTGGTTGCGGCAGGTGTATTTCAACTAGATTTATGGCGGGTGTATATCGATGAGATTTGGCGTAATCTGATTTTGTTCGGAGTCCAGTTTGGTGTTGCAGATCGTCAAGTAATGGGTGAGGTAGCGGTTTCGTCAAGGGGTCAGCAAGCATGAGCTTGGACTCAATGTACTGTAGGTGAATGCGCTTGTTACCGACAAGGTCTTGCAGGAAGTGATAACGGACGTCGATGTGTTTGGTTCGTTGGTGATGCGTCGGATAGGCAGCAAGCTTGATAGCGGCCTGATTGTCCTCATAGATGAGAACTGCTGTCTGCTCCGTTGCTGAGAGTTCAGATAGAAGACCCTGGATCCAGAGTGCTTCCTTTGCACATTCCGCGAGTGCCATGTATTCTGCTTCTGCCTTGGATAACGTTGTTGATTTTTGATGTTGGGATTTCCATGAAATGGCAGCTCCGTTGAGCATGAAGACAAAGCCAGAAGTTGAGCAGCGCGTGTCTGTACAGCGTGCGTAGTCAGCATCCGAATATCTGACAATGTCTCCCCCATCTTTGAAGACAAGAGAGAGATCACTGTTTGTGTTTGCGTATGCGCAAACTTTCTTTGCGGCCAAAAATATGTGCCGCCGTCGGTGCTGCCAAAAACTGAGATAGGCGAGAGATGGAATAAGCAAGGTCGGGGCAAGTCCCCAACATCAGATACATTAGCATTCCAATGATTGATTGATATTCCTTGATTCCTGATGCGTCAAGAGCGTCGGCTCCATCGTTCGCATTTAGATGTAAGTTCGGATCCATCGGGGTGTGATGCGGCCGCATGCCATTGAGGTTAAACTTGTTGATCATGTCTTTGATGCACTCCTGTTGACCGGCGGTGATACAGGGCTTTGACCGGTCACGCGTAATCTGAGCACCAAGAAGGAAAGAGATCTCCCCCATGTCCTCCATCTTGAAGTGTTCGGCAATCGCGGACTTGAGAGCGAGCAGGTCATCAAGGTCTGATGCAAAAATCGTGCGATCATCCACGTAGACGGCAACAATCAGAATCTTTGTGTTGTCAGTCTGCTTGATGTAGAGTGCGGTGTCAAATTCTGATACTGAAAACCCGAGCTGTTGAAGGAAAGAGTCAAGGACCTTGTTCTATAGGCACGGTGATTGTTTAAGGCCGTAAAGGGAATGGCGAAGTTTGACGACGTTGTCAGTGATGCCGGCTGGGAGCCGCATCCAGATCTCTACATCAAGATCTCCGTTAAGGAATGCGGTGATCACATCAATCTGATGGAGATGAAGATCGAGCTTGGCAGCAAGCACGAGTAGCGCCCGCAAGGTGTTAAACTTGACGACAGGCATGTATGTCTTGTTGGAATGAATGCCTTCAGGCTGCGGGAAACCTTGAGCGACGAGGCAGGCTTTGAACTTTTTGATTGAACCACTGGCGTTGCGTTTAACTTTGAAGACCCATTTAGACTCAACAAGATGAGTGCCGGGCGGTGTTTGTGTGGTATCCGTGTCCCACATCTTGTTGGTGCAGTGAGCTGAGAGTTAGGCGTCGATTGCCTGTTTCCACTCTTTTGTGTATGGCGAGTTGGCCACCTCCTGGTAAGTGACGGGCTCGTCGATGTCAGTGCTGCATGCGGCATGCAATTCGGCGCTCACGGGAGTGCCGTCATCTTCGATTCCGGTGAATCGTGTCAAGGCCTCTGAATCCTTGACGTTGTTGAGAGGTTCCCATGTTGGTTCGTTGTAGCCAAGCCACTTAACCAGGAATTCCTCTCCCCCTTCACCGTTGCGAGAGAGTAAGATGCGCTCGACCACGTATTCGGGAATGATGTCGCTCTGAGCGACAGGGCTGATGTAATCAGTCTCGTTGATTGTGACGTCTCGTGCGTCAATGATCGAATTGGTCGATGCATTCTAGAGGCGATTGTTGCCTTGTTTGGTGGGATGATATCCCACTAGTCAGAACGGTCCGACAGCGCGAGCTCCGTGCTTGCGGTGTGTGCGACAGCACACAGGCTGATGCATATAGGCCTCGCTCCAGCTGGTGCGGAGGTTTGATACATTGGCAGGGGTCCCAAACCAACATTGGTATGGGGTCTCTCCATTTGAGAGACGTTGACAGCGCCCGTTGACACCGATAGTTGACAGCCATAGCGAGCTCTCCCCAAAGTTTGAAAGGAGCGCAACTGTCATGAAGAATCGCTCGGACCTGATCCATGAGCGTACGGTTGAATCGTTCAGCAATGCCATTTTGCGGAGAGAGTACGGGTGAGTGGGGTTTAACGTCATCCCATCGGCGAGCAGCTCAGCCTGCAGGGGATAGTATTTGCCTCCGTTATCGCAGCACAGCTCCTTGATCTTGGAGTCGAGATGACGTTCAGCGTGCGCGTGATAGTTTTGCCAGTAATCGATGGTTTGATCTTCGGCCTTGAGGAGGTAGGTGACGGAATACCGTGTGTATCGGTCGATGAATGTGAGGATGTAGCGGACGCCAGAGAGAGAGAGAAGACTGGCGCCCATGTCGAGGATGTCCGAATGTATGCGATCAAGGGGTTTGGTTGCAGGTCCAGGGTTTTGTCCATTGAAGGGCAGCCGGGTGGATTTACCGAGAGAGCAGCCGGAGCACAACGCGTGCTCCGGTTCGAAGTGTTTGGCAGATCGAAATAATAGATCAGATTTGCAGCTTGAAGCGCTCGTTGTCCAATGTGCCCAAAGCGTTGATGCCATAGTTTATAGACATTGCGGTCCTTTGTTTTGCAGCTTCAATCGGGAAAGCAGCGGCGGTGGTTTCAACATAACCATCGATAAATGGCAGGTTTCCGTTGTGGCTGAGCGGCGAATGACGCAGCCGCCCTTTAAAATAGAGGAACCGTTAGTCGAGAACATGATTTCATAACCCTTCTGGTTCAAGGGTGATGTGGAAACCAGGTTGCGGCTTGCTTCAGGTATGTAGAGCACGTCAATGCAGACTATAGCTTCTTCATCTGTGTTGTTATTGCTGATAGTAAGCGTGCCTGCTTGACAAGCGATAAGGTTTTCACCATTTGCAACGCTGATTTGAACTGCCGGGATGGGTCGCAGGTCGGTGAGAAGGATAGCATCCTTGATGATGTGCTGCGTTGTGCAAGAGTCAAGAGCAATTGAGTGCGAGGATCTGTGGTTAGTTGCCAAAACGAGGTTTGCTTCAGCAGCGGGTTCTTGCTGATGTTGTTTGAGGAGCTCACGCGCGTCCTTCATTTTCGGGCAGTTCTTCATCCAATGACCGGTTTGTTCACAGAGGAGACAGGCAGACCCTGGAACTGAGCGACGACATTGTTTTTTCCATGATTTTCGATGCGTGTGTTCATTGGTGTTGGCATCCGGGTCGCCGTGCATCACATGAGCCTCAACGTGAGACTCGGTTTTGAGTGCACGGGCGTCCCGCTCTGAGGTAAGCTGTTCCTGACAAATTGCAGCTTCCTGCGTGACGTCCAGATCAAAGAAAACCTTCGATATGATGACCGAGTAGATAGAACATTTGTGTTGAGAGGTCTTGACATCTACAAACAGGAACTCAGCATACCAGATAGCTTGCTAGGTTGTTGTCAAGACTGTTGAGACGTCTTGACATCTACAAACAGGAACTCAGCATACCAGATAGGTTGCTAGGTTGTTGTCAAGACTTGCAGAGGGTCTGAAGGTGCTTCCCAAGGTAGGGAAGGTCGCCTGTAGTGTTTGGCAGAGTGTACTAGACAAGTAGAGTGTGTTGGACTGTTATTATATTGGTTGGGGATGCCCAGAGGGCGTCCTTTTATAACAATTTGGATCATAGTACATGTGTAGTGACAATCTAACTGTGCCCTAGCTTGGCGAAGACGGCCCTGGCCTGGCGTAGTATTGTTCCCAATCGCAGGGTGTCTTTTTGCCTTTTCTTGGCGTTTCTATCAGCGCTCCAGACGTGTTCTAGGCCTTCCCAGGCCCTCTCCAGCTATTCTGGATCGTTCTAGACCATTCTGGACCATTCCAGACCATTCTAGACACAAGTGGATGTCCTCCCACATGTCCTGTGTGCTCTAAGTCCTCCCAGAGGCGCCCACAGGTAGATTCCAACACTCCCACTCACGAAACATGTTTTGTGATCCCACAGGCGTCCCTCAGTTTCAAGAACTGATCCCTAGCCAGTGGTTTTGTCAAGATGTCTGCAACCATGTCCTGAGTCGAGAGATACTCTAATGCAATCTCCAAGCGTCCTAGTGCTTCTCTGATAAAGTGGTACCTCACTTCAATGTGTTTGGTGCTGGCATGCAATGTCGGGTTCTTAGCAAGAGCAATGGCACCCTGGTTGTCCTCAAAGAGCATTGTGGGTCCATCCTGCTTGAATCCAAGCTCCCCTGCAAGCAGACGAAGCCAAACAGCTTCCTTGGTGCACTGGGCTAGTGCCATGTACTCTGCTTCCGTGCTTGAAAGAGCTACAGTGGTCTGCCGCTTGGATTGCCAGGTGATAGGCCCGTTGAACATGAAGATGAATCCAGTGGTTGATCTCCTTGTGTCCAAACATCCAGCATAGTCGGAATCCGAGTATCCAACCAGCTTCCTAGGCTCAGAGACATTCTCTTTGCCTCCCAGAAGGATTCCAAGTTCGCTTGTGCCCTTCAGGTATCTGATGATCCGCTTGGCAGCACTCCAATGCTCCTTTCCAGGCTTTGCAAGGTACTTGGACACAATTCCAACTGCAGCAGCAATGTCAGGGCGTGTTCCTAGCATGGCATAGATCAAACTGCCCACTGCATTCCTGTATGGCACAGAGCTCATCTCCAGCTCCTCCGTCTCATTCTGAGGTGCCATGTTGTTTCTGAGGTGCAGTCCATGTTCCATAGGCGTGGCATGAACCTTGGCATCTCCCATGTTGAATTTCGAAACGACCTCTTCAACATACTTCTTCTGAGACAACCAGATGGTGCGGGTGCTTCTGCTCCGTCTGATGTGAATCCCAAGGAAGTAATTCAGCTCTCCAAGGTCTGTCATCTCAAAAGCTCGCCTCAGCTCCTTCTTGACATCCCCCAGCTGTTCCTTGCTTGATGAGGCCACAATGAGGTCGTCCACATAGATCAGAATGTACTCTGTTGTCCCATTCTGACTCCTGTAGTACATGCAAGGCTCTGCAGTCGACTGCACAAAGCCCATAGACTTCAGTTTGTGGTCTATCTTGTGGTTAAAGCGCCTTGCTGATTGCTTGAGGCCGTAGAGGGGTCTCCCAAGCTTGCAGACCCGTCCTGGATGCTTGGAATCCTCAAAGCCCTCCGGTTGGCGCATGTAGATCACATAGTCCAGATCCCCTTGCAAGAATGCTGTCTTCACGTCCATCTGATGTGCCTCCAAGTCATCTGTGGCAATGATGGAGAACAGCAGTCTCATGGGACCAAACTTGGCAACAGGAGCAAACGTCTCCTGATAGTCCAATCCCTCTCTCTGAGAGAATCCCTTGGCAACAAGTCTTGCCTTGTATCTGTCAAGCTCTCCTGTGTCCTTCAGCTTTCGTTTGAAGACCCACTTGCATCCAATAGCTTTTCTGCCCGTTGGCAGATCCACAAGTTGCCATGTCCCATTCTTGGCAAGAGCATCCATCTCTTCCTGAGCAGCCTGACGCCATTGTGAAGCATCTGGCATGGTCTGGCTCTCCTTGTAGCTTGTGGGCTCGTTTGAGACAAAGGAGACAGCATAGGCAACTGCAGCAACGTTTGCAGCGTTGCTTGAAGCCTTCCACCACTCTCCTGGCGGCTTCCTGAGTCTTTTGGGGGTTGGAGAAGGCTCTGCAGCACTCTCATAGTCAGAGGACGGCTCAGGGGTCCGTTCCCTCATGTTCTCCTCTCCCTCTGACATGTCTGTGTCCTCAGAGTCGTTACTGACATCCTGCAGCTCGTCACTGACATCCTGCAGCTCGTCACTGACATCCTGCAGCTTCATTTCGGGCCCAATTCCCACTTCCAGGCTCTCAGCAGGCACTTGGGGCGTCTGAGCAGACTGGAGGGATGGAATGAAGCTCTTCTCATCGAATTTGACACTTCTGGAGAACAGGATCTTCTTAGTCTGTATGTCCATAAGCCGGTATTCCTTGCTGTGGGAGCTATACCCCAGCATGATGCACTTGACAGCAGCATCATCCAGCTTCTGGCGCTTGTTGGGTTGAATGTAGGGATAGCCAATGCATCCAAACGTCCTCAAATGTCCCAGAGATGGTGGGATACCATGGAACATCTCATAAGGCGTCTTGGGGCATGCGACAGTGGGAGATCTGTTCCTCAGATAGACTGCTGTCATGATTGCTCCTCCCCAGAAACGCTTGTCCAAGCCTGACTGCTTCAACAAACATCTCCCCATCTCCACAAGGGTACGGTTGGCTCGTTCAGCAACACCATTTTGCTGTGGAGTATTTACTGAACTCCTCTGATGCTGTGTGCCCTTCTCCTTGAAGTGGTCCCTTAGCAAGTTGCTCATGTACTCGCCTCCTGGGTCGGATCTGACAGCTTTGATCTGCTTTCCATGTAGGGGGACAAGTGCTGCTTCCAGCTCCTGATAGTGCCTAGCAACTTCTCCCTTGGTCTTCATAAGGCAAACATGGAAATATCTTGTCTTGTCATCAATGAATGTGACAAAATAGCGATATCCAGTGATCGTGGGTGGTTCAACTGGTCCCCAGACATCTGTGTGGATCAATCCCAGCTTCTCTGATGCTCTGGAGGCCTGTGCCTTGGGGAATGGCGCTCTGCTTGCTTTGCTGAGTGCACAAGTGTCACAAATGCTCAAGCTCCCACTAGTTTGAACGCCCTTGGCAAGCTTGGTGAGCCTTCCAATGTCTGCAACGTTCAAATGGCCGAGTCTCTGATGCCATAGGGACAAGTCCTGACTTGTTGTGTCCCTTCCAACATTGTGGGCAATCCCAGCATTTGCCTGCCCATGTGTTGTCTCGAATGTGTAGACAAATTGGTTCTCTTTGGCAAGGAAAGCCATCCCATCCTTTGCAATGATCCGAGCAGCCTGTGGTCCCACTTCAAAACAAGCTCCAGCTTTGGCAAGGCAAGCCAGTGATAGGAGGTTCTTGGTCATCTTGGGGACGTGCCAGCAGTTCTGGATTTGCAGGGGCACTGTCTTCCCCTCTGTGTTGATCACCCATGTGTGAAGCGTTCCATGCCCCACAGCTTCCAATGTGTGATTGTCTGCCATCTCAATGGCGACAGGAGACATC
The DNA here is from genome assembly GCA_025526995.1 of Powellomyces hirtus. Classification (NCBI taxonomy): domain Eukaryota; kingdom Fungi; phylum Chytridiomycota; class Chytridiomycetes; order Spizellomycetales; family Powellomycetaceae; genus Powellomyces; species Powellomyces hirtus. The sequence goes on from JAHLKG010000002.1 coordinate 936,159, forward strand.
TTCTCATAGTCCCCAAACAGCTCTCTGCGGCCAGTCATGTGCTGAGAGGCTCCTGAGTCCAAAATCCAAGTGTTGGATGTCAGGGATGGCATCTGAGTTCCAATGGTGGTGAAAGCAAAGCCTCCAGGCGTCTGTTGAGTCGAGTTGGCCTGGTTTAGGCCCTTCTTCTCGTCTGCTGCCCTCTTGTGGCATTCCTTCTTGATGTGGCCCTTCTTGTTGCAGTAGTGACAGACCACCTCCTTCTTCCAATCTGGCTTTCCCCCAGCCTTGTTGGCCTTCTGAGCATTCCCTTTGGCGTCAGCTTGTGTGGAGAAGGCTTTTGCTGCCTTTTTAGAGTTCTTCTTTCCATCTGCACGCCTCATTTCCTCCTGCAACAGCCTGGATGTCACAAAAGCCAAGTCCAGCTTCTCACTGGTCGACTCCAGAGTCATCACAAGGGTGTCAAAGGCTTCTGGAAGGGAAGAGAGCAAGGAGAACACATGGTCCTCCTCAGAAACGGGAGCTCCGATGGCTGCAAGTTCCTGGGTCATCCTCTTGATCTTGTTGATGTGGATGGTCATGGAATCAGTTGGGTCCATTGTCACAGTGAGGAACCGACGTCTCAGGAAGTGTCTGTTGGCAACCCCCTTCTTCTCATGCACCTCCCTCAGCTTTTCCCATGCTTCAAGGGCGGATTCGGCCTCATGAACATGCATCAATTGCTCATCATTCAAAGACATGATCAGCAGAGCCAGAGCTCTCTCATCTTGATGTATCCAGTCGTCTGATGCTGTGTTGGTGGCCTTGGCAGTTCCAGAGCCGTCCTTGATGTCAATGGCATCCCAAAGTCCCTTCTCAATCAACAGCATCTTCATTTTCAACTTCCAATGGTGAAAGTTCTCCCCAGTGAACCTCTCAATGGACACTCGGATGTCAGAGTCGCCAGCCATCTTGTGCAAAGAGTGTGGCAAAATGGGATAGTCCCGGTGTTCAACCGCAAGTGGTCAGAACCTGCTCCAGAAAATCCACTCCAGTCCAGTCCAGTCCAGACAATAGCTCGTTTGATGGTCAGACGCAGGTGTCCTATGCCTGCTATCTAGGCTTCTCGAGTGCTCAAACAGTTCTCCAAGTCCTCAGCAGTACCAGTGATAGGCACAGTGACGTGTTTCCCAGATAGGGATAGAGGTGGAGTCAGTAATGTTCAGACAGCTGTGTCAGGGCTCATAACCTGTTGAGACGTCTTGACATCTACAAACAGGAACTCAGCATACCAGATAGGTTGCTAGGTTGTTGTCAAGACTTGCAGAGGGTCTGAAGGTGCTTCCCAAGGTAGGGAAGGTCGCCTGTAGTGTTTGGCAGAGTGTACTAGACAAGTAGAGTGTGTTGGACTGTTATTATATTGGTTGGGGATGCCCAGAAGGCGTCCTTTTATAACAATTTGGATCATAGTACATGTGTAGTGACAATCTAACTGTGCCCTAGCTTGGCCAAGACGGCCCTGGCCTGGCCTAGTATTGTTCCCAATCGCAGGGTGTCTTTTTGCCTTTTCTTGGCGTTTCTATCAGCGCTCCAGACGTGTTCTAGGCCTTCCCAGGCCCTCTCCAGCTATTCTGGATCGTTCTAGACCATTCTGGACCATTCCAGACCATTCTAGACACAAGTGGATGTCCTCCCACATGTCCTGTGTGCTCTAAGTCCTCCCAGAGGCGCCCACAGGTAGATTCCAACAAAGACTTGCAGAGGGTCTGAAGGTGCTTCCCAAGGTAGGGAAGGTCACCTGTAGTGTTTGGCTGAGTGTACTAGACAAGTAGAGTGTGTTGAAATGTTGTTTCATTGTTTGGGGATGCCCAGAGGGAATCCTTTATAACAATTTGGATCATAGTACATGTGTAGTGACAATATAACTGTGCCTAGCTTGGCCAAGACAGCCTTGGCCTGGCCTAGTATTGTTCCCAATCCCAGGGTGTCTTTTTGCCTTTTCTTGGCGCTTATATCAGTGCTCCAGATGTGTTCTAGGCCTTCCCAGGCCCTCTCCAGCTATTCTGGATTGTTCTAGACCATTCTGGATCATTCCAGACCATTCTAGACACAAGTGAATGTCCTCCCACATGTCCTGTGTGCTCTAAGTCCTCCCAGAGGCGCCCACAGGTAGATTCCAACACTCCCACTCACGAAACATGTTTTGTGATCCCACAGGCGTCTCTCAGTTTCAAGAACTGATCCCTAGCCAGTGGTTTTGTCAAGATGTCTGCCACCATGCCCTGAGTTGGGAGATACTCTAATGCAATCTCTGAGCGTCCTAGTGCTTCTCTGATAAAGTGGTACCTCACTTCAATGTGTTTGGTGCTGGCATGCAGTGTTGGGTTCCTAGCAAGAGCAATGGCACCTTGGTTGTCCTCAAAGAGCATTGTGGGTCCATCCTGCTTGAATCCGAGCTCCCCTGCAAGCAGACAAAGCCAAACAGCTTCCTGGTGCACTAGGCTAGTGCCATGTACTCTGCTTCTGTGCTTGAAAGAGCTACAGTGGTCTGCCACTTGGATTGCCAGGTGATAGGCCCGTTGAACATGAAGATGAATCCAGTGGTTGATCTCCTTGTGTCCAAACATCCAGCATAGTCAGAATCCGAGTATCCAATCAGCTCCCTAGGCTCAGAGGCATTCTCTTTGCCTCCCAGAAGGATTCCAAGTTTGCTTGTGCCCTTTGGGTATCTGATGATCCGCTTGGCAGCACTCCAATGCTCCTTTCCAGGCTTTGCAAGGTACTGGGACACAATTCTGCTCCGTCTGATGTGAATCCCAAGGAAGTAATTCAGCTCTCCAAGGTCTGTCATCTCAAAAGCTCGCCTCAGCTCCTTCTTGACATCCCTTAGCTGTTCCTTGCTTGATGAGGCCACAATGAGGTCATCCACATAGATCAGAATGTATTCTGTAGTCCCATTCTGGCTCCTGTAGTACATGCAAGGCTCTGCAGTGGACTGCACAAAGCCCATGGATTTCAGTTTGTGGTCCATCTTGTGCTTGAAACGCCTTGCTGATTCCTTGAGGCCGTAGAGGGGTCTCCCTGTTGAGACGTCTTGACATCTACAAACAGGAACTCAGCATACCAGATAGGTTGCTAGGTTGTTGTCAAGACTTGCAGAGGGTCTGAAGGTGCTTCCCAAGGTAGGGAAGGTCGCCTATAGTGTTTGGCAGAGTGTACTAGACAAGTAGAGTGTGTTGGACTGTTATTATATTGGTTGGGGATGCCCAGAGGGCGTCCTTTAATAACAATTTGGATCATAGTACATGTGTAGTGACAATCTAACTGTGCCCTAGCTTGGCCAAGACGGCCCTGGCCTGGCCTAGTATTGTTCCCAATCACAGGGTGTCTTTTTGCCTTTTCTTGGCGCTTCTATCAGCGCTCCAGACGTGTTCTAGGCCTTCCCAGGCCCTCTCCAGCTATTCTGGATCGTTCTAGACCATTCTGGACCATTCCAGACCATTCTAGACACAAGTGGATGTCCTCCCACATGTCCCGTGTGCTCTAAGTCCTCCCAGAGGCGCCCACAGGTAGATTCCAACACTCCCACTCACGAAACATGTTTTGTGATCCCACAGGCGTCCCTCAGTTTCAAGAACTGATCCCTAGCCAGTGGTTTTGTCAAGATGTCTGCAACCATGTCCTGAGTCGAGAGATACTCTAATGCAATCTCCAAGCGTCCTAGTGCTTCTCTGATAAAGTGGTACCTCACTTCAATGTGTTTGGTGCTGGCATGCAATGTTGGGTTCTTAGCGAGAGCGATGGCACCCTGGTTGTCCTCAAAGAGCATTGTGGGTCCATCCTGCTTGAATCCAAGCTCCCCTGCAAGCAGACGAAGCCAAACAGCTTCCTTGGTGCACTGGGCTAGTGCCATGTACTCTGCTTCCGTGCTTGAAAGAGCTACAGTGGTCTGCCGCTTGGATTGCCAGGTGATAGGCCCGTTGAACATGAAGATGAATCCAGTGGTTGATCTCCTTGTGTCCAAACTGTTGAGACGTCTTGACATCTACAAACAGGAACTCAGCATACCAGATAGGTTGCTAGGTTGTTGTCAAGACTTGCAGAGGGTCTGAAGGTGCTTCCCAAGGTAGGGAAGGTCGCCTGTAGTGTTTGGCAGAGTGTACTAGACAAGTAGAGTGTGTTGGACTGTTATTATATTGGTTGGGGATGCCCAGAGGGCGTCCTTTAATAACAATTTGGATCATAGTACATGTGTAGTGACAATCTAACTGTGCCCTAGCTTGGCCAAGACGGCCCTGGCCTGGCCTAGTATTGTTCCCAATCACAGGGTGTCTTTTTGCCTTTTCTTGGCGCTTCTATCAGCGCTCCAGACGTGTTCTAGGCCTTCCCAGGCCCTCTCCAGCTATTCTGGATCGTTCTAGACCATTCTGGACCAGTCCAGACCATTCTAGACACAAGTGGATGTCCTCCCACATGTCCCGTGTGCTCTAAGTCCTCCCAGAGGCGCCCACAGGTAGATTCCAACACTCCCACTCACGAAACATGTTTTGTGATCCCACAGGCGTCCCTCAGTTTCAAGAACTGATCCCTAGCCAGTGGTTTTGTCAAGATGTCTGCAACCATGTCCTGAGTCGAGAGATACTCTAATGCAATCTCCAAGCGTCCTAGTGCTTCTCTGATAAAGTGGTACCTCACTTCAATGTGTTTGGTGCTGGCATGCAATGTCGGGTTCTTAGCAAGAGCGATGGCACCCTGGTTGTCCTCAAAGAGCATTGTGGGTCCATCCTGCTTGAATCCAAGCTCCCCTGCAAGCAGACGAAGCCAAACAGCTTCCTTGGTGCACTGGGCTAGTGCCATGTACTCTGCTTCCGTGCTTGAAAGAGCTACAGTGGTCTGCCGCTTGGATTGCCAGGTGATAGGCCCGTTGAACATGAAGATGAATCCAGTGGTTGATCTCCTTGTGTCCAAACATCCAGCATAGTCGGAATCCGAGTATCCAACCAGCTTCCTAGGCTCAGAGACATTCTCTTTGCCTCCCAGAAGGATTCCAAGTTCGCTTGTGCCCTTCAGGTATCTGATGATCCGCTTGGCAGCACTCCAATGCTCCTTTCCAGGCTTTGCAAGGTACTTGGACACAATTCCAACTGCAGCAGCAATGTCAGGGCGTGTTCCTAGCATGGCCTAGATCAAACTGCCCACTGCATTCCTGTATGGCACAGAGCTCATCTCCAGCTCCTCCGTCTCATTCTGAGGTGCCATGTTGTTTCTGAGGTGCAGTCCATGTTCCATAGGCGTGGCATGAACCTTGGCATCTCCCATGTTGAATTTCGAAACGACCTCTTCAACATACTTCTTCTGAGACAACCAGATGGTGCGGGTGCTTCTGCTCCGTCTGATGTGAATCCCAAGGAAGTAATTCAGCTCTCCAAGGTCTGTCATCTCAAAAGCTCGCCTCAGCTCCTTCTTGACATCCCCCAGCTGTTCCTTGCTTGATGAGGCCACAATGAGGTCGTCCACATAGATCAGAATGTACTCTGTTGTCCCATTCTGACTCCTGTAGTACATGCAAGGCTCTGCAGTCGACTGCACAAAGCCCATAGACTTCAGTTTGTGGTCTATCTTGTGGTTGAAGCGCCTTGCTGATTGCTTGAGGCCGTAGAGGGGTCTCCCAAGCTTGCAGACCCGTCCTGGATGCTTGGAATCCTCAAAGCCCTCCGGTTGGCGCATGTAGATCACATAGTCCAGATCCCCTTGCAAGAATGCTGTCTTCACGTCCATCTGATGTGCCTCCAAGTCATCTGTGGCAATGATGGAGAACAGCAGTCTCATGGGACCAAACTTGGCAACAGGAGCAAACGTCTCCTGATAGTCCAATCCCTTTCTCTGAGAGAATCCCTTGGCAACAAGTCTTGCCTTGTATCTGTTGGAATCTACCTGTGGGCGCCTCTGGGAGGACTTAGAGCACACGGGACATGTGGGAGGACATCCACTTGTGTCTAGAATGGTCTGGAATGGTCCAGAATGGTCTAGAACGATCCAGAATAGCTGGAGAGGGCCTGGGAAGGCCTAGAACACGTCTGGAGCGCTGATAGAAGCGCCAAGAAAAGGCAAAAAGACACCCTGTGATTGGGAACAATACTAGGCCAGGCCAGGGCCGTCTTGGCCAAGCTAGGGCACAGTTAGATTGTCACTACACATGTACTATGATCCAAATTGTTATTAAAGGACGCCCTCTGGGCATCCCCAACCAATATAATAACAGTCCAACACACTCTACTTGTCTAGTACACTCTGCCAAACACTATAGGCGACCTTCCCTACCTTGGGAAGCACCTTCAGACCCTCTGCAAGTCTTGACAACAACCTAGCAACCTATCTGGTATGCTGAGTTCCTGTTTGTAGATGTCAAGACGTCTCAACAGGTTATGAGCCCTGACACAGCTGTCTGAACATTACTGACTCCACCTCTATCCCTATCTGGGAAACACGTCACTGTGCCTATCACTGGTGCTGCTGAGGACTTGGAGAACTGTTTGAGCACTCGAGAAGCCTAGATAGCAGGCATAGGACACCTGCGTCTGACCATCAAACGAGCTATTGTCTGGACTGGACTGGACTGGAGTGGATTTTCTGGAGCAGGTTCTGACCACTTGCGGTTGAACACCGGGACTATCCCATTTTGCCACACTCTTTGCACAAGATGGCTGGCGACTCTGACAGCCGAGTGTCCATTGAGAGGTTCACTGGGGAGAACTTTCACCTTTGGAAGTTGAAAATGAAGATGCTGTTGATTGAGAAGGGACTTTGGGATGCCATTGACATCAAGGACGGCTCAGGAACTGCCAAGGCCACCAACACAGCATCAGACGACTGGATACGTCGAGATGAGAGAGCTCTGGCTCTGCTGATCATGTCTTTGAATGATGAGCAATTGATGCATGTTCATGAGGCTGAATCCGCCCTTGAAGCATGGGAAAAGCTGAGGGAGGTGCATGAGAAGAAGGGGGTTGCCAACAGACACTTCCTGAGACGTCGGTTCCTCACTGTGACAATGGACCCAACTGATTCCATGACCATCCACATCAACAAGATCAAGAGGATGACCCAGGAACTTGCAGCCATCGGAGCTCCCGTTTCTGAGGAGGACCATGTGTTCTCCTTGCTCTCTTCCCTTCCAGAAGCCTTTGACACCCTTGTGATGACTCTGGAGTCGACCAGTGAGAAGCTGGACTTGGCTTTTGTGACATCCAGGCTGTTGCAGGAGGAAATGAGGCGTGCAGATGGAAAGAAGAACTCTGGAAAGGCAGCAAAAGCCTTCTTCACACAAGCTGACACCAAAGGGAATGCTCAGAAGACCAACAAGGCTGGGGGAAAGCCAGATTGGAAGAAGGAGGCAGTCTGTCACTACTGCAACAAGAAGGGCCACATCAAGAAGGAATGCCACAAGAGGGCAGCAGACGAGAAGAAGGGCCTAAACCAGGCCAACTCAACTCAACAGACGCCTGGAGGCTTTGCTTTCACCACCATTGGAACTCAGATGCCATCCCTGACATCCAACACTTGGATTTTGGACTCAGGAGCCTCTCAGCACATGACTGGCCGCAGAGAGCTGTTTGGGGACTATGAGAAGATGTCTCCTGTCGCCATTGAGATGGCAGACAATCACACATTGGAAGCTGTGGGGCATGGAACGCTTCACACATGGGTGATCAACACAGAGGGGAAGACAGTGCCCCTGCAAATCCAGAACTGCTGGCACGTCCCCAAGATGACCAAGAACCTCCTATCACTGGCTCGCCTTGCCAAAGCTGGAGCTTGTTTTGAAGTGGGACCACAGGCTGCTCGGATCATTGCAAAGGATGGGATGGCTTTCCTTGCCAAAGAGAACCAATTTGTCTACACATTCGAGACAACACATGGGCAGGCAAATGCTGGGATTGCCCACAATGTTGGAAGGGACACAACAAGTCAGGACTTGTCCCTATGGCATCAGAGACTCGGCCATTTGAACGTTGCAGACATTGGAAGGCTCACCAAGCTTGCCAAGGGCGTTCAAACTAGTGGGAGCTTGAGCATTTGTGACACTTGTGCACTCAGCAAAGCAAGCAGAGCGCCATTCCCCAAGGCACAGGCCTCCAGAGCATCAGAGAAGCTGGGATTGATCCACACAGATGTCTGGGGACCAGTTGAACCACCCACGATCACTGGATATCGCTATTTTGTCACATTCATTGATGACAAGACAAGATATTTCCATGTTTGCCTTATGAAGACCAAGGGAGAAGTTGCTAGGCACTATCAGGAGCTGGAAGCAGCACTTGTCCCCCTACATGGAAAGCAGATCAAAGCTGTCAGATCCGACCCAGGAGGCGAGTACATGAGCAACTTGCTAAGGGACCACTTCAAGGAGAAGGGCACACAGCATCAGAGGAGTTCAGTAAATACTCCACAGCAAAATGGTGTTGCTGAACGAGCCAACCGTACCCTTGTGGAGATGGGGAGATGTTTGTTGAAGCAGTCAGGCTTGGACAAGCGTTTCTGGGGAGAAGCAATCATGACAGCAGTCTATCTGAGGAACAGATCTCCCACTGTTGCATGCCCCAAGACGCCTTATGAGATGTTCCTTGGTATCCCACCATCTCTGGGACATTTGAGGACGTTTGGATGCATTGCCTATGCCTACATTCAACCCAACAAGCGCCAGAAGCTGGATGATGCTGCTGTCAAGTGCATCATGCTGGGGTATAGCTCCCACAGCAAGGAATACCGGCTTATGGACATACAGACTAAGAAGATCCTGTTCTCCAGAAGTGTCAAATTCGATGAGAAGAGCTTCATTCCATCCCTCCAGTCTGCTCAGACGCCCCAAGTGCCTGCTGAGAGCCTGGAAGTGGGAATTGGGCCCGAAATGAAGCTGCAGGATGTCAGTGACGAGCTGCAGGATGTCAGTGACGAGCTGCAGGATGTCAGTAACGACTCTGAGGACACAGACATGTCAGAGGGAGAGGAGAACATGAGGGAACGGACCCCTGAGCCGTCCTCTGACTATGAGAGTGCTGCAGAGCCTTCTCCAACCCCCAAAAGACTCAGGAAGCCGCCAGGAGAGTGGTGGAAGGCTTCAAGCAACGCTGCAAACGTTGCTGCAGTTGCCTATGCTGTCTCCTTTGTCTCAAACGAGCCCACAAGCTACAAGGAGAGCCAGACCATGCCAGATGCTTCACCATGGCGTCAGGCTGCTCAGGAAGAGATGGATGCTCTTGCCAAGAATGGGACATGGCAACTTGTGGATCTGCCAACGGGCAGAAAAGCTATTGGATGCAAGTGGGTCTTCAAACGAGAGCTGAAGGACACAGGAGAGCTTGACAGATACAAGGCAAGACTTGTTGCCAAGGGATTCTCTCAGAGAAAGGGATTGGACTATCAGGAGACGTTTGCTCCTGTTGCCAAGTTTGGTCCCATGAGACTGCTGTTCTCCATCATTGCCACAGATGACTTGGAGGCACATCAGATGGACGTGAAGACAGCATTCTTGCAAGGGGATCTGGACTATGTGATCTACATGCGCCAACCGGAGGGCTTTGAGGATTCCAAGCATCCAGGACGGGTCTGCAAGCTTGGGAGACCCCTCTACGGCCTCAAGCAATCAGCAAGGCGCTTCAACCACAAGATAGACCACAAACTGAAGTCTATGGGCTTTGTGCAGTCGACTGCAGAGCCTTGCATGTACTACAGGAGTCAGAATGGGACAACAGAGTACATTCTGATCTATGTGGACGACCTCATTGTGGCCTCATCAAGCAAGGAACAGCTGGGGGATGTCAAGAAGGAGCTGAGGCGAGCTTTTGAGATGACAGACCTTGGAGAGCTGAATTACTTCCTTGGGATTCACATCAGACGGAGCAGAAGCACCCGCACCATCTGGTTGTCTCAGAAGAAGTATGTTGAAGAGGTCGTTTCGAAATTCAACATGGGAGATGCCAAGGTTCATGCCACGCCTATGGAACATGGACTGCACCTCAGAAACAACATGGCACCTCAGAATGAGACGGAGGAGCTGGAGATGAGCTCTGTGCCATACAGGAATGCAGTGGGCAGTTTGATCTAGGCCATGCTAGGAACACGCCCTGACATTGCTGCTGCAGTTGGAATTGTGTCCAAGTACCTTGCAAAGCCTGGAAAGGAGCATTGGAGTGCTGCCAAGCGGATCATCAGATACCTGAAGGGCACAAGCGAACTTGGAATCCTTCTGGGAGGCAAAGAGAATGTCTCTGAGCCTAGGAAGCTGGTTGGATACTCGGATTCCGACTATGCTGGATGTTTGGACACAAGGAGATCAACCACTGGATTCATCTTCATGTTCAACGGGCCTATCACCTGGCAATCCAAGCGGCAGACCACTGTAGCTCTTTCAAGCACGGAAGCAGAGTACATGGCACTAGCCCAGTGCACCAAGGAAGCTGTTTGGCTTCGTCTGCTTGCAGGGGAGCTTGGATTCAAGCAGGATGGACCCACAATGCTCTTTGAGGACAACCAGGGTGCCATCGCTCTTGCTAAGAACCCGACATTGCATGCCAGCACCAAACACATTGAAGTGAGGTACCACTTTATCAGAGAAGCACTAGGACGCTTGGAGATTGCATTAGAGTATCTCTCGACTCAGGACATGGTTGCAGACATCTTGACAAAACCACTGGCTAGGGATCAGTTCTTGAAACTGAGGGACGCCTGTGGGATCACAAAACATGTTTCGTGAGTGGGAGTGTTGGAATCTACCTGTGGGCGCCTCTGGGAGGACTTAGAGCACACGGGACATGTGGGAGGACATCCACTTGTGTCTAGAATGGTCTGGACTGGTCCAGAATGGTCTAGAACGATCCAGAATAGCTGGAGAGGGCCTGGGAAGGCCTAGAACACGTCTGGAGCGCTGATAGAAGCGCCAAGAAAAGGCAAAAAGACACCCTGTGATTGGGAACAATACTAGGCCAGGCCAGGGCCGTCTTGGCCAAGCTAGGGCACAGTTAGATTGTCACTACACATGTACTATGATCCAAATTGTTATTAAAGGACGCCCTCTGGGCATCCCCAACCAATATAATAACAGTCCAACACACTCTACTTGTCTGGTACACTCTGCCAAACACTACAGGCGACCTTCCCTACCTTGGGAAGCACCTTCAGACCCTCTGCAAGTCTTGACAACAACCTAGCAACCTATCTGGTATGCTGAGTTCCTGTTTGTAGATGTCAAGACGTCTCAACAGTATCTGTCAAGCTCTCCTGTGTCCTTCAGCTTTCGTTTGAAGACCCACTTGCATCCAATAGCTTTTCTGCCCGTTGGCAGATCCACAAGTTGCCATGTCCCATTCTTGGCAAGAGCATCCATCTCTTCCTGAGCAGCCTGACGCCATTGTGAAGCATCTGGCATGGTCTGGCTCTCCTTGTAGCTTGTGGGCTCGTTTGAGACAAAGGAGACAGCATAGGCAACTGCAGCAACGTTTGCAGCGTTGCTTGAAGCCTTCCACCACTCTCCTGGCGGCTTCCTGAGTCTTTTGGGGGTTGGAGAAGGCTCTGCAGCACTCTCATAGTCAGAGGACGGCTCAGGGGTCCGTTCCCTCATGTTCTCCTCTCCCTCTGACATGTCTGTGTCCTCAGAGTCGTTACTGACATCCTGCAGCTCGTCACTGACATCCTGCAGCTCGTCACTGACATCCTGCAGCTTCATTTCGGGCCCAATTCCCACTTCCAGGCTCTCAGCAGGCACTTGGGGCGTCTGAGCAGACTGGAGGGATGGAATGAAGCTCTTCTCATCGAATTTGACACTTCTGGAGAACAGGATCTTCTTAGTCTGTATGTCCATAAGCCGGTATTCCTTGCTGTGGGAGCTATACCCCAGCATGATGCACTTGACAGCAGCATCATCCAGCTTCTGGCGCTTGTTGGGTTGAATGTAGGCATAGGCAATGCATCCAAACGTCCTCAAATGTCCCAGAGATGGTGGGATACCATGGAACATCTCATAAGGCGTCTTGGGGCATGCAACAGTGGGAGATCTGTTCCTCAGATAGACTGCTGTCATGATTGCTTCTCCCCAGAAACGCTTGTCCAAGCCTGACTGCTTCAACAAACATCTCCCCATCTCCACAAGGGTACGGTTGGCTCGTTCAGCAACACCATTTTGCTGTGGAGTATTTACTGAACTCCTCTGATGCTGTGTGCCCTTCTCCTTGAAGTGGTCCCTTAGCAAGTTGCTCATGTACTCGCCTCCTGGGTCGGATCTGACAGCTTTGATCTGCTTTCCATGTAGGGGGACAAGTGCTGCTTCCAGCTCCTGATAGTGCCTAGCAACTTCTCCCTTGGTCTTCATAAGGCAAACATGGAAATATCTTGTCTTGTCATCAATGAATGTGACAAAATAGCGATATCCAGTGATCGTGGGTGGTTCAACTGGTCCCCAGACATCTGTGTGGATCAATCCCAGCTTCTCTGATGCTCTGGAGGCCTGTGCCTTGGGGAATGGCGCTCTGCTTGCTTTGCTGAGTGCACAAGTGTCACAAATGCTCAAGCTCCCACTAGTTTGAACGCCCTTGGCAAGCTTGGTGAGCCTTCCAATGTCTGCAACGTTCAAATGGCCGAGTCTCTGATGCCATAGGGACAAGTCCTGACTTGTTGTGTCCCTTCCAACATTGTGGGCAATCCCAGCATTTGCCTGCCCATGTGTTGTCTCGAATGTGTAGACAAATTGGTTCTCTTTGGCAAGGAAAGCCGTCCCATCCTTTGCAATGATCCGAGCAGCTTGTGGTCCCACTTCAAAACAAGCTCCAGCTTTGGCAAGGCGAGCCAGTGATAGGAGGTTCTTGGTCATCTTGGGGACGTGCCAGCAGTTCTGGATTTGCAGGGGCACTGTCTTCCCCTCTGTGTTGATCACCCATGTGTGAAGCGTTCCATGCCCCACAGCTTCCAATGTGTGATTGTCTGCCATCTCAATGGCGACAGGAGACATCTTCTCATAGTCCTCAAACAGCTCTCTGCGGCCAGTCATGTGCTGAGAGGCTCCTGAGTCCAAAATCCAAGTGTTGGATGTCAGGGATGGCATCTGAGTTCCAATGGTGGTGAAAGCAAAGCCTCCTCCAGGCGTCTGTTGAGTCGAGTTGGCCTGGTTTAGGCCCTTCTTCTCGTCTGCTGCCCTCTTGTGGCATTCCTTCTTGATGTGGCCCTTCTTGTTGCAGTAGTGACAGACTGCCTCCTTCTTCCAATCTGGCTTTCCCCCAGCCTTGTTGGTCTTCTGAGCATTCCCTTTGGTGTCAGCTTGTGTGAAGAAGGCTTTTGCTGCCTTTCCAGAGTTCTTCTTTCCATCTGCACGCCTCATTTCCTCCTGCAACAGCCTGGATGTCACAAAAGCCAAGTCCAGCTTCTCACTGGTCGACTCCAGAGTCATCACAAGGGTGTCAAAGGCTTCTGGAAGGGAAGAGAGCAAGGAGAACACATGGTCCTCCTCAGAAACGGGAGCTCCGATGGCTGCAAGTTCCTGGGTCATCCTCTTGATCTTGTTGATGTGGATGGTCATGGAATCAGTTGGGTCCATTGTCACAGTGAGGAACCGACGTCTCAGGAAGTGTCTGTTGGCAACCCCCTTCTTCTCATGCACCTCCCTCAGCTTTTCCCATGCTTCAAGGGCGGATTCAGCCTCATGAACATGCATCAATTGCTCATCATTCAAAGACATGATCAGCAGAGCCAGAGCTCTCTCATCTCGACGTATCCAGTCGTCTGATGCTGTGTTGGTGGCCTTGGCAGTTCCTGAGCCGTCCTTGATGTCAATGGCATCCCAAAGTCCCTTCTCAATCAACAGCATCTTCATTTTCAACTTCCAAAGGTGAAAGTTCTCCCCAGTGAACCTCTCAATGGACACTCGGCTGTCAGAGTCGCCAGCCATCTTGTGCAAAGAGTGTGGCAAAATGGGATAGTCCCGGTGTTCAACCGCAAGTGGTCAGAACCTGCTCCAGAAAATCCACTCCAGTCCAGTCCAGTCCAGACAATAGCTCGTTTGATGGTCAGACGCAGGTGTCCTATGCCTGCTATCTAGGCTTCTCGAGTGCTCAAACAGTTCTCCAAGTCCTCAGCAGCACCAGTGATAGGCACAGTGACGTGTTTCCCAGATAGGGATAGAGGTGGAGTCAGTAATGTTCAGACAGCTGTGTCAGGGCTCATAACCTGTTGAGACGTCTTGACATCTACAAACAGGAACTCAGCATACCAGATAGGTTGCTAGGTTGTTGTCAAGACTTGCAGAGGGTCTGAAGGTGCTTCCCAAGGTAGGGAAGGTCGCCTATAGTGTTTGGCAGAGTGTACTAGACAAGTAGAGTGTGTTGGACTGTTATTATATTGGTTGGGGATGCCCAGAGGGCGTCCTTTAATAACAATTTGGATCATAGTACATGTGTAGTGACAATCTAACTGTGCCCTAGCTTGGCCAAGACGGCCCTGGCCTGGCCTAGTATTGTTCCCAATCACAGGGTGTCTTTTTGCCTTTTCTTGGCGCTTCTATCAGCGCTCCAGACGTGTTCTAGGCCTTCCCAGGCCCTCTCCAGCTATTCTGGATCGTTCTAGACCATTCTGGACCATTCCAGACCATTCTAGACACAAGTGGATGTCCTCCCACATGTCCCGTGTGCTCTAAGTCCTCCCAGAGGCGCCCACAGGTAGATTCCAACACTCCCAAGCTTGCAGACCTGTCCTGGATGCTTGGAATCCTCAAAGCCCTCCAGTTGGCGCCTGTAGATCACATAGCCCAGATCCCCTTGCAAGAATGCTGTCTTCACATCCATCTGATGTGCCTCCAAGTCGTCTGTGGCAATGGAGGAGAACAGCAGTCTCATGGGACCAAACTTGGCAATGGGAGCAAATGTCTCCTGATAGTCCAATCCCTCTCTCTGAGAGAATCCTTTGGCAACAAATCGTGCCTTGTATCTATCAAGCTCTCCTGTGTCCTTCAGCTTTCGCTTGAAGACCCACTTGCATCCAATAGCTTCTCTGCCCGTTGGCAGATCCACAAGTTGCCATGTCCCATTCTTGGCAAGAGCATCCGTCTCTTCCTGAGCAGCCTGACGCCATTGTAAAGCATCTGGCATGGTCTGGCTCTCCTTGTAGCTTGTGGGCTCGTTTGTGACAAAGGAGACAGCACAGGCAACTGCAGCAACGTTTGCAGCATTGCTTGAAACCTTCCACCACTCTCCTGATGGCTTCCTGAGTCTTTTGGGGGTTGGAGAATGCTCTGCAGCACTCTCATAGTCAGAGTACGGCTCAGCGGTCCGTTCCCTCATGTTCTCCTCTCCCTCTGACATGTCTGTGTCCTCAGAGTGGTCACTGACATCCTGCAGCTCGTCACTGACATCCTGCAGCTTCATTTCAGGCCCAATTCCCACTTCCAGGCTCTCAGCAGGCATTTGGGACGTCTGAGCAGACTGGAGGGATGGAATGAAGCTCTTCTCATCGAATTTGACACTTCTGGAGAACAGGATCTTCTTAGTCTGTACATCCATAAGTCAGTATTCCTTGCTGTGGGAGCTATATCCCAGCATGATGCACTTGACGGCAGCATCATCCAGCTTCTGGCGCTTGTTGGGTTGAATGTAGGGATAGCCAATGCATCCAAACGTCCTCAAATGTCCCAGAGATGGTGGGATACCATGGAACATCTCATAAGGCGTCTTGGGGCATGCGACAGTGGGAGATCTGTTCCTCAGATAGACTGCTGTCATGATTGCTCCTCCCCAGGAACGCTTGTCCAAGCCTGACTGCTTCAACAAACATCTCTCCATCTCCACAAGGGTATGATTGGCTCGTTCAGCAACACCATTTTGCTGTGGAGTATTTACTGAACTCCTCTGATGCTGTGTGCCCTTCTCCTTGAAGTGGTCCCTTAGCAAGTTGCTCATGTACTCGCCTCCTGGGTCGGATCTGACAGCTTTGATCTGCTTTCCATGTAGGGGGACAAGTGCTGCTTCCAGCTCCTGATAGTGCCTAGCAACTTCTCCCTTGGTCTTCATAAGGCAAACATGGAAATATCTCGTCTTGTCATCAATGAATGTGACAAAATAGCGATATCCAGTGATTGTGGGTGGTTCAACTGGTCCCCAGACATCTGGGTGGATCAATCCCTGCTTCTCTGATGCTCTGGAGGCCTGTGCCTTGGGGAATGGCGCTCTGCTTGCTTTGCTGAGTGCACAAGTGTCACAAATGCTCAAGCTCCCACTGGTTTGAACGCCCTTGGCAAGCTTGGTGAGCCTTCCATTGTCTGCAACGTTCAAATGGCCGAGTCTCTGATGCCATAGGGACAAGTCCTGACTTGTTGTGTCCCTTCCAACATTGTGGGCAATCCCAGCATTTGCCTGCCCATGTGTTGTCTCGAATGTGTAGACAAATTGATTCTCTTTGGCAAGGAAAGCCGTCCCATCCTTTGCAATGATCCGAGCAGCCTGTGGTCCCACTTCAAAACAAGCTCCAGCTTTGGCAAGGCAAGCCAGTGATAGGAGGTTCTTGGTCATCTTGGGGACGTGCCAGCAGTTCTGGATTTGCAGGGGCACTGTTTTCCCCTCTGTGTTGATTACCCCTGTGTGAAGCCTTCCATGCCCCACAGCTTCCGCTATGTGATTGTCTGCCATCTCAATGGCGACAGGAGACATCTTCTCATAGTCCCCAAACAGCTCTCTGCAGCCAGTCATGTGCTGAGAGGCTCCTGAGTCCAAAATCCAAGTGTTGGATGTCAGGGATGGCATCTGAGTCCCAATGGTGGTGAAAGCAAAGCCTCCAGGCGTCTGTGGAGTCGAGTTGGCCTGGTTTAGGCCCTTCTTCTTGTCTGCTGCCCTCTTGTGGCATTCCTTCTTGATGTGGCCCTTCTTGTTGCAGTAGTGACAGACCACCTCCTTCTTCCAATCTGGCTTTCCCCCAGCCTTGTTGGTCTTCTGAGCATTCCTTTTGGCGTCAGCTTGCGTGGAGAAGGCTTTTGCTGCCTTTCCAGAGTTCTTCTTTCCATCTGCACGCCTCATTTCCTCCTGCAACAGCCTGGATGTCACAAAAGCCAAGTCCAGCTTCTCACTGGTCGACTCCAGAGTCATCACAATGGTGTCAAAGGCTTCAGGAAGGGAAGAGAGCAAGGAGAACACATGGTCCTCCTCAGAAACGGGAGCTCCAATGGCAGCAAGTTCCTGGGTCATCCTCTTGATCTTGTTGATGTGGATGGTCATGAAATCAGTTGGGTCCATTAGGGAGTTTCAATTATTCGATGAAACGCGATTTTTTCCCCACAAACGAAAGGATTTTTTGTCGCCGATGAAATGACGAATACCGGGTAGAGGGTATTTGTAGCTAGATCGGAGAGCTCTGATAGGCCCCCGCAAAATTGGGCATCTTTCATTGTCTCAATTCAACTTCCGCAACCTGCGACTCCAGAGGTGCTTTTTGCTCCATTTCAACGTCAAAACGCGGTCTAGCAACCCCTGTGCAACGTTGCAACTTGCTGGTTTTGTCATTCTTTTCAACAAGCTTTTCAACGTCGAAACAAATCCGGCTGTTCAAACCTCAACCGCCATTCATCGTTTGTGCAATGGCATGCTAGCTCACTCATTGGCTGGCCAGAAGCAAACACAAGAGCACAGCATTTTGTGTAATATTCAGGGTGTGGACGTTAAGGGCGAATATTCGTCGAATGATTGAAACTCCCTATTGTCACAGTGAGGAACTGACGTCTCAGGAAGTGTCTGTTGGCAACCCCCTTCTTGTCATGCACCTCCCTCCGCTTTTCCCATGCTTCAAGGGCAGATTCGGCCTCATGGACATGCATCAGTTGCTCATCATTCAAAGACATGATCAGCAGAGCTAGAGCTCTCTCATCTCCATGTATCCAGTCATCTGATGCTGTGTTGGTGGCCTTGGCAGTTCCAGAGCTGTCCTTGATGTCAATGGCATCCCAAAGTCCCTTCTCAATCAACAGCATCTTCATTTTCAACTTCCAAAGGTGAAAGTTCTCCCCAGTGAACCTCGCAATGGACACTCAAATGTCAGAGTTGCTAGCCATCTTGTGCAAAGAGTGTGGCAAAATGGGATAGTCCCGGTTTTCAACCGCAAGTGGTCAGAACCTGCTCCAGAAAATCCACTTCAGTCCAGTCCAGTTCAGACAATAGCTCGTTCAATGGTCAGACGCAGGTGTCCTATGCCTGCTATCTAGGCTCTCGAGTGCTCAAACAGTTCTCCAAGTTCTCAGCAGTACCAGTGGTAGGCACAGTGATGTGTTTCCCTTCGAGGGATAGAGGTGGAGTCAGTAATGTTCAGACAGCTGTGTCAGGGCTCATAACCTGTTGAGACATCTTGACATCTACAAACAGGAACTCAGCATACCAGATAGGTTGCTAGGTTGTTGTCAAGACTTGCAGAGGGCCTGAAGGTGCTTCCCAAGGTAGGGAAGGTTGCCTGTAGTGTTTGGCAGAGTGTACTAGACAAGTAGAGTGTGTTGAACTGTTGTTTGATTGGTTGGGGATGCCCAGAGGGCGTCCTTTATAACAATTTGGATCATAGTACATGTGTAGTGACAATCTAACTGTGCCCTAGCTTGGCCAAGATGGCCCTGGCCTGGCCTAGTATTGTTCCCAATCCCAGGGTGACTTTTTGCCTTTTCTTGGCGCTTATATCAGCGCTCCAGACGTGTTCTAGGCCTTCCCAGGCCCTCTCCAGCTATTCTGGATTGTTCTAGACCATTCTGGGTCATTCCAGACCATCCTAGACACAAGTGAATGTCCTCCCACATGTCCTGTGTGCTCTAAGTCCTCCCAGAGGCGCCCACAGGTAGATTCCAACAGTTTGAGTCCCTTGAGATAGCGGTGCTCGATCTCCCCTTTGTTCATGTCAGGGATCTGCATGACAAGCTTGTTGAATGCATTGTTGTATGCAATAACTGATGTGGTTTGCGCGAGATCATCCAGCTTATCACGGATCATCGAACCGAATGCTGGTGGTGAGAACCTCAGGTGTAGTGTGGTTTTGAGAAGGTTCCACATTTGGGGTGCGGTCCCCTGGCTTTCCTGAGGCCTCCACCAGATGTGAGCAGTGGATGTGAGTTTGCTTACTGCCGTCTTTGTTTCGAGAAGCGGCGGGAGGTATGCAACCACAAAGAAGTCGTCCAGTTTTGCAATGAATTTGAGAAGCTGTTGCAGACTACTCATATTGCCGTTGAAGTTGGGAATCTGCTTAGGAAGCTCCTTCGTGACAGGATTCATCGATGATGACGTGGGAGAAGAATTCTCCAATGGTCAAGAGCGTGGGCGGTCTTCCCGGAAGGCCTGAGAGTTTGCAGCGGTGGCCATCTGCATTTGCAATTGTGCAAGGATGGAAATCATCTTTTCCATCATCTCCCGTTGGGCCTCAGCTGCAAGGTGCTGAGACTCTCTTTGTGACTCGGTGACGAGTCGCTGCGATTCGAGCAGCAGGCGGTCCTGCATTTCGGCAATAATGTGTTGGGATTCCAACAGCGCCTTCTCAAAATACTCGTTAGTGCCGACCTCATCATCAGGTCGAGCGGCTCGACCCTTGTCATCCTCACTGTGAGGACCCTCATCTGCAGAATCCTGCGTCAGCACAGAGGCGGTGTTTGTTCCGGACCTGGTCCAACGGGGCTATGGGACAATGGCATGATTGAGTAATGAACAACGAGAAGAAGGATACAGGATGCTTGTCGTTTTAAGCATTGAGCAGGCTATCAGGGCTCGTAACCTGTTGTGCATAGGGCCGGTTCAGGTGTAGTACAACAGAAGGAAGCTAGCTCGACACTCTCCATGGCAATGGTACTTTGTATTGTGTTGTTGTTAAGTGTAAACAATGGGTGGAAAAAGATCTACGCTAAGAAGGAGAAAAAGTGGCTGTGCAAGCTATCTGAGCATACGCGGTTAAATGAAGCACCAGTGCGCAGCAGAAGTGGCGTGGAGTCTTGGAGCACTGTCGATTTGACAGGTTTATCTCATAAGTCCAATCTCAACACTCCCAACGCGTCCGGAAACCTCATGACAATCAACTTCATGACAATATACACAAGAAAAAGTTGACGAAAAAGTGGCTGTGCAAGCTATCTGATCATACGTGGTTAGATGGATTATAGGATGTGCAGCAGAGGTGGCGTGGAGTCTTGGGGCGCCGTCGATTTGACAGGTTTGTCTCACAAGTCCAAAACTCAACATTTGTAACCCCCTTATGCAGGCCATACAAGTAGTGTGACTCACATTTGGCCATTCCTCTGCATATCAATAAAGTACTGGAAATGCCGATATCTTCAATAGCGTCTATTGTGGGAAGGAAGGGCACCTCAAAAAAGAGTGCCGGAAGAGGCTGGCAGCAGAGCAGCTGAGCTCAGAGGCGAACCAGGCTTCTGGACATGAGGCGTTTGCCTTCTCGGCCACCAGCAGCAGGGATGGCCATTGGATCATCGACTCAGGTGCATCACAGCACATGACCAGCAACAGAGCCTGGTTGAGCAACTTGCAACCTCTCAACAATGCTAGGGTGCATGGGGCCAACAACAGGACAGTGGAGGCAACTGAGAAGGGCACAGCAACCATCCAGACAGCTCTGCCTAATGGCAAGATGACCACCTGCTCCTTCAAGGATGTCTGGCTTGTGCTCAAACTCGAGAGAAGCCTTCTGTCAGTTGCTCAGCTGGAGGGAGCAGGAGCCAACATCCAGTTTGTTGGGGGAAGATGCGAAATCAGGACCAGGAAGGGTGCGCTTGCCCTCAGCTGCGACTGTCAGGAGGGGCTTTATGCCCTGGGACAACCTCTGGATGCTGCTGCCCAGTGCCATGCTGTTGCCATCAGCACAACTTCAGCAACTCTGGAGACCTGGCATCGACGCCTGGGGCATCTCAACCGTCAGAGCGTCCAGCTCATGCCAGGAAGGGCCTGGTCCAGGGCATGGAAGCAGTAGGGGCACTGGAAACGGCACCCTGCTGCCACCAAGCTGCACTTCCTTAAGGAGCGCTCATCCAGGGCTTCAGAAGGCTTGGAACTGGTGCATTCAGATGTCTGTGGGCCAATGAGGATGCTCCCAAGGGGAGGAGCTCGCTATTTTGTCCACTTCATTGACGACAAGAGCAGGGCAGTCTTCCCCTATCTGCTCAAGACCAAGGCAGAAAGGCTTTCCACCTTCAAGATCTTTGCTGCAGCGGCTGCAACAGAGACAGGACGCTCGCGCAAGGTCCTTCAGTCAGACCATGGTGGAGAATACCTGTCCAAGGCATTCTCAAACTTCACTCAGTCCTTGGGTATCCGACACCAGCTCAGTTCTGTTGCCGCACCTCAGCAGAATGGTGTTGCAGAGCACATGAACAGGACCCTTGTTGAGATGGCTCGATGCCTGCTGCTCCAAGCTCGCCTTCTCTACAAGTTCTGCTGCATACCTGAGGAACCGAAGCCCCACTCAAGCTCTCCATAACAAGGCCACACCCTGGCAGATCTGGACAGGCAGTCGTCCAAACGTTCAGCACCTTCACATCACTGGCTGCACAGCCTATGCTTCCATTCTCAAGAAGAACCAGCACAAGCTAGGTCCAAATGCCACCAGATGCATTGTGTGCTTCTGCAATGTTGGCATTAGCATCGGGTTTTAAGGCTTTGACAGCCTTGGCTTTGGGGGGACAATTGAATGGAGTATGTTCATTCGAATTGCATAACCAACAGGGGAAGTTTTCCTTCTTCTTTGAGTTTGTGGTGTTCTTTGTGTCGGTCTTCTTGTGACTTGAGCCGTCTTTCTTCGAAGGTTGGGCTTTGAGCGTGATGTTTTCACTCTTCTTGGCAAAACGGTTGTTTTGGTTACTCTGGTGGTTTCCGTTATCCAAACGTTTGGCTGCTGCTTGTAGCCTTTCCAGATCATCGAAACTTTGTGTTCTGACAAGCTCCGCTTGATGTTCGTTCATGCCTCGAAGGTAAAACCATTTGTAGACTAGGAACGGGATGTCCGAGACGGTCTGACTGTTAATCTTTGTGAACAAGGTATTGTACTGTGAGATGGTATGGCTTCCTTTTCGCAACCTTTCTAGTTGAGTGAGTAGGACTTCCTCGTGATCGGTTGGTTGATAACGCCAGAGGAACGATCGCTTGCAAGTTTGCCAATTCGTGATGGGGTCAGCATTCCCCTTTTCGGCCTCTTTGCAGTAGTTTCGATACCATTGCTTGGCATTGCCAGTAAGCTTGCTGAATACAAAGGAAAGTTGTTCTTCTCCAGGTACAGATTTGAGGCAAAAGAACACATCGACTTGATCAACAAAATCGACAAGTTTGGAAACATTTCCCGTGCCATTGTATTTCATGACTTCATTGATCGCTGATTCAAAGAATTTGAATGACAGGCGCTGGGCTTCACGGTCTTCACTTTGGCTGCTTGTAGTTGTAGTGCTCTCCGTTGGGGAAGGCGGACAAAAGTGAGGGGCAACTGGGGCTTCAACTTTGCTGTGAGTAACGAGATTTCGTGCAAAAGGATACTCAGGGCCCGCTTTTGGGCTTCTCATTGGTGAAACGGGTAGATTGTAACTGCCAACGTGAGTATTTCTATTTTTGAACTTTTCATGTTGATGGGAAGGCGATGTAGCGAGAGGATTTGACTTAGTCAAAAGAGTCTTCTCCAACTTCTCCATCCAATGGTCAAACTTTTTGTTCACATCCATTTTGAACCTCTGCAAAAGGTGCATGACTGTGTCAGTTTGCAGTCTGGACAGTTCTGTTGCTGGTTCTGTATGCATTTCTCTAGGATCCATCTCATCTGCAACGGCATTTTTGTTGTGGGAATCATGGTAGATTGAGGCTTCATTGTTAATGTCTCCTTCTGTTGGAGTCTGTATCTCTGCCTGTAGGCACCCGATCCCCAGCCTGTGGGCAGCGTTGAATATCCCGGGTTGTGCGGCAGCCATCGAACCTTGTTAGAGTTAGATAGAGCCACAGCTGACTGATTCGTGGCGGGTTACATCCTGAGGCTGTGTTGTTTGAGCTGAGACTCTGCCAAGGATCTAGGCAATGGTCAGCACAGCCTCAGAGTGCCAACAGAGAACTCAGCATTGCTTGGCGCTGCTCAGCCAGGGTCTGCCAAGACGAGGCACAGCCATGCCAAAGGACTTGGCATCCTTGGCAGGGTACAGATAGTCTCCTATAAATGACCAGTGATTCCTGGCCCCTCCCTCTAAAGTAATAAGACAGCCTATTTAACAGGTTATGAGCCCTGCATCTGCAACTCATTGATCAATCAACATCAACCTCAACCACAACCACCCATTCCCTTTACTATTATTCCCATCTTCTCTCCACCTCCCACCACCTCAACGAACTCATCATGTCCTCTGACCATGATACTGGCCGCCTCACCATCAACAAGTTCACTGGCAAAAACTTCCACCTCTGGAAGTTCAAGATGCAGGCCATGCTGAAAGCCAACAGCTTGTGGAGTGCGATCAAACGGACGCTCCCTCTGGACACCTCCGACCAGGATGCTTGCAGGAAGGAGGAGAAGGCTATGACTGCCTTGGTGCTTTCATTGGGAGGTGAGCAACTCATGCATGTGCAGAACGCTGCAGCTGCTGATGAGGTCTGGAGGAAGCTGAGGAAGTGCATGAGAGGATGGAGATTGCGAACAAGCTCTATCTGAAATGCAAGTTCCTGACAGTGGTGATGGACGATGGAGAGAGGATGCTGGAACACATCAACAAGGTCAAAATGATGGCTCAACAGCTGGAAACAATTGGGGCAAAGGTGGACAGTGAGGACATTGTTGCCACACTGATCTACAGCCTGCCAGAGAGCTTTGAGTCACTCATTGTGTCTCTGGAGTCCAGGGCGGATGACCTGACTCTGGAGCTCCTCACTGCAAGGCTTCTGCATGGTGAGACACGCTGCTCTGAAGGACAGGATGGTGGTTGAAAGGACAGCAGGGCCTTCTAAGGCAGGAGCTGGATCAGCAACACCACTATGAAGAAGGCAGGAGGGCCTTACTTCTATTGCGGAAAGGAAGGACACTTCAAGAAGGAGTGCAGGAAGAGGCAGGCAGCAGAGCAGCAGAGCTTAGAGGCGAACCAGGTCTCTGGACATGAGGCCTTTGCCTTCTCGGCACCAGCAGAAGGATGGCCATTGGATCATTGACTCAGGTGCATCACAGCACATGACCAGCAACAGAGCCTGGTTGAGCAACTTGCAACCTCTCAACAATGATAGGGTGCATGTGGCCAACAACAGGACAGTGGAGGCGACTGAGAAGGGCACAGCAACCATCCAGACAGCTCTTGCTAGCGGCAGGATGACTACCTCACCTCCAAGGATGTCTGGCTTGTGCCCAAACTCGAGGGAAGCCTTCTGTCAGTTGCTCAGCTGGAGGGAGTAGGAGCCTACATCCAGTTTGTTGGGGGAAGATGCAAAATCAGGACCAGTAAGGGCACGCTTGCTCTCTCCTGCGACCGTTTGGAGGGGCTTTATGTCCTGGGACTACCTCTGGATGCTGCTGCCCAGTGCCATGCTGTTGCCATCAGCACAACTGCAGCAAGTCTGGAGACCTGGCATCAAGGCCTAGAGCATCTCAACCGTCAGAGTGTCCAGCTTATGGCCAGGAAGGGCCTGGTCCTGTTGAAAAGGTTTGATCAGGAAGCTCTGCAATGGGTTGATTGTGTGTGGAAACTGTCTTATTACTTTAAAGGGAGGGGCCAGGAATCACTGGTCTTTTATAGAAGACTATCTCTACCACGCCAAGGATGTAAAGTCCCTTGGCATGGCTGTGCCTGGTCTTGGCAGACCCTGGCTGAGCAGCGCCAAGCAATGCTGAGTTCTCTATTGGCACTCTGAGGCTGCTCTGGGCATTGCCAAGATCCTTGGCAGAGGCTCAGCTCAAACAACACAGCCTCAGTATGTAACCTGCCACAACTGGGTCAGCTGTGGCTCCATGTAACTCTAACAAGGCTCGTTGGCTGCCGCACAACCCGGGCTATTCAACGCTGCCCACAGTCTGGGGATCGGGTGCCTACAGACAGAGATACAGACTCCAACAGCCCTCTCCTCATTGCTTTGGGGCTCCATCGCCTTGGTCAAGCGAGTGGAGGTCTCCATTGATGTGCTGACTGGTTTGCAGTTGTCCATGCCAAAGCTGGCAAGGACCTTTTGGAGATAGTGAGAGAGCAACAGGCAATAGCAGGGGCGGACCCTGGTAATATCCACTCTACGAAACAGGTCCAAAGCACCCATGTCTGTCATCTTAAACAGCTTGGACAGAGCGGTCTTGATGCATTGATCTGCACCATGGATTTGGATGTCAGAATCATGTTGTCCACATAAGCCAGTAGATACAGGGCACTCTTGGAGTCTTGAGCATGCATAGTGTAGATGCAATGGTCAGCATTGCTCTGCACAAAGCCCAGCTGCTTGAGGTAGGCATTGAGAAGCTGATTCCGGTTGAGAGGCAACTGTTTGGGACGGTACTGGCTGCGACAATGTCTGCAAATCTGATGCCGCTGCCCACCAATGGCAAAGCCCCCAGGCTGCTCCATATAGATCTCTTCCTCAATGTCAGGGTTGAAGAATGCTGTCACAGCATGCATCTGCTCCAGGTCCATGTCCTCAATGGCTGCATTAGCCAGAACCGTCCTGACAGAGCCGAACTTGGCCACAGGGGCAAAGGTTTCCCCATAATCAACTCCCTCTCATTGAGAGAAGCCTTTGGCAATGAGATGGGCCTTGTAGCGCTGGAGAGAGCCGTCTGCTGCTCTCTTGATCTTGAAGACCCACTTGCACTTGATAGATCCCAGGTGTGGTTGGCATGCAGGCTGTCGAGTTTGGTTTGAGCTGCTTGCTCCCACGGTCTTGCATCAGGGGCTTTGAGAGCAGCCTTGAGGGAGGCAGGTTCGTCCTCTCCAGGTGCAATAGCCTCAGCCAGCAGGCCAGTTGCCTCAGCCGGCAGACCAGTCCCTGACTTCCAGTACTCTCGAGGTCGCTCTCGGATGTGGGTTGACCTCCGTTCAGGCACTTTGGAGGCCTTAGGCTTCCTGGGAGCGGATGGGATTGCTCCCACATGGCTGGGCTGGTGCTCCTGAGCATCCTCAAAGTCCTCCCCTTGCTCAGAGCCACCATTCAGCTTGTCTCTCTGCTCCGAGGCATCCTCCCGTGCCTCCCCTTGCTGAGAAAAGTCATCTTCAGCATGTGACAGCTCATCTGGAAGCCTGGGCAGCAGGATCTGGCTTGCCAGGATCTCCAGCAACGGACTGCTCATCAAACCGGATGTCTCTGCTTTCAATCAGCTTGAAAGCAGCCTTGTCCCAGAGTCGATAGCCCTTTCTAGTCTGGCTGTAGCCCAGAAAGATGCATCTGGTGGCATTTGGACCAAGCTTGTGCTGATTCTTCTTGAGAATGGAAGCATAGGCTGTGCAGCCAGAGGTGTGAAGGTGCTGAATGTTTGGACGACTGCCTGTCCAGATCTGCAAGGGTGTGGCCTTGTTATGGAGAGCTTGAGTGGGGCTTTGGTTCCTCAGGTATGCAGCTGTCATGAGTGCTTCACCCCAGAACTTGTAGGGAAGGCCAGCTTGGAGCAGCAGGCATCGAGCCATCTCAACAAGGGTCCTGTTCATGTGCTCCGCAACACCATTCTGCTGAGGTGCGGCAACAGAACTGAGCTGGTGTCGGATACCCAAGGACTGAGTGAAGTTTGAGAATGCCTTGGACAGGTATTCTCCACCATGGTCTGACTGAAGGACCTTGAGCGAGCATCCTGTCTCTGTTGCAGCCGCTGCAGCAGAGATCTTGAAGGTGGAAAGCGTCTCTGCCTTGGTCTTGAGCAGATAGGGGAAGACTGCCCAGCTCTTGTCGTCAATGAAGTGGACAAAATAGCGAGCTCCTCCAAATGGGAGCGTCCTCATTGGCCCACAGACATCTGAATGCACCAGTTCCAAGACTTCTGAAGCCCTGGATGAGCACTCCTTAGGGAAGTGCAGCTTGGTGGCCTTGCCTAGAGCACAGGTTGAGCAGGGTGCCATTTCCAGTGCCCCTACTGCTTCCATGCTCTAGACCAGGCCCTTCCTGGCATGAGCTGGACGCTCTGACGGTTGAGATGCCGCAGGCGTCGATGCCAGATCTCCAGAGTTGCTGAAGTTGTGCTGATGGCAACAGCATGGCACTGGGCAGCAGCATCCAGAAGTTGTCCCACAGCATAATGCCCCTCCTGACAGTCGCAGCTGAGGGCAAGCGCACCCTCCTGGTCCTGATTTCGCATCTTCCCCCAACAAACTGGATGGTGGCTCCTGCTCCCTCCAGCTGAGCAACTGACAGAAGGCTTCTCTCGAGTTCGCCTCTGAGCTCTGCTGCTCTGCTGCCAGCCTCTTCCTGCACTCCTTCTTGAAGTGTCCTTCCTTTCCACAATAGAAGTAAGGCCCTCCTGCCTTCTTCATAGTGGTGTTGCTGATCCAGCTCCTGCCTTTGAAGGCCCTGCTGTCCTTTCAACCACCAACCTGTCCTTCAGAGCAGCGTGTCTCACCATGCAGAAGCCTTGCAGTGAGGAGCTCCAGAGTCAGGTCATCCGCCCTGGACTCCAGAGACACAATGAGTGACTCAAAGCTCTCTGGCAGGCTGTCGATCAGTGTGGCAACAATGTCCTCACTGTCCACCTTTGCCCCAATTGTTTCCAGCTGTTGAGCCATCATTTTGACCTTGTTGATGTGTTCCAGCATCCTCTCTCCATTGTCCATCACCACTGTCAGGAACTTGCATTTCAGATAGAGCTTGTTCGCAATCTCCATCCTCTCATGCACTTCCTCAGCTTCCTCCAGACCTCATCAGCAGCTGCAGCGTTCTGCACATGCATGAGTTGCTCACCTCCCAATGAAAGCACCAAGGCAGTCATAGCCTTCTCCTCCTTCCTGCAAGCATCCTGGTCGGAGGTGTCCAGAGGGAGCGTCCGTTTGATCACACTCTGTTGTGCGTAGGTCCGGTTAAGGTGTAGTGCAACAGAGGAAAGCTAGCTCGACACTCTCAATGACAATGGGATGATTGTGTTGTTGTTAAGTGTAAACGATGGGTGAAAGAGATCTACACTACGAAGAAGAAAGGTGGCTGTGCAAGCTATCTAAGCATACGCGGTCAGATGAGGCACCATTGCGCAGCGGGGGTCACGTGGAGTCTTGGAGCGCTGTCGATTTGACAGGTTTATCTCAAAAGTCCAATCTCAACACTCCCCCGACTTTGGAGACCAAACATGCCACAAAACGGTCGAGCTCCGAAGTGTCCCGTTTGTCTTTTTCGAGATGCCGAATTCTGTGGGGACTGCGGGCACCTGCTGTGCTTTCGGTGTTTGAAGTACATTTGGGTGACACCTGACAACGCCGCACGCAGATGTGTTATCTGCAGGTGAGGAAGGAGCCCCGTTGTGCTGGTTTCAGGGTACTGATATCTTGCATTGCACAGAAAAGAGTGGATTAACCTCTTTGAAGGGGAAGTAACAAGAAGGCGGTGTGACAGGTGTTACGAGAGAAAGGACTGTCGGACGCCGCACGCCTGTGGAGAAAGAAACCCCTGTTTTCTGTGTGAGAGCTGTTCACGGGGTCTGGTGCATCGAAGTGGAGAGATACGTTGCCCGAAATGCAACAAGTCGGACCGTCGATTGAGATGGTGGTTGCGGCGGGTGTATTTCAACTAGACTTATAACGGGTGTATATCAATGAGATTTGGCGTAATCTGATTTCGTTCGGAGTCCAGTTCGGTGTCGCAGATCATCAAGTAATGGGCGAGGTAGCGGTTTCGTCAGGGCGTCAGCCAGCATGAGCTTGGACTCAATGTACTGTAGGTGAATGCGCTCGTTACCGACGAGGTCTCACAGGAAGTGATAACGGACATCAATGTGTTTGGTTCGTTGGTGATGCGTCGGATTGGCAGCAAGCGTGATAGCGGCCTGATTGTCCTCATAGATGAGAACTGCTGTCTGCTCCGTTGCTGACAGTTCGGATAGGAGACCCTGGATCCAGAGAGCTTCCTTTGCACATTCCGCGAGTGCAATGTATTCTGCTTCTGCTGTGGATAGCGCCGTTGATTTTTGACGTTGAGATTTCCATGAAATGGCAGCTCCGTTGAGCATGAATACATAGCCGGAGGTTGAGCGACGCGTGTCCGTACAGCGTGCGTAGTCGGCATCTGAATATCCGACAATATCTCCCCCATCTTTGAAGACAAGAGAGAGATCACTGGTTGTGTTTGTGTACGCGCAAACTTTCTTTGCGGCCGTCATGTGTACGGCCGTTGGTGCTGCCAGAAACTGAGATAAGTGGGAGACTGAGTAGGCCAGGTCAGGGCGAGTCCCTAACATCAGATACATTAGTGTTCCAATGATCGACTGATATTCCTTGATTCCTGATGCATCGAGGACGTCGGCTCCATCGTGCGCATTTAGATGTGAGGTCGGGTCCATCGGGATGTGATGCGGCCGCATGCCGTTAAGGTTAAACTTGTCGATCATGTCTTTGATGTACTTCTGTTGGCCGATGGTAATGCATCGCTCTGACCGGTCGTGCGTAATCTGAAGACCGAGAAGGAAAGAGATCTCCCCCATGTCCTCCATCTTGAAGCATTCGGCAAGCGCGGATTTGAGAGCGAGCAGGTCATCGAGGTCTGATGCGAAAATCGTGAGGTCATCCACGTTGACGGCAACAATCAGGATCTTTGTGTTGTCAGTCCGCTTAATGTAGAGCGCGGTGTCGAGTTCTGATACTGAGAACCCGAGCTGTTGAAGAAAGGAGTCGAGAACCTTGTTCCATAGGCGCGGCGATTGTTTAAGGCCGTAAAGGGAACGGCGTAGTTTGACGACGTCGTCAGCGACGCCGGCTGGGAGCCGCATCCAGATTTCTACGTCGAGATCTCCGTTGAGAAATGCGGTGATGACATCCATCTGATGGACGTGAAGGTGGAGCTTAGCGGCAAGCGCGAGTAGCGCCCGCAAGGTGTTAAACTTGACGACGGGCGCATATGTTTTGTTGAAGTCAATGCCTTCACGCTGCGTGAAGCCTCGGGCGACGAGGCGGGCTTTGAACTTCTTGATGGAACCATCGGCATTGCGTTTGACTTTGAAGACCCATTTAGAATCAACAAGGTGAGTGCCAGACGGTGTTTGCGTGGTGTCCGTGTCCCACGTCTTGTTAGTGCGGTGAGATGAGAGTTCAGCGTCGATCGCTTGTTTCCACTCTTTCGCGTACGGTGAGTTGATTGCCGCCTGGTAAGTGGCGGGCTCGTCAATGTCAGTGCTGCATGCGGCATGCAGTTTGGCAATTGCGGGTGTGCCGTCATCTTCGATTCCGGTGAATCGCGTCGGGGCCTCTGAATCCTTGACGTTGTCGAGGGGTTCCCATGTTGGTTCGTCGTAGCCAAGCCACTTGACCAGGAATTCCTCTCCCCCTTCACCGTTGCGAGAGAGTAAGATGCGCTCAACCACATATTCGGGAGTGGTGTCGCTCTGAGCGACAGGGCTGACGTAATCAGCCTTGTTAATTGTGACGTCTCGTGCGTCGATGATCGAATCCGTCGATGCATCATAAAAGCGATAGTTGCCTTGTTTTGTGGGGTGATATCCCACTAGTCGGAACGGTCCGACAGCGCGAGCTCCGAGCTTGCGGTGTGTGCGACGGCGCACAGGTTGATGCATATAGGCCACGCTCCAGATGGTGCGGAGGTTTGATACATCGGCAGGGGTCCCAAACCAACGTTGGTATGGGGTCTCTCCGTTGAGAGACGTTGATGGCGTCCGTTGACGCAGGTAGTTGACGGCCATAGCGAGTTCTCCCCAAAGTTTGAAAGGAGCGCGGCTGTCATGAAGAATCGCTCGGACCTGGTCCATGAGCATACGGTTGAACCGTTCAGCAATGCCATTTTGCTGAGAGGAGTACGGGTGAGTAGGGTTTAACGTGATCCCATCGGCGAGCAGCTCAGCCTGTAGGGGATAGTATTCACCGCCGTTATCGCAGCGCAGCTCCTTGATCTTGGAGTCGAGATGGCGTTCAGCGTACGCGCAATAGTTTTGCCAATAATCGTTGGTTTGATCTTTGGTCTTGAGGAGGTAGATGACGGAGTACCGTGTGTATTCGTCAATGAACGTGAGGATGTAGCGGGCGCCAGAGAGGGAGAGAAGATTGGCGCCCATGTCAAGAATGTCCGAGTGTATGCGATCAAGTGGTTTGGTTGCAGGTCGAGAGTTTTGCCCATTGAAGGGCAGCCGAGTGGATTTACCGAGGGAGCAGCCGGAGCACAGCGCGTGTTCCGGTTCGACGTTGTTTGGCAGATTGAGAGAATAGATCAGATTCGCAGCTTGAAGCGCTCGTTGTCCAATGTGCCCAAAGCGTTGATGCCATAGTTTATAGACATTGCGGTCCTTTGTTTTGCAGCTTTGGTCGCAAAAGCAGCGGCGGTGGTTTCAACATAACCATCGATAAATGGCAGGTTTCCGTTGTGGCGGAGCGGTAGGATAACGCGGCCGTTCTTTAAGATGGAGGAACCGTTAGTTGAGAACGTGATTTCGTAACCGTCCCGGTTCAGTGGCGATGTGGAAACCAAGTTGCGGCTCGCTTCAGGTACGTAGAGCACGTCGACCCAGACAATGGCTTCGTCCGTGTCGTTATTGCTGATGGTGAGTGTGCCTGCTTCGCGAGCAGTAAGGTTTTCGCCGTTTGCGACGCCGATTTGGACTGCCGGGATGGGTCGCAAGTCAGTAAGGAGAATAGCGTCCTTGATAATGTGGTGCGTTGCGCAAGAGTCAAGGGCGATTGAATGCGAGGACCTGTGGTTAGTTGCCAAAACGAGGTTTGCTTCGGTAGCGGGTTCTTGCTGATGTTGTTTAAGGAGCTCGCGCGTGTCCTTCATTTTCGGGCAGTCCTTCATCCAATGACCGGTTTGTTCGCAGAAGAGACAGGGAGATCCTGGAACTGAGCGGCGGCGTTGTTTTTTCCACGATTTTCGGGTCGCGTGTTCATTGGTGTTGGCATCCGAATTGCCATGCATCACATGGGCTTCAACGTGAGACTCGGTTTTGGGCACACGAGCGCCCCGTTCTGAGGTAAGCTGTTCCTGTCGGATTGCGGCTTCCTGCATGGCGTCCAGATCCAAGAGATCCTTTGAGATGATGGCCGAGTAGATAGGACGCTTGAGTCCCTTGAGATAGCGATGCTCGATTTCTCCTTTGTTCATGTCGGGGATCTGCATGACGAGTTTGTTGAATGCATTGTTGTATGCAATGACCGACGTGGTCTGTGAAAGATCATCCAGTTTATCACGAATCATCGAGCTGAACGCTGGTGGTGTGAATCTCAGGCGTAGCGTTGTTTTGAGATGGTTCCATGTTCGAGGGGCGGTCCCCTGGCTTTCCTGGGTCCTCCACCAGATGTGAGCGGTAGATGTGAGTTTGCTTACCGCCATTTTTGCTTCGAGAAGTGGCGGAAGGTATGCAACCTCGAAAAAATTGTCCAGTTTTGCAATGAATTCGAGAAGTAATTGCGGACTACTCATATCGCCATCGAAGTTGGGAACTTGTTTAAGGAGCTCCTTTGCGACGGAATTCATTGAGGACGACGTGGGAGAAGAATTCTCCGATGAGCGAGAGTGTCGGCGGTCCTCCGGGAAGACATGAGGGTTTGCAGCGGCGGCCGTCTGCATTTGCATTTGTGCGAAGGTAGAGATCATCTTCTCCATCATCTCTCGTTGGGATTCAGCCGCAAGGTGCTGAGACTCCCTTTGTGACTCGGCGGCGAGTCGCTGCGATTCCAGCAGCATGCGTTCCTGCATTTCGGCGATAATGCGTTGGGATTCCAACAGCGCCTTCTCCAAATACTTCTTGGTGACGATCTCGTTGTCAGGTCGAGCGGCTCGACTCTTGTCGTCCTCACTGTGAGGACCCTCATCTGCAGAATCCTGCGTCGGCGCAGGGGCAGTGTTTGTTCCGGACCTGGTCCGAATGGGGCTACGGGACAATGGCATGATTGAGTATTGAACAACGTGAAGAAGGATGCAGGATGCTTGTCGTTTTAAGCGTTGAGCGGGCTGACAGGGCTCATAACCTGTTGTGCGTAGGTCCGGTTAAGGTGTAGTGCAACAGAGGAAAGCTAGCTCGACACTCTCAATGACAATGGGATGATTGTGTTATTGTTAAGTGTAAACGATGGGTGAGGGAGATCTACACTACGAAGAAGAAAGGTGGCTGTGCAAGCTATCTAAGCATACGCGGTCAGATGAAGCACCATTGCGCAGCGGGGGTCACGTGGAGTCTTGGAGCGCTGTCGATTTGACAGGTTTATCTCAAAAGTCCAATCTCAACACACTCCACAAGCTGTTGGCTTTCAGCATGGCCTGCATCTTGAACTTCCAGAGGTGGAAGTTTTTGCCAGTGAACTTGTTGATGGTGAGGCGGCCAGTATCATGGTCAGAGGACATGATGAGTTCGTTGAGGTGGTGGGAGGTGGAGAGAAGATGGGAATAATAGTAAAGGGAATGGGTGGTTGTGGTTGAGGTTGATGTTGATTGATCAATGAGTTGCAGATGCAGGGCTCATAACCTGTTAAATAGGCTGTCTTATTACTTTAGAGGGAGGGGCCAGGAATCACTGGTCATTTATAGGAGACTATCTGTACCCTGCCAAGGATGCCAAGTCCTTTGGCATGGCTGTGCCTCGTCTTGGCAGACCCTGGCTGAGCAGCGCCAAGCAATGCTGAGTTCTCTGTTGGCACTCTGAGGCTGTGCTGACCATTGCCTAGATCCTTGGCAGAGTCTCAGCTCAAACAACACAGCCTCAGGATGTAACCCGCCACGAATCAGTCAGCTGTGGCTCTATCTAACTCTAACAAGGTTCGATGGCTGCCGCACAACCCGGGATATTCAACGCTGCCCACAGGCTGGGGATCGGGTGCCTACAGGCAGAGATACAGACACCAACAGAAGGAGACATTAACAATGAAGCCTCAATCTACCATGATTCCCACAACAAAAATGCCGTTGCAGATGAGATGGATCCTAGAGAAATGCATACAGAACCAGCAACAGAACTGTCCAGACTGCAAACTGACACAGTCATGCACCTTTTGCAGAGGTTCAAAATGGATGTGAACAAAAAGTTTGACCATTGGATGGAGAAGTTGGAGAAGACTCTTTTGACTAAGTCAAATCCTCTCGCTACATCGCCTTCCCATCAACATGAAAAGTTCAAAAATAGAAATACTCACGTTGGCAGTTACAATCTACCCGTTTCACCAATGAGAAGCCCAAAAGCGGGCCCTGAGTATCCTTTTGCACGAAATCTCGTTACTCACAGCAAAGTTGAAGCCCCAGTTGCCCCTCACTTTTGTCCGCCTTCCCCAACGGAGAGCACTACAACTACAAGCAGCCAAAGTGAAGACCGTGAAGCCCAGCGCCTGTCATTCAAATTCTTTGAATCAGCGATCAATGAAGTCATGAAATACAATGGCACGGGAAATGTTTCCAAACTTGTCGATTTTGTTGATCAAGTCGATGTGTTCTTTTGCCTCAAATCTGTACCTGGAGAAGAACAACTTTCCTTTGTATTCAGCAAGCTTACTGGCGATGCAAAGCAATGGTACCGGAACTACTGCAAGAAGGCCAATGACGAGAAATATGCTCCCATTACCAATTGGCCAACTTTCAAGCGACCTTTCCTCCAGCTTTACCAACCTCACAATCACAAGGAGACCCTACTCACTCAGCTGGAAAGAATACGACAAGGAAGCCATACCATTTCACAGTACAATCCTCTTTCACGAATATTACCAGCCAGTTCATCATGGAGATTCCGTTCCTGGTCTACAAGTGGTTCTACCTTCGAGGAATGAACAAACATCAAGCTGAACTCGTCAGAACTAATCATTTTGATGATCTGGAAAGCCTACAAGCAGCAGCCAAATGTTTGGATAACGGAAACCACAAGAGTAACCAAAACAACCGTTTTGCCAAGAAGAGCAAAAACATCATGCTCAAAGCCCAACCTTCAAAGAAAGACGGCTCAAGTCACAAGAAGACCAACACAAAGAACACCACAAACTCAAAGAAGAAGGAAAACTTCCCCTGTTGGTTATGCAATTCGAATGAACATACTCCATTCAATCGTCCCCTCA
This sequence comes from Powellomyces hirtus, assembly GCA_025526995.1. Classification (NCBI taxonomy): domain Eukaryota; kingdom Fungi; phylum Chytridiomycota; class Chytridiomycetes; order Spizellomycetales; family Powellomycetaceae; genus Powellomyces; species Powellomyces hirtus. The sequence continues at coordinate 971,260 of JAHLKG010000002.1, forward strand.
AAGCCAAGGCTGTCAAAGCCTTAAAACCCCCTGCTAATGCCAACATTGCAGAAGCTCACAATGCCACTACATTGGCTTACCTGGATTCAGGCTGCTCACAGCACATGACGAATGACATTTCCATTCTCGAATCCTCAGAGCACTTGACACATGTCAGATTTGGAAACAACGCCTTTCTGGAGACCGAAGCAAAAAAGAACGCTACCTTGAAGCTTTCAGATGGAGATGTACCTCTCACCAATGTTCTCTATGTTCCAAAACTCGCCAAAACCCTCATCCCTGTCTCTGCACTCGCCAAAGATGGAAAGAGAGTTACCTTTGAAGATGAGAGCGCCGTCATTCAAGACTGCAACGGCACTACAAATGACATCACCATACCTCTCGTTCAAGAAAAATGTATCACATCTCACCAACTCCGATGGCTTTCGTCACCCAAACTCGCAGACAGGTCTGGCTGCCTGGGGGTCTGGCTGCCCCTGGTGGGGCGGCCGGACCCCGTGCCATCTCGGCCGCAGTGTTGGCTGCTTTGTCGGCCTCTTCTGGGGCTGGTTCTGGTTGCTCTTCCTTTGTCAACAAAGGAACCCTCTGGCATCACTGTTTGGGCCAACCCGGCATCCACATTATGAAGAAACTCAAGCTCCCAATGACCAACAAAGTCTGCAAAGGATGCGAGTTTGGTAAGCACAAGCGCTCACCATTCAACGGTACAATGACACAGTCCAAGATGCCACTCGATCGCCTACATTTTGACCCTAACAGGCTGCACATACTCGCGGTTGGCAATGAGAAATATGCCCTTGTTGTGATCGATGACTATTCATGCTTCACATGGATCTTCTTCTTGAAGACAAAGAGCAAATCTACTGCAAAGTTGATTGAATTCATCAACTTCATCGAAAATCAGACCAACGAATGGGTCAGACGACTTCATTCCGATCGAGGGGGGGAGTTTGTCAATCACAATCTGAAAGCATTCATTTCAAAAAAGGGCATCCTGCATGAACTCACCGCTGCAGATCCCCTCAGTCCAACAGTGTAGCAGAAAGGTTCAACCTCATCCTGTTCAACACCATTCGTTCATTGGAACACTCATACGGCATCCTGAAACAACTCTGGACCAAGTTAGCAGCTACATCAGTCTACTTACGGAATCGCCTCCCCCACAAGTCCAATGACAAGATTCCACCGTACGAACGGCTCAACAGCAAAGAGCCCTCACTTTCTCACCTTCTTGTGATTTGGGCCAATGCTTTTGTGCATCTTGTCAAGAGAAAACAAGTCTCAAAGTTGGCACCGTGCGCTACACGTCTCAAACTCATTGGTTACAAATTTGACGGCGCTTACCGCTGTTGGGATCACAACCCTCAAGAAATAGTCATTTCTTGTGATGTAACCTTTGACAAAACCTCAGCACCCGAACTAGCAAAAGACTACATCCCACCCAAAGAACTCTATAAAGTTGAAGAGATTCTCAACTCACGTGACGGTCCGGAAGGCCCCCAATTCCTCTGCAAATGGCTGGGATTCAAAGACGAAGACAACACATGGGAACCGATCAAAAATGTAAATCATTTGACGGTCTTTGCAGACTACATCAATGAGAAGACGGCAATCGCTCTTTTGGCTGCAAGTACCAAAAAACCCCAGACCTACAAACAAGCGCTCTCATTGGACGATGCGCTGAAGTGGATCAAGGAGATAAATGCCGAGTTGAAGTCCCTTCACACCAATGAAACATGTATAGTCATTAACCCCAAATCCTTAGCGCAAGATCGACGGCCCATCTGCACCAAACGTGTCTTCAAGATTAAGCAAGACCTGAATGGCAACCTCAACAATACAAGGCTCGGTTTGCTGTGAAAGGCTTCGATCAATGCTACGGTATCAACTACAATGAAACCCACGCTCCGGTTGCCAAGATAGCTATCCAACACGTCCTTCCCGCTCTTGCAGCCAGTCTAGGCTTGAAATGCCATCAAACGGATATAGTAACCACATTCCTGAATGGGATTGTTACCGAGACCATCCTAATCTATGCCCCTGAAGGCTCTGGCTTTCCGCCCGGGACCATCCTTTGACTCCGAAAGGCCCTCTATGGTCTGAAACAAGCCCCACGCAAATGGTACTCCCTGCTTCACAAGGAACTGACCTCCTTGGGATTCAAGCGCCTGGCAAATGACAATGCCATTTACATCAGAACTCTACCTCAAAGTGACTCATCGCAGTACATCTCCGTCTACGTCGACAATCTTCTCATCTTCGCAAAGACCAAATCGGAAATCTTGTCAATCAAGGCATCCCTGCGCAACAAGTTCAACATGACCAACCTAGGCAAGGTTAACCACTACCTGGGGATGAGAGTTTGACGCAACTACTCTCAGCGTGTCATCTTCCTCAATCAAGAGTCATATGTAAATGACATCCTTGAGCGCTTTGGTATGCAAGTCTTGGAAATATCAGCGTTTCCAGTACTTTATTGGAAATGCAGAGGATTGGACGAATTTGAGGCAGTCTGCTTGTATTGCCTTCATAGGGGGTTTACAGAGCTCTTCCGCGATGCAGATGACAATGTAGCGTTGTCAGATGCATGGAGATGTAATGTATGTGAATGTATTATTATGTCTCAAGTCTTATCGGTAATGTCTCGCTTGTCGAGCGTTCTAATCTATTTTTTCTCCAATCACGTGAGCACACGTGATCCAATTCAGCTCTTAGCGTTACCGGTATGACGGTCACGCGTTCTAGCCGGAGATTCCAAGTTAGGATCTAATGTAAGGACTAACATTGAGTACGCAAGGCTCAACATTCCAATAGCAAGACTGCAAGCCCGTCAATACCCTAATGGACCAGACCAAGCTTGAACCCTACAAAGTCGAAAATACAAAGACTTCACCTAACTTGCAAGAAGGAGAATATTGCGGAATCGTTGGCTCTCTCATGTACCTGATGATTTGCATGCGCCCTGACATTGCTGTCGCTGTTGGTATGCTTTTTTGCTTCCCAAGCAACCCCTCACCTCAACATCTGCCCGCTGCAAAGCATGCTCTTTGCTACCTACGTGGGACATCCGCTTACAGCCTCTGCATTGGCGGAAACAACGTTACCCTTCACTGCTTTGGCAACGCTGACTGTGGAAACAACATCATTGATCAACAGTCAATCACTGAGTACCTTTTCTACATTGAAAATGCGGGCCCCGTTACATGGGTTTCGAAGCACCAACCCACCGTTGCTCTCTCATCTACCGAAGCTGAATACATGGCACTTTCCTTTGCCACTCAAGAAACAATCTGGCTCTGCTCACTTCTGCAAGAACCCCAAATCCCCAAATATCTCGATGAAAATGCTTGACCCACAATATTCTATGAAGATCAGTCATGCATTTCATTGGCAATGAACCCCGTGCATCACGCCCGTACCAAGCTCATTGACATTAGGCATCATTTCATCCGTGATCACATCAACAAGGAGATTCTTCTGGAGTACTTACCCACAGCCGAAATGGTCGCCGACTGACTTATGAAGCGTCTACCGGCACCGGGATTCAAGTACCATCGCAAAAACATTGTTGGGATACCGAGGAGCTCCGGCCGGTGACTCAGAAGCCTTTATTCCTTTGCTTCTATTCTTTTATCTTGGACACTATCGTACTGTACCATCCACAATTCCTTGGACGGTACATGGCTATTTCCATCACTCTGCTACCTACGAACTGTGCCACCTTCACGTCTTATGTGGCACACGGTTCCATGATTAACCCTCTACCACCACGCATCTTTGGTGGCACGGTTCCCACTTGATTCCCATTGTTCTCCTTGCATTGTGACATTAGGCCCCTTGCGTTCCTTTCATTTGCACAGCTCTTTCATTTCCCATTGTTCTAGAGCCGCTGCTGTCTTCACCCATTTTGCTCTTAAGCCCGGGGGCTCCTTACTCCCGCCCCCTGCTCTGAGAGAAATTTATGAAAGACTTGTTATACTATCGGCAATACACTACCTTTTGCTCTTTGCTACTTGCACCTTTAAGCTTGGCCGTCTAAGCAATTACTTTCCAGCGTGCCTACTTGCAACTGGTTATGAGCCCTGCTCCTGACGACGTAGCTACTTTTGCTCAGTATGCATTTGAGCACCCTACACGTGCTTTGCCTTTAGCAGCTTTCACCTTTACACCCTCCCTTCTACCTTCGGTCACCCACCTCATCTACCAACCCACATACTACTTCAATATGGCGGACACCTCAGGAAATGGAGATCAGCATCTAGAAGATTGGGTCAGGGACAATCAGTATCGAATTCCTGATCCAGTGCGTCCACCTACCGTCAAGTGGGCAGATCCTTTGGAAGGACCTTCTTCTCCCAGGAGAGAACGTGCAGCTACTTTCACTGACAAGGGAAAGGCATCTGCATCTGATCTCAAACCCTCTGCACCCCTACCTGACAAACGGCATGTTGCACACCCTGTTGATGAACCCAAAGAAACTGACAATACATCGTCAGGTTCTGAGGGGGACCAGTCCGAACCAAGCGATCCCCAGGACACTGCTTCTGAGGGGGAACCTCCCCGTTGGGCACCCCGCCTGGCTAAGGACATCAACACACTCAAAAAGGCTTTCAGTATCCAACGTGAAATCACTGACAGTCTTCGGGCAGCCCTCATTGAGACCCACGACTTTATTGAAACGGTCATGTCTCTTGCAATGAGGGGCACTTCTCCAACTAAAGCACCGGAGGAGGAACCTAACCGTGCCATACAGCATGAGGGCAGCACTTATCCCTTAGCTGAGCCAATGCATTTGGCCAGTCCTCACAAACACTTTAGCGTTGTCAGCCCTACACCCTTAGCTGTACCCGCACCTATGTTTCATGAAGAGACTACTAGACCCGCAAGCCTGACGACTAGTAGCTATCTCGCCCATGTGGGTCCACCCCTGTCTACTGCAAGCCAGGGCGACCCCAATGCCATCAAAGCAATAATCGCTTCTCTTTCCAAGAACCTGAAGAACTTCTCTAGACGCAACAACAGTGGCCAACCTGACTATCAGAGTCTCTTTGACTACATCCGTGCGTTCAACAACTACTTTTCAGTTGCCCAACTCAGTGACGCCAACCAAGTACTTCTGGCTGTATCTTACCTGACTGGCGAAGTGGGTCAACGTTACCAATCCTACCAATTGGCAATGAATGCTGGCACTGAACCTTTGATTGCGACTTGGGAACAATAACAGACTTACCTCAAGAAAGCCCACTGCCCTATCGATCATCAGGACTTTATCCTTGAAAAGTTCTATAATCTTAAACAGGGGAAGCGTTCAGTGGATCAGCTTATCAAGGCATTTCTGGATCTGCGGATCCAACTCCCTCGTCCTCTCATGTAATAATACTAGGTCCGTTGCCAGAGTCTAGTCTTCTATTCGGGAATTCCCTATGTCTAGTTCTACTGTAAGATCTCTAAGTCCTGAATACGCCCTTGTCGGAGTATTCCTACTTTTCTTCTGGACCGCAGGGCGGTCCCGGTCACGTGATGGCCATCCGTGGCCATCCCTAAGGTCTAGTACCCTTCGGGATGCTGACGCTAGCATCCATCTTGCGCGGGGTCCTTCCCGATGCGTGTCTAGGCTTAGGTTGGCGAGCCACGCCTCATTACACCCCCCTTAGATTCGCGACTATCTGTTAGGCTCGAATCTCTTCAGCGAGGCGAAGCTTGCCTAAGCCGGGCGGCGGCGGGTTAACGGATGCTGACGTGGTTGTGGGAAGATGAGGCTGGGGAGGCGGCCCTGGTGCGGGTCGCGTCGCGGTAGTCTCCGGCGGGTAGTCTCCGCCCTTCGTGGTGCGCGAAGTCATCAGAAAGTCTATTTCTCTCTTCGCAGGGGCCCTAGATGAATCACGAGTAGCTTCCTCCATGCAGATTTCGATAAGTAACATCTGCTGCGCTCCGTAGGGGATGAAACACTAACACCTGAATTTCCGAGCGTTCCCAGGCAGATCGAGCCTTTAAAAAGGTACTGCCCGTTGAATCTCCCCCTCTCGCTCTTCTTTTCTTTGTAGCTCGACAAACTCACACCACACACACACACACACACACACACACACACACACCATGGCTGACACCCCCAACAACTCTCCTCCCCCCCCCCCCCCCCCGACACCACCACCACCATGGGCAAGCGCCGGCCCGCCCAACAACTTGCGAAAGGCGCAACCAAGCGGGCCCAGCCCGCCCGGGTAAGTAGGGGTCGGGGCTCATCCTCGGGTGTGGCAACTCGTCTCATGTTGCCCGTCTTCCTTTGTTACCTACAGGACCCCTCGGTCCATGAAAAGTCCACCCCCAAGGGGTCGGCCGACTTGCCCGCTTGCTGGAAGTGCCATCTTTTCCGCAAGGGCAAGATGTTCACGTCGGAATGCCACCATCTGGTGTGCCGGCCCTGCATCGTGGCGGCGGCCGACGACACGGTATGTTCTCCTTTCGCTGAGGGGCGGCCTGATGCCTTCCTAACGGTGTGGTTCCTTTGTTCCTTTGCTTTCCAGAACGACGGCCCTCAGGGCCAGTTGACGTGCGGCGCCCCCCACTGCGGCCGGGTCCTCTTCTTTGCGGCCATCCCCGCCGGGTGCCAGTTCGCTGGCTGCAACCATGTCGGAGCGGACCTCCGCATGTTCCCATGCAACCATCTCCACTGCATGGGCCACGTCCGCGCGAAAGTAGTACTCTTCGGCCTGCTGCTGTCTTACCTGATTAACTCAGCTCTCTTCGCAGCAAGATGAACGTGGCAAATTACACCCCCCTCTGGTGCGGGTTGGGCGACCGGTGCGGGTTGGGCGACCGGTGCCACGGCAACCGGTGCCAGTTCTCCTTCACCAAGATTGGTTGATTAGTTCTCCCCCCCCCTCTTTCTTGTATATACTTTCGATTGTTGTCTGTTGCTCCCTTGGGGCCTGGCCTCCGGGCCGTAATCAAATTCAGTACCAAAATCTCATCGCTGTACTTGCCTTCTCATCGCTGTGCTCCTTTGAGCCTTGTAGCATTTCGTATGCGTCCGCTGTGTCCAATGTCACTCGGCTTCTTCCCGGCTATGGTGCTCATGGTAGATGCCCTGCATCACACTTCCCCGTTGGGAAGACCGCCCAGCGGTTCCCCGGCCATCGTCCAACGATGCCGGTATCTCACCTAGTGAGGTCTACTGCCTCGCAGTTTTCGGCTCATCGCCCAGCGATCCCGGCATCTCGCCCAGCGAGGTATGCTGCCCAGCAGCCTTCGGCCATCGTCCAACGATGCCGGCATCTCACCTCGTGAGGTCTACTGCCTCGCAGTCTTCGGCTCATCGCCCAGCGATCCCGGCATCTCGCCCAGCGAGGTATGCCGCCCAGCGACCTTCGGCCCATCGTCAAACAATGCCGGTATCTTGGCCGAAGCCCTTCTCTTCCCCTTCGCGTGGGTATGTACTGCGGCCATGGTCCCCGCGGGTCTCGAGGTACGCTGCCATGCAAATCTGGTGCCGGTCACCTTGCATCGGCAAGCCGGTCGATGCCCAGCATCACCCTTCTCACCCAGTGAGGTATGCCGCCCAGCGGCCTTCGGCCCATCGTCAAACGATGCCGGTATCTTGGCCGAAGCCCTTCTCTTCCCCTTCGCGTAGGTATGTACCACGGCCATGGTCCCCGCGGGTCTCGAGGTACGCTGCCATGCAAATCTGGTGCCGGTCACCTTGCATCGGCAAGCCGTCGGCTCATCGCCCAGCGATCCCGGCATCTCACCCAGTGAGGTATGCTGCCCAGCAGCCTTCGGCCATCGTCCAACGATGCCGGCATCTCGCCCAGCGAGGTATGCTGCCCAGCAGCCTTCGGCCATCGTCCAACGATGCCGGCATCTCGCCCAGCGAGGTATGCTGCCCAGCAGCCTTCGGCCATCGTCCAACGATGCCGGAATCTCGCACTGTAATGTCCTCTACCTCAAGTAGCATCTCTCTTGTTAATTTACGGTACAGCTCGCAATCTAGGTTCTCTTACGTCGCCTGGCTGCTAGCCTTTGGCCGCGGTCCTCTCCGGGGTGCTCCCGGAGCCATTCTTCCAGTGCGGTCGTTCCCTTCACGTGTGCATACGGCTCCCACGTGTTCTGGGTGTTGTCGTAACCTGTCCACTTGACTAAGAACTGCTCGGTGTTCCTGTGCCATCTGGCATTTAGGATCTTGTCCACTTGGTAGGTCTCCTGACCGACTTCATCCTTCTCGGGCTCAGGCGGGGCGGTGACCTGTCTGTACGGGGTACCGTCCGGGTCGTGGTAACGTCTCAGAATGCTGACATGAAAGACTGGGTGCAACCCGGTGAACTCCTTGGGTAGTTCGAGCTCGTAGGTGTCAGGATGCGGGCCCTTGCCGCGTACTGTGAATGGCCCAATCCATTGCTCAGCCAGCTTTTTGTTCCTTGTGGTGACGCTGGCAATCGCGATACCCTCGCGATGAAGTAAGACCTTGTCACCCTCTCGGTATGCTTCCGCGTGCTTCTTGCGGTTGTAGTACTTTGCCTGCTGGTCCTGTGCGTCTCGGAGCCGTTGCTGCACGATGCGACTCACGTCGGCGAATTCCTTAATCCGTCTCTCCACGGTGGTTCGTGCCGATTGCCTTATCATCTCCCCGGGGTTAGGTGCTACCCATTGGTTCGGTACACGGGGAACGCGGCCTAGGTCAATCTCGAAAGGGGATAGTCCCGTCGATGTCTGCGGCGTTCGGTTGTAGTTGTACTCGAGGGTGGGGAGTAAACTCTTCCAGTTGGAGCCGGCATAGTCGAGATAGGGGCCCATGATTCCCTTGATCGTCTTGATGGCGTTCTCCGCCTTGCCGTCGGTCTGTTGGTGTCGTGCCGACGAGAGTTCCTGCTTGACGTCGAGTGCCCGCATCAGGTACCGCCAGAATTCTGATAGCCACTTGGGGTCCCGATCGCTCACGATGGTGTGGGGTAACCCCGTGTGGCGGAATGCCTGTTTCAGAAAGAGTTGAGCCGTCTCCTGAGCTGTAGCGCATGTATTAGTAGGTAGAAGTATCACGCGGCATGAAAGATAGTCAACGATGAGGAGTACGGCGTCCGCCGTCTTGGTCAGTCTCTTGCCGGTGTGGTGCGAAGGGTTCTTCGTCACGTCGGGCTCTACCCGAGGTTCCCCACCCTTAGAGCCTGACGTGGGGAAGAATATATCCATGCCGATTTGTTGCCAACGAGCGTCGGGGATCGGTAAGCTGCGGAGGAAGCCGATCGGCGCGGCGCACTTGTGACGTTGGCATGTAGGGCAAGTGCGGACATATTGGTACACATCACGCTTCATGTGAGGCCAATAGTACGACTCCAGAAGTTTGGCGAGCGTCCGTTGTACACCGGAGTGGCCGCCGTTCGCGAGGGAGTCGTGATGGGTCTGAAGAAGTGGCCCCCGTAGACTGTCGGGGACGTACCGACAGTCGTGGTACATCAAGAATCGGTCCGGAGGGGAGTCCACTGCCCGGAATCGGCGTGCATGGCCGGACAGGTTCTCCTGTGGGCCGTCAAGGGTTAGTAGGATGTTTTGGCCAAAATCATCGGATGCGAGCGCTCGGGTCCAGTCCGCATCGGTCGGCATGTGCGTCGTTGCGGTTATCTCCGGTTGCACAATGGCGGTGACCACATCGATCTTGGCCTGGCAGGTCGCACACTTGGGGGCGTAAGTCGGGTCGCGACTTAGGAAGTCGGCGATCGAGTTCCATGTGCCGGGGAGGTATTCCACTGAAAAATCGAACTGTTGGAGGAACTCGACCCAGCCCGCTTGGCGATGTGACAGGTGGGGTTGTTCCTGAAGGTAGATCAGGGATTTGTGGTCGACAAAAGCACGGAAGGGCGGCCGATGAGGTAATGGCGGTTGGCGCGTATAGATTTGACCAGTCCCAGTAGTTCTTGTTCATGTACGGGGTATCGGGTCTCGGCGGGTTGCATCTTGCGGGAGTAGTATGTCACCGGGCGAAGTTGTGGAAGGTTAGCCAAGCCTGATTTGGTGGTAGGTAGTGGATGAGGGTATGGGAAATCCCCTGCGGCCGGCTGTGCCAGCCATCCACCATAGGCGTAGCCCGATGCGTCGGTAAACAAGTAGGTGTCGAGCGCCGGGTCGAAATACGCTAGGGTAGGTGCCGAAGAGCATAATTCCTTTAAGCGACTGAACGCCTTGTCCTCCTCGTCGCCCCATTGCCATGGGCGATTGCCGGATTGTAGGTTCGTTAACAGTAGGGCGATCTGTGCATACTCCGGGATGTATTCTTTGACGTAGTTGACAAGGCCCATAAAACTAAGGAGTTCCAGGGAGTTGGTCGGGCGAGGTCGTTCCCGGACCGCAGTCACCTTGGAGGAGGCGATACTCAGGCCATCCTTGCCGACTCGGTGGCCGCAGAACTCGACTTCGTCAACCGCCCATTGACATTTGCTGGGTTTGACGTGGAGGCGATGTTCCGCCAAGGTCTTGAGCACCTCGTCGACGTGCTGAATGTGCGAACTCATGTCGGTGCTGAATATGAGAATATCGTCGAGGTATGAGATCACGTAGGCGTCGTACTTGTCGCCCAAGAGTTTGTTGGTTAGTCGCTGGAATGTAGCAGGTGCATTAGTTAAGCCGAAAGGTAGAACATTGTATTCGAAATGTCCAAAACGTGTTCGGAACGCTGTTTTCTCCCTATCTTCCAGTCGGATCATGATGCAGTGGTACGCGTCGCGGATGTCGATCGCGGTGAATACCCGCATGTTGACAAGCCTGTCGCGCAGCTCCGAGAGGTTCGGAAGTGGCGTGGCATCCTTGTGAGTCATCTTGTTCAGTGCCCGGTAGTCAATGCAGCAGCGTAGGCCGCCGTCCTTCTTTGGGGCAAATAGGACGGGCGCGCCCCACGGACTGCGAGAGTGTGAGATCCATCCCTTGTCCATTAAACGCTGCATCTGCTGGCCAAGCTTGTCCAGTTCGTCAGGGCTCAAATGCCGGAGTGGCTGCATCACGGGCTTCGAGCCGGGTTTGAGCCGAATAGTGAAATTGTCCTCGCCTCGGTCCGGAGGCATGCCTGACTGCTCGGTGAATAGCGTCGTGACATATTTCTCTAGGGTCAGTCGGAGTGGATGGTCGGCTGCCAGCGCCTCTAGCGGGTCCTCTTGATCTACCGCCTTGGCTTCAGTGTTGGTGTGGCGTCGTTCCTCCAAGATTGCCCTTTTCTTGGCGTCGGCCGTCCGTACGAATTGAGCCTCTGCGACTGGAATCGCATCTACGATGTGTATCTCGAAAACTCCAGTGATCTCGCCCTTCTTCATCAAGCGTTTCCATTGCTTGGCTGTGTAGATTCCCTCTGCATTGAGTGCTGGCTTCGCCGGCTGGAATCTGCGAGGCCGTACCTCTCGTGGGGAGAGTAGGCGGGCGGCGCACGCGGACGGTGCTTCCCAATGGCGGTTGGTCGATTTGGCTCGAAGGCTAAGGGTCTGGCCGTCGTGGTAGAACGTCATCGTTGGAAAGCCCCCTTGGTCGAAGAGCCCTCGGACGTCCAGCCCCAATATGAATGGCAAGCCCAGTATGGCATCGACCCTGATCGGCACGACCACGAACGGTACGGTATCCTCCCGGTAAGTGATCTTCTCCTCGGTGAACACCGAGAGGTCCCCACAGGTCATCTTTGTTGCCCCGTAGTTTCCCGCTCTGTCGCCCCACCGGACCTCCAGCGGAGTTGGAGAGGTGTAGGTCCAGAGGCCGTGTTTGGCGGCCCAAGTGTTGCTGATGATCAGCGTGTTACATCCGGTATCGATTAGGATGCGGGCAAAGTGCCCTTGTACCTTCCCGTGGACCACAAATGTCTTCCTGTGAATGCGGGGTCCCGGTCTGTCCGTGGGGATCTTGTCTTGCATCCGGGGTTGGGGTACTGAGACAGTGCAAGCGTTCAGCACCCGGGGCGAAAATCCGAGCTGTTGACTGAGCCCCCATCGCTGACCGCCTCGTCTCCGGACCCTTCGGTGATCTCTACAGGGGCGGCGAACGTCCTATGCTCACCGGCTTTGCCTTTACTTGCTGGGCACCCACGGGCGTAGTGCCCCTTGCCCCCGCAATTGAAGCATTCGTTGCGCTCCCGGCGTTCATTGTAGATGGTGTGCTCACGGTGTGAAGTCCCTTGGTAGTTGTCCATACCGCGTGTGGGACGGCCTGAGCCGTAGGGTGTGTGGCGCCCCCGTTCTCGTGTTTGATAGTTCCCTCGGTGGACCTGGGCCGGCTGGACTGCGGCGTACTGACGTCTTCTCCCGTTGGGGGTCACCCGCACGAGGTCGTCCGCATAGCCTCGAATCTTGTAGCATAACAGGGCTTCGTTCTGTAGCTCGGTGATCGGAATCTCGGCGCCGTTGTTCCTCATGATCGCGGTATAGCAGTGGTCTCGAATGCGCTGGCCAACGTGGTTGGTCGAGAATCCGGTCAAGAAGTAGTTGCGCTCTTGCTGTGGGGTAAGTCGCTCCTTATCGTCGAGCGTTGCGATCTGGGCCCAAAGGGTATTGAACTTGGCGATGTACTCCGATATGCTATTAGTGAAAACCAGACGCTTCATCTTTGCCTCCGCGGTGTTTCGTAAGTTGGCAGGATAGAAGCGGGTGCGGAGTGTCCTCGTGAACTCTTCCAATGTCGTGGGCAGGTTGCCGGCATCTCTGAGCATTTGCCACCACTCGTCGGCGGTCTCCTTGAGGTACCCCGAGATGTGGTCGACATCCCGGTGGTCCGTCCTGAAGTCGGTTGCCTCAAGGTAGCGCGTGTGGACCTTCAAGAACTCATCGACCTTCGACACCATTTCTTCACTGTTCCCTTTTCCGTCGAAGTGTGTCAGCTGCTTGCGAAGGTTCTCACGGCGTTCCTTCTCGGCTTGCATTCGTGCGCGGTTTTCTTCCGCCAGGATGATGTCGACGTGCGGTGTTGCAACCGCTGGTTGGACTGGGGTTGGAATCCTTGAGAGAAGGGCTTCGAAGCGGGCCTCTCCCATTGCGATCTGTTCCTGCAGTAGGCGTTGGGTCTCCGCCAATTGTGCAGCCAACATTGCAACGGGGTTGCCGATCGGTGTGTCAACTTCGGGTTCTCCTACTGCCGGGCTTTCCCCTGCCATTGGGCTGTTCCTGGTGCTACGTGCCATTGTTGTCGTCTACGGGGTGGTGCTACCATGTAATAATACTAGGTCCGTTGCCAGAGTCTAGTCTTCTACTCGGGAATTCCCTATGTCTAGTTCTACTGTTAGATCTCTAAGTCCTGGATACGCCCTCGTCGGAGTATTCCTACTTTTCTTCTGGACCGCGGGGCGGTCCCGGTCACGTGATGGCCATCCGTGGCCATCCCTAAGGTCTAGTACCCTTCGGGCTGCTGACGCTAGCATCCATCTCGCGCGGGGTCCTTCCCGACGCGTGTCTAGGCTTAGGTTGGCGAGCCAAGCCTCATTACATCTCACCTCTGAAGAAGAACGCAACTTCTACAAGAGGGCCCGTGATCCCCATTACCTCCTGTCAATCACGGCTGGCAATACCAATTGTCAGCTTAGTCTGGCCGAACTTCAAGCCACTGCCTTACGATTGGAGGCTTTAAACAAGCTGTTAGCACGTACAGACTCTGTCATCGAGTCACAACTGCGCCATCGCAGGGCGCATTACGCGATCACGTGAACCCACGTGATCAACTCCGATATAAGTAGTTTTCCTTCCATACTTAATATATCGGTGGGACTTTTCTCTTTTTCTCCAATAAGAGCGGGATTAAGTTACTTCGTTGTTCTGCTCAGTCAACTACCCTAAAGCTTTCTCAATCATCTACTCAGATACTCTCAGACCAACAGGTTATGAGCCCTGAAATGGTAGGCAACGAAACGAGCCCCCGGTACACTCGTAGTATGTTAAGACGCCTAGCGGGTCGACGGACCCCAGGGTCCAATATGCTACAACGAGCCGTAGATCGTGCCGCAAAGAAAAGCGCACGAGTGCCTGGTGAATGGACATCACCAAGCAATGGAGGGAACTCTGCCGATAACGAGACACTGGCAGAGCCAACGCCCTTGAGTGTCGATGCCAACAAGGGCGACGACGCATTGGAAGGGCGTACCCGAAACATCGACCGACGCGATGGCAAGGTCGATACCCGTCCCCTATCAAGCAGTACGGATGATCACAGAACGATCAGCTACAGTACTCCAGCGGCATTCCCAAGTGGGGAATCAGCGAACACCGTGCATGTACGCCCGCGTGGGGCGGACATGGATAGGATAGATAGGCTTGAGAATTCTCTAGCCCAACTAACGGAAATGCTCCAAATGAAATGGCGCATGGATCAGGATGTGAACATCCCGATCAACCCTCAGGTACGTACGGCGCAACGGCGCGTACGCACACCATCACCCACTCGCAACGACGGGTTCGCTGCACCGTGGACAGAGTACAATCAGGAGATTGGAGCTCAACAGGAATACCAACGTTCTCCAATCGAACGCCGCCCTACGTCACCGACATCGAGCATACACAGCGTGACGACCAAAATCATCGACAGTCGAGGTGCGAAGGCTTTCGTGGATGGAACGCTGAAAGATATTGGGTCCTAAAATGGAGAATCCAATATGGTAAAACTTCGAACGTTCATCGACAAGATTGAGACAGTTGTGAAGTACGAAATGGTTCCGTCCGAGTTTCTCGTAGATTTTGTGGCTACGAAACTCACAGGATGGGCATACACTTGGTGGCAGTCGCTCTCCCCAAGTAAAAGGAACAAAATTCCGACGTGGCATGACTTTGAAGACGTTGATTCAGGAAGAACCAACACCGGTCTTAGGTCCGCCCTTCTGGCGCGCTTCGCGCCACGAAACCACACTAGAGATTCGCTGCAGAAACTACGGGAATTGCGTCCCAAAGGCCGCATGGATGAGTACATCACTCAGTTCAACATGCTGGCATTTTCTCTGCCGAAGACACCGGATTACGTCCTTCAGGATTACTTCATTAACGCGCTAACACCAGACCTTGCGGCCTTGGTTCAGGCTAATGAAGAAAACATAACTGATTTGAGCAGTTTACAGGCCGCCACATCCAGGATCGCCGCCAACATGGCTAAGAAACCTAGCGGGACCGCAACGGATACGCGACCAGGTGCCGCATACACTGACGCCTCTAAGAAACCAAAGGGTGGCAAGAACCACAGGGAGAAGTCAACGGACGGCAAGAAGGACAAGGAATCCACTCCATCAAACAAAGGCCAACCACACAAGTCGGGTTGTTGGGCCTGTGGAGACCCTAAACACCGGACACAGGAGTGTCAAGTGTTAAAGAAGTTCAAATCCGAGATGGAGAAGAACAAGACGAAGGAGTCGTCTGATGGTGCTGTTAGCACAAATGCTGTGGAAGCATTACATGTCTGGGTCCGCCAGGATCAACCGTATGAAGCCCTCATTGACTCTGGCGCGACGGACCACATGACACCCCACAAAGCGACCTTGGATCACTCAACCGTGTACAGTGATGTCAGAGCTGTTATGCTGGCTGACAAAACATCACTACCCTCTACAGTTCGAGGTACGGTACGAGTTGAAGTTAACGGCTATCCAAATCCGCTCGAGCTGGGCGGAGTCCTACATGTGCCAGGATTACGACGAGATCTCGTATCGGTAGCGAAATGTAACGATCAAGGCGTTGACGTGCTCTTCAAATCAAATGGAGACGTCATTTTCACGCAAGACGGCAAAGATATCGCCAAAGGCGTACGCCGCAACAACGCGTATTACCTGCAAGGTACGCTACTGTCTGAAAGTCTGTCGTCAGATTCAGAAGTATGCACGGTCAAAGTCTCTCCTACACTCGCCCATGCTTGTCTTGGACACGTTGGCAAACACGTCCTGGAGAAGATGGCATCGGTTACGGACGGTTGGTCCGTAGTGGGGGATCTAAGCGACTTCAAAGATTGTGAAGCCTGCGTGTTAGGAAAAGCCGCTCGTCTTCCATTCTCCCCTGGTAACGTTGAAACCAGGGAGATCTGTGAGCTGATTCATTCAGACGTACAAGGACCATTTCGCATCCCTGGTTACGAAGGATCACGCTATTCCTTGGAGTTCATTGAACACGCATCCAGATACGTGACTGTTTTCCCTATTCCTTCAAAGGATTCAGCAGTCATACTCGACAAGTTTCTCATCTACAAGGCTTGGATTGAGAAACAGACTGATCGACAAATCAAGATCCTACGGACGGATCGAGGCACCGAATACTTTGGCGAGGTTCTAGAGTACCTATTGGAAAATGGTATCACTCATCAAAAGTCCGCGGCCTATTCGAGTCAGCAAAACGGGATTGCCGAACGATGGCATCTCACGGCGCTGGACAGGGTCCGCGCCACCTTCGCGGATACAAAACTACCTCGAAGATTCTGGCCTGCTTTACTGGTAGCGGCTGGATACATCTATTCCCTTACGTACAACTGCATCAACAAGAAGACGCCGCATGAAATACTGTTTGGCCGGCGTCCTGATGTCGCCCATCTTAGGCGTATCGGTTGCGTGGTGTATTCCGTTCTAACAAGCAAAGGACGCGATAAAATGGGAAATCGAGCAAAGAAGGCTTACTTGGTAGGCTATGCTCAACCCACAGGTACCAAGGGGTATCTGGTATGGGATCCTGTTACTGACAAGGTCAAAGTGTCACGAGACGTGATCTTCAAAGAAGACTTGGGACTCGAATCCAAATATCAGCAGGATCCAGCACATCTTGACCTTCTAGATGAAGAGAGTCAGGAGGATGACGTCGAATACACCGTGGAGGCGATTATCGACAAGCGCCGCAGTAAGGTGCACACAAAAGAGTACTTGGTTAAGTGGGAGGGATATCAAGAACCTACGTGGGAGTCCCGACTTTCACTACTCGATACTACAGCACTGGATGACTGGGAAAATCGAGTAGCCGCGTACGATGTCGGCACACGACGAAATGACCCCATCGCTGCATACGCCGCCCGCGCGCGGACTCAAGCAACAATCAACAAAGACGCCATGACATGGAAGCAAGCGATGAAAACCCCTCAGAAGGAGGAATTTCTCAAGGCTGCACGCATTGAGTACCAATCCCTGGTCGACAACGGTACATGGGAGCTCACCAAGCGTCCACGTAACAAGCGCGTGATCAAGACAACATGGGTCTTTCGAACAAAGGTCAATCCCGATGGCACCTTTAACAAGTTCAAAGCCAGAGCAGTAGCTCAAGGCTTCTCTCAACAACCCGGTCGCGACTTTGGTGATACATATTCACCTACGCTACCATTCACAGCGCTACGCCTCTTCTTGGCGTATTGTGTCCAGCACGGGCTGGACATCCACAGTATGGATGCTGTCACCGCCTTCCTTAACAGCGATATTGATAAGGATATCTATATCGAGCAGTTTGAGGGATTCGAAGATCCGGATCACCCCAAAGGCGATTGGGTCCTGAAGCTACTGAAAGCTCTCTACGGCCTGAAGCAATCACCTCTTCTTTGGTATGAGACCTTGAAGACTGCACTGTTGAAGCTCGGCTACGAAGCGGTTTCTGTATGCCCGTGTATCTTTTTCAAGTACGCGACAGACGACCGTACACCTCCGTCGAACGACAATTTGGTCCTTATTCTCGTCTTCGTCGACGACCTGCTGATTGCAGCGAAGGATTCGGAGATTCTGGCGAACAGCAAAATGGAGTTACATTCGAAGTGCAAGTTTACGGAACAAGGTCGCGTCACCAGTCACCTTGGTCTTGTCTACAAATATGATTTCGACTCTCCTGTTCGTACCCTCGAAATCTCAAATGTCAAGTACAATCGACGACGCTCTTGCACAATTCGGCATGAGCGACTGCCATCCTGTCTCCACCCCGTACGCCGTGTCAGCGCGTAACCAACAACCGGAGGATTCGACCCCATTCACGAATCTGAAAATGTATCAGGAAGCAGTGGGGGTCCTCACTTGGGCCTCCATCACATGGCGATGGGATATCGCCACTGCAGTCGGTTATGTTGCGCGACGCGTCGCCGCACCTACCAACTCCGACTGGAACAATGTTAAGCGCATTTTCCGCTATTTGAAGGGTACCCGCGAATATGCCCTCAAGTTTACATCCGAACGAAATGATCCGCGTGGCCTACGCGTATTCACGGATGCGGATTATGCAGGAGAACTCACCGACCGGACGTCCACTACAGGTATTTTGGCCCTCTACAATGGGTTTCCTGTTCTGTGGAAAAGCAGCAAGCAGAAGTGCACCGTCCAAAGTACGACCGAAGCGGAGTATATAGCTGCCAGTACCGGTCACAACGAAGCCAAATGGCTACGCCAACTCTTGGCGGAAGTTCTGGGACCTCAACCGGATTACATATCTCGACCGGTCCCTCTCCATGTCGATAATCAGAGCGCCGGGGCCTTGATTCAGTCTAAGGCTATCAACCAACGCACCAAACACATCGACGTTCGGTACCACGCTATACGCGATTCGTTCGCGAAGCAAATTATCGAAATCATCGACACCAATACGGACGATCAACTGGCGGACATCTTTACAAAGCCTTTTCCCACTGTGAAACATAAGGACACTGTCCTGAGGATTACGAATGGGACTCATATATTTGATGAGAGAATACGCAATGAGGGCGCGCCTACGGAAGCACACCGAGCCCAAGTGTTACTCGCTGAATGTCAGGAGAATTACTCACAACACTGGCTTACCTTGGCAACTACACCGCAATTGCGGAACCCAAAGCAATGCCTCCCAAGGAGGATGGGCCTGCCCCTCCTCCATCCTCCTCATCGCTTGAGGGTGAGCGTCGGCTTGAAGAACCCGATGGTCCCTCCAACTCCTCAGCTGCCCTCTCCTCCTCCTCCTCTTCCTCATCATTATATGGAGCTTCACGCTCCAGGATGTCCCACATCCTCTTCACCTCCGCTGCAGACTTCTTGTCCGCAGTTCTCTTCTTCGCCTGGGCCGTATCCTTGCCCTTCCCAACCGCCAGCTTCCGGCTCCGCCGGTCCTCTAGTATGGACCTCAGTCCATCAAGCGTCCCGGTCGCCCGTGCGTGACCCAGAGGCGTACCAGACCTCGCCCGGTCTTTCACCCGGTCTTTCGCCTGCTCGATGTGATGTTCAAGGACCCCTTGACGGTCCTTGCGGTGGAACTGTCGGGCATGCGCCGCCAACATCGTTCGAATCTCCACTCGGGACAACCCCGCAGTGGGTGCGCCTCCCTGTGGCGCAGAGGGCACCACTGACGACGGCACAGCAGGAGCTGTGGTCGTCGCCGGAGCAGTCACCGGCGGTCCTGTCTTTCTCGCCGTCTGCTTCGCTTTGCCCGACCCTGACAACTACACCGGCACATAGTTAGAGCTTACGCCTCATTTGCGCGGATCTCATAGACGTACCCTAGCCATTCCTCGTATTCTCAAAGTGTAATAAATGGGGGTGTTTGGGGGTGTGCGCGGGGCTGTGTAGTATGTTAGATAGAGTAACTCTCTCACTGCCAGACTGACAGGTCTGAGTGGGGGTGTTAGCACGTACAGACTCTGTCATCGAGTCACAACTGCGCCATTGCAGGGCGCATTACGCGATCACGTGAACCCACGTGATCAACTCCGATATAAGTAGTTTTCCTTCCATACTTAATATATCGGTGGGACTTTTCTCTTTTTCTCCAATAAGAGCGGGATTAAGTTACTTCGTTGTTCTGCTCAGTCAACTACCCTAAAGCTTTCTCAATCATCTACTCAGATACTCTCAGACCAACACAAGCGGATCAATCAGTTGGACTCATCATCTTCTTCAGCCCTTCAGTCTGGCAATAAGAAGAAACAGAAGTCATCTCCAGCTGCCAACACTGCACCTGTGCCGACTACTTATTCTGTCGCAGCTCCAGCCATGTCTGTGCCCCCTAAGAAACCTTCTAAGCGGGACGCTATTCCAGTTAAGGCTACTGTGACTTGTCCCTTTTGCTCTGCTACCGGCAAACACAACTATTGGGATTGCCTTAGGGCCACAGACTCCCAAAAGCGAGCCGAACGCAAAAAGCGCAAATTGGAATACCACCAGAAGCAACTGGCCTCCGCTAATGCCATGATGGCTACTTCCTCAGGCCTTCTAGTTGCCTCTACCGCTCCCACCTTTGCCTTGGAAGATTCCGCATCTTGTAAAGCATTTAGAACAGCCTCAAATTGCAAACTCAAATGGGTGGTTGATTCCGGCGCCTCTGACCACATGTGCTATCAGGAATCCACCTTCCTACACCTCAAGCCTATCACCCACACTGTGGAAGTGGCTAACGGTGTTATTGTTGACGCTACTGGCTTTGGAGACATTTGAGTGATGTATCAAGTACATGGACTGATCATCCGGGCCGTACTTTTTGTCCCATCCTTTCACCACAACCTACTCTCTGAGCCTACCTTGTCAAAGCGGAGGATCAATCTTTCTTTCAAGCGTACCCATTGCTCTATGGACCTACCAGACGGGATCTCTCTTACCATCCCTTGCACGCCATCCGGTCAATTGCCCTTCACCTGCAAACTTAGAATGGCTGCACTGGCCTCCAGCTTGGCACTGGCTATTGGGGCTCCCACTATCCTGTCTCTGGGAGACTATCTCCTTTGGCATGCTCGACTTGGTCACCCTTCCTATGACCGCTTCAAAGAGCTGGCCACCACTTTACCTCTTGCCTTCACTTTACCGCCTTCAGACGACATTCCTCTTTATGCTGAATGTGCCGTCAGCAAGGGCCATGGAGTGGTCAAACCCAAAGTCAACCCCACCATCTATCCTGACAAATCCGGCCTGATCCACGTTGATCTCTTTGGCCCAGTTTCAACTCCTTCTCTGTCAGGAGCTACCTATTCTCTGGTTATCCTTGACCAAGACACACGTTATTCCAAAAGCTACTTCTTAAAGGGCAAGTCAGCCCATACCGTCCATTCCTGCCTATTGGATTATGCTGCCCTCTACAAAACCCAACGTAGCTATCTTATCAAGCAAGCCCACAAGGATCAAGGCTCTGAATTCCTCAACAAAGTGAATCAGGGTTGGAGTGCTTCTCAATGCATCATCTGGAACACCACGGCTGCTTATTCTTCCTTTCAGTATCCGGTTGAACGTATTTATCGTACCCTTGCGGACATGGGACGTACACTGCTCCATGCAGCTCATTTCACTCTGGATTTCTGGGCTGAAGCTTGGAATACTGCAAACTATCTACGTAACCGTCTACCGGCCCGTGAATATACCAAGACACCTTTTGAAGCTTGGACCGGCATTAAACCTAAGCTGGACCATCTTAAACTCATTGGGTGCGCCGCCTATGTAACCCCGGTTCTTATGAAGGACAAGCTCCTTCCACGTTCATGGACTGGCATTCTAGTTGGCTATGGCCTTTCCTCACCTACCTACCGTATTTGGAATCCGGCCACCTCTTCCATTGTGGAAACCCATGACATCCGCTTTGATGAATCTAAATTATTCTGGGACGCAGCTCTTTCCTTGGATCAACTCCAAGGCTTCAGGGTGGCTGAGCTTCCCATTGACAATCCCACTGGCAATGACCTTCCCACGTCTGGCTCTGCCGGCAGCTCCTCTGACGAGTCTTCCTTATCTGAGGATGAGTATGAAGTGGAGAAGATCACACAGCATTGCCACCATTGTGACAAGCTCCAGTTCTACATCAAATGGAAAGGTTATCCATCTTCTGACAACACTTGGGAAGATGAAGACCGGCTTGATCATTGTCACGAACTTCTCAATCAATACCTTGAGGACAATGACTTGGGCAACTCATCACACACCTGACACACCCATGCCTTCCAGACATCTGCTGCTACGTCTGAAGCCACTACTGTGCCTTGCGATTACGATGTGCCCAATACTCTCAAGCAGGTCCTTGCTTCTCTTCACCGTGTCTCTTGGGAAGCTGCCAGGAAAGCCGAACTTGACTCTCTGACCTTGAACAACACCTGGTCAGTTGTTGACCGTCCAGCACCCCCCACCAATGTTGTGGATTCCCGCTGGGGCATTTTCGACTTGGGATGGACTTCCAACCTTCTCAGGACCCTTTTGGAGGGGGCGCCAGTGCCTCTTTGTAATAATACTAGGTCCGTTGCCAGAGTCTAGTCTTCTATTCGGGAATTCCCTATGTCTAGTTCTACTGTAAGATCTCTGAGCCTTGAATACGCCCTCGTCGGAGTATTCCTACTTTTCTTCTGGACCGCGGGGCGGTCCCGGTCACGTGATGGCCATCCGTGGCCATCCCTAAGGTCTAGTACCCTTCGGAATGCTGACGCTAGCATCCATCTCGCGCGGGGTCCTTCCCGACGCATGTCTAGGCTTAGGTTGGCGAGCCACGCCTCATTACACCCCCCTTAGATTCGCGACTATCTCTTAGGCTCGAATCTCTTCAGCGAGGTGAAGCTTGCCTAAGCCGGGCGGCGGCGGGTTAACGGATGCTGACGTGGTTGTGCGAAGATGAGGCTGGGGAGGCAGCCCTGGTGCGGGTCGCGTCGCGGTAGTCTCCGGCGGGTAGTATCCGCCCTTCGTGGTGCGCGAAGTTGTCGGAAAGTCTATTTCTCTCTTCGCAGGGGCCCTAGATGAATCACGAGTAGCTTCCTCCATGCGGATTTCGATAAGTAACATCTGCTGCGCTCCGTAGGGGATGAAACACTAACACCTGAATTTCCGAGCGTTCCCAGGCAGATCGAGCCTTTACAAGGTACTGCCCGTTGAATCTCCCCCTCTCGCTCTTCTTTTCTTTGTAGCTCGACGAACTCACACCACACACACACACACACACACACACACACACACACACACACACACCATGGCTGACACCCCCAACAACTCTCCTCCCCCCCCCGACACCACCACCACCATGGGCAAGCGCCGGCCCGCCCAACAACTTGCGAAAGGCGCAACCAAGCGGGCCCAGCCCGCCCGGGTAAGTAGGGGTCGGGGCTCATCCTCGGGTGTGGCAACTCGTCTCATGTTGCCCGTCTTCCTTTGTTACCTACAGGACCCCTCGGTCCATGAAAAGTCCACCCCCAAGGGGTCGGCCGACTTGCCCGCTTGCTGGAAGTGCCATCTTTTCCGCAAGGGCAAGATGTTCACGTCGGAATGCCACCATCTGGTGTGCCGGCCCTGCATCGTGGCGGCGGCCGACGACACGGTATGTCCTCCTTTCGCTGAGGGGCGTCCTGATGCCTTCCTAACGGTGTGGTTCCTTTGTTCCTTTGCTTTCCAGAACGACGGCCCTCAGGGCCAGTTGACGTGCGGCGCCCCCCACTGCGGCCGGGTCCTCTTCTTTGCCGCCATCCCCGCCGGGTGCCAGTTCGCTGGCTGCAACCATGTTGGAGCGGACCTCCGCATGTTCCCATGCAACCATCTCCACTGCATGGGCCACGTCCGCGCGTAAGTAGTACTCTTCGGCCTGCTGCTGTCTTACCTGATTAACTCAGCTCTCTTTGCAGCGAGATGAACGTGGCAAATTACACCCCCCTCCGGTGCGGGTTGGGCGACCGGTGCCACGGCAATCGGTGCCAGTTCTCCTTCACCAAGATTGGTTGATTAGTTCTCCCCCCCCTCTTTCTTGTATATACTTTCGATTGTTGTCTGTTGCTCCCTTGGGGCCTGGCCTCCGGGCCGTAATCAAATTCAGTACCAAAATCTCATCGCTGTACTTGCCTTCTCATCGCTGTGCTCCCTTGAGCCTTGTAGCATTTCGTATGCGTCCGCTGTGTCCAATGTCACTCGGCTTCTTCCCGGCTATGGTGCTCATGGTAGATGCCCTGCATCTCACTTCCCCGTTGGGAAGACCGCCCAGCGGTTCCCTGGCCATCGTCCAACGATGCCGGTATCTCACCTAGTGAGGTCTACTGCCTCGCAGTCTTCGGCTCATCGCCCAGCAATCCCGGCATCTCGCCCAGCGAGGTATGCTGCCCAGCAGCCTTCGGCCATCGTCCAACGATGCCGGCATCTCACCTCGTGAGGTCTACTGCCTCGCAGTCTTTGGCTCATCGCCCAGCGATCCCGGCATCTCGTCCAGCGAGGTATGTCGCCCAGCGACCTTCGGCCCATCGTCAAACGATGCCGGTATCTTGGCCGAAGCCCTTCTCTTCCCCTTTGTGTGGGTATGTACTGCGGTCATGGTCCCCGCGGGTCTCGAGGTACGCTGCCATGCAAATCTGGTGCCGGTCACCTTGCATCGGCAAGCCGGTCGATGCCCAGCATCACCCTTCTCACCCAGTGAGGTATGCCGCCCAGCGGCCTTCGGCCCATCGTCAAACGATGCCGGTATCTTGGCCAAAGCCCTTCTCTTCCCCTTCGCGTAGGTATGTACCACGGCCATGGTCCCCGCGGGTCTCGAGGTACGCTGCCATGCAAATCTGGTGCCGGTCACCTTGCATCGGCAAGCCGTCGGCTCATCGCCCAGCGATCCCGGCATCTCACCCAGTGAGGTATGCTGCCCAGCAGCCTTTGGCCATCGTCCAACGATGCCGGCATCTCGCCCAGCGAGGTATGCTGCCCAGCAGCCTTCGGCCATCGTCCAACGATGCCGGAATCTCGCACTGTAATGTCCTCTACCTCAAGTAGCATCTCTCTTGTTAATTTACGGTACAGCTCGCTATCTAGGTTCTCTTACGTCGCCTGGCTGCTAGCCTTTGGCCGCGGTCCTCTCCGGGGTGCTCCCGGAGCCATTCTTCCAGTGCGGTCGTTCCCTTCACGTGTGCATACGGCTCCCACGTGTTCTGGGTGTTCTCGTAACCTGTCCACTTGACTAAGAACTGCTCGGTGTTCCTGTGCCATCTGGCATTTAGGATCTTGTCCACTTGGTAGGTCTCCTGACCGTCTTCGTCCTTCTCGGGCTCAGGCGGGGCGGTGATCTGTCTGTACGGGGTACCGCCCGGGTCATGGTAACGTCTCAGAATGCTGACATGAAAGACTGGGTGCAACCCGGTGAACTCCTTGGGTAGTTCGAGCTCGTAGGTGTCAGGATGCGGGCCCTTGCCGCGTACTGTGAATGGCCCAATCCATTGCTCAGCCAGCTTTTTGTTCCTTGTGGTGACGCTGGTAATCGCGATACCCTCGCGATGGAGTAAGACCTTGTCACCCTCTCGGTATGCTTCCGCGTGCTTCTTGCGGTCGTAGTACTTTGCCTGCTGGTCCTGTGCGTCTCGGAGCCGTTGCTGCACGATGCGACTCACATCGGCGAATTCCTTAATCCGTCTCTCCACGGCGGTTTGTGCCGATTGCCTTATCATCTCCCCGGGGTTAGGTGCTACCCATTGGTTCAGTACCCGGGGAACGCGGCCTAGGTCAATCTCGAAAGGGGATAGTCCCGTCGATGTCTGCGGCGTTCGGTTGTAGTTGTACTCGAGGGTGGGGAGTAAACTCTTCCAGTTGGAGCCGGTATAGTCGAGATAGGGGCCCATGATTCCCTTGATCGTCTTGATGGCGTTCTCCGCCTTGCCGTCGGTCTGTTGGTGTTGTGCCGACGAGAGTTCCTGCTTGACGTCGAGTGCCCGCATCAGGTACCGCCAGAATTCTGATAGCCACTTGGGGTCCCGATCGCTCACGATGGTGTGGGGTAACCCCGTGTGGCGGAATGCCTGTTCCAGAAAGAGTTGAGCCGTCTCCTGAGCTGTAGCGCGTGTATTAGTAGGTAGAAGTATCACGCGGCATGAAAGATTGTCAACGATGAGGAGTACGGTGTCCGCCGTCTTGGTCAGTCTCTCGCCGGTGTGGTGCGAAGGGTTCTTCGTCACGTCAGGCTCTACCCGAGGTTCCCCCCCCTTAGAGCCTGACGTGGGGAAGAATATATCCATGCCGATTTGTTGCCAACGAGCGTCGGGGATCGGTAAACTGCGGATGAAGCCGATCGGCGCGGCGCGCTTGTGACGTTGGCATGTAGGGCAAGTGCGGACATATTGGTACACATCACGCTCCATGTGAGGCCAATAGTACGACTCCAGAAGTTTGGCGAGCGTCCGTTGTACACCGGAGTGGCCGCCGTTCGCGAGGGAGTCGTGATGGGTCTGAAGAAGTGGCCCCCGTAGACTGTCGGGGACGTACCGACGGTCGTGGTACATCAAGAATCGGTCCGGAGGGGAGTCCACTGCCCGGAATCGGCGTGCATGGCCGGACAGGTTCTCCTGTGGGCCGTCAAGGGTTAGTAGGATGTTTTGGCCAAAATCATCGGATGCGAGCGCTCGGGTCCAGTCCGCATCGGTCGGCATGTGCGTCGTTGCGGTTATCTCCGGTTGCACAATGGCGGTGACCACATCGATCTTGGCCTGGCAGGTCGCACACTTGGGGGCGTAAGTCGGGTCGCGACTTAGGAAGTCGGCGATCGAGTTCCATGTGCCGGGGAGGTATTCCACTGAAAAATCGAACTGTTGGAGGAACTCGACCCAGCCCGCTTGGCGACGTGACAGGTGGGGTTGTTCCTGAAGGTAGATCAGGGATTTGTGGTCGACAAAAGCACGGAAGGGGCGGCCGATGAGGTAATGGCGGTTGGCGCGTATAGATTTGACCAGTCCCAGTAGTTCTTGTTCATGTACGGGGTATCAGGTCTCGGCGGGTTGCATCTTGCGGGAGTAGTATGTCACCGGGCGAAGTTGTGGAAGGTTAGCCAAGCCTGATTTGGTGGTAGGTAGTGGATGAGGGTATGGGAAATCCCCTGCGGCCGGCTGTGCCAGCCATCCACCATAGGCGTAGCCCGATGCGTCGGTAAACAAGTAGGTGTCAAGCGCCGGGTCGAAATACGCTAGGGTAGGTGCCGAAGAGCATAATTCCTTTAAGCGACTGAACACCTTGTCCTCCTCGTCGCCCCATTGCCATGGGCGATTGCCGGATTGTAGGTTCGTTAACGGTAGGGTGATCTGTGCATACTCGGGGATGTATTCTTTGACGTAGTTGACGAGGCCCATAAAACTAAGGAGTTCCAGGGAGTTGGTCGGGCCAGGTCGTTCCCGGACCGCAGTCACCTTGGAGGGGGCGATACTCAGGCCATCCTTGCCGACTCGGTGGCCGCAGAACTCGACTTCGTCAACCGCCCATTGACATTTGCTGGGTTTGACGTGGAGGCGATGTTCCGCCAAGGTCTTGAGGACCTCATCGACGTGCTGAATGTGCGAACTCATGTCGGTGCTGAATATGAGAATATCGTTGAGGTATGAGATCACGTAGGCGTCGTACTTGTCGCCCAAGAGTTTGTTGGTTAGTCGCTGGAATGTAGCAGGTGCATTAGTTAAGCCGAAAGGTAGAACATTGTATTCGAAATGTCCAAAACGTGTTCGGAACGCTGTTTTCTCCCTATCTTCCAGTCGGATCATGATGCAGTGGTACGCGTCGCGGATGTGGATCGCGGTGAATACCCGCATGTTGACAAGCCTGTCGCGCAGCTCCGAGAGGTTCGGAAGTGGCGTGGCACCCTTGTGAGTCATCTTGTTCAGTGCCCGGTAGTCAATGCAGCAGCGTAGGCCGCCGTCCTTCTTTGGGGCAAATAGGACGGGCGCGCCCCACGGACTGCGAGAGTGTGAGATCCAACCCTTGTCCATTAAATGCTGCATCTGCTGGCCGAGCTCGTCCAGTTTGTCAGGGCTCAAATGCCGGAGTGGCTGCATCACGGGCTTCGAGCCGGGTTTGAGCCGAATGGTGAAATTGTCCTTGCCTCGGTCCGGAGGCATGCCTGACTGCTCGGTGAATAGCGTCGTGACCTATTTCTCTAGGGTCAGTCGGAGTGGATGGTCGGCTGCCAGCGCCTCTAGCGGGTCCTCTTGATCTGCCGCCTTGGCTTCAGTGTTGGTGTGGCGTCGTTCCTCCAAGATTGCCCTTTTCTTGGCGTCGACCGTCCGTACGAATTGAGCCTCTGCGACTGGAATCGCATCTACGATGTGTACCTCGAAAACTCCAGTGATCTCGTCCTTCTTCATCAAGCGTTTCCATTGCTTGGCCGTGTAGATTCCCTCTGCATTGAGTGCTGGCTTCGCCGGCTGGAATCTGCGAGGCCGTACCTCTCGTGGGGAGGGTAGGCGGGCGGCGCACGCGGACGGTGCTTCCCAATGGCGGTTGGTCGATTTGGCTCGAAGGCTAAGGGTCTGGCCGTCGTGGTAGAACGTCATCGTTGGAAAGCCCCCTTGGTCGAAGAGCCCTCGGACGTCCAGCCCCAATATGAATGGCAAGCCCAGTATGGCATCGACCCTGATCGGCACGACCACGAACGGTACGGTATCCTCCCGGTAAGTGATCTTCTCCTCGGTGAACACCGAGAGGTCCCCACAGGTCATCTTTGTTGCCCCGTAGTTTCCCGCTCTGTCGCCCCACCGGACCTCCAGCGGAGTTGGAGAGGTGTAGGTCCAGAGGCCGTGTTTGGCGGCCCAAGTGTTGCTGATGATCAGGGTGTTACATCCGGTATCGATTAGGATGCGGGCAAAGTGCCCTTGTACCTTCCCGTGGACCACAAATGTCTTCCTGTGAATGCGGGGTCCCGGTCTGTCCGTGGGGATCTTGTCTTGCATCCGGGGTTGGGGTACTGAGACGGTGCAAGCGTTCAGCACCCGGGGCGAAAATCCGAGCTGTTGACTGAGCCCCCGTCGCTGACCGCCTCGTCTCCGGACCCTTCGGTGATCTCTACAGGGGCGGCGAACGTCCTATGCTCACCGGCTTTGCCTTTACTTGCTGGGCACCCACGGGTGTAGTGCCCCTTGCCCCCGCAATTGAAGCATTCGTTGCGCTCCCGGGGTTCATTGTAGATGGTGCGCTCACGGTGTGAAGTCCCTTGGTAGTTGTCCATACCGCGTGTGGGACGGCCTGAGCCGTAGGGTGTGTGGCGCCCCCGTTCTCGTGTTTGATAGTTCCCTCGGTGGACCTGGGCCGGCTGGACTGCGGCGTACTGACGTCTTCTCCCGTCGGGGGTCACCTGCGCAAGGTCATCCGCATAGCCTCGAATCTTGTAGCATAACAGGGCATCGTTCTGTAGCTCGGTGATCGGAATCTCGGCGCCGTTGTTCCTCATGATCGCGGTATAGCAGTGGTCTCGAATGCGCTGGCCAACGTGGTTGGTCGAGAATCCGGTCAAGAAGTAGTTGCGCTCTTGCCGTGGGGTAAGTCGCTCCTTATCGTCGAGCGTTGCGATCTGGGCCCAAAGGGTATTGAACTTGGCGATGTACTCCGATATGCTATTAGTGAAAACCAGACGCTTCATCTTTGCCTCCGCGGTGTTTCGTAAGTTGGCAGGATAGAAGCGGGTGCGGAGTGTCCTTGTGAACTCTTCCAATGTCATGGGCAGGTCGCCGGCATCTCTGAGCATTTGCCACCACTCGTCGGCGGTCTCCTTGAGGTACCCCGAGATGTGGTCGACATCCCGGTGGTCCGTCCTGAAGTCGGTTGCCTCAAGGTAGCGCGTGTGGACCTTCAAGAACTCATCGACCTTCGACACCATTTCTTCACTGTTCCCTTTTCCGTCGAAGTGTGTCAGCTGCTTGCGAAGGTTCTCGCGGCGTTCCTTCTCGGCTTGCATTTGTGCGCGGTTTTCTTCCGCCAGGATGATGTCGACGTGCGGTGTTGCAACTGCTGGTTGGACTGGGGTTGGAATCCTTGAGAGAAGGGCTTCGAAGCGGACCTCTCCCATTGCGATCTGTTCCTGCAGTAGGCGTTGGGTCTCCGCCAATTGTGCAGCCAACATTGCGACGGGGTTGCCGATCGGTGTGTCGACTTCGGGTTCTCCTACTGCCGGGCTTTCCCCTGCCATTGGGCTGTTCCTGGTGCTACGTGCCATTGTTGTCGTCTACGGGGTGGTGCTACCATGTAATAATACTAGGTCCGTTGCCAGAGTCTAGTCTTCTATTCGGGAATTCCCTATGTCTAGTTCTACTGTAAGATCTCTAAGTCCTGAATACGCCCTCGTCGGAGTATTCCTACTTTTCTTCTGGACCGCGGGGCGGTCCCGGTCACGTGATGGCCATCCGTGGCCATCCCTAAGGTCTAGTACCCTTCGGGATGCTGACACTAGCATCCATCTCGCGCGGGGTCCTTCCCGACGCGTGTCTAGGCTTAGGTTGGCGAACCACGCCTCATTACATCTCACCTCTGAAGAAGAACGCAACTTCTACAAGAGGGCCCGTGATCCCCATTACCTCCTGTCAATCACGGCTGGCAATACCAATTGTCAGCTTAGTCAGGCCAAACTTCAAGCCACTGCCTTACGATTGGAGGCTTTAAACAAGCGGATCAATCAGTTGGACTCATCATCTTCTTCAGCCCTTCAGTCTGGCAATAAGAAGAAACAGAAATCATCTCCAGCTGCCAACACTGCACCTGTGCCGACTACTTATTCTGTCGCAGCTCCAGCCATGTCTGTGCCCCCTAAGAAACCTTCTAAGCGGGACGCTATTCCAGTTAAGGCTACTGTGACTTGTCCCTTTTGCTCTGCTACTGGCAAACACAACTATTGGGATTGCCTTAGGGCCACAGACTCCCAAAAGCGAGCCTATCGCAAAAAGCGCAAATTGGAATACCACCAGAAGCAACTGGCCTCCGCTAATGCCATGATGGCTACTTCCTCAGGCCTTCTAGTTGCCTCTACCGCTCCCACCTTTGCCTTGGAAGATTCCGCATCTTGTAAAGCATTTAGAACAGCCTCAAATGGCAAACTCAAATGGGTGGTTGATTCCGGCGCCTCTGACCACATGTGCTATCAGGAATCCACCTTCCTACACCTCAAGCCTATCACCCACACTGTGGAAGTGGCTAACGGTGTTATTGTTGACGCTACTGGCTTTGGAGACATTTGAGTGATGTATCAAGTACATGGACTGATCATCCGGGCCGTACTTTTTGTCCCATCCTTTCACCACAACCTACTCTCTGAGCCTACCTTGTCAAAGCGGAGAATCAATCTTTCTTTCAAGCGTACCCATTGCTCTATGGACCTACCAGACGGGATCTCTCTTACCATCCCTTGCACGCCATCCGGTCAATTGCCCTTCACCTGCAAACTTAGAATGGCTGCACCGGCCTCCAGCTTGGCACTGGCTATTGGGGCTCCCACTATCCTGTCTCTGGGAGACTATCTCCTTTGGCATGCTCGACTTGGTCACCCTTCCTATGACCGCTTCAAAGAGCTGGCCACCACTTTACCTCTTGCCTTCACTTTACCGCCTTCAGACGACATTCCTCTTTATGCTGAATGTGCCGTCAGCAAGGGCCATGGAGTGGCCAAACCCAAAGTCAACCCCACCATCTATCCTGACAAATCCGGCCTGATCCACGTTGATCTCTTTGGCCCAGTTTCAACTCCTTCTCTGTCAGGAGCTACCTATTCTCTGGTTATCCTTGACCAAGACACACGTTATTCCAAAAGCTACTTCTTAAAGGGCAAGTCAGCCCATACCGTCCATTCCTGCCTATTGGATTATGCTGCCCTCTACAAGACCCAACGTAGCTATCTTATCAAGCAAGCCCACAAGGATCAAGGCTCTGAATTCCTCAACAAAGTGAATCAGGTTGGAGTGCTTCTCAATGCATCATCTGGAACACCACGGCTGCTTATTCTTCCTTTCAGTATCCGGTTGAACGTATTTATCGTACCCTTGCAGACATGGGACGTACACTGCTCCATGCAGCTCATTTCACTCTGGATTTCTGGGCTGAAGCTTGGAATACTGCAAACTATCTACGTAACCGTCTACCGGCCCATGAATATACCAAGACACCTTTTGAAGCTTGGACCGGCATTAAACCTAAGCTGGACCATCTTAAACTCATTGGGTGCACCGCCTATGTAACCCCGGTTCTTATGAAGGACAAGCTCCTTCCACGTTCATGGACTGGCATTCTAGTTGGCTATGGCCTTTCCTCACCTACCTACCGTATTTGGAATCCGGCCACCTCTTCCATTGTGGAAACCCATGACATCCGCTTTGATGAATCTAAATTATTCTGGGACGCAGCTCTTTCCTTGGATCAACTCCAAGGCTTCAGGGTGGCTGACCTTCCCATCGACAATCCCACTGGCAATGACCTTCCCACGTCTGGCTCTGCCGGCAGCTTCTCTGACGAGTCTTCCTTATCTGAGGATGAGTATGAAGTGGAGAAGATCACACAGCATTGCCACCATTGTGACAAGCTCCAGTTCTACATCAAATGGAAAGGTTATCCATCTTCTGACAACACTTGGGAAGATGAAGACCGGCTTGATCATTGTCACGAACTTCTCAATCAATACCTTGAGGACAATGACTTGGGCAACTCATCACACACCTGACACACCCATGCCTTCCAGACATCTGCTGCTACGTCTGAAGCCACTACTGTGCCTTGCGATTACGATGTGCCCAATACTCTCAAGCAGGTCCTTGCTTCTCTTCACCGTGTCTCTTGGGAAGCTGCCAGGAAAGCCGAACTTGACTCTCTGACCTTGAACAACACCTGGTCAGTTGTTGACCGTCCAGCACCCCCCACCAATGTTGTGGATTCCCGCTGGGGCATTTTCGACTTGGGATGGACTTCCAACCTTCTCAGGACCCTTTTGGAGGGGGCGCCAGTGCCTCTTTGTAATAATACTAGGTCCGTTGCCAGAGTCTAGTCTTCTATTCGGGAATTCCCTATGTCTAGTTCTACTGTAAGATCTCTGAGCCTTGAATACGCCCTCGTCGGAGTATTCCTACTTTTCTTCTGGACCGCGGGGCGGTCCCGGTCACGTGATGGCCATCCGTGGCCATCCCTAAGGTCTAGTACCCTTCGGAATGCTGACGCTAGCATCCATCTCGCGCGGGGTCCTTCCCGACGCATGTCTAGGCTTAGGTTGGCGAGCCACGCCTCATTACACCCCCCTTAGATTCGCGACTATCTCTTAGGCTCGAATCTCTTCAGCGAGGTGAAGCTTGCCTAAGCCGGGCGGCGGCGGGTTAACGGATGCTGACGTGGTTGTGCGAAGATGAGGCTGGGGAGGCAGCCCTGGTGCGGGTCGCGTCGCGGTAGTCTCCGGCGGGTAGTATCCGCCCTTCGTGGTGCGCGAAGTTGTCGGAAAGTCTATTTCTCTCTTCGCAGGGGCCCTAGATGAATCACGAGTAGCTTCCTCCATGCGGATTTCGATAAGTAACATCTGCTGCGCTCCGTAGGGGATGAAACACTAACACCTGAATTTCCGAGCGTTCCCAGGCAGATCGAGCCTTTACAAGGTACTGCCCGTTGAATCTCCCCCTCTCGCTCTTCTTTTCTTTGTAGCTCGACGAACTCACACCACACACACACACACACACACACACACACACACACACACACACCATGGCTGACACCCCCAACAACTCTCCTCCCCCCCCCGACACCACCACCACCATGGGCAAGCGCCGGCCCGCCCAACAACTTGCAAAAGGCGCAACCAAGCGGGCCCAGCCCGCCCGGGTAAGTAGGGGTCGGGGCTCATCCTCGGGTGTGGCAACTCGTCTCATGTTGCCCGTCTTCCTTTGTTACCTACAGGACCCCTCGGTCCATGAAAAGTCCACCCCCGAGGGGTCGGCCGACTTGCCCGCTTGCTGGAAGTGCCATCTTTTCCGCAAGGGCAAGATGTTCACGTCGGAATGCCACCATCTGGTGTGCCGGCCCTGCATCGTGGCGGCGGCCGACGACACGGTATGTCCTCCTTTCGCTGAGGGGCGGCCTGATGCCTTCCTAACGGTGTGGTTCCTTTGTTCCTTTGCTTTCCAGAACGACGGCCCTCAGGGCCAGTTGACGTGCGGCGCCCCCCACTGCGGCCGGGTCCTCTTCTTTGCGGCCATCCCCGCCGGGTGCCAGTTCGCTGGCTGCAACCATGTCGGAGCGGACCTCCGCATGTTCCCATGCAACCATCTCCACTGCATGGGCCACGTCCGCGCGTAAGTAGTACTCTTCGGCCTGCTGCTGTCTTACCTGATTAACTCAGCTCTCTTTGCAGCGAGATGAACGTGGCAAATTACACCCCCCTCCGGTGCGGGTTGGGCGACCGGTGCCACGGCAATCGGTGCCAGTTCTCCTTCACCAAGATTGGTTGATTAGTTCTCCCCCCCCTCTTTCTTGTATATACTTTCGATTGTTGTCTGTTGCTCCCTTGGGGCCTGGCCTCCGGGCCGTAATCAAATTCAGTACCAAAATCTCATCGCTGTACTTGCCTTCTCATTGCTGTGCTCCCTTGAGCCTTGTAGCATTTCGTATGCGTCCGCTGTGTCCAATGTCACTCGACTTCTTCCCGGCTATGGTGCTCATGGTAGATGCCCTGCATCACACTTCCCCGTTGGGAAGACCGCCCAGCGGTTCCCCAGCCATCGTCCAACGATGCCGGTATCTCACCTAGTGAGGTCTACTGCCTCGCAGTCTTCGGCTCATCGCCCAGCAATCCCGGCATCTCGCCCAGCGAGGTATGCTGCCCAGCAGCCTTCGGCCATCGTCCAACGATGCCGGCATCTCACCTCGTGAGGTCTACTGCCTCGCAGTCTTTGGCTCATCGCCCAGCGATCCCGGCATCTCGTCCAGCGAGGTATGTCGCCCAGCGACCTTCGGCCCATCGTCAAACGATGCCGGTATCTTGGCCGAAGCCCTTCTCTTCCCCTTCGCGTGGGTATGTACTGCGGCCATGGTCCCCGCGGGTCTCGAGGTACGCTGCCATGCAAATCTGGTGCCGGTCACCTTGCATCGGCAAGCCGGTCGATGCCCAGCATCACCCTTCTCACCCAGTGAGGTATGCCGCCCAGCGGCCTTCGGCCCATTGTCAAACGATGCCGGTATCTTGGCCAAAGCCCTTCTCTTCCCCTTCGCGTAGGTATGTACCACGGCCATGGTCCCCGCGGGTCTCGAGGTACGCTGCCATGCAAATCTGGTGCCGGTCACCTTGCATCGGCAAGCCGTCGGCTCATCGCCCAGCGATCCCGGCATCTCACCCAGTGAGGTATGCTGCCCAGCAGCCTTCGGCCATCGTCCAACGATGCCGGCATCTCGCCCAGCGAGGTATGCTGCCCAGCAGCCTTCGGCCATCGTCCAATGATGCCGGAATCTCGCACTGTAATGTCCTCTACCTCAAGTAGCATCTCTCTTGTTAATTTACGGTACAGCTCGCTATCTAGGTTCTCTTACGTCGCCTGGCTGCTAGCCTTTGGCCGCGGTCCTCTCCGGGGTGCTCCCGGAGCCATTCTTCCAGTGCGGTCGTTCCCTTCACGTGTGCATACGGCTCCCACGTGTTCTGGGTGTTGTCGTAACCTGTCCACTTGACTAAGAACTGCTCGGTGTTCCTGTGCCATCTGGCATTTAGGATCTTGTCCACTTGGTAGGTCTCCTGACCGTCTTCGTCCTTCTCGGGCTCAGGCGGGGCGGTGATCTGTCTGTACGGGGTACCGCCCGGGTCATGGTAACGTCTCAGAATGCTGACATGAAAGACTGGGTGCAACCCGGTGAACTCCTTGGGTAGTTCGAGCTCGTAGGTGTCAGGATGCGGGCCCTTGCCGCGTACTGTGAATGGCCCAATCCATTGCTCAGCCAGCTTTTTGTTCCTTGTGGTGACGCTGGTAATCGCGATACCCTCGCGATGGAGTAAGACCTTGTCACCCTCTCGGTATGCTTCCGCGTGCTTCTTGCGGCCGTAGTACTTTGCCTGCTGGTCCTGTGCGTCTCGGAGCCGTTGCTGCACGATGCGACTCACGTCGGCGAATTCCTTAATCCGTCTCTCCACGGCGGTTCGTGCCGATTGCCTTATCATCTCCCCGGGGTTAGGTGCTACCCATTGGTTCAGTACCCGGGGAACGCGGCCTAGGTCAATCTCGAAAGGGGATAGTCCCGTCGATGTCTGCGGCGTTCGGTTGTAGTTGTACTCGAGGGTGGGGAGTAAACTCTTCCAGTTGGAGCCGGTATAGTCGAGATAGGGGCCCATGATTCCCTTGATCGTCTTGATGGCGTTCTCCGCCTTGCCGTCGGTCTGTTGGTGTCGTGCCGACGAGAGTTCCTGCTTGACGTCGAGTGCCCGCATCAGGTACCGCCAGAATTCTGATAGCCACTTGGGGTCCTGATCGCTCACGATGGTGTGGGGTAACCCCGTGTGGCGGAATGCCTGTTCCAGAAAGAGTTGAGCCGTCTCCTGAGCTGTAGCGCGTGTATTAGTAGGTAGAAGTATCACGCGGCATGAAAGATAGTCAACGATGAGGAGTACGGCGTCCGCCGTCTTGGTCAGTCTCTCGCCGGTGTGGTGCGAAGGGTTCTTCGTCACGTCGGGCTCTACCCGAGGTTCCCCCCCCCTTAGAGCCTGACGTGGGGAAGAATATATCCATGCCGATTTGTTGCCAACGAGCGTCGGGGATCGGTAAGCTGCGGAGGAAGCCGATCGGTGCGGCGCGCTTGTGACATTGGCATGTAGGGCAAGTGCGGACATATTGGTACACATCACGCTCCATGTGAGGCCAATAGTACGACTCCAGAAGTTTGGCGAGCGTCCGTTGTACACCGGAGTGGCCGCCGTTCGCGAGGGAGTCGTGATGGGTCTGAAGAAGTGGCCCCCGTAGACTGTCGGGGACGTACCGACGGTCGTGGTACATCAAGAATCGGTCCGGAGGGGAGTCCACTGCCCGGAATCGGCGTGCATGGCCGGACAGGTTCTCCTGTGGGCCGTCAAGGGTTAGTAGGATGTTTTGGCCAAAATCATCGGATGCGAGCGCTCGGGTCCAGTCCGCATCGGTCGGCATGTGCGTCGTTGCGGTTATCTCCGGTTGCACAATGGCGGTGACCACATCGATCTTGGCCTGGCAGGTCGCACACTTGGGGGCGTAAGTCGGGTCGCGACTTAGGAAGTCGGCGATCGAGTTCCATGTGCCGGGGAGGTATTCCACTGAAAAATCGAACTGTTGGAGGAACTCGACCCAGCCCGCTTGGCGACGTGACAGGTGGGGTTGTTCCTGAAGGTAGATCAGGGATTTGTGGTCGACAAAAGCACGGAAGGGGCGGCCGATGAGGTAATGGCGGTTGGCGCGTATAGATTTGACCAGTCCCAGTAGTTCTTGTTCATGTACGGGGTATCAGGTCTCGGCGGGTTGCATCTTGCGGGAGTAGTATGTCACCGGGCGAAGTTGTGGAAGGTTAGCCAAGCCTGATTTGGTGGTAGGTAGTGGATGAGGGTATGGGAAATCCCCTGCGGCCGGCTGTGCCAGCCATCCACCATAGGCGTAGCCCGATGCGTCGGTAAACAAGTAGGTGTCGAGCGCCGAGTCGAAATACGCTAGGGTAGGTGCCGAAGAGCATAATTCCTTTAAGCAACTGAACACCTTGTCCTCCTCGTCGCCCCATTGCCATGGGCGATTGCCGGATTGTAGGTTCGTTAACGGTAGGGCGATCTGTGCATACTCGGGGATGTATTCTTTGATTTAGTTGACGAGGCCCATAAAACTAAGGAGTTCCAGGGAGTTGGTCGGGCGAGGTCGTCCCCGGACCGCAGTCACCTTGGAGGAGGCGATACTCAGGCCATCCTTGCCGACGCGGTGGCCGCAGAACTCGACTTCGTCAACCGCCCATTGACATTTGCTGGGTTTGACGTGGAGGCAATGTTCCGCCAAGGTCTTGAGGACCTCGTCGACGTGCTGAATGTGCGAATTCATGTCGGTGCTGAATATGAGAATATCGTCGAGGTATGAGATCACGTAGGCGTCGTACTTGTCGCCCAAGAGTTTGTTGGTTAGTCGCTGGAATGTAGCAGGTGCATTAGTTAAGCCGAAAGGTAGAACATTGTATTCGAAATGTCCAAAACGTGTTCGGAACGCTGTTTTCTCCCTATCTTCCAGTCGGATCATGATGCAGTGGTACGCGTCGCGGATGTCGATCGCGGTGAATACCCGCATGTTGACAAGCCTGTCGCGCAGCTTCGAGAGGTTCGGAAGTGGCGTGGCATCCTTGTGAGTCATCTTGTTCAGTGCCCGGTAGTCAATGCAGCAGCGTAGGCCGCCGTCCTTCTTTGGGGCAAATAGGACGGGCGCGCCCCACGGACTGCGAGAGTGTGAGATCCATCCCTTGTCCATTAAACGCTGCATCTGCTGGCCAAGCTTGTCCAGTTCGTCAGGGCTCAAATGCCGGAGTGGCTGCATCACGGGCTTCGAGCCGGGTTTGAGCTGAATAGTGAAATTGTCCTCGCCTCGGTCCGGAGGCATGCCTGACTGCTCGGTGAATAGCGTCGTGACGTATTTCTCTAGGGTCAGTCGGAGTGGATGGTCGGCTGCCAGCGCCTCTAGCGGGTCCTTTTGATCTACCGCCTTGGCTTCAGTGTTGGTGTGGCATCGTTTCTTGGCGTCGGCCGTCCGTACGAATTGAGCCTCTGCGACTGGAATCGCATCTACGATGTGTATCTCGAAACCTCCAGTGATCTCGCCCTTCTTCATCAAGCGTTTCCATTGCTTGGCCGTGTAGATTCCCTCTGCATTGAGTGCTGGCTTCGCCGGCTGGAATCTGCGAGGCCGTACCTCTCGTGGGGAGAGTAGGCGGGCGGCGCACGCGGACGGTGCTTCCCAATGGCGGTTAGTCGATTTGGCTCGAAGGCTAAGGGTCTGGCCGTCATGGTAGAACGTCATCGTTGGAAAGCCCCCTTGGTCGAAGAGCCCTCGGACGTCCAGCCCCAATATGAATGGCAAGCCCAGTATGGTATCGACCCTGATTGGCGCGACCATGAACGGTACGGTATCCTCCCGGTAGGTGATCTTCTCCTCGGTGAACACCGAGAGGTCCCCACAGGTCATCTTTGTTGCCCCGTAGTTTCCCGCTCTGTCACCCCACCGGACCTCCAGCGGAGTTGGAGAGGTGTAGGTCCGGAGGCCGTGTTTGGCGGCCCAAGTGTTGCTGATGATCAGGGTGTTACATCCGGTATCGATTAGGATGCGGGCAAAGTGCCCTTGTACCTTCCCGTGGACCACAAATGTCTTCCTGTGAATGCGGGGTCCCGGTCTGTCCGTGGGGATCTTGTCTTGCATCCGGGGTTGGGGTACTGAGACGGTGCAAGCGTTCAGCACCCGGGGCGAAAATCCGAGCTGTTGACTGAGCCCCCGTCGCTGACCGCCTCGTCTCCGGACCCTTCGGTGATCTCTACAGGGGCGGCGAACGTCCTATGCTCACCGGCTTTGCCTTTACTTGCTGGGCACCCACGGGCGTAGTGCCCCTTGCCCCCGCAATTGAAGCATTCGTTGCGCTCCCGGGGTTCATTGTAGATGGTGCGCTCACGGTGTGAAGTCCCTTGGTAGTTGTCCATACTGCGTGTGGGACGGCCTGAGCCGTAGGGTGTGTGGCGCCCCCGTTCTCGTGTTTGATAGTTCCCTCGGTGGACCTGGGCCGGCTGGACTGCGGCGTACTGACGTCTTCTCCCGTCGGAGGTCACCCGCGCAAGGTCGTCCGCATAGCCTCGAATCTTGTAGCATAACAGGGCTTCGTTCTGTAGCTCGGTGATCGGAATCTCGGCGCCGTTGTTCCTCATGATCGTGGCATAGCAGTGGTCTCGAATGCGCTGGCCGACGTGGTTGGTCGAGAATCCGGTCAAGAAGTAGTCGCGCTCTTGCCGTGGGGTAAGTTGCTCCTTATCGTCGAGCGTTGCGATCTGCACCCGAAGGGTATTGAACTTGGCGATGTACTCCGATATGCTATTAGTGAAAACCAGCCGCTTCATCTTTGCCTCCGCGGTGTTTCGTAAGTTGGCAGGATAGAAGCGGGTGCGGAGTGTCCTTGTGAACTCTTCCAATGTCATGGGCAGGTCGCCGGCATCTCTGAGCATTTGCCACCACTCGTCGGCGGTCTCCTTGAGGTACCCCGAGATGTGGTCGACATCCCGGTGGTCCGTCCTGAAGTCGGTTGCCTCAAGGTAGCGCGTGTGGACCTTCAAGAACTCATCGACCTTCGACACCATTTCTTCACTGTTCCCTTTTCCGTCGAAGTGTGTCAGCTGCTTGCGAAGGTTCTCGCGGCGTTCCTTCTCGGCTTGCATTTGTGCGCGGTTTTCTTCCGCCAGGATGATGTCGACGTGCGGTGTTGCAACCGCTGGTTGGACTGGGGTTGGAATCCTTGAGAGAAGGGCTTCGAAGCGGACCTCTCCCATTGCGATCTGTTCCTGCAGTAGGCGTTGGGTCTCCGCCAATTGTGCAGCCAACATTGCGACGGGGTTGCCGATCGGTGTGTCGACTTCGGGTTCTCCTACTGCCGGGCTTTCCCCTGCCATTGGGCTGTTCCTGGTGCTACGTGCCATTGTTGTCGTCTACGGGGTGGTGCTACCATGTAATAATACTAGGTCCGTTGCCAGAGTCTAGTCTTCTATTCGGGAATTCCCTATGTCTAGTTCTACTGTAAGATCTCTGAGCCTTGAATATGCCCTCGTCGGAGTATTCCTTCTTTTCTTCTGGACCGCGGGGCGGTCCCGGTCACGTGATGGCCATCCGTGGCCATCCCTAAGGTCTAGTACCCTTCGGGATGCTGACGCTAGCATCCATCTCGCGCGGGGTCCTTCCCGACGCGTGTCTAGGCTTAGGTTGGCGAGCCACGCCTCATTACACTCTTCCTCCTTTTATATCCGGAAATCATTCTTCCATCACCTTCTATCGACTTCCGTCACACAGTTCCATTTTATTTCGGCAAAAGACTTAGTGAAGGTGGTCTTCTCGTGTTATAACCTTTGGATCCAGACGTGATTTTAACTGCATCTTCCACTAGTTCCGCACCCCACTTGACACTCAGAACTGGACCATGGTTTTGCTTGCAACAGGACGTAGGATTAAAGGATAAGTCCCTGACACCCCTGCTACCTTCAGAATTCCGAAAAATTCATTGGGCCCCTCAATTACAGCTAGCGGGAATTGAACCTGCGGTTCCATGCCTGCGTCCCTGCGTCAGTCCAGTGCACTAAGTCTTAACCAGCCCAACAACAAATTTCGTCTTAACCTTCAGAAGTTCCAATTACCTTTTCCCCTACCTTTGCTCCTTAGAGGGGGCGTGTTGGGATACCAAGGAGTTCCGGCCGGTCATTCAGAAGCCTTTATTCCTTTGCTTCTGTTCTTCTATCTTGAACACTATTGTACTGTACTGTCCACGATTCTTTGAACGGTACATGGCTATTTCTGTTGTGCGTAGGTGCGGTTAAGGTGTAGTGCAACAGAGGAAAGCTAGCTCGACACTCTCAATGACAATGGGATGATTGTGTTGTTGTTAAGTGTAAACGATGGGTGAAAGAGATCTACACTACAAAGAAGAAAGGTGGCTGTGCAAGCTATCTAAGCATACGCGGTCAGATGAGGCACCATTGCGCAGCGGGGGTCACGTGGAGTCTTGGAGCGCTGTCGATTTGACAGGTTTATCTCAAAAGTCCAATCTCAACACTCCCCCGACTTTGGAGACCAAACATGCCACAAAACGGTCGAGCTCCGAAGTGTCCCTTTTGTCTTTTTCGAGATGCCGAATTCTGTGGGGACTGCGGGCACCTGCTGTGCTTTTGGTGTTTGAAGTACATTTGGGTGACACCTGACGACGCCGCACGCAGATGTGTTATCTGCAGGTGAGGAAGGAGCCCCGTTGTGCTGGTTTCAGGGTACTGATATCTCGCATTGCACAGAAAGGAGTGGGTTAACCTCTTTGAAGGGGAAGTAACGAGAAGGCGGTGTGACAGGTGTTACAAAAGAAAAGACTGTCGGACGCCGCACACCTGTGGAGAAAATGACCCCTGTTTTCTGTGTGAGAGCTGTTCACGGGGTCTGGTGCATCGAAGTGGAGAGATACGTTGTCCGAAATGCAACAAGTCGGACCGTCGATTGAGATGGTGGTTGCGGCGGGTGTATTCAACTAGACTTATAACGGGTGTATATCAATGAGATTTGGCGTAATCTGATTCCGTTCGGAGTCCAGTTCGGTGTCGCAGATCATCAAGTAATAGGCGAGGTAGCGGTTTTGTCAGGGCGTCAGCCAGCATGAGCTTGGACTCAATGTACTGTAGGTGAATGCGCTCGTTACCGACGAGGTCTCACAGGAAGTGATAACGGACATCGATGTGTTTGGTTCGTTGGTGATGCGTCGGATTGGCAGCAAGCATGATAGCGGCCTGATTGTCCTCATAGATGAGAACTGCTGTCTGCTCCGTTGCTGACAGTTCGGATAGGAGACCCTGGATCCAGAGAGCTTCCTTTGCACATTCCGCGAGTGCAATGTATTCTGCTTCTGCTGTGGATAGCGCCGTTGATTTTTGACGTTGAGATTTCCATGAAATGGCAGCTCCGTTGAGCATGAATACATAGACGGAGGTTGAGCGATGCGTGTCCGTACAGCGTGCGTAGTCGGCATCTGAATATCCGACAATATCTCCCCCATCTTTGAAGACAAGAGAGAGATCACTGGTTGTGTTTGTGTACGCGCAAACTTTCTTTGCGGCCGTCATGTGTGCGGCCGTCGGTGCTGCCAGGAACTGAGATAAGCGGGAGACTGAGTAGGCCAGGTCGGGGCGAGTCCCTAACATCAGATACATTAGTGTTCCAATGATCGACTGATATTCCTTGATTCCTGATGCGTCGAGGGCGTCGGCTCCATCGTTCGCATTTAGATGTAAGGTCGGGTCCATCGGGATGTGATGCGGCCGCATGCCGTTAAGGTTAAACTTGTCGATCATGGCTTTGATGTACTTCTGTTGGCCGATGGTAATGCATCGCTTTGACCGGTCGCGCGTAATCTGAAGACCGAGAAGGAAAGAGATCTCCCCCATGTCCTCCATCTTGAAGCGTTCGGCAAGCGCGGATTTGAGAGCGAGCAGGTCATTGAGGTCTGATGCGAAAATCGTGAGATCATCCA
Organism: Powellomyces hirtus; assembly: GCA_025526995.1. Classification (NCBI taxonomy): domain Eukaryota; kingdom Fungi; phylum Chytridiomycota; class Chytridiomycetes; order Spizellomycetales; family Powellomycetaceae; genus Powellomyces; species Powellomyces hirtus. Next base: position 1,014,068 of record JAHLKG010000002.1, read on the forward strand.
CGTAGACGGCAACAATCAGGATCTTTGTGTTGTCAGTCCGCTTAATGTAGAGCGCGGTGTCGAGTTCTGATACTGAGAACCCGAGCTGTTGAAGAAAGGAGTCGAGAACCTTGTTCCATAGGCGCGGCAATTGTTTGAGGCCGTAAAGGGAACGGCGTAGTTTGACGACGTCGTCAGCGACGCCGGCTGGGAGCCGCATCCAGATTTCTACGTCAAGATCTCCGTTGAGAAATGCGGTGATGACATCCATCTGATGGACGTGAAGGTCGAGCTTAGCGGCAAGCGCGAGTAGCGCCCGCAAGGTGTTAAACTTGACGAGGGGCGCATACGTTTCGTTGAAGTCAATGCCTTCATGCTGCGTGAAGCCTCGGGCGACGAGGCGGGCTTTGAACTTCTTGATGGAACCATCGGCGTTGCGTTTGACTTTGAAGACCCATTTGGAATCAACAAGGTGAGTGCCGGGCAGTGTTTGCGTGGTATCCGTGTCCCACGTCTTGTTAGTGCGGTGAGATAAGAGTTCGGCGTCGATCGCTTGTTTCCACTCTTTCGCGTACGGCAAGTTGACCGCCGCCTGGTAAGTGGCGGGCTCGTCAATGTCAGTGCTGCATGCGGCATGCAATTCGGCGATTACGGGTGTGCCGTCATCTTCGATTCCGGTGAATCGCGTCAGGGCCTCTGAATCCTTGACGTTGTCAAGGGGTTCCCATGTTGGTTCGTCGTAGCCAGGCCACTTGACCAGGAATTCCTCTCCCCCTTCACCGTTGCAAGAGAGTAAGATGCGCTCAACCACATATTCGGGAGTGGTGTCGCTCTGAGCGACAGGGCTGATGTAGTCAGCCTCGTTAATTGTGACGTCTTGTGCGTCGATGATCGAATCCGTCGATGCATCATAAAGGCGATAGTTGCCTTGTTTAGTGGGGTGATATCCCACTAGTCGGAACGGTCCGACAGCGCGAGCTCCGAGCTTGCGGTGTGTGCGACGGCGCACAGGTTGTTGCATATAGGCCACGCTCCAGATGGTGCGGAGGTTCGATACATCGGCAGGGGTCCCAAACCAACGTTGGTATGGGGTCTCTCCGTTGAGAGACATTGATGGCGTCCATTGACCCAGATAGTTGACGGCCGTAGCGAGTTCTCCCCAAAGTTTGAAAGGAGCGCGGCTGTCATGAAGAACCGCTCGGACCTGGTCCATGAGCGTACGGTTTGTTAGCACGAACAGACTCTGTCATCGAGTCACAACTGCGCCATCGCAGGGCGTATCCTATGCCACTACGATGAGCCACGCGATCACGTGCAAACCACGTGATCAACTCCGATATAAGTAGTTTTCCTTCCATACTTAATATATCGGTGGGGACTTGTCTCTTTTTCTCCAATAGAGCGTACTTCGTTGTTTTGCCCAGTCAACTACCCTGAAAGCTTCCTCAACTATCTACCCAGATACTCTCAGACCAACAGGTTATGAGCCCTGAAATGGTAGGCAACGAAACGAGCCCCCGGTACACTCGTAGTATGTTAAGACGCCTAGCGGGTCGACGGACCCCAGGGTCCAATATGCTACAACGAGCCGTAGATCGTGCCGCAAAGAAAAGCGCACGAGTGCCTGGTGAATGGACATCACCAAGCAATGGAGGGAACTCTGCCGATAACGAGACACTGGCAGAGCCAACGCCCTTGAGTGTCGATGCCAACAAGGGCGACGACGCATTGGAAGGGCGTACCCGAAACATCGACCGACGCGATGGCAAGGTCGATACCCGTCCCCTATCAAGCAGTACGGATGATCACAGAACGATCAGCTACAGTACTCCAGCGGCATTCCCAAGTGGGGAATCAGCGAACACCGTGCATGTACGCCCGCGTGGGGCGGACATGGATAGGATAGATAGGCTTGAGAATTCTCTAGCCCAACTAACGGAAATGCTCCAAATGAAATGGCGCATGGATCAGGATGTGAACATCCCGATCAACCCTCAGGTACGTACGGCGCAACGGCGCGTACGCACACCATCACCCACTCGCAACGACGGGTTCGCTGCACCGTGGACAGAGTACAATCAGGAGATTGGAGCTCAACAGGAATACCAACGTTCTCCAATCGAACGCCGCCCTACGTCACCGACATCGAGCATACACAGCGTGACGACCAAAATCATCGACAGTCGAGGTGCGAAGGCTTTCGTGGATGGAACGCTGAAAGATATTGGGTCCTAAAATGGAGAATCCAATATGGTAAAACTTCAAACGTTCATCGACAAGATTGAGACAGTTGTGAAGTACAAAATGGTTCCGTCCGAGTTTCTCGTAGATTTTGTGGCTACGAAACTCACAGGATGGGCATACACTTGGTGGCAGTCGCTCTCCCCAAGTAAAAGGAACAAAATTACGACGTGGCATGACTTTGAAGACGTTGATTCAGGAAGAACCAACACCGGTCTTAGGTCCGCCCTTCTGGCGCGCTTCGCGCCACGAAACCACACTAGAGATTCGCTGCAGAAACTACGGGAATTGCGTCCCAAAGGCCGCATGGATGAGTACATCACTCAGTTCAACATGCTGGCATTTTCTCTGCCGAAGACACCGGATTACGTCCTTCAGGATTACTTCATTAACGCGCTAACACCAGACCTTGCGGCCTTGGTTCAGGCTAATGAAGAAAACATAACTGATTTGAGCAGTTTACAGGCCGCCACATCCAGGATCGCCGCCAACATGGCTAAGAAACCTAGCGGGACCGCAACGGATACGCGACCAGGTGCCGCATACACTGACGCCTCTAAGAAACCAAAGGGTGGCAAGAACCACAGGGAGAAGTCAACGAACGGCAAGAAGGACAAGGAATCCACTCCATCAAACAAAGGCCAACCACACAAGTCGGGTTGTTGGGCCTGTGGAGACCCTAAACACCGGACACAGGAGTGTCAAGTGTTAAAGAAGTTCAAATCCGAGATGGAGAAGAACAAGACGAAGGAGTCGTCTGATGGTGCTGTTAGCACAAATGCTGTGGAAGCATTACCTGTCTGGGTCCGCCAGGATCAACCGTATGAAGCCCTCATTGACTCTGGCGCGACGGACCACATGACACCCCACAAAGCGACCTTGGATCACTCAACCGTGTACAGTGATGTCAGAGCTGTTATGCTGGCTGACAAAACATCACTACCCTCTACAGTTCGAGGTACGGTACGAGTTGAAGTTAACGGCTATCCGAATCCGCTCGAGCTGGGCGGAGTCCTACATGTGCCAGGATTACGACGAGATCTCGTATCGGTAGCGAAATGTAACAATCAAGGCGTTGACGTGCTCTTCAAATCGAATGGAGACGTCATTTTCACGCAAGACGGCAAAGATATCGCCAAAGGCGTACGCCGCAACAACGCGTATTACCTGCAAGGTACGCTACTGTCTGAAAGTCTGTCGTCAGATTCAGAAGTATGCACGGTCAAAGTCTCTCCTACACTCGCCCATGCTTGTCTTGGACACGTTGGCAAACACGTCCTGGAGAAGATGGCATCGGTTACGGACGGTTGGTCCGTAGTGGGGGATCTAAGCAACTTCAAAGATTGTGAAGCCTGCGTGCTAGGAAAAGCCGCTCGTCTTCCATTCTCCCTTGGTAATGCTGAAACCAGGGAGATCTGTGAGCTGATTCATTCAGACCTACAGGGACCATTTCGCATCCCTGGTTACGAAGGATCTATTGGAATGTTGAGACTTGCGTACTCAACGTTTGGTCCTTACATTAGATCCTTACTTGGATTCTCCGACTAGAACGCGTGACCGCCATACCGGTAATGCTAAGAGCTGAATTGGATCACGTGTGATCACGTGATTGGAGAAAAGGTAGATTAGAATGCTCAAAGCAAAACATTACCGATAAGACTTTAAGACATAAAAATACATTCACATACATTACATCTCCGTGCATCTGACAACGCTACATCGTCATCTGCATCACAGAAGAGCTCTGTAAACCCCCTTTACAAAGTATACTGGAGGCCACATCGAATTCGGCCAATCCTCTGCAATTCCAATAAAGTACTGGAAGTGCCAATATCTCCAACAGGATCACGCTATTCGCTGGAGTTCATTGAACACACATCCAGATACGTGACCGTTTTCCCTATTCCTTCAAAGGATTCAGCAGTCATACTCGAAAGGTTTCTCATCTACAAGGCTTGGATTGAGAAACAGACTGACCGACAAATCAAGATTCTACGTACGGATCGAGGCACCGAATACTTTGGGGAGGTTCTAGAGTACCTATTGAAAAATGGTATCACTCATCAAAAGTCCGCGGCCTATTCGAGTCAGCAAAATGGGATTGCCGAACGATGGCATCGCACGGCGCTGGACAGGGTCCGCGCCACCTTCGCGGATACGAAACTACCTCGAAGATTCTGGCCTGCTCTACTGGTAGCGGCTGGTTACATCTATTCCCTTACGTACAACCGCATCAACAAGAAGACGCCGCATGAAATATTGTTTGGCCGGCGTCCTGATGTCGCCAATCTTTGGCGTATTGGTTGCGTGGCGTATTCCGTTCTAACGAGCAAAGGACGAGATAAAATGGAGAATCGAGCAAAGAAGGCTTACTTGGTAGGCTATGCTCAACCCACAGGTACCAAGGGGTATCTGGTATGGGATCCTGTTACTGACAAGGTCAAAGTGTCACGAGACGTGATCTTCAAAGAAGACTTGGGACTCGAATCCAAATATCAGCAGGATCCAGCACATCTTGACCTTCTAGATGAAGAGAGTCAGGAGGATGACGTCGAATACACCGTGGAGGCGATTATCGACAAGCGCCGCAGTAAGGTGCACACAAAAGAGTACTTGGTTAAGTGGGAGGGATATCAAGAACCTACGTGGGAGTCCCGACTTTCACTACTCGATACTACAGCACTGGATGACTGGGAAAATCGAGTAGCCGCGTACGATGTCGGCACACGACGAAATGACCCCATCGCTGCATACGCCGCCCGCGCGCGGACTCAAGCAACAATCAACAAAGACGCCATGACATGGAAGCAAGCGATGAAAACCCCTCAGAAGGAGGAATTTCTCAAGGCTGCACGCATTGAGTACCAATCCCTGGTCGACAACGGTACATGGGAGCTCACCAAGCGTCCACGTAACAAGCGCGTGATCAAGACAACATGGGTCTTTCGAACGAAGGTCAATCCCGATGGCACCTTTAACAAGTTCAAAGCCAGAGCAGTGGCTCAAGGTTTCTCTCAACAACCTGGTCGTGACTTTGGTGATACATACTCACCTACGCTACCATTCACAGCGCTACGCCTCTTCTTGGCGTATTGTGTTCAGCACGGGCTGGACATCCACAGTATGGACGCTGTTACCGCCTTCCTCAACAGTGATATTGATAAGGATATCTATATCGGGCAGTTTGAGGGATTCAAAGATCCGGATCACCCCAAAGGCGATTGGGTCCTGAAGCTACTGAAAGCTCTCTACGGCCTGAAGCAATCACCTCTTCTTTGGTATGAGACCTTGAAGACTGCACTGTTAAAACTCGGCTACGAAGCGGTTTCTGTATGCCCGTGTATCTTTTTCAAGTACGCGACAGACGACCGTACACCTCCGTCAAACGACAACTTGGTCCTTATCCTTGTCTTCGTCAACGATCTGCTTATTGCAACGAAGGATCCGGAGATTCTGGCGAACAGCAAGATGGAGCTACATTCGAAGTTCAAGTTTACGGAGCAAGGTCGCGTAACCAGTCACCTTGGTCTCGTCTACAAATATGACTTCGACTCTCCTGTTCGTACCCTCGAAATCTCAAATGTCAAGTATATCGACGACGCTCTTGAACAATTCGGCATGAGCGACTGCCATCCTGTCTCCACCCCGTACGCCGTGTCAGCGCGTAACCAACAACTGGAGGATTCGACACCATTCACAAATCTCAAAATGTATCAGGAAGCAGTGGGGGTCCTCACTTGGGCCTCCATCACATGGCGATGGGATATCGCCACTGCAGTCGGTTACGTTGCGCGCCGCGTCGCCGCACCTACTCACTCTGACTGGAACAATGTTAAACGCATTTTCCGCTATTTGAAGGGTACCCGCGATTACGCCCTCAAGTTCACATCCGAACGAAATGATCCGCGTGGCCTACGCGTATTCACGGATGCGGATTATGCAGGAGAACTCACCGACCGTACGTCCACTACAGGTATCTTGGCCCTTTACAATGGGTTTCCTGTTCTGTGGAAAAGCAGCAAGCAGAAGTGCACCACCCAAAGTACGACCGAAGCGGAGTACATAGCTGCCAGTACCGGCCACAATGAAGCCAAATGGCTACGCCAACTCTTGGCGGAAGTTTTGGGACCTCAACCGGATTTCAAATCTCGACCGGTCCCTCTCCATGTCGATAATCAGAGCGCCGGGGCCTTGATTCAGTCTAAGGCTATCAACCAACGCACCAAACACATCAACGTTTGGTACCACGGTATACGCGATTCGTTTGCGAAGCAAATTATCGAAATCATCGACACCAATACGGACGATCAACTGGCGGACATCTTTACGAAGCCTTTCCCAGCTGTCAAACATCGAGACACTGTCCTGAAGATTACGAATGGGACTCATATATTTGATGAGAGAATACGCAATGAGAGCGCGCCTACAGAAGCACACCGAGCTCAAGTGTTACTCGCTGAATGTCAGGAGAATTACTCACAACGCTGGCTTACCTTGGCATCTACACTGCAATTGCGGAACCCGAAGCTATGCCCCTCCAGGAGGATGGACCTGCCCCTCCTCCATCATCCTCATCGCTTGAGGGTGAGCGTCGGCTTGGAGAGATCGGTGATCCCTCCAACTCCTCGGCTTCCCCCTCCTCCTCCTCTTCCTCATCATTATACGGAGCCTCCCGCTCCAGGATGTCCCACATCCTCTTCACCTCCGCTGCAGACTTCTTGTCCGCAGCCTTCTTCTTCGCCTGGGCTTTACCCTTGCCCTTCCCAACAGCCATCTTCCGGTTCCGCCGGTCCTCTAGCACGGATCTCAGTCCCTCAAGCGTCCCGGTCACCCTTGCGCAACCAAGAGGCGTACCAGACCTCGACCGGTCCTTCACCCGGCCTTTCGCTTGCTCAATATGGCGTTCAAGGACCCCTTGACGGTCCTTGCGGTGGAACTGTCGGGCATACGCCGCCAACATCGTTCAAATCTCCGCTCGGGACAACCCCGCAGCGGGTGCGCCTCCCACTGGCGCAGAGGGCACCACTGCCGATGGCACAGCCGGAGCCGTGGTCGCTGCAGGAGCCGTTGCTGGCGGTGCCGTTTTCCTCGCCATCATCTTCGCCTTGCCCGAACCTGACAACTACACCGGCACATAGTTAGAGCTTACGCCTCATTTGCGCGGATCTCATAGACGTACCCTAGCCATTCCTCGTATTCTCAAAGTATAATAAATGGGGTGTGTGGGGTGTGTGCGTGGGTGTGTGTAGTAAGAAGTAGATAGAGCAACTCTCTCATTGACAGACTGACAGGTCTGAGTGGGGGTGTTAGCACGTACAGACTCTGTCATCGAGTCACAACTGCGCCATCGCAGGGCGTATCCTACGCCACTACAATGAGCCACGCGATCACGTGCAAACCACGTGATCAACTCCAATATAAGTAGTTTTCCTTCCATACTTAATATATCGGTGGGGACTTTTCTCTTTTTCTCCAATAGAGCGTACTTCGCTGTTTCGCCCAGTCAACTACCCTGAAAGCTTCCTCAACTATCTACCCAGATACTCTCAGACCAACACGGTTGAACCATTCAGCAATGCCATTTTGCTGAGAGGAGTACGGGTGAGTAGGGTTTAACGTGATCCCATCGGCGAGCAGCTCAGCCTGTAGGGGATAGTATTCACCGCCGTTATCGCAGCGCAGCTCCTTGATCTTGGAGTTGAGATGGCGTTCAGCGTACGCGCGATAGTTTTGCCAATAATCGTTGGTTTGATCTTTGGTCTTGAAGAGGTAGATGACAGAGTATCGTGTGTATTCGTCCATGAACGTGAGGATGTAGCGGGCGCCAGAGAGGGAGAGAAGATTGGCGCCCATGTCAAGAATGTCCGAGTGTATGCGATCAAGTGGTTTGGTTGCAGGTTGAGAGTTTTGCCCATTGAAGGGCAGCCGAGTGGATTTACCGAGGGAGCAGCCGAAGCACAGCGCGTGCTCCGGTTCGATGTTGTTTGGCAGATCGAGAGAATAGATCAGATTCGCAGCTTGAAGCGCTCATTGTCCAATGTGCCCAAAGCGTTGATGCCATAGTTTATAGACATTGCGGTCCTTTGTTTTGCAGCTTCGGTCGCAAAAGCAGCGGCGGTGGTTTCAACATAACCATCGATAAATGGCAGGTTTCCGTTGTGGGGAGCGGTAGGATAACGCGGCCGTTCTTCAAGATGGAGGAACCGTTAGTTGAGAACGTGATTTCGTAACCATCTCGGTTCAGTGGCGATGTGGAAACCAAGTTGCGGCTCGCTTCAGGTACGTAGAGCACGTCGACGCAGACAATGGCTTCGTCCGTGTCGTTATTGCTGATGGTGAGTGTGCCTGCTTCGCGAGCGGTAAGGTTTTCGCCGTTTGCGACGCTGATTTGGACTGCCGGGATGGGTCGCAGGTCAGTAAGGAGAATAGCGTCCTTGATAATGTGGTGCATTGCGCAAGAGTCAAGGGCGATTGAATGCGAGGACCTGTGGTTAGTTGCCAAAACGAGGTTTGCTTCGGCAGCGGGTTCTTGCTGATGTTGTTTAAGGAGCTCGTGCGCGTCCTTCATTTTCGGGCAGTCCTTCAACCAATGACCGGTTTGTTTGCAGAGGAGGCAGGGAGATCCTGGAACTGAGCAACGGTGTTGTTTTTTCCACGATTTTCGGGGCGCGTGTTCATTGGTGTTGGCGTCCGAATTGCCATGCATCACATGGGCTTCAACGTGAGACTCGTTTTTGGGCACACGAGCGCCCCGTTCTGAGGTAAGCTGTTCCTGTCGGATTGCGGCTTCCTGCATGGCGTCCAGATCCAAGAGATCCTTTGAGATGATGGCCGAGTAGATAGGACGCTTGAGTCCCTTGAGATAGCGATGCTCGATTTCTCCTTTGTTCATGTCGGGAATCTGCATGACGAGTTTGTTGAACGCATTGTTGTATGCAATGACCGACGTGGTCTGCGAGAGATCATCCAGTTTATCACGGATCATCGAGCTGAACGCTGGTGGTGTGAATCTCAGGCGTAGCGTTGTTTTGAGATGATTCCATGTTCGAGGGGCGGTCCCCTGGCTTTCCTGGGTCCTCCACCAGATGTGAGCGGTAGATGTGAGTTTGCTTACCGCCATTTTTGCTTTGAGAAGTGGCGGAAGGTATGCAACCTCGAAAAAATTGTCCAGTTTTGCAATGAATTCGAGAAGTAATTGCGGACTACTCATATCGCCATCGAAGTTGGGAACTTGTTTAAGGAGCTCCTTTGCGACGGAATTCATTGAGGACAACGTGGGAGAAGAATTCTCCGATGAGCAAGAGTGTGGGCGGTCCTCCGGGAAGACATGAGGGTTTGCAGCGGCGGCCGTCTGCATTTGCATTTGTGCGAAGGTAGAAATCATCTTCTCCATCATCTCTCGTTGGGATTCAGCCGCAAGGTGCTGAAACTCCCTTTGTGACTCGGCGGCGAGTCGCTGCGATTCCAGCAGCATGCGTTCCTGCATTTCGGCGATAATGCGTTGAGATTCCAACAGCGCCTTCTCCAAATACTCCTTGGTGACAATCTCGTCGTCAGGTTGAGCGGCTCGACTCTTGTCGTCCTCACTGTGATGACCCTCATCTGCAGAATCCTGCGTCGGCGCAGGGGCAGTGTTTGTTCCGGACGTGGTCCGAATGGGGCTACGGGACAATGACATGATTGAGTATTGAACAACGTGAAGAAGGATGCAGGGTGCTTGTCGTTTTTATTGGAATGTTGAGCCTTGCGTACTCAACGTTAGTCCTTACATTAGATCCTAATTTGGAATCTCCGGCTAGAACGCATGACCGTGATACCGGTAACGCTAAGAGCAGAATTGGATCACGTGTGATCACGTGATTGGAGAAAAAGTAGATTAGAACGCTCGAAGCGAGACATTACCGATAAGACTTTAAGACAAGAATTACATTCACATACATTACATCTCCGTGCATCTGACAACGCTACATCGTCAACTGCATCACAGAAGAGCTCTGTAACTCCCCTTTACGAAGTATACTGGAGGCCACATCGAATTCGGCCAATCCTCTGCAATTCCGATAAAGTACTGGAAGTGCCGATATCTCCAATAGTTTTAAGCGTTGAGCGGGCTAACAGGGCTCATAACCTGTTGTGCGTAGGTGCGGTTAAGGAGTAGTGCAACAGAGGAAAGCTAGCTCGACACTCTCAATGACAATGGGATGATTGTGTTGTTGTTAAGTGTAAACGATGGGTGAAAGAGATCTACACTACAAAGAAGAAAGGTGGCTGTGCAAGCTATCTAAGCATACGCGGTCAGATGAGGCACCATTGCGCAGCGGGGGTCACGTGGAGTCTTGGAGCGCTGTCGATTTGACAGGTTTATCTCAAAAGTCCAATCTCAACAATTTCCATCACTCTGCTACCTACGAACTGTGCCACCTTCACGTCTTATGTGGCACACGGTTCCATGATTAATCCTCTACCACCACGCGTCTTTAGTGGCACGGTCCCCACTTGATTCCCATTGTTCCCCTTGCATTGTGACATTAGGCCCCTTACGTTCATTTCATTTGCATGGCTCTTTCATTTCCCATTGTTCTAGAGCTGCTGCTGTCTTCACCCATTTTGCTCTTAAGCCCGGAGGATCCTTACTCCCACCTCCTGCTCTGAGAGAGATTTATGAGAGACTTGTTATACTATTGGCAATACACTACCTTTTGCTCTTTGCTACTCGCACTTTTAAGCTTGGCCGTCTAAGCAATTACCCTCCAGCGCACCTACTTGCAACTACCATGTGCATCAAGCACTACAACAACACCATCACTCCAATGACAAAACCGTCCATGACGGAGCTTCCGAATGACTAAAATCCCTTTAACACGGATCGATTGCTTGAATAAGGGCTGTATTGGAATGTTGAGCTTTGCATACTCAATGTTAGTCTTTACATTAAATCCTAAGTTAAAGTCTCCAACTAGACCGCGTGACCGTTATACCAGAAACACTAAGAGCTGAATTGGCTCACGTATGATCACGTGATTGAAAAAAAGTAGATTAGAACACTCAACAAGCGAGACATTACCGATAAGACTCAAGACATGAGAAATTAATTCCCATGTCTACATCTCCGTGCATCTGACAATGGTACGCCATCATCTGCATCACAGAAGAGCTCTATAACCCCTTTACAAAGTGAATACAAGCAGCCTGATCTGAATTTGGCCAATCTTCTGCATTTTTGATAAAGTACTGGAAACGCTGATATCTCCAATAATCCTGGTTTCAGGAAGCATGTGATACTGAAACAATAATGAGACTGGTTTCAGCCACCTTTTAGCTTACTTTGACTTGTGTTTCTTGAAGGTTGAACCGGTGGCTTAGAGAAATAGTCCACATCGCTACTATGGTGGTATTTGGATGCGGGGCGTATGACACATAGAGACATTCCAAATAGAAGACTAGCTCTGGCAACGGACCTAATATTATTACAGCAGGTGTATTGGTATGTTGACGATTGCGTACTCAATGTTGGTCCTCACAATAAATCCTAACTTGGAATCCCTGCTCAAAACACGTGACCACTATACTGGTAATGCAAAGAGCTGGGCTGGATCACGCGTGATCACGTGATTGAAAGAAAAGTAGATAGTTTCACTCCACAAGCAAAACCATTCCGTTAAGACTTAAAACATAGTTTTACATTCACATACATACATCTCCGCGCATCTGGCAACATTACATTGTCATCTGCATCACAGAAGAGCTCTGTAACCCCCTTATGAAGGCAATACAAGCAGAACATTTGAATTTTGCCCAATTCTCAGCATTTCCAATAAAGTACTGGAAACGCTGTTATCTCCAATAGGCATGAGATCCTGCATCTAGGATCCATTGGAAGGACTAACCTTGAGTTGGGAGTTCCAACTGTTGGTTGTATTCATTGCAACAACATGCAAAATGCCAGTGTCATATGCTTGAAATCCAGCATATGGACTCAAAGAAATTCTGAGCCATCAAACCGGCCTGGATGTATCCGGATGTAGTTGTAGCACCACTGGATTTGAACCGGACTTCTACCATGTATTTTTGTGGAAAGATATTTAAGCTCCACATCTGCTTTCCTGATAGGCATCAGCTGAAGAAAAGCTCCGCCTTGGCATTCAGCCCGGCCTTGGGCATTCAGCTGCCGCGGTCCGAAGTATAAAATAGATACCTCGGGCAATAAAACCTTTCAATAATGGAACATCCTATCGCTCCCATTTTTCTACTAAGAAATCTCCAATCTCAAATACGCCCTCAAGCGTACTACAGCCAGTGACCCGGGAAAGCATTGATGTATTGTTGCCATACTTTGAGCAAAAGGATACAATACTACAAGTTTTAAACATGAGGGCTGGGCATGGTGTTGTTAAGACGTTTGATCATCGATCCGACTATGAGACTGCGATTATGTTGGGCCTCCGTCGCAGAATAATAGGTATCCGGTAAGGGAACTGCCCAAACGCCAGAACCCAGCGATACATGTCGTTCTGATTGTCGTTCTGATGCTGACGCTGTCTGGAGGGCTTCCTCCCACCGCCCTGCTCGATCCATGTTCTGCGAAGCTGCGGCATACATCAGCGAGGTGTGTAGCGGGACTTCAGCAAGGGATAAATTCTGTGCGTCAGCCGAGAGCTTCGCGGATTCTTCAAGATCGCTAATTCTTGAGATTCCTATAGACTCGGACAGTTTAGCATTCAGCAGACCCACGCTGTCCCGATATCTTCTTTCCAGAGAATTTTCAATCCCGCCTTTCGGCTGACATGGTTGCTCGGAGTTTTGGACTCCGCCAACAGTTACGACTGGGGTCGGAGCTACTTCCGTCGGCTTTTCCATTTGTTCCTGACGTGGAGTTTTCCAGACGCTCTCGTTAGTTAGCTGATTGTAATAGTAGGGTTTTCCTGATGTCCGGGAACGGCACAGGATCCAATCGGTTGTTGAGGATTGAGACCAGACCTCCACCTCTTTCGTTTCGGTTTTTACATCGTTTGAAGACGTCCCCTGGTTCTCGGGACAGACCAAATCCGTTTGTTCTCTTCCGACAATGATTGATGCCCATTCCTCTGACGGATAGACAGAGTCCGGACGCTCGTTGGAGACGTCCGGACGCTCGCTCTCCAACGAGCTCGTCGAAAGACGGCTGGAGCACACACTTGCTCCGTACGCCGTGGGAGCGGGCTCTGCCGTCTTAACCATATCTCAAAAGCAGCCTGGTAAATAAGTGGCCCAGGAAATCAGTACTTTTTGATGTAAGTAACCTACCCCGCGCCATTCTTTCTGACATCGGGAGGTCTCTTGCACGACTGAGGCTCACGTGTGGAATCACTGATTTCGACGGCTGGCGAGGTGTAATGCTGTGCCCTTTGATGGCGGTTTCTTCTACTTTATCGCCCAGACGATCCCAAATGGATCTCTTTCCGCTTGATCGTCCAGCCGTCGTCTCTAAGGCATTTTTTGATTCATCCGTTTGAGGTTTGGTATTTTGCAAACTGCCAGGTACCCTTTCCGGCTGTCGATCTTCCATCATGCCACACCGGGTACTCTGCGGTTGCCTTGTGCCTCGACCTCTTGCTTTATGACGGGACATGCCAGATTAGAACTTTTGTGACGTGAGTGAGTCGGGTTCTTATTTCACACTGATGACGTGTAACACGCTCACACAACGGGTAGGAAACAATGCCGTAAGCCAAAAATTAGGCACGCCTTGATGATGATGATTTAGTAGCAATTTAGAGGTTTTGATTCAACGGCGGCTTTGGTCGGCTTTATCATGCCAGAAACAGGTAGTTTTAATATATGCAGTTATGCTCCCAAGTCAGATGTTGATGCTAAGAACTTCTCGACATCTTCATCCTCAGAGTGCAGATCCTCCGTGGTCTGCCCATCTATAAATTGAGTAGGGTCGTCGAAGTCGATGTCTCCCTGAAAACAGTAAGTCGGTTAAAGATGCAAATGATTGTGGTGAGGAAGCTGCCAATACACCTACCCTCACCGACCCTGTCCCAGTGGTGTTGACCTCCAAACTCATGTGGCTCATGTTATCTGAGATCGCGTCCGATCTTTCTTCCGAGAACAAGGATCGGGTCTGTATTAACGCAGCAATCGCAATATTAGTGTATGCCCCTTAGACGGAGGGACCAAAGAACCCTACCTCCTCATCACCCGGTACACTGCCTTCACTCAAGTGCATCCTTACTCGGGGAGCTGTTGCTGGAGTTTTCTCATCCTTGGATGAGACCTGAGAGTCAGGCAAGCCTTCCGGAAACCTGTCCTTCAGTTGGCCGATGACGTCCCAGTCAAGACTGTCCCTCATATCAGCATAGTCTTCGGCTGGAAAGGGTCCCTTCTCACGCTGACGTTTGAAAGCCTCTTCCGCAAACAGCCCGTACTTCAGGTCAGGGAAGAGGTCTTGGTGTGTGTCTGGGCTGGCGATCGCTTCTGCAGCTTTGTGCTTGTTGTCCTTGACCAGACCGTCCCGCCAAAGGTCGACCACGCGCGGAATTTGACTAGGCATATAAGTTCGCGCCAACAGCGCCGCCTCTGGAATCCGATCCGTCGCCACCAACAAGTCGGTGCACTTCTCCACTTCACCACGCAGCAGGTAACACATGAATGCGATGTTGTTCTTGCCCTTCCCAGTTGCAAGCTCCGCAAGATCTGACAATCCTTTCCGGTTCCCACTGGCTTGGTACATCAACAGCAGCCCTTCCAAATCTTTCGCATTGCGTAAGCACTCATCAGCCAAGTCGAATTGCCAAAGCTCCAATGCCTTGTCCCCAACGGTCTTCCATTTGTCTTCCTGGTCCAGAGTCTGTGCAATCTCATATGCCATATCCATCCTTTGCAATTGGATGGCAAGGTCGAAGCGGTGCTCTGGATCGGCGGAAACTGCGAGTGCCTGTTCCTTCAAGTTTTGGCCCTCCAGAAATCGAGCAACTCGGTTTCTCTGATCGGCGGGCACACTGGGCAATAGACTGTCCGCCAGGGCGAGGTCTCCGCGGAGAACTGCTGTCTGATATTGAATCAGGCTCAGTGGAAGGGCGTAGCTGAACACACCTAGGTCCTTGTCAGCAAGATAGACGCGATTGTCTCGAGGAATGTAGCCGAGAAGGTACAAGTTCGTATCAAAGTGGCTGAGAGTGGATGTTTGTCCTCCGACGAGATAATTTAACCGATTACCGTTGTTGGTATAGATAAATGAATCGCCAACCCAACATCCGGTTTTGATACTTAAATTGAGCGGCAAGCTTTAGCTAAAACGACCATGAGATGCATGAGATACGAATCATACCTCTCATTGATTTCGGTTACGAACTCGACAGCTTCTTCAATGCCCTCCTCACCGATCGAAGCGGCTCCATGTCTATCAACATATTGCTGATAGGATACTCGGTTGAATTTCAGAACATATGTAATGTCATCGCAAATGATCGCCACCAGGTCTGACTCGGACCAGTAAACCTAAAATGATGTGAGTTGATGCTATGGCTGTCGTACTGATTCAACATACCGCTCAACGTACATTGCGAGCGACGACATCAACTCTGCGAACGCAAACCCCTGTCTCCCAGTCATAGAAGTTCAGGAAATTACTACTTCGAATACCAAGAAGAGCCCCTCCGTAAATGCCTTCCGCACTGTAAGTCGGTCTTATGGAAACGTCAGTCTTTTCTTTGAAATTCTTGAAAAGCTTCACTTTGGATGAAGATTCGCGTATAGCGTATCTGAAAGGAAGCAGTTATGTTAGCGATGTGATTGCTTTGGCGGTGGAAACCGAGAGACATCTTACTCATTCGAGTCCAATGCCCAAACAAATTCGAGAGCACTTCCAAAGCTCTTGTTCCTCCACGCAAGTGCAGTATAGATGATGTACTCGCCATCGCCACAAACAACAACAAAGCGCCCATTCGGACTGTGCTGCAGCATTTGTGGATAAACCTCACAACTACCAAGCTCTTTTGTAGCCAAGGTGATTCGTTCCCCATCCTTCAAATTCTCGTCCACGTTCGCCTTTACATTAGCCGTTTGGATTTCGCTGTGGCGTGCCCAGATGATCTTGCCACCATTATCCATGCTGACAGCTGGCTCTTCTCGTCCGAGCTACTCAAATCAGCGTTGGTTATGTGACTGAGGAGGGGCGTGTCAAAGACGCATCCACACCTTTATGGCAATAGTACCCTCATCATATCCAAAGGCCACGTCATTGCTTCCTTTCAGATATGCCAAAGTCCATGCCCTCTCCATCCCGTAGTTGAGAGTATTTTCAAGCCGATATGTATTGGCGTGCCACAATCGAACCGTTCCTTCAGAAGTTGTTAGATGGGTAAAAAACAAAACGAATGTTGCATCGCTTACCATCTTCGCTGGCGCTGATTATGATGGGCAGCTCAGGGTGAAACGCCGCGACCGTCACATTATGCGTGTGACCTTCCAATGTTTGCACACAAGTTTTGTTTTGGTAATCCCAAACCTTGACAACTCTGAAACCCTTTAGTCATGGTTCGTCAGAAAGCGAAACAGTGCTCCGAATCTCACTTGTCATCAGCCCCACTGATGAGGTAAGGCTTGTCACCGCCGTGATAATAGTCCACACAATTAACCCCTTTTTCATGTCCCTCCAACGTATAGTTCGGCGAGCTTGATCCTAACGACCAGACCTTCAATCAAGCGTCAGCTACGGAATTAACGAGACAGCTCAAAATTGATTCCAAGACGGACCTTGATAGTACGATCCAGACACGCACTGGCGAAGGTGTTCCCATCTTTTGGGTTGAAGGTCACTTGCATGACGTAATGTGTATGTCCTTCGAAGACCTGGCTGACCGCATTAGTTCCCTCTAGCTGTTGAGGGTTGCTTTAAATAATTACCATGATGTTGCGCCAGCCTTTCTCCCAATCCCACAATTTGATCATCATGTCATCTGAACATGTCAAAACGTACGGCTGGGTAGGGTGGACAGTGATGTTGCGAATATAGTCCTGATGCGCCTCGAACGCAATGACTTTCTCGTGCGTATTGTAATTGAAGACTTTGACTTGCATGTCGTCCGACCCGGTTATCAGCCATGATTTTCTGGCGATGAATTTGGCTGCTCGAACTGCAGATCGTAAACAAGTCAGTCATACGTGAGAGAAAGATTCATGAACAGTTGCTGGCTGCTGGCTAACCAGGAAGATCGGTGATTTCGAACGTTTTTACAACATTCTATTTCCAAGACGGAGAGGTTATACACGATGTTGCTGCTCCACTCGCGTTCTCTGAGCATCTACCTGAGTTTCGTGATTCCATATGTACACAGTGCCATTGTATAGCGCCGCCAATAGCCAGGGCTCAGTCGGATGGAAGTCTACTGCTTTCACTCGGTCCGACCGATTGGACAGTTTTCTCTGTCAAATAGTTATTAGCACGACCCCAGTTAACATTTGGGCCCACCTGGAAAACCACAGTTTTGATATTGCATACCTTGATGTCGAGTCGCAGGGGCTGAAGATCAGCAAAAGAGAGGTGTTGAGCATTGGAAAGTATAATAATCTCAACAGAATAACAATGTCATACCATCTTGACTGGAAATTGTGGGAAGGCAGCAATCTTCTCAACAAACGATGGTATATCCGAGACAAATCAACTGTCGCAGACGGCGGTGTATTGTTAGTTGTCCAGTAGCTATAACTATCTCTGGAGGGACGGGGTTACAAAAGTTGATTTGCATGTCCTCACCTGGTAAGGCTGCTGCAGATGCACCGATACGGATTCAAGCCGCAAAACGGCAACGCGTGAACCGCCCCCTCCAGGTACGGTATGTTGCACACGCGAGAGAGATCTGCCTCAAGATCCTCAGACCTCAGTAGCGTTGCATTATCCTTTTCTCGTTATACCGATTGCTTTACTGGCTACTTCAAAGTACTTCACTTAGAGAGCTATTTGGGTGCATTCTTGCTTTCATACCAAACATGGCGAAAGAGAAAAAGGACAAAAAGTCCGGCCAATCCAAAGAAGAAGGTCTGTGTCGAATTGGTCAACCGTTAACGGTGGTGGAGACTCACGGGCGCTGTTTTAAAATGGATCTACAGCGCATGACGTTGTTCTTCATTATTTGAGAAAACAGAACAGGTAGCTCTCTTCCGCGATACACGCTGAGGCATCCAGTACTTAAATTGTGAGAAGGCCGTATAGTGCCGTTGATGTCTTCAACAATTTGGGGGGGCAAATTGGGAAGCCCGTCGTTCTCAAAGCACTGACAACTATGGCCGAAGAACGTAA
Organism: Powellomyces hirtus; assembly: GCA_025526995.1. NCBI lineage: Eukaryota > Fungi > Chytridiomycota > Chytridiomycetes > Spizellomycetales > Powellomycetaceae > Powellomyces > Powellomyces hirtus. Next base: position 1,032,570 of record JAHLKG010000002.1, read on the forward strand.
GGACATCAGTTGGTTCAGTGATGGTCCGCAAGAGCTCAATAACTCTTGGTTATCTTGAACATATGTAGAACTCATACACGGGAAGCTAAATGGTAGTATTCCCATCGGATCTTACAATGGAGTGGTTCAAATGCTAGAAAAAGCAGGTGCTTTTAGGAAAGCAGTGGGTTTTCGTAGCCAAACAGGACGAATTTGAAATTCCATCGAGAGCAACGCTTGATGAAATGGATGCAGCGATCGCGCAAAGCAAGGAACAGATTAAAACAAAGATGGAAGAGGTGTTGTATGGACGAAGTTGTAGTTTACATCCGAGCTGAAGTTTATGCTGACCGTGGAAATTATGAAGAATACTCTAGTGCAAAGCGGTATGTCGTGTGCAAATGAATTCGTGATTCATAACTCATCGGCATATATTTGTGTTTCTTCATCATTGTCAGAACTGTGCAATCTGAACAATTCACTTACAACCACTCAAATGGATGACAAACTTCAAAGTTTGAGCATCGAGGTAACCAATCGGGCATATCGGGGGACTTCATCTGAAAGGCCGTCCGACAAGGCGGGCGGGCATCCTTATTTTTATCTATGATAGAACAAACAATTCGAAGAGCGTCTCGCGACACTTCGATCCGGTTCCACCGGTGTCAAAATGAGTGCGGAAGAACGAAAGAAAATTGATGCAGAACTGGACAGAATCTTGAAGGAATGGCGCCGGCGAAAACGAATGTTTGGGGATATGTGGGGTGCTGTCACAGAAAACATACAGGGCAATCTCCATGAGCTGCGGGTAGGTTCTCGAATCAATCCATGTTCGACATCATTTCGGTGCTACGTGAAGGTGTTGTTGTTTCATTTGACATTGCCAGAAGCAGGAGCTGAAATGACCTCAATCTTTCCCGGAATGTAGGAGGCAATTGGAATTGAGACCGATGAGGCCGCTGGCGTAAATGTCAATGGTGATCTATTGAAAGGCTTTGCGTAGATTCAATGATTGAGTCACAAGAGCGTAGCCTCATGCGAAAAGTATTGGGATGGTCCATGCTATACACAATTCCATTATGTCCGCTGCACGCAAATTTGGCCGACACTTTTACGTAGAGCACATACGCCATGAAATCTTCGCTTCTTGTGCAATGTATTTGATTAGTATCCGCCAAAGTGACTTTTGTCCTGCACCCTTTGCTCCTACGGTGTGTCTACAAGAGCGGCCACCCCCGTGTCCACCAATCGGTCAAAAGGGATTTCCGCTTCTTTGTCGGATATCACGCCTGCTTTCTTCAGAACGCTGATACATTCTTGTAGCACTTTCGCGCTTACTTCTCGCGAATCCTGAGGATATGCAACTGCGGAGAACCAAGTTCTAACGTCGTCCTCGGGAAGCTGAAACCGCTCTGCGACGTACAAGATGGACGCGCCCTCCCGGCCGTCCATGAAAGAAACTGACATCTGCGTAATCACTGTGGAGCAGCATAGTCAGCCCACAAATTTGCATTCACTGATCCGAAAAAAAAGTTACCTTCAAGCATGGTACTTAAAGCTTTCTTGTGCGCCAGTGCCTTCTGTGTTGCTGCAAACAGAAAGGCAGGCCAAGGCGGTGTGATGTTGGACAGGTGATGCAGTTCACCAGAATCATAATAAGGCTGCAAAAGGGAATTTAGCGCAAATGTTGACAAGCAAGGGGTAATAAAAATCTCAAACCTTGGTCATGACGCGCTCCCATAAGAAAGCATCAACAGCTCCAGTTTTCACGCCGTTCACCAAGCCGGTAATATTGCTCAGCGGTGTGAATGTGAAGGGCTCTGTGCCGTTCTTTAGCCAACCCATCCTATCTGCGAGTACAAATGGAATAATGTGGCTTCCACTTCCGAGACGAGAAATTCCAATTTTGGCATTTTTTAGCGGTTCCCATGCATCGGGTCCAAGACCCTCGCGTGGGCTTTGACCAAGGCGTCCACTGGGAGACGTCGCAATGGACCAGGTGAGGGGAGAGCTGACATATGTTCCAATTATCCTGAACAGTCCATCCTTGTTGGAAAGACTTGCCACTAAACCTTCCGTGAGCGCAATCGCTACGTCTAGTTGATCATTGTTCAACATGTTGACCATCTAGGAAACGTAAGCATCTCCGCAGAATGAGTTGGTTTGCGAGCGTATTTACCTCTCCAGTTCCTGATATAAGCATCATCATCAGTAATCGCCTAAACATTAATTGCCCGACTTTCGGTCCTACCTCCTGGACAATTGACCACCTCAACTTTCAAGCCATATTGACCGAACACCCCTTTCTGGACTGCCTGAAAAACAGGGGAGCAGAAGTGCTCTGGCACACAGCCCAGTCGTATGGTTTCAAGTTGAGTCAACTGCTGAACTTGTTCAGCGGCCATGGCGAGTGTTGGCAAGGTCGCGCTTGGAAGTTGATACCACGTACAGTAAAGTGGCGAAACCGTAGATGACAGACTCTGCTCAATGAGTCATGGCAGTCGCGCTGTCAATGTCCTGACTAAGCCCAAATGCGTGGAATGTCAGAAATTCGGCGTCAATTTAGAGCCCGTCATTTTGAATCTATACCATTCATACCTAGATATCTAATTTGTCCCAATGGCAGAGTCATCCGCATCCGAAACAAGCATGCCGGGAAAGGCAAGCAATACCGCTGCATTTTCATCGAAGTCCGCACGGGGTTCAAAACATCAGCACAAAGACGGTGCTGGAAAAGATGCGAAGAAACGGGCGCCGAAAACGCTGAATGATCGGGCTGAGGATGCTTCTGATAAACCGAGAAAGAAAAGGGAGCGAAAGAGCTCGCGAAAGGCCCGCGGGGATTCAAAGGAAAATGATTTTGATTCACCCCGGGATGATGCGGCTGGTGGTCCCATGGGGGAAACCGATCTTCACCCACGAGTTAGTGATTCCAAAGCTCTCAATCGTGTAGACCGCATTGGATCAATAGATGATGACTGGGAAACAAGATTCATGTTTGAGCAGACGTTATTACCTCGCTCAGCGTCACAGAGCTCAAGGAGAAGGGGAAAATCCCACGATCCCTCTAGAACTCGTCGCTCCGAGGATAAGCTACCTAACGGTCCTAATCGAGGATCTAAAGGGTACGAGTGACTTGCGACGCAAAGCTTATCAAACCTCAGAACGAGTCTTCGCTTACGACTTAGTCCGCGGGCAGTGAGATGGGGCTTTCGGACCTCGCGGGCGAACGATGCCGCTGTTAAGATCAAAGTATCTTCTCTCAGATAGCTTGAAATCCCATGAAAAATCTCAGCGTGAAACAATGATTAAAGTCAAATCACCCATATCTGGTATGTGTATTTGCTTAATGAACCGCCATTTAATGGGTCAATCCCATTACTGAGTGCTTTTAGACCAGTATGTCGTTGTGTCCACGCGCCAAATTCGTCGACATTCAAACCAGAACCCAGAGGATCTGCACGTGGCTCCTCTTGACAATTTGCCTGATCTGAGGCACGTAGGGACATCGGATCTGGGCGCGGTGTTTGTTGAAGGTATTTCAACTGAGTACTTACTAATCTCGGGATTTCACTCCTGGACTAATGTTCCAAGCACAGAACGGGGAAAGTATCAATATCGTCCCGCAACATCGATGCATTCGTCAAACATTACGCATACAGACGTTGAGTCCGGCGTGGAAGGGGCAAAGAGCAAAGATGCAATGCTTACGGACCTTCAAACTGTGAGTATCCACTCTGCCGCTTGTGAACCTGCCATTTCGACGCATTGCATGATTCCGCCAACGCTAATGAGGCACAAACAGTGTATTCAGCGTTGGACTGCTCACGCTTTACACCTCACGCACGGTGTCTACTCGGGTCTTTGTCTCCTCTCTTTGTTGCTTCTTCCGAGCTTCACCGCACTATCTTTTTCGTCCGAGTTATCGCCGTTGAGCGATGTAATAACTCAATCAAGCTTTCGGTTCCTCACTTGGTATTCTCTACGGGCGTTCGGAGTCAGCGTCGCCTTCAATTTCTTGTCTACATTAAGCCTTTTTGATGTGTTGGACATTGTCGTGCGGAATGCCGACGACGGTGGGCATCGAGTGACAGTCCCATGGTATCTGAGAAAAGGCAGCCTATGGGCCGCTATCAGTATGATATTGTGTACGATTAGCTGACGAGCCGACATACGCTGAATGCATCTTAACACACTCTTCCTGTAGTCGCATCTATATCCTGGATTTCTGCGGCGCTCATGGTCTCATTGGACGATCGACTGTGGGATTCTCAACGAGACGCTAATTTTGGGCCATATGGGAATCCCGATTGGTCTGTGCCATGTGAACCACTTTTCAAAGATGATTACCCGTTATCCCATCATTGATGCGCTGTTGCCATAGGTTTGCAGCTGGTGCTTCTCTGAGTCAACCGCCCGTCGAAGGTGACATCTCACGCTGGGCAACACTGAATTGTGTGCGTGGCGTGTTCGGGATCGCTTCATGGCTGATGTCCTGGCACGTGAGGACAGAGCAGGATAGAGGGGGACGAAAAACATAGCAAATGATACACTGGTGCTATGTCTGTATTTACAAATACTTGCTATGACCGTCAATGAGGAGGCGGGAGAGGTTGATAGACTGGACTCATTGTTGCAGTCTGCGCACTGCTCTCCAGTCACGTTGAAGTGACATGGCGTCTCCAATGATTCTTCAGGAGCTGCTGGTGTTGGTCTCCTTTGCAGCATCGTCACCCCCATCTAATAATCCAGTTTTCTCCGCATCAAGCTGACTATCGGATGTTGGTTCTGTATCTGCTTGATGATTTTCATAATATGGATTCCGAGCATTGAGAAATGTCATTATGCGTTCATGGAGACCGTGATTGACCTCGAACGAGTTGGCCTAAGTTATGGATCACTGGTGAGTGGCAGTGTCAGCGTGCATTCGCAAAGCTCGAAAGGTGTACCTGCAAAGTCAATCGAAACAGACCGATGGTGCCTTCGGGTGCATGTTCCGCTGTTAAATCCTGCTCTTGCAGCGCGTCCCAAAGTGCTTTCAGTCCCTCCTCGCGAATGACATTCCCGTAGAGATTCAGATTGTTCAATGACCGATTGCCGAGTACGAACCATTGACCATTGTGCTCAAACATAGGTTCCGAGGCCGGTGTTACATCAACGACCTTTTTGCCAAAGTCGGAAACTTTAGTACAAAGGTCTTCCCAGAGCTCCCAAGATGTACGTGTGACAGTGAGGTGCCGGGCATATGACAAACCTCTTCTGCTTCTTCTTTAACCTCCTCCGCCTTCCCTTTCTTGCCACCTTTGGCTGGTGCGGCTCCTTTGACGTTCTTCCCACCTTTTGCAGCTTTATCATCTGGGGCGCTCGCCGCCGTGGTCGCCGCCGCGCCGCCCTTTTTGGCAGCGGCGGCAGCAGGAGGTGGAGGTGCCTCAGAGGGTCCCTTCTTGCCGGTACTTAGGGCGCCTGCGCTGACTTTACTGGCTGCAGGTGCAGCATCGGCTTTGCCTGCAGCGCCACCCTTCACTGCCTTTTTCTTTGCATCCGCTGCCACAGTCTCCTTCTTCCCTGGAGCAGCGGCGTTTATACTCTCGACACTTTGAATTCTGTGCGGAAAGTGGAAAATAGTCAATGAATTATGAGCGCGTGCCATCACTGTTTCTGCGGCTTTATGGGGGACATGCCTGGTTCCCAATTTTGCCGAGTTGTTTCGTCCCGCGGTTGCTGCGGTGCCACCGCTTGTCAGATTCCTTTTCATGTTCTTCTTGACTACGGGATCCTGCGTGCATCAATTGCTTAGTACCAATTGCCTGATTGCGTGACGTTTTGGATGTCTCATGAGAATGTAGTTACCTCCTCTTGGTCCTTCCGTTGCTTGTCCATATCAGCCATCGCTTTGCGTCTTGACGCCAGTTCATCGTGTGATAGCGGATAATTGGATAGCATCTTCTCATTGACATGGGTAAGTTGAGACCCTTTTTGACTGGAGTTTACAAACGGGCCGCTGGAAAGCTACCTTTGCCATTGCGCTAACTCCTTCATCTCCGATGTTATTCAACCCAAGTGATAGCGACAATAGCGTTTGATTGATCCTCAATGCCTGGATGCCCGATGTTAGAGCAAAAGTCTGACATCACAGGTCGTGTTGGGCTGAGGTATCATCATCACACATACATCTGCCAGAGCCTCCGCACCGTCTTTGCCAATCTGATTGTCCCACAAATTGAGATTGACGAGGGTCTTGTTGACCTTCAGCTGCTCAGCGATCGCCTTCGCCCCAGTATCACCGAGTTGCGTGCTTCGCAATGAAAGATGTCTGAGTGGCGTATCCTCTGTTATTAATTCCGCAAAAAGAGCGGGTGGCACATGTGGATTTTGATCCAGCAACAGAGTACGGATGGAGGTCTGCGCCAGAGCTGAAATCAACGGAGACATATGCGCAGCTGTAAGGCCACAATTCCAGAATCTGAGTTCATCCTAAATGTTAGAACAGCAACAACATCGGGAACGTGCATGGTATTACCAGGCTCGTCTTACACTAAATGAGACAACGTCCCACACGCGACCACGAGACCACAAATTATCTCCATAATCTCTGGTGTAATGTTCCATCCGCGTACTTCCAGTTTCTGGAGATCTTCCTCATCCTCCTCTGCAGTTTCTAGTACAATCGTGGGCACAAATCGAAATCGGGAAGCATAGTTCATCGTGGGTGCTACTTTCTGCTCCTTCTGTCCCTCAAATGAATCCACTGTGGACGCATTAGCGTCTGGAACATCCAGCGGGTCAGAAGGTTGGTCTTCAGGGGAACGGAATCGATTAGCATTCCTCGGGCACGAAGGGCCCTCGACGTCAGGATCCGAGGGGAGATCACATTCTCCAGCAACTGATTGCGGTCGCGGCGTTACAGGAATCGGAAGTGGTGGCAGGGGATGATGCACCGTGAGGACATTGAGTGGTTTGCATCCATGCCTTCGACAAGCCTCGATGAAGTCGGCCTCAAAGTTTCCAGTGTACTCGGGGCCTTTAAGAATTTGGATAAATTCATCTGTGAGCCCAGTCCTTACTACATAGATCAGTAGAATAGGCCGCTATTTTATCAAAAAGCTATACATACCCTCGTTCCCTTCCTCCGGTTGAGCGTCAACCGTCATTCTGCTCTAGAATGCTCACCTTTGACAGCATGTGCGCGCAGCGCATGTGTCACTCCGTCTCGTTGCGCGTTGCTGACAAATACCAATGGCTAAAATGTTGCTGACAGCCTTTCTGCCCCATTTCGCAACCCGTTCCCACCAATAAAGCACTTTTCTGGGCTGACATGGCTGCTCGCTTCATAGGCCGGACGTTGTTTTCTAATCCAATGCGAGGGGTTGCTCCCCTCGCTCGCCGCGGCATCCCGACCGCGCGGACAATAACGACCACCCCGGCTGTCCGATCCCGCCTTCATTACGCGACCGCTATCGTAGCAGCCTTTTCAACCGGATGCATTGTTACTTTCAAGCTGTCAGCCGATCAGCAGGATACGTTCACCGAAATATCTGACGAGTCAGAGCTGGCGCATGCGCAGTTCTTAAGTGCTGAACGCGATGGAACTGCTTTGGTGGCCGAGCTGAGGAAAGATCCCGAATGGAAGGAGGTCGACCCTTACAGTTACCTGAGTGGGGGAAGGCTGCACAGAAACTTTACAGCGGGGACGCTCAAGGGAAAGGGAAAGGTTGGTAGTCTCCTACACTTTTTGGCAGCGACCTCAAAGGGCAAAGTTTCGAGAACTCGTCTGTAACCACTTTGGTCTGTCGTTCTATAGTTTGCCCTTCGCCCAGTCCTCTTCCATAACAAGGACATGACCGAATGCATTGCGGTGCTTCATCTCGGCGAGCGCCTCTCGGGTCATGACAACATCGTTCACGGAGGAGTACTTGCTACCCTTCTTGACGAAATGTGCGCGCGAAGCACCATTCCGTCCCTCCCGCACAGAATGGGCTTCACGGCCAACCTGAGCATTGACTACCGAAAACCGGTCGCTGTGAACCAGTTTGTGGTCATGCGATCCAAACTGACGAAACTGGAGGGTCGGAAAGCATGGTCGAAGGCCAAGATTGAATCTCTAGATGGGAAGGAAGTATTTGTAGAAGCCACCTCGCTTTTCGTTAGCCCGAAAGACGCATTGCTGGCAATGGCCCACCGATGGCGCGCATCTTAGTCGTAGAACAGCATTTTCGATTAGACATCTAGTCAGCATACAAAATGGACCTTCCTAGAAATATATACGTGCTCATATTACAACACACTGCTACTGTAGAACGGGCTGGTAGCCCTCTTGTTGACTGCTTATTCTGCACATCAATCCCCACAGGTGTTGCAGTTGTCCAAATGGATATCCTCTATATCAGAGGTATATCCAGCAAACCACACTTGACCTGCACCTATCACTTTCCGCCACCAATCACGATACACCATGACGATGGTGTCGGCGGGCGCAGCTGTTCGCTTGTCAATGGCTTTGGCGCCCCAGCGAAGGTTCTTTTGCACGCCTTTCAGCAGCGCATAGTCTTCCAACAGAACGCGCTTATTGAATCGATGGAGATACCAGGATGTCATCCACTTTAGCGGCGGTACGTAGCTCCATAGTGCTGCCGCTGGATCAGGAATAAACGGCATTCGTTGGAAATAGATGAAGCGGCAATGTCCTTTCCGGGTGGGTATGGCATAGAATGTCTGATCGAATGCCTGAAACTTGACGGGCGGAGCACTATCGCCAGCAGGATCTTTCGCGTGTGTTGGTGGTGATGGGGACGGCTGCGGAGTTGCCCTGTCGGCCCTGAACTTCAAAGCTACAAGACAGGGTGGTCGGAACTCAAATTGCACTCCTGGAAGATCGGGGCGCTCAGGTGTAACTTGTGTTCCCTTGACAGATTCAAGGCTAAAATGCACATCCTTGATCGTCAAGCTTGTTGCGTTGGCCCGTTTGCTGATGGTAGTGTCATGTGTAAACGGTAGATGTGCGGGATCCAGGAAATTCTCAACCAGAAGCGAGCTAAGGAATCGATGTATACGCAGGAGACAGTCAAAACCAGCAATTTCATGCAAATCCGGGCCTGGACTGGCGGAGATTCATCGCCATCCATACTCAACTGGTCGATATCCAAATCAATGTATCCCGTCCATGGACGCACGTCACGAGGCCGACCCCATGCCAAGTAAACGCCCGGAGGTTCTCTCTGTTCAACAGATTCTGGATCGCCGGGCCATACCCAGACCCACTCGTCGGCCTCCCTTACAGGATATTGCCGGACCCTCGCCGCGGGCAATTTTGCTCTGGCTGGGAGAGATGGCACGTGTACACATCTTCCTTCCGTGTCAAACTGCCAACCATGATATCGACATTCTAACAGACCATCGGAAATTCGTCCTACGGAAAGAGGAGCAGCACGATGTGGGCAAAGGTCTTCAAGAGCCTTTGAGAAGATAAGCTTCAGACACCTGGAGTGTTTCGACGAGGAGACTGTATGCGGTTGTTTACCACCGCAACATTCAATGCTGGTTCACGATAGAGAATGAGTGGATCTCCCTAAACGAATGGTTCCGTCAGTTTGCCTCTTAAAGTGAACAAGGTCCCTGTTCGCATTTGCCCAGGAAGGTACCCAGAGATGTAAGCCCAAAGGCTTTGCTGTCAGCTCATTTGAAGGAACGACAGGAAACCAGTAATTTCGAACATTTGCCGTTGAGTTGAAGAACTGGTTGCGGTCAACGCTTGTGGGGGGCGAGGCCTTGATAGAGAAGTCCGCCATTTGTAACTGTCACTTGTGTGCGGTTGCGGCCGACAAACAGGTCCACAAAGGTGACATTGACAGGCATGATGGATGTAGGATTACTGTCAATTTCGCGTTTCGAAATGTTGAATCTCCGTTCGACTTACTGTTAGTTGACAACCAGGCTTGGCCGAGCTCTATGATAATCATAACGTCAAATTGCTTGAACATCAGGCGGGATGGAAACGGTACGCGGCAAAAATCGCATAGGTTGCTCGGGTACTCGGGGCGGATGTTCACATACGAGTACAAAGACAACTTCCGCAAGAAGGGAAGCTGCCGCAGCCCATGTTCGCTGTCCCCCGAATCTGAATGCAGATGTCTCGCGGCGGACAGCCGACCTCGGTAAAACTCTGCCCTGGCGGCCAGAAAACATGTCCCTTGCTAATGTTCATTACAAATCAGGACTGTGGTATGGTTACAGTCCCGAACTATTCAAAAACTGACGCGTCGCCCCCCAGCATTTCTATGGCAACAGGGACTGTGGTGCGTAATGCTCTCCTTCACCACATCCACATTTCCGCGCGAACATAAATTTGAAAGCGAGTTTTACCACCCCTCGCCGTCATTCCAACCAATCTTTTCGCACATTTTACCTGTATTTCCCTTCACACGCAATGGCATCCATAAAAAGCTCAACCCAAGCAGTAGAACAAGCGCACAAATCGGCCGACTACCACGGCACCAAGCCATCAGAGACCGAACCAACACCAGCAGCAAGCAGCAACGGTGGAGAAGGAGGTCTGGGCCAAGCGCAGGACGAGGCGTACGATGAAGAGACGGGGGAGATCAACTGGGACTGCCCATGTTTGGAGAACATGACGAAAGAACCGTGCGGCGAGAAATTCAAGGCGGCATTCTCGTGCTTTGTGTACTCAAAGGAGGAACCCAAGGGCGTCGACTGCATCGAACAGTTCCGTGAAATGCAAAAATGTTTCAGAGATCACCCTGATATTTACGCTGCGGAGCTGGATGACGATGATGATGAGGACGACGAGGATGACGATCACGAGGAGGACAAGAAGGAAGACAATAAGGAGGACAAGAAGGAGGAAAAGAAGGAGAGCAGCAGCAAGCCATAGGCTAGCTTCCACTCCCTCTATCCACCATCGACACCATGATTACCGAAACTACGGATCATTGAAGCACACTAGCATAACCTACTTGTACTTGTACAGCCCCTTCACCTGCCGCAGACGCATCGCGACGATAGATTTTTTATATATGTATATTCTCATTTGAGGATGAATCGTCCCCCACTATCGAATCCTTTGAAAAATGCTCATTAACAGCGAAGAAATCTTTTAGCCGATCAAAATGTTTGTACAAAGGACATTATATGTATGTATTTTCCTAAATTTAGCGGCAAAATATGCACTCAGCCAGCGAAGTGGGGAAATAGCACGGACAGCTTTTACTACAATTGAGAATACAGATGGGATTGAAGGAAAGGGTTGAATATGACTGCACGCTCGCTGGTTGTGCGTCTATGAGACAGAATGGACAAGTGAGAGAGAATAATACAGGTGGGCTTTGCGTGGTGTGCAAGATCGATTGAGCCGCGATAGGGTATCGGAAAGTATACGCGTCGGCGAGGGGGGCCGGATCGCATATGTAAAGGAAGATGGACTATATTCTAGTCGTAGACGGATGGATGGCGATGTCAATTTGGTCAAGTCGGTCAATTTGCGACGATGAACGGCGAGGAAGGCTCCCCGTAGCGCTCCTGTTTGAGCTGTTGATGCTATGTCCATCTACAGATAGGTGTGACGACTGTTGCCCGAGTGAAACTTCGTCCAGACTGCGGTGCTTGCTGCGATCGAGTGTCGCGTTAACGTTGACAATGGTGGCGCTGTCGTCGACGGACTCGACCTCCGCCGCGTCGTCACCTTCGTCGCCCTTTTCGCTGCCATTGTCAGGCGGAGGAGGCGCATTTTCTGCTTCCAAAGCCGCGGCTGCTGCTGCTCGACGTGCGCGGCGAAACCGGAATATAGCGAATGCAAACCAGCATCCGACGGAAGTAAATGGGACAATGAACATTGCCAAAATCGCGGCCTGTGGAATACGCGACGCTGCGCCACCATTATCACTTCCATTGCCGTCATCAGGACCGGGCCCGGAAGGTGGCCCTGGTGGCAGAGTTGGGTTCTTGAATGCATCCGCAGGAACGTACGTAGTTCTGAATCCAGTAGCATTGCCCCAAATAAAAGAACCTTGGGACGCTTTTAGGTCCGCAGCGAATTCGTTGACTGTGCGGTTCGTCACTCGGTAGTCGAGATACAGATTGGACTGAGCTTGCTCACCCTCCTCCTGCATGTCCCACAAGCAAATCATTTTGAGCAAAGGAAAGCTATTTGTGAAGGTTGGTGCCATGTACTGAGACCACCATGCTCGTTTCGTCGCAACTTCCGCTGGGTCGCCTGCTGGAATGGCCTGAGAACCGGTTTTGTTGCGCAGATATACGGCGGCCGTTTCTGCTAGCATAAATGGCTTTCCCTTTTGTGCGGCATATCTGTCGTAAAAATCCGTTTTGGACACCGAGTTGACGCCCCGTATCGCGTCGGCGATGGCATCGACCGTTGGCAGGCCGTTGGCAGTCCATGGATACTGCTTTCCACGGTAGTAGACTGACAGACCAACCCAGTCGACATAAATATCTCCAGGCCAATACACAGCGTATGGGTCTTGAAAAGGATCTTTAGGGTTGATGGCATCGTAATTGGCGGTTCCGGGAGCTGGAGAAGAGGAACCTCCTTTCGGCCACGGGGAGCCGGTTGCTTCCTGGGGTGCCCACACCAGAGCTGTTTGATTTGCTTCGGGATGTTCACGAAGAGCTTTGTGCAGGTTGTTCCAAGCAACGGTGAAAAGGCTGGGCTGCTGACCCCACCGAACCCACGGAGTGTTCATGGATGGAGCGAATCTTAGAAAAACGCCTCGTCCACGGGCATTGAAGCCTGCGCAAGTGTTGACGATTCGCTGAATGTCGGCTTGGGTAAAATTCTGGCTATCTAGTCCTCTCCGAGGAAACACGCTCAAATGCACGTATGCGTCGGTTGCGGTCTCGTCAATAAGCTCGAGTTTGTCGGTGCCAGCGCCAAAGCCCACAGCCCCAGGTGCGGGAGATGGTGTGTTGTTGCTGACGTTCAGAGGTGGTATGTGCATCGAGAACATGAAAACCGAAGCGCTCTGGCCTATTCGGGTGTTGAATTCCGTGGGCGAGTCGGATTTGAGGTTTAGCGCAGCTCCAAAGAGCCGTTTTCCAGTTGGCGGTTCCAGAGGAGCGGGTCCGGAGACCGAGGTCGCAGGAGACGAGGGGACATCAGGACTGCCTCCGCCGACGGTACCCGGGCCTTGCGCTTCAACGAGAAGCACGAGGCACGAGATAACCGGGATTAGAAGTGGAAGACGCATGTTGCGCGACAGAGAGAGGTGTTGGGGCAGGGGTGCAGTTACGGATAGGATAGGAGCACAGTATCTATCCTGGTAGGTCGGTCGGTCTTCCTACACCTTCCCTGCAACTGCTGCGAGGGTAGGTTGGAGGTGACCGAGTAGTGTTAAGAAAAAACGTTTAGTATTTGAGTAGGAAGACCAAACACAGGTATCACACTACCATCCAGTATGGGTTGGCGGGACACAGCGGGCAGGCGACGCGCTGCGCCGCCTCGACTCACTCAAATGATTTCTGCCTGGCGGTAAAAGTCAAATTTGTAGATCACGTTGAGAAGTCCAGACTCTTCAGACTCTCGCACGGGGGCAGGTCTCAACATGTATGATATCGATCGATACCTTTGGTATGATATCGATACTGTTTTGCGTTATCCCAAGTAAGTTAGATCGTAGATGCTAATAATAATAAACTTGTTGGTTTGGTATTCCAGCCACAATGATTGCTGTCCCGAGACTGCTTGGTTGTTTTTATGAAAGCCGAACGGAGACTCATGTGGAGCGTCTCGTCTCCTCTCTCCACCAAGGCCTAATCTTAAACCGGGAACATTCCTAATTGTAACATTCCGCTGAACCTTCTACCTTGATCGATTCACGCTTAACCTTGTTGATTTCGCGTAGACAGTCCACTCCTCAGCGCCATTGCTCCACCGCAAAATGGAGACAGCGAGAGGAAGAGGGAGAATGATATCAGATGCCATCGAGTGTTCATTCGTCATCAATTCCATCATCCATTGTTTTATAACTGTTACTTGAGATACTAGATACGGCATGCTCCATCGATTCTTTTCAGAGCCCCTAGATCTAGCAGGCAATACAAAATGAATGGATGGAATGGATGGAATGGATGGAATGATGGGGCTTGGCTTTAGCCGCACATCCATTCCCGAACTCGGCCGATGAAGCCATGCGTACTTAGCAAGTGCAAGCGAGGCTTGTGAGACGCGAGGATTGAACTCCAAGGACTCGCGGGGAGGTTTTTGTTCCCCCCACATCCCCCTGTGATTATTGTTGGTGTATCTAGAAGAAGAACAAGAGACGAGAAAAAAGTTCCCATAAAAACAGGCATTGCACAAGAGTCCGGCATCACTCTGTGTCGCAGGTCACGTCTCAGCATCACAACACTCGTTCGCGAAACGACACAACAAAGCTTCTCTCCCCACCACGTAGCTTGGGATTCGCCCCATTAAGTAAGGGCATCTGCAACTGTCAATCGTGTAAAGTGCCATTTCCCTCCCAAACAATGCTGGCTCAATCCTTCTCACGCCTTGCGCTGTTGCTGCTCGTCTTGTGCACCTGCTGCTGCTTCTTGGGAGTGCAGGCACAATCTACCGACGCTGCCCCTGGAGGGGGCGGCTCAACTGGTGGTGGCAGCGGAGACGGCACCGGAAACACTGCAGGAGGTGGTGGTAGCGGTGGTGGAACGGCTGCCCCGCCCAACACTCCGAGCCCTGGCGGCGGCGGCACTGGAGATGGCGACCCTACAACTCCCGGAGGAGGCGGTGGTGGTACCACTCCTGGCGGCGGTTCCGGAGGTGGAGGAACAACGCCCGGCTCCGGAGGCGGTACAGGCGGCGGCGGCGGAACAGGCGGTACCACTCCCGGCTCAGGCGGAGGTGGAGGATCTGGCGGCGGCACTACTCCCCCCAGCGGCGGCGGCAGCAACGGTGGAGGACAATCCACTCCGCCTACTGATGGAGGCAATGGAGGTGTTACTACTCCCGGCGGCGGTTCCCCTACGCCCCCCGCTGGCGGAGGCAACGGTGGAGATGTGACGACGCCATCTGGAGGTGATGATACGAGTCCTACCCCAACTCCACCTCCCATCACACCTGAACCCGTCACACCCGTTCCACCTATTAATACTCCCGATCGCCCGGTTCCTCCAGTTGCACCGACCCCACCCGCCCAGGTACCTGCGAACCCCGCAAATCCTCCCCAACCAACCGCGGCTCCAGCTGCGCAACCGACCGTCACTCGCCAGACTTTTAGCAGAGTCTTGACCTACACATCGAACGGTGTGCCGCGTACCACCACCACCGTGTGGGTGGACGAAATCCCTATCACCTCTGCATCGACCTCTCCGACCAACAGCCCAGTCAGTGGTACGTTACTTGGCTGTTTTTTCACATTGTCTCGCCCAATTACAATGTCATCATTATCTAATCAACCTATATCCTCTTTCAGATGCTGGTCTTGAAAGGGCCGGTGGAAGCAAGAGCAACACTGGTGCCATCATTGGCGGCGTCGTCGGTGGACTCTTCCTTCTTGCTATTTTGACTCTACTCACCACGGGCTTTATCCGATGGAGGAAGCAAATGAAGGCAGACTCGGAGAACGGCGTTTTCAGCCGTCGTGCACCCATGGCGGAACTGTTTGGCGTGGATAGCAAGGTTCTCCGCGCCGAGTCTCCCGCCACATCTGTGGCGCACGAAAACATGAGCGTCGGGACCAAAGAGGTTCGGGAATCTCCGTCGCTGCAATCGATGCGGGCTACGAGCCCCTACTCGACTCAGTCGAATAATGGGCTCTTGGGTCCAAACGGGGAGCCGGCCGGGGGTCAATGGGCCAGGCAGCCTTCTCCTTATTACTCGTCGTTGTACTCTGCCGAGAACCATGGACCAGTGAACCACGATGTGCTTCCAGTCTCTCCGCCTTCCCATGATAGATTTTCAAACTCTTTGGGCACAGGATCGGCTGCTGGAGCCGCAGGCGTCGCTGGAGCTGCTCTTTTGCGGGGAGCGTCATTCGAGAATAGGGCGAGACGCCCCTCCGATGGAACCGTCGACGCGCTCTCGTCTCAGGAACCACCCGCTGTCGCCGTACGCTCTTTCATCCCCACGCATGCAGACGAGATTGAAGTCTCCGCTGGGGATTCTCTCGTCATCTCGTAAGCATCTATACGCGATCTGTTCCACATGCACCGCCACTTTGACTGAACATCATCTATGATTTCTCCATTGGCAGACAATCGTTCAGTGACGGCTGGGCGACCGGCGTCAACTCACGTACCGGACAATTTGGCGCTTTCCCTATGACTATTTTGTCATGATAACATTTTTTGTATACCCGACCTTCTTTTCTCTCCATACCGGCTTTGCCCATTTCCATCTTTTCTCCGTATATAGTAGTTGGACACACAAACCGATTCGCACGTATGGTAGTCACATTCTATGGAACACTCATTTCCGTTTTAGATCTGCACTATTTTAGATCTTCCGGTTTGGCTTGCATGGACCACTTGTATCTGTTTTCTTTCCGTCTGTTTCAATAGTAGTGTAAGGACATGAAACTCCGTTGTTTGGTGTTCCAGCTAACACCAGTTGTACAGACTGTCAGAAACGCATTCATTTCGTGGCAAGAAAACCATGTCTACATTGACGGAACGAGCCAAGAGCAATAATGGGATTGTCATGATTTTTGATTCCATGTGACAATAGTCGCTTACAACTCACACAGAAGTTTGCTACATTGTGTTAAAACGGATTAAGGGGACATGGTTGGGTGCACCTAGGTTATCTCGCAGATAGCTATGCTTAGAATTGTAAATACATGCATCTAGTGAACCAGTAAAGTGGGTAGAGTGGTAAAATGGAACTGGGCAGTGAAGTGTTGATGATAGACCGCAGCTTATTTCTTCTTGGGCGCCGTAACTTGACCAGCCTTGAAGTCTACGGTAAAGAGGCAACAAGGGTAAGTACAGAGCAGAAGGACCAGCACAGACGCGCAACAGGGGCTTACAGAGAATGTCTCCGTCGAGGACAACGTATTCCTTGCCTACAAGAGGGGGGCCGCAAATCAGCAACGTTGTATACTTAAGGCATAGTAGCGGCAAGGGATGTACGGTACCCTTTTGAACGTATTTGCCACCCGCCTTCACTGCAGCTTCAGAGCCAAGTTCCTTCAGGTCATCATACCGCATCACTTCCGCCATGATGAAAGCCTGCGGAGTCATTAGTGCCAGAATCAGATAAACTTACGCTTTGCGTGAGTTGTCTGCTATTGTCGTACCTTTTCAAAGTCGGTGTGGATTGTGCCGGCCGCTTGAGGCGCCTTTGTGTTCTTTCGGATCGTCCATGCGCGAACCTCATCGGGACCTCCGGTGAAGACTGGAAGCAGAGGAAAGGAGATGTATGCGGTGAGAATAGGGTCTAACAAGGGTCTATCCGAACTGCTCTTGGACGACTTACAGTAGATGAGCTGCAAGGCGTTGTATCCAGCAACAATGATCTTTGGCAGAACGGAGGCGACTGGAGCCGCGACCTCGTGCTGCGTTTGCAGGTCCTTCAGGTATGTGGCCTTCTCCTCAGGTGTCATGGTGGTCATCTTCATCTCCATCACACCAGAGTACGGGATGAGGAGATCGCCCGGGTGGTTGGCGTCTATCCATGCCTTGATCTTGGGCAACGACTTGTTCTTCTTGCGAGCGTAGTCGCGTTCGCTCAGGTTGCACTATCAAACATCGAGAAACGTTAGTTAGTTACGAGACTCCAGTAGAACTCTGCGCATGGAAGATATGATTTGGCTCACCAGGTAAACAACGGGCTTGGCCGTGATGAGCTGGAGAGTGTTGATGATCTCAATTTCCTTTCCGTTCCATTCACCGTCGCGGACGTCCCTTTTATCTTTGACGACCCAGTTGTAAACCTTCTCCACAATGTTGTATTCCTCCTTCTTTGCCTTGTCGGCTGCATTGCCTCCATTCCCTATGCGGCGAACATCTTTCTTGCGGGCATCCATCTGCTTGTTCAGAAACTCTTCGTCCTTCAACCGAAGCTCCTCGTGGATAATGGTCAGATCGCGCACCTGTGTAACGTCGATAACTGGTCAGCGCAAAAAGCAAGGCGAAGAAGCCCGCCTGTGTCAACACTTGGCGCCATGATCATACCGGGTCGAGATCTCCTTCAACGTGGATCACATCAGCGTCATCGAAAGCACGGACAAGATGGAAGATTCCATCAACGGCACGGATATGGCTGAGGAAAGCGTTTCCCAGACCTTGGCCCTCCGCAGCACCCTTCACCAAGCCAGCAATATCTGTGACGGTCAAAAACGCTGGAACTTTGCTGGCGGGTTTGTAGAAATCACAGAGCCAATCGAAGCGAGGGTCCTCCACCATGGCGCGTGCTTCGGCGGGATTTATCGTACAGAAGGGAAAATTCTATTTTCACGATATCAGCCAAGTTCTGCTTTCAGAAATACAGAGTTACCGCTGGTTTTGTTGTACTCATCCTTTACCTCCGCCGAGACCGCGCTGTTTGTGAGGGCATTGAAGAATGAACTCTTCCCAACGTTTGGCAGACCAACAATTCCCATTTTCAGGTTGTTGCCTGGCCGTCCGAGGAGCGGCTTCTCGACTGTGTCTCCTTTCTTCTTGGGGGGCATCTTGGACTTGTTCTTCTGCTTGTTCACCTGCTCGGAATGTCAATTGCAATGCCCTTGTCCAGCTTTGAAGATGTTGCGTACTAGATTAAGCTCAACCGACGCGTTGGCTGCCGAATGACGGACAGTTCAATTACGGTGGAAGACAATTCCTGTTCGACATTTGCCCACTATAGATCAGTACCACAGACCGCTTCAAGCTGGTCATTTCCACCATGTTCCGCAGCACGGCCTCTCCTATGGATTTCCGGCGATCAGATCACCAAGTCCCTTGGTCTGTCCCGCTCGACTCGACGACCGATCGCAAGAGCAACCCTCCCGGCGACGGCGGAGTTCCCGGGAAAATTGGAGGGATGGCAGGGGGAAGAGACGACGCATCTCCCGGTGAGTGAGGATACATGTTGTCAATAACACTTTAATCATTGGGCATCACTTTGTCAGAATCGTTGACGCCTTCATGTAGCTTGTAACAAAAGTCCATTCTCCTTCTCTGCGACGTCGTTATCCAGCCTGCAAATAACCGCAAAGGAGCCGCGACGAGTGATACAGCCTCGTCGCCCAAAAGGAAGTCCTGCAAAAAAGAATCTGTCTGGCGATTTATCGAAAGGCGAGAGTGACGTGGACTCGGATGACGACATGCCGGTGAAAGGGGTACGTGGCCGTGGTCTGTGCCAATCCCTCGTGGATGTGCACTCACGAAATTGAGTACACAGAATGCGAGGAAGCGAAAAAAGAAGGACGAGGCCGAGTATCCTGGGCGGACCAGCTATCCTTCAGGACAAGGAGGAGCATTTGGCGCGAAAGCCTTGCTCTTACCGTATATGATCAGCGGGTAAGGTCAAATGGGTCTAGTCCGCTTCGGCGCTGGCACTGATATGCCTTTGGATACTCAGATACATACAGATGATTTTCTCTATGCTGGTCATTGGCATGATGGTCTATCTGGGAGTGCAGTTCATCCTGACTGTGCGACACGACTTGGATATGAAGGCAGAAGAGTACTCATTAGGTAACATATGCCGCGCTGCACCAACCCCTTTCAACCTCTGCTGATATGTTTTCGCGTTAGATATCATGCAGCAAGTCTCTGAATGTTCCAAAAACTACCTGGAAAACCGATGTGACCCCCGCACACGCGTCCAATTCATGCAAAAGGCGTGCTCGGAATGGGAATTGTGCATGCAAAGAGATCCCAAAGAGGTTGGAAGGTAAGGGTGGACGTGCGCCGCGCGTATTGTGTGGTGATCAGATGTTAATGATATCGGTGATGCAGACTGAAAGTCGGCGCCGAAACTCTTGCGGAAATTTTGAACAAATTGGTGGAACCGCTCTCATACAAGACGATGGCGTTCGGAACAGTTCTCCTTTTTGGAACCCTGATCTTGACTTCATCGGCTTTCAACTTGGTCAAATCCCGCGCCGCCACAACAGCAAATATGGCATCCATGTCAGGTTTCCACCCACATGCTTATCACTACATGGCCCCTGCTTCCCCAATACCCTCACCGCAGTCACATCATTGGAGTCCAAGCTATGGACCACCAGCTAGATATTCTAATCACGGTAAGTTGGCCCCTCCAGCGGAATACAGCTGCATACGATATTGATCGACGCTCCGGATTTTATTTTTTCTCACAGATTCCATATCCTTTTCAAATCGCGAGAGTCCAAAACAACTGACATTTGGCAGCTCACCGCGACGTTCAAGAAACCACGATTACATGGATTCCGATTAATCACCCTTTCATGACGGCGTTGTCCGCCCGCTTCAGCATAAACCATCACCTGTACAAAGCCGAATCACTTTATTGTAAATATATGAGAGAAGCATGACCATGCATAGAGAAAAACTCGAGTGTCAGAGTGATGTGGGATTTTTGGTTCATTTTCTGACTGGTACAAAGTAATCAATGTGCTTTCTCAGTTGGCTTGCCCAAGCGTCGATGACCCAATCCCCGATTCGGAAGTACTGATATCAGACTGTTCGTGCGGTCTCGTTCTCAATATTACGGGCATCGAACTCTGCATGATGGCATGATAATGTTAGCCAACATACCGACACTGGCGGTGCGCTTGGCGCCAGAGAAGGCCGTACTCAGAAGAGCTGCACTAAAAGCGTAGTGAACAAGATGCCCCATGGTTTGGAGTAGTCAGAGAAATGAGTGGAATCGTTGTATTTTAGTTTGTTACGTTCTGCGCAGCGCGTTCGGGCGAGGCACTCGGAATTTCCGACTTTTCGAAGTGGCTTCTTCGTCTCAAAAAGTTGTTGGGCCCAAAATAACCTTAATATTTGGTATTTCAGCCGAAACGAAAACTTGTTCACTCTTTGCCCTCTGTAGATGCCTCATGTCTCGGACCGATTGTGCGCACTTGTTGCCCACCGTTCCTCCAGCTTTCAGTGACGGATTGTTCTCTCCTGACCATCCGAAATCAATGCAGCTTACATTCTACAGTCTGCTCCTGCGCGGTCATTGCTGAGGTTGATGTATATGCCAGCGTGTCTATTATGTATATCGTGTGAAACAGCTCTTATCGTAGATAATGTTTCTTCCAGTATGGAATGAGCTTTTTGAGAGACTTCTTCTGAGTTGTGGTGGCGAGAACTCTTCGCTTCTTTGACTTCCGCTTCCACACCCGCATTTTCCGATTCAAGTGCCGACGCCCGGCCTGTGCTCGCTTGAACACTCCATCACCCGACACCATCCACCTAACAAAATGCAACTGAGGTCAGCATTGAAAGTTCCTTCTACGACATGTCAGCCATGTCGCATGCGCACCTGGCAACAGCTCCGCCGTGGTTCTTCAACTTGTGCTTCTTTGTTTTTCGTTTTGATGCTACTTTCGACCGTCCCCAGGTGCTTTCGCAACGCAGGTGTATCAGAGTACCAGCAACGCCCGGCCCAGACCAGGATGGTATTCCTGTGGATCTCTTAAGACATGACGACGCTGTGAGTTGTGGGCTGAGAGCTGATCGCAATGAAAGGTTTCTGAAGGCGCGGACTAGTGGTGTGCTCGACGGTCGAGCTGAGGAAACATGAATGTGAGATTGTATGCAAAATAAGACTTCTTTTGGCTCCACCACAACACAATACCTTGCCACCGGGCATTCACAGCAGCCTGCGCTCGGCGGCATATCACTGTGCGGAGCATCTTGACCACCGGGTACAATGATTATTGCTGGGTCCTTTCGCTTATATGGGGTAGGGTTGGGAATCCGGCATGCGAAGCTGTGCCACCGCATGCCGATACTAGGCAACCCTCTTACGAGAGCGAGATCGCGCGTCGTCTCCGCCTTTTTCAACAGAATGATGATATCGTGTGAATTGGCTGATGTTGGATGCTCTTGATGTTTGAGGGATATTGTTGTTCTTCGACAACATGACAAACAACCTCCACGTGGCCAACGAGAGCAGTAATCACATTCGGATTGCAACTGACACTCCAAGTGTATATACGATCACTTCCTCGATCTCTCCGGATCAGGACCTATCTACCCACAAATCGCTTTCTAGTCTCTATAATCTCTGTATAAACTCTATTCTTCCAACAAGACCCAGCTTCGCATCTTTTGGCCGCTCCGCCGGTCCCCGGCGCAGTCCAGAGGTGTAGATTCTTCCCTTGCGAGATGTTATCTCGCCTCTGCTTTCGTGCCATTTTGCCAATCAAGTCTTCGTTGCGCGTCTTGTAGCATAGTATTTTGTTCTGCACCAACATCTCGTTGAAGGCTGTTTGCGTGTGCAGGGCGTTGACATACTGAGTCACAGTTTGGATCAGGTTGTGATCAGTCTTCTTCTCTTTGTTCGACCTGATGCAGCAATAGCAAGTACCTTCTCCAAGACGCTAGTTGCGATACATCCATGTGCTCGCAAGAGTTCTCGTTCTCTGAGGTTCCAGTTATCCTTGATTATGATCGGCTCAACATCCTGGAGATTGAAATGTGAGACGACAATCATTGACAGGTACAACAGCATTTACAACTCACGCCTGGCAGTGCTGCTGTCTTTCGTGGCACCACCCTGATCCCCTACAGGAAAACGAGCAAAAAATACTGATGATTAGCGATTCTCTGAGAGATGTACGAACACAGTGCCGAAGATATCTTTTGCAGGTCCAACAAATACCTGTGATGGTACTGCTATTTCCGGCAATGTTGCCAAGGGTTCGATGTATGGCTCTACCGTGGCAGGAAATTCATCGATTCGATCGTTTAATCTCGAGGCGCCGGATGTCGAAGGTCTAGACGGTGTCATGGGTAATGATTGTTGCGATGACGCGGGCACAGATTCAACAGCTGGTTCAGTGTCCCAAAGCATCTTTGGCTCCATGCGTTCGTCCATTGGTGGTTCTGGAGTGGGTTCTGGGGTGGGGTCTCGGGTGGGCTCCAGTTCGAATTGGACCATTACGGGTTCATCTCTGAATGGATGCTGCTCTTCTACAAACTCTTCAGGGTTGTCTGAAACCAGCGGGACCAGCACCTCAGACTCTGACGGTTGCTGTATCGCAGGTTCCTCAATTCGCGCGACCACCACCTCCTTTGCCTTACCGCGTCTCGATTGAGTGCGTAAGGAGGTTTGATCGCTCGACTGCGTCGGATCTTGCCCATTTGAGAATCGGACCTTGTTCTCCTTCTGCTCATGCAGGAATGTCTTGGCTTCTTGCAAGTGAAATTGCATATCGTGGTCGTTTTTGAAGAAGAAAGCGCTGTGGGCTTCGTCGTCGGCAGTAGGGGCAAAAAACCGATGATTGACTGCCCCAGCGTTATCTTTGTTATCGACAAACGAAAAAGTGCCAGCGCTTCGCGGACGAGACGGAGATGTCGATAAGAACGTCGATTGCTCTGGCTGTGGAGAAAATGCTGTACGATATATCGTTGCCGAAGGCGGTCGCTGACACACCGGCGGCATGCCCCCGATTACACTTATGTCATTGCTTAGACCTGACAACTTTGCTGATATTGGCCTGCTATGGACGCGTGATGATCTCCCGCTTCCCATTCGCGATGCTGATGAGGGCAGGTATCAGCAAATAGACAACATGCACTGCACATGATACTGTACTCTCAACCTGTGCGTAATCCTCCATCTTTGTTGCCCTTCCCTCTTTGATGCATGTCCGGATCTGATCTTCTAGACAAGGCATTCCTCAAAACTTCTCCCAGTTCCACGGTGTTTGCCGAGTTCCATGCCTGCTTCGCACCTTTTGGCGGTCCACGTAGCGACAGATTGTGCTCCGAATGGGCGCGGACAACATGCTTTTTAGCTTTGCTAAGTGACGGCAATGCAACGATATGGTGTGCATGGTGTGTTGGGGAAGGGTGCCTGGCTTGTGCCTTGCTTTGTGCGTCCTCCAGCCGCCCAAGTTTGAAGCTCAGAAGCTCCGCATGAAGAATCGGAAGATACGCTGGCTGATACGAGCGAATGCTGTTTAGACCTTTTCAGATCTGAAGATACATAACTTCATAGTTCGCATACTTTATGGTTAACACTTGGGCCAATAATCAATTCTTTCGCAACTTTGGGAACTTTGCCCGCTGATGTCGCCTTCCGTCGTCCACTTCCACTTCTACTGCCCACCTTGCTGACCGGCAGGCTACCATAACCCCGAGATTCTGAATTCAAATCCACAATATGCTGCATCCTGGCGGATAGTCAAATAATGGACGAGCCAACTGGTGAGGGTTGCGGCATTGACAGTAGGCGGAGTTACGTAATCAAAAGTGTGATGGTAGCTGGACGCGCAAAAAGTGTGATGGTAGCTGGACGCGCAACACTGTCCTCAAGACATTTGGCAGGCGCATGTTTTATACAGATGCGAGAAAGATGACACTATATACTACCATGATGTCGTGAACTATCTACAGCTATTCTCTTACTATACTATTGCTTTTTATCACTCAACTGATCAACTTGTTTGCGTAGGGCTTTGATTTCGGCCACCAGGAATTTCAACATCTCCTCCGGTCGTGCCTCTTTTTCGAATTCATCCCCTCCGTTTGAGTACGATACTCCGGGAATGTCACGGTGTTCAGGACTGGTACCCAGGTCTGAACGCCGGTTTGCGCCTTCTTCTTGTTCCTCCGCGAATTCCTTGTCTTCCTTGACTCTGTAAATTTGCGCCGTTGTTTGAGGCATCAACTCTTCAAAAATGGCAAGGAGCAGGTTACCGGGGAACACTGCCACAATCCACACCCATCTTCGGAACGCCAAGTACTTCCGTTCCGGAAGCATCAGATGAGGAAGGTAAAGGAATGGCTCCAAAAGGTTTGTAGGGGGGATAAAAGGGTATCTGGTAGTGTCCAATCCGACGCCCAGAACATTCACAGTAAACTGGAACACATGTTGTTGGGTGGCTGAATCGACCACCACAGTGTAGCTCTGATTGAAGAAAGCAATGACTATTTGGCAAAAGATTAGATCGACAAACCCTCATGCAAGGCAATAATCAACGGAAGCTTACGCATGTTCAGCATGATGACGGAAGCGAGGACCATGAAAAAGATCAGGAGAGGCGGGCCCAAGACGTCATGCATTCTCTCAGCGTCTGCAGCGACAAACAGGTCAGTATCTCCACAGTGACAGATTAGAGGCGCATCGAACTGCACCTTCGAAATCGGGGGCCCTGCAGGATAGATTATTACCAATTTCAAGTTTACCACTAAATTGAAGCAACTGGACGACTTACTGCAAGAAGGCTTTCGCCAAGAGGTAGATTCCTTTGCCAAATCCTGGACCCTCCGCAGGGGTTGCCCTGGCAAGTCCTGCAAAGGCCTGGACCCATTGGCTCAGCATTCGCACGTGCACAAGCAGCTGATGAAAGCAAAGTTACCTGAACAAATCCGACAAGTACGAACGAGAACATGATAAAGAAGTACGCGGCGTCCCTCATCATGGATCTGATGATGACAACCATCTCTCCAAAGTATCGGAATCTATGAAGATCAAAATCAGGATACGTGGCGCTGCTTTGAAAGTCGCTTTGACTCTGGAAATTGAGGAGCTCACCCGGAAAGCACGTGAATAGCCCTGGTCCACAGGAAAACGGCATTGCATGCTAGTAAATCGTATGAAGCATCGTTCGGCCCTTTTAAGATGTCGTCGCTGCCGACCCATTGACCATAGCAACGGAAACCAAATGCAGCAGTAAAGATAAGCATGATCATAGTGTCAATGCCGTTGAACTAGAAAATTCTCGGGGTAAGAACAGGTTCATCAAGTGGAACAACGGGTGCAATCTTACCAAAGTGAGGAAGTAAAAGTCCGATCCTTGAGCGGTAAACTGCAGGAGATATAAGCATTACGACCAATTCTGGATAATTTCCGACGGGTACCTGTTTGATTTCCGTCATCCCGAACGCCACGACCAAGAGGTACATGATAATCTCGGCGATATTGACATTTGGGGTACGGTAATTGACCACAAATGTGTAGATACCGAGGAGAATGAAGCTGAATGCTGTCTCGGCGGCATAGCGATACAGCGGTACACTGATACGTCCTTCAGGAAGCGCCGCGAAGCCAACCTTGATGGTTGTGGGCCATTGATACCCTATTGTGCATCGGCAACGGATCAGATCCCAAATCTCCCTCTTGTGACGAATTCGCTCGCAGAAGACGGACCTTGAACATATCCGTCGCCATCTCGTCTATCAATTCTGATGTCCATGGCTACGAGGAGAAGGGGCGAAGCCTTCAGACCAAGTACGAGATGGGACAAGTGTGGAAATGCACATACATGATCGTGGCACCAGCAAGCCCCGCCAAATGTACTAAAATGGGCAGAAAACTCAGCTTCCAAGAATCACACATACGTTGTACACCTGGGACGTACCTCGACACATTGTTGTACAGTCAAGGTGTTGATGAAAGACACTGCGTTTGACTCAACGGCCACTTGAAGGGCTGTAACGGCTCGACTTGGTTAAAATTTCCAACACTATCATCTTCAGTTGCAATCCATACTTACGGCTTTCACCGGTTCCAGATGAGAACTCGTTGAACATCGGTGTGAGGACTTCGACAAACAATTCCTCTCGACCAACCTGCTTCTCGGCCATCTTCTCGACGAGACGTATTGCCAGGACTTCACACATAAATGCGCGACAGCGAAGGAGTTCTGCACGGTGAATGCTCATCTCCGCTCGTTGAGCCAGCGTTCGGTGAGCAGATAAACATCCATAGACGCAAGCTCGTCGGCTAAGTGACTGCAGTTCGGTAATCATCTTGTCGTTAACAAATTCACTCCCTTCGGAGATGCGGTCCACTCTGACCGGTTCCACGATGGTGTCACGAGCCAATTGAAGAGCTCTAGCGTGGCAAAAGAGTTAACCTAACGGCAGACGCACATGGACACACGCATGTGAGGGTACCTGTTATAACATTTCAAGGCTTCCTCGGCCTGCAAGCCTCGAAAGGCCTGGGTGTCAGTTAGAAGCGAGCGAGATTCTTCGTCTGTGGCGGACATCGTTCGTGCTGTAAAGCTCGTGTGGGTCGGCCAATTCTGGAAGAGGCACCCAAAATGCGAAGGTGGTTGGGGGCCTGTGGTGTGGCTTAGTGGGTGACGTAGGTATGTGGCGCAGTTCTTGCCCGTCCAAGGTCCGCTCGAAAATGGATTGGCGCCTTAATATGACGAGTTCCAATGAAGATACAAGCCATGCATTAGAAAGTTTACACCGAAGGTCCAGTCAATGCTATTTGTAGTTGTTCAGGTAGATAGATATGTACTAATAGGTTGGCATCTACGGCTTGGATTTCTGATTTCTTTCCATAATGTAGCAAGCGCGACAGCTCTATTCTGAACATCAAATGAGCAATGATCCGCGCGTTGGGTTATGTAAGAGAATAGTTACTTGATGTCCCTGAAAGAAGAGAGCGATTGTCTTCGTAGCATGGCACGCGCTTTCCGTTTGTCTCCATCAGTGAGGGGCAGTAGTTTCTCGAAGTCGATCTTCAATTGAGGGGAAGTCCAGTGACTTGGTCGGACGCCGAGCCAGGAGAGGCCGGGACAAGATAGATTTGCGCAATCAAACGCCATAGCCTCGAAGCCCATTACATTCAGTGTGCGACCGCAGAACTCTCGCCATACACGACTCACCTTGGATCCGGCTTTGTAGCAGAGAAAAATCTCCACCCCATGCGGATCGGCGTCAACCAATGCAAACATGGGCATTTTGCGGTGTTCACTGAAGACGTCGGGCACCATGCATGCTGCAAAATTCTCCTCTCGAGACGAAATAGGAGCCTCTGGTTTGGAGGCACTGATGCAAGCTTCAAACACGGGTTGGAAGCCTTCAACATCTAGGTGGCCTCCTAGCTCACCAGCGCTCTGCAACCATTCGACTTCGTTTGAGACTGAATGCTGAAATTCTTCCAACGATTCGACGTCCTCATTTTCAGTGTCGTAGAGCTCGTCGTGGTATATCTGAGAATCCTGTTCCTCTGCCATGAAATTCAATGAACAGTTGTCCATCGTGGCATCGGCCAAAGTCACAGGATGACCTTTTGCTATCCGCGAAAGCCGATGCACAATTTGGCGGGTTGCAACGTCCGGGTAACCCTTCCCCTGGTAAGAGTAAGTAATTCTATATGCAAGGCGTTGAAGTGCAGTTCATGGACTTTACCGTGATCAATATGCATGGACCGTAGGCTCTCGTAAACCCATGTGCCAAAAGAGTGCGAAATGTCGCCTCCTTCTCGATGACAAGTACAAACTTCGCGTCAGTCTGCAAAGCCTTTATCTGCTCCGATGGAGGTATGAGAGTGCCCTGCGAAGTTGAACGGAGCTCGAGAATCATTCGATGACAGTCAAGAACGACAAATGATCCGAAGCGTTACCTGGTCGCAGGCTTGGAGACAGTCAATAGTTGATCCGTTCGTCAAAATCATCGTCAAGTCGCCATATATAAGCCCCTTGGATGAAGCTAACTGGAAGGTGGAGCAAGTTACTCAGTGGGATGTCGGAACTGACAACAAGGCGGCTTGTCCTACGATGTTGAGGCAGAACCGAGGTACTCCAAAACTGCACGCCAAATCCTCGACAATCTTTCCGACGGGACGTGAGTCTTTCGGAATATTCCTTTTCAACGTGAAGGGAAAATTTACCGCATCCACGGTCCTCTGGTCTTTGAAGAGCGCAATGTCGCGATAAAAAATCTCTCGCTTTGTTGCGCTAAGTTTGCCATCCAGCAGCTCCTTGCAGTACTGTAGAATCCGGACGTACATGTCTTGGAAAGACGCTGAATCAAAAAACAATGAATCACACCGGAAACGCTGTTGTTATCCTTACCAAATCGCGGAGTATCATCCTTGACAAGTTTGTAAGCCATGATTTTCGATCGGAGACGCATAACTCTGACCCTCGTATCATAACTGCCGACGTGTCAGCATTTGTGCACCTAGATAGACATCTTCTGTGTAATACGCACGTCCAGGCTTTGGAGTTGCGCGAGAGTAGTTTCAAAGTAGATTTGCTTCCCGCCTCACGAGCGGTGGATATCTCAGTGAGAGACGTGGCGATGAGATGGGAGAGCCATATGCTGTAATGACCATTTTCAGCGGTCCGTACTAGGTCCTCCATGGGTAAAGCACGAAGACTTACCTGCTCTGCTCTTCCGTTTTCCATTCATCCCCATTTTCCAGGAGTTCTGACGCGGGATTTCCCACGCGGATTATGTTCAATGCCTCTGGTGCCTCAATCAACGCTTTTCTTTCGCGATCTCTGGAAATAGCCGCTTCAAGATCCATAACAGACTCATGTGGTTCAATACAGTCGGAAGTATCCGGAACCAGACTATCTTCCATCTCGGAAAAAGAAGCATGGACGCTTTCTCCCCAGCCATAGTCATTGACCGCAAGCTCAAATTGCATTGAGCATTCAGGAACATCAGAAAAACCTCCATATGCCCTTGACAGCTGGGTACGCGACGCCTGATATTCCGTGGAGGATAATGGTACGACACAGTCGTCCCATCCATCAATTTCAAGCTCTTGTTGGTAGGGGAGACCAACTACTTCGCTGCTCCACGCCATGCCACTGTCCCACGAGCTCTCCGGTATAGTTGCCGCCGTGGGCTGCTCACTATGCTCCTCAAGCCGCTTGTCCGGACGTGGCTTTGGGACATCGACCAATGGGAAGGAGTCCGCGTATGACGGTGTTGACGGGGATATTGCCTCCGAAATGTCCAATTCCATTTCAAGATCGAATGTCCAATGCTCTGCTTCAAAGAGTACATTGTTCCAAGAATGTGCCTTCATCAAGCAACTTGGCTCTGTTGACACGTCAAACATCGAGCTGACTGTATGATGCTCTTCCTGAGATATCTGCCGCGTCACATCGGCGGCTTCCTTAACTATGCAAAAAAAACCATCCATCAGTATGAAGGCTGCCTTTTCTCCGTGGTGCCTTGCTAACTCTTCGCAAAGCCAAAGAGTCCCGCATACATCGGTTTCTGGAAGCATGGAAAGCACCACCTGTGACGTCGCTGATCATATATTTCAGCGCAAGCGTTTCAAAATGTAGCTTCAAAAGTACACAAAAAGCGTCGTTTGATACCTATCAGAAAAGAGCCACTCCATCTCTTCATGCTGTGATTGCAGGAGGAGATCCACGATCGAATCGTTCATTTGGAAGATTGCTAATAATTGGAAGGTTGTAACAAGGTTCTACTGGCATAATTGAAATGAGCATGCCATTGATTTGCGAAAGCTATTCTGGGATGTTAACCACCGCATATAAAGTACCTGTGTTGTTTCTGCTTGAATATTGCTCGCAACCAGGAAAAGTGGTGAGCGTGGGAACACGATCCGGTTGATCGCGGAGTTTGAATAAGGCTTGCCACTCAATCAATTTCACAGCCACCAAACAAGGCAATGGAAAGGCTTGCACCGCGCGGAATTAAAAAACACTAAACTTCAACTTCCAAATTCTTTGACCGTCATGGACAAATACTTGACATTTATCGTGAAGTCCACAATATATGGCGGAGGTATTATGGGAGTTGGTTATCTGCTGCATCAAGCCACCGTCCCGTCAGATGAAGAAATGACGATGGTAAACTCCTCCCCTTCCGATTGTTTGAAGACATTTGGTGGGCACGTCTGACCAATACCACTTCAAACAGAGACTGAAAGAAGCAGGCAGAACAACCAATGTCGAAATCACTGAGGAACGCAGAAGGATTGCAGAGTTTTACAAAATTCTCCAAGAAAACGCTCAGAGCGATAGACCAATATGGGACGTGCGCGGGTAAGGATTTGCGGACCCTTCTACGTTGCCAGTCAGTTCTGAACCCATGCGTTTCCTCTTTTGCAAAAATCACAGGGTAGAGCCTATGCAACCCGCGACATCACAAAATTCAAAGAGATGAATAAATACCAAAAACATCTTTCATATGTACATAATATGTCTACAAGAGCAACATCACAATAATATGCGGTCGAAGCTAGAAATGAGCACGGTTTTACTTGGAAAGTGACCGATGAAATTCGGTCAGAGCGCTGGAAGTATGCGAACCACTTAGTATCTGAGAAATGACAGGTGATGATAATCCAGCTGCAGCTGTTTACCTTTCCAGGTCGAACAACAGTTGTCGTACTTGATCCTGATTGATCTCATCTGAGGCCCTGAAAAAGACGTGAGGAGATGAGCGTACGGCGACTGAGAGCCAGGGAATTCCCATCCTCATACTTCATCTTGTTCAAGGTGATCAACCTAGATGTATTTGGTTAACCTTGGAAATGCATGAAGTTTGCTACCATCTTAACTTACCAATCACGTATTTTCCCTTTGCCAACGTAGTCCGTTGGCAAGCTTGGAATGCTGTTCAGACTCTGAATCAAATCACTCAACTGTGGATGAATCTGATCCACTGCAACGTAATTCAACTTCAGAGAGTCCATCAGAGTGATGAACACCTAAGATTAAGAACGGCATTCATCAGCTTGACGGCACATCTGCTCCTGGTACAAGCTGCTTGGGAAGCACCTGGACTGTTTCTGCAACGTGTTTTGCAACGCCGCCTGATGACGTTGAATCTGTGGTGGCATGCTCCACGGTCGCAGGGACTCCAATCTCCAATAGTCGCCTAGTGGCTGCCGGGCAAGTCAGCTGAGCAGGAGGGACAGATACTGGGTAAGTATTCGCAGGCAAGTTTTGCTCTACGAAAAGTGATTACAGACCTTATATTCCCGCATGAAGGCGTTCACGTCCGGGACAGAGTCGCCAACCAAATTCAATGCGGTTTTGTATTGTGCGATAAGTTTCAAACATGCCGGGGTATATCTGCCATAGCCAAAGCCATCAGATTTGCAATTCGAAAAGTCCTTTGTTTCGCCTCCTTGCACGCTTGAAAAACAAAAAACGTGACAGCTATCATACTTACTCTTGTGCTGGTATCGCGTCGCGAATATACGCCCTCTCCAAATGTTCTGTTGCTACAATAATGCCGTATAGATCGGCCATATTGTCGTATTTCTCTCGTTCCTTATTGCTAGAGTAGAGGCGCAACTCCTTGAGGAATGTTAGTCCGTCCGCCGCAATTTATGTCGAGCCATATCCTCATGTGACGTACCTGGTCCAGTGCTGAGTCACTCGCCATTGAAGGCGTTCCCATGTATGATGGATACGACATAGCAAGTGGATGAAAGGGCTGTAGCGCACGAGGGTCGGCGGTGGGCTTATCGGAAACTCTGGGAAACGAGGCTTGCACCAGACGACACGTCGCGGTCGATCGACGTGACAGCGGCCTTCGGTTTGGGATTTCGTCACAGAAAACACTGAAACTGAAACCACATCATCAATAATGTCCTTGAATAACGACAAAATCGATGAGCTTTTCAAGAAGCACCCCAAACTCGATGTGACATACACATACGGCACTGCCGGGTTCCGGACCAAGTACGAAAGATGCAGGATTTCACGTCCATCTATTGTATTGAGCTGTCAACTGACTGCCTCCCTGCAACAGAGGCGAAGTCCTTGACTCTGTCATGTTCAGCGTTGGCCTTCTGGCGGTGCTGAGGTCTCAAAAGCATTCTGGAAAAGTTATCGGGGCTATGGTAACTGCTTCGCACAACCCTGCCGAAGATAACGGGGTGAAACTGGTAGAACCTATGGGAGAGATGCTCGCGCAATCGTGGGAGTCCTACGCGACGGAACTTGCAAACGCGGGGACCACGGAAGAGCTGCTCAAAGCCTTGAACAACGTCATTGCTAAGGAAAGCATCGATCTGAGTCAACCAGCCAAGGTTGTTGTTGGCAGAGACACCAGGTATGTGGCAGCTAGCATTCTCAGATACACATCTTTCGAGCGGTAACTCTAATTCCCATGTCAAAGGCCCAGCGGCGAAGGTCTAGTTACTGCTCTATCGGACGGAGTGAAAGCATTGGGAGGCACAATCACGGACTACGGGTTGATGACCACTCCACAGCTGCACTACATCACCCGATGCTTGAACACTCAAGGCGCTTATGGCGAGCCAACCGAAGAAGGCTACTACAAGAAGCTGGCGGAGGCGTTCAAGCGGATTGTGGTATGAGCTTGCCGTTTGAGATGTCGGCCCGTAACACAATGCTAAGTATTGAGGCGAAATAGACCGGTAAGGTTAAACAATCGACCTTGTATATCGATGGAGCCAATGGAATTGGCGCACCTACTCTGCAAAAGCTTGCGAAGTTTATCCCCGAGGAGATTCTGTCTGTAAAAGTTGTCAACGATGACACTGCAACTGCCAGCAAGCTGAATTTGAAGGTTCATTGAAAATACCGGTACATCTGCGAGGAATGTGTGGCTGACGAGCATGAACTGTTATATCGGCTTTCAGAGTGGAGCCGATTTTGTTAAGGTTGGACAAAAGAAACCTGATGGGTTCGATTTGCAGCCTGG
Source organism: Powellomyces hirtus (assembly GCA_025526995.1). Taxonomy (NCBI): domain Eukaryota; kingdom Fungi; phylum Chytridiomycota; class Chytridiomycetes; order Spizellomycetales; family Powellomycetaceae; genus Powellomyces; species Powellomyces hirtus. Next base: position 1,066,059 of record JAHLKG010000002.1, read on the forward strand.
CATGCGATGCGCCTCACTCGACGGAGATGCGGACCGCATTGTTTTCTGGTATCTTGATAAAGGTATGGAGCGTCCAGTGCAGCATCATACTTCCAGATGCCTAATTATAATCGCTGATTCCTCTTCAGAGGGTACCTTCAAACTGTTGGACGGCGATAAAATCGCGACGCTGGCCGCTGGATTCATCATGGGTCTTGTGAAAGCGGCCAAAGTACCCAACATCCAGGTTGGACTTGTACAGACCGCTTATGCCAATGGCAGTGCCACTGCGTATGTTAAGGACACTCTGGTAGGAACAAACGCCACTGTGACTTGATCTTTAGAATGAAGTCTCCATGGATGCGTTGCTCACGGTCGATTTTCTGCAGCAAGTTCCAGTTGTTTTCACTGCAACCGGAGTCAAGCATCTCCATCACGCCGCTGAGGAGTTTGATGTCGGTGTCTATTTCGAGGCGAATGGGCATGGGACCGTCCTTTTCAGCCCTAGTGCGATCAAGGCTTTCCACTCCACTCAAGGGTAGCTATTTGTACACAGCCCGCTTTTCGCAACTGTGCTGAAGCTTCTGGCTTTCCAAGGACGACTGATGAGGAGAAGAAGGCGCTTGAAACACTCAGGGCTCTGACAGATCTCATCAACCAGACTGTTGGCGACGCGTTGTCTGATATGTTGATGGTGGAAGCCATCCTAGTTTCGCAACAGCGATCATATGCTGATTGGGATTCCGCCTATTCTGATTTGCCAAGTCGTTTGGAGAAGGTCAAGGTAACAAAACCGAGTTGTTCGGTTCCACCTTCATGCAAGACGGCATCCTCGAATGATACATTGAGAACACACTCCATTCCAGGTGTCGAACCGTCTTGAGTTTGTTGCTATCAAAGCAGACACGGAGCTCTCCAAGCCGGATGGTTTGCAACAGAAGATCAACCAGCAAATGAGCAAGTTTAAAAACGGACGATCGTTTGTCCGGTACGTGGTTCCGTCTTGAAACTCGTGAGGTTGTAGTTGGAGATCCGCCTTCTCTTACATATTTGTGTCTAGGCCTTCCGGCACAGAAGACGTCGTCCGGGTTTACGCAGAAGCTGACACACAGGCGAACGCAGACTTGTTGGCCCACATTGTCTGCGGCATCATCTTCGATTACCACGGTGGCGTGGGCGAGAGGCCTCGCGCTTTCCAAAAGGTTGACAAAGAGGGCAACACCACCGCGTAGTTTCATACTCTAGAAGAAACACCATAGATGGTTGCATGTAGTGCATATGTCGAGTATCACATTGCAATGTGACTTCCAGGACTTATATCTTCAACATCAGAAACGATGACTTGATCAGAAAGCTAGGAAACGAATCTACGGATATGTGCGTACACTAAAATAGTACTATATAAGCCGCTTTTTATCGAGTGTGACATGGGATGGTTGCACCTAAGTGGCGGAAAAAAAAAATACACGAAATCGACCCTGTCCTATATACAAATGATTGTGCGCATGCCATCTCATACGCCGGGAAATGTGGTCGTCCGAGGCGCCCGAGCCGGAGGAAGTCACAACCGCGAGGAAAGTTCCGACGCATGGCGTGTTACTCTACCACACGAAGAACCTGTCAGTCTCGCTTTCCTCGAAGGTGACAGCTCGACGCTGTTCGAACCAAGGCATTCGTCGAGTACGAGCATCACGGATCCGCCAAGTTGGGTCTACAAGAAGCGACCGGGTAAGTGTATGCATACAAGCGGGCAGCGTTGCTGAAAGGGACTTACCAATGAGAGATTGCGCTGTGTCGGTCACCTTCCTTCTGAGTTCAGGATCCCCGATTGTATCTCGAACTGGTTTAGACGCAGCCGTGCGCACACTAGCGGCATCGTCGCAAGCATCCATGAGCTTCAAGTATGTTTCAACATTCATGCCGCGTTTCTCTTGCCCTTCCAATTCTATAGCTCGGCGACGCATAAAATGCTGCATCCGTCGTCGACGTGCAGCCACTTGGAACATGTCCTGTTCCTGTAACGACTGGTCAATCATCTGCGAAAGTAATGATGGCTTCCTGATCGGAATGGGGTGAATAGAGCGTTTGCGGAATGTTGAGCTCGGTGCCGAGTGTTGTTTCAACATGTCCAGTCCAGGGGTGGCGGCTGCGGGGGTATTGGGTGGTACTGGTGGCGTGGATTTCAAAGAAAACAAATCTGTCTCATCGTCGGCTCGTTCCGTATCAATACGCTGTAATAGCTCGTCGATGGACAGTTCCGTATCTAAGTCCACCGCAGAATCTGAGCGGTCAATTCCCTTCCCGGCTAACCAGCCCCACTTTCTGATGAACGCGGAAGGAGACGATTGCCGTCTCCAACGATCATATGCTGGCGATGCAGGATCAAGTATCCCGGAGGCCTCGGCCCGATGGATTGCAGTACTTATCAGTTCGGCAAGATTTTCACCAAGAAGTGAGGATATGGTGCCGGTTACAGAGTCTGACTTCAAACGTTCAAGTACGGCTGTGGGAAGCTCCGCAAACTTCTGGGGTATATATGTTTCGAACATTGTTGGTCGACGAGTCGGTATTGGAGGCGCCGCGGGGCTTGTGGTGAGTGGGGTTGAGGCCACTGCCGATTCGGCCTTTGCTTCAGCTTTCGATTCAGCCTTCGACTCTGGCTTTGCTTCAGGGTTCAGCTCAGCTTTTGATGCTGCGTTAGGGTCAGCCATTAATTCAGCGGTACGTTCAGCATCTGGCTCAGCCTCCGGGTGTACAGCGGTCGCCAGTGATGGTGGAGCGGCTGTGGCTTTCCGACTCCATATTCGCCAACTGCCGGAGACATTAAGCATTAGTTTAGCTTGCACAATAGTTGCTTCACAAGTTCTCGTTCAGCACAGGGAAAGTCCTGATCTTACCTTGCATTCTCAATTCTGAACAAAGACTCTCCAGTTTGCGCAAGTTGCGACACAGCTTGCCAAGCAAGGGACACCTCCTCCTGAGATGAGGCGCTGCCAAAATAATTTTTCCAGAGTTTCGATAAAGCGCCTGTTGGTTGCTGCTGCTGAGGTGCCTCAATATCACTGACAGCGAGTGACCGCTCGGCTCCGTCACTCAATTCCGTTGGGGTCCCGACCCCCGCCATGGTGAGGACAATGGTGCGTCTTTCCAGCGTAGGTGAGACTATACCGTTGGACAAGATATTCAAGCTATCAGAAATCGTTCAGTCAGCGTTCCAGGCCTCACGGTGTCAGAGACTCGAGATATGTCGAGAAACGCGGGTCGAACTTTCAGGGTTCTGTGAAATGCTGTTCAGGTGTGTAAAGGGCTTGTCGAAGCGCCTCTTCTGCGGGGTATATGGGTATATTGAAGAAGTAGCTGAGAATACGATAGCTCGCGAGTCTGGATGGTTATACAAAAATAGCTGTTCAGGAAAAAAAAACGTCTACACTGTGACCTGTTCATGTATAAATAAGCTGCATATGCCAAAAAACAGGAGACCTGCCAGAGGGTGAGGGGGTGTGACGTTTACGTCAGGGAGAACGGAACACTCGCTCAACTGTCACCCAGGCGCGTGTCAACTCTTTTTCGCGAGACGCGGACACTCGCACACAACGCACATCGCCGAAGGGCCGACGCCAACTGAACTGAATTCATGGGACGCCAGGGTTCAAAAGTTGTGTGGTTTCTCCTGCAGGAGGGCCCATGCTCCGCTCTCCTCCAAAACCCCTGATTCATTTGTTTTCAGCTGTCGTGACTCATGACGGTCCTGAAAGGGAAGGCATCGATAAGAACAACTGGGGATCCATTTTGTGCTGAGCAATGAGCTACGATACATCAGAGAAAACAATTGGACGGATCCAGTGTTGTCGCAACGGGTCAATCACGCCCCCTATTTTTCTGTCTGTAAACGTACAGTAGTTCATTTATCGACGGCCTTTGATACGGGCTTTCTGTCTTTTCGTGGGTGGATTTGAAGGAGCCAGGGCGCAGCTGTCAACCGTGTGTTAACTCGTGAAACGCCACGCGCCCAGCCATGTGCGATCGCCTACAGAAAATTGAGCTTCCTTTTTGCATCTGATTTAAACTTTACATGACACCGCCGGACAAGCCCTCGTCATTCGCAAGTCAATTTTTCTTGGCAACTGTGTGGGCGCGAAGCGCCGTACTGTTCCAAGAAGTCGTATAGAAACATTGCATTCATTAATGCATAACAGCTGAGTCATGAATGCTCGGTGACGGCCGCAAGTTGGACCAGTTATGAAGATAGCAAGAAGAGCCATCTTTCTGTCGCTACAGTGCTCTAATATGGAGTGAGAGCTGCAAATACCGCCAAGATCACGGATCAGTACAGGATCTCACGACGAAACATGATAGTCCGCTAAGCCCTGTACAGATGCCGTTACTCGTCATCGCGAGGAGAATATTGTTACGTAGAACACACTCGACACTTGTCTTATAGTGCTCATGACAACGTTGTCGGATGCTCGCATTGGTCGCTTTGCCGATCAAGTTCACAATCGTGCCGTGATGTTCGACTTGCTGCCTTGAGCATTCCTCTTGGCCGGAATGTCCAGTCATACGGCTCAACAAAGACAAATACCGATCACCAGAGTGGTCCAGCCCAAGTAATTTTCTGCATTTCGGTTCCTTCTTGGTTCAACCGGGCACCTGCCGTAACTCGGTTCATAAATTGTCAAACAGGTTTGGCCAAACTGGTAGGGAAATTGAGAAGCTAAATGATATCCTGATGTTGCCGGGGCAACGCAACGCGACTGCCACCAATTGACACAACGTTAGCACACATCGGTTTGGCTCCTTCCTTCCCTTTTCGGTTAGCGATTTGGACTCTAGATAATAGTCCCGCATAGACCGAAACTATGGCCGTCGGAAAGAACAAGTGCGTAACGGGCGAAGATATTGTCGGGAACGCTGTGGCGATTTCTTTACGAGCACATTGTGGAATGGCGCGCTGACATGTCATTCCATGAGGTCATGGCAGGAACGTCACAGAGTTTGTACTGATACATTTTCGACTTTTTTTTAGGCGCCTCTCCAAGGGCAAGAAGGGTCTCAAGAAGAAAGTGTACGTACTCCGATTCGACTTTTACGTTCAGATGGATGGATGGAAGAGCTTGGAGGATGGATGGATGGACAAATTGCGAGGCGCGCAGAGAGAACCTCTGCATGGAATGACCACGACACTAATTTCGGAATGCTTCGCTCAGTGTTGACCCCTTCACCCGCAAAGACTGGTACACCGTCAAGGCCCCCGGTTTCTTCGAGGTTCGCAATGTCGGAAAGACTCTTGTCAACCGTACCCAGGGTCTGAGTACGTATCGAAAGATCGAGGAGACAATGCTTTGGAATATTGGGAATATTGGAGTGAGGCTAAGAATGCTGATGGACTTACCCTTCTGTAGAGAACGCCAACGACTCTCTCAAGGGACGTGTTCTTGAGCTTTCCCTTGCCGACTTGAACAACAACCAGGAGGACTCCTTCCGAAAAGTCAAGCTCCAGGTTCAGGAGATCCAGGGCAAGAACTGCCTGACCAACTTCTACGGCATGGACTTCACCTCCGACAAGCTCCGCTCCCTGGTCAAGAAGTGGCAGGTGCGTGGATTTTGCGCGAGAACGAATGTGCGTTTTTCTTGTAAGGGATGGTGCTGACTGTACTTGCGCTTGTAGTCCCTGATCGAGGCCTTCGTGGACGTCAAGACCACCGACGGTTACCTCCTCCGTCTGTTCACCATTGCCTTCACCCAGCGTCGCAAGAACCAGCTTCGCAAGACCACCTACGCCACCCACGCTCAGATTCGCACTATCCGCAAGAAGATGTTCGAGATCATGACCCGTGAGGCGTCCTCGTGCGACCTGCGTGAGTTGGTCCAGAAGTTTGTCCCTGAGGTGATCGGAAAGGAGATCGAGAAGGCGTGCCAGGGTATCTACCCCCTCCAGAACGTTTACGTTCGCAAGGTGAAGATCCTCAAGGCCCCCAAGTTCGACCTCGGCAAGCTCCTCGAGCTGCACGGTGAGGCTGTTGAGGACAAGGGCTCCAAGGTTGTTGGTAACAACAAGGAGGCCAAGGAGATCCCCGTGTTCGAGAGCGTTTAAAAACAATCTCCGACCATGTAATATATATTGTTTGCTGCCGCTCGTGCAAATGCGTTTCCCCTTCCACTATTTTTGTGGTTTGTGCCGATGGAGGCGGAATGGGAATGGGTGGGCGAATCGGGCCCTGGGTCGTCCGCGATGCCGCGTAAGAATTCAGCGCAAGCTATGAATCTTCTGGCGCTTCCTTTACGCCGATTCCGTCACTACGCCGCCTATATATCTACACATTAGATGTGAACTGTCACGCTATACATCACACGCATAACACGCTATCTCCATGTTTTGGTCAAAGCTGCCACCTTGGTAATGCAAAATGAGAGTGAGCGGAGATGAATTCCCTATCCTGATTCCCACACCATTGTACCATTTCTTCTTTTCCTGTAAAGACGTATAAAGGGGGATTAGGGCCGAGCAATTGCTTAAAAGGTGAGATTCTATGGCGGATGTTACCTGTCGTTCGTTGTACTCCTTGATGGTGTCCAAGAAAGATTTGGACGAGTCCGCCAAGTCGCTGAACTTGTTCTCAAGCTGTCCTAGTTTTTCCCCGCGCTCGTCCAATGCCTATGGGGCACTCAGGACCGGTCTCATTCATGGAGACGGCACGAGCGGACGTACCTGTTTTGCCTGTCCAAACGGCGATCCAGACGCGGATGCGCCAGTAGCAACTGCTTGCGAAGAGGACCCCTGTCGAACTAATGACGTCCGTTTGCATCAGGACACGGATGTGTGAATGCTTTACGTGCAGCATGCCAAATATCACATACATAGTTTGTCTCGCCCGGTACTCGTGGTCGCTGACGGTGTCCGGATGCCATGCATGCGGGCATAATCCATGGCCTTGGTGAGCTCGTACAACCGGAACTGCACATCAGGTAGCCTATCAGAGAGGTAACATAAGCAAAGCGAGGTGTTCCAGGCGAGTCCTCACTGCATTGATGAACTTGCCTGGAGGTATCGCTTCCGATACAGAACACGCGGAACTCATGTTCAGCGCTCCATATGATGAGCCGCCCATCTTTCGTCAGGAACGTCTTCTTGAGACGACTAGAAAGCAGATGGTGAAGAAGAATCCAGAGAGGTATGTCCTGCCAAGTGCGTTCCTACCGCTCATCGGAAGAGTCCAATGGCAGGGACGCGGTCCAAAGCGGCTTCAACCCCGGCAATTCCAGCACTTGGACTGTTCCACAGTCGGTGACTAATACCAAAACCGCATCACCTTTCGTGCAACAATGTCAATATTGTGCTGAAAATCGCCGATTGTATTGCCAGTCCTTACCTTCTATGTAGCACAGACCAGCTGTGACAGCGTGTTCGGGGCATTGATATTTCGCCAACACCTCCAATTCACAGCCCGGTGCCGACAGAAAGACCCTGACAGAACCAGAGAGTGCGAGGATGACAAAGTTGTCCGGTGGCACTGTAGTCTGTTTGGGTCGCGCTTGTCGAACGGTCCGTCCATTGTCATCTAGCACCGTGACAAAGACCGGATATTGCGGCTCGCCGAAACCCTCATGAATCACAGCTTGGAATGCCCGGGATATTAGGGACGAGTACATCTTCATTACCATGCATGGATGGACCTACTTTTGGGTAACAAAACTCTCCTAGTATCGGCAGAAACGCCATATAGATGGCATGATCCAATAGAAGTTGCAACAAAGATACACGAGCGAGGAATGGATTCTGCAAGTCACACATTCATTTGCAAGTGCGTCCACGGAAGCGGGGAAAGCTTGGCCAGCTGCTGTAGTTTCCCGACCTTTATTGTAGTATGTATCAGCGACGTGAAGCAACGCGATCTCCTCCTTGATTTTCTGCGGTTGTCCATTGACAACGCCTGTAAGGCCTGCGCAACGGAGCATGAGCATGTGTATCATACCTCAGCAGCTCAACCTCGAAACTTACCGCTGCACACTTGAATGTAATCCGAAATCCCAGCACAGGTAACGTTGAGCTGTGTACCCTTGGTTACCGTTACAACCCTGCACAGCGAGGTTATGCGTTCGATGTTGCGACATATAGGCATAGGCTATGGTGTACTTACAGGTCGGTCCACGGAGCACTCACCATGTATTGAATAGGATCAGGGTGATTGACTTGTTGAATAGACTGCCATCCTCCAAATTCCGATATTTCAAATTCGAATTCTGTCTCAACTGTCGGGTGAATGTCGCGTTCCTCTCTGTATGGAAGAAGCGGGCTGTCCGAACTGGGAGCTGGAGTGACACTTTGGTGATCATCACTCGTAACAAGTTCGCGTGTGGGACTTGAGTTGATCGAAGCGTTTCCAGGATCCGAGGACGTGCGGTGAGAACTCTGACATTGGACTTCGCTACCTCCGGATTCTTCGACATCTCCAGTCGCATCTTCCGACGATATCGAGTGTCTTGCCGGCAAAGGAGGTGCCATTGATTCCAATTCATCTCTTGACGGCAAAGGCGGAGGAGTAGATTGCATTGCGTCTTCATGACAAGAATTCTTCTCAATGGAGTCGTTCTCCGTTGTTCCATCCGGTTGTGCCATCTTGCTGATTTCTTCTGACAGCCGGAGGGCATCGTCAACCGCTGCATCCATTTTCCTTATCAATTCATCGACGTCTTCTCCCGTATTCCAAGAGTGCTTTGCAGACTTTGCTTCCGACGATGAGAACCACTTGTACATTCTAACAGACGCATCCACCGCCAGAAGCAAGATCCGCTGTTCAAGATCCATCCATACTTTGACGTCATTTACATTGACAGGGTCCTCGCATAAGGGAAGTTTGAAGAGAAGGATTGGTGGCGTGCTTAATTGCCAGAATGACAACGTCTTGTTATCGTGTACCGTACACAGAACGTCCCAAGTCTGCTTGCCATTCTTGTTGATGATTGTACCACCTTGCAGTGGAAGAGTGGCCAATCCGCAGTTCTTGGAAAGATTCCGCATCTCCCAACCCAAATATTCGGAGCAATCGGCCGCAACCACGTTCGTAATTCCACTGCCGGCTCCAATCTCCAAGGACGGCGAGATGTAAAGGGTTGACGATGGCGATGACATATCCGAAGCTGCTATGCGACCGTCGTGTGTGATTCTCAGAAGAAATTGGTCTCGGATGACCAGAAATTCCCGAGTATTCTCAGTGATCTTAATGACATCAGGTGTGGTACCTGGCTTGAGCTTGTGATCGAATGGGATGACCCGCATTTCTCCATCTGCCGGTATCAGAAGACATATGGCTCCCTTTGGATCCCGGAACATCATCATGCCAGATGCTACTTTGTCGTTCTGATCGGGGCAGGGAGAACGAGGCAGCTGTCTCAGTGGCTTGTTCAGGGCGTTCTTTTTCAGACCGTCCAGCCATCCATCTTTGATCTCCCAAAAAGCCGTCAGCTGCGCGGCACATCCAGCAAACGATTGTCCATCCGGATGCCAGAACACACTTTGCAAAACCCCTGTGACGTGATGCTTCTCAGAGAACCCAAACTTCCGCCTAGACACACGTTCTTTAAGGTCCCACATGACGATAATTCCATTCTGATAGCCTATTAGAAGCAAATTCTCATCAGCAGGACTGGTTTGGAGCGCTACTACTGCGAGAAGCCGTTCGGCGTCCTGAGGCTGCGGTTCGTGCTCCCCTATCTGACATGGAATTTCGTAGGACGAGACCTGTCCACTAGTGACGTCTACAACAATCGTCCGCCCGGTAACTAATCCAAGGTATATCCCGGATGTCCCTAAGGGGGCCTCCAGGGACGTCACCGCTTCTGGTACCTTCAGCGGAGGAAAGTGTAGGCAGCTTGTTTGAAGGTTCCAGGCGAACAATGCATTCTGTTCGTTTAAGGCCAAGAGAAACTTGTCCCCAACCTTAAACTGTAGTATTCGGATGGCCGCGAGTGACTCTGGTATGGAGAGGACAGACTCCCACTGATTCCCAATGACCACGATGCGCCCCTCATCATTTCCCACCGCTAAAAGTGATTGGGCATTGTCGTATGCCACTGAAGTGCTGCTTCCGTGGGTACCTAGTTGGAACACGTCAGTGAGAGCGAACGAGTCGTGAAGACGAGATTTGTGGGAAACGCTCTCGCTTCGGAGGATTTTCTTGAAAAAATCCATTCGTGAGGCCGGGGGCTGAGCTTAGCTGGCCGAATGACTCCACTGTAGCTTGGTCAAGGATTTCCATTCATCGGTGGTCAGGAAGCAAGAAGTGAGTTCATCACCGATTTCGCTCGGCGCCACACGACGCGACGCGCCCCGGCAAACTGCGGCCTCCGAGTTACTTTAAATCGTGCTCTGGTCCAAAATATGGCTTCACTTGATACCGATTTGGAGCTTTCACTTGCAAGACCATTTGGAGGATATTGAAAGGGTCGACGCTCGCTGCTCAAGGAACGGATGGCATCGTAGTTCAGTCCATCGTCCAGCCACAGGCTGATGCCACAGGCTCAACCTTCCGGATCACCAACCTTTCCCCAGTCAGTACCCCCTTGTCTGCCGCAATTCAGGGTAGTCTGGATCACTATAGTTTAGCCCTGTCAATTCATCGGATTGGATGTAAAATACCAGAGAATTTTTGACGGTACTGAATGGCGACTTTTACACATTCAAAGCAACACCGATGTTTTTAGCACGTGGATAAAGATGGGACTGTTGCTGCGATGATTCTAGGAGGTCCCAATCTCGTTATATGACGAGACGAGGGATATAGTGGCTGGTGGCCAGAGCCTTCCTTTCTTGCAGAGTCGATCAGTAGAAACATTGTTAGTCAGAAAAGGCTATTGCAATTAGAAAAACAAGTTGTCAAAGCTAGAATGTTAGAAAGACAAGCTGTCAAAGCTAGAGTGGCTAGAGATAGAAATCAACGTTACCATCGGCCAAGTTTATAATGGTAAACCAACAACAATGAAAGTCCCAGGCTCTCAGATATGTAACTAACAAATATCATGCGGCGTTCTTGGGTGCGGCGGGACACTCTTGCGGAAGTTTGAGCCACGGAGTTAGGCATCGTTGCCATGATCAATTACATATTTCATGCCGCCGCGAGAGAACACCAAGTACTGAATGCATGTCAACCCACTCTATTGACAAACTGCAAACTACAGTAATAAACGCCATGGGCCTTGGACGTGTGTGACCAGTCCGATCGCTTATGTGACTTGCTTACATATTGCGCAGTACAATTCAAGCCACATACGGTCCGACTACTAATGTACAATATGCGAATACTACGCATGACCTTGCCTTGGTGTACGAAGTGTGCGCGCGTGAGGGGAAATACGCGGTGCGGTGTAGGTCAACGGACAAACAAAAAGAAACACACCAACACAAAAACTGCCGACCTTGGCTTCGAGTTCCGTCTCATTTCGTCGCATCGTTCATCTTGTGTGTTGCACCTCTCCAGTTCGCAATGAACCCTTTCCCACGGGCACTCGCCCTTCACACCCGCACCCGCGTTGCACGCTTTCCCCACTTTGCTCTGGCCTCTTCGTCGCAGCGAGTCGCCTTTGCCCAGTTCTCAGCTCAAAGGCCTCTGGCAAGTGTTGCTTCTGTCGGTCCTGTCATTGAAAACACGATCGATGTCACCTCCGACGAGTTCAAGGTACGCACGCTTACGCGTCAAGCAGGACCGCAGGATGATGTGCGCTTACGCTTCTCGAACATATTGGGAACATAGGAGAATGCTGCTGCACAAGCTGCCTTGGTCAAGCAGCTGCAGGAGGACGTCGAAAAGATCAAGCGGGGTATGATTGATTTGCTCTCTGAAGAGGACTGAGAGCTTTCGGGCTCATAGCTTACCGAACGTTGGTTCAACAGGAGGAGGCGAGGAAGCGCGTAAACGCCATCTCTCCCGAAAGAAACTCTTGCCCCGAGACCGTATTGATGCACTGTTGGACCCAGGGTGTGTAGCTACGGACAGACAATTACATTTTGGAAACCGTCCTGACATATGTGTCATACTCTTGACTAACTCTTTTCCCGCAGCTCACCCTTCTTGGAGTTGAGTCAGTTTGCTGGCAAGTGGAGGTTACCCTGCGAGAAGTGACCGTGTCGGCCGTGCTAATGCGGATGCTCTAATAGGATACAAACTGTATGAGGATGACGTGCCTGCCGGCGGTATCCTTACGGGAATCGGACGTGTCAGCGGGTGAGATTTTGTTTGATATCTGCAGCTGCATCACACAAATGCTCATCTATCTCTGACCATCTAGAGTGGAATGCGTGATCGTAGCCAACGGTTGGTAGTGCGATTATTCGATTGTCCAGGATAAATGGGCCGAAAACTCAATTCAGGGTCTTTCACCTAGATTCCACTGTGAAAGGAGGGTCGTACTATCCGGTATGCATTAGCCATGCATTTGTCACAACTGCGCCGCACTGACGGAATTCCTTTGATCAGATTACCGTAAAGAAGCATTTGCGAGCTCAAGAGATTGCAAAGGAGAACAAACTCCCGTGCATATATCTTGGTGTGTAGCCTTGTGTGATATAGCATTATACGGCCGCATCACATTAACCATCTGTGCATCTTTCGCAGTTGACTCCGGAGGCGCCAACCTGCCAAGACAAGTAAGAATGATATTTGAGGAAGATAGCCGCTGTAGCCAATTTGCTCATCGTTTTGAAAGGCAGAGGTCTTCCCAGACAAAGAACACTTTGGAAGGATCTTCTACAACCAAGCAAACATGTCTGGAGGTAAGATCCCGTTAGGTTCACAACTCATACATATCGCAGCACTGTTGACACTACCTCATCTTTTCCAGCTGGTATTCCTCAGGTAAACAACCTCATGCATCCCTGGTTCTGTCCCACATGGCATCTGCTGACTGCATTGTCAGGTGGCAATCGTTTTGGGATCGTGCACTGCTGGTAAGTGCATTCGACGAAACATAGTTTTAAGACAGGTTCCAACATGGCGATTTATCCAGGCGGAGCATATGTACCCGCGATGGCAGGTATAACTTCACCGCACACGGGTTTTTCAACTACAACGTCACCGTAACGTCTGGCGTTTCCAGATGAGAGCGTCATTGTCAAAAGTCAGGGCACCATTTTCTTGGCGGGTCCACCGGTATGTGTTTTCACAATGAATGAACAGCTGGGACACATTGGCTAATACATGGTCATTTTTCAGCTGGTGAAAGCGGCAACCGGAGAGGTTGTCTCTGGCGAGGAGTTGGGTGGTGCAGACCTGCACTGCAAGGTCAGAAATTAATCAATCTGAGCTGGTCCCTGGATGTCAAATGCTGACTGACACTTGTTAGACCTCTGGAGTTACAGACTACTACGCCCACTCTGATGAACATGCTTTGCATCTTGGCAGACAAATCGTTGCCAACCTAAACTACGAAAAGACACCGCAGGTCACATACACTCCGCCAGAAGAACCACTATACCCACCTTCCGAAATCGGCGGCATTGTGGGAGACAACCTCCGAAAGCCATACGACGTGCGACAGGTGATTGCCCGTATCGTGGATGGTAGTCGCTTCAGTGAATTCAAGGAGCAGTACGGCACTACTTTGATCACTGGTAAATTGAAGCCTGTAAACTGCAACTGCGCTCCTAAACATCGATGCTCAATCCCAATTACTGGGCAGGTTTCGCGCGCATTCACGGGCATCCCGTCGGCATCGTTGCCAACAATGGAATCTTGTTCTCCGAATCTTCCTTGAAGGGTGCTCACTTTGTGCAGCTCTGCAGCAAACGAAAGATTCCTCTCGTTTTCTTGCAAAACATCACTGGTACAGTACCTCAGCTGCCACGTCTACATCACCGAAGCGACACGTGCTCAATATATGTCACACCCTAGGTTTCATGGTTGGCAAGAACGCGGAAGCTGGTAAGGCCTGGGCAAAATTGTGTCCGGTCGCGGTAATACAATCCAACATATTGTTATTTTTAGGCGGCATTGCAAAGAATGGTGCTAAACTGGTGACGGCAGTGGCGTGTGCCAATGTGCCGAAGTTCACGGTGTGTATCCCCCGCATGAAAGCTACTACGCGCGGGTGTTCATACCGTAGTTCTTTATCTTAGATCCTTTGCGGAGGTTCCTTCGGTGCAGGTAAGGAATTGGCATCATCCCGCGTGTACAACTTCTATTTTGATACTGACACAGCTGTATAGGAAACTACGGAATGTGTGGTCGAGCATACTCTCCTCGATTCCTGTGGACCTGGCCCAACTGTACGTAAATACGCAAGTTCCTCATTGTGAGGACACAAAAGTAACTGTCATTTTTGGTGGAAATCAGCGCGAATCAGTGTAATGGGTGGTGAGCAAGCCTCCAACGTGCTCGCCCAAAGTAAGTCACACTCGAAATTTGCGTGCGCAAGATCTTCAGTGCTCACACAAGCTGTTCTCTAGTTACGCGCGATGCCAAAGAGAAACGGGGCCAAGAGGTAAACTTGCTGCAGCCACGAACTGTGGCCATACTATCTTCATTCTTGACTTATCTTGTTTGCTATTCGCAGTGGGCTGTTGAGGCTGAGGAGGCTTTCAAGGCACCTATCCGGGAACGTTACGAGGCTGAAGGTCACCCATACTTTGCCAGGTAAATGATCACGTAGCATGCCGTTCAGTTTTCCGGGCCCAACGAAGATACCTTACCCTGCATTTTCCCCCACACAGTGCCCGTTTGTGGGATGATGGAATCATCACGCCCGAGTCCACTCGCGACGTGCTGGGATTGGGTTTGAGCGCCGCGCTGGGTTCGCCCGTAAAATCCACCAATTTCGGTGTCTTTAGAATGTAGACCATAGGTATCTATGTAGGCATTTTCCCTCTAGGGTCATCATTAGCATTAGAACACGCAATACACAAGACTTCTTCTTCATAAAGGTCATCAAGGCTATCAAGATAATGCCGGGTGACTACCGAGGGACCTTTCCCGTACCGACGTCCTGGTTACGGGTAGCTCATCCACTGAACTTTTTCCGCATTCGCAGTGTCATCCAAAACTGTCCCACCTTTTTTGTCGTGATACAACTTGCGAAAAGCGCATTGCAGGTGGTGGTTGTTGGCCCAACTCGCGGAGAACCCTCATCAGGGGACTGGACTGACTTTCTGGCACCCGTTGTTGTCACCGTAGCGGTCTCAGGAGCCTTCGTGCTGGACTATACCTGCTCCCGAATTTTGTGTGGGATTTGCCTGTAGTGACCACTGACCGGCTCGGCTTCTCCACATATATACCCCATCCTTACACGGCACGAAAGTCTATTGTCCTGAGAAAATGCCTCCAAAGCGGGTATCCGCCAGATTGGCACAAGCGGCTGCGTCTCAAGAGGCCACTGCATCCGCCTCGTCACAGACACCCAGAAAACGTGAAGGATCAGACAACATTGTGATAGAAGTACCTTCCACCAAAAGGCGCCGGGTCACGCGAGCTGCTCCCACGGAACGTTCCAGAACTCCCGTGCTTCAAGATACAATCAATCACGACACTGCCAGCAACAATATACTTGTACCATCCTCCTCGTCCGTTACTCCCGGGGGCGGTGCTGGGCGTCGGAAAGCGGCGTTGCGACCAAAGGCGAACACAACTCCCAAGCTGTCAACTCTTCGGCGAGCTTCGTCTGCGCGTGATGCGGAAATTGGAGATGAGGATAGCAGCGATGGATCGGAGCTTGATGTGAAGCCACCGACTCGGTTGGCTCTGAGTAGAAGCAAGGGCAAGGGAAAGGCTAGAGACCCGTTCGACGGCGATGGCGGCCATTTTGAGATTGATCCTTTCACCATATTCGGAGATACGTCGCTCAGTGCACTGTCGAACGGCAAAGATATACAGAATGAGGAAGACAATGAAGCCGATAGCAAACCCTCCAAAGGGAAGGGCAGCGCTGTCATCTTACTTAATAGCGATGGGAGTGAATCGGAGCTGTCGGCTCTCGACTACGTGGCATCTTCCGATGAAGAAAACACGATCATCCCAGCAGTTGGATCGTCATCTTCAAGAAGAAAAGTCACGCCTAGAGCATCTGCCAGGAAAGCCCGGGCCAAAGTGCAATTGAACCCTGACATCTTTGCTTTCGAAGATGATTCTGAGGTAGATACCAAACCCAAGCGAAGAGCATCAGCAGCCAAAGGAAAAAGGAAGGCAGTCGTCGTCGTCTCGTCCGCAGATGACGATAGTGAAAGCGAGTTCAAGGGGGAGAGCAGCGGCAATGAGTCATCTGAAGGCGCCGAAGACTCTACGGTACTAGAAGCTGAAGTGGAAGCCGAAGCGGAAGCACAAGCCGAAGCAGATGCCGAGACAACACCCAGGAGGGCGCGCGGTCGACGCACTGCAGGACAACCGCGGGTTCGTGGTGCAGCTGCGGCTGCCCGACGAGAGTTGCAAAAGAACAGAGAGAAGCAGACCGTTTACGACCATCATCCCGAATTGGTGACTGTCTGGGAGCAGCTGGAGCAGGAAATGGAAGTTATCGTTCCGCATCGCGCAGAGCAGCCCAAGGATGTCATGGTGAACCTGCTTCCGTTCCAGCAGGAAGGACTGCACTGGTTGATGGCGCAGGAGGATAGCAGATTCAATGGAGGGATTCTAGCAGATGAGATGGGAATGGGAAAGACCATCCAATTGATCTCGCTGCTTGTCTCCAAGAGGATGAAGCCCAACTTGATTTTGACTCCCACGGTCGCCATCATGCAGTGGTTGGCCGAGTTGAGTAACCGCACCACGCCCGACTTGCTTAAAGTCCTCTTGTACCATGGCACCAACCGACCTACCTCCAAGGAGGAGCTGATGGAGTACGATGTTGTCTTGTCCACTTACGCAATCGTCGAACAAGGATACAGAAAAGAACACTACGGATTCAAGCGGAAGCTTCAGCTGGTTAAAGAAAAGTCACTGCTGCATTCCGTTGACTGGGCGCGGGTAGTCCTCGATGAAGCCCATGCGATCAAAGATCGCAGTTGCTCGACCGCGCGTGCCGTGTTCAATCTCAAGCGTCAGAAACAGTGGTCTCTTTCTGGAACGCCGTTGCAGAACCGGGTCGGAGAGCTGTACTCTCTTATTCGATTCATGAACGCCGACCCGTTCAGTTACTATTTTTGTAAACGATGCCCCTGTAAAATGCAGACCTGGAGCTTCACTGACAGGATACACTGCGACGGCTGTGGACATACGGGCCACCAGCACTTTTGTTGGTGGAACGCCGAGATTCTCAAACCCATTCAACGGTTCGGCGCTGAAGGCGATGGTGTCGTCGCATTCAAGAAGCTCGGCTGCCTTCTAGACCGCATTATGCTTCGTCGAACAAAACTGGAACGTACCGAAGAGCTTGGGTTGCCACCTCGTGTAGTTACCGTCCGTCGAGACGTGTTCAACGAAGCCGAAGAGGAGCTGTACGAGAGTTTGTATTCCGACTCGGCGCGCACCTTCTCGACCTACGTGCAGGCCTCGACGGTCCTCAACAACTATGCGTCCATTTTCTCGCTCCTCTCCCGCATGCGTCTGGCCGTCAATCACCCCGATCTGGTCACCACGCGTGTGGCGCAAAACGATAACACTGCCAAAGAGATTTTGGTGTGCGGGATCTGCAACGAGGAAGCTGAAGATGCCATCATGAGCAAATGCAAGCACGTGTTTTGTAGAGAGGACGCCCGGCAGTATATCCAGAGCGCACCGGAAGAGGATACCCCAACGTGTCCGGTGTGTTACAAGCCTTTGACGATTGATCTCACGATGGCCGAAGTGGTTCCCAAGGGCAACGGCGGAGAACACGTCAAACGCAGCATTGTCAACTACATTGACATGGCGAAATGGAGGAGCAGTTCCAAGATTGAAGCACTTGTCGAGGAACTCACGGCGCTCCAGCGCGACGACAGCACGGCCAAATCCATCGTCTTCTCCCAGTTTGTCGCCTTCTTGGACCTCATCCAGTGGCGCCTGTCGCGTGCCGGTTTCAGCGTCGTCAAACTCGATGGCCGCATGGCCCCGCTGCAACGCGACACGGTCATCAAGGAATTTATGACGAACCCAACCGTGACCGTCTTTCTCGTCTCGCTCAAAGCCGGCGGGGTCGCGCTCAACTTGACGGAAGCCAGCCGCGTGTTTGTCATGGACCCGTGGTGGAACCCGGCGGTTGAAGACCAGGCGTTTGACCGCATCCATCGCCTGGGCCAGTACCGACCCATCAAGATCACGCGCATGATCATTGAGAACTCGATCGAGTCGAGGATTCTGCAGCTGCAGGACAAGAAGAAGGCCCTGTTCCAGTCGACCGTGGGCCGGGACATGGACGCGCTGGCCAAGCTGTCGGAAGAAGATTTGAGATTCTTGTTTGTTTTGTAAAAGTTGATTCCCAACCCCCCTGCGCCTCCTCGCTTTTCTTGCTTGTTTGCCTTTTTTCTGTATTATGATTTACCCCCGCGCTGGTCTCTGTTTTTTTATTCTTTTTGATAGTAACCTGAAAAGTTCAAGCCACATCCATTGGCCCTGCTAGCAAATGTTTCCCCGCATGATTCGCCCGCGGCCCCTTTTACGTAGCACCTGTAATATAAAAACCGCGGTTCCTGAGTTGCCTTTTTTAAGTTTCTTCTTCTCTGGCTCATTATTTTATTGCCCCAATGACGCCTCTGATCATGACAATCACCAGCGCCACGCGTGATGCTCGATCAATCCACGCGACGAGCGCCGACGTGGCTCTATCCCTCCGCGCGTCCATGCCCGGGTTGGCGTGGGTTGCGACCCAGTCGGTGATGGCCAGCAGGGCATGGTGTCCGTCAAGATGGAAGGCGGGGACCATGTTGAATACCGCGAGGGCAAATGTGAGCGAGATGGTGAACCTTTGAGTCGGGAAAGCAAGAGTGGGGGGGTTAGAGTGGTGGGTTTTGGCTTGGCAAGGATATAGGAGGAAAAAAGGGGACTGGCTTACTGTAAGAATCTCTCCAACATGTATGGCAATGCGAGGGGGAGTAAGATGAACCGCGGCAGTAATGAGCCGACTTGGACTAGAGAGAATCGTAACACAATTTGGGGGTCAGCCAACACACGACTTGGGCGGCATTGCGAAACGAGTGAAAAGAAAAAGAAAATACCGACCACCCTCCCACACCTCCCGCGGGTCGCCCAAAAACGTAATCATTGGATTGTGTCCGGCATGATCGTCGTCATCATCTCCCACAAGCTCCAGTCTCAAGATTCTAATGTCCGGGTGCGCAATATGCGGCACCACGCAATCTACTGGCACCCGGTCTTGTCCGTTTTCTTGCATGCAGTCCTGAGACGAAGAACAGGATGGGTGTGTTGCTAGTATATCGTGAAGTGGGAGACAAGAAAAGGTGTCGGCGTCAGAACTGATGGGAAGCGAGGCATTGGCGAATGGGACGTTGGAGCGCCGGAAGCATTGAGTTGAGATGCCTGGCGGTCCCAGGGGCTGTGATTTGGATACATTGCAGCATTCGAGCGGGGGCTCTGCAAAGTGAGAGGAACCGTGGAATCTATTCAATGACACTGGACAAAGGGTTGTCGTATCGACTGAAAGTTTGATGACGTACCTTTTCCCACATTTCTTGGGACACACCAGCCTTTCAAGGCAACATTGCCCGTTTCATACCAAAGCGCGTCCTCCCATCCCCCAATCCCATTGACAATCTGATGATGGTTGATACTCTGCACCTGCGAGCCCCGTGACAAATGGCCGACTAGAGGCGACTCTTGCATGATGTCCAGGACGACAACAGACTGCTCGAGGCTGCTGTATCCCGGAGACAGTATCCAGGGCAACGCGTACATGGTGCCCAAAGCCATCAGTCCCAACATCAGATTGTGATGTACACCGGCGCATATTATGTGTAGTTTGTGGATTGGCGAGAGCAGCGACAGGCTCGGTTCGTGGAGATGTACGAATGCGCCTGGGTATAGTACGGCAAGGAAGATACCAGATGATTGGACTGGGACACGATATCTGGCCATATGAATAAAATGTCAGCTCCTCCGACCATGAGTAAAAGTACAGCTCCACTCACATGACTGCTGCCAATGCGTGGCCAAACTCGTGAATCACTCCCGAGACGAAAAGTGCGGCAAAGTAATAAGGTAGCTGTGACAGGGGTAGGTTCACACCAGGGATCTACCGATCAAGGAACCCGATAGTGCATCAGCAACCGTGTTCACGAGTTTGCTTTGTAGGCAATTTTGCAGAGTGCATACCTCGATTGAGCACGTACCAGCGACACTAGACCGTTTCCACCCACGCCCCGGCCCAGAGAGCCACCCGTGGATATTATCAAAGAACTGTTGGCTCGAAAATCGACGCTAGTCTCAGGGTCGGGCGATGCATGGCCAACTCCCCAGCCATACCAAGCGCCGACAAGTTCGACAACAGCCCTGCATGCCCCAACGCCCAGTATCCCGCAAGCAGCCACCATACACCCGAGTCCCACGATCATGCCGAACGCAAACCAAGGTCTCCATAGTGGGGCCAGTCGGAGTGCGACGCTGCGAAACAGCGGATTCAAGTGGGTCGTTTCGTATTGAATGTGACCGAGCGAATGCGTGAATGAGGACTTTGCTGGACTTGTTGCTGGTCGGTCCGCCAGAGGCAGAAAGGTTGACGTTGGCCGCCGGGGGTCCGGTTTTGGTGCATGTGTGTATCTGTCGAGAACGAGTCGCAGCAGGCACCAGAATAAGGTGAGCCCTGCCACTAGCTGAAGAAAGGCCATTTTCGGTTGACTACAAGAAACGCCCGTTCATAAAACAAACAAGATTGGGGCAGGGGAGATGGCGATTGATGGCCTGCACCGTCCAGGGTTTCTACTGGTGCCAGAAATTCCTCAAGGTTCTACTTCCTGATGGCCGAACCCACGACTGGAATGTCGATAACTGGAATGTCATGATATCGGTGGGTGCCTAAATGTAGTATGCCTGGGAAGCCTGATGAAAGCTCAAGTCATGTCAAAACGTCGGCTCCGAGTGCAGGAACGAGCACTTGTAAAAAAAGTTCTTGCCACTTGCATCAACTAGCTCCGTAGCAGCGCTTGTGCACAATTCGAAACAAAAGGCACTTGTCCGTCGGCGCGAAGGCAGGTTGCAAACTTGTCCTCCTCCGGCCAAGCGTAGATGACACAAACGAACTTGCATGTGGTGAGAGCAGATGGTCAACGGTGTCTATGAGATCAAGCTTGGGCTCCGGCCGCGCTGGCCGGGGCAGATTCCGTTCTCAGAGACCACGGCTGTTCTGCTCCTGGCGTGGTCCCCCGCTCGTAGAAGGGTCACACACGTCCAGACGGCTATTCGCTGCAGCCTTTGGTTAGTGTGGTGGTGTGTTTTGGTATGCTGGCTCAGATGCACAGCAACCACGTGAGGGCTGGACCTTCTCTTGCCCCAGAAAGGTTCAGCCGGGGCAGATTCCGTTCTCAGAGACCACGGATGTTCTGCTCCTGCCGCTCGTAGAAGGGGCACACACGTCCAACCAAGGAATGCTCATTGGAATCATTGGTTTGCTGCACATCGATCAGCGAGACGAGATGACTTTCTTCCTCCTTCGCATTTATCGCTACTACATGACCCTGTCTGTTTCTCTTTTTCATGCTCTTCGCCCGCACCAACGGTCGAGCTCAATTTGAGGTCCCAGCGCAGCACCCGACTTGGCAACCGGCCTTCGCCAATGGCCTCGCCACAGAACAGCAACGGATGGGTAGCGACAAGCTCGCCGTCCTCATTCCCAGCACGATCTCCGGCTTGCGCGCACGGAACGTAGAATAAACGCTCCTGCCCCCCCCCCCCCGCGGCTGGTTTTGGTTGGAAATCGTGGCGCAGCCCAATGAGATCAGAATGCGGAGTGCGTTTCGGTAAAATCGTCTTTCTCCGGCCAAATAAAAGAAACCTCCTAAAATGTGAATGAATGGGTCGAAAGCTCTGCTCCTTGCGAGCAACTTCGCCATATATTTTTTTTACTTTTGTCAATATTGACCGAATGAGTGGCCCTCAAATTCAGGAACGTTGCGAGGACCATTTATTCTGCCCGTTCGGCCTTCAGTCGATCGAAGCCCAATTTTCCATTGGCTCGTGTTTCTCAGATCTCCCTTCGTTGATGGCTTGTTCCAGATGGAATGCATTGGATGCAATGGGATGGGATGGGTGCCGTCATGTGGGTCCATGTGACGTGTAGCCAATCACAGTGGCTCCCGCGCCTCTTTTTTCTTGGGCGGGTGGGACGTGCGACATGCGTGTTGGCTCTGAAAGGGGGGCCAGACTTTCAGTTTAAATGGACAAGAGCCTCTCCATCCCCCCCCGCTCCTGCTTCGGTTTCTATTTCGTCCTCGGCCCTTTCTCCTTCTTTTATTGTCTGAATTAGTTCGAAATGGCTGCTAAAGTTTTCGTCGGAAACCTCTCCTGGTCCACTACGGATGAGACCCTCCACTCCGCCTTCTCCCAGTTCGGTGAAATCACCGACTGCCTGGTGCTGAAGGACCGTGAGACCGGTTAGTTGCTTTTGTCGTTTTTTTTTTCCCACCACCCCTTGACGCTGGACGGAAGGGTGTGGGTATGGATTGTGGATTTGTGGATTGCAACGTGGACGAAGCGGAACAGAAAGTAGCGGAATGATTCCCTTGCTCTCACGCGATACCCTGGTCGTGTCCGTTGTGCTAGTATGTCTGGCTGTCGCTTGCTGCTATGTCACTGTAATGGATATGCCATTAAACGGATACTTCTAATAAAACCTGGTTTGACTGAATCTACATTCGCTTGTGATTTCCATGTCTTCTTGGTTTTACGCTGTGTTTGTCGGGTGCGATTGCCTCAGAACCTTACCGTCTGCGAGTTTTGGATGGAATATTTGCCCCGTTGCTTGGCATTGTTCTCAATTTGGAGAACTTCCCATTGTTTTGCCTTGTTGTTCCTCTCTTGCCTCTGTTTGCTCAATGTTGTCTCCCATCGTTCTTCAGGCCGCTCGCGTGGTTTCGGTTTCGTCACCTTTGTCGACGAGCCCCAGGCTCAGGCTGCTATCCAAGGCATGAACGACCAGGACCTTGACGGTCGCACGATCCGTGTCAACCTCGCCAACGAGAGGTATGCTTGAACTTTTATTCACCTAGCAAATGTGACATCCTCTCATCGAATGTTCTTGGAAACGTTTAGACCCGCTGGTGGCTCCGGAGGTTTCCGTGGTGGCCGTGGTGGTTACTCCAGCGGTGGCGGCCGTGGTGGTTACGGCGGCGGGTAAGTTTATTTTCAGCATCAGTTTCAACGTACAACCCCATCTGACAGTCCTCTCACCTATGCAGTAACGGTGGTGGTTACGGTGGCGGCTACGGTGGTGGCAACGGTGGAGGCTACGGAGGTGGCGGTTACGGCGGCAACGGCGGCTACTAAGCGCTTTCCCAAATGTCTCTTCTATTCCGTGCAACAACGCATCCTGTCCTGAAATCTACTTCCACATGTCTGAGATGAGATTATATGGTTCTCCATTATAGAACCGCTGTACATTGCATTGAGTGCAAATAAGAATGTCACACTCCTTTACATATTGACAACACATTACTTCGGCCCCCTTTACGATTTACGATTGTCTTCATTACCCTCTGTCTTTGGAATAATGAGCAACAAACTGCTCCGATGCGTTTCTTTACTTGTATCGAGAATTAAGCGTCACTATTTTTTGACCACTGGCTGCAGATGAAGACATGCTTTCTAGCAAATAGTTATGGAGCTAACAGCAACCGAAAACTAGTCTTTGATACCAACG
The DNA here is from genome assembly GCA_025526995.1 of Powellomyces hirtus. Taxonomy (NCBI): domain Eukaryota; kingdom Fungi; phylum Chytridiomycota; class Chytridiomycetes; order Spizellomycetales; family Powellomycetaceae; genus Powellomyces; species Powellomyces hirtus. Next base: position 1,089,798 of record JAHLKG010000002.1, read on the forward strand.
CACATGGCGCTGACGTCGACCTTCCAGTTACAGCAGAGAGTGTGGGCGGAGTCGCGGAGGGAACGCGAAGAATGCCCATTGCCATCACGCGTCAAGCGGCCTACCCGGGTCTGCCCGTTGCAACACATATTCGCACGGTCCCTCCTGTGACCCCTTCCCCATTCACTCAAATTCCAACACTCGTAACTGAAAATGGCCCCAAAAGACTCTGAACGTGAGGACCTGAGAACCGATTTCGTTACTCTGACGAATGATATCCTCAACCGCCAGCAACGACACAAGGAGGCAACGGGGGATCTGACCATTCTGCTGTCCGCCATCTCATCCGCCAGCAAATGGATTTCCAACGTTGTTCGCAAGGCCGAACTCATGAAAGTGTACGTAGGCAACATTAACACTCCCATGCTGTACAGTCATTCATGTCGTCTTTGTCTAGTATCGGTGTCACCGGAGGAACCAACGTGCAGAATGAGAATGTGCAGAAGCTCGATATTTTGAGTAATGAAATCATGTGCAACCTCCTGCGCAACTCTGGAAAGACCGCCATCCTGGTGTCTGAAGAGGACGACGAGGCCATCTTTGTGGAGGACCCACAGAAGGGTCACTACTGCGTTTGCTTCGACCCCTTGGATGGGTCCTCCAACATTGACTGTGGTGTTTCCATTGGAACCATTTTTGGAATTTACCGAGTGGTGAGCAGCACTAGAGCATCCGCGGACGCGAGACAATCTATTTATCACATCTCTGTTTCCGCTTTTCAAGAAAGACGCGGGCGCAAAACCCACTATCGCCGATGTCCTTCGTCCCGGAACCGAGATGGTTGCTGCCGGTGAGAATGCACGAACTATTGTTTGGTTTTTGTCAAACTCGACTTCTCACGCGTTTTCCCCAGGTTACTGCATGTACGGCAGTTCTACCGTTCTGGTCTTGACCTTCCAGGGATCCAACGAAGTCAATGGGTACACCCTTGATCCCTCCATCGGAGAGTTCGTGCTGACTCACCGCAACGTACGTTCCGTTTGCGTCGGGTGTTGGGTCGCACGGTTTCTTACGCCTTTGTTTGCGCTCATTAGATGAAACTGGGAAAGAAGAAGATCTACTCCATCAACGAAGGAAACGCCCACACTTTCGACGAGGCCATTAAGGGATACATTGACTCGGTCAAGTTCCCCCCGCCTGGCCACACTGGCAAATTCACGCCATACTCTGCGCGTTACGTCGGCAGTATGGTTGCTGATGTAAGAATAGCAGACGAATCTCTGGTCGAGAACACTCATTAACGTGGACATTGCAGGTACACCGAACCATTCTATACGGAGGTGTCTTCCTGTACCCGGGAGCCAAGCTTCGTATTCTGTACGAGTGTTTCCCCATGGCGCTTCTTGTGGAAGCCGCGGGAGGCAAAGCATCGACTGGCAGGAAGAGGATGTTAGACGTCATTCCGGACAAGCTGCACGCGCGGTCAGGAATTGTGCTGGGAACCTCGGAGGAGGTGGACGCTGTGGAGACACGATACAAGGCATTGGATGCCAAAAAATAATTATAGAGTTACAGGACAGGCAGGGCAGGTAGCAGATTGCAATATCTTTTCTAATCATATTTCTTGTTCGCGATCGCAATGTTCAACTCAGCCATGATAGATATAATAATAACGCAGATGCAACACGAGGAAATGAGCAGGGCATGGCAAATCCTGATGGGTTATGAGTTGTAGGACAGCCAAATCCCTACGCTCATGGCTGTGAAAGGTACGGACCGGACCGGACGGGTATCGAATTGACTGTTGCCTCGCCGCAATGGCGGGCTTCCAATAATTTTCCTGATTTCCGGAGAGTGTGGACGGAAGCCATATGAAAAGCACGAGTTGGAGCTGTGTGTGTGACGGTGTGGTTCTGTTTTTGGGCGATCGGCGGGTTACGTCAGCGACGAGACGCGTCAGTTCAGCCTTTTTCGCATTTCCCGGCTGCACCGTTCTTCCCTCCGAGTGTGCGTTCTTCCTGGGCATTTGCCCGCGTCCACCAAAAGCACACAAACGTAGCATGATGCTAAAGACATGCGAACGAAAAAAAAATGCACTGCTGGCCGTACAACTGAGGCAAAAAAGTGTTTGGAGAAGAAACGTTGCTTCATAAAGCAGCAGAGCTATGGACAGTCCCCCGCTCCTCGTTACTCGTCGTTCGTAGTGACAGTGTCGATACCAGGATAACCATCATCAGTTTTCGCTTCTACAACACCCACCATGACCTTTGCCACCACACTCAACGCGACGCTCACGGCCGAGCCGCCACTGCCTTTCGCCTCCAGCTACGACCAACTGACGGAATGGCGGTTCCCCGTCTTCACCGCCATCATCTACTTCCTCACCGTTAAATCCCTCGCGGCGGCCAACTCCAAACCACCAATGGGCAAGCACTGGACGCAGGCGTCGTGGTTCAAGGCGTTTGTGGTGCTGCACAATGCGTTCTTGGCTGTCTTTTCTGCGGTCACGTTTGTGGGGATGTCAAAGGGTCTGATTCAGGCTTCTTCGGGACGAACGGCGCACGAGGCGTTCTGTGACCATGATGACAAGCTGTGGAATGGTTCGCTGGGGTACTGGGCGTGGTTGTTTTACCTGTCCAAGTACTACGAGATGGTTGACACCGCCATCATTCTCTTGAAAGGTTAGCGTTTTTTTTGCGTTTGGATTCGTCTCATTTGACATGTTTGGCTGACAGAGCGTTTGTCGCCCTATTTTCCTCAGGTCGCAAGCCGTCGCTTTTGCAAAGCTATCACCACGCGGGCGCGATTCTCTCCATGTGGCTCTGTGTGCGATCGCACGCTGCCGCCACATGGATCTTTGTTCTCTTTAACGTAAGCGCACTGGGTGCACATTAACGGATCACAAATCCCAGACCAGATATCTCACATTACCATTTTTTTCTCCCCCTCCAGTCGTTCATTCACACCCTGATGTACAGCTACTACATCCTCACCACCATGGGCATGCACCCCCAACAAAAAGTGAAGAAGACCCTCACCCGCATGCAAATCATCCAATTCCTTACCGGCGGAACCATCGCCGCCTCCTACCCCTTCATCCCCGGTTGCCTCAAGCTGGATCCCGCGCGCCAGATGTACGAGAAGCTCGCGTACGCCTTTGTGCTGTCGTACCTCGCGCCCCTCGTGTACCTGTTTGTGGACTTTGCCCAAAAGGTCTATGGTGGAAAGATGAATAACAAGGCAAAGACCAACTAACCCGATCGATGGGTTGGGGGTCACTTGTGGGGTCAGTCTTGGTTTGGGGTTTTGGTGTCGGTTTGGTCCACGTAGCTTGCTTTCAGACAGACAGCATTTCTGTAGATATCTCTGGGAGCTCACTTCTTTTTCCCCCATTTCCCTGCGCACATTCGCACGCAGACTCGTATTTATTGATGACACTACCTTCGCATCGCACCCTCCCATTTCCTCTATACACATTCTCTTACTGTATCGCAATATATCCTGTCGCAAATGTCAAAGCTTCATTTCCGGTTATTTGTGGTGGTGTCCAGTGCAAACTGATTGAGAATTCAGAATTCACAAGCGAGCATAGGAGATCCGATTTAGGCCGCAGTTGCTCCATTCTCCGCCATGGGCATGACTTTCGAGTTTCTGAATTTCTGCTATCTTATTTACTATTAACGAATGCTAAACTGATTACCAAACCACATTCTAACCTGACTTCTACGGGATCGACGATATTTATCTAGTCCGTTCTACCCTATTACGCCCATAATGCTGCACGAGCCGGCGTACTTGCTATATGCGAGTCCTGCCTGATATTATGGACCCTACGCTCAAATCCACGAGATGGCGACCATAAGAAGAGCGGACGCCGCGGTGATTCCGGTGACGGACGATCCAAGGGCCAGCTTTGCAGCTGCGTTCTTGACAATTTGATCACTCTCCGGACCAGTTGGTGGAGGAGGTTGGTAACCCTTGCCCGGCTTTTCCCCTGGGATCTTGATTGCATCAGTGCCCTTCATGCAGTATCCTCCAATGATGGAGTTGCCGCCAATGTCGAACGGACCGCCCATCTGACCGCATTCCTTGAATCCGGCAACGCTTGCAAACTGGCAACTTCCGCAGGTGCTGTCTTCACACCAGTCCTTGACATAGGCGGATCCGTCAATCTGGCATGAGAATCTCATGAACCGCTTTGATTGCTTGCCGTTGGGTCCAGTGCCGGTTCCATAGTCACGGCATTCTCCATCAGCGAGATAAGCCGTGCGCTGCCATAGTTCGTCGAGACCTTCAATGTACTTGCATGACTCGGCTCCAATCGTATTCTCGTAAGTGGTGCCTGCAGATGAGAAACTTGGTGAGACATTCCGCTCGCCAGTCAAGTCAGAGCGCGGCAGAGCGAGCAAACTACTTACTGACGAAGTAGGTCTGGTCTTTCGCTGCCTCCGGGAAGAAGGCGGGAACCTCTTTGGGAAGGTCATCAAGAGAAGCGCCCGTGGGATCTACGCACTTCTGAGTGATGGCATTGCCACCAAAATTCGTTATGAACTGGGGTCCAATTTCGCAAATCCCTTTCTTGACATTTTGGCAGTTGCCCGGAGCCCATGGTTCTTTGCTCATGCTCACTTTCAACCGGCTAAGAGTCAGCGGTTGGGACTGCGATAGGTTTTGGTGTTAGTAACCCTTCGACACTGACCTGACCACTGGATCCGCGAAGGCCTGCCTGTTGACAAGAAAATGACAAGGGTCGAGAAATAAGTATATGTCGCTATCAGGAAAGCAGCTCCGCAGCGGGTTCCAGTCCACTCTCGCTTACTTACCGTCACAATTGGTAGCGTCAGGTGCAAAGACGAGGTGGGTCGAGACCGAGGCCGCGACTCCATTGAGGAGGGCGGCCAATACAAGAAGGCGAGACATGAGGGGGGCGGGGCAACGTAGCCGTCAGACAAAGAAGCGCAAAGGGGACGGACAAGTAAACAAGCAGTGATGGAGGAGAACTTGGATGACAATGAGAGGGTTGACTTGGAGATATTTTGATGGAATGACCACACCCTAGAACACTCTTACCGCAACCGATGAGATTTTGGGTGCGGCAACTCTCTGTTGAAAGGGCACATGTGCAAACGAACGAACGTGTGACGGACGGCGCGTGTGCAATTTAACCTAATTAAGGCATCATCAAATTCTCGCGTTGCATTACTAGAACTAGTACCTGTGACCATCCCATTCCAGGCCATGCACAGCCACTCCTTCAAGTCTCAAATCTCAAACAAAAAGGAACGTTTGCCAATCAAACAGTTTAATGCGGCAGAAGAATTGAAAAGGAACATGCAATAAATAACATGGTACTATCGATATCTGCCTAGGGGATACTCATAGTTGGTGCGTTTGTTGACGGGAAGACTTTATTAGCGCTTGAGACATAACCGTCCGTGTTGGATGGATGATCCACGGGAAAAGTTGACAATGTCCAGGTCGCCATACAGGAGTGCATAGTGAAGTGCGAGTAGATAGATAGATAGATAGATAGATAGATAGATAGATAGATAGCGCCAATGGTTGGCTCGTTGATATCATAGCATTCGTTTCCCGCACGTGTATATCGTTTTCGTTTTTTTTTTTTTTTTTTGGTATTTTTTTGTGTGTTCGTTTTGCCTATTGAGTTGTATTGTTGACAGCGCGTTGTTTGTTTGTCGCGTCGCGCGTGACTTCAGGACGCGACTTATTCGCCTAGTGTAGAAAACAAAACTTCACTCGGCCCGTCAGTGGTCTGCGAAGGAGGAGCAGATAATAGTAGCTGGGTCGTTGGCAATTGCACCCACCGCCGTCATTTCCAGTGGGCATTCGCACATCATGAACTCTCTACTCCGCGCTTGCAAGCCAGCCTGGCGGTCTTCACCCCCTCGTGGAGTCATTTCCAGAGCATTCTCCGCCTCGTGCACCGCGCGCCATAATGCGTCGCGGAAGCCACTGTCCGTCGGTATAAGAGCAGAAGACAAAAATCGATGGGAACGGCGGGTGCCGCTAATGCCCGAACATGTCGAGAGGCTGGTCAAGGAAGCAGGTGCCAAGGTGTATGTGCAGCCGAGCACCAAAAGAGTCGTTCCGGACGAGAAATACCAGCTGGTGCGTGAAAGAGGCTCTTGATGGTGGACCTCATGTGTGATTGAGTCGACTGACGTTCTGTCACACTTTGGAAGGCGGGAGCTACAATCACGCAAGACCTCTCGGTGGCGGACGTTATCGTCGGTGTCAAGGAAGTGCCGATTGACCAGTTGATCGCAGACAAGACCTACATGTTCTTCTCGCACACGCACAAAGGACAAAAGTACAACATGCCACTTCTCCAAGCGATCCTGGACAAGGTATTGCTCTCATGCAGGCTATGTGCACAGTGCCGCAACGCTCACACGTGCATCCTGGGTTCTGTAGCGCATCCGATTGATTGATTACGAGCTTTTGACAAACGAGCACAGCCGACGACTAGTACAGTTCAGCAGATTTGCAGGTTACGCGGGTTTGATTGACAGCATGCACGGTCTCGGCCACAGACTGCTTGCGCTTGGATATGGAAACCCGTTCCTGGTATGCATGGTCAGACCCGCAACGCATGATGCAGGGATTCGATACCTGATTCTGCTACTCTGCTTTGCAGGCTATTGGAATGTCGTACATGTACCGGACGCTTGCCGATGCCCGATTAGACGTTACACGAACGGGTCAAGTCATCATGGACGACGGTCTCCCTAGGCAGATGGGCCCAATGTCGTTTGTGTTCACGGGCGATGGTGAAGTTGCACGGGTAAGGCCATGCATGCAGTACCTCACGCGTCGCTGAGCGCTGCCTAATGACGCGTGAACAATACAGGGAGCCATGCATGTTTTCAAATGCCTGCCACACGAGTGGGTTAGCCCGGCTGAGCTGAAGGACCTTTACAAGACGCAAAGTGTGTACTCGGTTGTAGGAGTTGCCTTTAAGGGTCCCTCGCTGATTTGATATCGTTTGTAGGTTGGGACAACCACAAGGTTTACGGGTGTCAGGTCACAGCACGCGACTATCTTGTGCGGAAAGACGGCTGGAAGTTTGATCGTGAGCATTACCTCGAACATCCTGATCAATACATGTCGATCTTCCATGAAAAGGTGTGCAGACGCCCTACCATCCATTGGTCTATTTGCGCATCTGACCATCTTGTCTCAGATTGCCCCATACGCCAGCGTTCTCGTCAATGGCATTTTCTGGGACTCCCGCTTCCCACGGCTGTTAACCAACGACCAGGCTACTCAACTCGCTGTTGACAACCGCCTCCGGATGCTGTCAATTGCTGATATCTCCTGCGATATCAATGTGAGTGAGCTTGCGGTTGTGAGATAATCCGCCTCTCGGCCCAGATTGCTAATGATGCATCTCATTAGGGATCTCTCGAGTTCATGAGTCACTCAACCACAATCGACGATCCGTACTTTATGTACGATCCTGTCACCCGCAAAACTCATCACAAGTAAGCATAACAGCTTTGTGCACTGGTCCGCTTGGAACTGACAGCTATCATGCAGCATGGAAGGAAAAGGCGTGCAGATAATGTCTATTGACAACCTGCCAACAGAACTGCCCCTCGAAGCCAGTGAATACTTCAGTAATGCTCTGTTCCCATTTGTCAACCAGCTGGTCAGTCAAAAACGTCCGGGCAGACGAGGTATCTTTGGAGACTAACAGGTGCTATGCAGGTTGCGGGCAACTTTGAGCACCCAGTATTGAAGCGAGCGACGATTGCCACCCGCGAAGGAACCCTGGCTCCCGGTCGAAAGCGTCTGGAGGCTGTTCTTGCGGAACATGGAAAGGGTGCCAAGGTCAACGCGAACCAACGTGTTCTTCTTCTCGGCTCCGGATTTGTGTCAGCACCGCTGGTGGACTACATGCTGCGTGACTCGCATCGATCCGTCACCATCGCCAGCAACTTGCCAAAAGAAGCCGCGCAGCTCTCTGGCGGTCGGAAACGGGCTCCAGTGACTGGCCTTGACGTCTCTGACCAGGGAGCCCTGGCTGATCTCGTGTCTAAACACGACCTGGTTGTCAGGTAAAGTCCTAGTTGAAGGGTGGTTAGACAATGCCGGCCGGACGCTCAATGACTCGATTTTGCAGCTTCGTGCCCGCGACATTGCATCCAAACGTAGCGGAAGTTTGCATTGCCAAGAAGAAGAACATGGTGACAGCCAGTTACATATCCCCGGCGATGCAAGCTTTGAACGACAAGTGAGCTGCCAGTCGCTGTCATCCTTCCAGTTTTTGAGACCTGACATCGTTTTCTGCAGAGTTGCAGCCGCTGGAATCACCGTTCTCAACGAAGTCGGGTTGGACCCCGGAATCGATCACCTCACAGCCATGCAATTGTTTGATGAAGTGCGCGACAAGGGTGGACGGATCACTTCATTCGTGTCTTGGTGTGGTGGCTTGCCGGCCCCAGAGGCATCCAACAACCCTCTTGGCTACAAATTCAGCTGGAGCCCCAAGGGCGTCCTCATGGCCGGGCTCAATTCTGCGCACTTCAAGAGGGATGGAAAGGTACATCCACCACGTTACATCCGGCTGGCGACCTCACGCTGACAACCTCAACCCAGATCATCGAAGTTCCGGGCAACTCTCTTTTCGAGAGCGCTGTACCAGTGGACATCAACAAGGGATTCGCGCTCGAGGGAATTCCCAACCGCGACTCGCTCAAGTATGTTGACCTATACAATCTCGGAGACATCAGCGACATGACCACCATGTTCCGGGGAACATTGCGGTACAAAGGGTACTGCGCTTTGATGGCTTCCTTGAGGAACATTGGCCTGCTGAACGATAAACCACGATCTGATATTTCGTCTGGCATGTCATGGGTACGTGTCGCCAGGCATCGCTCGAAACAGCCCGTCATAAAGTAACTGACCAATGTTATCATAGGCGGACTTGATGGACTCCCTTTTGGGTAAAGAGCCAAACAAGGTTGCGGCAATTGCATCGCGGTTGTCGCTGGACGCGAAGAACCCTCAGCAGGCTGCCCACCTGAACACGGTCGTCGACGCACTCAACTGGTAAAGTGTTCACCTGTGATGTCAAACAACGTGGCACTGGAAACAATGTGCTCATGTCCCATTGCCGGAACAGGCTTGAGATGCTGTCTCACGACACCCAAGTGGCGCCATCCGCGTCCGTCTTTGACGCGTTCTGCGCCCACCTGCAGAAACGCCTCGTGTACGCTCCAGGAGAACGCGACATGGTCGCCATGCACCACGAGTTTGGAATCAAATGGCGTGACGGCTCCCAGGAGAAACGCACTTCCACCCTCTTTGCCTACGGTGAACCCGGCGGTTACTCGGCCATGGCTAAGACGGTCGGATTCCCTGCTGCCATAGGAGCTGACTTGCTGTTGTCTGGTATGCCCACCCTCACCCTCGTATGAACTTGTGTCGCGCATGACCCATGAAATCTCATTCGAATTCTTTTTTTGTGTCAATAGGAAAACTGAACCGCAAGGGTGTTATTGCCCCCATGACAAAGGACGTCTACCAGCCTATGCTCCATAAGCTAGAAGCTGAGAATATTCGGTTTGTAGAAGCAACGTACAAGATGAATTAGATAGAAAGGCACCCGTCCTGTCGTACTTTACTCCTAGCGTTCCCACTCCCTCATGTACAAACACCCCCCCCCCCCCCGCTTCTCTGAATGGACATCAAGGCCGTACACCAATGTTCATCTGCCGGTACCGACTAACGTTTGAAGTATAAATGTTGGAGGCGTGCATCGTCCTATTCTTGATGGCGGATGCTCAAGCTAGTTTGGAAGCTCAATCAACAAAATGGAAGGATACCGAAGATGAATATGCCAGAATGGCTTTGCTTGAACTGTCCCAGATCTGTTATTAAAAATTAAACTGACGGGTAACTGGCGGGCCCGGGCGAATTGACAACGGACCAACTTTTGCGCACGGAAAATCGAGCTTATATCCTGTGTGTCCCTTGGTTCTGGCCACCACGCCGCTCTGGATCGCCCGTGCTTCCATTCAGATCCAAGGGACCACAAGCCACAAGGTGGAAAGTGGTTTCACAGAGTTGCAAGGCTTTTTGGCTGATTCAAAATGGCAAAGCTCAAGCTTTTGTGTACGGAGTTTGCATCACGTAAGGGACCGCGTACCGTATTGGTGGGTCGGCCTGACAGGACACTCTGAGTATTGACAGGAAACGCATGCCGGAAGGTTGGAAGTTGAGCTTGTCCCCCCTGCCGCTCTGCTCTCATTCAGACAGTTATATGGAACCGTTGAGGCTTGGAGCCGCTAAAAGACCTATACAAGAACTCTCGTGCTGGGCACCATGGGGAGCCGCGTAAGTCGCACGGACGGGAAAGAGAAGTCATTTCAACTCAGCATTGACCACCTCTTCTATGTTTGACAGCGCCATCCACTTTATCAGTCTGAGATTGCTCAGGTATGCGGGAGGATATTGTATTGAGCTTAGAAGACATCTGTCTTAACCAGCCTCTGGTCGGATTAGATGATGTATGTGCACGGAGAGGTCACCGAGCCGAGGGACGATACTACGCTGGTCGTAGAAGAAATCGTCAGAACACAGATGATAGAAATTGTACGTGCTTGGATATCAGATCAGAATTACTGCCATGGGTGTATTGGGGGCTTATCTATTTCGCTTTGGAAAGGTCGTCCGTGCGGTCCAGCAGGCAGCGCGACGAGGGTCAAGATTTCTTGTTCCTGAAGACGTGATCTTCCTGATTCGGCACGATCGGCAAAAGGTCAATACCCTTCGGACCTACCTCGCCTTCCGCGATGCCCAAAAGTCTGCCAAAAAGAGTCGGGAAGCCAATGAGGATCTTGCTGCTGCCGAAGCCGAGGCAGATAACGAAGGACGTAAGACTAGAGAGCTGTGATCCGCTAGCTGCACGATATCTCCTTGCTTACAATAAGGGTGTTGTACTACACGACGCAGCGGACTCGAGCTCAGGAATTGTTCGCAGGAAGATCAAATTCTCTTGGGATCTCATAAATCACTATGGGAGTGTGTTGGAGGAAGATGATGAGGACGAAGATGACGAGGACCAGCAGCTCGCTGATGACATGCAACAGGCCCGATTGCGAGTACGTTCAGACCACACATTTGGGCGTCCTCTGATACCGCAATTTTCTCATCCATCTGTTGTATCCAGGAAGCCGACGCGGTGACTCGCAAAATGACCAAGGAAGAGTACATGTACTACTCAGAGTGTCGCCAAGCTTCATTTGTTTTCAAGAAAGCGCAACGGTTTCGAAAGTGGTGTGAGATGGGAAAGTAGGTACACTGTCCTGGGTTTGGCAACCGTCAGGCTCCTCGATACCTCCTAAGACTCACATCGATATACACTTGTTGTAAAGGTATTACGAGAACAAGCCGGTTGGAGAAATCAACGAGATTTTAGGGTTCCTAGGCTACGAGATGGTCCGCAAACTGACGGAGACAGCGCTCATGGTGAAACGCGAATGGGATGGCAACAAAATGGACGAACAGGAGAAGGAGAAGAGAGAAATGGAAAAGCGAAATTTTGGACTGTTCGCCAAGCCAACCAACGAGCAGAAACCCCTGCATACTATCCACATACACGAAGCATTTCGGCGACTACAGAAGATCTCGCAGCCCATTAACAACTTCCGAGGAGACTTGCTCAGGACAACACTTGCGCTCATCTAAGTGTTTCGGAAATGTATAGAGGGGGTATTTACATCTGATTCGCGAGGCTCATCTGACTATAAACGACGATATGTGCTGGCTGTATGTCGATCACGAAACGTCACGATGCCTGAAATCAACGGTGTTCAGAAACACCTGTCTCTCCGTTACAACAATGACGGATTGATAAGAAGGGAACTCTTTGAGTGACATCCTAAAATCATAGGTTACCTTAGAAGTAGGACCGCGGATGCCCTCGTGATTAAATAGGAACGTTTCACACGACGTGGCGTGCCCAGCTCTCATGAGCAGATAAATTGGGTATACGATATGTAGCATGGGCATCGTGTATGTGCGATAAAAAAGATCCTAGTGCAAGTATTGCTGCCAATCTTACAAAACGCTCATGGTCATATTCTGTATATGGTGATCTTTTAAAAGCGATACTGCCATGGGATGCCAGCAACATGAGCTTGCGAAACAGATGTGGGTGAGAAAAGTGCTACTTCAATGCAAAGTAGTCTCTCCAAGATTCAAGAGCTTGGAATCCTTCCGGGTATATAGTGTAGGTGACACTTTTCGTTCTGCATAAAAGCGCTGAGAGATGGCCATTTGCTGAGTTAAAGTGCTTTCTGTGTCCTTCTTGTAGCATCCGACTGCCGCTCGACCCCTTCCTCTGGTCTTTGCCATTCAGGATTAAAGACCACCTGATATTTGCTGCCCACAACAAAATCCTCAATAGTCTCCTGGTCGAATAATGACCGACTGGACAAAAGATCCTCAAGTGTCACTGTTTCTGTGTGAGCAATCACATTAACAACTGGCGGTGAGCCATTGATTCAACATAATGCTCATGAGCACGCACCTTCACCCGTTCGTAGAGCATCGAAATGCTGCGCTCGTCTACCTGTTCGATTTGCCCGTGGTCTCTTATCTGGTAAGTCATGCGGGTGGTGCCAATTAGGGAACACGCGCTTGCGAGGTATTCCAGAACCTCCTGATCGGGTCGGAGTCTTTGTCGGTGGGGTCGGGTGCGTGGCTTTTTGTGGTGCCCTTTGTGGCGTACGCAAGTTTCGATTAACAACTCCCTCCGCAGGGTGATCCCTGGTGCTAATGTCTTGAACATCTCGAGAGCCGTGCACATACAGAGCGTGGACAGCAGATTTGCCAGCAGGAGACCTGGCAACAGATACATCTTTTGACTCAGTTGATCCAGTCCGGCCCAGGTGCTCGGTGTTCAGCTGAACCAAATCCGGTGCCGGCAATATTTCCAATCGGACTGCTTGTTGGTCAAAATTATCCAGCTTCTTTGTATTTACAGTAGGACTTGATGCCTCTGATGGAGTCGCGTGTCCAGACTCAATAATGTCCTCAGCTTCAGAATCTGTTTGCAATTAATAGGAGCACGTAGGTTGATACTTTTCAGGTACAATAAAGTGGAACAGAAACGCACGCCATGGTTTGCACCTGGAGAGTCTATAGCCTCATTGACAGGTGAAGAAGCAGAACTTGACGAGTCGGGAGGAGTGATGGTGACTTTGACGGTGTCACTCGGTCCGACCTCCAGCTCTTCCTCGGACCATCTCTCGACGTCGGACAGGTCCAGTTCGCTGGCTGGTTCACGGTCTTCCAAAGTTCCATCTATTGAATCCTCCTCGTCCTCCTTCTGCTCTACAGGACCCACCACACGCTCATCCTCGCTGTCCGAGTCGTAAGGGCCAAAGCCGGACAGACGTATAATCCTCTTTATCAGTGACATCACACGATGTTCCCTCGCTGTGCAGGTTGCGCGTGGGAAAACAAGCTCTCGAAGTGCTGACCGTGACGCGCCTTCACAAAGTGCTGGATCCAACCTGCCCAGCGCCCTCGCTCGTCAGCAATCGGCAACGGCAGCGCACATTGACCTGCCAAGATTCTTGTCAATTTGAAGTGAGTTTTGCACAGACCCCATATACATAACCATCGAACATGTCCGAGTTCGGCGACTTCGTTACCACAGACCACGCAAATTCGCCTGGAGGCTTCGGCGCAACTGACGACCCAACGGCCGATTTTCTCGCGCGTGAACAAGCCATCCTCGGCGCCGATGCAGCCTTGTTCGGCAACGATTTCAATGCCGGAACTCCTGTCGCGGCCCCTGTACCAGACAGTGGATTTGGCGGATTTGGAGGTGGATTTGAGGCTGGTGCCTTTGATGGGCCCGTCAGCAGCACCTCAGCGTTCAACCAGGTCTTTTTGTCACTCAACTCAAAGGTTTTAGTCGTGAAGAGAGGCTAACGACTGGTCAAATTATGCAGTCTGGATTTGGAGAAGCTGCTTTCCCCAGTGACTTGAACGTGGCGGCTGCGGTCCCCCTCCCTTTCGAGCACACCGGAGCCTCTGCTGATAGCATCGACGCCCGACGAGAGCCGGAACCTGAGCCGGAAGTCATAAAGGAGTGGCGTGATCGTTTTGCGGCTCTTGTCGCAGAGCGGGACACCAGGTCAAAGCAGAAGCACGAGGAGATACTGGCCAACGCCAAAGACGCTATTGAGCGCTTCTATGCCGAGTACAACGAAAAGAAGACCAAAAGCATTAACAGGAACAAGGAGCAGGAGAAGAGATCCATTGCGGAGCGTGATGACACCACAAGCGGAACGGTTTGGGTATGATTTCAATTGTGGACCAGAAGAGGATACCCTCACTCCTTTCTCTAACGCGTATGCACCACAGGACCGCGTTGTAAAGCAAATCGAACAGGTCACCCAACCAAATTCCACCACATCCACGAAGGGTAAGGTGGATTTGACAAAAGGGAGATTGACCGACGACAAGGGCAAGGAGAAGAAGGAGACTAAGCCAGCTGCCAAAACCCGGGATACGGCTCGCATGAAGCAACTGCTGATGTCTCTGCGAAAAGACCCCAAAGCACCGGGGGTTGAAGCGTCAGCCTGAATCTGATCACGGTCGTTTGTGCATCTCAGTAGCCCTTTACAAAAGAACCACCGAACTTGTCATAATTCATCTCTCCCAGAACTTGCTTTACTGGCTGTGCCTTTTCACTTGTAAGCCATGACTGAATTTGCCCCGCGAATAAGGGATACCCTGGTTGCTTAGTCAGCGCGCGTGTAGTTCGCGATCAGCGCTATTCTTGACAAACGAGTTGAGTTGCATTCCAATTCAACTTACAATAATTGACAATGGCCGGGGATGAAAATGGCGAGGAGGGTCCTCCACGCTCTGCTGGTAGAGACGCTTCATCCGCCATGTCTAGTGCTCCGGGAACTGCCTCGGCGTCGGCAGGTGCTACCCGTTCTGGAGGCAATCTGGTCCATTCGAGACACGGCTCTCGCTCCAACCTCATGACGCCAGCTGCTGGCCATGCGCCAGACAGTGCAAGGAGTCAAGCAGATGCGCCGGTCAACGCGGTCGTGTTTGAAAACACCTATAAGATGAAACCTGACAAAAAGTACTTGCATGCTATAGGATTTTCACCATGTTTGGGGCATTGGACTCATCAGATCGAACAAAAAGATTTCACAGTGAACCAGTTCGAAGAATAACAGAGGAGATTCTGCAGAGGACGCTGACGAAAGTCAAATATGATGGAGAAAAGGTGCCTTTACTTTGTCAATCATTATCCAACGAGATCCTTGCGTCTGTGAAAAGTAAGTACCGACGACCCAAAAGCATGGGCAACGAATGTGCAGTAACCATCTGAGACAGAGTTAGAGTACGACCGCTACAAGTACGTTGTAGATGTCACTATCGGCGAGTTCAAAGGACAGGGTATTCGTGTGGCCTCCCGCGCCATTTGGGACACAACAACCGACTCGCATGCGTCCGCCTCGTTCAAAAATGTGAGTTTCAGCGCCGTATTCCGCGACTCGAAAAGACGAACTCATCGTACTCCCCCCCAGGCTACACTCTTCGCCGTGGCCATGGTATTTGGTTGCTATTACGAATGAACCCCTCCCTACGTAAAATTCCCTAAGCCCAGTACTTGCGGGGATTTGTGCAAATATGAAACTCTCCGATAGTTGAACGCTCAAAATATCGACAAACACGACTCTACATCTATATTATATTTACATCGAGGAATTTCTCAACTATCTATAACTGGCCAAAATCACTTTTTCTCTATCGTCGCGTACTTGTCTGCTAGTTGATCTAAAGACATGCATCGCAAGTCCAGATAAAGCAGATCCAGTTCGCTCTTTGCGAATCCGGAATCCACTCTATAGGGGCCTGCTTGAGACACAGGTGTTTGAGGTATTGCCTCTGGTTTGTCCAGAGGTAAATGAGGTACTGAAGCAGACACATGACGGGTGAAACGAGGGAGACTAGTATACACTGGCGATACTGGCAGGTGGGGTGTCGCATTTCCGCGCTCGGTTGGGGAAGGGGGGACCAAGTTTTCTCTTGAGGATAAAGCGCGTTTCTTCGACATTTGGCCGGCCCGTATTTTGCTGAACACACTGCCGAGGGTGTTCAATTGCGCGTCCAAGCGAGCAGACATTGATGACAACTGTTTTGTCGAAGAAGCATCGGAGGATATCCTCGAACGTTGCTGCCGTGAAGAAGCGTCGGAAGACATCCTGGGCAGCTGCTCCCGTGAAGAAGCATTGGATGACATTCTTGACAGCGCTTTCGTCGAAGAGTGCGAGGGACTGGGTTTTGAGGTTTCAAGCAAAACTGGACTCGATTGCGCCGGGTATACTACTGATGGCGGAAGGGGGGTTTCTTCATCTATCGCAGTCAGAGACGGGGTATGAAGATTTGAAGAAGGGTCTCGAGATGACACCGATGGTCGGTTCGCTTGCTTGAACATAATAGAGGGGACAGATGGAATAGATTTGCGCTTAACGGGCATCGGTGGTGGTGGGGTATGTTCGGGGTGGGATATCGAAGTTCGAGCAGGGCGCCCTAACAGCTTCCGGATTCTGCTCTGCTTTGGCTCGGCTTTCAATATCATCAGATAGGATCGGTCCGCGTCGATGGAAGCTGAAAGCCTCAGGCACGGGGCACTCGTCGTAGAGTGTAAGTACATCGGTGGCTTCCCGGGAGGTTTCTGCACACCGTTTGCATGCCGAGTCGGATCGGTAAGAAACAAGACTGACTCGTCGTCATGAATGACAACGCTGTTGGGACGTTCTAGAGTTGCAGGTGAGGGTGGAGGTGGTGGTGGTGGTGGTTGCGACCGCTTTGACAAGGCGGCTGAACCGACAGACGTGCTATCCCGTCTCCGAAGTCTGGAGAAGAAGGCCTGCAGAGGATTTCCAACCATAGAGGACTTTGAGACTCTTGAAAGCGATAACGCAGGTATAATATGTCGATGGAAAAAGCGTCGATCAAGAGGGGGAACAGAGGGTGGGTGATGTTTCTCTAGCGCTGGAAAGCTCCCCGGCCGCCGGGGACGAGACTGCACAAAAAAGGACATGGCGGGAAAACCCGTTGTTGGAGGACCACTGAACTCAGGCTGTGTACCGAAGCGGCACAAACTACCACAGAGCGGAGTTTTCTTGGACATTTTGCAGAACAAATCTTCCTGATTTGCTAACTGTTTTCCAAATGATTCAAGCCCTGTTTGTAGTTTTACGCTTTTTTGTGTTCGCGTTTGTGGGAATCATAAGCGCGTTTGTTACTTACAACTCGAACCTGTCAATACGTATCACAGGCTCTCACAAACCATCAGGCCATAAGCAACGTCATTATTATTATTGTCCTCAGGCTAGCATAGCACCAGACGAGTGGGTCCGAAGTTACTTATGCAAAATCGGTCTGCGTGCTGCAGCAATCGGTAGTTGGGGCACCTATGAATATTGGCCAGATATGGGCCATGTGCTCCTTACAGACTGGTGAGCTTGCAATCCGGCGACATTGTGTCAAAGTAGGCATATCTGGCGACACTCAAGTAATGTTGGAACAAAAATATTGGTGGGCCACTACTAGGGTGCTCAGGATCGCTAGTTTACGAGAATATGCTTTCTGTTCACAAAGACTCTTCAGTAGAAGCTTACCGCAGCGTCACATGGGTACTTTCACAATTTGGAATCGTGTTTAGCGTGCGATGTTTCGCCATATACCATTTTCGAAGTTCGGCAAGGATCCACTTCTTGTGATTCGCTGTTTTATACACATCTTCAGCGCCGATTGGCCCATCCACGGTTAAATCAAGCGGCATGTGAATTCCAAACATCCACTATGGCAACCTCTTTCATCCGCGCAAGTCCAAGTTGGAACAATGACTTCTCGTTTGCATTGCTGTACACTGCATCTTCGGCTGCTCTCGATGCGGATGCGGCGCACAATGCAGATGGTAAAGAAATCGCGCTTTTCTTCGTATATCAAAGGATAAATATTTGCGCATATGTACAGTATTCACACGGGAACCGGTCCTGATGCCACCAAGGCAGCGCCGAAAGGAGTCCATAGTATCAGTCTTCAAGGTCATGGATGTGAGTCAGTCTTGTTAATGCGAGTGCTAGAGAACGAAGGCGCTCATGAGATGCAAGTGGTATTTGTTCTCAAACATGCGCTGCCCACGTACCTCGACGGCAAGTAACAGCGGTGTAAAGATTCCTGCCAATAGACAGACAACCTGAGCAAGCGAGAGTCGCTTGTCGTGAGGGCTACTTCCCCGTCCTCTGCTAGTCGAATATATCTCTGGTAGGATGTGCATGGTTGCAACGTATAGAAATGTTCCGGCAGAAAAGAGAAGCAAGATCCCCGTCCACTTTGCCATTGTGACTGGATCACTGACGCCGTTTCCTGAGAGGAACATGAAAGTGGCGATACCCGCCAAGGGCGCGGAGACTGAGAAGACAAGCAGATGCTGTTGGACTGACTTCCGCGAATATCCATCCGCGAGAAGGAACGTAGCAAGTCCGAATGCGGATGGAGCTTTATGAAGCATGATCGCAAAGAACACAATCAATTCGAGACTTCCACGGTCTGCAGAGTAGATGTTAAGGCTTGATTCCAGTATCAACGTAGCGACGCCGGCTTACCTGTCGCTGACGCGGCTCCCAACGCTACTCCATCCGCTGCTGCGTGTACCACCAGCCCCACGGTGGCAGTATTCACGGATCGGCTCTGCTCAGGAGATCCTACTTCCCGAAAATCGTTGACAGTAACGATATGCGACGGCGACTTATGACGATGTCCACCCGCGTTGTCAATCAGGAACATGAATGCGAAGCCAATCGCAAGTGCTGCACCGATATAGCGATGAGCTTCGAAAGTAGAGTGCGCGTGGGTATCCCCGTCCCCGTGACCGATTTGCATAGAATACAGAGTGTCGACTCCCTCAGGTAATATAACTATCAGAGCAGTTCCTACGAGCATTCCGGAACCAAAGGTCGATACGATTTGCAGTCGCTCCTCAGAAAAGTGGAAGGCCAGGGGGATGTTACCGGCCAGAAACGAGCCGGTGAACATTGAGAAGCACAGTAATAACAGCCATGGGAAGGAATCCATTGTCAACTATGGGGAAGAATTAGTTTGACGTCCCATTGCGTGCGATGCCACACCTGAGACCACCTTCGCATTGCTGTGTGGACCGACGCGCTGCGTAAGCTTGACTGAATTTGGATTGGCCGCTCCTCCGCGTTTCCGATTTGACCTTGTCAAACAAAGCGACTTTTCTCACCTTTTCTTATTTTACATACACAAAATGAAGGTGAGGACACTAGAAATACCAATAATTGCATGGTTTTAGTCGACGTGTCTCAATAAACGTGCTTGCGTTCGGTACAGCGGGTCTTCTCCATAGACGCCACGCAACTCGGACATGGCACCGTCCGCTTTGATTGGCAAAAGCGATCTTCAACATATCTGGCAGCCGTTGGGTGAGTCGCGTTGGTCGAGACGTGAGTACAAAGCTTGCCAAGAGCTTGCTTGGCATTGTGCAGGAATCTAACCTTGATTTGTCTCCATAGCACCTCGAATATCGTACATATCCATGATCGGCATGGTCAAACAGTTGACACATTCCCCATTACAGGGTCAGTCAAGCGTCTACTCGGTTCCAAACTTTGGCAAACGCGCTGAACTATCAACTATCAACATGCAGGGATTGTACTGGACTCGAATGGGCTCCTGACGGCGATGTGTTAGCTGTGATACAAGCAAAATCTGGGATCGTCACATTGTGGTCTTCCGAAACGCGACGAGTGCAGGAACAGTTGGATACAGGGATGAAGTACCTGCACTTTCTGAGATGGTCACCAAAAGGAGACTTTGTGCGTACCTGTGTTCTGTGCATGGTGATGAAGGCCGCAGGGTTGACTTATGCACAATACTGCAGCTCGCCGTCGGTACATCGAAAGGCAATCTTTTCTTGTATGATCGAAAGGAAGTCAAGAAGACACCAATAATGGGAAAGCATAGCAAGGCAATCGTGACTGGTTGCTGGAGCTGGGACAACATCCTTGCGTGTGGTTCAGATGACAAGACCGTACGTGTTACAGAGTTCATTAGCTCTGCATGCGCGAACTCACATGGTGCTCTCTAGTTCACCCTATCAAACACGTCTGGGGATACAATCCTGTCAATGGCACTGTCAGCGGAGCCGTCGCTTATGCAGGTACATGCCCGATCGTCAGTCCACTATAGGCAATGGAAGCTGACGTCGACGGATACTAGTGGGCCAACATGAAGAATGCGCACGGCATCCAGGACCCCGTCCTGTCGATTATACTGGGAGGCAAATCTTTATTCATATACAACATCAACCGCGCAGACGCTCCAAT
This sequence comes from Powellomyces hirtus, assembly GCA_025526995.1. Lineage (NCBI taxonomy): Eukaryota > Fungi > Chytridiomycota > Chytridiomycetes > Spizellomycetales > Powellomycetaceae > Powellomyces > Powellomyces hirtus. The sequence goes on from JAHLKG010000002.1 coordinate 1,110,206, forward strand.
TGAGCTTGCCTTCCAACCCAAATATGGAAGTGTAGCCTCCTATCAGTGGTTTGCAGAAGGCTACATCTTGGTTGGGTTCTCATCTGGTTATATGATCGTGATGTCAACAAGTGAGTGAGCAATCGTCCCCCCGAGGAGAAGCTCAAGCAAGTCAACCTCACACATATGCGTTTCAGATGCGGAAGACCTTGGTCATGAGATCTTCTCGACCAAGAACCACAAAGGCTTCCTGAGTAATGTAGCCGTCTCGAATGTCTTGAGCAAGGCTGCCTCTTGTGGCGACAGCACGATCAAAGTTCACGAGCTTTCAGATCTGCGGGTACGTGGCATCCCAGGCTTTAAGCATGTTCGGGGATTCATGTAGATTTGTTGAATAGGATGTCTATGCTGTGGAATCGGTGGAGGATGTCAGTCCTCTAGACAGATTGCAATGGTCAGATGACGGGCAGTTTCTGACCGCTAGCACCAAAGAGTAAGTTTCTTTTGCTGCACGCTGGAGTACCCGCTTGCGCCTTATGATGTTTCCCCTTCCAGTGGTTCCATATACTCCTACCTAGCGCGCATGCCGTTGTTAGGCAGCGCCTACTCTTCTCTAGTGGTACGACACGAATAGTTTGCTCATTTGCATTGAATCGTTTACTCAGTTCCGTGGAATTTTAGGCGTATCTCTCGGGATTACGGGAGATTACCATCCAAGACCAAGCGGATGAGCGTCACCCAACTGCATCGGTCAAAAAAGAGCTTGAAATCGAGCCTACCGCAGTGGCCCTGGGCGCAACATATGTAAGCAACAAGGAAACAATGGTGTCCATTTGCGGTGCAGCACTGAATTGAGCTTCTTTTTTCAGCTTGGTGTGGTTGCGAAGAATAATGCGGGATTCTATAGATTCACTCTGCCATCTGAGAATCAAACTAACCGGGAGGGGTCCGACTCGGATATACTCGTGATGACAAAGGTATCCCGAGGCACGACGCTGTTGGACACCAACCATCGTAGATACTGACGTGAGACACAGGAATATATGAGCGAAGTCAAGTCTCTCTGCATGAACGCCCACTTTGCAGCAGCGGTGCTAGACAACGGACATGTTCAGATCCATGCCATCATGGATACTTTCGGCAACAACACGTCGGCGTCACGTACGGGACTGCAGGACATAACCAACTTTGCTCGTGGGACAGCGGCTCCCAAACGTGATGCTGATGCGCTCGAGAAGACGTTTCCGGACCCTTGCGTTGAAGGAAGAAAAGGCACCAAGATGGAAGTGACCTGCGCTGCGCTGTCGCCAGAATGTGTCATATTCGGAACGGCCAAAGGGACCATACAACACTACCTTCTCGACGGCTGGACACTGGTGGCAGAGCTGAAGCACAAAGTAAGTGCAAGTTATTGAAATCATTTAGCTGATTCCGTGAATGCTGACACGATAATCTCCTAGCACCGAATTCAAAGTCTTTTCCCTCAAGCTCGTGGTGGGACAAAGTTGATCTTCATGGATGCGCAAAATGACGGGTTCCTCACAGATCCATCTTCCAACACCGTGATGGCCATACCGAGATGGTCTGGTAAGGAGAGATATATGAGATGTCTTAGGCCAGCTACTGTTTCTCATCCGTCTTCCCTTTATAGCAAACACCAAAGGAGTTCTCTGGGAATCTGACCCACCACCAGGCCGAGCCATTTTTAGCAGCTGGGACGATGCGTTTATCACCACGTACGTGTTCCAACCATTTACGATCAAAGGGCCCGTGTGTATTGCTCTCGGCGCGACCAAGTTGCCCTTTGGACAGAAGCCGGTCCTCATCATCAACGGAGTTGTGTCATGCCAGGTAAATCATCAAGATCCCCACTTGTTTCAAATGCTATCGCTACCTAAAACATCTTAACAAGATCATCATAGACCTTGGCGGGCCGGATTACGACACTACGACTGGTGTCGTATGAATCACCATCGCCAGAACATTTTATGAAAGACAAGCGTGACGATCAGGAACAAGGAAAAGGGCTGCAACTATACTATATGCTCGGAATGCTGAAAAGTAAGCATTCGCGATCTTGCGGGGATCCCACCGATCATGTCCTTATCGTAGTATCTCCAGATATATGGGCACTTGTGGGCGTTGTGACCTCAACGAAAGCCTGGATCATGTTGGCAGAATCGGCATTACGAATCCTGGACTTGTTGACAGCAAAGCGGATATATCGCCAAGTGCTGGGAGATGCCGGCATGGTGTGGTCTCTGGAACGGCTTGACACAGTCGAGGAGAAGAACCTCCTTGCTGGACACATCTCTGCGATCTTCGGTGATGTGTCGGCTGCTCAGGTATGCAGTTCTGGTTCAGTGAAAAGAAAGGATGTACCCCAATTGTGCTTGCTGAAACACGGTGGTCATAGAGCTATTTCTTGAAAAGCACATATCCTAAAGCAGCACTGGATCTTCGCCGAAACTTGATGCATTGGGAGCAGGCCCTGGGTCTCGCCAACACTTTGGCACCAGAACAGGTCACGGTCATTGCCAAGGAATACGCACAACAATTGGAGATAAATGGTATGTCTAGAGTCATCGTTGTCCTCTGTGCTTGAACAGTCAGGATTTAATTGCTGGACTCTCAGGGCAATTTGCGGAAGCGCTCGCAATGTACGAACGAGCTCTGTCGACTGCGGAACATCAACCAGGCACAGCACAGGCCCGAGACGACCATCAAATCTTCTGCAGCGTGGGGTTGGCTCGCATGACGCTCCGGATGGGCGATATATCGCGCGGCATGAAGATGCTGGCGGGCACCACCGACAAGCAGCTCCTGCAAGAATGCGGCGCGATCCTCGAAACGCTGAAACAATACAACGAATCCGCCACGTGTTACGAGCGCGGAGGATTCTGGGAGAATGCGGCTGAAATGTGGATCAGAGTCAAAAATTGGACCAAACTGAGCAACATTTTGGACAGGGTCACCACTCCAAAGATCTTCATTCAATACGCGAAAGCGCGAGAGGATAGCGCTGACTATACTGAAGCTGCGCGCGCTTATGAAAAGGCTAAGGACTACGACAATGTCGTGCGACTGTTCATTGACCACCTGCAGAATGTGGAAGGAGCAGTGGCCATCGTTCGCAAAACGCGGTCTCGCGATTCAGCACGATTGGTCGCCAAAGTGTTCCAGTCCATGCGTGACTATCGGTCTGTCGTTGAGTTTTTCCTCATGGCCGGCATGCGCGAAGAGGCGTTTGAGCTGGCTCAGCAGCGGGATGTGATTGAACATTTTGCCGAGTTGATTAAAGAAGACGCCACGCCAGACGAGCTGCTCAACATTGCTAGCTACCTGGAGAACAAGAAGCAGTATGCGCTTGCAGGGCAGTATCTCCTCCAGGCTGGGGATTACACCAGGGCGTTGCGGATGTTCCTGCAGAGCTCTTCAGAGGCGGGCAGCATTGATTTCGCAATCGAAACAGTGGGACTCGCGAAGAGTGACCTCCTCACCCATCAGCTCATTGATTTTCTCATGGGCGAAACGGACGGGGTACCCAAGGACGCAAAGTACATATTCAAACTCTACATGTCATTAGGACAATATCGTGAGGCGGCACGAACGGCCATCATCATTGCCCGTGAGGAGCAAGCATTGGGCAATTATCGGACGGCTCATGATCTACTGCTGGACAATTATAAGCAGTTGCGGGCAACAAAGAACCATGTTCCCGCAGAGATCGAGCGAATGTTGATGCTTCTACATAGCTACATGCTAGTGAAGGTAAAACATCTCGCTCTGACAGGCTGTTCCACGGTGCGTAACTGATTTCTGAAAACAGGCACTCGTGCGAATCAACGAACATGAGAAAGGAGCACGCATGCTGATGCGCGTTGCCAACAACATTAGCAAATTCCCTGCTCACGTAGTCCCCATCCTCACATCAACGGTGATCGAGTGCTACCGCGTAGGGTTCAAACGAGCGGCGTTTGAGTATGGTGCCATGCTCATGAGACCCGAGCACCGGAACAAAGTGGACGCTAAATACAAAAGTCGCATTGAGAAGATAGTGAGGTCAGTGGTCAAACCTACGCTCCGGTCCGATGGAGCGATATCTCATTCCATTGTATAGACGCCCGGAAACGGACGAGATCGAAGAGCAAACATCACCCTGCCCATACTGCGAAAACATGATTCCCAATACCGTGCTGGACTGCATCGAATGCAAAAACCACGCTCCATACTGTATTGCAACGGTAGGCTCTCCATCATGTCTCACAAGATCAGCGCATGTCTTTTAAACCTTCCGTCCACAGGGCCAACATATGGTTCTCTCGGATTGGTCTAAATGCCCCTCCTGTTCATTCCCCGCCTTGTACTCACACTTCCGAGAGTTTTTGACCAAAGCCCCAACCTGCCCAATGTGCTCAGCATCCGTTCAACCTAGCGAGATCGTATTATGTAGAGAAAGCGACGCCTCCGCCATGTTGCATGGCACCAAGCGGGACCAAGAAGCCAATGCTGCCAAGGAAAATGTCCAAAAGGTGACAGAAGGAGGACAGGGAGATAATTCCTCGCAACGGGGATCGGAGGACGCAAACGGGCAGCTCAGTCGTGCAAAGTCAAGATCTTTTGTGAGAAGAAGCAAAGATAGCGTTCGCATCGTCAAAGGAGGATCCACCGGTGAGGTGGGGCCAGATACCGGAGTGGATGTACAGGGATTGGTATCATAATTTATTGCAGTGTGATATGACGGGTTGGAGCCGATCAAATCCCGATCGTGTGTTATTTGACTGCCTCCATAATTGTGGTCCAAAAGCTTCCGGGAAGCAAGCGTTTTCATATGCGTTTAAGCTGTTTGATAAGAAGCAAATGAGAATTCGTCATAAACAACCCGACCCGCCATGCCATCAACATCACACATACAGATTTTGTGACGCATTCCCGGAATGCCTGAAACTCCTTGACACACGAGTCCTTCTGTATGTCACCAAAGATTGTATTCACACATTTTCCGTAAAGAGCCGCCTATAAACATCCCACAATGTCAGTTGTACAAAATATGACTTCTGGGAACAACTAACTGTAGTTACTAAACGCAACATATTACCCACCTGCGCACTGCATGCTGCCACGGAACTGGCCAGCGTCTTTACACTTCTCCTCACTGGTTGTGTCATTTTGGCATTGGAGGAATTTTGAAGCGCGAGACTGACCTCCGCGTTTTATCCGGCACTCGGCGGCCCATAAATCCCCCCACACAGCAGAAATGGTTAAAGCTCGGAAAGGGATATTGCTAGAGTGGTAGGTGTCCCTTTCTTGCAGCACTTCAAATTATTAGGGCTAGTCGTCAACCACATGGTGTTCCATCAGCGACCCGGCTGTCAAGCAAATCGTGCAAGATCTTGACAACAAGCGAGCGGAGGGAGGAGAAGGACGGTTCATATTTGAGGTTTTGGACGAAACTCATCTGTTCATTGGTATGTTTCTGTCCAAGCGTGTGAAACGCAGAAAGTTATTCTTATTTTTGTGGCCTTTCCGTGACCACAGATCCTTCCATAGTTGTCTGGCTGCAATCAAAGTTAGAAGATATCTTAGAAGTAATGGAGAAAACTCTGTTCTCTCTGAGGGTGCCACTGAGAATTCTAACGAGGGACTTTTGTAGGAAAACACATACCGATTTGAAGAGCAAGAATAGTGCGCTGCTTCATCAACAATCTTGAATGAATGATGCATCCAAACCACGTTCTTCCCGTGCCTTCCCTTTTGATTCTTTCCTGATCGACCGAACGCCAATACCTATTCAGTGAGGGAATACATGCAAACTGCATCTCTAGCGGCAATCTTTGTAGCATGAGTTATGATTATTTTTTTATAAATATGTCACCTATTGTACAGACAGCTTCATCCGAGCATCTGTGAGTCTATTTCCTGAACCCCGTGCGCTTTGAATTGCACACATATCGCTCCCTCAACACCCCAGAGGTCATCCCTCGTCCAACAACCCCTGGCGGGATCCTGTCCTTCAACCAACATTTCCGCCCATCGAAAACGTACGATATGCAGGCTTTCTTCTCCAAACAGATATCTTTGCAGTCCTCTGGCGTATCGAGCATCGCGCTCATAAAGTCTGCGCCCTTCCGGTCAAAGTTTGGCTGCCATTCCGTTTCGCCGTGCCAAGACCAGTAGATGTCGCTGAAGGTTACCGCTCCTTTCCCTATGCGGGTTATAATGCCCTTCTCGGTGTTGTATAACTCCTGTATCTGCTTCACCAGCAGGTGGTGAAAGGTCAATGGTCTGTCGCAGGGGTCGTGGGGAAACCAGAATTGCTTGTTTGGGGGCGTCGAGAAGAAGCCCGAGGGAGAGTGCAGCAAGATTCCTTGGTCTCGCAGGCACAGGGCGGTTCGAACGTCACCGGCCCAGCACGTCTTGTACTTTTCAATGCATGCGTCGATGCCCGTCATCATTTCTCGGACCGCGCCGCGGGAGACCACGATTCCACTGCCTCCGTGGGCAAAGTAAGGGCCGGCACCCCATTGCCTGACACCATCGCATCCCACAAACTGCGTCTTGGCGCCAAAGTAATGTTTGCCATCCGGGTCGTACATGGCCAGTCGATCGGCCAGGTTGTCCAGGAAGACATAGGTATCATCATCGATCATGACGAACCATTCTGCGTCAGGAAATCGATTCCAGAGTTCTCGGAATCCAGGCAGATTTTTGTGTCCGTCTGATTTCCATCCTTGTGAAGTTTCATCCACCTGCACGGCCTCGGCCGATGTTTGCTTCTGTTTCCGGACGTTTGTTGAATCTGAGCCACAATGAGAAGCATTTAACTATTTTGCACAGAGTTGTCGTTGAAGACATGCGGCTTTTTGTGACCCTACCTTGATTTCTCGATCGAGGATTTCGCGGACCGTACAATGTGTTTATAACATCGATCATGACCCGGTCGCCGACTTGCGCCTCGCCATCGCCAATCATGATCAGATTGCGGACGGGCTGCAAATAGGACATGAGCTGAATTAGGGAACGCTCGAGCACAACGTCCACGCCAGACTTGAGAGCAATGGCGAATTTATCGAATCTTGGATTGTACACTCCATTCGAATTTGGAAGGGCAGGGTTTTCTGCCTTGTCAATGTCGTTGATGTCATCGGTCTCTTCGTCGGGTACGGGATCGTTGTCGGTCTCGGAAAGGGATGGTGGTGCCTGGTGATTGTCATCAGCATTTGGACCTGGCGCAATGACAATCTTGGTGGCGTCTTTTGGGTCAGGGGGGATGTCGCCGATGGGCGCAGGTCGTTGTTGTTGCGAATCGGCGTGTACCGCGCGCGCGCCTCCAAACCACGAGGCTCGCTCATCAAATTCCGCTTGGCGGTAAACTGCCGCTGTGCCGCGCTCGTCCGTCTGCGCGCTTGGATTGGTTGATCTCGCCGAATACACAATCAGGAACAGCAAGGCACCCAACGCCAAGAGGCGAAACCGAGGGTTGGATTCAAAGTAGGCTATAGTCGATTCAGTAAAGCTCGGAGACGATCTCGATCGCCTGTGGTCTAATTTGAGGCTCATCATGCCCATCACCGAGAGCAAAGGCAAGTGAGAATCAGAGCAAGAAACAGAGTATTGCGAGAACAAAGCGAGGGAGTCTGAGAGGTTTACTGATGCGAGCGGGGATCGCAGCTCCAGTCGACACTCTTATATATAGACCAACACAAGATCAGAGGGCGGGAAGCATGAGAAAACAAGCGTGCGGCCGTAGAAGATTTAGAAGCAGCAGCGCGCGCGCGCCTCTACGCGAACAGGTCGCGTAGAATTCCCGCGTAGAAGCAAGTTGCCCTTTTTGCTTACGTTGGATAACGTGGAAAACAAAGCTTGCTGCGCAAATGCCGTCACAAAAAGCTGCTTCTTTTATTATTAGCGATATCCACAAAGGTCTCTGCCACGGATCATGCTTCCCACCCGCCCTCCCCTCAGTCGTCCCATCAGTCGCTCATCTCCCCTCGGATGGAAAGAGTATAATTTACATGGGAGGCGATTCCGATTAATGGACAAACAGCAACCACTGGAGCCACATCCAACGATTAATTGGACAACAGGCCGCGAAGCACAACTTGCATATCGCAATAATGAGATTGATCCCCTCTGCCCCCACCTATATCCAGGCCCCTCCCCTTTATTTGGGATAAGCGTAACTGATCACGTGAATAATATGAGAGACCACGTGACAAGCGCGAGAGAACCTAGATCCAGGGTTGTGTCACGGGTGTTTGAATTTGGTCAAAACAACGCATACATCTTTACATCGTCCCGTCCGTCTGTCAGACTCTCCACATTCTGACGCTTGCGTGCCATTCCCTCCAACCCGAAAGCACACAGGTAGGTAATTAGGGAGGAACGGACACCTTGGTCTCAATCTCTAAAGTCCTCCCCTCGACGCGGGTCTCGAGCTTGCTGTCTGTCGGCGTTCGTCAGTTGGGAGTGGGGAGGCCTTTCTTTTGGCGCTATGATTCATGCATGCGTTCCCTTTCAAAGAAACAATCGACAGTGACAATCTGACGCGCAACACAACTAAATTTCTACTTTCTTCCTTCCTCCCCCCCTGCTCCTCAATGATGATCATCAGCAGCAGCGGCCATAATATAGACCAGCAATGGACGCGATCAAGGTCTACACCGACAAGTTTGAGCGGGTGATTGAGACAGTAGGCACACCGCTCAAGCCGTACATTCCGGGAATTGCGCGTTTCTTGCTGGTAGTCACTTTTCTGGAAGACTCTCTGCGGATAAGGTATAGAATGGCACAACTGAAATGGAGAGATGCAGAAGGGGCCCGTATCTTGCCCTTTAGAAGGGGAGGGAGAGAAATGTGGAGGAGGGAGGAGACCGCGTCTCGGAAGGAATCACCTGCGGGAGCTCCAAAGCATATCGGTTGCGCAAGTCGGAAGCATAAGCAGTAGATACAGTGGACTAAGTACATGCTTTTTTCCCTTCCGACAAACAGCACCCAATGGTCGGATCAATTGCACTACCTGCAGAAATTCCGCGGTATGTCTACCAGTTGGTCGATTCGCGACCCCCACACGGGGGCATAGGCTGTGGACTGACAGACATTTTCAAATTGTCTAGGCTTCCCATGGTTGACTGCTGAAGTGTTTCTGGCCTTGAACGTGCTGGTCATGACGGTTGGCTCCATTGCAGCGATCATCAAAAAGCACACCGAGTACGCGGTGGCCGGTCTGGCCTGCGTGATCGTGTCCCAGTCTCTGGGCTACGGTCTTTTGTTCGACTCTGCCTTCTTTTTCCGCAACCTGTCTGTCGCCGGTGGACTGCTGATGCTGCTCGCCGACGCGATGGCGTCCAAACGCAAAACCATCTTTGCCGGCCTGCCCTCGCTCAACGAAACCGACAAGGCCACCTACCTGCAGCTGTTTGGTCGCATCCTCCTCGTCTTCCTCTTCCTCAGCTTCATCTTTGCGGGAGAGTTCTCGGCCCTCCGTGTTGCTGTCTCGCTCGTCGCGCTCGTGGGCTGTGTCATGGTTGTCGTGGGATTCAAGGCCAAGTGGTCCGCATGGATGCTCGTCACCTTCTTGTCAATCAGCAACGTTGTCTTGAACAACTGGTGGAACCTGCATCACAGCCATCCTCAACGGTAAGCACATTGTGTGTGTCGCGCTCCCATCTTTCATATATATATATATCCGTCGCCCTTAAACCATCGCGTTGCGCACTCTTTTTTGCTCACATCCCCCCCATTTGCAATTCTCCCGTTTGTGACTCGCCATATAGTGATTTCCTCAAATACGACTTTTTCCAAACCCTGTCCATCATGGGTGGATTCCTGCTGTTGACCAACCTCGGTCCTGGTACGTTTTTTTTTTTTTTTTTTTTTTTTCGTTTGTTTCTTTGCTCCCATGTGCTTTTTGTGCTAAATCTGCAGAAATTGCCTATTTTTGTCCCTTTGATTTAAACTCACTCTTTATTCTGCCTCTCGCTGCCCCTCTTTTTTCCTTTTTCGCAGGTGGCCTGTCCATGGACGAGAAAAAGAAGGCATATTAAACGAAACCCCGCTTGTGCAAAATCCGTTCCGAGTGCGGTGGGCGGAGTAAAACAAAGCGTGCACTGGGCATCTTTTCTCTCTCCCTCTCTCCCTCTCTCTCTCTACGTATAAAAAAAAAGGCCCTCCCCGCCCCGCGCACCCCTCACCCTGGTATTCTAGCCTCTTTTGTAGTTTTTTTGTTTATGTGTGTCGTCTTCTTTTTTTTTTTTTCTTGCATTTTTTTTTTTTTTCGTGGTAACGAATAATTTCATAGACGGATTTTCAGGAAGTGGGTTTTTTTTGTTTTTGTTTTTTTGGTGTCCCAGGATCTTATCATCATCATCATCAGCATCATCATTCACACCTTTTTTCCGCGGCTCGTGAGGCTGGAAAACAAGAACAAGCCGTACAACAAACACAAGGGGGGGAAAGTCGGACTTCTTTTGTGTTGCGAGGCAAACAAGGATCTCGCCTGACATGATGGACATGGACATGACATGATGGACAACGTGGAGCTTGGATGTTGATGTTGATGTAGTTTACGTGGTAGTAGATGAAAGAAGGGGGGGGGGAGGGGTAAAATGGTAGTAGTAGTAAGAAAAAAAAAAGAAAAAAAAGTAGGGTTGACAAAAACCAACAAAAATGCCGACCGAGCACCGGAATAGAAAAGAAAAGAAAAAAGGAAAAAAAAAGAACAAACTCTATTTACATTCTCCAACGGGGTAGGGGGGGGGGGGGGGTAGGGTACAAAAAAAAGGGGAACAACAACAACAGCCAACGAACGCCAGCCATCGGTACGGGGCAGCTCGCGCATTCCATTCCCTAAATGACCGCGACGCCCGAGCGCTGGGCCAGGTATTCGCGTCGTCGCAGGTACTCTTGCGGGTCCACGAGTCCCTCCACGAGCTCCTCGTCCAGGCGCTTGAGGAGCAGTTGGACGCTATGAGGTGACAGTTTTTCCATGGTGGGTTTGAAGGGGGTCGTGGTGGTGGTGGGGGCCGGCGGCGGTGCCGGGCCAAAGCCGCCGGCCGAGGGGGTGCGGGACGGGCCGCCCTGGCCGTCGGTCGGGATCGGGGATTTGGTGTCGCGCAAAGGCTGGTACGCGGGCTGCTGCTGCTGCGTGTAGTCGTATTGGGGCGCGGGTCGGAGCTGATCGGTGGGTTGCTGCTGCGGGACTACGGATGTGGAGGGAAAGTAGCCCCGTTCTCCTGAAATGAGATTCGTCCCAAGACTCCATCCCGACGCTAGACTTTCCCTGCAAAAAAGCGGGAAAAAAACAAGTAACACCCCGGGGTAAGTCTACCAAAGATACGATATGCGATCGTAGACAGAGAAAATGTTGACGGGAAACAGAAAAACACTTACTCTACGGATACCAAGTCGCCCAATCTCAACTCCATCTCGCCGCGGTCCTGTGGGCGGAATTCCTGGATCGCTCGGTATGCACGCAAATGAATCGGCGGGACAACTTGTACAGAATGCCGCGACGGTCTCCGGTTGTTTGCAGCGGGGGTGAATCCAGCTGCAGTCTGAGGCTCGGCCGCGTTGGAGGCAGAGACGGGTCCTTGATCAAAAAAGCCTGCAGCTCCGCCGTAACCGTTGGAGGGCACGTACATGGTGTGACGGTGTGATGGCGCCGGCGCCGGCGGGAAGAATTGCGCACTGGGATCCCAGAATGGCTGAGCAGGGGGTTGCCCGTACAGGAGGCCGTTGGGTGCTTCGGACACGGCGGGATTTGACGGGAGTGTCGGGTCGATGGTGGACTGGTATATGGGAGGAGACTGCGGTGATGGGAGTTGAGATGACATAGGAGAAGCGTCGTAAGCGGGCGTCATTGGCTCGCCCGCCGATGTCGATTGCCAGCTGGGTTGTGAATTCGAGTGTTGCGACGAGTGGGGTTCACTCGCAGAGTGCGGAGAGGCTGGTGCGTAGTCGGGGCTGTTGTACTCGAATCTTGGCGTGGGCAAACCGATGGTCGCATCGTAGCCGTAGGCAAGTTGCGTGGGAATAAAGGCCCGAGATGGCGGACGCGACGACTCACCACCTGACCCGGCAGCAGACCCGCCGCGAACCGAATCATGACTTGACGGTGCAGGCACAAGTACTTGAGATGCTTCACCGGGTTCACTTTGGGACCCTGGTAACAAGCCAGAAAATCCAGAGTCAACGCCCTTCCGCCGATTTGACGCTTCTTGATGGGCTGACGCACGAGCTGCAACTTGTTCAGGTGCCGCTGTTGGCAATCGAGAAGCCTTGCGCTGACAGGTCAGGAATTGTCCGTCTGATTGAGCTGGCGCAACGAGGCCAGCAGCCGCGGCTTCAGATCGGCTCCAAGCTTGTTCTCCCAAAGCATTCAAGGGGAAGAAACCTTGAGCGGATGTTCTAAGGTTTTGTCCTGTTGCCCACCCATCATCGAACGATTGCCAAATCACCACAATATCTCCAACAGCCAGTTGGACTTCATCCGGCTCCGATGGGAAAAAGTCGTGTTCAGAGCGATATTGTTTGCCTGCGCTGTGCGTGGATGCCTGTGAGACGCGCCTTTCCGGAGCTTGCTCAACGGTTGGCAGCGGGAGGACATCCGTTCGTAGACTGCTGGTGCCCGATGCCCGCTGACTCGCTGGGTTTCTTGGGGTGTCCGGGGATGGGTTGTCCGTTGACGACACATTTTCGGGCAAGGTTGCAGCAGCGGTCGAGGCCACAAATTTGACAGGAACAACCACAAGTTCCTTTGTAACCGAGTCCGCCAGCGGAGTGGAAAAATACTCGACTGTGAAGACTACCTCGTGAGTGATTTTGACGCTATCAAACTCCCCATCTGGTTGTATCGGGACGTTGAACTGTGGCCCGAAACTCAAAGGCGTATCGGCGGCGTCCATGGACATGATTTTGCGTATGGGTGTATGCAGAGCGCGCTCAAGCCGTGTTATCGCACCACCTCGTCCCTCGCGCAACGTAATCCGTTCTTTCCACTGACACTCGACCGAATCTATCAATACGCAGTTGCCGACGATATTGTTCCGATAGACATGAAAGATGACTTGCGTTGCGGGAGCGTCAATGTCGCACATGTCAGCCCCTTCAGCCCGGAACATTATGAGGTCTGGTTGCGTGACGTTGTTAAATAGTAATCCAAGCAACCGTAAATCTTCCAAATGACTGGCGACACACTTACCATTGGCAATGGCTCCAGTCGCTGTTTTATTTCTGCCTCGGTTGTTTATTTTCGGGCTTTCTGGCGGGCATTTTTGAATCACGAGATCCTGTCGGGATATGATGTGGTCGAGGTCGTTCCGTCGCATTTTGACAAAGACCGAATGCCAGACATCCAGTCGGTTGGAGTGGATCGATGAGAAGGTGTTCAAAGACGGCGGAATCCCAGTAGAAAGTGGGATGGTAAATGGAAAGTCGTGTGTTCCGGTTTCTACAAGTACCGGCTCCTTCCAGATGTAAGTAGCACTTCTCGCAATCGGTCTGCTGTGCAATCCAGCTGCTGATGGCGCCTCTGGGTCGTTGACTGGAATGCCCGTTCGTCCTTGGCCGGTGAAGAGCATGACAGCTAGACGCGGGCTGACGTAGGGTTTGCTATTGTTTGATATCCGCAAAACGCCGCTGAGGGATGCAGCTGTCTGGTTGATCCGCAGGACTGGGAGGGCACGGTTGCCGGGGTTGGGCGACGATGGTGATGAAGGGTAGGATGCGGCGTTGGTTCGATACTCGTCAAAATACAATTGAACGGTCACGCCCTCTTCAGCTTCCACGTGCAGAACAGGTTTTGCGAGCGACAGGTCTTTGCCGGGGATGCGATTCTTGGGTGGAGAACCGGTGGCCTTGTTTGATGGGTTTTGTCGTTGGGAGATCATGTCGGCAGGTGCGGATTTAGCAGGCGCCAGCGGTGGCATAGCCGAGTCTCGTCTCACTGAGGCCGGTGGCCGTTGCGAGTCGCGGTTGACCTGGAACGAGGAGCGGCGAGGTCCGTCGGCAGGTTGGGCTATTTGCGGAGGTCTAGCTGAATGTCGCGGACCCGCTCCCGGGGCCACGCCAAAGGTGGGCCGGTGATCGACTTTGCCTTCCTTTCCCGAGTGGGCGGATGGCGACGCAGTTTGGGTATGAGATTTGGTGGAGGAGCCGCTGAACAGCGACTTGAAGAGAGAGCGCTTCTTCTCCTTGGTGTGAGTCTCGTCCTTGTCTGCCTTGCCGCCCATTCCCTATCCCTAGCGTGTGGCGATGCGCAGGTTGCAGGTTGGCGGACAGAGACGGTGGGTGACAGTGGCGTGGGGTTCAGGAGCAGCAACACTTGGAGGGTAAAGAGCAGCCGCAGTTGAAGCCGCCGACGGGGAATGTAGAACTGTGGTGGTGAGTAGGTGGGTGAGTAGAGTATCGATAGTAACAATATGGCTTGTTGTTGTTGTTGGGAATTGTTGAGTCGGGTAGTGGGAGTTTTGATAGCCGAGCGGGAGGTGGTGGTGGTGAGACAAAGGGAAGGAAGGAAGGCAGGAAGAAAGCCAGTCAGTCCGATACCAGCGTGTCGGTCAAGAATGCTTGTGAAGTGAGAAGAGGACTTGCGCTGTGACTCGTCAAACAACAAGCAACTCAGCCTACGCGCGACTGACTGACTTACTGACTGACTGACTTGGTGCTGAGTGATAAAGTGAGGGAAGAGACTTAGCGACCGAGTGAGTGAGTGACTGATTGATTGATTGAGTGAGGGCGTGAGGGAGGGAGTGAATGGAAGGAGAGAGAGGGAGGATGCTAGATGTATCCTGCTTGAGAGAGAAAAAGCGGGCGAGACATCATGCAGAGAACAAACAGAGAAGAAAGAGGCGATTGACTGAGTGAGTGATGAAGTGAGTGAGTGAGTGACTGAGTGAGGGCGTGAATGAAGTGAGGGAGGGAATGGACATTGGCAGGATCCTGTATCCATCATCATCATCATCATACTACATCCATCATCCATCCATGAGTGATCAAGGGAGGGAGGGAGTCACTGACTGGATCAACCGAGTGACCGAGTGACTTGAGGGAGTGACTTGAGGGAGTGACTTGCGTGAGTGAGTGAGGGAGTGGATTGATTGATTGATAAAGTGTGGGAGTGAAAGAGTGCTGAGTGAGTCTAGATACAGGGACGCTGGATGTAGCCTACTGAGGAGATGCTGACTAACACGCGTGTAAGAAGCGTTGATGGAAAATGAAGGGAGTGGTGATGATTGGCTTCTCGCGTAGGGAAATCTGTAACTTTGCATATCTGTCACTCATTGCTCACACGGAGGAAGAGGATATCTGGCCACAATGGTTCCCACATATTCCCGACTCTCTCTGAGAATGCCTGCGCAACTGTGCAGTCGTCGCTTCTTGGCCTCTCTGTCACCGTCACACCCGCAACCTCAGAATATCATTGAAAAGATTGTGCAAAAGTATGCTGTGAACCTGCCACCTTCGCACATTGTCAGCCAAGGCGACTTTGTCAGCATTCAGCCAGAACATGTCATGACCCACGACAATACAGCGGTGGTGATGAACAAGTGAGTGTGGTTAGGCTTGAGCGTGTATGTCCTTTCGGTCGCGAGCCTTTTCTCACATGCCCGGACAGATTCCATAGCATCGCCGCCGCAAAGTTCCAGAATCCGCAGCAAGCAGTGTTCACTCTGGATCATGATGTTCAGAACAGATCCGAGAAGGTGCGCCATCAGGCGCGTGACGCATCATCATCCTCCCACAGCCCCATTCATGTGCAGTCTCCCAACAGAATCTCCAAAAATACAAGTCCATTGCCGAGTTTGCGAAAGAACATGGTGTTGACTTCTATCCGGCGGGTCGGGGCATCGGTCATCAGATCCTGATTGAAGAAGGATACGCCTTCCCGAACGTCATGACCGTAGCATCTGACTCGCATTCGAACATGTACGGAGGAATCGGAGCACTGGGCACACCCATTGTCCGCACGGATGCGGCAGCTATCTGGGCCACGGGGCGCACATGGTGGCAGGTCCCGCCTGTAGTCAAAGTTGAGTTTCTCAACAAACTGCCCGAGGGTGTCACTGGCAAAGACATCATCATCACTCTTTGCGGCCTTTTCAACAAGGACGAAGTGTTGAACACCGCTATAGAGTTCATTGGCGAGGAGGGCATGGCTGCATTGAGTGTGGACGATAGGCTCACAATCGCAAACATGACGACAGAATGGGGGGCTCTTGCTGGAGTGTTCCCTGTCGACGCAGTGACAATCAAGTGGTTGAAGGAACGCGCAGACCGTCTGTCCCGCTTGCGTGCCACAGGACATCCGCGAATCAACATGGACCGGATTCAGCGCATCATTGACAATCCATTGCGCGCGGATCCAGGGGCGCGATACGCCAAGCATCTGACGTTGGATTTGGCTACCGTCACTCCATACATCGCCGGCCCGAACTCTGTCAAAGTGGCCACCCCGCTATCAGAATTGGAAAAGAAGAAAGTGCCAATAAACAAAGCTTACCTGCTGTCTTGCACCAACTCGCGTGCCGCTGATTTAAGAGCTGCTGCCAAGGTATTCAAAGGCCGAAAGGTTGCTGACAATGTGGAGCTGTATGTGGCGGCAGCATCCAGCGAGGTGCAGAAGGATGCAGAGGCAAGCGGAGACTGGGCGGAACTTTTGCGTGCTGGAGCAAAGGCTCTCCCTGCGGGATGTGGACCGTGCATTGGTCTTGGCGTTGGGCTATTGAAGGACGGTGAAGTGGGCATATCGGCAACGAACCGGAATTACAAGGGTCGGATGGGATCTCCCAATGCACAGGCGTATCTGTCCTCCCCAGGTGTGTATCTGAGACTTTGCAATTCTCATTTTGTGGCTGACTCCTAACCGTGTGACCAATTGCAAATCAAACAGCCGTAGTCGCCGCTTCTGCAGTCTCTGGTTACATATGCGGGCCGGGATCTCTTCCCTCTGTGAACCCTATCTCCAAAGTTATGTCCGCATTCAGCCATACCCAGACCCCGATAATCGGAGTCCGAGAGACGGCAAAGATTTCCAGAGCTTCTGGAGCCACCGGTGAAACGCTTCCTGGCTTCGACGGCAGTCTGCACGGAGAACTTCTGTTTTGCGACATGGACAATTTGAACACGGACGGAATCTACCCGGGAAAATACACTTACGTGGATGATGTGACGCCCGAGAAGATGGCAAAGATTGCCATGGAGAACTACGATCCTACTTTCTCCAGCATTATCCGCAAGGTATTCTTTTCTGCTGTATGTTTGCCATGTCTTGTTCGGCAACTCACGTTCGGCGTTTATAGAATGATGTGCTGGTGGGTGGATTCAACTTTGGAACGGGCTCCTCTCGAGAACAAGCCGCGACCGCACTCCTCTACGCTGGTTTCAGAGCCGTGTTGGCAGGATCCTTCTCGGAGACATTCAAGCGCAATGCAATCAACAACGGCCTGATTGTCCTGGAAGCCCCCCAGCTGGTCACGGATCTGCGCAAGGCGTTCAAAGACGCTGAGCCTCAGTTGACGAGACGTACTGGTTGGGTAGGCTCAATCGATCTGGTCAAGGGGCATGTTGTCATTGAGGAGGGTACCCCGCGTAAGGAATTCGATATCCCGGCTGTGGGGCGTGCTGCTCAGGAATTAATTGTTGAAGGAGGACTGGAAAACTGGGTCAAGAACAGAATTGCCATGTAGTGTAGATGTAATTACGTAGGTTTCGCGCATTCACCTATCTGTCTATAGTAGGATAGTAGGAATCATAAAAAATGACATCTGCTCCGGATTCTCGACGCCCTCTATGTCGAGGGTACAACGAGCCCCTCCCGCAATATATAACGCACGAGGTGTAAGTATCCACAAAATCTCATTCCTCAACATGCCCCAGTCTCTGCACCAGCACTTCATACATCCACAACGACAGCGCCGAGGAAGGGACAGTCCGGATCAGATTTGTTGCGAGACCTCTGTAAAATGTCCGCCATCCTTCTTCCCGCATGATGACTTTGGTTGCGTGGACAAGGCCACGGTATTTGGGCTCGGCGTACGTTGGTGCGGGGGGCGGACCTGGCGGGCGGGTATCGGTTGGGCAGTTGGGTCCTTCGCAGATCTTGTCGGGTATGTGTGTCAACAGTTTCCGCGCGGATTGGGTTTGCAGTCGAGTTCTCAGGACCTTATTAAAGTCATACTTGTTTAGTCTGAAAAGTTCTCGATTCTGGATGCTGATTTTTTTGGACATGTACCTCGTGAGGATAGGTGACAATGCTCGCAATCATCTTGGACCCCGCGCTTGCCAAGAGAATGCTGGTCGCACTCAGATCTTCTGCGTAGCGTCCCTTTTTATGTTCAAGCTCTACAGAAGAGTGTCAACAATGAGAGGCTGCGCCTCAGAGATGCGTAAAAAGGGGGGTGCGAGTTTGCGCTTAGAAAAAACTCACTTCGCATGACCACTTTCAGTTTTTCGTAGAGGGGGAACTGAACAGCCACGTGCGTGATTCCGAGAAGCGATGGCGTGATGCCCTTGTATAGCGCTGAACCGCCCTCTTCCTTGATGATGCTGGAAAGAGCATGCCATGTCGAGTTATAATGCCATCGTACAGTTTCCCCGGGAACAGTGCTTTGAACCTGACGAGCAAAAGTTAGGACCATGTCGGCTGCTTCAAGATAGCGCAGGGAAGGTGTTGTATAACGCACCATAATACGTGTCCGAATCACCCACAATGGGTTGACAAACGCCATGGTTAGCATAGAGGCGGCGACCGATGCATTCAGGTGAACCAAAGTACCGGCGTCTTCAGGTGATCGACCTTTGATGAAAACATAATCAGCCCCAAATGCGACCAAAGTGTGGGGTCCCCAAATGGCAATCAACCTGCAGAGGTAGCCAGCGTGGTCTTGATTCTGTTATACGCAGCAAACCAGAGGGCCCGGTCGGCAATATACGCTATTGTGGTCGTCCCAAGACCTCTAAAGAGTCCACGGATCCCTTCTTCCTTCCATATTATCTGCACGCCGGATATTGTCCCGTGATACTTGGGAACAACCCCGTTTTTGTGAACTTGATTCTGCATCCGGATCTTTAGTACATCCAGAGGACCTATGTGCTCAAAAGTCCCCGGGTCAGGCTACAGCGGGGTCCCAAGTGATCTCCAGGGTGAGCGATTCAATACGTTACAGACTAGCACAGAGGACAAAAGTCCAGCCGCGGCTCCGGCGGCAGTATGACGGAGAGTGGTATCTTTGCTTTTGAATGCAGAAGCTGGTTAATAGACGGTATTTACCGTTTCCCAATACGAAACCCATGCCCTCACATTGTTATTGGGAAGAACGAATGTTTGGCAATTGGAGGAAAGTCCTCGACGGCATTGCTTTTGGCCATGCGCGCCCCTTTCAGAAAGTTGTGGTGCGGCGACGGAATGCAAGTGACTCTTCTAGTCGAGGATACGTAGAGGCTCTTGCGGGAATTTCCGAGCTTTTTTCGAACTGGGGCAGTCTACACAAGTAGAACTTGTACGGTTTCACGAATCAGAAGCATGAATCATTGGCAGGTATTGTTCCCAAATCGCCAACAAGATTTGTGACAGGCGCGGTGGTCATAATATATATCATCATGAGGTAAGCTTATTATTTTCATGACATCGATAGCAACAAAAAACCCAATTGGCCGAACGTGAATCAGTAGTATCGATACACTACAGTAGAACGCTTTAAGGTCTCAATGTACATACAGGGGCAGGCGTCTCGAGCAGCTCGACGGGCAGCTGCAGGTTGCGGAAAGCGCTCCACATTTTCTGCCAACACCCGACAATGTCCCACCTTTGGAAGTACCCCACGTTCTTCTCAACCCTTCTCTCAGCGGGCGGGCGCAAAAGCTCCAGCGGAACCACCATCTATCCCTCATCAACAACCATCAATAAGCTCTAGTGCAGTCCGTGGTGCGGAAATGGTATGTTTTGGAGTACGTACACTATCTCCCGCTTTGTCACTGCGTTCTCACATGGCAAACAAAAAGCTGCCTTCCCGTCTGATGGCAAGCATAGCAAGCGCTGATTTGCTGAAAACACTCGGAAGCGTCTCCTTGGACGATGATGCATAACCTTTCTCTGGCCTCTTTGCTTCATCTGTTGTCTACAGCTCGATTTGTGCGCGATGGGAGGAGAGAGGATCGTGAATATGATTTTGCGGATGTGAAATGTCTATATACAAGTAATTTTTAAGTGGACCTAAGCAGTCACAGCATGCACAACCTCAATTGCGGTCGCAACACCCATTGCCCACAACCAAACAAGCTTCCTCGGCAGTCTCGTCGTCGAGCGCGCTCCAGACGCACTGATGTGGAACGGGTAGAATATGTCACCCATGTCGAATGCTTTGGGAGGGTCCGGCATGGCCAGTTCATTTACTTTATCCAAGCTGACAAAGGAGATGCTGGTCGTTATCCGAAAAGGTTGGGTCACGTTTCCCGCCGCTGAACTGGCCAACGCTGTTGGAGAACAGTCGGCCGGCGTGCTGCAGGAATACTTGAATTCGCCCGTCGAGTAGCGATATCGCGCGCCTGTCACGATAGACTGGGCAGAAGCTCCGCCTCCTACATCTGCGGTGATGAACTCTATGGAGAATCCCGTTAACAGATTGATGCACGTCAGAGGATCAGAGGAGCTCTGGTCGACAACCGATGCAAACCACGTCAGTTTATGTTTTCGAGAAGTTTTCAGCTTCTGTGTGCTCACCGAAGAACCTGTCAGGGAATCCGGCGTGAAGTTGATGATCTGCGCCCAGTTGTTGGCAATGTTCACATCCGGATTGCCGGTTCTCCCAATGTAAGAGACATCTCTTGCGACGGTCGTTTGCAGATCCCAAATCTGATCTCGGATGATATCACACGATTGAAAGTCCTTGAGACTCAGATTGAGGGTGCATCCCGTCAGAATGTCGTTTCCATAAGTCACTGGAACTCGATTTCCGGTGTCGCTGGCTGCTGCACAGGATATTGTGTCGGTGTATGGCGAATAAACGTCCTTGATGGCTGTTATGGGTGGGCCAATAGCGATGGGCGTGCCCGACCCAGTAGCTGTTATGATGGGGCGGCCGACGATGTAGCCGGGATTTCCTGATCGGTCCGTCGATGTCCCTGTCTTTCCAATATCCTGCCACGGCGCGATTAGGTTCCCCATTTAGGGAGCAATGATAGAAACCTTGAAGTAGCTAACCTGGAAAGATATGGAGAATCTCTGCTGTATGCTTGAGGATGAGGAGGTTGACGGAGCAACCGCATCTCCCAATGTGAATTGTGCTAGAACTGCAGCGATCACCGCTACACCGTCCGCGACCGTGTATGTTACGGTATAGCCAACCTACAAGTGTCAATGTCTGAGCGCAGGGACATGCTGCCCTCATGGTAGAACCACTTACCTCCATCACTGCGCCAGCGCACGTATTGGTGGTTGGATCGAAGATCGGGACCGTGAGATTTGTGGACGCGCACGCGGTCACGGACCCCGTCGTTGAGGCAATACAAAAGGGTGCCGAGGTCGAGATGGGTCCCGTGGCTGCCGTCGCAGGATCCTACGATGAACATGCATCAATAGCTGTCAAGAAAACATTCGCGAATCTGTTGGGGCGGATCTACCAATATCACTTTGTATCCAGTGTAATAAGCCGGGTCGAACGGCGAACCGGAAGCGCAGAAGGTAGCGTTGTCGACTATCCGGCCACAGGCTGATGATTGTTCAACCAAAAACCCTATCATGACGACGTCAATGGGATCCCTCGAGCTAACATCATTGTAAGATTGCTTCACTGATGGTATACCCACTTGCTGGTGTCCCATCATCACACACGTTCGTCATCGTCGGCCCTGGAAAAGGCAAAGAGGCGGACAATGTGCTGGAACCGTACGAATATTGTACTTGAATGGGATCGCCATACTAAGCATGCGTAAATTGGAATAGTCTCAGCGCTATGCTCAACTGATAATGTTCTCGCTGTGACATGTTACCTTATAGGCTGTTTGTACTAGTGATGAGGTGGTTGCCGCCACAGAGTTCTGATACGTGTAGTGAACTTGCTGAAACACTTCCTCAAATGCCGCATCGCTACTGTATGTTGGCAGACCCGCAAGGTTGAAAGAGCTCGCCAGACCCTCTGGCAAACAACCTCCGGAAAAATAAGCAGCCCTATCGGCTGTGGAGCAGTCGGGGTCGCAACAACAGTTGACGTCGCATTCGTTGGCTGTTATGTCGCATGTACAGCTTTGTGCTGTGGATGAACCAAAGTCAGGAACCTGCGCGTCAAGTCACCTTGGGTACCAATCCGCTCTCACCCACTACATAGCTGACAGTCGATGCAATGACCAGTACGAAAACAAGAAGCTGCTTTTGTGGGCGCATCCTTGCATTGGAGAAACAAATCGTCGCTTTGAGACTCGCTTGGTTTAAAAAGAAAGGTCGCGTTTGAGACGCGTCGCGATATAAAGACAAGCCACGTTTCACGCGGAAGAGAGTGAGATGTGTGTTGTTTACAACGATCTGAAGAGCGACAAAGTGAAACGGGACGAGATGATAAACGTGTCTATTGTGCAAGCAGATGAACCAATGGATTCCGGTTTTGGCAGTGAGGTGAGATTGGTAGGTGTGCACATCTCAACTCTCAACCATTTCATTCACCGTAGTGACAGAAACCCGCCACTCCCCCATCCAATGGGACTCTTGCATAGAAATGAGAAGTTTCTAGACACATTTGACTACGGCGCATTCCCATAAACGTGATTCAGTATCTGTAGAAAGTAACAGCGCACTCCGTTGTGTGCATTTCTAATGTCCGAATGGCATGCTATATTTCTTGTGTTGAACCCAGATTCCTGGGAAGTTGTGGCCGACAAAACTTTAACTTGGCCAACCAGTATTTCGGGTCCGCGCACCGATGCGCAGAACAGTCGAAAAAGCTTTGCGTCATCCACCGCCGACTGATGTCTATAATTTTGACAGCGGAGCCAAGGTGCATGAGGAAACAAATTGAGAGAGAGGAGAAACACTAGCATCCGCATCGCCTTGGTTGGGATGGCTGACTCGTTGACCGCCCATTCCTGGGTGACTCTCACTTGTTTCGCCATAGTCATTTTCTTCTGCATTTATCCACTCCAGCTTCCGTTGCTCATTCCGCTCGGCCGCGGAAGGACATGGCGAGTCTCCTTGGACCTTGCGACCGCTCCAGTTTTGGGCGTTCTGTTTCTTTTGGCGACAACCATTATCTCCGGTCAAGTAGTTGCCGATGGGTTTGTGGGATCACCCGAAGGCATACAGCCATTTTCTGTAGTGATTTTGGTCTTTGCGCTTGGTGGGTTGACCTGATACAAACGATGCGGTTGTTATAAGTTTACGGAAGCGCTCACACTCAGGCCGTTGTGTCCAGCGTACATTTGCATATCGATTGATGTTACAGGATTTTTCGAATATGTGGCGTTCAAGGTTGCCTTGCGCGGAGGATCGAATGGAAAACGCCTGTTTTTGTACCTTTTCTTGCTGAGCACTGTGATGACGATCTTTACATCCAATGATGTTGTGGTCCTGACTGTCACTCCGATTGTCTGCTATCTTACCGAGGACTCAAAGGTACTGACTGATTACTGTCGGATCGCCCGTCTTGTATGCATTAACTGTACTTGCCACATAGACCAATCGCACGGCGTACTTGATGTCAACATTCGTTGCTTGTAACATAGCCTCGATGGCCTTGTACATTGGAAATCCCACCAACATTGTTGTAGCGCAGGCGTTCGACATCAACTTCATCCAGTATTCTGCCTGGATGATCCTACCAACCGCCGCATCCCTGGCAATTGCATACATCATGTGCTGGTTTGTTCTCAAATCCGAGATTCCTACCGAAATCCCTCCACCACCACCTGACGCAGAATACCGATACCGCATTCGGAGAAAGTGGGGCGCCGCAATAGGATGTTGCGTACTCCTCATCTGTCTGACCGCACTGATGGTCGTACCCATCTTCTCGCATGTGCCTGTGTGGCAGCTGACGTTGCCCTTTGCTGTCGTTATGATCATCAAAGACGTTATCCTGGACATGTGGGTAGATCCAAAGCGCACAAGCGGGGCAAATCACGTGGCGAACGTAGAGAAAGGAAATCAAACGAATCAAGGCTCTGCAGAAGAATTGGTGGGTGGGCAGGGAGTCTCGACCACGGACATACACGAAACAATGGAAATGGAGGAGCGGCGAATCTCCAAATCGCATGCGGAAATTGATGGTGACGAGCTTCCTTCGAAGATGGGCGTTGATGAAGAGGTTATTGAATCGCGTCCAGTGGCGTCGTTTCCGCCAGACGAAAGCGCTAGCGTCCGGTCAGGAAGATTCACTCCAAAGTCGAAATCGCGGATCGACCGTGTTCTTCCGACTGTGTCTCAAATTACAAGGCGCCTGCCGTGGGATCTTGTTCCATTTTCTTTCGGCATGTTTATGCTGTGCGAAGCGCTTTCCGCGAATGGCTGGGTAGCTCTCCTGGCCCAAGCTATGGCGCGAACGAGCATCGGAGGTCATATGGTCCCTATCGTTTTCCTTACCGGCATCATCACTACGGTGGCGTGCAACATCATGAACAATTTGCCAATGGCTATCCTGTTCGCTCGCGTTTTCGCTCACCCGGACTTTGCCAGTACCGTTCAGGGAATCATAGGCTCTGCAGCTGATTCCGACTTTACCATTAACTCACTACGGCGTGGAGGGATGTTCGCGCTGATTGTTGGGTCCAATCTAGGAGCCAATCTCACATTTATCGGCTCGTTAGCGGGATTGATGTGGAGTGATCTGTTGCGGAAGCGATCGGTCATCATCAGTCAAGGGAGGTTCTTCAAGCAATGCCTGCTCATTACGCCGATCGTTTTGGTCGGAGGCTTAGCCGTACTGATTGCGGAATTTGCAGTGCAGGGATATTATGTTTAAAAAACTGAAACTGTACAAGCTTAAATATGAATAGATAGATGGAAAAAGGTTTGGCGCCAGCCCGCCTACGGGTCCCTTCATGGGTTGGCAGTGTGATCAGGTCTGGTCTCTTTGTTTCAAGGCGATGCTTCAGGTGGCGCAACTGGGGTATGTTTGTTTCTGTCCTTGATCCAAAAGCCAATGTTTTGGCACACACTGAAGGCTGCGGATGTCGCCCAGTAAAGGTTCAAGGCCTAGAAATCTGTTTACGACACTTTGCAATTGAACGATGCACGACATCACTAGACACATACCATTGGAACCTGCGTGGCAACAGGGATGATAAGGATACCGAGAGATCGGAAAAACGAGGTCAGCATGAGATTATCTGTCCTTCCAGCTCTACGCATCATGGATCTGTTCAACTGCAAGCAAATATCGACTGATTAGTTCGTGCGCTTCGCTCAACCATTCCTTGAATCCTTACCTCAATGTTGATCAAATGCAGAAACCCAATGGAGAGTGGAAAGAGCAGGGTGGGATCTGGTGTCGCCAAGTCCACAAACCAGGATGTTCCCCCCGTTGTGAATCCCTCCACAGGCGAATCTGGGGTGCTCAGAAACGGCGCGGGGAACGAAGCCATGTTTCTGAGCGCGAGTGACACCGTCACCCAGAGCGGAATCTGTACCCATGGAAGAAGAAGGGTCTTCAAAGGGTGGCAATTGTACACTTTGTATAGCTCGGATGCCTTTTCTTTGTACTGAGAAAGTAGGTGCCGTTCAGTATTGCATCCAAGTCCAAGCGCGAGAGCAGGCGGTTTGCCAAGATTAAACAACACACCATATATTGCAGATTTTTCATCGCGACCGGTGACATCTCCCGTCTATTCCGCATCAGCTGCTGCCGATAGGTCTGCTCCCATGCGCTGAGCAGTGGCGTCAAACTCGCAAGCCGTTCCATTCGCTTCCGTTGTTGAATGGCCAGCGGGAATGTGCATGCCGCGCGCATGGCCACCGTGCAGGTGATGATGGTTAACCACCACGGGAAACCGGTCGCAGAGTGAGTCGTGGTCATCAAAGCATCTATCCATGCTGTTGGCGCAGCGTAGTTGGAAACGTCAGCCGCCAAGCCCCAGCACCATGGCAAGGACGTCGAGGTGACCGGTCGACTCGAATCATAACATCTTCGCAGAGGTTCTCGTTGCCACGTCCGCGGTCGTTTCCAGAGTGGCGTTCGGGAAAGGATCGTGCCCGCGCGCGGCCAGCTGTTCATAGTCGGTCAGTCCCAGAGGATCCTGTCAATGTCGAGAGTCGGAGCCGTCGGAAAGGAAACAGCCACTTTGACAGTCTTTGATTCGACGTGGCTTGTACGAACGCGCTCGTGATGCTTGTTGTGACAAACAGCTTTTCCCCACCTTGTTTTGCTTTTTGCCGGTCACGTCAAACTATCGTACTGATCGACGATAAAGTTCTATTGATATCATGTTCAGCCTGTGTAGACAAAGTAGTGCGGTTAAATCCTTGGTGCGGTTTCCTCTTGGGGCTACCCGCACACTCGCTACGGCCAGCAGCAGCTCCAATTATGTCAAAATAGTCGAAGTTGGTAATTCTACGTTATGCCTTTTCCCTGGTGGTGGCGAAGTTCTCTTCTGACTGGATCCTTTGATTTTGTTCAGGTCCTCGTGATGGGCTGCAGAACGAGAAAACCATTCTTCCTGCGGAAGTGAAAATCGAGCTCATCAACCGTCTATCAGCAACTGGACTTCCTGTCGTAGAAGCAACGTCCTTCGTGTCTCCAAAATGGGTCCCACAAATGGCAGATGCGTCCAGAGTCTTTAAAGGAATCCGCCGCAAAGAAGGAGTGTCGTACCCGGTGTTGACACCGAACCTGAAGGGCTTGGAAGGGGCACTTGCTTGCGGAGTGGAAGAGGTCGCTATCTTTGGTGCAGCCTCAGAGTCCTTCAGCCAAAAGAACATCAACTGCTCTATCGAGGAGAGTTTGAAGCGGTTCGAAGCTGTGTGCCAGAAAGCTCGCGATGAGAATGTACGGGTGCGAGGGTATGTGGTCTTCACCTGATTCGCCTCACCTACAAAGTTTCATTGACACCACACGCGCAGATACGTATCCGTTGTGCTCGGTTGCCCCTATGAAGGGGATGTATCTCCGCAGAAAGTCGCAGATGTGTCAAAGAAGCTTTTTGACATGGGGTGTTATGAGATCTCATTGGGTGACACCATCGGCATTGGAAACCCAAAGAAGATGGCTGACATGCTTGAGCGAGTCAAAGATGTTATTCCTGTGGATAAGCTTGCCGTGCATTGCCACGACACTTATGGGCAAGCCGTGGCCAACATCCTAATGGCTGTGCAGGTACTGTTTCGTGCGTTCACGTTTTTTCTGCAAGGGAGTCGCTCATGATTCCGTTGTCTGTCTTTCACAGCATGGCGTTCGTGTTGTGGACAGCTCTGTGGCGGGGCTCGGTGGCTGCCCGTATGCACGAGGAGCTACTGGCAATGTGGCCACAGAAGACGTGCTCTACCTCTTGAAGGGATTGGGAATGGAGACGGGTGTCAGCCTTCCGGAAGTGATTGCCGTTGGGAACTGGATCTCGGAGAAATTAAACAGGGCGAACGCCTCTCGCGTAGCCAACGCAATGACCCGGACACCAGCCAAATTGTAAGATAATGCATTCGTATATACATAGATAGTGGGGTTTCATCATACAGTGGTCCCAAAGCATGATGCGGTAGAACACGTAGTGTGTAGAATCAGTCGTGATGTGGGGAAATTGCCCTTCATTCGTCGTCGTCCTGGTTTCTCGGGGGCTGCTTGAACTTCACAAGTACCTCCCCTGTTCTGGCCGATGTTGGAATAACGGGCAACAAGGCGGCTGCTGGCCGTCGCCCCTCCTGCACGAGAATGTTGTAGGTTGATCCAGCCTGGCGCGAGGCCAAGACCTCTACTTGCATTCCAAGCTTGTGCAGATAGGTTTTCAAGTGAGGTGGTAGAGGATAGGTTTGCGCACCAGTCCCTACGACAAGGATATCTGGACGGGACAGTGTGAGTGGCAAAATAACTTTCCTAACTACAACACAGACGTACCTGGCACATTCTCTACTACTTCAAAGATCTTGAAGCAATCCGTGTCCCAGCCATAGAAAGGGCTCGCCGGATCTCCCTTTTCGACTATTGTGCCGCCACTCGCATCTTCATTGGCACCTTGCGAAACAACTTGCTCGCTGCCCACGCCGAATTGCGGAACATCCCACATTAGGATCGCATCGTTGACGACAACCACAGGCCCCTGCAGCCGCATATCCCCTATGGTAAAACCAGTGTTCCCCACAGCCGTGAAGAGTTTGGACGACGCTGGCTCGGCGGACGACGACGGGAAGATGTTGCATGTTTCGAGTCGCCCTGGTCGGGGGATAACCTCGGGTGAAGCTGAAATGTGACGAGATGCGCCAAGCGTTGGTACGATCCCACGGGTCAGACGAGGAAAAAGAAGTCGACCAAAGGACCCGTTGAAAGCAGTTCTGGAGAATCGAGGTAGTGTTGAAGCCATGATTTACTTGATAAGTGGACGAGACGAATTGTGGAAACGGCAGGAAGATCATCCGTAAGCCTCGATCGAGACGCGTAACGCCAAACCCCGAAACTCTGAAACCTGTCAATTTCATATCTTTGGCAGCTTGATAAACTTGCAACCTCACTGTTAACCAACATACTTGCAACACAGACCAGAGCACTCGTCAGCTTGGGAATCATATTGCGGAAATTGCGGAAATGTACTCAGTCGTCATTGTCATTCTGTTCTTGTTGTCTTTCCTGGTGGCTGGCCTCCTGTATTATTTTGGAGACTACCGCAAGTTGCCGTGGTATGCGGTGGTCGTCTCATTCTTGGCGTGGCTTTTCCCGTTCTCTCTACCGCTGATTTTGCCATTGGACCTCGCTTCTGTAAGCACTGTTTTGTGGTACTGAGGTGTTCGATTCTTGGTATCACGTTCTCACGCCTTGGTTTTGTCTGTCGGACGTGCGCAGACGGATTATCGTTCAAAATGCCTGGAACACACCAATGGCACGGTGATCATTGTTTGCGACAAGCCTCTGGCCTATGTGGATCACAACTTTCTCTTAACCTACTGGAAGACAGTGTATTGGACAATGTTCTGTTTGACATGGTCAGTCCCCCGCGCGAGTTATCAGATGCGATGCGGGCAAGACGGCGATTGACAGAAATGCGTATTGAAGGTTCACTATCCCACTCTTGCAATCATGGGTCCGTGCTGGGGACTTCCGCTCTGGCCGTCGTGTTTGGGCCGCTTGGAAGGATAATCTCATTTACTGGGGAATACTGGGAGGGGTGGGACTCGTTGTCCTAGTATACATACTCTTCGTATTGAAGATCAACAAGTAAGTAACTGCCAGTTCATTTAACTGCATCCATTAACAATCCACTTATCTTCAACATCGCGCAAAGAGACACTTTGCTCACAATGGGGATGGCAGCTGCGAACGCTTGGGGTCTCTTGCTCATCACTATCATGATGGGCTACGGCCTGGTGGAAATACCTCGGACCCTTTGGTACGATGCCAACACTACATGGTGTCTTCGATACATGGAGTTCATAGTGCCAAGCGTGAAAGAGAATATGGTGGATGCGGAAGCAGACATCTACGACATCGCTAGAGTAAGTTGGTAGTAATGGTGCTCATATGTGATCCTCTGGAAACATGTCTGATGCTCTTACGCCTTTAGCAAATTGCGATAGCGTCAAAAAAGATAGCAATGGATGATCCGTTGAGACCTTGGGTGGAAAAACTCATAAAGAAAGTACGTTTTTATGAGGAAGCGTTAGCTCGAGTGAACCTTAGCTGACCTCGCGTGTGTTAGTGTCCTATTGCATTGGAAGAGCGAAACTTGGAGCGAAATATTGATCAAGAAGAAATCCCGCGGAAGATCGATGAAGAGTATCTCGTGACGCTCCATGCTGCCATCAAGCGCGCGGTAAAAGTAAACGATCGCACGCAAGCGCAATATAGATTTGTCCTGCAAAAGGCCTTTCTATATCAAGACATTATTGAAAACTATAGGAATAGAGAGAGGTGAGCGGAATACCTGCCTGAAGTGCGAGAAACAATGCTCTCCACACTTGCTTAACGTATCCTCCACAGGAAGTTTGTTTCGACACTCATCAAAGTCAAGAATGATAAGTTTACGGATACCAAAATGAAAGCATGTATGAATCCTCACTCTGGGCTCCATCAAGCAATGCTGTTGACGCTGAAATCTCGATTCATCCAGATTGGTATTGGTATGTCTGGATCAAACCAAACCTTTTGCGAATGCTGAGCGTGATCGGAGCGCTAGCATCTCTGGCCGTGATATGGTCCGAATCTACATTTCAAGTTCAAAGCATTACTCTCTCGGTACCTGCGGCCATTTTGCAATCTCCCTATGTTGGCTACGCCGCAACTGAGGTAATTACCGATATTCACCCTGAGGCGATGTTTGTATGTACGGCGATTAACCCTGAACTGTGTTCCCCTATAATTCTAGCTCGTTGCAGTGGTGTTCATTCTATACATGTGTGTATGTGCGTACTCGACGCTTTTCAAAATCAAGATCATGGACTACTATCTTGTTCCGGAGCATCACACCGATGAGGGGAGTCTAATGTTTATCGGGAGTTATCTTTGGTAGGTGTAGCGATGTGGTATGCTTTTGCTCGAATCCACATTGACCTTTTCCCCTTACAGCAAGCTGACATTCCCGCTATGCTACAATTTCCTCAATATGGTGCAGGACGAGAAGAGTGTTTTCATTCAGGTTTGTTGCTCGCCCACAGATGCTTGTCTTCTTGCCGATTTCTCATACATGATACCCTCACCAGTACCAAGGAAAGGCTGTTAGTCTCACGCCGCTCTTGGGAGACGGATATAACAAGTGGCTTCCAGAAATAGTTTTGATCTTTGCCACCCTTACGCTGCTCAACTTACACGGACGATTGTTGCGACTCATGCAAATCAAACACTACTCGTATTCTGAAGCAATTGGACCACACATCGCAGAAATTGACGAAGGCCGACAGATTATCGAGCAGGGTATGAATTGCAATGGAAGTTGGGTGTTCTGCTTGGAAGAATTGATCGTCTGACATGTGCCTGACCGTATAACCCATAACCTTAGCTCGAGCTGTGGAAGAACGCAAGCGAACTGGTGGGGGCGGAAGTGATTCTCACTACTCTCACGATCTGTCAATTGTTGGAAGCCGGAGTCGGTCGAACCGCCCACGCACCACCAACACAAGAGACCTCCTAGCAAAATACAAGGGTCAAGGGGACACCTTCGTAGGAGACAACAGTGTCGCGTCCTCATCACAAGCACAATCTTCAACAGCACCGCCACCTGAGAAGCTTGCATCCGATACCAGGTCGTGGGTAACCTTCAAAACAACCAATCCGTTCAAAGGCTTTGGTGGTATGTTCGGGTCAAATACAGCCAATCCACCGGCAGGAAGCGGAAGTGGTGGTGGCAAATTTCAACGGCTGCAAGAAGACGTCGAAGCAGGCCGGAGCAGCGATGAACTCGGAGCTGGCGATAAAGGGTCGAGTAGCGGGCGGAAATTCGGACTTATGTCCGGAACAGCCGACACGACAAAGAGCACTGGCGGTGCAAAGTGGGGCTTTGGCGGTTCCGCTGCCGTCGGGAGCACGTCCGCAACAACACCTGCACAGGCCACAGATTCACGGAAGAATCAGGCTCCAGGAAGAGGAAATCCTCCAAAGAACATGTTTGACGATATTTGATACAATCAGGGCTATGCCCGTTCCGGCCTACCTCATCTCTCCCTCGACTGGCGACTATCACCAGTTACAAAATACGTTCAATATAGAGCGTCGCCTCCTTCCTCATCAAACGCTCCCTTCAGCTAATCGTCTCCCGCTTCCCACTATTTACATGTCTCGTTTTCGCTACCAGCGAAGCCCTTGGCAGTTTAGTCGTTCAGGTGGTCTTGCATATTACACAGCAAGTCGCGCCACACAGCGAAACCAGAGGCCCGGATAGCCAGTTGCACGTTTCCTCGAACCGCGGGCCGCAACAGTCGCAGGACGGGCCCGACCCGCCGATAGTTGTTGGAGGGCCTCGCGCAGTGCTCGACATTGGCGGTACCGCTTTGGGGCTCGTGATTGTTATTGGGTTATCAACAATTTTCCCGCTCGATTGCGACGGAGTAGGAACTGCTGTGATTGTGTTGGGGGGGTCCATGGTTGTTTTTTGTTAGTAAAATTGTTTGCAGGTGGGAAAATACCCCTGTTGAGAGTGTAATAATGACGCGCTGGGGTGGCGTGTGGCTTGCGCGCGGAGTTTGCTTGCATGTCCACACCGGAAACATTGAAGGTGTCCCCTGCTGCTGGTAGAGTAGCCCACAGATTAACCTCTCATCTTATGAACAGTCCAACTCTCCTATTAAAATTGTGAAGAACAGGGAATGGCCCGTCAATGGGTGAACACTCCATCTCGGGTGAGATGGTCTCCGGGTATTCTTGAAAGTAGTTGGCCCAGGGAAAAGAGTTCCCGCGGAGGCAGCAAGCAAAATGGCAAAATGTAGAGTCATGATGCTCAAACTTTGTGCAAGCTGGTTCTAGAACCGACTTGTTAAGTGACTCCGTCATTGTTGACATGGCTTGTGGCGTCAAGTTCCGGGCAGCTTCTCCAAGTAGAGGGCGTGATGACCAGAACTCCGCTAGATTGCAACTCTTTGACAATCCAAGCATTCTTGGCCTTTCGCGTGGTTTAACTCCACTACGGACAACGCGGATTTACCTAATTCCGACTGTGCCAGCGAATGCGGTAATAAGCTTCCAACAGTCTGGAAGCCGGAATGTCAAAAGCCCTCAAAGTTTCGTATATTGTATCTTTTTGCGTGATAGTCCGCTTGGATGTGATCCATTCAGTGTATCACTGAATGATGTCTTCAAAGTTTTGTATGGCAGTATGAACATTTTGCCGTGGGATGGTAGTCATATGTGATCCATTCAGTGTGTCGTGATGTTTTCAAAGTTTTGTATGGCAGTACAGTATATACATTTTGTCGTGGGATGGTAGTCCTATGTGATCCATTCAATGTGTCATCTCCTTGCAACGACGTGGGGGAGTTGGATCATTGCCGCATGTGAGTTCGAGTGAGTCGGACCGGTAAAACCTTGGCATCTCTACCTTCGCGGCTTTGCCTTGCTTTTGCCGTCAAAAGACAATAGTCCGAACAGGAAACTACGGAGTTCGGACGCGAAGATTTGGAGGGTTTCCAGTCCGTCGTGGAACTTTGGAACGCGGTGCCAAGCCACAAAGGAGCCGAGTGCCTGGTATGTTCGCGTCATCCACCATGTTTCACAATTTCGAACGATATCGCGAAAATTCTCAGGGCAGCAGTTTGATTCTCATTGGTCCATGGATGAGGCTTACCGGGCGTGCGGCACTGAACCTTGTTTGGGCGCGTGTACCTCACACTCCCCACGATTCCAAGTGTGAGAACTTGGGTTGGTTCATTGACGCGGAGTCGCGTGAAAACCCAAACTTGGGGATTTAGAGTGCACGGCCGGGGCACCCACACCATCCAGCGTCGGACCTTAAAGAACACTTCTGTAAAAGGGGCAATTTCATATAATATTCGTTGCCCTCGACTCTCACCCCTTCCTTCACTTCACATTCCAAGTTTGCACACTAAACAACACATCGAAACATGAAGCTTCTTCCACTGATCTACGGAGCTCTGTTGGCTTTTGGAGCAGGCGTCGATGCCCAGAGGAGACTGGTCGGGCGGATTCGTGGGTTCGGGTCCAGAGTGACGGGCGGAGGAGAAGTCAGACCAGTCTACCCCAAGGACAACGCGGAGTTGATCAAATACTTGGAAGACTCTAGACCCCGCGTCATCTATCTGAACAGAATGTACAACTTTGTCGGCTCTGAAGGCCGGAAGACGGAAGTGGGCTGCCGCCCGGCGTCCAACACCTGCCCCGCTCGGGGGCAGGATGCCATCAACGCTGCGTCCAACTGGTGTGGGGACGCACCCAAGGTCAATGTTGGTCAGTTGATGTGATGCAAGCATTTCTGCAACCGCCGCTTGATACGTGAGATTAAACATTGGCTCCTTTCTCACAGACTACGATGTTGCTGGCACCAAGGCCATCAACGTTCAGGGCCACAAAACGCTCAGAGGCATTGGGCGGAATTCCGGGCTTCAAGGCAAAGGCTTGAGGATTATGGGGCCGAACGTCATTGTCCAGAACATCCACATCATGGATCTCAACCCGCAATACATTTGGGGAGGAGGTAAGCTTGATTGCGAATACTCCCACTCTTTCAATTGATTGATGGCCATATGTCCCAAAGATGCCATCTACATCCAAGCCACGAACGGCGACTTTCTCATTGACCATAACCGATTCAGTCTTATTGGCCGTCAAATGATCGGAACCGCCACTGCAGGCGGCTCGCGCCGAATCACCATCTCCAACAACCACTTCTCGGGAGCGTCACCTTGGTCGGCCTCGTGCGACGGCAAGCACTACTGGACGATGCTTTTCCTGGGCACAGATGACAAGATCTCCTTCCACGGCAACTTGATCGAGAACACCAGCGGGCGTGGTCCCAAAGTTGGTGGTCCCGAAAGCAGCAAGGGCAACCCCAGCGTCAGAATCCATGCCGTCAACAACTACTGGCGGGACGTGAGCGGCCACGCATTTGACGTCTACAAGGGCTCCGTGGCTCTCATCGAAGGCAACACCTTCCAGAATGTTAAGACAAGTGTCATGCTTGACGGCGGATCCGTTTTCATGCCAGCCACCAACAAAGCCTGCTCGCTGAACAGATTGTGCGTTGCCAATACCGGAGCGACCACGGCGGACCCCAGCAAAGTCTCTGTTTCAACCGTTGGGAGACAATTCACAACCGAGGGATACGGGTCAGTGACCTCGGCAGCGCGTGCCAAAACCTGGATCAACAGAAATGCAGGTCCTGGCCACATCTAAGTCACTACTACACAGACAAGTCCACATCTTTTCTGCCACAGCATATAGAAACCACTCCTGAGCACTTGTACATAGAACTGACGCCTAGAGCGCAGCTGGGCGTACTTGTAGAGCTTCTTTAGATAGAAACGTTTAGAATACAACTCGTGTTTATACCACCGTGGCACCATTGGTGCATCATCCAACTCGCGCCAGCGGGAGGAGGACCAAACTGTGCAGCGGAATAGCAATCGATGGGCATCTTTACCGCCTCTGCATATGCACTGCAGATGAGCAGATGAACCTTTGCGATGCTGAAGAGCTTTGCTGAGAGGCGTCTCCTGAACGTTGTATTGTCTACGATGAAAGGCTCCGAGTCTCCGAGTGTCTGTTTCTCCAAAGCCATCGCGTTTAGCTTAATGTTTAGGAAATCGCGTTTACGAAATGTTTCAGACAATTCGCTTATTACAGTGCCGAATCCATCCTGTGTTGCTCCGGGATCTCTCTCGTCGTTTCGATCAACTTCCACGCATCACACGCACTAACTGTATATGCAAGCGCAACATGTCTGCAGCGCACACATCCCGCTTTTGCAAAGATCCCATTGTGTGGATTGATCTTGAGGTGCATTTGACAGCTGTGCACAGCGTCTCCAATGTGACAACCCTCGAACTTACCTCCCTTTTCCTTGACCCAGATGACGGGTCTGGATCTCGCCAAGGGTCAGTCACCAGCAGCAACACACGATCAGCAAAGATAGTGCGCGGCTAATGGACGAAAATATCGCGTGCTGCACAGACCAGATTATCGAAATCGCATGCATAGTCACGGATGGCGACTTGAACGTCGTCGCTGAGGGTCCGGACCTGGTGATTAAGGCCAGCAAGAAACTATTGGACGGAATGGACGACTGGTAAACTATCTGACGCTGGCGCGAATGAGATAAAGGCAGAATCTCATGGCCAAACACAGGTGCAAGGAGCACCACGGTGGCTCAGGCTTAACGAAAGCATCTCTCAACGCAACCCACACAACATCAACAGCCGAAGCCGCCGTGCTTTCTTTCATACAACAGCACGTTCCCGGAGGACGAGTAGCGCCGTTGGGAGGCAACTCAGTGCACGTTGACAAAATGTTTTTGCAGAAGGAGATGCCAAAGTTGGTTGATTTCCTGCACTACCGCATTATTGATGTCAGCACGATCAAAGAATGTGTTCGCCGGTGGCTCCCGAGAGTTGCGGGGGATGTGCCGCCCAAAACGGGGGCACATCGCGCCCTGGAGGATATCAGGGAGAGCATTGCTGAATTGAAGTATTATCGAGAGAAGGCGTTTGTCAAAGCGTAATACGAACTCGTTGTGCCCATGATGATCTTGAGCTTTTGCGGACATATACTCGTAACTCCCTGTCAATCAAAGGGAGCTCTGCAGTGGTCTTTTTCTCATCTGTTATCCGACGCCGACCCTCAGGACTTCTAACCAGGGATTTGTACAAAAGCGTGGAAAGATCAAGTACACGTCATTTCCTGTGGTTGTCAATATGATACCGTAGTCGTCTCGCTGTGATCGCGCGGTACCCGACAGTGTGGAAGCCCTGAAACAGCACGTCGTGAACTGGCCTGTCATTGTGAGACTGTCATTGTGAGAGCCCTGAAACAGCAGGATGTGACTCAAACCGACACTGGGACTGACAAGCTCTCTGGCATGGTGCCGTTCGTCCTCGTCCTATTAAAGGCCCACGGACTGTTGCCAGCCGATCACAAAGCGACATCGGATACCTGTAACTGTGAGGCAGTAGGACAACATGCCAAACGAGATCCCACTCGTCGTCGTCGATCGGATCTTGGACTACGTGTGGGATACTCTCGTCATCCACCTCGACACGCCGTTCTACCTCTCACTTCTGCTCATCAACAAAGCGTTCAAGCATGCGGTGTACAGACGTCGCAAATATCTCATGATTGCGCAGGCAGTATATTTGCGAACATCGGATAAACGCACGAAGCTGTATTCACTCCGAGATCCTTTTCAAAATCCGTACAATTCGCCTCTCGAAGTATTGGCCCTTCTTGTTATGGGAGCGGCGCACGATCCATCGAGGCAGCAACACCTCGGAAACTTGCTTCGCACGCATTCTCAGAGAATCAATGATTTACTGCCCATTTCAGATATATCGTGTTCGATGCTGAAGGAAGGTGGTGATGCGTATGCCGCTTGTAGAGTGAGTTCACCGAATCTAGTACCCGCCACGGAAAAGACATATGTCTTCTTAAAAAACGTCTGTGGGATCAAAGCGCAAAAAATTTGGGAATACGGCATGTTGGCATGTGAGCATGTTGGGAATACGGCGCATACGTTATATGCAACTCTCTACTTGATCGATCTTGATGCTTCGACGGAAGCTTGCTATTGCAAAATGGTCAGCATCTCTCATTACTGGTTCCCTAAGTGAAATCAGTCGATTATGTAGCATGCACCTTTCCTGTACATATGAATACATTCTTTTTACGCAATTGTGCCAACGAGCGCAAAGGGTTTTTTCTTTCCAACGACAAAGCATATCTTGAGTCACACAAGGATCTGCTATGACGCTGATCAACTCGCCCGTTAGTAGGCATCAAATCTGTTCCGCCAATCTTCATGGATCAAGCGGACGGATGTAGCACCTCTCAGGTATTCTCACAGTTAGAACGGTTGATAGAAGAGAAGCGCAGGCAAAAGCACCCATAGCTTGTAGGCACTGGCAAACGCCCGGCTGATGAACATGAGAGAAGGCTCACGCATGGAGTTTTGTGAGGTTAACGTGAGAAACTACCCAGGATGCGCAGCAAATGGCGAGTTCAAGCACGCATCTCGAAGATCATGTAGTCCTCATGTATTTAGACCAATATGCGCACGAATCTTCGATATCAAAGCCCGCTTTATGAATTGTTCTCTTGCCAGACTTCTCACATTCTGTAATTTGCAAAATGATGACATAAAATGATACTTAGTCACTGAGCCCGACATCGTGACAGAGACAGAGTCACCCAAAGCACACCTTCATATAAACAGCTCCGTCAATTTTCTCCGCATCAAGGGCTTTGCCCAAATAATACAACGTATCGTCAATTGCATGGTCCTGCGCAACAAGATCAAACAGCCTACATGAATGAGGACAAAATCGTCAGTGACAGAAGCACGTACGATGAGCGCAAATGGGCACAGAACGATACGCAACTGGTTGTGAACGACAGACGCGCCGGAAAGAATTTCGTCCACGTCCACGTCGGGCTGTGCTTGAATTTCAACAATCTGCGCGGCTACTTCCGCGTTCTTCTGCTGGACTGTTTCGATGCTCGCCCGAATCTCATTCTGCAAACATGATTGCAAATATCAGTGTCGGGCAACAAAACCTGCAATTGCGAGGAAGCATGCAACAAGCTGATTGCACAATGCCCTTCATCGGACAGTACCTCATGAGCGGCAGCATTCTTCAGAGCCGTTGAAATCTGCGCTTCTCCATCCTCAAGCCGTTTGTTGACATCAAGCAACCGCTCAATGTCAGGCGGCAACGAGGCATTCAGTTCGCGTTCTTTCTGTCGCAGTCTCGACTTTAGAGCCTCACGAATGGTAGCCATTCGCGCCATGCGATCATCGACAGCTGACTGATACGCTTGCGTATCTATGGATGCGGCAAGGGGTTTGTGCGGTACCGGGGGCGCAGCAGCGGGTGACGGCTTTGACTGGGGTATTCTTTGTTTTTGTTGCTGTGGCTGTTGAGGGTAAGACTGTGGTTGTTGCTGTTGATGTTGGGGATGCGGGGAATTGTTGGCACTGTTCCGGTTTGCCGCATAAGATGGGGGAGGCGGGGGTATCGGTGGCGGTTGATTTGACATTGATGACGATGGTGGCGGAGTTGCGTGGCGACGGGGGTCGGGCATAGCAAGATGTTGCGTTGGAGAGGTGTATTGTGGCGGGGGCTGGTGATTATAATTTTGCTGCGGGGGCGGAGGTGGCGGAGGTGGTGTATGTTGTTGTTGCCGAGATTGGTGTTGCGGTTGTAATTGCGGCTGGGGTTGTTGCAATCGCCCCGAATCTTGATACGGTTGATTGCCGGAGGTCCTCGACGGTTGTTGCTGCTGTTGTTGCTGTGGCGGACCGGAAAATCCTGGTGCCTGATAATTCTGTTGAGGCGCGGGAGCTGCGTTGCTCGGTTTGGTATACACGGGCGGCTCCTGGGCAAAGACTTCCTGCAGTACGCGCACGAATTGAAGTAAGGTCGACTCCTGTTTACCAAAACCAGCGGAAAATGTAAGGAAATGAGAGTTCTCATGATAAAAACCCATTCCTTTCACACCTCAGTGTTCATATGCCAATAGGCCAAGTACGGATGGTACACCTTCCCGCTCAGGTCGACGTGTTTACTCGCCCGAACGAGCATGGTGGACGTTGGCGTTACGAAGCAGATTGGCGGTTGCGCGGGATAACCGTGTGGTACCCACAAAGCGACGGGAATGTTGTAGGTGATGTTGCGGAAACTAATGGGTACAGTACCGTGCATGCAAAGAAGGACGACAGTGCGACCATCTTCATGAGCTGGACAGGTGACGATATGTCTCAGCACTTGCTCCACTTGCTTCCCACAGAGGTTGCTCCGCCGAAAGCGGAGGTGTGAACTTACTATATGTGTCCGTCTTGGGCGCCAGGCCATTATAATTGACAAGCACAGCGTCCGCATCGCGAAATACTCGGTCTCGTTGCTGATACTGCTTAAAGTTCATAATGCCCACTCATGAGGATGCCACTTCCCACGCATAAACGTATGTACCGCGTTCTGTGGCGGGACGGAGACAGACAAGAGCAAAGCACGCACCGGCCCCAGCACGCCTCTCAACCAATTCCGTGTAGCGTCCATGTCGGTTCGCCAACAAGCCTCTAGCAAGGCAACAGTCTCGGGTGGTTACAATTAGTGTCAGAGAAAGTTCCTGAAACTGTGAAGATGACATGCCAAAAGCTGGCGGCCGCCGACGTGGCATTGAGGAGCAGTGGCCGATCCTGCTAGCGGGGCGACAGAGCTACACGTGATATAAAGTACGTCAGCAACGTTTGGCTCGAATGCGAGTGCCTACTTCTAGTTCGTAGCGTTCGAAAGAGTCGACGCAAAGCAACGGGATTTGCTGCAAAGTCATCCTCGAAAAACTGTCGATCGGAAGGACAAAGGGGACAGTTTTATAGCGTCCCTCAACGAGCTCACTCGTCTCCCCGCATTGTAGAAAGCAAATTCAGAAAGCGTATATCCATTCAACATGTCACTGCTTGCGCGACTCTCGGGCACAATCCGGCACTTCACCCCGACCCCGACATTCCTCTCCGTCTTCCCCACCACACCACTCGCCACCCTGTCACAACAACGATTCTACCGCCGACACACTTACGAAACGCTCTCCCACCCCCACGGCACTGGGCGATCTGTGCAGACGACCGGCGACCGGGCCACGCAGGCGTATTTCCGTCTCCGCGACGTTGTGCAGGAGTCAAAGCTGCGAGAAATTGTCCGTGCCCAGGATCGATTCGAGAGGAGCACGGACAAGCGGAGGCGAAAGAGGAAGGAGAAGGAGTGGAAGGCTTACATGCGAGTGGTCAAAAAGAGAGTTGCCGTTGCGTTTGATCTCAAGAACAGGTTCGTATTTTGGCGAAAATCTCAGCGAATGCAGCATGTTATGAGGCATGGGAAGATGCGCGGGAGGATCGAGCGATATCGTTGCAGTGATTATCGCGCTTGGTACCTTCGAGCAGGGTGGAAAGGGGGCGTAGTGCACACCAACTTCTGGGCATCTCCACTCACAGGAATCTTCTTTTCTTACATGCAGAACAACGACGGCAAAGAGATTATACGACGATATTTGAACAAAACCAAGATACAAGCATTATACAACATAATCAAGTGGAAGCGACATGATAATGGGATGACACAGATCTGAATGGAGGCAGAAAGTTGACATTCCCCATCTCAGATTCCGGAAGCCTGTTGAGGCAACGATAGTAGTGTCTGGTCATTTACAGCCAGCTTCCAAAGGGACCTAGGATGGCATCTGGAAATAGACCACAATTAGACCTTGTTGCCATTCAACCGCGAGCAAGTGAGGGATCCATACCTCTGACGCTATCGATGTACTGGCACGGCGCCCAATATATGTAGTAATTCGACTTCTCCGTCGGTCCCAGCTGCAGAACCAGGATGTGGTATTCCGGGTGGCCCTTGATGGGTTCCGACTGCACGCCCTTTATGGAGCCCATGCCCACCTTCTGTGTCCGTTCTAGAGAATGTATTCCCGGCTGTGAGAAGGTTGCATCGCTATGGGTTTTCGGGTAGTCTGCCGGGGCTTACCATTTGTTCCGATCCAGAGTTGGTCAAGCTCGAGTTTGAATGTCAATCGCACCTTTTCCCCCCGTGAATTAAGCATTGAACGCAACCCATTCGGGGGGAGAGGGCTCTTTATGCCCAGAATACCAGGTTCCGCGTCGTCTGGTCTCCCCTTGTCGAGCACCTTCTTGTGCTCAGTCTTTTCGCAAAGTGGTGTCTTTACAATGGCTTAGTTGGATAGGACACAGTAGTCAGCGTCGGAGCCTTCACCAGTGTCGCAAGCTGAGTTCATCACTCACGTTGATGTTTTGTCAGCACGGGGGCAGTCGTCGCCGCCGCAGCAAGGTTTACAATATCCTCCACTGAAGGAAAGAAGCTCTCATCAGACTGCGATTCTGCACCGTTTCTGGTCTCGCGTAAAAGCCATACCTTTGCTAGCCATTAGCAGCACCTTGATACCATCCACAATTCCCGCGTCCTTGACGGTCTGCTCGTTTTTCAACATTCCCTTATACAGCAGCTTCTGCATGTTGGCATGCACGCCCGTCGCTTCTTCCACTTTGACCTTCAGTTCCGCAACGGTGGTAGACTGCAGGACCTCAAATTCGTGGGTGCTTTTGCCGTGCGTAAGACGAAAACGGACGGTTGGGTCTGCATCTTCCGAAGCTAATTTGCAACGTCAGTTGGAGTGGATGACCGACAGCGCAGGGACCGTAGAAGACAGGGTAGGGACCAACCAGCACGTTTCCTACCGCGTTTGGTACAGGTGTTGCCATCTGGAGGTTGAAGTGCGGGAGTTGAGGATGTAGCGTCTGCTGCTGATATCATTCTGAGACGGTGGGTCTGTGGTGTTTCGGTAATTGAAGTTGTATTTGAGGGATTGTGTGGAGGTGGAAATGGGGAGAAGCGTGGTGAGGTGAGTTTAATTAGCACGCTGACCAACCAGTCGCGCATCAAGTCGTTTCCGCGTCAGAAGAAACCAGAAACAGGCCTTGCACTACAAGTAAAGCATGGCAAACGGAAGTGAGCGATCTAGATAGTCAATGGACAGTGTACATCTTGCTTGAAATCGTACCAGTGGCTGAAGAAAAGTCAAAATGTTTCACTGCTTCGTTGGCCGAAGCATATTCAGAGTTTGGCAACCCGAGTACTCAAATGGCGATAGGTGCTCGTTAATGCGGACTGGAGCACCGGAACCAAACTCCCAGTGCTCCTGATGAGTCTTTTTAACCCACTCTCATTGTTCGGGAAGGAGACATGTCTCGCATCAATCATCCTTTCTGAGACACGTCACTCGAAAAATGACAGTATCCAAAGTAATGAGAGAAAAGTGTCAATCGAGGCGGAAGTTGCTTGTTGCCATGGAGCGCGTTGTTCGCGGTCTCGACATCCGCGAATGCTAACACCGACCACAGGCGGGAGATCACCACCGGAATTTCCGATACATTCACACTCAGAAATGTCTACCGCAGCTCTTGAATCCCTCGCTCGCTGGGCTGTGCCCATTGGTGCCCTTGTCAGCGGTCTCCAGTACAGCATGTACAATGGTATGTATGTTTGTCGTGAGTGATATATTGGGGTCTCGGAAGAATAGACGAATGAGGAAAGTGTGCAGGAGAATTAGTCGACTTGAAATGAGGAGGAACGAGACTAGTGGAATGCTCAAAAGTAGAGCGCCTATAGCTCATCCAAAATGGAAGTCTGAGCCTCGTT
Organism: Powellomyces hirtus; assembly: GCA_025526995.1. Taxonomy (NCBI): domain Eukaryota; kingdom Fungi; phylum Chytridiomycota; class Chytridiomycetes; order Spizellomycetales; family Powellomycetaceae; genus Powellomyces; species Powellomyces hirtus. Next base: position 1,153,176 of record JAHLKG010000002.1, read on the forward strand.
CTCACCTTTGCCAATCCCATAGTCGAAGGTGGTCAACGAGCCGTGATCTTTGACCGTCTGCGAGGAGTTATGCCCGTTGTCGTGAACGAAGGCACGCACTTCCTTGTGCCATGGTTGCAAAAAGCCGTTCACTTTGACGTCCGCACCAAGCCACGCAACATTTCCACCACGACCGGATCCCGAGACATGCAGATGGTCTCCCTGACCCTCCGTGTGTTGCACCGCCCTGAAATCTCCCGCATTCCCAACATTTACCAGAACCTCGGCACCGATTACGATGACCGAGTCCTGCCGAGTATTGGAAACGAAGTGCTGAAGAGCATCGTTGCCCAGTTTGATGCTAGTGAGCTGATTACCCAGCGTGACCAGGTATGTGTCTTGGAGCTATGATGGAGAGAACTGCCGGGCATGAAGAGTACTTTGGAATCTCAATCTGACCCCATTCCGTTTTTCCATGTTTTGTAGGTCTCCCAGCGAATCCGTGAGGACCTCCTCAAGCGTGCCAGCGAATTCAACATCGTCTTGGAAGACGTCTCAATCGTATGTCCCGTGGTCTACTCGCGGGTTGCAGGTGGTCGTTGTACTAATCCGATCCCCTTCATGCACAGACACATCTGACATTCGGCAAAGACTTCACTGACGCCGTCGAGCAGAAGGTGATTGCCCAGCAAGAAGCCGAGCGTGCGCGATTCGTCGTCGAGAAGGCCGAGCAGGAACAGCTCGCCGCCATCATCCGCGCCGAGGGTGAATCCCAGGCAGCCCAGCTCCTTTCCAACGCGTACAAGAAGTCCGGACAGGCCCATCTTGAGCTCCGCAGAATCGAAACCTCCAAGGACATTGCTACCTCCCTGTCCACTGCTAGGAACGTCACTTACCTGCCGTCGAACCGGGGAGCAAACAACGGCACCAACATGCTGTTGAACCTTGGCCAGTAAAGTGTTAGCCGAACAGCATAGCCATTCCGTTTTATTTTCCCTCCCGTTCCCCTCCGTTCTGAAGCAGTTCAGGTAGAAATAGCTATCTTCTACACTTCTTTACATAGCGCTCCACAGCGCAATCTCTTTGGTCACGAATATACATATCTTTTACATCCACCATTGATTGCAGCGGAGATAGAAAGAGCTTTGGAAGCATGTTATGGAAGCATTACAATAAAAATAAAAGATGGATCTGCTATGTATATATGCGATACTCTCCACTATCCATTGGTGCGGGTATGGGAATGAGCGGCACTGGCGTGGTCTCCTTTGGGTGTCCGTGGAAGTGTGAAGGATCTTTATATTGCAATCTGCCTCGCTCTTATGCCGGAAGCGAGGGCGACTGGAGGGATTTCGCATGATTCCTCCTCATCAGATCTCGATGGTCCGAGCTCAATCCCCTCATCGGCCGGGTTGACCATGTTTTCCATCGTCTCATCCACACCGCCCCGGAGCGCCAGCACGACATTGCCGACATACACGACAGCGGGGTTGGCCACACCTTCATCTGCCACAATCCTCTCGATGGTTTCGACTGTCCCGGTGACGACGCGTTGCTCGCGCCACGTGGCCTTCTCGACCACCGCGACGGGCGTGTGTGGCGGGTAGGCCGCCTCGTCTCTGAGTGTCGCAACGAGCATGCTCATACGGTTCATGCCCATCATGATGACCAGCGTCCTGCGGGGCGTGAAGCGCGGAATGGTGGGAACGCGTCCCCCTTGGCCTCGTCCCGTGATGACCAGGAACTGATCCGCCAGTCCACGATGAGTCACGGGAATCAGGGCCGACTCGGCGGCTGCGATGCAGGAGCTGATGCCGGGAACAACGGTGATTTGGGACTCTGAGATTCCGTGCGAGCGGAGATAGAGGACTTCCTCTCCACCGCGTCCAAACACGAACGGGTCTCCACCCTTCAGCCGACAAACGACCAGTCCAGCGTGCGCGTACCGCGCCATCCACTCGTTCGCATCCTTTTGCGCATCATCACTTCGATTCCGTGTTGTTCGTGGCAATTTCAGCAGTTTTCCGCGGACCATGGCCAGGATTTTTGGCGAGACCAGCAAGTCGGATATCACGATATCAGCGTTTCGAATGGCTCCATGAGCACGCATAGTCAGAAGTCCTGGATCCCCTGGCCCGGCGCCGACGAGTGTACATGTGCCTGTTGGGAGACGGTGCTTGGAGGGAAGGTGCGACAGGAGCATGCGGATGTGGTGTTGGAGTTGGAAAGGGAGAAGAGAGAGGACCAGAAGGAGGAAGGTGGTTATTGGGGTGGCCCTGGTAACGGGTTTTGTGGAGTCGACGACGGAGGCGGACTGTGGCCCTGGGGAACGTGGTGGGGGCATTTTCCAGGATATATGTAAGGTAGAAGGAGAATCGACTGGAGGGAGCAAAGGTCGACCAGGAACGAAAAGGGAGACTGAGCAACGACGAGGAAGACGAGGAAGACGACGACGACGACGACGCTTCAACGCAAGCAACCGAGAGACAAGTGCAGATGAAGCTATAAACCAAAGACTGGCCGAACGCCGATAGCAGTTGGGAAGAACTTAAATTTAGAAAAAAAAAAAGAAGAGGGGGAAACCCGCAATGGCGAATATATAATCCAGAAGTGTGGGGGAGGAAAGTGTGAGGGAAACGATCACGCCTTAATCTATCATCTCTGTTTCTCACGATTGCGCCATTTAAAAAGCGCGTCGCGTGCGTTGAAATCAAATCAAGTCAGCCGTCCTAGATGTATTATAGAGATTAAACTCGTGTGCCAAAATGATAGCGATAATAAATGCATACCGTGTGTATTCGAGTTCATCGTGGAAGAATCTTATCAACCTATGAAGATAGCGCGCATTGTTACTCATGATACTGGGCGACGTTACGCCGACGTACGTTCGAACATGCTTCCCGCTGGGAGATAGGAGGATGTTTGCCGGGTTTCCATCGAGGTCTTGTGGCTCCCAGTGTCTCCCCGCGGGAGATAATACTTGCTGTGTATGTTATTACAATCCATCGACACGGGAAGGTAGATAAGTCTACCGGCTCGCAAGACGATTCTACTAATGTCATAAGGAGCACACCCAAGGGCGTCCCAAGGCCGCTGCTTGCGACACTGAGGCCAAAGTGGCCGCACATCTCATTACCGTCCCATTACCAGATTCTTGGACAAGACGTCGGCACTGTTGTAGTTCGTGCCCGCGTGCTCAACAAACGGTTTTGCGGTGGCCTGAAGACCTCAACTCATCCCGCCAAAGTGGTTTAGTGGCGGCGCACCATCACGTTGTGCCGTGAGGGAAACAAGGCCAAAAAGTGAATCCTAAAAGCGGTTTCAGAAGCGTCTTTGGATGACAAGTGACGGACACCAGGAGAGTAACAAAATGTCAAAATATGAATGCCAAAGGGCGGAATCGAACCGCCGTCCTCACGGCCACAACGTGATGTGCTGCCACTATACCACTTTGGCCTGTGATGTGTGATGTGACTTGAGGTCGTCTGATTCCAACGAAGCGGTTTATTGAGACCTCCGAAGCTTGAAGTGTTTCCGTCTTTCTTTTGAAATGCAAACGCTCGAATCAACATTCAGCAATGACTCTCCCCACCAGTGGAAAAGAGCGACGAACCGCCCGCCGCACGGCAATATATTATCTGATAAAAGCCGCCACGGTAGCTCCTCTCGTCACTGACGACAGAGATGGCAAAACTTGGGCCTGCTGCAACTCGACCTTTACGACACACCCAGACATTAGTCGGCATGTACAGTCACACCATGCCGCAGAGATTGCTGCTCTTGAAGGCACCTATCTCACTTGCCCGCCGCCTCCAACATCAACGGCGGACGCGGCTAAACAGCCGACCACCACCTTGTCAGACTTCCACTCCCGCCGAGCGGCTAAGGGCTCTTCCGACCCCATAACCCTCCAATGCACCTGCCCGCCCGCCACAGGTCTCGTCTTGCTGTTCTACAAATACGCACCGATACCCTCACCCACGGCCCTCGCGGCGCACCAACACTCGTTATGTACGTCGCTCGGATTAGCGGGCAAGCTCCGCATCTCCCCGGAAGGAATCAATGTGACACTTGCTGGATCCACGGCCGCTGTGGAGCAGTATATGGACGTCATGAGCAAAGACAAACTGCTGCGTGGGTGTGCCCTGCAGTCCACCGATGAAGGATGGGAGAAACGTAGAGAGCTGTTCTTCAAACCATCAGAGGGCTGCGTGCACGTTTTTGATGGCCTGAGCGTCAAGGTCGTGGATGAAGTCTGTCCATTTGGCGTAAAAGGATACATCCCCAACGACCTCTTGCACCACGAACCCGAACGCACCGCTCACCATCTCGCGCCGTCCGAATTCCACGCCCTTCTGACCCACGCGACGGCTAATCCGGCCACCCACGTCGTCCTCGATACCCGCAACCACTATGAAACCCATCTTGGACATTTCGAGAACGCTGTCCTGCCTCCCATCCGCAAATTCTCGTCTCTTCCGGCATATGTGAATGCGAATCAGCACCTGTTTCAGGGAAAGACGGTGCTAACGTATTGTACGGGCGGAGTGCGCTGCGAAAAGGCAGCGAGGTGGATTGGGGATCATGTCCAGGGTGTGGAGAAGGTGGTGATGCTGGATGGTGGGATACACAACTACCTGGAATGGGTCAAGGATGTTGAGCGACAGAAGCAAGTTTCGACCGAGCAAGATCATGTCGAAATTGAAGACAAGGACAGCTCTTCGGCACTGGCCTTCACCAATCTCTTCAAAGGGCGCAACTACGTGTTTGATGCCCGACAAAGCCTTGCGCCAGGTTCCTCAACGCCAGTGACTGTGTGCAAGTTCTGTGGCACCACCACGGGCGTGTATGCCAAGTGTGCTCGTGCAGGATGTCATCTGATGGTCACAACGTGTGACGCTTGTTCCCAGTCGGAACCAGCGGTGTTCTGCTGTTCTGCCTGCAACAAAAAGCATGGTGCGAATGATGAAGGTGTAAAACCGTCATTAGATCATGGGATTAGGTGGATGTGTACTTGTGAGACGGAACGACGAGAGAGATTGTTCAAGAGGGCTGAACCATACTAGTTAGCAAACGTGAATGGCGTTGCACTTATCAGTTTGACTTTTTGGAATACGTATATTTCGTGTATATAAAATAGATAGAGCGTTTGCGTGACCCCCATCAGGATCCCACAAATATGAACAACCAGTGAACGAGCATCAGAAGACCGCCTGTCATTGTAGAGCAGGCAACCCCTTCATCTACAATCGTCGCTTCTTCTTTGGCCTGCATCCTGCGAATCTCACTGGCGTAGAATCCGACAACCTGACCACCTTCCAACCAGCAGCCAACACAGCTCTGAACGCCTGATCACGTCCAGGTCCAAATCCTTTGAATTTGAGATGCACGCCATTATCCATGACTTCACGTCTCACATCCACCGTATGATAGACTTTGGCCTTCTCGTTCCCCTTCTTCTCGGGCAAAGTCAGCGCCTTTTCTGTCAGGTATGCTACAGTCTGGTAGCCTGCATCGCTGGTCCCACGGGCGGCTTTCTTGAGCTTCAAGTTGCCCGCGGATGCCTTTGTGAGAATCTTTCCCTCGGGTGTGGTGAGGGTTGCGACTGTGTTGTTCTTGTTGGCGAGAATGTGCAGGGTGATATGGTGATCGGGCTGCGGGTGGAGCATCGAGTCCATGAATTCTCTGCTGCCAAACGCCCGGCTAGCAACCGAGTCCGGCTTTTTCTGATCGCGTCCTGAGCTGCCGGATGGGGCCCATTTCCCTAATCCAAGAGTCCGTTCGGCTGGGTTGGCCTTCTCTCGACTTCGCAGCGAGGAGAGCAGCTGTTGCATAGCTAGATTCTTGTTCGGCTTGGGTTGGAGAATTTCGTCCAATGGGCTCCGAAGTTTCTTTTCTGGTTCGGCAGCGGTGCCGGGAGTCGATGACGGGGTGGCGGCGGGTGATTGGGGTTTGTTGGTCGAGTCCGAGTCGGAGGGGTCGGATGCAAATGTGCGGGCGCGGAGGAACAGGTGGGATGTTGCTGAATATGTCGGAGTGCGGAGAGATGTGATGTGCCATGGCCGTGCGGGCCGGGCCAGGAGCAGCCGGGAGGAAGTGCCTGCCGGTGGCATTACGTTCGGTATTGATGCTACGTTTCCAAATTCGCAATTTGCCCAGTGGTCTTCTGTCCTTTGTCGTCGGGTTTTCGCAGGTGGGGGCGTGGCTGGGTTGGTTGGTCTGGCTGGACGGAACAAGTGCATCCAGCCAGTGGTGTCACGTGCGTCAGTATCTCGGACGGGTCCGAACGGAATTGACAGGACTGGAAGGCGTGCCCCGATTGACAGGTTCCATTTGACATTGGCCATTGCATTCCGCTACTCCTTCTCAGCTGCCTGCACAGTCAAACGAATCGTGCCCCAACGACACTAAAACCCCTCCCAGGCAATGTCCTGATTGACGCACACTCGGCCTCCTGCGCAAGCAAATGACTGTCATCACCACCGCCCACCAGCTCGCTCCGCGGCGCCGGGAGCAACCGCACACAACCCAGCAAACCGCCACCAAAGCTCTCCTGACTGCTCTTCTCACCCACCTCTCCCCACGACCGAAACCACTGTCCGCGCGAGCTGTTGATGTGGCGTATCGACAGGTTACGAACCACAATTATCAGCATACGAATGAGCATGTTATTGCGAGGCGATATGAGGGGTAAGTGGAGCGTTGAACGAGCTGCCAACAAGGGAAGAATATTGATTTGCAAGAAAATGTGATTCGCAACATAGATTGTGTGAGAAGTTTCAGATGCATGGACAGACGGCCACTGCGGATGCGTTGAACAGATGTCTGGGTCGGCTAAGTGGGGCTCCGGGTTTGATGGTGGTATGTCTCCCGACCGTCCAAGCCGTATCCTCCTCCAATGATTGGCATATCTTGTCTCTTACGAAACAAGAAAACTGACATCGAGCTGATTTGTTCTAACTGCCCTCTTCGGATAGATCTACGACGTTCTCCGCATCCTCCTCGAAACCTCCGTCTCCCCCACGCACAAATTCTACGAACCCCCATCTCGCAAACACGCGCATGAAGCTGAGCTCACCTGGTCTGGCATTCTCGACGCCGAGCCACTAGTCGGGACCCACTGGGATGACGATGCACGTGCCCCGGTCCTCGACGATGACAATGGCTCGGAATGGGATGTCGGCGATGATGAGGAGGACTCGGATGATCTGCGGGCGGAGAGACCGAGTCGTGATCGTCAACATCGAAATGCGTGGTCTGAATCGCCTGTGCTGTTTGATGAAAATGAACAAGTGCAGTTGCGTCTCGAGACACCCGAACGGGATTCGGGAACGAGGGCCATGATTGATGCTCAGTATTGGAAATATCAGTCTAGTGATGTGACCGAAGGTCAGCGATTTGTTGTCAATGTCTTTTGTTCTTTTATTATTACGTGGTCTAAACACCCACTTCGAATAATAGATGTAAAATTCAAACCAGACGATCCGTGTTCCCTGAGTACGTGTGTTGCCAGATCCCGAGATTTCAATCTTTGGTCTAATCTGCATGTACTCTTCGCGCCCCTCCAGTACCTTCTGTCGCAGCGCACCAAAAGCAGAACCCTCTTTTCTTCTACCGCGCACTCGCGGGTGACGTCTTTGTGCACGAATCCAACCTTGTCCGCGAATGCTTGTTCATGCTCGCAGCCCCGGCAGGCCCATGGGCGACGCCCGTATTTGATGCACGTGAAGATGGGAATGTCGTACTGGTAAGCAAGCCTTGGCTTCTGGCGACGAGACGTGGGTTGTGGTTTCTGATAGACCTGCTGCTTGTTGTGGCGGTACAGGCGATTGACAAGCAGATGGGGTTGAAACATGTCTCCCACGGAACATTATGTTCCTTACTCGACTGGTTTGCGGAACGTGGGAGTGCGATGCATAATGTCAAGAACTACGTGCACAGGTGAATGTCAAAAATGGGCGCTTCTCGCCGTACCGTCGACGACCCAAAACATTAAATACCAGCTTTATGCAGGATCTCTTCGCAGCCGCAAGTGCACACGTTAACGGAACAAGCGCTGGTCAGCTGCCTTCTCCGTTTACTCGGTGGTCTGGATCACGAGATTGTGCGGCAGGAACAGGTTCACCAGCCTTATTTCCGGGAAATGAAGCGTAAGTAAATGAATGCACTTTTTATCATTTGGGTTGCGCCAAGCTGTGGGCCGTTAACGCAAAAGCACGACTTGAATACAAACAGGATCAGGCATACAACAACTGGGAACACTCATCGCTCTCCGGGATGCTCTGGACTCCCCAACAACCCCATTCTTCGACCTCCAAACCATACTACCACCTCCACACACTGAATCACCTTCCCCAGCACACACCGCCGCCTCCCTCCTCTCGCGCCTGTACGCAAATGTCACCACGTACGAATATACCTGTCAACCGCACAAGACCACACTCGCGTTGGAGTTGATGGTTAGTGCGTTGCAGCCGTACTTGAGATTGGTGCAGGGGTGGATTTATGAAGGCGCTTTAGAGGACCCGTCGGATGAATTTTTTGTTATGAGGTAAAGATGAGTTGGCATATTGATGGTCGTCTGTGAAGTAATGCTCAAAGGTGGTGGTAGAGGGACGGTCGAGCAACGGAGCAGAGAATGGCAGGACAGCTATATCATCCGCCAACCTGCGACAAATGAACCCGAAACCGCTTCCCATTTTGTTGTTCCCGAACTCTTTGAATCCCTCAAAGATGCGATACTGGTCTGTGGGAAGAGTTTGAAAGTGATTGAGCAGATTGATGCAACACAGGTATGCCACAAAGCGCCCAGACAGTTGTGTGTCGTCGTATCCAGACGCCTGGATTGTAACAATTGGCATCCCCACGTAAGGCTATGAGGTTCAAAACAATTGCGCAGCGGTCGCTTTATGACACGGTCGTGGATTCGGTTCGCAAGAACATGCATGGGCGACTCGATCAGCGAGAGGGACTTCACGATGGGATGTCTCCCGAGACTTGTCCCGTGACGCGTGATGTGCCACGAGGCGGAAACGACATTGTCCGTTTATTTCCCAAAACGTGTAGCGCACTCCTTGGGATCAGCATCATTTCCCGCGACACAGATATCAACAGCACGGCACCGCTTTCAATGGGTAGGTGCGCCGTCACCTTCCCTCATACACATACGCATTTCTGACTTCCCGTGTGATAAAAGGCAAAAACGACATCTGGCAACCCGTGACGGACCACCTCCGCACACTGCTCGCGCACCGTATCATGCTTCAGCAACAGCTCGTCGGTCGTCGCCTGACGGAGCTGTTGATGCGACGGTGTGCGTTGAAAAATCATCTGAAGGCGTTGCAGGCAGTCTACCTCATGACGGCGGGCGCGGTCATGCACCCGTTTTGTGACATGTTGTTTGAGATGGTAAATTGACCTAGGCGTCTGGTGTTTTGATGGATTCATCGTGGAAGAGTGATATGTTTATGTTTTTTGTGTCGTGGACCAGGCCAAGACGCGCGAATTGCTGTCCCGCCCACACGCACTCAACAGCGCGTTCGCGGAATCGCTGGCGACGCACGGCGGTAACGAATTTACTTTCCTGGATGATCGAACGTGGCATTTCTCTGTGCCGCCGGATGTGGTGAGGGATAAGCCTGTTTGGCAGGTTTTGGAGGCGGTTACCATCACGCATGAGGTGAGATTTTACAACATTTTTCCAATGAGCTCGATTTGTGAAAAATGAGTGTTGGGAACTGATTGTAGGTGGTGTGTTTTTTGTCGCAGGTCCCGCATCTTTTGACACCCATCATCCCACCGCACACTCTCAACATGTACACGCGCATTGCGCGCGTCCTGCTGGGGCTCAAATACGCCCAGCAGTGTCTGCATTCAGAAGGATGGGGCGAGAATCGCAGAGCTGCTAGTATTACGCGAGCCTCATCTGGGCAGAAGACAAAGGACGATGCCATTGCGAGGACGCGCGCGGCGCTCAAGACGCGGCTGTTGCATTTTGTGATTAATTTGCAGAGTTTCTTTTTGGGAGCTGTGAGTGTTTTCCTCATGGTAGCAACTTGTTTCGTCAAACGGCGGCCCCATTCACTCCGTGCTTGGGTTCTAGGTCATCCATGCGGAATGCACAGCCTTTGACAACCGATTGTCCACCGCCCAAGGCATGGACGAGTTGATTTCCGTGCACGAAACCTTCATTTCTACACTGCGAGACCGGTGTCTTCTCAACGACCGGGCGCGCGCAATTTGGTTGCACGTGGCCAAAGTTCTGGACCTTGCTATGCAGTACGCGGCGCTGTGCCAAGCCCGCGATGCTGGTGGCGAGAGACAAGATGGAGAAGGTCACGAGGAAGAGGTGGAAACGTCCAGGTTTGCAGATGCGTTGAGGGAGTTGAAGACTGCGACGGATCGTGAGGTTGGCATCGTGCAGAAGGATTTGGAGGAGCTTGCTAGACATGGCGTTGCGCATCGTGAGTGTTTGGAGTTGGAAATTCAATTTGAGGATGCATAGCTTTTTGTCTAATCTCCTGTTTGCGTTGGTTTGTAGTGGAAGCCCTTGCTGCGGCGTTGGCGTGGTGACAACAGCCGTGCTTTTTCTCTATAGTTTATTCATTTGCACAAAAGTCATGACTGGAGGTTGTCATTGTGTGGTTTTGGATCAGCCAAAGCGATGATTGTACATAGAAAGATGCGAACAGCACAAATGTGTGGAAAGAGAATTTTAATTCAAAACGGTTCTTATGGTATGCATGTAAAGTTGGGTATCATTGATAAAGACCAAAAACGCCAGGTGAGATGGCGCATCTAAGGCCTGGGCTTTACGCGCAGGCGAACGCCACCGAGCCCAGCCACGGTGACGACGGCTCCGGCCGTCCGGTCGATGCCCCAGGCCCACCATCCCTCGATGGCGCCGAGGCCCTTGAGCACCGGCGTGGGCAGCGGCAACGGTGGGAGGGGAGCGCGGTTGTTGGCGGCGGGGATGTGGGTGCCGGCGGGCTTGGCTCGCGGCTTGGGGCCGCCTGGGAGATGGGTGATCCTCGCACCCGTCACAAAAGGCTTGCCGCCGGCGGAGGAGGAGGAGGCGGCCGGGCTGGCTCGCCAGGTGAGAGACGACGGGGGCGGTGGTTTTGCCACTTGCTCAGCCGCCGCAGGGATCTCGTCCTTCCAGTGGACGGATTTCTGTTTCAGGGTCTGATGCGGGAGCAGTCGACCCGGAACGCCTCGGATTGTGTTCTACAGCAAACCAAACGGCAATGATGGATAAGCATCGGAGGAAAGCAGCCAGCTGCCGGGACGAAGAGACTACTTACCCAAGCGTTCAGCACTTTTACAAAAGCTGGACCCCATACGGCCAACAGCATCAAGAAGGCAAATTGCCCCACGTTTACGGGGGACTTTGTGTCCCGTAGGACCAGCTGTCGCTGGGCGACTTTCTTGGGAGTGCCCGGACCCGAAGCCAAAAGTTCGGGCATTGTGGTTGAATGGTGGGTGTTGCTTGATTTGACAAGAGTTCGTGGTGGCTGCTTTAACTGGAAACGGTCGGTTCGGCGTGTATGGGAAGACAGGGAGAGAAGGGGAGGGCCGGGAAGGCCCGGCGAGGGGGTTTATATACACGGGCGGGACGTCAGTTGCTTGCAGTGCGAGGGGCGGGTGCTGCTGTGTGGTGCGTGTGTGTGTGCGAGGGTATGAGCGAAGAGAGAGGCGGATGCTATTGTTTCCCGTTGAGCGGATATGGTTTGAGGGTCTTTTGTTTATGTTTTATTCGTTGCAGCTGACGTGCACACTTTTTTTTTTTTTTCCCTCGGTAGCGTTTTCGCAACTCGGCGCCGATGAATCACGCGCTGGGAAAGTCTTTCAGATGAGGCGCGAGGCGCAAATGTTTCTTCGGAGGTTTTCTTTTGATGAGATAACGAGAGGAGATCTTTTCTTAACAGATTTTTAAGTTGAATTGGATTGATTGAATAGAAAAAGATATCTTATTATTTCCTAAAGATGAGAATAGAAGAATGAAAATAATGACAGATTTACTTTTCTTTATACTTTCTGATGCCATTTCGTCATGTGGCGTTTCGCTGCAATGATTCCTTTCGTGTGGCTTGGATGGCTTATGAAAGCATCTACTCCGCTTTCATGAACTATACCTTGGAGAGACATGAATATGGGGAGACGGAGGTAATTTTTGTGTATGTATGTGATGTGACAATTCTTGTACATGTGAATGTGGTGATGGCAGTAGGAACAGCAGGGAAGGGGAAACAGACAGACAGACGGGCTTCGCCACAGCATTCAGAATGCTGTTTTTTTTTCTTCTTCTTTTTCAACAACCGTTTCTGACTATACATAGAATCTGAAAACAAGGAGTGTAAATTAGCACGATTTGTCTGGGATGATCCTTGTTGTACTGAAGATTCTGCTTACTTTTTGTTCAACAAGAAGATGAGCAAATTCACATTGACTTTGGCTCCCTCCATGAGGGTCATGACCGTTTCATTGTTGTACTGCGCCGCCAGCAGATCCTCGAGCCGCAGCTCCATCGTCTCGGCCATCTTGACTCCATAAAAGCTAGCCTCAATGTCAAACACGCCCGCTTCGTTGGACGAGATCGTAAGCGTCACCTGCCCGTATTTAGACGGCGAATGGTCGTCGAGCGAAACGAGCACGCCCTTGCGGTGCAGATCGGCGGCCGTGTACTTGAATGACCCAAATTTGGGGACCGACCCCGCCTTTTGCAGCGATTTATGGTGGGCATACTGCTTCGTAAAGGGAAGAGGACGCTTCCCTTTGCTGCGGAGACAAAAGTCAGTAACAGAAGCCCAGCGGGCATGACATCTCTCTCTCATATGGAAAGACGTACTGTTTCTTGTTTCCGAGCTGCGCCATGCACGCAGAGATATAGTCGTGGTACGACTTTTTCTGTTCCTCCAGGTAAGCGCATTTGTCTTCCAGGTTTTTGAGCGTGCTTTTGAGCGACACGATCTCCTTTCGTCTTCGAGATCTTCGGCGGGATTTAGTCAACATGTCTTTCGCGATGGCATTGAGCATGTCTTGATATTTGTTGGCTTTGTTGACTTCTCCATCAGCTTCGAGCTTGGCCATGTTTTCAAGTGCCCGGCGTTTCAGACTGAAGAATGTTGGACTAGTGCGAGCGCGAAACAGCAGGATCCATGTGAGCAATCAAGACACAAGGCAAGCAGCGCGACATTGTATTGTATGCATCGCGGATAGCTTACCTGCCACCACCATCGGATGCTTTCAGCAGACTCGATTGACTAGCAAATAGAGCCTCCCGACTTTCAAATCTGGGCGGATTGCTGCTGGCCAGATTGTTCACGCTGCCCATCGTCGCAAGGTTGTACTGGCTACCGCCAATGCTGGCCGTTCGATTGATGTCTTCTTGACTCTGCAACGGCTCGCCGTTGGGGCCAAGCTGTGCCGCTGCCGCAGTGTCTCGCTTTGCTTGAATCTTTTCTGCCTCGTCAGCAAGCAGTTGTTGGAACAGCGCTTCTTCGCGTTCGGTGACGGGTGCTTCGAGAATGTCCAGGAGGTTCCTGCCAGATTGGACGCGAATCACTGCTATTATGTATCGCTTGGTTTCGGTCCACAAGGTCCGGATGCGAATCGCGCGTTCATCTACAAAGTACCAAGATAATTCCAATCAGAAACAAAAACAAACGTCACGGGCTTTCTCATTGCATCGTGCATTACCTTGAAGGGTTGGGAACCTATTTCGGAGGCGCAGCTCAACCTCGGGCCCAGTCAAGACATCCGAAATGGTCGGCACAGGCTCCAAATCAGCCAGTACAAGCCGGATGTGATCCGATTCATCTTTGGCCTACAGCACCAGGATACAAACGTTAACGAAAAGACAGAACGCCATTGTCCATCACTTTTATCATATGACATACCACATCATGGATGTTGTCAATCAGGATTCGGTGCAGCTGGAAGATTTCTGCCGAGGACAGTTTGACGGTCGGACGCTGCTTGAGCGCCATCCCGACGTATTCGTCCATTGCTTCCGCGTACTCATCTTCCATCTCGGCGTCCACAATGGTTGCTGGGAAGAGAGGTTTGGGTCATTGCGTGATCAGTTAGACGACCAGTATATGGATAGTGTGCTACAAGGGTATATCGTAAAGTATGCATACCCTCTCTGAAAAATGACATGAATGATTTAGATGAATCTGGTCCGCTTGCATTCAGTTCGGACATCCGCCGGTCGTCCGCCGCGAAGGATTTTCCCACCGACATCTGGTGCAACGCTTTGCCAAGCTACAAAGGGAATAAAAACCGTTTAGTGCCGTGCATCCCTTTTGACTGATTTCAGCCCCTCTTCTTACCTCTGCGAGATTCTTTCGCTGTGTCGGTGACAAGCTGCTGGCGACAGCCATGTCAATGACCTCAAATTGTTCAGGTTGGCTAAGAGATGAGAAGATATCGCAATCGAGTCAGCGGGTCAGCGAATCACCAAAAAGGAACAAAAAAAATGCCGGAAAAGAAGTGCGGGCACGCAAACATACATGATAGCAGGGTTGATGTAACGGTAGTAGATAAAGTTTCCACCAACCAGTCGAACAATCTCGTCATCATGGCCTGGAAACCGCTTCTGCAACGTCTCCTTGAGCTGGTGAGCAATGTACCGCAGTCCGAAAGGCATTTTCTTGGCGGAATGCGCAAGAGCTCCCAGGAGGTCTTTGGTGAGTGAGCTCAATTTTGCGATGCCTGGAAGTAAACCAATCACAGTGAATATGCGGACTCTGAGGATTGAGTCAACGGGGACAGGTGCTTACGCTCAGTCTGCAAAGCAATAACCTCCGGGTCCTCGGCGGCCTGCTGTGGGGTAATGTCATATGGACGAGCGCTCTTCTGGCCCGTGCGAGATTCTTCGGCCGTGATCAGGCCTTTGTAGATCTACAATACAAAAGAAACACACAAAAAACGATGGCTGTCAACAATCGATATCTCGCATGGTGGGCCGGATGCTGGTACTCACCGCAATGGGATCGGTCTCGAGATTCAACGTCTTGTCGGCGATGATGGATTTCACAAAGGGCTGGACTAGATCCCTCAAGTACGCCGCGTTGCCTCCGCGTCTGAATGAATGAATGTTCGTAAATTAAGACATGCAGGCCGACAGCTGTCCCGTAGAACCATACCTTGTATAGTCGACGACAAGCCTCAGGAAGAAGGGGTCTGCCCGCCAGAACTCGTCCAGAGTGGAAATATCCTCCACCTCCAAATTAATGGCATCCTAGTGGACGGATAAGATCAGCACATGATGGGTTATTTGCAGTGTAAGAAGAGGATATTTGATGTGCCCACCGCACCCACCTTAAATAGCCGTAGGAGCAATGACTCCTGCCTCCTATCCTGGGCATACCCATACAACGACAGCACCACTTTGGTCAAAAACTTGATCGAGCTCGCACCCGACATCTTGTTGACCGTAAAGACCAATTTCGCTAGGTACATGCTCTGGGTCTGGAGCAAATAAAACAACTCCTCATAATGGCGTCGCTTTCTCGTGCTCTCCCGATCCTTGCCCGCTAGATTCACCATCGACGACGAATGGAGGTTGTCAACGGACCGGGCGTCGTGCATGGCGGCTTTGAGGGCCTTTTTGGAGGAGGCCGTCGACCGGATGACTTCTTCGAGGGTGATGCGGTTTTTGACGAGAAGCGCGATTTTGATGTCGAGGTCACCGACCTCGGACTCGAGGTTGATAGATTCGCGGATTTGTTCAACGACGAGTTGGCGGAGACGTTCAATGTCTGTAAGAAATATCACACCCTGGTGAGTCAGAAAAAAGAAATGTGCCCCCAACAGGCTTCTGAGCGCGCACGTACCCAGATCTTCCTGGAAGTCATTATCGTTATCATCAAGCAAATCCAAGAAGTTTTGCAACACGTTAATCTGCGGATCCTCCATGTGAGCTATGGGAAGCAATGCATGTTTATCAGAGCCTGCCGACCAACAGTGGGATAAAGATAAGTTCTCGCTCACGTACACAATGCCTTATAAGCCTTCGCAAAGCGTTTCGCTCGCCACATGGCCTGAATCTTTGCCACGGATTCCCCTTGTGCCTGCAAGTACTTTTTTCGTTCTGCATAGCGTTCCCGCTGTTTGCGTCCCTTGTACCGTGCTTGAAGCTACGAAGAGCAAAGAAACCCAACCTTTTGCTCAGCTTACAATGCCTTCTCGCCCATACGGTAATCGGCCAGGAGAGTGCGGTGCCTCACCTTTGCCCAAACATGGTTCTTCCCCCTAATGGCATTCACCTTCTGTTTATACGCGCGCCTCGCATCTCTCGATTTCCACTGCGCCTGGATCTTGGTGATGGATTTCTCATTGTTCTTGTACCGGTCGAGTTTGGACCGGTACGCTTTGCGCGCGAGGTGCATGCGGACGACCGATTGAGTGCGGATGATTTTTTCCAACCGCTGTTGAGCGAGTGCGTCACGTCGTGCTTGCCGTTGCGCACTGAGGGCTTTGGTGTGTTGGCGGGCGAGGTGGCCTCTGATGAAAGCTTGGAGCTGGATGATCCGGTCCTGGTTGCGTGCGAGGTGTTTGTCTCGTTCTGAGAGGAGAGATGCGCCAAACACAATCAGTCTCCGTGGGATGCCTCGGGCTGCGCGGGGTTTCGCGGATGTATGTACCAGCTTTTTCTTGATCAACAGGTGACGGAGGGGCAGTCTCGAGCTCTTTGGATAAGGCATCTCCAACGCTCTTGAACGCGGGCATCGAAACACCTGCTTCCTGAAGCGATTGCTGGGTTGCGTCCAACTGCTCCTCTGGAAAAAGTACAATGAAGTGTCAGAATCTTTGTTCTACATTGCATGTCATTCGAGGAAAGGGCATATGCAACGCACCTGTGAAACTCAGCTGGCCGACCAGGTTCTTCATGGATGGTGCCATGTTCTTTTTGGAGAGCAAGTGACTGGATTCGAAATATCCAGGGCGTCAGACATACCACCATGTGGGGAGTGGTTTACCTGCAAGAAAACCACGACTCACTCACCTCAGAGCATGGATGCAGTAAATCACTTTGGGAATGTTCTTCTTATCGTACAGGTCGGTCAACTCGAAGAAGAAGACCTACCAGAGCGGGGTCCAACGAAAATGATTAGCCTGTCCCTACATCATCAATCTAGATGGCTTACACACCTCTGGTAACTTGACGTTTCGCATGGCTGTAAAGAAGTAGTTGATGTTGTCAGAGTGTTTGAACTTTAGGCTCGAGCGATCCTGTGGACGAGAGGTTTAGATGTACGCAATGGTTGTGGATTCCAGCATGGGAAATACACGCACATCGTAGATCTTCTTTACAACATCGGGTTGAAAGGATTTAGCGAGAAGGGCAAGATCAATTCCATTGCGGAGGTCCTCTTCCATGTTCTCAATAGGGGCAATCTGTTCTTTGATGCATGCTTCAATCCATCTTTCCAAAATCAAGCAACAAAGCGACCTGTCAGTCATAGGTTGTGCAAAAAAACCTCCCTTCCGGCTCACAATTCCCCCGATACATACTCTTTCGCCTCCCCAATATGACACAAATACTCATACGCCTGCAACTGCTGTCGTTCTTTATCGATCCAGGTGGCGTCTCGTTTGACAGGACTCGTGTGGTCATGTTTGAATTTGATGCGGCCATGCATACCCGCGACGTCGCCGACGTCGAGCGGGATAGCTGGTTTGTCGGGGGTGGTGAAGAAGGTGGGACTGGTTGGGCTGGTCGGGCTGGTCGGGCTGCGAGGTTCGTCGTTCATTGTGGTGATCATGAAACGCACTGATGCGCCTGGGGGCAAAAGGTGTGGGGTCGGACGAGAAGGGACAAGCCGAGTCGAAGCAGGGATACAAAAAGTTTTGTGATCCGGCAGGTGTAAGATTGTAAAGTACCACGTTTGTGATGTGATATATTGCGAATTGGCCGCGTAAAAGTCAAACTGAAAAAAGTCAAAAGTTTACCACTGGCGGGCCAAGTCCAATGCAGCTGACGTTAGCTACGAGATTCGTCAGGCGCGCGAGACTAAGCCACTGGCGCTGCGCTTTCCAACAGATGCGCCCATCTACCACTGTAGTCCTTACAGGGTCCAGTTGGAACCCCCCAACCCTCCACTTCTATTCAGAACATCGGATGCGCTGCTTGGTGTTTTAAAATGTGTATGGCCATAGCCAATGTTCTCTATTAGATGACTTGCACAGAATCCCATTAGTTGCTGATCGTCCGGATACCCTCATCAGCCCTTCGGCTATTCCTCGTCTCTTTGCTTTGTCCCGAGTCCATGACGATGGTGATGATGAAGAATGATTCTAATGCGTGTAACATCTATTTTTCGACGGTCGCCAACAGATCCAGTTAGTTAGTCCACAAGCACACGTCAGGCACGTTTCTGCCAGTCACTTTTGTCCTTTTTGTCACACACGCGATCGCGTCACGGGACTCACACATTGGGCTCCGAGCGAGTCATCCATCACTTGAAGTGCCCATTTCACACCTCCTTTATCAGATTCGAAAGTGTGCTGTTTTTCTCGCCATTCTATAGATAGACAGCTCGCCCCCACTGGGCACCTTTCGAAAGTTTGTTTCACTGGTATATCGTCTGTCCTTCCCATATCATCATGTCTTCTGACCTATCTACCGAGTTTCCTCCCTCTGTCGCATCCCTCGTCGATGTCTATCCTACCGACCTTCTCGAATTCCAAACCGCCCGGTACGCCCAGCTCCGCGCCGCTTTCGAGAAGCGTTTCGGCTCCGCACCCGACTTTTATGCCCGCTCGCCCGGCCGTGTCAACCTGATCGGAGAGCACATCGACTATGCCGGCTACTCGGTGCTTCCCATGGCCATTGACCGCGATGTCGTCATTGCAGTCAAGGTCGTCCCCACCGAGGGAAACAGCACTGCCAAAGTGGTCCTCGCAAACACCGATGCTCGCTTCCCGGAACGGTCGTTTGAGCACGAACCCGAGGGCCATGTTTCGATTGATGAGAAGGTTCATGAATGGAGCAACTACTTCAAGTGCGGATACAAGGGTGTCTTTGAACAGCTTGCGTCGCAAAACACCAGCAAGAACTCGCCCGTGTCGTTCTACGCCATGGTTGACGGAACGGTCCCCGCAGGCGCTGGCGTCTCCTCATCTTCCGCATTCGTGTGCTGCTCGGCTCTTGCTACTCTGCATGCTAACGGTGGAAAGCTCAACAAGGGCGCCCTGACCAACGCTGCCATCCAGGGCGAGCGGTATGCCGGCGTCCAGTGCGGTGGAATGGATCAATCCATCTCCATCATGGCGCCCGTGGGCTCCCCTCTTATCATCCATTTCACTCCCACTCTCTCTGCCGAACGCATCGTGTTCCCCGAATCCAAATCTACCCCCGTCTTTGTCATTGCCAACACGCTCGTTGTGGCTGACAAGCACGTCACGGCCCCAATTCACTACAACCTCCGCGTTGTCGAAACGCGACTGGCAGCCGCCATTTTGTACAAGTACATGAACGGACCAAAGCGCGCCGATGATGCCAAGCTGCTGACGCTGCGCGATCTCCAGGACACCTATCTCGCCAGCAAGGGCAACCCAGCGGGGTTTCCTGGAAACGAACAGACCGTCCTGAAAGCCATGTCCGCCCTCGTTGAGGCTGGCCTCACTGAAACCCCGTACACCCGCGAGCAAGCCGCCGAAGCACTGAAAATCACAGTTGAGGAGCTCGAGCGCCGCTACATTGGCTCCATCAACATCCGGGCCGACACGTTTAGCCTCTACCTTCGCGCCAAGCACGTGTATGAAGAGTCGCTCCGCGTATACCAGTTCCGTGATGTGTGTGCCAAGAAAGCACCCTACTCGGGCGATCTTCTCAACGACCTGGGCTCGCTCATGAATGACTCACAGATCTCCTGCCGTGCGCAGTTTGACTGCTCATGCAAGGAGATTGATGAGCTTACCTCCATTGCCCGTAACGCTGGCGCCTTTGGGTCTCGCCTCACGGGCGCTGGATGGGGTGGCTGCACCGTTTCCCTCGTGGCCGAGGAAAACGTCGCGGCATTCATCACAAAGGTCAAGGAAGATTACTACTTCAAGCATTGGCCGCAATGGAAGGGCGACAAGGACGCTGAAGCCCGAATGGAGGACTACATTTTTGCTAGCAAACCCTCCATTGGCGCAGCTGTCATTACCAACACCACCTCCGCTTAGATTCCGCTAGAGATTCTCCATATATACGCTCGATTTTTGTTGACATTCACCCCACATGCCCTGATATCTTTGTAAAAGTTTACATGCGTTTCAATTGTATTTTCTTGTTCACGTTTGCTTCAACACCTATGTGGGGTCAAATTTACTGTATGAAATGAAGCTTTTGCACTGGTTGCCCATCATTTCCAACTCGCAAAGGGTTTACCTTGCTTGGGTGAATCGACGCGTGAGAGCATGCCTGGCATGGCAATGGCAATGCGATCATCTTGAATGGCTTCTTGGTCATCGCCTCATGGTCGGACCACCATTCAGCACATTCTGACAAGCATGCTTTGCTTGAAATATTAACAGGGAGTCATTGTGGCGACATGTTCACCTGCTCGGTCGCAGTTCTTGTGGACGATTCAACATGCTGAGCATACTTTATGTGACATTCCCACCGAGAACTGTGCTGCTTTCAAGAGTGAGCAGCAGTGCTAGGATGGCTATAATAGAATCTCATACTCTCAAAGAAGCAGGCCGTAGGAGGAGTTGACTAGTCATCTGACTACGCACCTTTGGATGAGGGAGCGGCTAGCGGATCAAGGAAGAGGAGAAAACGGGTCCTCAAAGAGAAAGCGGTTGTTGATTCAAAGACCATTCCCAATTTTGTGCGATGCGTTTTTCGGGTCTGGGATTTGGGAACAACGTTTGCCGCGCTCAATGCCACTGCTTCTTCGAATATGAGGGCGTGGGTGTTAGTGCAGGCGTGGTCAATAGCTGCAAAACAGAGTAAAGAAAAAATGCTTGGAAGGAGATGTGACAGGGCGAAAAGACGTCGGAGGGGAATCATTAGGGCACCCGAGGCGACGCGTCGCGCACGCGTACTATACGCGTCAGTTTACTCACAGGCGATGCCCTCCATGTCCTTTTTTTTTTTGGGTTTAAAGGCACAACGTCTAAGATCCCAGACATGTACCTCCATACCAATCCCATCATTCCATATAAGGTATAGCACAGCATCAGGACAATGAGATTTGGTGCTGCAGAGTCTCACGTATCTGGACGGGAACGCAGAGAAGACGACGGGGTGTGGTTGATGGTGCACCGCGGTCAAAGAACTCGCCATCTGGCAAGAGTGCGAATTTTGAACAAGTAAGGTGCATTTTCAAGGGCTTCAGCATGCCCGCAGCATTGTCTATATGTTGGCCTTAACAGATGAGCCTCCTCTCATAGGTCCCGCGTGGAATTCCGCATCAGGAATCAGAACGGGCGTCCCCACCAGAAGCCGCATCCGCGTCCTGTCCGCGAATCCGCATCGATTCGCGGCTGATCGCGCCGCACATCACATGCACGTTGTGCAATGGATACCTCTTGAACGCAACGTCTGTTGATCCATGTTTGCATACCTGTAAGGAGAATACGAAGCAGGAACGTCATCGCTGGCAAAATCTCCCTTGACACTTGATTTGTTGGGTTTGCGACATAGTTTGCAAAAGCTGTATCTACAAACACTGTAAGAAGGACCAATCACCGAGCGGCGAGAAAATGTGTCCGACGTGTCAGACGGTGCTAGGTGCCAATCCGGCCGCCCATCTAAAGTGCGTGTGTGTGTGTGTGTGCTTGCACCAGCCCCCACAATGGGGTTCTCAACCAAGGGGGTGTGTGACACCTGACAGCCCCGGTCTAACGCACGCAATTCCGGATTTCTTCCTGCTTTTTTTTTCGTAGAGTTGACCACGCAATGCAAAACCTAGCGTATATACTCGCTCCGGGGCTTGCAGATGCCGAACGGGAGGCGAGGGTGGGTGTTACAGACACAACCGCCGCTGCCGCAGAACCGGCTCTGGAGCGGCATCACATCCCGTCCACACTGCCGCCATCAGGGAACCCCACCCACACATCACCTGATAGATTGATTGCGTTTGCGCTGGACTTGGATCCAAGGTAATTGTCCAGGAGAATGCCGGAATGGACTGATGGTTTGATGAATGAATGGATGGGTGAGTAATGCTGAGTGAAAATGTGTAGCTGCATGCCGCACCCTGTTCCCGGGCTGCAACTCCCGTCTCCTTTTCTGAAAACGAAGTCCACCGCAACGATACATCAGGTCGCCAAACATATTCGGAAACGGCTTGCAACAAGGCCTGACAAGGTAAAAAAAAAGGAACTTTCAAGCTCCACCAAAGTCTGCTTCGATACATGGCGTGACATGAATACTCAGTAAAGATCCCTTTCGTTTCGTTCAAGGTCGAGATAATATTCAAAGACACGGTGTTACAACCCGAATGGACACTTGGATTCGTGGCTACCACGATGTGCGCTGGAGAGTTGGGGTTGCCGTTGAGGCTTCTGTACCGGCCAGATTATGGGGTGAGAGCAAAGTGACACAGCTAGAAGTGCATGATATCTTAGCTGGGTCCCCTTGACGGGGAAGACCAGAAAAAAATGTATAGATTCAAATAGAGGTCTGAAGACTGAATCGTTCGGCCTATACAGTGGAGTGAAACTCTGTCGTTTGTTTGAAATCTCGAAATCTTGTCAGCTGTGCGCGTTTCCCATAGTCCATAATCTCAACCCACAGCGTGCTCAGAACAATGGGCATGTGCGTGCTACATTCGTGAATCGAGTTGATACTCAGCGCCACAGTGGCGGGGGACAAATAAATAAACAAAATTCGCTCATAAATCAACTCAAAATTACAAAGCAAGCAAGCAAGTAGAGATGAGGACGAGTGGTAAGGGCGGTCAAGGCTATGAATCTCGCGGATGATGTTGGAGCAAATCCTGTCTTTCATCATTGACTTCCAGTTTCTGGTTGTGTTCTCGTGCCTGTTGCTGGATGACCTGCTGCAGCTGTTGCAGGTAGTACTGTTGTTCCGCAGTCGGCGTACCCTGCTGCTGCTGTTGATGTTGTTGCAACATTGCGGCTGTGGCTGCGTTTGATTGCTGGTGTTGTTGCGCTTGTGGGGTTCCGGACGCCGAATTGGTTCTCTGGTGTTGAGGGTGGCCGCTTGTAGGCTGATCTGGGGACGCGCCTGGGTTGTTGGTGACAGAATCGTTGGAGTCGCTTTGCTGTAGGTGCTGGTGATGTTGTTGTTGCTGCTGCTGCCGTAAGAGCTGCAATTGCTGCAATTGAGTATGTGCCGAATGTTGCTGTTGTTGTTGCTGCTGCTGTTGTTGTTGTTGTTGTTGCTGTTGTTGATGCTGTGATCACCAGAAAAGGGGATGAGAGGACTAGACGAAAAGGGCAGTAATGTCAACTGAAGAACGCACCTGTTGTTGCGACATCTGAAACATCATCTGCTGTTGCTGATCCGGCGGAAGAGTCTGTGATGGGGATTGAGTTTGGTACATGGCTCAAATTTCACCACATTGTATCTCGAGAGGTTTCTTACCGAGAGGTATTGTGTGGGGTTTTGGTAGTATGCAAAGGCTGCGGCAGGCAGATCCTGAGCGAATGCAGAGTCAGCATCAAATCCCACGACGATCGAGTTCCGGGGGTTCCAGTTACCTTCATTGAGGGCGGCTTATTTATCTCGTCACGAGGAACAATATCAATCAAGACTGCGGAACAGAAATGTCTCAGTGAAAAGAAAAGTTGGAGAGGCTTTGGACGTCCCGTCACATACAGTCGTATTGGTCTGACTTGCTGATGGCCGTGGCGACATCGCTGCGTTGAAGTGTCCTACGCTTGTGCTCCTCGGTATGAATCCACGCCCGCATGGTCAATTCAATGATGAAAATCTCGCACGCCTTTGAGAAAATCATTGGTGCTTCCGCGCTGATCATCTATTGGAGCGGAGAGGTTGAGTGGAAGAACGACATACGCAATTCAGTTTATCACTGCCGACGCTAAGCATACCATTGTCTGGTTGCAGCAAAGGTTAGTTTATGGTACTTTAAAGGTAAGTGGTTAAAGCTCTGGCGGAATTGTACCTTCGCATCCTCGTCAGCCTTCATGACCTTCTTGACTCGGGCCAAAGGCAGTTGATGGAACTTGAAATCCAAAGGACCTTGCTCCATATCCAACGCAGTTTGCTACAAACGGAGTAGTCATCAGCAAACACTCCAGCTCCGCTGCATATCCCCATGTCGGGACGATTGTTGATATACCTGCCAAAATGAGGACATCATTTCAGTGATTTGAGCCGAAGTGACGGCCGCTACGGGAGCGGCCTCCCCGGGCTGCGTGGAAGATCCCTCGGTAGGTTGCGCTGTCTGTTGGTCTGCCATGGGTACGTGTAATTGTGAAATCCAAAAGGTATGAGTTGGGAAATGGGCTTACGTTTGCGTGTCCGAATTGCTGGTCTGCACCTCCACGCGTCCCGCCTTTCCTTCGCTTCAAAAGATTACTTCCAGGGTGACGACGGCATCCTGAGCATCAAAAAATGGATCACTGCCGTCTGTGATGCCATTTCCTGGCCTATATTCTTGCTCGAAAGCAGTGACGTTTGGTATACCAGATTCTCCAATCATCAATGAAGGTATTGGAGATAACAGTGTTTCCAGTACTTTATCAGAAATGCAGAGGATTGGTCAAGATTTGAATGTTCTGCGTGTATGGCCTTTATAGAAGATTTACAAACCTGTTGAGAAACAATTCATTTGTTTTGCAGCTCACAACCTCTGCCGCACTTCTGAATTAGTGTGGATTTTTGCGCAAACCAGACCACTTAAGTGATGATACCTCATTTTTCTATATATTCACAAAGCCAATCAACAATCAAGAGGACTCGGCCAAACCTTAAGCAGTCATGACTCTATAGATGCACAGCACACTTAGCATTTTGTCTTGCTCTGTTGAGTCCACACACATTCTCAAACTTTTCTTCTCCAAATAAAATACAAGGATATCTCTATCCTCTCTTTGTTCATGAATATGCCACACTTCCTCAACTGTTCTAGTACACTAGTTGCTCACAGGTTCATTGGCGTATTTGATTTCCATAGAGAATGCATGACCTGTAATTTTGATGGTCAGAGTGCTTTGGAAATGTTTGGTCAAACTCTGGTCATTCATAGTTGTGCCATCAGCACAACATTCAGGTTGTTGCAGAACTGCAATGCCTTGGTTGCGCAATGGAGTGAAGATCGGTAGAAATGGTGCATTCATGAAGTGTATTGAAAAAATTGGCATCAAACTGCTTTAGAAATGTATCTTTTGGCAGAATCTCCAGCAGATAACTGTTAGTAACAAAAAGCAAAACACATAATGGATTGCAGATCTTAAATAAACTTTTTGCCGACTAGTTTAGTGAGTTTAATTCAACATCACTAAAATTAATCAAATTTTTAACAATGAGTACTTGGAAATTATGTTTGTAATTTTGAACAACTGGCTCAATAAACGTTATCTTGAATCCACTCGGTGAACTCTATTCAAATTTCATTTGATCATCACATGACAAGATAACTATTTTCATTACATTTTTAACTGTTTTTGTTTGACATCTAATTTTTTCAATATTAAAAAGATGTTATTGTGCATAAGTATTATTATAGGCATTATATACACTGTTTTTTTTTTTTTTTTTTTGTTTAGTTTACTTCTTTTATTTAATGTATTTTTTTCAGAATTGTAATTTTTATTTAAATGCATATGCAGCACACTGCACAAAAAGGTCCCCACCTACATATGTTACTACATTATGACATTGTCAAAACCGTTAAGGCAGATATTGAATTCGACGTTGACATTCGGGTGAAAGTAACCATTAACCCAAGAATTGACTCCTCTCAAAAAGGTCTTGCGGGTCTTGAGTTTATCCCTGGGCTGGAAAAAGAAGTGGCCACCTTAGCAAGTCTGATCCGGAAGAATGCGGTTGACGATGTAGCCCCCCTGCAGTGGCGTTGGCCTTTCTCATCCTTTGCACATGAGCCAGCATTATCGGAAGGAATGATACTTGGCACCTTGATGGCTTATGCAGTCGATAAGACCACTCAAGCGGTTGGAGTGCATTCAAATGAAGCACAAATGAAAACTCTGTATGTGCGATTAATACAAGACTGCTTTCAATATCTTGCTCCACAATTTATGGCTGGCTTGGAGTTCCCGCACAAGTTCACCAAGGACAGTGTCGGAGAAACCTCATATTCTTATACTTTTTCGTGATTTTCTGATTATGTTATACGTGATCCTTTGTTCGGACTGGCCACCCGTTCATCGGTGATACACATGACTCCTGACTCATAGGCAATAAAGCGCCTCCCGGATAAATTATGTGTGCGCCACCCTGACACGCATTATATAAAGCTGTCAGCCGCTGGTCGCCCTTCTCCGCTCGTTACCTTACAACACACGATAATACACACTATTTATTACTATCAACTCTCAAAGCTTCCTTTGACGTTACAGACAGCAGTGTGCATTAGTTGCAAGTAGGTGCGCTGGAGGGTAATCGCTTAGACGGCCAAGCTCAAAGTTACAAGTAGCAAAGAAGCAAAAGTAGTGTATTGCCGATAGCATAACAAGTCTCTCATAAATCTCTCTCATAGCAGGGGGCGGGCGTAAAGAGCCCCTGGGCTTAAGAGCAAAATGGGTGAAGACAGCAGCGGCTCTAGAACAATGGGAACCAAGTGGGGACCGTGCCACCAAAGACGCGTGGTGGAGAGGATTAATCATGGAACCGTGTGCCACTTAAGACGTGTACGTGGCACAGTTCGTAGGTAGCAGAGTGAAGGAAATAGCCATGTACCGTCCAAAGAACCGTGGATGGTACAGTACGATAGTGTCCAAGATAGAAGAATAGAAGCAAAGGAATAAAGGCTTCTGACCGGCCGGAGCTCCTTGGTATCCCAACAGGATTGCCTCCAATCCGATGTCACGATTACCGCAGTGGCGGAAACCCACAAACAGAAGTTTGGCGTGCTTGTGGTCGAATTTCAGCCGGATGCCTCTCTCATCCATAAAGATCACCTCGTGTGCACTGTCGAGGCGGTTGTTGAGCTGCGAAAAATGATTCCTCTGCTCCCTACGGAAAACATCGAAGACTTCGTCATCTATTTCGCTTTGGCGGATTGTAAAAAGATTACAATTCACCAAATGAGAGCCGTTGACCGCCTTGGCGGATTGTGCTTCGGTGTAGATCGTCATGGTCCCAGTTTTCGCCTTCTGGACGGAGACACCGAGGACAAGATTTCGGAAGCGCTACGACTTGCGTGCTACATCAAGAGCACCATCATCCCCGATGCGCAGAAAATCCAGAATGCCTTGAAGGTCGGAACAGTGAGCTGGAAGACGGACCAACGGATTCTCTGCTTGCCACGTCAGGCTCCCACCCCTCGGATCTCCAAAGCGGAGTTCACACCAGTGAAGAAGAGGATTAAGTGTGCAATATAGTCACTTGGCGGTTTGGATTTGATTTTGTGTAAATATTCAGAGGATAGGTGTGGAATGTAATCACCGCCTTGGCGGGTTGAATTTGGTCTTGTGTAAATATTCAGAGGATAGATCTGCAATATAATCACCGTTTTGACACTGTCATATAATTATATATGCACAGAAACCAGCATTACTGCTTCGTCGAGATGTCGAAGATCCGGGTTAGGGTTTACGCCATCGCCATCGCCAGCAGCACCGCTGTTTCCTCCGATTGTGACCAAACCCGTCGCTCCGGGATTGATATTGTCTCGCGGCGTCGACGCGAGTCGAGTCAAAGCCTTGAACACGAGGATCGCTTTAGCAAGTTGACACAGAAGTATGAGCAAACATCTCAAAAACTCAGCGATGTCCATGTTTTTGCAGTCCAAGATGGCCCAAAACGGCTCGCCCGACTCTGTGAGCAAAACAATCGCGGCCGCTAAGCTAGTCTGTGATCGGTTCCACAAGGAACCCTCTGACGTTCGTGCCATACAGCAAGAGAAGCCAGGGCAATGCTGTATGGGGGCACTTCTATGCGCTTGTAGACAGGGAGGACGAAAATGAGGAGTAGGGTGAACGGGGAACATATAGTTATTAATCTGTTTTGAAGCCTAGTGCTGTCTTTGTAACGAAAGTAACTCACCACGCCTGTTGCTGGGTGGCTGCAAAACTTTGTCGGTGCTTGCTTCGGCCCTATGTACAGAAAGGGGATAATGGAAAAGCCTAAAACGAAAATCTCGTGCCTATCGAATCACACCAGATCCAGGCGATGATGCCTGGATCATATCGATCTCGTTCTCAACTTGGCGCTGGGTGGCCCATGGATACACCGTCTGCACCAATCCCACAACTGAAATGTGATGTTCCTGCAATGCGTCCGCCACGTGACCGAAGGTAGTGCCCGTCTTCATGACGTCGTCGAAGAGCAGCACATGTGTACCGGGAGGGGGCAGCTTTGTCTCATCGAAACGATACTTGCGGAGGACTTTCTGACGATCCTCTTCAGTCTGTGCATCCATCATTGATTCGTCGACATCCGGATCCAACGTGACAAAGTCCACCAGCTCGAGCTGCAGGGCGTCGGCCAAGTCGCTGGCAGCCTGACGCACCCGAGCGTTACCATCTGTAATGCAACTAACGCACCATCTGGCCGGTAGCTCCTGGTAGCCCCGCATAAACGCAGCAGCGAAGATACGAAGGCGATCCGGTCCCATGTCAAGGTCAACGTTGGGCTTTTGCAGGCCATACACTTTGCGACCCTTTGCCGTGAGACGACGGCTGCAAAAGCGGCGGCCTGCGAACGAATCGGCGGGCAGATCATCCGAATCCGGGGGATCGCACTCGCTCTCGGTGCATCGTTTGCACAAATAGTCGTCAAGGATGGTGGGGTCACCGAGCCTCCGCAGTAGCTCTTTCCATACGCATGAGCCACCATGGCGGTTGAGGCTCTTCATGAAAGCGAGCTTGTTGTCGCTGCTCTTCACGCCGTTGAGGATGTTCTCGTAGCGTTTGACGTCAGTATCGTCGCTACTGAGAATAAGCTGCTCTTCGGCGTCCTGTCGGAAGATGTCCAGGTCCACAGCATGGTTGATTGCAGCAACCGTTGTGGCATCTTTAATTTGCCCCTGCGACGGTCCACTGACGGCAGAAATGACGTCGTCAGAGCGAGCGGTCTGGTTGTGCCAGCGGTATAGGAAGCGGGCGGCAAAAATGAGCGCATTATCAGTGGACCTCTTGTTGAGAGGAACGGATGGCAGAAGCCAGGCACGCGCTGGCTGTCCCTCACGCCCGGCTCGTCCAATTTGCTGGTAGTACTCTGTCGGTGTAGCCGGAGTGAAGGTGTGGATCACAATGCGAGGGTCCGGCTTGTCGAAACCTACGCCGATGGCCCTGGTTGCGACTAGCACGCGTGTCTGACCGTGGCGGAAGCGGTCTTCCACCGCCTGGCGCGTTTTCTTGTCCAAGGAAGCATGATACATTTTAATTTCGCCCTGACCTCGCCTGACTTTGGGCACCTTCTTGAGTAGGTCGACGTATCTGCGACAGAGCTCCTTCCGGTTGACGAAAATGACGATGGACTCGGACGAGTTCTCCTCATGTAATCCTGAAGCCACCTGTCGATGGTAGCATCGCTGTGCCTGCCGGACACAATGCTCAGCGCAATGTTGGCACGCAGACGACCGCCGGGCACAAGCTTCCAGTCCCTAGCGCCGGGTAAGAAGGCGTTGACTGCGTTGCGCTCGTCGTCGTCGAGGGTGGCCGTGAGTCCAATCTTGCGTGCGTTTTTGTACCAGTAAACCTGGTCCAGTTTGCGTCACAACTTCAGCCAGGATGTGAAGAAGTTGTCCGTGGCCTCCGCAATGGTGTGTATTTCGTCGATAACCACGAGCGGAACACCATGCCACGATCCGCGACGTGTACCCCTGTACTTGGGCATGAATTGCTTCACCTTCATAAGCGGTGACTCCGCTTGATGATCAATCGACCACAGCATCATGTCCGCCGTGACAAAGATGATGTCAATGTCATTCGTAGTGCTCAGCTTAAAGGCGATATCGTCTTGGGTGACCTGCTTGGAAGTCGGCCTTGTTGCCGTACACCACAGCGTTGAAATCGAACTCCTTCGCTCGCTTAAGCTGATCGCTCAGCAACGCATTGGTCGGCACGAAGACAATGACAGGACCGGCACCGTCCGCCTTCTCCTTGTCGCTACGCAGCAGACGAGTGGCGAGGTAAAACGACTCGGTCTTTCCTTGCGCGGTGGCCGCCACGTTTATTACATCCTTGACATCGTGCGCGAGAAGGCCGTTCACACGCACTTGTGCGTCGTATACTTCGACAGGTTGTGTGCGCTGTGTCCCACGCGCAGCATCCCGTTTGTCCATGCCTGCACGCAGCAGGACAGTGAGATGTTTGCGGAAGGCATCGTCTGCGCGAGAAGGGGCAGGATTGGCCGTCTGAACAAGGGTGTTGCAGACGAGAGGGCGAATTGTGGCATATGCGTCGAACTATCATCCCCTTGACTTTCTTCTTCTTCTTCTTCTTCTTCTTCTTCCCGTACGTCTGTCTTGTCTTTGACAGTTTTGACAGTTTCAGTCCGGCCTGGCGTTGTCCATCGGAACAAGCGCGTTTCCAACAAGCGCAAGTCATGTGACTTTGGTTCAGCAGAAGCGTCAGATATCCGACCGACACAAAAAGCCTGTCTGCTCATCCCCCTCGTCTTGCCCCCTCACGTTCTTTCTGTTCGTACCTGCTCCCTTGCGCTCCAGAAATCAAGCGAGACAATTGCGTTCTCTCTCTCTTTCAGCTTTTCGCTCAAACGTACTGCAACCAACCCACCCCGCTTTTACTCTGGGTCGTTACTGCCGCACTCCTGACGCAACAAACACAGATCTTTTTTTGTCAAAACTCTTTTTTCACAATGGCAATGAACTTTGGACCGCAGTGGTAAGTCAACCTCTGCCTAAAGACTCGCCCGACGGTTCTCGGAGCCATGGACATCTTTGTCGTCTGGGTGGGCGGCATGGCGCTGTTTAAACCTGCGCAAGCCTCATTGCTAGCTGTCGCTGATCTGACGGAAAAAAAAAATTGTGTTCCCAATTGCCAGGATGCGAAAAATTCCCACAAATGAAAATGCCGGGCGCTCATCCCCTACTTTGACGCCCACAACACCCAATGGATCTGCTCCGAATATTCTCTGGGGAAGTGGCGCTGGTATCAAAGCAACAACTCCGGTTGCAGCCGACCAGCATTCCAGCAACAGCATGCTCCAACCTCGGGAGTCGGCTAACCCATCCTCTGCTGGTGCTGCAAATGGCCCCAGTAGTGGATGGGCCTCATCGTCTGCACAAGAGTCTTCTCAGTACAAATATTCGAGAGAATTCATCTTGAGCCTGTTCGACCCGGCCATTCCTGTACCTCCGGACTATGAACCCGCAGGCGTGATGACATCGGACCGTGCCCTGGAACCGATGGCGAACATTCCTCTGAATGAAAACGAGAAGAAGGTATGTAGGTTTGCGGTGTATATCCGGGCTTACGGGTGAAACGATGAGGCGTAGTCGTTGGTTGGCATTTGTGGCTTTTTGAACTTCAAATGGAGTCATCGAGTTCCGGTGACTGTCCCGCAAAGTCAAATCTCGGAGATAGCCCGCCAATCGTATTAGATGGTTCATGGCGTTTTGCCCTCACCACTCGACCAACGTGTGTCTGGCGCGAAGGAGCGGACCGTCATTTACCGTTGTCTCCTCGGTCTTTCACTTTTTTTCGGCTGCGTTATGAATGCGTGAAAGCTCATGGCGATAAACTAGTCTTACGCAAAGTTAACGTGATGGTTGTACCTGTAGCTCTTCACATCCCAGTCCGTGAACAGTGAAATCAGCGCGCGACGAACACCGTATGGTCGAGGCGAAACCAAAGAAGGCGTCGTGCGACCTCCTCGAGCTCCAGGCACCGCTCAAAGAGGTACTAAACAACCGCAGAAGCCCTTTCGATGGGGTATATCTCTTACAAATGTGACAATTTTTTCCAGGTTATTCAAACCGCATAGACCGCGGCGGCTCTCAGAGCGATGGTTACAGACCCACGCGAAAAGCAGACGCCACTGGTGATGAAGACCCTTGGGATATTCCCGCTGGTGTTGGCAGCTTCAGCGGAAATGGCTTCTTTAGCCGCGAGGATGAGGCAAACGCCGCCAGAAATGGTCCTAATGAAGGCGCTCGCGAAGGCTCTATGCTCCACAACAGTCGAGGAAGAGAGTCGCCCGCTCGCTCTGCTTCCCCGGTTTCCGACAGGCGCTCTGTTTCTCCTGGCAAGGGAAGTCGCCGCGCCCCGTCGCCACTCAAAGCTGCCCCTACAACGCAAGGACAGACTAGTAGCGTGGCAAATGGCGGCATGTCAACCGCTGCAGCTGCGCCAACGTCGTCAACTGCATCGGCGCAGCATGGTCGAAGCAACGAAGGGACCGGACAAAGCCGGACCTCCTTCGTTGACATGTTCAGCACGTTTGGTTCTTCTCCTCTAGGCACGCCCATGGGGCTCCCGAACAGTTCTTCATCTCTCAAAGCTGACATGAGCCTCGGTCTGGGGAAGCTCTCTTCTGAGCCGATCATTCCACCCATTATGACGCGGAGCTTATCAAAGAACGATCTGCTCCAGACACCGGTTCAAAACTCTTTGCCACCACCAGGGATTATACCGGCTCCGACACCTTTTGTTGCTCAGCAATGGCAATACAAAGATCCCAGCGGAAGCATTCAAGGTATGTTGATCTCTGTAAATGTTCCGAGAAACACAGTTCGCACGCTAAATTCTGCAAATTCTGCTCGCAGGCCCCTTTACCGCAGGCCAAATGCAGGATTGGTTCCGATCGGGATACTTCAATGATGACCTGCCCATCAAGCGCGTGGAGGATTACAACTACGAGCCCCTGGCACGGCTTTTGCTGAAGCACGGCCGAGATCGTCCATTCCTCGCGGACTTGGAAGAGGCCGAACTACGTCACCAGCAGCTCGAAAGTCAGAAGCGTATGCCCGCTCCAAATCCGACAGCTTTTGTCGGCATGTACCAAAATGAGGTCTCCACTCCAGGGAGCATGGGCTACAATGCCTTTGGTACCTTTGGCACTGGTGCTGGGACCTCTTCATTATACACAGCAAACGCTGCCAATGCCGATCCCTTCTCGTCTTTGGGCCGAGACAGATTTGGTACAGGGGGATATGACCCACTCAGTGCCGGGGGTTACGGCAGGACATCGTGGGGAGAAACCCCGGCGTTGAGCCGTGGTGGGTGGTCCGGTCTGAACACGGACTTGGGCTCGCCGTTCAACCGGCCCGCGGCTGCACCCGGATCGCCCGCTGGAAGTCTTCAGTCTTCTTACTTTGACACACGTGGGGCATTACAGACGCAAGACGGCTATGGAGGTGGCGTTTCGAACCAACGCGCTGCCTCGTCGTTTGCTCCCTTCTCTGGACCCCAAGCACCACAAAGCCCGGCAACCAACCTATTCTCTGGACAACCCATCCTGGACTTTACCGCGTCTCAGATTGCTCGAGGAAGTCAGCCGGAGTGGGGTGGGATGCAAGGATTGGTAGGATCGCACTACCACGAGGACGGTCATGCTCCACTTGACGTGATCTCCAAGCTCATCGATGAGAGTCACTACGAAACTGAGGAGATGGCTGCCCAAGAAAAGCAAGGGTTGGACGAGCCAAATGTCAAACAGGTCGAAGACGAGTTTGCAGATCTAAGCGTTGCACCCGTTGCAGAATCGTTGTCACAAGAAGCGAAGGCAGCGGATGAACCGCAGAGTCCCGTCAAACAGGAGAAGGGAGTTGAAAAGCACGTCGGAAAGGCGCGCAAAACCCGAAAGGAGGAACGACAAGAGCGTTTCGAACGTGAAAATGAATTGCGCAAAGAACAAAGCAAGCAAACTGCCGAGAAGGCCGAGCGCAAGCCCACCGAGTCTGCAGCTGTTGACCTTCGACAAATTATATCGGAGCAAGAAAGCCGGAGCAAGCAGGAAAAGGAGCAGGCTCAACTTGAGAGGAACAAACAAATGCAACGGGAGATCGAGGAGGCGGAGCAGATGGCTGGGGTCTCTCCTTCTGCGTGGGCCAGTGGAACTACGGACCAGCCGAAACTGAGCTTGAAACAAATTCAAGAGATTGAGCAAAAGCGCAGAGCACTTGAAGAGAGCGAGAGAAGCCGTCGTGCTCACGAGGCCATGATCCAGCAAGCTCAAATGCTTCAGGAGCAAGATGCTCTTTCCGCATCCCAATCTTGGGCAAAGGAGCAGGCCCAAGGCGGCGCTGTATGGGGATCCACAGCCAAA
Organism: Powellomyces hirtus; assembly: GCA_025526995.1. Taxonomy (NCBI): domain Eukaryota; kingdom Fungi; phylum Chytridiomycota; class Chytridiomycetes; order Spizellomycetales; family Powellomycetaceae; genus Powellomyces; species Powellomyces hirtus. Next base: position 1,187,506 of record JAHLKG010000002.1, read on the forward strand.
CCACAGCCTGCCCGTCAAAAGAGCTTGGCCGAGATCATGGAGGAAGAAGAGAAGCGCAAACGCAAGGAGGCCGACCTCCGTGGCGTGCAAATCGCCGATGTGGTCATGCCCACTGGTTCTGGCAAGCGCTACGCTGATACCATCTCCACGGTCGGAAACAGCAGCACCATTGCGTGGGGACTCGCAGCCGCAGGTGCGCGACCCCCGGTGGTAAACCGCCCAGCTGCTGTCATCGCTACTGGAAACGTAGTCAAGGCTACGCCGCCGGTCGCCGCTGCGGGACGGCCCGACGAGAACGTCATTGGCGCCTGGAACGTTGTTGGCAAACAAGGCCAGGTTGTTAGGTAAATTACCCGTCACAAATCCGACGTTATGACGTACAGTGTCATCTAACCAATGCTTTTTGGATATGAAGACCTCCTGCGCCTGTCGCTCGAACCGCCGCAGTCCCCGCTCCTCGCCCCGTTGCACCCGCGGCACCTAGGATTGTGTCTGTCCAGGTATCATCCACTCCTGCCCCTGTGGCACCCACACACCACGACAGCAGCAAAGGCCCATCAAGTGCTTTCATGCAATGGTGTCGCTCAGCGTTGCGACCTTTGGAACGGAGCACCTCCGCTGGTGTGAATGGTATGTATCGTTACATTTTGACCTTCCTGATACATGAAGCAATAGAGGGCTAAACATTGCTCATTCATTGCAGTGGACGATTTCATCGGCATCCTCCTATCGATCAGCATCCACGAACCCGCTATCACACAGAGCATCTGTGACGACATTCTTGGTGGTTTGACCGCCATTGACCCCCGCAAGTTTGCCGATGAGTTCATTCGAAAGCGAAAGGCAGATGCCAGCGGATCGTCGTTGACAGCTGCCTCAGCAACTGAGGGCGGCTGGACGTCCGTTGGAAGCGGCGCTGTCGCCCCGCAGCCCGTGCAAACCTTGGACTCGTTCGATTCTGGAAACAAGTTTGTGGTTGTTGGAAAACAAAACAAAAAGAAGAAGGGAAAGAAGGTTTAAAGTTGTCTCTCAGACGACTCTTGTACCCCGACGCGGTTTTGGTCCTGACGCCAGCTGGAGTGAAAGGTGGAGATCATGTGTCTATCTTGTACTTTGTAATAACATCAGATGCTACGTATATCAAGATAAAAACACACGAATTGCAGAAGAATACATCGTTGACCGAGTCTGGACTGATGAATAATGAGCTCTTCAACTCTCACGAAATGATGACAACCTTTTTTAAGGATTTGACATGCAAACACGCTTTCGTTCGAGTTCTTCCCCCTTTTCTTTTTTTTCCCCGTTCGCTGCATTCTTTCACGCTCATTGCAGCTTCTTTACCTTGTTAGTACCCGGTCATACTCTCTGTAGCCGTTGTTATCCTCTCTCTTTGCCTTGTCTAGCCGTTGCACAACATGGGCATCCCCGTCACGCAACCCGATCCCGCCTTCAGCAAGCTGTCGCACCAAGAAGTGTCGCGCATTATTGAGGAAATAGAAAAGGCCTACGCCCTCATGGGTGTCGAATGGCTCCCTTCAGAACCCATCGCCCAGCTGCTGTGCCGCGAACTCGGGTACGAGGTAAAATGAGATGCCCTCTGTCCGCCTTCTGTTGTTTGTCCCGGTGGAACAGTTTTGCTTACTGTTTTTTTTTTCCGTTTATTAGGACATTGAGGAATTCCGAGACGCGATTGGCGGGTCGTTTACCGACTTGTTGAACACTCTCCCCGATGTGCAGACGCAGCGGGATGAGGAGGGCAACGTGCGGTTTAGAGTGGAGCCGGAGCCGGAGCAGAAGGATTGGGTGCCGAGGACGCTGATTGTTAATGTTACGGAACGCAGTCAGGTGTGTTTTTGTTTGTGGAGTGTTGCTGTTTGGGGATGCGCGTTTTTTAGGCTCATATGTTTTTTTTTCGTTGATGCTAGCTGTGGAATGTGCTGCTGAAGAGTCCTTGTATGTACACATCTCTGGGCGTTTTGTGTGTGGGGAGGTGAGGTTGGTACTGACGATAGCGGTTTATGTTTTTGCGGTTATAGACGGCGCCTTGGAAGTTCCAGAAATGGAGTTTGCGATCCAGCGAAACGGAGTCAAGCGAGTCGATTCTCTCTAGTACGTGTCCAACAAAAAAAAAAAAAAAAAAAAACTCTTCCCAATCGCACCCATAAACCCTTGAGCCAAATCGCTAACTTGTCTATTTTCTTGCAGCAACCACATTGGCAACGCCATCTTCGAGCTCGGAGCGCACGTCCGCACCGTACCCCTCTCGCGCGACCACAACGACAAGATTGTCGACTGCATAGGCAGTCTGAACGAGTTGCTCGACGTGCCATTACCGTGGACGTGCGTGGTGCTCGACCCATCCGGCATCAGCCGGTTTGCCGATATGTCGAATGTGGAGATTGAGCCCGGGATTCGCGTGTTTGAGTACGATGTCGTCGATACGGAAGAGGTCGAGGTGGAACAAGGAGAGGACACGCAGGAGCCGACTGTAGAGTCGGGAGAGGATTAGAGGGATGTGCGCGGGGCGGTGATGGTATCTGATACGGAGAAACAATAGAGCGGCGTTTGTATGTAGATGATGGGCACAGAGCCAGTTTGGCTTGCTGTGATTTTCCCATTTTAAATCAAGTTATTCTTTATTCATCTGAACTTTTTGTGTGTGATACATCTGCTTCCTTTTGAAATACAGGGGAAACACTTCATCTTGTTGGCGTTGTCCAGGTCGTTGTCCAGAAATCCAACGAAGGTGCTAAACCTAGTGTCACACGACTTGTCATCACACACTTTCTCTCGCTCCTCTTCTCTCACCCTCAACTTTCTTTCACTCATTGCATGTCGATTTCGCACCCGGAGCGCGCCATGATAGGAAACGACCATCCGTCCCCACTCTCCGATCCGTTCCTGACAGCATGCCTGGCGCTGTCTCTCCTGCAGGCAGAAGCGTATGAAGCGCTGCTGGGCATTTCCGCCCCCTTTCTGCGGCACCGGTATATGCTGTCGACTTCGACGGCCAAAGACGACAGCGACGACCAGTCCATAACACCAACAGCAGCAGCAACAGCAATAGCAAAAGCAACGACAGTATCGAGTTCAAAAGACCCGTTTAGTTTCTTCCAATGGCACCCTGACGCCGTCAAGGAGGTGGTCGCGAAATGGGATGCCGCCCATGACGTGCCCGCAGGCGGAGCAGCCGTATACTACCGGGTCCTGGACGGCGAAACGTGTCACGCATGTCTGCCGTTTTCGGTTGGGCCGCGCACCGGGGTGGTCGTGTTGCAGCGAGTGGATGCCGCGACGTGGGCTTATTTCAACATCCTAGAGCCTGCTGGCGGGCTGGGGGAGTACATTGCCGATTGGTCGACGAGTGTGGAGGCGGCGTGTGAGAAGCTGGCAACACAACCAAAGAGGATGGCGTCTACCTTGCCGGCCGAGGAGAAAGATTATTGGGACTCGTATGATGCTGTGGAGAGCGACGGGGGAGAGGAGGAACCAGAAGAAGCTCCCGCCCAAGCAAGCAACGCCGATGGAGACGGCGAGGATTACTGGAACTCGTACGACACGGCAGCGCCATCGTATTGAGTTTGATCCAGCACGGCCATACCCCTTTGGCAAGGGAAGTCTCGGCAGATCCTTAGAGCTCCGTCAGGGCCCTAGTTAGGACTGTACATAGAGATGACTAGTTCCATATGCATTCCCGGCGTACCAGATGCAGCAAGCGTAATCAGAGCGCACGACAATATAAAAGTCTCTGTTTACATGAAAAACTGTTGGGAAGAGAAGGCGTCGGGAATCGTGTCCCAGAGGTCCCTCTCCCCCATCGCTGAAATTTGTACAAATGACCGCAACAAAACGTGCGGGAAAACAGAGGATACCTGGCCGGTGATGCTGATGCCGGCCGGGCTGAGGTGTCCAGTAAAATGGTGAATCATCGGGACTCAAAAAGGTCCCGGACGACTGCAGTGGGTACGTTGCAGGCTTGGTATATCGGAATGGGGTATCGACGATGCTCACTGTGATCCCAATCACTGCTGTCCAGAGGGGAAGAAGTCGGTGATCAAGGGACGCTTCTTTGAGTTCTGTTGTTGTTGCTGGGCCTGTTGCTGCTGGACCTGCTGGTAGCCGTACGCTTGCATGCCCTCGCCGGTTTTCTGCGGAGAGACGTCGGTGGTGCTTGTCGGCATTCCGTAGATGGACTTCTGTGCGTCGGTTTTGTAACCATCATTAATGGCTGGATTGGAAGAGGTGAGTGGGAACACCCAATGACTGACCAGGCTCTTGTATAGTCAAATGACGCTCGCCAAGTGAATACTTACATTTGCGCACGCGCATTCCCAGGCTTCAGGAGGACAACGTCAACGACAAGACATGGGAGCAAGTCATTATGATGAACAATGGGAGTACAGAAATGGGTTAGCGAGTTCAGCCTTGTGTGGCTTCGACAGTGGAGTTCACCGTTCCAGCCATAAAGCGCGAACGCGCAGCGAATTTCAAGCCGGATACAAAACTTACTTCATCAGTTGGTTGCTCATAGACGCGGGGATGCCGTTCCTCATGGGGGATTCCGGAGACATCTCGTCCATGCGGACTTTTTTGTGGTTGGGCGTAGTGAACATTCTTGATATCGCTTTTTGCTTCGAAATCGAGGACGGTAGTTGTCTGGGGCGTGGGAAACATTGGAGTGCGGGGGAGGGCGGAAAGGGTCCTGTGGCTTTATAGGAGAGGCGGCTGGAGCCAGTGATTTGTCCCACGAGAGCCTGGCGTCACAAGTCACGGGAGGCTAGATTAAGCTGAGACTAAAGCCGTTCGGTCTGTATATTCGAGCGTTGCAAAGCATCCCCAACGCTTCCCTCCCTCTCCGCAACATCCATCAGTCGTCGAGGTAAAATTCACATCCATCCATCCATCCATCCATCCGTCCTCGGAAGCAATGCTGTACGGGAGCATCGGCAAACCATCCTGCGAAAGGACCGAGAACAGTCTGGAAGAAATGAGACGAAACAAATGGTCCCTGAGCCAGGCCCACATGACTGAGTGAATGAATGCAGTTTCCTGTCGAAATGTTCTTCTGGGCACGTCGGACTACGGTCTCTGTTTCTTTCGATGTACGCTATCACTTTCGAGTTTTCTGTTCCTGGGCAACAGACTACCATACTTCCGAAACTGCTTCATGAATCATATCCGCACATTCGTGCGAGTTGTGACACTCGTGATGGGCAGTCCCTATACTACTATATATTGGGGCTCTCAGGGAATCGCTCGCTCCTTCCTGGCTGCCTTTGTCCAAGGATGGTGTTGGCGATACCCCTGTCGGAGCTTGCTTCGGTGGTTGGTGAGCCTTTTTCGCATGTTGACCCGGAAGCTGATCTTTCTCGACTTTACTCAGATAATATAAACCGGCAAAATGGTTCGCATTTCCGTCCTTAACGACTGCCTCAAGAGCATTGTCAACGCCGAGAAGAAGGGCAAGCGTCAGGTCCTGGTTCGCCCCAGCTCCAAGGTCGTTGTCAAGTTCTTGTCGGTTATGCAGAAGCACGGTGAGTTCCCTTCCTCTTAGTCGAGTCGTTATTGGGCGGGGATGGCGGTGGGAGAGGTTGGGGTGCGGAATTTGGGATGGCCAGTGTACGAATCAATGTACGACCTGGTCACCTTTCGAAGTTATAACTGGACGTTGTCGGACGCCACCATGTCCCGAAATCGGCAGTAGTCTTTTAAGGCTTCGATATATCGATCAGGGGTACTTACAACCAACGCCCTCAACACCTACGGGCGAAGGATTTATATCTTCCTTAAATTTCTTTCGGGAGACCGAATTGGATTGAAGAGGAGGACGGGACAATGTCGCAATTTGGTTCATTGCACTGATTGCATGCGCTATTTTCTTTCTCCAGGTTACATTGGTGAATTCGAAATCATCGATGACCACCGATCCGGCAAGATTGTCATCCAGCTCATTGGTCGCCTGAACAAGTGCGGTGTCATCTCTCCTCGCTTCAACATCAAGCAGAAGGACATTGAGAAGTGGGTCAACAACCTTCTGCCCTCGCGTCAGTTCGGTTTCATCGTCCTGACCACCTCGGCTGGTATCATGGACCACGAGGAGGCCCGTCGCAAGAAGACTGGTGGAAAGGTGTGTTCAAGACGTACAGAGCCCAAGCTATGGTTGGGACCGGTACTAATCAAAGCCTTTTCTGCAGATTCTCGGTTTCTTCTACTAGATTGTGAACATATCCAGAGGCGGTCCAGTCCTTTCGGTCGTTGATAGGCCCAAGCACCGTTTTCAGCCTCTGACACGGCGCACTGTACAGAAATCAATTGTTCTTTAATAATGATACTTGTGAACCGTACATAGCTTGCCGCACGGGGTACATTCTGCACATGGCGATTTTATCCTTACATTTCAAAGCTGTTCTTGATAACCCATTAAATGGATGCATTATCATCAACATTAGCACTCTCAGCCCGTCTCGCACTTAGAAAGCATTGTTCATCACGTTTTGCAGGCTGAAAGTGAATTGCAGAGCGGCAGCTGTCCGGCACAAATCTGGGGCAAGTTGTTGGACTTGGCTTCTATCCCAACCAAGACGCGTGACACTCGTAAGTGGTTCCGTCTTGGGTGGGTCATTGCGCAGCTATAAGAATTTAGCAAGAAGCGGCGGGAAAGGGTCAAGGGGTAGATCATGCCTATCTGTCTATCCTGTGCGTGGGTGAGGATGAGCAAAAGCGCGCTAATTTGGGAAGGGCCCGACTGGCTGAGACTCTCATTCCGATATTGCGGCACAGCCTCCCACCCGCTGATGAAAATGATATGAGCTGGATGACAAAGAAACAAGCGTATGCGTGTCCTTCTTTCTTTCTTTCTGTCGACACGAGACGGTGGGGCGGCCGGCGTGGGGCAACTCGGGTCCTTTTGCTGAGACATCAACAACAACAATCAACAAAATCAATCATCTCTTTCCGCGGGTGGAGGTTCCGCATTCTTCCTTTCTCAAGTTCTACGCTGTTCGGTTGTTGTTGTTGTTGCGGCTCGAAATACGCGAAAGAAATTGCATGCAGAAAAACACGCGCGACGTGGGCCGCTTTTTTAGGATGAATTTGGCCCGACTGGACAAAGAAACGCCGCTGAATTCAAATGATTTGACAACCCGCCGCCCAACTGCCCCGCCCGCGAGTAGTCTGTTTTTTCTATAAAAACCCAGCTGCTCCCGACCGCCCCTCCCGTCTGCAAACCCAAACACCTCCCTCTTGACACATACCCAAACTTTTCTGCTTCGGCATTCCCACTGGGATAAAATCGGCAAAACGTGTAAGTACTCTCATTCCAACTATGCGGCGCCAAGGCGAAACCCCGACTCTGGGCATTTTGCTTGGCGTCGTCGGCTGGTCTCCTTAACAACCTGAATGCTCATTTCGCCATTTCTTTCTTCTCCCCAGACGGCAATCAGCTTTACTCGTCTCACAACAGGCACAGGGGATCCCGTCGGAACTTCCCCAAACCCAAAACACACTAAAAACCCCCTCCATTCCGGCCCCTCCGCCTCCCTTCACCCCTCTTTTTATCTCTCTTATTTCCAAAAAAAATGGCCCCTCACGAAGTTCAGTTCGAGACCTCTGCCAACGGCGTCGAATCTTTCCGCGTCGAGTCCGACAAGGTGATCTACACCGAGGACCACATCGAGTCCACCTACGTCTACCGTGACTCCAAGGTTCAGAAGGCCGACGGCAAAATCACTGTCGTCCCTACTGAAAAGACTTACAACTTCCGTACCGTCCGCGCCGTGCCCCGCGTTGGTCTCATGATGGTCGGCTGGGGTGGAAACAACGGTTCCACTCTCACCGCTTCCATCATCGCCAACCGTCGCAACATCCAGTGGCGCACCAAGGAAGGTGTTCAGTCGCCCAACTACTACGGTTCCGTCACCCAGGCTTCTACCTTGAAGCTCGGGGTTGACGAAAAGGGACAGGATGTCTTCATCCCTTTCAGCAACATCCTTCCCATGGTCCACCCAAACGACCTTGTCCTCGGAGGATGGGATATTAGCGCCCACAACCTCGCCGCCTCTATGGAGCGCGCCAAGGTTCTCGAGTACGACTTGCAGCGTCAGGTCAAGGACGAGATGGAGGCCCTTCAGCCCCTCCCTTCCATCTACTACCCTGACTACATTGCCGCCAACCAGTCTGACCGTGCCGACAATGTCCTCCCCGGTACCAAGCAAGACCACCTCGAGAAGATCCGCAAGGATATTCGTGACTTCAAGGCCCAGCACAACCTTGACAAGGTCATCGTCCTTTGGACCGCCAACACCGAGCGGTTCTCTGCCATCATTCCTGGCGTCAACGACTCTGCCGATGCTCTCCTCAAGTCCATCAAGGAGGGTCATGACGAGGTTGCTCCTTCCACTGTCTTTGCGGTTGCCTCCATTCTCGAAGGTACTCCCTTTGTCAATGGATCTCCTCAGAACACCTTCGTTCCCGGAGCTATCGAGCTCGCTGAGCGCGAGAAGGTGTACATTGGCGGTGACGACTTCAAGTCTGGCCAGACAAAGTTCAAGTCGGTCATGGTGGACTTCCTCGTGAGCGCTGGTATCAAGCCCATTGGTATCACCTCTTACAACCACCTCGGAAACAACGACGGCAAGAACTTGTCTGCTCCCCAGCAGTTCCGCTCGAAGGAGATTTCCAAGTCCAACGTTGTTGATGACATGGTTGCCGCGAACCCCATCCTGTACAAGAAGAACGAGCACCCTGACCACATTGTCGTGATCAAGTACTGCCCCGCCGTCGGTGACTCCAAGCGTGCTCTTGACGAGTACGTGTCTGAGATCTTCATGGGTGGTCGCAACACCATCTCCACTTACAACGTCTGCGAGGACTCTCTCCTGGCCTCTCCCCTTATCCTCGATCTCGCCATCATCACCGAGCTGATGACCCGTATCGAGTACAAGACTGAGGACATGACCGAGTACGCCCCCTTCCACTCTGTCTTGTCGGTTCTCAGCTACATGCTCAAGGCCCCTATGGTTCCCCCCGGTACCCCTGTTGTCAACGCTCTTGGCAAGCAGAGGGCCGCCATGGAGAACATCTTCAGGGCTTGCGTTGGTCTGCCTCCCCAGAACGACATGATGCTCGAGCACAAGGCTTTCTAAGAGCGTGAAATGAAAGAAGTGATTTCCCCCCTGGATCTGTATAACTTGTGCTTGTAATAAAGAATCGATACCTCTCTACAAATCATTCATCCTGTCACATCATGGCTGACATTTTATGCTGGCGGCTTTTTACACCGCCTTGTGAAGTGTCAATACTCAAAAAACTTGAGCCCGTGGCTGCGGCAACGTGTCACAGCCAACACGGCGCCTTGCGCACGCGAAACTTGGCGTCATTTAATATTACTCCCATTCTGACTCTCATTTGCCCGCCCTTTGCATACCTACACAACTACCACATATACGATATGACACTGCTAGACCACATCAAAAACTTGGGGATATCACAACCCCCAACAGCCGGAAAGCGCAAGCTGTACAAGACAACAAAAGTTCTCGGCGAAGGCACTTTTGGAATTGTCAAAGAAGCCATTTACACCCCAACCGGCCGGCTAGTCGCTCTCAAGTCAATAAAGAAACGGGGCCATGATTCACCAGAGGAAGTGGAAGCTGCTGTCCGCCGCGAGATGACGGTGTTGGAGAAAATCCGGCATCCAAATATCATTTCGTTGCTCGATTGGTTCGAGACAAAGGAGAAGGTATGGAAACGCAAGCAAACAGGGAAAACGACGCCAAAAGAGAGCGGGAAGGAGATATGCTGAACGTTGTCTTACATATTTTGCAGTATTATCTGGTCTTTGACCTGGCCACGGGTGGTGAGCTCTACGACCAGATAGCTAAACGCGGAAAGTTCACGGAGCGAGACGCTGTGCGGATTGTGTTTACCATTTTGAGTGCCGTTGGGTTTTTGCACGATCGTGATATCGTCCACCGGGTACGTGCGACATATTAAACGGGGGCTCGTGTGGAAGGGGGAATGGGGGCTTATTTGGTCTTGTTTGCTTTTCATCGCTTTACTGATTTTTGTGCGGCAATAGGACTTGAAACCTGAGAACCTGCTGTACAGGACTCTGGAGGAAGGTGCTGACCTAGTGATTGCCGACTTTGGCGTCGCCAATATTATCCATGAGGATGAGCTGCTGAAGACTTTATGTGGCAGTCCCATGTATGCCGGTAAGTGCATGCTGGTATATTTATTGCGCGGCCGCGGAAGATTTATTTCAAATCCTTGTTGCTCATCTCTCTGCTCTGTCTGTATGTCATCATTTATTAGCTCCCGAGGTGATTAAACGAACGGGACACGGAAAACCAGCCGATCTGTGGAGCATTGGTGTGATCACATACTGCGTTCTTGCTGGCTACCCGCCATTCGATTTTGCCCAAGACATGCCCGATCTTATGGACGCCATTACCCATGCAAGATTCCATTTTGACAGTCCGTATTGGGACAGCATTTCCACCGAAGGTAAGAAGAGCTTGCTTTTTTTCTTTCCTCTGTTTCGGCGTTATGGGTGCTGACAGTGGGTTGGTCCTCTCCTAGCCAAGGACTTTGTCAGTTCTCTTCTGCGCGTCCGACCGAATGAGCGCCCTACCGCACGCCAGGCGATGATCCATCCCTGGCTCTGCAAGCATTCGCAGCGTGCCCGCGATGCACTAGCTGCATTCGACGTTGGTGACAAAAAGGTGCCCGCGCCTGTCGCAACGCCTGTTACTCCACCGGCCGCCCCACCTACCGCTCCCGAAAAGGAGGACGTTACTCACCACGTGCCCCGAAAGTCAATCTCACCCCCACCTGGCGAGGAAGAAGAACTGCCGAATTTGGTTGAGCGGGTATGGTCTGCGCACAGCGACAGCCTGTTCAACCCGCGTGGGAAACTCGTCTCGGCCATCAGAACGGTCCAAGCTATGCGTCGCTTGAGTCTGAAGAAAATCAGGGAAGCTGCAGTTGCGGGCGCCACCCCGACGTCCAGTTCGGAATCGTTACCCCTGTCACCACAAACAGCTTCCGCCCCCGCCTCCGTTTATAGCCCTACCAAGAAGGAGGACGCAACCAGTAGCTAACGCGCATCTGGGTCTGTCAATAGACATGATCTGCCCACTTTGAACGGGACGCCTCCCATAATTTGGATGTATGAAGAGGTTTGCGATGCGGACAGCTGGCGAACTATACCATGTTATTTTTGAGATAGTGACAGTTTTACCTTTGGCATGAATTAACAGAATTTTTGTTTCTTAGTCTGATGGCATAATGGCCGCTTTCAGTATCACATTAGTCACGCCTATGGAAGGTAGACATCACTCAAGAAAGTGTTTTTTTGTTTATAAAATCCATGCGTGTATCTATTATACAGGTGACCCAGCGTGTCTATGTTACATTTGAGGGCACAGACAGTAGCCTGGCCCCATCCTCCCAATTACGCCAAATATCTAGTCTCCGTACACCGGGTAGATTTGCGCAAGGGAATGCGTAGATCGATCTCAATCCTCGCCTCCCTTTCTGATATGAGCGAGAACCGAGTTCTCTCCTTCCTCATCGTCCTCCTCATCAATATCCAGATCCTCCATCCCCTCAAAGAGATCCGCATCAACCGTGACATCGCCGTCCTCCATATGAGCCATATCACTAGACGCCAGGGACCTGTCCTTCTCAAACAACTGTCGCCCCGTCAGTTTGCCTCCTTTTGCTTTCACCGGATCCAACAGTCCCGCCACCGCCGCCGCAGAGCGTTGCGCAGGGGTGAGCTGATCCTCACCACCCCGCCCCGACCGCAGAATCGCCGCAATCTCGCCCAAGAAACCCGCTTTCCACTGGTCAAACGTCGCAGCCGTGACCCGCGTGCCCGCATGTCGTAACCGTTCAGCTTCCTCTTCCGCAGCCACGCGTTTCGCCGCCTCCTCTGCTTCCCGCTCCGCCCGCTCCGTCAGCAACCGCTCGGCAATCTCTTTCGCGGACGCAGCTAGCGTGAATCCCATCGCCATCCCGACCGACTCTTCGGCGATCCGTCCCAACTCGGCCAGCAACGCATCTTCCTCCATCAACCCCACATTCTCGACGACCGTGACATTGGGGACAGTGTCGGGGTAGGTCTCGGTATATGTGATCTCCAGCGCAAACGTCACCGGCTGCGCAATCCCGTCTTCGTTCCGGATAATATCCTCCTCTGGCTGCACGTCGATCTGGAATGTCGCCGGGGGACCCACATCCGTCACGCGGAATTCGTCCGGGAAAATGGATAGCAGCACTTCTAGCTCATTGGCTTGCTCTTCGGCGTAGTCCGTCATGGCGACCCCGTCTAGCTTCTTCGTACTCTTGTTGATGTGCCGACTAGTGCTCTTGCCCTCCGGAAATGCTTCGAAGGTTTCGTTGACGGAATGGGATTTGACATTTGACAAAACGGCCTTGAGCAGAAGTCAACGCGTCCACATGGCAACAGCTGGTCACACCCGACAT